>JARWLC010000016.1:58126496-59561496 GCA_033318265.1 Phyllotis vaccarum
TTTCTACATAATTTTGCTGCACGTAGGCATAGCTCTTCCCATAATCCATCTGAAAACTAGCAAGGTGTGTTTGTTACCACTGCCACTCAGAGTCTTTATGTATGGAAGATCCTTTGGGTTTGAACAAATTTCTAATGGCATATCCACCAACATGGGATAAAAGGATAGTTGCATTATTGGTTTTGTTTCTTTTTTTTGTTTGTTTTTTAACAAGCACATTCTTCTTTCTTTTTCATTTTAGTTTTTTAAAAAGTATTTTTAAATGAAATCTTTTACTGAAGGAAAATATTTGAAACAAAATTAAAGCAATGACTTTGATCAACAGCATTTGAATGATTGAAATTTTTCCTCCTGTATACATCTTAAAACTTAAAACATCTCAACCTCTTTGGTCAAAGAAGTCACCATGAACTCCCAAGAACTTAGTTGATAACAACTGCTAAACTACTGTTTAGGTGTCCTCTGTTCCTGAAGTATAACCAGAATGGATCAGGGAAAGGGTCACTTGTTGACAACAGTGCCTATTCAACATATTCTCACAGTGCCTGTAGGTCAGCATGATGATGATGACGACGATGATGATGACGACGACAACTAGTATGAGCATGCTGATGCTGGATCCACAAGTGTTAGCAATCTGAAGGCCAATACAGCTCTTTCTAGATAGGAAACACTCAAATGTTGACAGGGTTTTGTTTGATGATTACTCTCACATCAGCCAACATGTGTTATCACTGTCCCAGCATCCACTTTTTGCTCTGGCTTCACCCACCAGTGTTTATACTCTCTATGTTTATACCACTCTGTGTTTCAAAGCTGGTGTTTCAAATGAGCTAGTAAACTTTGCTCTGTCTACATGATCTGCATGTTCAAGTGTCAGAAAATTTCTCTTTTGTTTGCCAAAAGAAAGAGCACCTATCCGGATGACAAAAGAAAGCAAATCTTATGATAGAGAGTAATGGAGAAGCTTGCATGAGCTGATATCCACTCAGATTTTACTAACTCATTTGGTAAATATAATCTGTGATTCACTCAAAGTCATTTGCTTAGAACTCATTGCTTTTGCAAAGTTCCTGCTTGACAGATGCTGAATAGTTATGAATTCCTTTCACAGATTTGTAAGGCATTTGTCCTTATGATATTATGCATTTTTGATACAGTAATTAACCACATAAAAGTACCAAGTCAGAATTTATCAACAGTTAATATGGACATGTGGAATGGATAATGGCAAAGGTTTCACTATAATAAATGCAAAAACTTTCATTTTAAGTTAACTAGCTGAATGTCAATAAATACAGTGTTTGAGGCTGGTGTTTTCTTGGTGTGAAAGTATCCATCATTTTATTGGATGTAGGATCACAAATGGGCATTGAAATGATGAAACTCAGAGGATAAACTTTTGCTTTTATGCCCCAAATGCAAGTATTTAACAACTTACCTATAAATCTTCTATATATTTCGAAGGTATACCTTTTTCCAATGCGCTTTCATGCATCAGTGAAGGCTGGAGCCACAAGGATTCAAAATTTCATTTCCTTCAACCAAACCAGTTATCTCACTGTCTCTCTCTCTTTCTGTCTGTCTGTCTGTCTATCTATCTATCTATCTATCTATCTATCTATCTATCTATCTATCTATCTATTTCTATCTCTATCTCTGTGTGTGTGTGTTTGTGTGTTTCTCTTTTAAAATTGGGTTACTGTCTGAAGAGGAAGAGACAATGGCACCATTATACATTATATAACAAATAAAGGCCCCAGAACCAGCAGTGAGTTACCTATTTTGGAATTATAGGTCAGTGTGGTCCCATATCCCTCCTCTACCCTCAAAATTACATCCCATTGCCATTGATCTTAGTTATTCTTCTGTAACTGACAGCAAGACCATAGTGAAGTCATCACATTTATCACATATTTAAGTCATAGAACAGGAATAAATCAAACTGGAAATAATGTGTATGCTTCATCCCCACTGACTAGCAACAGGAAGTTTCTGTGCCTTTACCTGGCATTATTGTTGGAGCAAAGAACTTGTGTCAAGGTATGTCATAAGGCTCAGGGGAAAACCAACTATGATTATTTACATAAATGAGCACAGGAGTAAAGTAATACCTAATGATTTATTGATATACTACCAAATTACAGGAGATGGTGATTTATATAGAGACCTGCAACTGGCCAATATGCAGAGAATAAAAGACAGTGGAATACTTCCCCAAGACTCAGAAACTCTCATAGAAGAGGGGTTAGAGTGTTGCATGAATAAATGAAATTCAGGGATAGATCTCTGAGAAAGTCGGAGATATAAGAGAGAGTAAACACCACAGTCAGATCTTTCCCAGCTGTCTTCCAACTTCCTCTGCCTGGCTTCTCTTGGCTTCCTCCCTTCTGTCTTTCTGTGCCTGCCTTAAATACTCTCTTTGTAAATTAAGGTATGGCCCCACCACATCCTGCCTGGGAGCCTGGAACTCCTGTAAACTAAAATGACTTCAAACTCATTTTGGATTAAGGGTGTAGGTCACCACTCCTGGGATTAAAGATATGAATCACCACTCTCTGATCCTCCTAGATACCTCTTTATATCTCTTAAACTTCTGGATAGATACCTCTTATATCTCTGAAACTTCTGGAGCTTTTATTAAATCCCCACATTAAAGAGACTAGAGCCAGAGAAAAAAAGTGACTATACCAAAACTGTTTTTTTTTTTTTTTTCCTTTCTGGACACAATGAAGCAGTTGCTCGTATGAGCTCATAGAAATGTGCCAGCATGTACAAAATCTGTTCAAACTCAAGCCAGAAAATAATCCCAGCATTAAGCAGAGAAGTGGGCATGAATTCCTTCTGATAAGTGAGGTGTTAATGGAAATTGATGGCTGTTGGGAGAAAGTCAATTTTTTTAAAGGTTGTGACTTCTGGCAACTATATTATAAGAGATAGCATAACCCATGAGTATTTAGAAAGCTCATATCAGACTCAATGGATTAAAAACAAATGGCACAAAGTTGGGAGCATTTCAGTGGATCTTGTGTGATTTAGCAAGAGGATGAGTATTATCAAACTGCACTGTTTGCAATTTGCAATGAATTGATAAACATATTTTTAAAAACTCACTGTAGTAATGCTTTAAAAGCAATTCAGTATAGAATGTCAGAGTAACATTTGAAGGTTACTTGTGTGTGTGACACACACACACACATATACACATAGATGCACACACACACAGATTGACACTAACTAGAGAAGGTATATACATAGGTGCATATGGGGGCATGTGCACATGTGTGGGAATGCATATGGTGACTAGCCGTCTTTGATCATTCTTCACCTTTATGTTTTTCTAACAGGTCCCACAGAACTCAAAGCTCACTGGTTTGGCTGTTGGTTGGCTAATGAGCAGGGGGGAGGGGGGAGCCATCCACCAATATTTCACTAATAAAGGAAACCCAGAGCCAGATATCAGGGAAAGGCTGAAATACCAAAGAGAGGAAACACCACAGTCAAATCTCACCCAGCTGTCTTCCAGCTTCCTCAGCCTCACTCCTCTTGGCTTCTACTGCTCTATCTGTCTTCCTTTGCCTGCCTTAAGTGCCCTCTTTGCCCAGTTGTTTCACATCCAGGTTAAGATTGAAGGCATAGGCTACTACTAGTTGGTAGTTAGCCTAGAACTCACAGAAACACAGAAAGATCTTCTCTGTCTCTGGAGTTATGGGATTAAAGGCCTGGCACCACCACTGCCTGCCTGGGAGCCTGGAACTCCCTCAGTAAACAAAACTGGCCTCAAACAGATCTGCTGGAATTAAGGGCATAGGTCACCACTCCTGGATACTCCCTGTGCTGAGATTAAAGGTGTAAATCCACCACTCTGTGGTCCTCCTGGATTGACTTTGGGTAGAATTCTCTGATATTCCATACTGGTTTTTTTTTAATATGAAACATATTACCACACACCAATCTCTCAAAATCCTGTGTCTTAGTAACTTTTATATTGCTGTAATAAGTTATCATTACAAAGGTAACTTATACAAAAAAAAATATTAATTTAGGATTCAAAGTTTTCAGAAAGTTAGAGTCATGACCGTTATGACAGGGACCATGACAGCAAGCAAGCCTAAGCTAGTACAGTAACCGAGAGATCATCCCACACTCTCTAAATAGGAGGCAGAGATATAAAGACACTGGGAATTGTATGAGGTTTTAAAAGCCCAAAGCCACATGTTGAATGTGATTTCTGGCCCGGACTTTCCAGCCCACAGTCCCATAGTCCCACTGAAAGACATAGATGCTTATATTAATTGTATGCCGATTGACCTGGGGCCCAGGCATATAACTTGCTAATTCTTTACCATTAAACTAACCCATGATTCTTATATTGTTCAGCCATGAGGCTCAGTACCTTTTCTCAGAGTAGCATAGTTATGCTCTGCATCTTATGCCTTCTTTGTGGCATTTCTGCCCTGCTCTTCCTGTTTCCAGTGTTTTCCCAGTCTGGTAGCTTTGCCCACACTTCCTGTCTGCCTTCAGCCAACCAGCATTTTTATTAAACTAGTAGGCGGGACAATTACTTACAGTGTAACAACATAATTCCACTATACCCACCTGCAGTGAAACTATTTAGCAAGGATTAGGATGTATGGCCTTATTGGCTTGCTAAATAGTTCCACCAATGGAGCTACTAAGTATTTAAACATATGAGACTATGGTGGCTATTCTCATTTAAACTACCACATTATTGCTATACTAGTGTCTAGATTTTTAAATGGGTTCTAAGAATCCATACTTAGGTTTTTAAACTCGCGAACCAGATACTTTACAACTGAAGTATGTTCCAAGACCTTATAACTATTTAAAACATTAGACTTTTTATAGCCTAGGACAATTATATGTATATACACATATATTACAATTTTTATATAAATTACATATATATGACATATATGCACACACACATATATATGAATATACATATTCATACATTCGCAAGCATGTGTTAATAAGCACACATACACATACACCCACATGTATACATGTAGACATTTCACTCTTATAAGGACTGTGCAAAATTCAGAAATACTGTGAAATCTTAGCAAGGATAATTTAATTTTGGAGAGAAGTAAAAATACAAATGAAAATACAGTTTCATAAACATAGTAGGAAGAGCCCAGGCTGGGCCTGAACGATCCAGTCTGTGGGAAAAGTAGAGCTGCTTGCTCTAAAGCCTGACACCTCCAGCTTTATCTATAGACCCAAATGGTGGAAGAATAGAACAGAATGCTGAAAGTTATCCTTAGACCTCCACATGAGTGCTATAGCACACACACACACACACACACACACACACACACACACACACACACACACACAAAGTATGAAATAAATACTTATAGTATAATTAGTTTAAGGCATTCAAGAAAAAAGTGCATACTAGAACATTTTTTGAAGAGTATGTGCTTCTGTTCTGGTGTCAGTTTCACAGGACTAATGCTAAGGAACAAATGTCAAATGGCCTGTGTAGATGTTGCTAACAGGAGTACTGTTAATGCTGTACCTGTTTTCTGCCTTTGCTTTATTTGCTATAGAATTGGGTGTTGTTGAGTTATGGACACAAGTGTGGGGAAAGTGAAAGTTGTATCCAATGACTTTGCCAAAGAATATAATAGAAGCTGAAACTTTGGTTAGTGCAGGTTATATGCTAGGTTCATCCATAAATGTATTTATGAGTTCTGAATCCATGGAAAACTTTACAAATTATATGTACATGTACACATATATACATAATAATACAAGCATACACACATACATATAAATGTATATAACCTAACACACACATATACACACAGTGCTCACATATAACGCACACAGAAACACATTGGGATAGGATTTTTGTGTTGCTCAGTCAGTCCTTAAATCTGGAACTCCTTGGCCACCCTCCTGCTTCAGTGTCACATAAATTTTCATCTTTTCTTCTTAAATTATTTTAAGGCAGCTCTGTTGATCTTTGCCTGTATGTGTACCTTTCATATTACTTAAGTGTAAAGAAGTATAGGCTACCCTGAATTTATAAGGTAGGGTTGAATTATGATTAGAGGAGTATCCTTTCTGCTTCATACATGAAATGATTGGTTTTATATTTGTGCTGTCTCCTCCCACTGAAATGAACAGCAACTGTGATGATTACAGAATGTCTCTGTTTATATACAACTTTCCAAATCTAGTCATTTGATACTACGAGCATATATGCTGGCTTTATAAATGCACTTGGCATGTTCAACAATTATCATTCAAAGCAATTTTAAGAACTTAAATGTGAATGTTAAAAATTCTATTTAACCGGCAGCCTACAGAATGAGGAAAGATCTTTAGAACCCTACATCTGACAGAAGGCTGATTGCTAAAATATATAAAGACCTTAAGAAACTAAATATCAAAATACCAAATAGTCCAATTAAAACTGGAGTACATATCCAAACAAATAATTCCCAACAGTAGAATCTCAAATGGCAGAAAGATACTTAAAGAATTGTTCAACATCCTTAGCCATCAGGAAGATGCAAATCAGAACAATTCTGAGATACCATCTTACACCTGTCAGAATGGCTAAGTTTAAAAACACAGTCTATGTTGGAGAGGATATGGAGTAAGGGGAACATTCCTCCATTGCAGGTGGGAGTGTAAAAATGTACAGTCACTTTGGAAATCGCTATGGCTGTCTCTCTGAACTGAGAACCAATTTACTTTATGATCCAGTAATACTACTCTTGGGCATATACCCAAAGGATGCACATTCATACTACAAGGACATTAGCTCAACTATCTTCATAACAGCATTACTTGTAATAGCAGAACCCGGAAACAACCTAGATACTCCTCAACTAAAACTGGTTTAAAAAATGTGGTACATTTATACAGTGGGATATTATGCAGCAATAAAACCACCAAAAAACATATGGCATTTTGAAATTTGGAGGCAAATGGATGGAACTAGAAACAAACAAAACAAAAAACACTCTGAGTGAAGTAATCCAGATCCAGAAAGACAAACATGGTATGTACTCACTCATAACTGGATATTTGACCTAAAACAAAGTATAACAGGCTACAATCCACAACCCCAGAGAAGCTAGGTAATGAGGGAGAACTCTAAAAGAGACATTCATGGATCCTCCTGTGAAGGGGAAAGAGAGAACATCTCCTTGGTAAATTGGGAGCTTGGGGGAAGGTAAGGAGAGGTGGGAAGAGTTGGAGGAGGGAGAACGAGAAAATAGTTAACTTGACAGAGGAAACCGTTGTGGGGTTAGGAAGAAACCTGGTGCTAGGGAAATTCCCAAGAATCCACAAGGATGACCCCAGCTAAAACTCCAAGCAAAGTGGAGAGGGTACCTAAACTGGCCTTCCCCTGTAAGCGAATTGATGACTACCCTAATTGCCATCATAGAACCTTCATGCAGCAACTGGGCAAGCAGATGCAGAGATTCACAGCTGAGCAATGGGCCAAGCTCCCAGTCCAGTCACAGAGAGGGAGGAGAGGTTATACCTGAGCAATGGGGTCAAGATCATAATGGTGAAACACACAGAGACAGCAGCTGACCCAAGCTACTGGGAGCTCACTAACTCTGGATTGACACTGGGGAACTTTCATGGGACAGAGCTAGGCCTCTGAATGTAAATGACACTTGGGCCCTGTGTGGGGTCTCTCTCGGTCAGTGGGACCAGAATTTATGCCTAAAGCATGAACTGGATTTTTGGAGCCTATTTCCTATAGAAGGATACCTTTCTTAGCCAAGGTACAGAGGGAGAGTCTTGGTCCTACCTCAGCTTGATATGCCAGGCTTTGCTGAGTTCCCATGGGAGGCCTTAGTCTCTGAGGAGTGGATGAGGATGGGGTGGAGGGAACTGGGAGGTGAGTCAGAGGAGGGGAGGGAAGGTAACTGTGGTTGATATGTAAAATAAAATTAAAAAAAAAACTTTTAAATGAAAAACTTTTAAAAATTCTGTTTAACAAAAAGGGAATATCATTTTGTAATGATCAGCACCTCAGAAATGCATTTGTGACTTCAAAATAATGATTGCTTTTGTTTAAATTACTTCTCTTTTGTATCTTCTTGTTTCTTTAAATTATGACTTAGCTTTTCTGAGTCATATATATGCCATGTCTTATTTCACTGTGTCAAATTTTAAACTATTAAGCCTCCGGTATTGCCCAATAGTGTCACGTGGCCAGCTGGTACTTTGTATCTAAGCTGGGCAATATAAGCTTTGCTTGATGCTGAATGACAGGTAAATGGTAGTGCTCCAAAGACTTATTCACCACTTCAAGTAATCCCTGGTAAATGTCAAAATGACATTTCAGATGGCTTTTTTTTAATGAGGTAGATATGTTGATTATTATTGCTGTATAAGCCATATCAAGTATAGGCTCATTTAGGCATGTACCTCGTGCATTTTATTCACTTCCCAATCTTGTGCGTGTCCAGAGCCACGTATGATTTACCTGAGAGATGAGAGAGCCTACTATTTTATTAAGTTTGAGTTGAGGCAAAATGAGCCTTCTAACTTAATAAAAGCATACTCTTCTTCAAATAATGAGTGGCTTTTTAAAAATTGTACTGAGTGTTTACTTTATGCTCAGTGGTGTCTGACTCGCCCACATAGTGGTCAGGTTTCATTTCTCCACTTACTGGAGCCGCCCTCCGAAGTCCTCATCATTAATTGATATTTATCGAGCATTTGTTAGCGTGTGGCTCTGCACTGGTCCCGCTGTTTAAAATATTCTTCCTGCAAAGTAAGATCTATCATTTACATTAAACACAGTCTTCCATCAGATACATAAAAGTTTCAAACACTCAATGGCCTGGCCCCCAGTTGATCAATACTACACACTGCTTCTGGCTGGCTTGGTCTGGGCGCCTCTTCAGCCCTGACCGGAAAGCCCCCAGAGGAGTGCTGATTTTAAGATGGTCTGACTACAACTTCTGCCCCCTTAATAGCCATCATGTGAAACTTTCCGCCCTGTAGCATACTTTAGGGAAGCTTCTGCAATTCGCTAGCTCACTTTGTTTGCAGTAGTCAAAGCCCTGGGGGTATGGGCATTTAACTGTGATTTGAAATTGCTGAAGTGGCCCTTTCCACCAGGCTGGGTGGCAAATACTGCAAGTCTAGTAACAGAAGGTGTCTGTCTGGGGGGAAACGGCCAGACGGGCTGTGTTTGGAATGTCCTCTGGGAATAGATATCAATGCCGGAAGAAACTATTTTCCTTTCTTCCTTCTTTATTCCCTCCCTCCCTGCCTCCCTCCCTTCCCCCTTTCCCCTTCCTCTTTCCCTTCCAGCTTCTCTCCTTCCTTCTCCCCCCTCCATTTTTCTTTCTCTGTATGTGTCTCCATGTCCCCCCCTCCTTCCCTCTCTCCCTCCTCTCTCATTTTTCCGAGGCCAGTCAAAGCTTCAATATAACCCGTGCTGACCTTGGGCTCAATGTTTTTATTCATGGCTTGTTGAACCCTAGGTCAAGTTCCTCTCTCTGTTATTAATCATTCAGATTCCAGGTGTCAAACAGACAACTGGAACCCTCTACACAAAAGCCGAGTAAACAGAGTCCAGTTAGAGGAGATGTAGAGAGAAACTGAGAACATAGGATTAAGAAAAACAAAATAGATTCATTCTGGACATAATTTGTACTGGGGCTAGAAGTCTAACAGAAATGTTGGATACTATAGTGTGAAGGCACGATGGTTTCATTGGTGACAAAATGATTAATGCAGCATAGGGGAAAAACCAATCCTCCTTTATTGGCACCCACTGTTTATTGGCACCTATTACACTGTAAAATCTAGCACTAGCTTCTAACTGGGGGTGCAGTTAACTTTTGTGATGGGTAACCTTCTGAGTCAGATGTCTGAAGCCTTAAAAATATTTCTGGATCTTTAAAAGCTCACTCTCATTTATTGGTACAGAGAAAGGGGTTTTAGGAAGAGAAATTTGTCTTTTAAGAGATTTGTGAGCATTAGGTTTATTTGTACCTAACTACCATATTGCACGGATTTCACTAGCCAAGAAAGGAAGCAGCTGTTCCCTTTACAGCCTCTTGCTGACCCTCCTTTGGTACATTTCAATACAAAACAAGACATTAGAACACGGTGAGAATAGAGGGCAGTTTGAGGATGTCTGGGATGCTTCCTTGTATTTCTGTTTATGATCACAGGGTGGCTATTAGTTTGTCATGTTCTTTCCTAATCCATATCCCTTAACTCTTCAGGACTCATGATAACTCAGATGGCACTGTGTATGGACAGGATTGGGACACTGGGTACATGTCTAAAGAGAGCAAAGGCGGTGGGCTCTCTGTATTTTTAAACATTCTCAGATGAAATAGAGGCAGGAAAATACTAAGGATGTTTTCAGATATGCTGTGATAAAGCAAAAGTATATCATGTTACTAGTGAGGAATCTGAGCTTCAGAGAAATTAAATTTTCAGATCATAAATCTAGGCAAGTTTGAAGTTTGGGCTTTGTCCCATTTACTCTCCATGCTGATTCTTATTATGGGGAACCTGGTAGAGTCCTGATCTACAGCCAAAGAAGACAAGCTTTGACAGAACAAACCTGTTGCCCCTCAGTCTAGTTCCTGTGATGATTAAACTTGATTGTCAACTTGATTAGACTGACAGCCACCCAGATTGGTGAAGCAAACCCAAGTGTGGGTCTGTGAGAGTGTTTTCAGAGAGTATTAGGTCAAAAGGACTATAACAAAAACAAGGGCTGTTACCATACCATAGTATTATTGGGAGATGGTGAAAAGTTGGAGTTCAGACCTAACTGAAAGACACTTGCCCCAAGAATATTTCTTTGGGGGTATATCTTTCCTGGGCCCTTCCTGCCATATTCTGGTTTCTGGAGAGTATGGTTTGCCCTGCTCCAATGAGCCCACCTCCCTTCCATGGTTTAGAAAAACCTCTGAGTCATAAGGTGAATCAATGTTTATCCCTCTCAAGTTGTTTCTGTCAAGCATTTGGTCACAGTCACATTATCAGCAATATTAATTAGTTGATTGATTATTGGAGTTGCACATTGATGGACCACCTAGAGACCTTTAAAGGATGGACAAGCGACTCTCCCTGGATACATCACTGGTTAGAGAAATTTCATGGAAATGGAGAGCTTTTTAAAAAGGTTCCCAGGTGGTCAAAAAGGCTAGAGAAAGAGGTTTAAAGAAATGCTATGGTAAGGTGAATCTTCATTGTTTTAGTGGTAAGCAATCTGAGTGGCTGCCTCAGATTTGACGACTGTATGAACTACATCAAATGGATCCAAGCATAAATGTCATGGAATGACCACAAACAATGATACCTTGGCTTTAAAAATAAGATGTAGTGGGGATGAAGAAGAATGAAGGGTTTTTGTTGTTGATTTTTTCTTTTTTTGTCAAGTAACATAGGGCTGAGAGAGTGTCACTAAGATGGTAATATTGAAAACAGCATTGTAAATGACCAGTACCATAGTAAGAGGACAGCAGTAGATGTCTTAAAGGGACTAAGGATGAAACAGTGTTTAGGGAAATGTCATAGCGTAAGATTACAATCTCATTCACAATCATAATATACGAGGGAAGAGCCATACAAATGATGAGAAAGATCAATCACACTGTGTGTGTGTGTAAAATTCTATTGATAAATTAGCATTTCATATATAATGAAGATGAGAAACTAGTAAAGGGCTAAATAAATTGCAATTAGTAACTACAAAAAATAACACACTTATTTCTAACTTTATAACTTGCATTAAAATAATTTCCAGATGATTGAAAATGGTTACTCAACATAGTTAAAATTTCAGGATTAAAAATCAACGCTGAATATGGCATAATTTGAAATTTTGAAGATTGTTTTTTTCACTTCTATGTAAAGAAAATGAACATGTGAGGGATAAGAAACTTAAGCAAACAATTTTTTGTTTAAGCAATATATTCATATGTATTACATGTATACATGTATAGACACTTTTGGTTTATCCATAATATCTTCACTAATCAGGTATTATATTTTTAATAAGAAACTATTATAGAACAATGTTTTGTACTAATTTTTCACACTGACATTTTATAAATACAAATTATCTTCAAGTAGCCAATTATTTATTTGACATTTATTGAGTGTGTTCTGTGTTGGTGCGAGTGATTGGGACTGCAGATAAAAACAGAGGCAGCTTGAGGAAGCCACAGATAAAGCGGACAGTAAGTTATAGCACTTTAGGGGGCACAGGACGCAAATAAAAATTTCAAAAGCTCAACCTCCAGAGAGTTGAAAGGCTTTTTGGTCATGAAAGGGTTGAGGCTTCCAATACCATTTTTCTTTTTTGACTCCGTCTTGTGAACTGACATGTTTTTCTGCAATCATTCCAGCCTGAGTGAATGTTATTTCTTAAGCAGTACTTTATGATGCCTGAGAATGCCCCACCAAGTTTAGAGACCATTCAGTGCTCTGCTCTCCAGTGCCTCAGGCTTGGCTTTGGCCTTTGATTAAGCCTCACATTGTTAGAATGTCTGGACTGACCCTGGTCTTCTTTCTGATTATTATTATTTTTTTTTTTTTTAAGAGAAATGAAACTCAGATTTACCATAGCAGGCACTAACCGGCAGCTCACAGTTTTTCTGTTGTGCTGAGTCATCATGAACCACATGTGGCTCCTAAGAACTTAAAATATGACTACTCCAAACTGTTATGTGACACAAGTCTGAAATACACAGCAGACTTTATTTACTTAAAATTATATAATCTAAGTAAGTTTGTATTGATGACATTATTAAAAATAAAAATATATATTTTTAATTTTCGGCTAAATACTATTAGAATGCATTTGCCTTTTAAGAATTTTAAGTAGAACAAATAGAATCTTTGAAAATACAGATGAGGATCTCTCTGGTGACTTCACACTCCATGTTCATTGTCAAGGACTGGATTAAACAATTTAGATAAATAAGCACCAAGGTGTTCCAAATACCGAAATTGCTGACACATTTTATCCCATCCTTATAAAAATGCTGGCCAAGCCTGCCACCCAGGTCCCCTAGTTCTCTGAAGATTGTGGGGGTAAGGTGTATTATCTGATTTGGCTGGTAGATTCTCTTCTTAGTCCTTCCTACAAAACTGTGGAGAAGTGGCCAATAACAACAGATACTCCCTCTCATCATAGTTTCCACACGACAAAGAGCATGTATATAAACTAGGAAACCCATGTTTTCAAATTTTCATCTCACTCCTTTATGCATATTTGTATCACAAACATATGTACACACATATGCACACACATATACATATACACACATACACACACACACACATACACACACACACACACTCGCACAAGAGTGCCTGACTGCTCATATGAATGGCTGTCCAAAGCATTCCATCATCTATAATAACTGCTGGGAATCACCCATTATGAAATTCAAGGCTGATGAATGGCAAGTGGAAGTCTTCTACTCTGTCTCCCTCAGCTCCTAACCTAGTTTCTTTCTTCTCTTCAACCAGCTATGGAATCTTTCTTTTAGATAGCTTTGGATGGAATGACAGTTCCAAATACAAGTAAACTCTGGCTGTTCTGGATGCTAGGAAAGAAATACATAGGGCTCCATTCCACCCTCTCCCCAAGCTGCCACCAAGCACTAAAATAAGTCTGGGCTTCATAAGAATCAGATTTGAAAAGGAAGAATTAGGTCCAAAGAAGTGTATTTTAAGAACTCTACTCAGCACTGAAGGTCAGATTCTTCACATGCGTATTTCCTGAACTAACCATATTTGGTTCAAATTTGCAAGGCTCTTCTCCCCTGCCTTCTGAGAAAATGCCAAGAGAAAGTGGCTCTTGAGCAGGTAGCCTGAGGGGACAGAGCATAAAAATAATTGTGAAAATAACTAACCCAAACTATCAGAGGGTATGCCCTCTGATGGCAGTATTTCATAACAATGTAGCCTCTGTTTACAGAGTTACCTTTCACACTTGCAGTAAAGGTTCAAAACCCTTTGCTTAAGATTTCAGTCACTCTTTCCTTTCGGAGCTAATGTGGACATTGGGACTCTTTCTTAAAATTTATGATCACTTGCTTATTAAGGAAGCACACCAGCAGCATACTGCTTTCAACCCACCCTCAAATACGCAAATTTAGGGTGTTTCTTTGTGGTACCTGCAGGTGGGTATCACTGAAAGCAGTAGGGATATAGGTCTCCATAGGTTCCTAGATACTTGGAGAATGAGTAGACTCAAGCTTTATTGTTCTTGTCACAGTAAGTTCTCTCCTTTGTACATGAAGCTGAGTCTTCTGTGCCTTGTCTATATCTTACTGTCCTCAGAAATCAATGATCAGGATACATCAGGATCTGGTTGTGTGTAGGGATATGTCACTCTGAAGAAAACCCAATGTTTACGTTTTTATCTGTTGATATTTTAATTAACAATTTAACTGCTATGTTTGCCCTGTGAGTTCAATGGGAAAAACTCTGCAAATAAACAGCAGTTCCCTCTTGGACAATCACTCTGTAAATTAGCTTACTTTGTCAATAAAGTGCATGCCTATCAGGCTCTTCAAAGCAGCGGGGGGAAGGATGTTCATTTACTTAAGCAGTAGGTTCTACCATTAGCGGGTGTGATTGGTGTTAATTAGAACTGTGTGTGCATGTCTCCCTGCCACAGAGCCCACATTCTCAAAATCCTAGTAACAATCAGGCTATTAATAAATTAAGTACCATATTTGTTTGTGTTCTTCTTTAATCTAATTGAACCTTTTTTTTTTTGAGTGATACGATTTGATAAGCATTTGAGGACTGGTTTCTTGGTACTAGGATGATTTCAGTCATGCCTGAGGCTGTTTGTGAACTTCTTAATATGTGTACCATATTCATTGAACTTTTTATAATGGGTGAATGTGGAAAACCTGAGTATTTTAGTTATTCAGGTCATTTTAAAAAAGCTGTGTTTTTTTTCTTTAAATTAGCTTTGATAGTGTCACTGTTTTATTTTTCTCCCCGAAATTCAGGCCAAATGCATATAAATTCAATTTACCAACATCCAAGAGAATTCAGAAAGTATTAGAAGGAATCTAAGAGAGATATTAAGGTTGGATAATTAAAACAATTATGTGGAAGTCTCAGATGATGCAAGTGGAGCCCTGGGTTTCAAGAGATCAGCTCCTGCCTGTGGGGAGCATTTCCCCTTGACCTACTACGTCCGGATGCCAGCAATCCATTTTAGCCTTCTATCTCACTTTGCCTTAGGATATAGAACCTAAATGTTTCTCACTTAGCTAGAAACTGGACATCTAACAAGCCCATGTAACTTACTGTAACTATTTTCAAGACTGCTCTCTGGGCCTTAGAACAAAATATGGTCTCTACAATACTTTGTTAGAGTATTCGATATTAAATTAAATATTCCTTTTTATTAGCAAGCACATGCTTCTGTGGAGGAGTTAAGAAACATCTTAATTAAACTTAGCACTTTATATTTGTCTGTGCCTTAGGGAAAGCTTCCATAATGTAGATCTTGTGGAATCTTTTGGAAAATTCTACACATGGAACTCAGAATGGTAGCTGTTTATAGTTTTGAGATTATACTATAATTACAATATTTCTCCTTTCACTGTCCTTGGCCTAAACTCTTTCAGATAATCCTTCCTGATTCTGCCTCTTTTTTATTAATTGTTATTCCATTCATGCTTGCATATATGTATACATATAATATGGCTTGTATACATGGCCATTTGGGAATGGGTTAATGTGTAATCCTTCTTTCCTGGGAGTGACTGTTGCTCATATTCTCAGAATTCTGGAATTGACTACCATTTTCTGTTTAAGATTGATGCTTTCTGCAAAGAATCAACAGTCTCACTGTGAGCTCTTTGCTCAGTTTCCTGTCTTGATCTTGGCAATGTGTTTCATGACCACCTCAGAACTGTCTGGAACCATTGCAAGTACGTGAACCTAAGAGGATCTCTCTTAATGGTTATAAAAGCTGAAGCAATCTTATAGAGAGCAGAACCAAGAAACAATTACAGCCTGCTATCTGATTTTGTTTAAGGTATTTATTGCGTGTGGCTTTCGACAATAGAATTTGTCATGTTAATAGCTTTTAGCCTCATTACCTCTTGATTTTTATGTACTCCTGAATTCATGCCCCTCCTCTGATGGTGTCCCAGGATGATAACCATGTGACTTGCCACAAATGCTTCTTGTTGTAGGTAGGAGAATAATCACCAGATGAGACTACTTTCAGAAATTTGAGAGAGGCGCTCCAAACAACCAGCATGTACAGAAATCAAATTTACTTCTAAACTGGGTGTTGTGTCTAGAAAGATGGAAACAATTTTTATCGAAATTAGTAGCTACCTTAGTATTTGTGAATATTTATGTGTGTTAGTTCTGTATGTAAACAAGCTTACCTCACCACACTCAATTATATTGAAGCAGTGTTTATAGACTTCTGAGGCAAAGCATCAGCCTGTTGTCTATGTTAGGAACCCTTCATTTTAAGAAGAATCTTACCACAAAGGGGAAATTTCCTAGACACAAGTGAACAGTTTTATTCAAGAGGGAGAGAAGTGAAAGCATTTTGTTTGTTGAGTTCCTAATGAAATTGTCTTGAGGTATATGAGAAGACAACTAGATTATTTTTGTCAAATGCTGAATTCCTAGTGTTGGTAGACTCTTTCTGTATTCATTCAGAAACAAAACCAAATCAAGGGGAAGCTATGGCTGAAATATGTTATATTAATATATACAGAAGCAATGTCACACGAGCATTTTTCACCAGCCAAACAAAGTCTTGCCGTCTACACCTGTACCGGCAACTGCCAGCGTCTCGACACACAACAGACAGCACCTCCATAAGGAGTGGTTGTATTTGCCCTTCATCTTGATCTGCCCATTTTGTACAAAAACACAATTCACAATATGAAGCTGTTATCATAAATTTCCAAGAGCAGATATTTCTTTCATTTAATAATGTGCTCCATGACCTCGAAGAAAAATAGTGACTCTGTATCTAAAATAGAAAATAAGATGATGGAACAATTTATTATTAATGGCTGTGAATGTCCAGCAGTCTTACACTGACCAGGATGCTGAATGCATCTTCTACTTGGGTCTGTCAAGAAATATCAACTCTCACAATTGGGATATTTTTACTTAAAAATAACTGTATACTCTATTTTTTTCATTAAAGATGAGGAAATAAAGTATTTAAAGATTTGTTGAATATTGGGAAAGAGAAGAGAACATGGCACAGAAAAAGGAGAGAGGAGAAAGAGAGGGAGAGATAGAGACAGAAAGATAGAGACACATAAAGAGAAAGACACACAGAGACAGCAAGCAAGCAAGCTAGAGAGAGAGAGAGAGAGAGAGGCACGGAGAGAGAGTGTGCCTTTGCTTATGCCCATGGAGAATAGGTGAACTTATGTATAATATCAGAGATTTGTGGAGTTTTCCTGGCCTAAGGCATCGGAAAGATAAAGCATTGATTTGGTTTTAAAGGATTTTGTAAGCAAATGTATACAAAGTGTTTATAAAGGCCCTTGGAGGATGTTGGGAAAAATAGTGCAAAGATACTGCTGACTTTATAAATGCAGCCGTTAATAGTAGCCGAGACTACCAGCCTTCTTATGCACAATGTAATTTTTAGTTCTATTTTTACATGGTAAAAAAACCATGCAATTTCAGCCCAAGTGGCACCAAGTGGGTTTCAGACTTCACAGAATTTGGAAGCATTGATGTATGTCCTTTCCTAGAGTGGGTAACATTGTCTCTTGTGACCTTGAAAATAAAGGGCTTCTGACTTTTTCTTATCTTTGATTCCTCTTAAATATTACTCTTCTTATTTAAGGCAAAACTTCTCAATACACACACATGCACACATGTACAAACGCATGCATGCACGCCATGCACGCATGCACGTACGTGTCATCTTGGAGCTGCCAGCTGAACTTGCTAATACTAGTGCTAGAGTCCTGACTCAGTGAGAGAAGCAGACCAAAATTCCCAGTAGGGTTATGCTCCAGTTACTCACATAGCTGTTAATGTACACATTATCAGCTTCCTTTCCTCTCCTATGGTACTTCCTCCCCTCTCCTATGGTACTTCCTCCATCTAGCAAAGTTCCTTGGGATCAGGTTCCATTAAACTACATATAAACCCTTCTTGATTCACAGTGCTTTTAAGCAAATCTGACATGCCTTAATATGTTTTCTGAAATGGTATAGATTCATAGGGCTAAAACTGATGTGGTTAAAGTTTGTACTGAGAAGTAATTCTCTTTACTACACTGTCCTCAGCAGAACTAACAAGAAACCTACTAAAAAATATCGGCTAGGAAAAAAAAAAAAAAAAGTCTTGCTCCTAACTTTTAAATATGTACTTATTAAAATATTTATTTTTATTTTGTTAGTACATGTATGTACTTGAGAGCATGTATGTGCCCCATTTTAATGCAGGAGCCCATAATAGTCAGAAGAGGGCACTGGATTCTCTGTAACTTAAGCTACAGATGGGTGTGGAGTGCCATGTGGGTGTTGAACTCATCTGCAAGAGCAGTACGTGCTTCTAATCACTGAGGCAGCTCTTTAGCTCTAGCTCATGGATTTTGGAAGATCTTGCTGATCTCAAATAGACTTAAATGTAAGTTTATTGGAAAAAATGAGATTCTCTCATTATTGGTACAACCTTGCATTTACTCCCGGATTGAGGCTTATTTATGTTCATGGCACAGGCCCCAGAGAAGTGGTTTTAAAATTCTTGAACGTTTTGAAGTGAAAGTTGACTGTGTTGAAATTCTCCATAAATCTGTGGGTTGTATCATAGTCCACATGGATATGGACACAACTTGTAAGTCTAATCAAATTTTGAAAAATAATGCACTTAAATAAAGAGGAGTCACATGGATTGATTTTCTAGCTCTATCTTGTCACATAGCATGAATATAATAAGTTCATGGGTGATGGCAAATGATTTCCCAATAAAACCAGATAGCCATTTCCTATTCTTTCACCCCTGCTGTAGCACTAAAGGGAAAGAGGATGTCCATGAACTTACCTGTGGTTCTGCACAGTTGTACATGAATGCTGAAGAACTTTTACTATATTGGCAGCTTAGACTCTTCAAAATTATATGCATTGCCCCAACTTGTATAACTATGTTATGTGTCAGATATACATTGTACAGTAACCAGTAGAGTAGCAGTGAATTTTATAGTCCTGGCTTATCATGCTACAATTATTTTGAATGTTGACTTGAATTTCAGAAATGTGAATAAGGGGTCAAGAGATAAATCAGTGGGTTAAGGCTCTTGCTGCCACACTTGATGACCAGAGTTCAAACCCTGGTACTCACATGGTGAGGGAGACTGCTCAACCATGCAATTTTGCTCTTCCAAATTATTCTCTAATTATCACTCACGTTCTGTGCCATAGAGACCTCCCAACCTCAACAAATAAATTTTAAAAATCTGACTGAGTAAAACATTGCAGTTCACTTGAATAATTTTGGTGTTTTAAAATAAATGATATTTTTGTTCTTAAAATTGTATTGACATTGGATAAGGTTAGACAAATGCAAAGAAAACACGATTTCCATTTTTACATACATTTCTTCATCTTACATTTTAAAGTAAATTTTAAATTCAATTTTTATTAATTTTGAACTGATTCATTTTCTTCCTTTCTTCTCCATTACTCTTTCTATCCACTGAAGTCAGTTCTATACATGAAGTATGCAGCCAGATTTTTGGATTATACATATAAGTGAAATTATGCAAAATTTGTCCATCTAAGCCCAGCTTATTTCATTTAACATAATTATTTCTGGCCTCGTGTATGGTTTTGCAAATTACAAGGTATCTTTCTTTTATGGACAAATAATACTCCATCAATATATTACTACATTATATTTTTATTACATAAGCTGTATGGCCCTTTAAAATAATTGCATCGCTTGGCAGTGAATGCCAATGTGTAGGTTTATCTTCAATGTATTGATTTTATTTTTTTGCAGGTATCTCAGTAGTGGGGTAGCCTAATCGCATCATAGTTCTTTACTTCTTCTGAGTTATCTCCATCCTATTTTTCTAAAAGAGACATAAGGACTTTCACTTCTACCAATGGTGTGCCATGTTTCCCCTTTACAACATTCTTGTAAGACTATCAACTTTTATTTTATCAGCGTCTGGTCAGATACATAGCTTGCAAACATGACATTTAATATCTTGTCTTTTGCATGCTATTGATAGTTTCTTATATACTGTCAATGTTTTTAATTTGATGTAATACAATTTGTCTAGATTTCTCTGTGTGAAATCCTCCATAACAAACAACAATAGCAACAAGACTAAACTGACAATGTCCATGTCCTGAAGCACTTCCTTAAATTTTCTACAAAAATTTTTTTTTCAAGTACTTCCATATTTTCACGTTTCTGTCTAAGGCTTTGATACTCTATGTGTTTACTTTGTAACTGAAGAGAGATAGGGTCTTACTTTATTCTATTGTGTGCATATATCCATTTTTTCCAGCACTGGATATAGAAATGACTGCCTTATTTCAAGTGTAATCACCAGTACATTTGACAGATATCAAGTGACTGACTACCCATGAAAGGGTGTGCTTATCAGTTCTCTCTTTTCTTCCATTGAGAAATACATCTGTATTTGTGCTCTCACCATTTGTTGTTACTGTAGCTTTGCAGTGTATTTTAACATTAGGAAGATTATTTTCTTCTTTATTTATTTTTCTCCAGATCTTTGGATCTTTTTCCTTGCCTATTTGTGGTTCCCTATAAATCAGTTTTTTTTCTCCCCTTACTCTTTAAAGAATGTCGCTAGCATATTACTAGAGATTGACTTAGAGCTGTAGGTCACCTTCATTGTTATGGATTTCTTAATATTATCAATTCTCGAACATAGAACGTCTTTCCATTGTGTTATCTCTTCACTTTATTTCAGCAAATGTAGTTATTTTGAATGTAGAGCTGTTTTTCATCCCTTTAGCAAGATACTTAAAGGAGGATCCAGTATCCTGGTGAGACATAACAGATTTTTGGAAAGCCCCTAAAAAAATGATGTAACAAAGTTCTGATAAGTGAATGAGAATTTAGACAGACTGCAAACTGCAGTAAAAATAAATCGTGGCAAAAAAGTCATAGTAAGCTGTGAGTATTTCAAGTTGTTTGTTGACAATATGTTTAATTAGAAATTGAGACAGTTTCTCATGATTTTGAAGAACAGTCTCTAAAACTTTATAAAAATCCCTTGATAGATCTGATTTGGGCCAAATTCCTTTTTAAAACAACTTTACTTTATAAATGTTTTCTCAAAGTATTTTTATATATCAGAAAGAACGTTTAAATTTGCAATATAACTTATATTCTATTAAAGTATAGGAATATAAGAAGGTGAAATGTTATATAGATTTGGAGAAGATTCAAATAAACACTGTATCTATAGATAATAAAATGAATTTCTCTCAATATTTATAAAATGTGTGACAGTAAGTTAACAAAAACATATTATATGTACAATATATTGTTAAAATGTATAGTTTTGGTGCATATAATTAAACAACATGTAGCTTTCTGTTTGTTTTATAACCTTTCAGCAATGAAGTGTTTAAAAGAAAATACAAAAGACACCATATGGGTCTGCCTTAGATATCAGTTCAATGTGGCTATGAGTCTGCTACCTGTTTTTGTAAATAAAGTTTTATTGCTACACAATTATGCCACAGTGAAAGAATTGCCTTTGTCCAATTTGTCACTTTAATGTGGAGGTGAGTCTTTGCCACAGAGATCAAATGTCTGTCAAAGTCTGAGGTACAAGCAATTAAGTATTTTAGAAGGAAGTTCATTAAGTGTCTAGAAAATACTTTAAGATATAATTTTAAAGCACCAATATTTTATATTGTAAAAGAAAATTTCCTTGATTGAGAGTTCCTATTGATAGAACATCCATGCTATAAATATTTTGATCATAAAAATATAATTAGTAAATGTGATCAATGATAGGATACAATTAGATAAATAATACAAAATCTTGTTTTATTTTGTTGTTACTCCTTATTAAGAAAACTTATGAATTTGTACCTCGCTGCTTTTTGTTCTTAGCTCAGATTTGTCTGTGTACTTTAACTCTATGCAAAAATATAGTGATCTAAATCTTCATTACTTTTGCAAACATTAGTAATCCACCAGTTTGGGCCATAGAAATCATCAGCACTATAAATTCCCTATGTCTTTGTCTACTCACAAAACCATGATCATATAACTGCTTTCTCATTTTTGACATATATATTACTCTAAGTTGATAGACTATTTAAGAGGCTTTAGGCTTGATATCTCTGTAACCTCAACATGTAGACACGTAACTTGTAGCCTCTGCTGGACTTTTGATACTGAACCTACAAATATTACAACTGGCCTTGTCTTTATTCCCCCATTACCACTTCTTCAAATCTTGCCACTGTTGCCATATTCACAGTCATCCGTGCAAATATAGATATGCAAGTTTAGTTACATTTACTTTTATAATTTCCCATCGATATAATTTGAAAAATTATAGTTACTGTGTCACCCTTATCCCTACTGAGGGTACCCAAAGGCCTAAAATTTTGGATGCTGATACTCCTTCTAGTTGGTATCCTGATGATGTACCCCCAACGAGTAAATGAAAATCTCTCTCTTCTAACTTTCTGACCACTCTAAGGCACATTTTTTTTTTTGCTAGAATTGTTTTGTGTCTTATATTTGTTTCCATAAATTATGTAATTTTAAGGGATGATGGGTGTTTCTACATAGACTAATAACATGTCTGTGTTTGCTAGTCCAGATGTGAAACTGAGAGAGCAAACCGGTTGGTACTAATATTGAACCTTTTTGAAAGATGTTGAAATCAGTGATAGTACATGCAACAGAGCAAACCCCAGTCAGAGATCCTGCATCTAAGCTTTGTCTCTATGGCAGAGAACCCTTTCCCCAGCCTTGTCTACAGTATGCAGTACACCCCTTCCAGTGGGGTGAGAGGGAAGAATTATATGAAAAATATCTTTTTGACCTTCAGGATAATACCACTGCTTCATTTCTTCCAAAAATTATAAATATGTCACTTCTGGTATCAGTGATTTTTTTTTAGTGACTGCCAGGAGAGATTTAGTAGTAAATTGAATTTGGAACAGGGCAAAATTGGACTTAGCATGTAGGGCAGCTGACATCTGGTTTGCATATTTTATATGCCTGTATTTGTTCTGAAATCTGCAAATTTTATATCACAAGAGAGCAAGTCTTATTTTTTCCGGAATAGCTTGTTCTAGAAAGGTACTTTGGATGCAAGATTATTACCACTAATTATTCACAAATCTTGGATGCACCAGCAACTATATTCTACCAGTAGTGAAGCTGACTGTCGATGCATGCTAAAGACATAATGAAGAGCTCAGCTCTGCAACTTTAGGTGATATGCTACCTAGGTACTTTTTCTTCAGGCAGATATGTCATCCACTTTCTGGTTTAGTGCAGTGCTGAGGTTAGAATCAACATTGTGAAGGCAGGTGTCCCTAAGCGTCTAATTCCAAGGAAGTGCCTTACATGCTGAAAAGATGCTCACTCATTTTTCCATTCCTACTCCTTTCCAATATACTAATAAGTACCACTTTGGAAGAATCACATACAATTCACTTTAGTCTTCACAATGAATTGAAACTGAGGCATTATGGGCTCCTTGTAAGAATTCCTCATTTTTGAATTTGATGCTCTCAGACTTTAAATGGCACTTCTTGAAAAGATTCAGACCTTTTTCAAAAAGACCAATTTCAGACTTGTAAAGAAAATATGGAAAAATTAATGCCTCTGAAAGAAATCTTGAAATGCAGTGTAGGTTTACAGAAACAGATCATGTACCACAATCTTATTTCTATTCCGCTAACCTTTTGTTTTTCTGTATCTCAGATTGTTTCTGATAAAAAAAAAAAACAAAAACAAAAAAAAAAACCAAAACACTTCACTGATGGAAATGTAAACATTCAAAGTAAAATAGATTATTTTTAATGATTGTACCGGACAGGTTTTCTATAAAAATGGGTTCACTAAATTTTCAGACATAGAATTTTGCTATTGCATGTGGATTTTTTATAAACTATAATTCAGAATAGAAGTTTCCTGGGCCTAAAGGGAAAATAATATTTTAGATAATGTTAAATGAGCGAGATATGATAATGGTAATAGCAATAGCTGAAATCCCGAATTTTGCCTTCTAAAGAGCTCAAAATATTGTATATGTCAAGAAATGTATTATTCACCCTATAAAAAGAGTATTTTCAGAAGAATGCTGACCTGTCAGGAAGCTATGGGGCAGGAAGAATTTTTTTCTTTAGGGTCTGAAATGAAGTAAAACATGTATAGTCATCCTGAGAATATAGCTGTGTGGTCCCTGGAGACATGTTGCAGAGTCTGGGAAGGATTTAAGTAAAAACACTGCAAATATGAAAATCCCAAGACATTTCTCTGTTCTTGGAGAATTCTTAAGAACTCTTTCTCTTACCCTAACACTGTGTCCCCACAACGGGCTTGACTGGAGTTACAATAAACAGAGAAGATTCAGGCTAATGATTTTCTAAAAATTAGTTTCATCCTGGATAAGATCATGAAGAAGAAAAATGTAGAGCTGAAGGATCATAGTGTAACTCAGTACAGCACAACATGTATGGAGATAAGAAAGCAAATTCACAAAAGGCAAATTTTGTTCACGAGCCTTCACATATTTGGCACTCAAACAATAGTAGAAATGTAGAAAAACCTCTCCTCTGAGGTTTTTGATAGAAAATGACCACCTGTAATATGAAGTTTCTGGCTCGGACTTTCTGCACTAGCCTGGTGGCCCAGACCCACAGACCCACAATCTCATTGTCCCACGGAAACACACAGACGCTTAAATTAATTGTACGCTGATTGGCCTGAGACCCAGGCATATAACTTGCTAGCTCTTGCTCTTAAACTAACCTATGACTCCTATCCTGTTCAGGCACGCAGCTCGGTACCTTTTCTCAGAACAGCATACGTTTCCTATGCATCTGCTTCTCTGGTGTCTCTGTAGCATCTCTGCTCTGTTCTTCCAGTTCTTGGAGTTTTCTTAGTCTGGTTCCTCCGCCAACACTTTCTGGCTGCCTTCAGGCAATCTGCGTTTTTATTAAACTAGTAGACAGGATAATTATTTACAATGTAGCATAATCCCACTACAACCAACCTTCTTAGCTCCTTTTCCATTTTCACTTAACCACTGACCAGGTGTTCATGGAGTCCAGTCCATCCTGTTCAGTAGGCATGAAGGATCTTGAGATTGGCATTCACTTCTTCACTTCTTCAGCTCTTCCACAATCTGACAAGTGTTTATAGACACAGGATTCTAAAATGGATGGGTGGTCTATTTTATTTCTGGGTGGAGGGAATTATTATTAATTACATTAATTCATTTGCTTTCATCACTTTTAACTGGAGATCTAAAAAAATCTTGTTTTTAATAAAGAGGCAATTTGTGAATATTCCTAACATATATTTCTCTTTCTCTGTATAAACAGCTTTACCATGAGCAATGAGCCGTCTCTCCATTACAACATAGTTCTATTAATTTCTAGACATTTCTTAATATTTAAGCATCTGCATAGTAATGAACTAATGTCTGATGTCATAATAATATCCATTGGATCCTTACATGTAACGATAGACTCCAGTTTTGGCCTTTAGGCTCAAAAGCATTCAATAATACTTTCCTGTGACATTGATTTTCATGTGTCCTAACAGTAGACTCATCCGTCTTTTTTACTCATTTGTTCTCATGGATAAAATCTTTCTAATGAGTAGCAAGAAGGCATTACCTTATACCTTGAATTAAACTTAGGAAAATTAGCTATGCCTTCTACATGTGTAGAAGCTCTGTAATAGGGCAGCAGCCTGAATCTTTCTACATGAGGCCATAGAAAAGACAGAGAATCATTTCCCATGGATAAATTTCTTTCCTGGCTTTAAGATTCAATTGTTTGTATGCACTGAAGAATTGGATAGATGATGGTGTGTCTAAACCTTCATCCTTTATTTTGGAAAACAGTTGGCAGGCTTACTGCTTCCTTAAGACTCTATTCTGTTTAGTTAGTGGTTTAATGCAGCCTGACCAATAAACATCTACAGTTGCCTGAAGAGGAACGTTTTAAATAGATCATACTAGAAGTTTACTTTACAATTCCAAAAACAAGTAATAGATACCACACACCAGCTCCTGTCCACTCCATGAATTTCAGACTAATCTGTGGTAAGCATGTTCAGTAGATTTTTGAGTCAGTGGATCTCAAAAATATTACTCCAAATTATCCAAGTTGCTATTTTGTGTAGTTACTTATAGCAATTAATATTGTTTATATATGTGTGTGTGTATGTGTGTGTATGTGTATGTATGTTTTTATATATAAATGACATAACTTGTCTTCATGTATGTTATATATGCAATACTGAAAGGTCATAAGTAATATAGTGTCCACATATGCAATATTCAATATGTAACATATGCATATGTGGAGAAAAAATTATATTATCCTTATATCCTCTTATGTTAGATAAAGTAAAGATAAGTGATCATTGCATTCTAAAGAGGACCAAAGAAGGGTAAGTCATAGTAGCAGCTCTCTTTCAGTGGATGAATTGTTGACTACAATACAAATAGCCTGGATTCAGTATAAATTTACAAAACTTTAATAAAATATGTAGAATTTAAAGTAATCTTAATGTAATCAGTCAGTTTCAATTGTGAAGCAAAGTATATAGATCAAAAAGCCTAAATGTTTGTTTATCATTTTCTGTTAACGTAATAAGCACATGTCAGGGATCTATATGTACATTGTGATATTATTTGCTTCATTTGAGCCTAAAGTTATAGTTGTATTTCCTTTCCTGTGCAGGAATACAAATCGGTGGACAAGATCACACTATCTTCCCTGAAGGAACAGCAAAGTCAAGGCAGACTAAGACTGCACTCTGCTATCCAACTGGGTGCCTTGGTAGCTCCTGCAAGAATTCATTTCTCATTTGGTGTGAGTCTGTGTGTTTGCATGCCTTTGGATCTTTCCTGTGGCTCTACAAGCAATCTCTTGAACACTGCACAGCTGTTTTTCCTATTCTATGGCATCTTTATTTTTCAAGTGGCTTCTCAGAGCAGATGTCTCCATGTGTCTTTAAAACTTCTTTTCTGTTGGTGCGTTTACAGCAGAAGAAAATATTACAAGTTGATGTCGAAAGGAGGGTGCTACTGAAACACTGAGATTGTATAGGAGCACATGGAATATAAAAAGCAATAGATATTTAACTTTTTTTTATTATTGTGAATCTATGAAAGAATCTCCACTCTGTTCGTTGGATTTAATATATATTTAATGAAAACCCCTACATAGGGCTTTGGCTAAGTTCTGGAGGTTCAAAACAGTGATATGGCACATGAGTTGAAGGAATGATATTCAAAACAGAGAATAAATTCACAAATAGTATATGTGACTGAATTATCTCAAGCAGGTGCCAGAAATAAAGTACAAAACATTAGAATCTATCTGAAGACAAGTTAATGCGCTAATGAAGTATGAGTCTTGCTTCATGGGGCAGTATAATTGCAAACTGAGATTGAGAAATTGAGTTAAGGTTATAAAGAATCACACGTATTCCTTTAAAGAACAAAGAACTGTGAACAAATGAATAGGAGCTGGTGACTAGTTGGATTGATTCTCATGGCACTTTGAGTAGAAGGAAACAATCAGAGATGTTGTTGGGATCATACAATAGAGACGTAACCAACCCTCTGTTATACAGGTGAAGAAATTTAAAAGTAGGTTGAAATCTGCAAGAATGAGTGTGTTATAAACGAAGAGAAATTGAGATAAGAAAATAACCATTGTAGAGAGTGAGCCTTGTGATAGTTTTTTTTTTTTTTCCTTTCATAAAGGTGTGACTTAAAGAGACGACAGGAACAGCACTTGTGTGGACAGAAATAAGCAGGTCTCAAGGAAATATCATCATAGGGCTAGAGATTACGTATTTGCTTTCCTGGTACTATAACTGGTATTAGAAAGACAGCTTTGAGCTAGAAATAATATTTTATGATGCTATTTGAATAGAAGAGAGTGCTTTTCAAAAAAAAAATGTTGAGAAAGACGACAGGGGTGACTAAGAACATGATTTCGTCATTTAGTGTGCTCACTCTAAGTATCCTACAGCATGAATTCCAAGGGTTTTAGTAGGGAAAGCTGAGGTGTAACTCCATAGATAGAAAATCACAAATTTAAGTCAAAATGTCAGAAGACTAAGGAGAGAAGACTGTTTTAGATGTGATAAGGTTTTAGTGGCAATGTTGGGATATTGGATGATGGTGCTAAAATGGGAACCTCAGAACAGTTTTGAATTATCTAAACTTTATTAAGCAAAGTTTTGTATTTCACTTCTATGGAAGAGGAGGACCCTCACTTATGGCTACATAAAAAGTATTAACTACATGAACGAAGGTAAGGAGAATGTGCAACATTTTAGTGGACAAACTAGTTTCTTGTTAATCATGCTAGAAGGAACTCGGTATCCCCTCCCCACCACCACCACCACCACCACCACCACCTCCACTTGGCAAGAAGGTACTGCACTCCTAAACTTGGTACCAGAAACTTTGTAATTTGCCTTTGTCTCCCTGAAAAATGCCCTCATTACAAACATCAACTAAACTGTCATCTTCCTCATGATGAAACTGTTTGCCATTCATCTATGCCAGAGGGTAAGCTGTCTATTTCTATGTGATGGCCTGACTACTCTAATTTCATCTAACTTCAATAACCTTATGTTGAAAGGGTATCTCATCCTAGGATAAACTGGCTTATAGGATTGCCATTTATTGATGCTTTCTCTGATTGCTTTGGGGTTTGTTCTTTCGGAATATAAACATTGTCTCATAGCAAGTGAAGTCCTGTCCATTGCCTTCATTGGTTCCAATTATCTAACACTTTCGTAATATGTTCTATTAGAATAATGATGAATGATGTGATAAGTGAATCTATTGCACATTTTCTGACTTTTAGGAATTCATTTATTTTTGTCAGGCTGTCTTGTTAATAATGTTAACTGACTGGTCCTTTCCTGTGGGGAGTGAATGAGGAGACTGAAGGAAGGTCACGTAACATGTACAATTCTTTATTTCACTCCAGATGGACACGAGCCAAAATGGAAGGGAAACAGTTTCACAAAACTATGAAATATTAACCAGTTTTAATCATCCTAATTATCAATAGGAAAAGAGGCACTTAGAAGAAACAAGCATAACTGATATCAAAGCAAAGAGATATGAAATTTTAAACATAAAAGTCAATGTATATGACATCATTTAAAGAAGTGGTAAACCATACTAAATTGTCAGTTGCCGGTGTTACTGTTAATCACCACCCTAAAGTACACGACCCTGGCTGGAATCAATTAATTAGTTTCTGTAATACTGATGGAATATGGTACTAATTTCTAAACATGTGTAACATTTGAAATATTGAACCAAATTCATCAATAAAATGTTCCATGCTATTCATTCCTCCTGTGATAACGTATATGAGTGAGTAAGAGGTATTGAAAAATATTTTCATAATATTGAATATAAAATTTTTTAAAAATATTGTGCTCCAGCTTTTAGCCTCAGACACTTGTAAACCCAGGAGAATTTCAATTTTGGTGGAAATGGTAGGTAACCTATCTCTTCAGCTTATTTAGTGGACCCAGTCATTCTCCAGGCTCTCTATATGACCCAGAAGGGAGCTGGGCAGGCAGTCCATTAAAGACACGATTTCTTTCAACGTATGTTCCTTCTATTTATGTGTCCTTTCATCTATTCCTTTATTTGAAATTTTTTACATTTCAAATAGTAACCCTTATACATTAGCAAACTTCTGAAATAGGAAGCATTCCTTTAGTCACTCATTGAGCACACATGAAACCTGCCTTTGGGGGATAGAAATTATTCCCTCTCAAAGAAAATTGTGCGATATAAAAATAAAACTCATTACTTATGTCCTGCAACAGTGATTACTTCTAAGTTTTATGGTTACTGGGTTCTTTACAAAATATATAAAGCTGTCTTTTGAAAAATCTCCAGCCAGCATTACTTTCAAATGAGGAATTTGAAAGCCTTGTCTATCTTAGAGAAGTTTGTCTAAGAGTAGCTTCACATTAAAAAAAAAAAAAAAGGAAACAATTACTTTCTATTGAGCTACTCTGCTTTTAGCAGAGAAATGCAGTTCCCTTACAGACATGATGTTAAGCCTGAAATCACATAGAAGAATAATTTCCTTTTGGTGTAATTGGCAAACTGTTTCATATTTAAGAAGAGTGGTTTTGGGTGAAAGACATCATTCCTTTGGTTAGGTAAGATTCAGACTAGAGGCAACCGTGGGGAAGAGAGTACAATAGAACTTATATATTATTTCATCTGGGAACAAAGAGGACTATATGAAGAATTACTGTCAGCAATAAAATAGTTGTAATGAAATCACATCATTCGAAAATAATAAGACTGAAGATTCAGTTTTCTTCCTGGGAAGAGTAGAGAGAGGGAGGGGTTAGTGTCATTAGGATATAATGTATGAAAGAAGAGTAAATAAATCAAATCAAAAGCTTTATTTTTATTTTCTGTGTATGAGACTTTCGTGTATGTATGTTTATGTACCACGTACAAGCCTGGATCCCGAAGGATGTCAGAAGAGGATATCGGATTTACTGAAAGTGCGGCTACAGCTGGTTGTGAACTGCCATACGGTGCAGGGGACAGAACCCAGGTCCCCTGCTGGAGCCACTAGTCATCTTAAGCCTGGATCCGAATCCTCAGTCATCTGCATTTCTTCTCCAAACTTTACCAAGTTTTAAAAATATCTCTTGTACTTGATATGTCTTAATGGAACTGGAATCTGATATTGGATGCCTAAGTAGACTTCTCAGTGGAGAGTTTTTATTGCTGAAGAGTTTACGAGTCTTCCCTGTGTACATGAATTTCAGTGGTGTAGTCAGTTCTGTCAATTCTGCACATGACATGGAAGTTGGTGTTGATGACTCTGCTCTGTGTTATCATGGCCCTCTTGGGGGGGGGGTAGACATAATTGTTTAAAGATGACATGTCCTTATTACCTTTTTCTTAAATACTTAATTTCTTACATAGACATCTCTATAAGGACCATCAGTATATATGTTAACATCTTTCATTTTTACTTTTATCAAGGAAAGGCTTCCATTGTATAATCTCAACATTACAGAGCTTAAGCAAAACAAAACAGTATGCATCATAGCCCATATTCTGACTTACTATCCCACTCAGATATATTTATAATGTGTTAATGTGGGGAAATGTTTCATATTTAATAAAAACCAGTCTGAGATATCAGAGGGATCTACTCACAGCCAGTCTAGGAGGGTCAAAGAGTGGTAACTCACACCTTTAATCCCAGCACATCTGAGTTTGAAGCCATCTTAGTTTACAGAGGGAGTTCCAGGCTCCCAGGAAGGCAGTGGTCATGTCAGGCCTTTAATCTTAACCTGGACGTGAAACAACTGAGCAAAGAGAGTATTTAAGGCAGGCATAGGAAGACAGGGCAGGCAGCAGAAGCCAGAAGGAGTGAGGCTGAGGAAACTGGATGAGATTTGACTGTGGTGTTTACTCTCTTTGATATCTCAGCCTTTCCCTGAGATCTGGCTAAGAGTTTCCTTTATTCGTGCAACATGTTAATAAGACCTTCTCAATGTTTTAAAACCAAAGGGCTATGGGGTGTTAGAGCAGTGTACACTGGTAAGAGTCTAGTATCATTGTTTTTCAGATATGGGAGAAGGAAAGGCAATAAAGACACGTAAAAAGGACTGCTGTCTTCACCCATCCTTGGTTTAAAAAAAAATCTGTAATACTCACATGAGCAAATAATCCTCCATTTTCTGTATTAGTTAATAACCCCCCCATTTCAAATAAAGTCAATATCCTTTACAACTATATCTCTTTATTTAAGTAATAGAAATATATGCATTTTTCAATAGCTTCTAGATTCAGGAAAACTTGGATTTCTTTGTAATTTTAGTGTTGATACTTTTTTGCTATTGTTTTTTCTCTCCATTGCCTACAAAAACGGCTTTTCACATATTAAAAAGAGTCCAAAACTAACATTAAAGTTTCTTCTTTTACAAGGAAAAACATCTTAATAAGTAGGCTGAGTATTAAAGACAAGCTATCACCTTTTCGACCTTCAAACAAAATAAGTAACTGATCTTTCTTTATACCTGGGAAGTGGCGCTGCAATAACTATGTAATAATACTTTAAACTGGTTAGAATACAGGGAGAGCATGCTAACTCTAGTTACAATTGATTAAAATAAACAGAACACTATCAAATCTAAGGTTAAAAAGGAGAAAAGAGATTTATTTTGGAATATATTAAGTAAAATGTGCACACATGAACAATCACACCTACTTACAGTACAGAAAGTACTGGTGAATTTGTGTTTCAAAGGGATGAAAGAATGGATTTTTCAATGAAGTATATCTTAAAGGGACATTAAGTCAAGAAAAGCATAGGATTTGACTTATATATGGGAGGCAAACTGTGTGGCAAGAGAGGGGCATACCATGGACAGACAAGGCTGTGTTCAGAGTGGTGTTGTGGGCTCTAAATCTCTCTCTTGGCTGCTCTTAGAGTTCTCATGTACTTTAAAGGAGAACATTCCACTCATCACTTACAGAGTCTCACTGATGGAAAATCAGACCTGTGATGCAGAGCACAGAGCAGGTGAGACTGCCAATTACTTAGCAACAGTTTTATTTTTATATTTATTTAAAAGTAGGAAACAACTAATGCTAATCTCATGTTATAAGTACAGATAGAGAGAGAGAAAGACAGACAGACAGAGAAAGAGAGAGAGAGAGAGAGAGAGAGAGAGAGAGAGAGAGAGAGAGAGAGAGAGAGAGAGAGAATCATCAAATAAGGCTGGTTACTTCTTTCTTTTTATTACATGTTTACACTTTCTTGTGACTGACTTTCTGTGTGTTAAATATACTTTTATTTTCAAGAATGCCTACTTTGTGTGCTATTGACAGGAATGTGGAGACTGACTTTCTGTGTGTTAAATATACTTTTATTTTCAAGAATGCCTACTTTGTGTGCTATTGACAGGAATGTGGAGAGAATAGTGTATATCTTGGTCCAACCAGACTTCTCTGAGAGAACAGTCTAGCTTGAGTAACAGAAATGAGTTTCCTCAGGTTCTAAAATGGAAAATATGGAGTCTGTTCTGTGCTGGCTTTTAGTTACACAGTGAGATGTCTTTTCACTGTGTCCCCATCACAGAAGAAGTTTCTTTTGTTAAGGTTCTAAGAGCCCCAAAGATCTAATTACCTTCCAAAGCCCACAGTTCTATTATCACAATTTGAATTAGGATTAAATGAATGAATGTTTGTAGGACATAAGGGTTCAGAATATAGCAGCATACAATGAAAAATTATTAAGATAGGAAGTGATTCCAAAACTAACTAATAATTACAATTTCAAACTTAAAAAGAAATGTTCCATGCTAGAATATAGAGGAAGACTAGATGGAAAAAATTCCCCAGAAGATAACGAAAGCCCACATATCCAGAGGCATTTATTAACTAAATGAATACATCACCTAGATTTGTAAACTCTTGACTTGACTCTTGACTTAGTAAAGAAAAAAACTACATAAATCCTGGCTGGTTTTGTGTCGATTTGAGAAAAACTAAAGTCAGACAAGAAGGACCTTAAGAAATGTCTCCATGCGATCCAGCTGTAAGAGATTTTCTTAATTAGTGATCAATGTGGGAGGTGCCAATTGTGGGTGGTGCCATCCCAAGGCTGGTGGTCCTGCGTCCTATAAGAAAGCAGGCTGAGTGAGCCATGGAAAGCAAGCCAGTAAGCAGCACCCCTTCATGGCCTAAGCTTCGACTTTCCCCCCCAGGTTCCAGCCCTGCTTGAATTCCTGTCCTGACTTCCTCCAGTGATGGACTCTAATCTACAATTGTAAGCCAATTAAACCTTCTCCTCCACAACCTGCGTTTTGCTCACAGTGTTTCAGCACAGCGGTAGGAACCCCAATAAGACAAATCAGTAGCAGTGTAATTGGATATTGTTGACAGAGCTGACCCTGTTTGGGGCAGGATTGTGGAAGGACTTTGGAACTTTGGGCTAGAAGAGCCATTGAGTGCTACCAGCTAGTGGAATATTCTGTGGGAACTTGGAAAGTGAGATTATCTGGAAGTGTGCAGAAAAGGTGGCTTTGGGAAGTTTAAAGAGTCTAATTGGATATTGTTGACAGAGCTGACCCTGTTTGGGGCAGGATTGTGGAAGGACTTTGGAACTTGGGGCTAGAAGAGCCATTGAGTGCTACCAGCTAGTGGAATATTCTGTGGGAACTTGGAAAGTGAGATTATCTGGAAGTGTGCAGAAAAGGTGGCTTTGGGAAGTTTAAAGTCTAATTGGATATTGTTGACAGAGCTGACCCTGTTTGGGGCAGGATTGTGGAAGGACTTTGGAACTTTGGGCTAGAAGAGCCATTGAGTGCTACCAGCTAGTGGAATATTCTGTGGGAACTTGGAAAGTGAGATTATCTGGAAGTGTGCAGAAAAGGTGGCTTTGGGAAGTTTAAAGTCTAATTGGATATTGTTGACAGAGCTGACCCTGTTTGGGGCAGGATTGTGGAAGGACTTTGGAACTTTGGGCTAGAAGAGCCATTGAGTGCTACCAGCTAGTGGAATATTCTGTGGGAACTTGGAAAGTGAGATTATCTGGAAGTGTGCAGAAAAGGTGGCTTTGGGAAGTTTAAAGAGTCTAATTGGATATTGTTGACAGAGCTGACCCTGTTTGGGGCAGGATTGTGGAAGGACTTTGGAACTTGGGGCTAGAAGAGCCATTGAGTGCTACCAGCTAGTGGAATATTCTGTGGGAACTTGGAAAGTGAGATTATCTGGAAGTGTGCAGAAAAGGTGGCTTTGGGAAGTTTAAAGTCTAATTGGATATTGTTGACAGAGCTGACCCTGTTTGGGGCAGGATTGTGGAAGGACTTTGGAACTTTGGGCTAGAAGAGCCATTGAGTGCTACCAGCTAGTGGAATATTCTGTGGGAACTTGGAAAGTGAGATTATCTGGAAGTGTGCAGAAGAGGTGGCTTTGGGAAGTTTAAAGTCTATCAGGGTCCGTCGTTATTTTTAATCACGATTCTGGGTTTCTGGTTAGCTGGGGCTGAGGAATAAGCTGTGATTAACAAAACACAGAGCTTGAACTCCTAAAGCAAAACTTTGCTTTGCTGGGATATGTAATGCTGATCAACTGGAGCTAAGAAATTAGCAGGGGTGAAGATACCAGCAACATGGAGGTGAAATCTTCTAGAAAGTATTTCCTGAGAGCACAAAGAAGCTGTGTTCCAGAGGTAGCCCAGGCTTTACCTCATGCTGGAGGCCGGACTTGGTAATGTGTAAGAGTCATCCAGGTGGTACCTGTTTTGAAGGCATAAAGGGATCATGCAGATCAGCTGAGGCTTGGCCCTGTGAGAGGTCAGTAAAGGGCACTGGGGAGGTGCCCAAGTAGCAGTTGAAGGCCCAGGACTGAAGAGATCATGCAAAGTGGAGGCTTGGCACCATCAAGAGAGCCTATGAAGGCTGTTTGTGAAAGTGCTAGTACCATGGTCTGACCACCAGCTGGAGCCTAAAAGACAAGCTGCATGTGATGCTGCAGAGGTGATCCAAGCCCTTTGGAGGAGTCTAAAAGATGAGTGAATCCCAGATAAATGGACAGTGAGATATTTATACTGATGAATTGATTTTGCTCAGTTCAGAACTTGATGGTGCCCTGGTTCTTCCCTCTTGAAGAAGGTATTTAATTTTGATTTTTAAAGGAGCCCACAGATGAAAGATATAACTTTAAAAAGATTGCATATTTTAAGGAGACTGAAATTTTAATGTGTTTGAGTTTGTAAAGAGTATGGAACTTTAAGAATTATTTATGATTATAACGTAAAATCTTGGGGATGAATAAAAATGAAGGGTTTTAGATTAATAGTGATGTGTTTATACATCAAGTTGACAAAAGGGTCAGTTGTACTGGCTGGTTGTATGTGTCAATCTGATATGAGCTAGAGTAATGAGGAAGTAATGAGCCTCAGCTGAGGAAATTCCTTCACGACATCCATCCGTAAAACATTTTCTCAATTAGTGATCAATAGAGGAGGGACGAGCCCATGGAGAGTTGATGGTTGATGGTTCTGGGTTCTATAAGAAAGCAGGTTGAGCAAGCCAGGAGAAGCAAGTCAGGAAGAGCACTGTTTGATGGCCTCCTCATCCTCTCCTTCCTGCCTCCAGCTTGCTGCCTTTGTTGCCTTGCTCCAGTGATGTAAATGTAAAACGTAAACCGAATAAATCCTGTCCGCTCCAACTTCCTTTTATGGGCATGGGTTTTAGCAAAGCAATAGAAACTCTAACTCAGACCGTTGGTATGCTCCCAATGATCTAAAATCCTGCTGTAAAGTCCTACCCTTCTAGACATCACCACTTCCCGGTTGTCCCATAGGCTGGAGAATAAGCCTTCAGTACATGGAGGAACACTTTGAGCAACATTCCCTGTCTAAAATTAGCAGATTTCAGAGAATATTCCTGCTCCAGAATTCCTCTGTCTCTCTGGGAATGATAGGACCCTCTAGCCCCTACAACTTGGAGGTGCACACTGTTCAATTTTCCACAAAAAGACAAATATAAGCTTCATTAAATGTTAGTATTTTTCTTTGTTTTTCAGAAAATTAAATAGCATTCATTCTAACTTTTCAAGACCCATCTTGGGAAAATATAAATGTATTTCCCTTCCCTTTGATTCAAATAGGTAAGGTCCTCGGCACCTTTAAAAATTTACCATTATGAAATCTTTTTACTTCCTGGGAAGGCAGAGAGGGCTGGAACACATGGTTCCAGATCAAAGCTAGAAAGTCTTGCCAGTTAGTAGTCCATGCACAAGAGAAGATTTTATCAGCTCAGAGACATGGGCATCAGTGGGCTGATGGGATTCTAGTCACCAAAACAGCAAACTAAAACAAGCAAGTAAAATGGATATGCAACTTCTCTGGAAAACAAAGCATTATAGTGATGGAATATTCCTGTCCTCGGCTACAAAAAAATCTAGCTCACACTAACAGCCATATTCTCTGATTCCCTGTCCTTAAAAAAAACAAAAAGACTTGGAAAACTAAGTGATTTGTGGCTATTTTAGGTTCCTGAGTGGTTATTAGGACAAAAGACCGCTACATAGGTGTCTCCACACAGCCATGAGAACTAGAAGAGATTCATGTCTCCGCTGTTTTGCTCTCTTGACTGATCACATGGATGTGTCATGGCCTGCCCTTTGTCCACCTGAAAGAGATAGGTAGAGAGCACGGCACATAAAAAAGGGTGGCCACTGTCAGCAACTGGGTTTTTGTAGCTGCCTCATTAGATTCTGAGCTTCTATAATGAGAATTCCTCTTAGTGAGTAAACCCTTTTGGAAGATGTATTAAGGAGTCATGCAGAGCAGTTGGCAAGACTGTTTGGGACTGGCCAGGGTGAGACAAGTTCATAAAATGATAACAGAGGTTCTCTGCTTTTGTAGAAGGGAGATAGACAAGGGAATAGCTACAAAATATATTCAAATACATACTTAAATGCTAATATTCTGTATGTAATTTCCACTCATTTTTGCTCCTAGAATGAAACTATGTCTCCTCTTCATCGTCTTTAAATAAGGTTTCCATATATGAAATTTTGTGTGACAGTGGTTATATTGACGACATTTTAGAAAACAAGTGAGATGTACCTCTGGGTAACTCATTTAACTCATTAAACATAAGAAATTGCCCTGACATCTATGCTGCCCAAACTGCACTTATTGAAAGTGGGAATAAGTATTAAGGCTTAAGAAAATCATCAACCTCATAGGAAGATGTGAGAATCTTGGCAGATTTTAGTTTGTGTGTGTGTGTGTGTGTGTGTGTGTGTGTGTGTGTGTGTGTGTGTGTGTGTGTGTGCGCGCACGCGTGTTTTCTCTCACATACATTCACACACACTTATGAGTGAACTAATAGGTGTGAATGAAGGTGTATCTGTGCCATAGAGATAGAGAATGACCCTAGATTTAGTACTATTCCTTCACCTTGTTTGAGGCAGAGTCTCCATTGCAGATTCTAGGCCAGCTCGCTGTCTTGTGAAAGTTCAGTAATGTCTTGCCCATTAGCACTGTGATGACAGAGTAGCAGGTTTAGAAGTGATGGAGACCATGTCTGGCATCACTTTGGTGTTGGTGATTTGAATTCAGGACCTCACAAACTTAGCAAGTGCTTCATCCACTGAGCAATCTTTCCAAGTTTGATACTGTTTCAAATGGACAAAACACACACACACACACACACACACACACACACACACACACACACACACCACAGTATCTCCTTGTGAGGAGAATATGAAAATTTTTGCTTTGGGTATTTTTGAAAGTATACAATGTGTTAACAGTAGTCATCTAATTGTACAATGAAACATCAGAAGTTATCCCTCCTCCTCTATCCGTAAGGCTTTAGTCTGACTAATATCTCACTTTTCACTTTCCAAATCTTTCCAGCATGACCTGAGAACTACCATTTTCCTTACCACTACTGTGGGTTTGACAGGTTGAAAGTCCATGTATAAGTGAGCTTGGAGTGTTTGTCTCTTTGTATATGGTTTATATCTCTTAGCACAATTCCATCTTCATACACATTTTAAATGAAAAAGTTAGTCCTTTTGTTTAACTGCTGGATAATTTTCTATTCATCATATAAATGCAAAACTCATTCACTCATGGACCATTAGGTCACTTTCATATTGGCCATTGTCTATTATATGACCTGAAGATCAGAGTGAGGCTATCTATAGAATATCAATGTCTATTTCTTTTGATAGATACCCAGTAGTGTAGTGGGATTAGAATACAGACTTCTTGGAGAATATATTTTAAGGTGTGTTGCTTTTGTTTATGTTGTATTTGTCTAACTTTCTGAAGCTATGTTACTGTGCCTCTCTAAAACACCTGATGGTCTAATGAAGAACGGAATGGCCAATGGCTAGGCAGAAGAGAGAGGTAGTCAGGGCTGGCAGAGACGATAATTAAAAGGAGAAAACTGGGGAGGGGCTTGAAGGGGACAACACCCCCGCCCAAGTTACACAGCCACACACAGAGTAAGAGTGACAAGAAGATATACAGAAATAGAAAAAGGGGAAAGCCCAGAGGCAAAAAGTAAATGGGATAATTTAAGTTAAGGAAAGCTGACAAGAAATAAGCCAAGCTAAGGCCAGGCATTTATAATTAAGAATAAGCCTCTGTGTGAGGTTTGAGAGTTGAGTGAGGGTCCCCCAAAAGAGCCAAACAGCAAAAATAGCAAACTCAAATAAAAAAAAAAAAAACATTATTTCTCATTTATCTGTACAATACTACCTTTATGTTCTTTCTGACATTTTTTTTTGCCTGCAGTGATCTATAATTTACTGTTAATAGACACCACCACATATGTAATAGTATTTCATAATGGTTTTAATGTAGATTTCTCTGAGGAAAATCGAGGTGGATCTGGAGCATTTATTTATTTCTATATCTTCTGCAGAGAAATATACATTCATATACTTGAACTATTTTTAATAGTTTGTGTTTTTATCTCCTGTTGTAATATGTTTTAAAATCAATTAGTTGGACTATTTAATATTTTTCTTCTTTCTCATTCTCTCTGTTTTGTTTTTTTTTTTTTTTTGAGGCAGGGTTTCTCTGTGTAGCCCTGGCTGCCCTGAACTCACTTTGTAGACCAGGCCGGACTCAAACTCAGAGATCCACCTGCCTCTGTCTTCCAAGGCTGGGATTAAAGGCATGCAGTACCACCACCCAAATCTCATTTTATTTTTTATCTCAAGATTGTATTTGATATTTGTAGCTTTGTATATTCCTGTAAGGAATTAGCACTATTTCTTCTGTTTAGTGAATAATGCCATGACCTGTGTAGGTACAGTGCAGCACAATGACTCTTTCCAAACATCCAATTTCCTTCACTATTATTATATAATTTTCAGTATGATGTTCTTCTGCCATTTTATTTAAAGTTGCTCCTGTTTTATTTCATCTTAACAATTGTAAATGGGATTCTCTTCTTGATTTATTTTTTCCAAAGATTTGCTCAGTCTACTAGCTTAGTTAAATTTCACAAGTTGAAATTTTGTCTCATGAACTTAGAAATTATTGCTGAAATTCAGATACTTAAATATGTATTGCTTTACTTTACCTGGATACTGTAATTTAATAGGTAAATTATTATGGGAATGTGTGTAAAGAAAGATGATAGTTATTAAATTTGGAAAGCTTGGAGGATGAGAGAAACCTCATTTCAGATTTTTTTTTTTTACCTTTTTGGAGAAAGGAGAGCCAAACTCTGGCTATCTGACTCTATGCTTTCAAGGTTCACAAGGCGCCTTCTAAATAAAAGAACTGTATTTGATTGTCTGAATCTAGTCATAGACTTTTCATGCTCTGAATAGACGGATACAGGAGATGGAAATAAAAGAAGTAGAAACTGACAGAGGCTCTGAGTCAGAGCCAAACATCATGTTTGCATTCGGGGATGTTCCACAGGACTTAACTGTTTATCATTTCAGAGTGGTAAAAAAACACATTCCCCAAACATATTCACAAAATTACTGTTACACACACATAAAAGCATCTTCCCTCACACATTAAGACACTTACCTCAAATTTTGTATGCCTACCACATCATTCCAGGACCTACAGATGAAGGGAAAATCCAATAGCATACAGATCAGAAGTAGTTCTCAACCTTCTAGTGCTGTGACCCTTTAAAACATGTTTCTCATGTTGTGGTGACCCCCCCTCCAAATATAAAATTAGGTCGTTGCTACTTCATAACTAGAATTTTTCAACTGTTGTGAATCATAAGGTAAATATATGCAGGCTTTCTGATATCGATCACCAAAAGGGTCATGACCCACTATGGAAATATATACAATATATCACCACAACCCAAGAGCTGAGAACCTTTAATGTATATATTTTGATAAATTGAAAATAGGTACTAAAGTTCTCAATTTCCATCATTTATGAATTCCATCATTTAATGAATGTATTTCTTTAGGAATATTGATTACTTTGTAAGGACAGAAATTTCAGCTAAAAGATAGCATAATAATATAATAAACAATATGTCAGAAATAGGCTCAGTAGTCAGTTTCTCTGTTTTTATATACATTTCTTGTTTCCGAGATTCTAACTAGCACTAATAAAATAGACATTTGGCAAAAAAAGATTTTATAGGCCTCATTTTGCTACAAATACTCTGATTTGTAGAATATTAAATTGCTGGCCCCTATGACAGGCATAGGAATGGGATCGTGGCATACATGTGCATGATCCTCATGGTAGTTTTGTGAGCTAATCCTCCAGGGGTGAACATGCATAGGAAACTGAAGAACACAGAACTGTAAAACCAAGTAAATATAATGCTGCTGGGAAGTCAAGGCAATATTGCTGCTCCTGGCATTTTATCCTGCATGTTTTATAGCATATAAAAGGCTTTATCCATAGAGCATTTTAAGTCATCCCTGAAGGGGCAGAGACTTCTTCTTTGGCATCCTCTTATTCTATGGCTTGTGTATGGAGCTTGCAGAGAAGAGAGAACTTGGCATCAATTGTTGCTAGTCTTAGGGAAACCAAATCCAAAACCAGGGGTAAACATTTTCTGCTCTATAGTCACAGAGGAACTAGAACTTATTATTCTTTATAAGCAACAAAAGTTCAGGCATCTCTGATATTCCTCCACACTTTTCATTCAGAGGCTTTTGATACTGCATGTATGAAGAAGACAGTACACACTTAAGAAAACATAAAAATTGTCTTAAATATGTTTTTAAAATCTGTATTTTTCAGTAGATTTTCCAGTTTGGAAAAGCAAAAAGCTTTCCAACTTTTTTATCATTCTCAGGTGATATCCCCTATGTTCAGGCCACTTTGATAGTGTCAGTACCCTACTGTTAAACAGCACAATGGAGATTCCAGACAAATGTCTACAGACCTGTTTTTGACTGTACAGTACAAACACCTCCTGAATTACAGTGATAGGCCCAGCATAGTATCATACCATGTCTTCACCACACATGACCATTCCACATACAATTTGGCAGTCAGACACAAAACTGAGATAAAAAATAAATCAATACAGAGCTAAGCATGGCACTCTGAACTCTGAGCCTGCTTTGCTATGACTATCATGACAATGTTTGTTAACTTATGTATAAATGAAAACAATATTAGTTTTTTTTTCCTGAGTATCAGAATAATTTTCCTGTCACTTCTCATGCGAATCCAAGGAACATGTGTACGGGTCACGTGTCTTAAGGAAGGCAGTCTATTTTGTAATGTGCAATGTTGCTGGGTTTCTTTTGTTTGTTTGTTTGTTGCTGGGTTTTTTTTTTTTCTTGACTTTATCCACTGCACTAAATAATTGAGTTGGGTCCTGGTGCAGGAGTCTTGATGGAATATGCATTCTCCACCAGTGGATTTGGCTTTCTCATGCAACTTTATAGAGAGTGTAAACATTTACTGAAATAACCCTTTGCAGAGCATATCATGTATATATATATATATGTATGTTTATTTATATTAAATATAATATATTTATATTATATTTTTATATTTATTTATATATAATTAGATATCCTTATTAAGAAAGAATAAGCTAGTATTTTTTTAAAACAGTCTCTCTAGATTTTATTATATAAATCAGTTTTCTTGCTAGAGTCAAAGGTCACGATTCCTGCTGCATGACAATACTTTTCAGCCTAGTATTAAAAGCTTGCCTCATTTTACTTTGTAATATAAAGCTTCACTCTGACATTAATCACATTCAAAAGGTAACTGCCCACATAATAAATTCCCTTTAAACAAAATGGGGGAAAAAACACATTTATCGCACATACTTCTCAGTTATAGAGGCTATGGTTTTGACTGCATTGAAACAAACCCCAGCCAATCAGCTCTACTTCCTAACAATTGCCAGATCCAAGTGTCTGACAGGATCCTGAATAGCCAATGGGTTTAGTTCTATATAATGTATCCACAGAATTTTTATGGTATGTGTGTGGGGGGGGGTAGAAATGACTTTCTAAAGTGTTTTCTAAGTTGCTGTTAAAGAGACCTTATCAACACTGAGAAGCTCTGCTCTAAGAAAAAAATTGTTCCATTTTCCTGAGTATTTCAACATGACAAATGGCAGAGGCAAAATTGAATATAGGTCATTCTGTTTGTGGCACTTGGCCTGTGAGATTTTATACCTGTGATGGTACTAGAAATGGTGGGTCTCTCTTTTCTACTTTGCTTTTTGTGAGTTGACTGAGTAAATTCACTTCACTTATACATAGCTTAAGTCCAACCAGAACAGGAAATTTTCTACAAGGATTGACATGACTTTAGACTTTAGATACTGGAAATAGTTTGAGTAACTGTACTTATATTTTTGTATCTTTTCTCTGATACATTTCCCAAGCGTCCACATGTTATAGCTTGTAATTACTGGGGCAATATTTTCAGAATATTGGTTAAGAACAAACATAACATGGAGATCAATCCATCTGTAACTCCTGTCACAAGTTAAAGTTCCTATTTAATGTGTGATTGTAAATAAAGACATAAAATTGGTAGGTAAATCTTGCCAGGTAGAGGAATCAACAAAAGCCCTAGTCAGTTCTCTGTCAGTATGGCTAGGCTGATGAAGTATGTTGTATTAGTCCTTCAGACTAAAGCTATGAATCTGGAGTATCCCTAACAGAGATCCTCAGAACCAAGGATAGTCACATGCAATAAAGAATGACATACTTTGATTTCAGCATGAAAAGTATATAAATGCACACAAATACCTGCCCTGAAGTATAATCCAGTAGACATAGTATTATACAAGCCTCCTTTTGGAGACAGTTCTGGAAGATAGATTGTGTCTTCCCACATAATCAGAGTCCCAATCAGAGCAATGGGGAGAAAGAGCTGTTATAGTTGCTGTAGACAGCCACAACAAATTGATCCTGGCCCTGCAGGGGTGGTCTTCACTTAGGAGCAGAGCCACCCGATCAGTTTGATGACTTTTAGGAAATCTCTGGAATGGATGCATCTGAGGATGCTCTTCCTGATGTATGACACTGAAATGCTATCATGTAAGGCAATGAAAGTGGATCAGAATCTGTCATAATGCTGGCTGAATTGTAACTGATTGGAATACCTAGCATGAGAATGCTGACTGACTGTGACCCCAGCAAATCTGAACAAAGCCACACTATTGTAGTAGAACAAGAAGTCCGCATGCTTAGAGAAAGTACTGAGATGTTTCTTCATAAAGGTTCTGGTCATTTAGTTTGTGTTTTCTGAGCACGTCTCCCTTCTATAATGTGTAATCCAAATCATCTTGAGCTATTGTGCTCACTGTGAAGTAGTATTGGACCACACATGCCTAATAAGAAACTGACATTTAATGGAAGCATAAGTACTTTTTCAGCCTTTAACAGAGCACATGTTAATCCACGCAGGTGAAGAAAACAGGATTAAAAACTAGATAAACTGGTCTATTGCATATTTGTAGTGAGGCAGAAGATGGCCAACATTTAAAAAACTTCAAGGATTAAATGTTTAGTTATCAAACAAGGGCCCACAGGAATATGGCTAATGTTTAAATCACCTTTAAAAAATAAAAAGTCTCTATCACAGTGGTAAAATTATGTATCCATTAACATGCTAAAAATGCTGCTTATTCTTAGTAAAGAGCCACTAGGCTCAGATCAAGTTTCCTTTTGTGCATGTGATGTAACTGCCTTAATGTGTGTCCACTTTTATTTTTCCCATTGAGTTTGGGTAGCAATAACTGTAGTTAATAGTACATATTGTATAATAGAAAAAAGGTTAAAATGTATAAATTTCACTACATATTTTTAAAAATATTGATATATATGCAAAGAACCTTTCTTAATTTTGACATTTATTTCTTTATATTTATTTATTTGGGGTAACACGTAGAATAGGAAAACTTGGAGGAATCATTCCTTTCATACAATATAGTTTCTAGAGTTAGTATCAGGATGCCATAGCTTTTTGGCTAGTGTCCTTACAAAAAGAGCCACCACAATATCCCCCCTTCTCTCTCAAGAATCTTGATGGTTCTGTAGCCATTCCAAGGATTGTATGATTGTTTAATTGCCAAATATGTTTTGCTAAATATGGTATTAAAAACAGACAAATCAGTCATAATAAATTCATCTAATACAAATCTAAATAATTATTGACTGAGATTTTTTTTCGGCTCTGTTATTTATGATGATTATTACATTAATGAAAATAAAATTAGTATATGACTTTTCAGTATATACTTTAAATATAAAAAAAAATCATGCCAAAATTTGAATTTCTCCTCTAATTTCCTCCTGTCTATCAAGGTGATCACTTATAATCATTTTTTATAATACCCAGGATTTTCCCTAAAAATATATAAAGAGAATAAGAAGAAATTATGTTTAGTTCGTTTGTCTAATATGTATTAAATCAGGGTGTGGACATTTATAAATGATGTGTCTTTGCATTAATCATCTTTGGAGATCGTTTTAGTTAAGTACATGTGTAGTACTTTTCTAAGTAGTCTGTAGCTGTTGAGAGGCTGGGGATCAGTTGTTCTGTTAACAGGGTTTAACTGTTGACAGGGTATAGAGTGTCTTCACACTCACTCATATAACTATAAAAAAAATAAGTACAAGTATCCCCCATCTTAAAGGCCTAAAATACAAGTATAAATACCCTGCGTCTTCAGAAATGACTTCTTTATATTTAGAGTTTTGACCATCTAATGTAGATGAAAGTACATTATCTCTTATTATATTTTCTTCAGGCAAACTTCAACCCCTGGATAGTATTAGTCTTTCTTCAGATTTGATTGGAATTTCTGAATCCTTTTTAGTATTCTCTGTAATAGGACTAATTCTGTAGTGAATTTTTGTTCACTTGTTCTTTGTCTTGGCTTATCTGTTCTGCTCACTGTTCTGTCTTTGAAATTCAGATCAATGCCTATTGCTTCATAATTTCTGTTAGGCTAGTGAAAAGTGAATACATTGATAAACTACAATTTCACTTATAATAACTATGAGTGTTTATATTGGGTTTCCTTCTTGAAGGCACAGAGACTTGAAGGATCAAATTACAAAGATTAAACTTATTCTTTTGTATATGCTTAGGGTTTTGGTAACAGTTTTGTTAAAACCAACAACAAAAAACTAAAATCATCAAATGCTAAGGAAGGTAAGCAAAGCAGTCCTTATTGATGTAAAAAAACCTTATAATTTATTAGTCCCACTTGATAGAAAAAAATTGGGATGTTCTGTGATCAACTGAAATATTACCCAGACCAGCTTTGAGTACGGCTGAGAGACTTACAGGTCCTAAAGTCTTTCATTTATGGCTCTAGAGTTGGGAAGCACACCCCTGGTGAGCTGAACAGAACAAATTATCTCCACGGATACTTGGGAGGCTAGGAAAGGAGATGCAGAGAACAAATCAGTCTATTCAAGCCACGTTCTTCTTGGAACATAAAGCAAAAGAAGCTTACTTAACTTATACTAGCTGAGTTTGGCATGGGCTTTTCTCTCTCAGATTTTCTATGTCTCAGATGATAAGATAAACCATGCAGTCTTGATGTGATGACAGTGACTCCATTACAGTTTGGTCTGGGTGTGTTAGTGAAAGCCCTGTCAAAACCAAGCCCTTTAAATAGATTTCATCGCAATAATTCTCACGAGGTATTTTTTTTTCTGCCTTTCAATACAGGTATGTGATGGAATAAGCTAACCAGACTTTGTAGAGCATGCTTGGTGATGCTATGAGTTCTGCTTACTGTAATTAATATTGTGACATAAAGACTACTCTGCAGTTCACCCATACAAGCTTCAATTCCCTTTTCTCTTGTTCTCTTGAGTCTTCAAACAACATGGCTGTGCAGACTTTCTTAATTGTTCCTCTTTATGACTAAGTAGGAAACGGGCACTTACAGCATGTGTTACTCCATCCTCACATTGCTAATGGCCGAGGTTATTACCCAGACGGTCTTCAGACTGGAAGGTTTGGAAACTCAATCCTTTGATGCTAATGTTATTTTCACAGTTCACTTTTCATACCTATCTAGAATTTCAGGAATTGGAAAACTAATCAACTCAAAGGTGCTTCGAATAAGAGCAATACAGGGATTTCAGCACATTCCTTGAATGAAGTACAATTATAGCCTAGGATATAGTAAGAAGAAACAAATGAAATTTGGGTTTGATTCTTGGAGCAAGAGTCATGTCATATTGTAAACCTGAAATAAAATTTAAATATGTGGAAAAAAAATTAAAACTAGTAAGTAAGGGCTGAAGCTGCTGATTAATAGAACATAATTTTAACTTGGTCTTTTTATTTTCAAAAAGAATGCAATTTTAATTGGCACTATTATTTATAACCAATTACAGTGGGGGAAAAAATATCATCCAGCAATGATCAGTGTGGCTAGAGGAACAGTTAACCTGTCAACCTGTATAGTTAGACGACATTTTGAAAAATTAAATGAGTGATAAACTACCATACCTTAGATGATGCAAAAGTGCTGCAGATTCCAAATGCTTGGGTCGTCATTCATTGTGAGGGGAAATGCTTATTTCTGCCAACTGCATGCATATTAACCAGATACAAGCCGTGCGTAGCCAAAAGAAGATAATAAAAGTGTTTGGAATATAAAAGTAACATTTTTTTAAAGCCTTTCTTCTGTGTGCCTGCTTTTCCTTCAATCTCTGGCATTTTACTGTTGGTACCATTCATTGGACTTTTTAAAAAAATCAAATTCTTTTCTCTGAATAAGGGTGAGTTGCTATCTTATTTACATGTTTACCCCAGGGTAGCTCAAAAGTTGGAGCTGTTTTTCTCAGTGACAGTAGCTTTAAAGGACACAATCACCTGGGAAGGCCAGTATATTATATTTTGTAAATTAGTTTAATTTTGCAGACAAACAAACTAATGGGTTGTGCAATCTATTTTATAAAATAAAAAAAAATGTATTTTATGACAACTTGATTTTATGTTTTTAGTTAAGAAAAAGTGGAGACGTCTTTTGTATTAGAAAATGATTATCCATGTCAAATGAATCTTCATAAATTCTTAATTTGGGTTAGTTCTATGACTTCAAATCTTGAATCTGTTTTAAGAATTACTTTTAGGTTTGACCTAAAGACCAATTTTCCTCTATTTGTTTCAAGGATAATCCTTACGTGAGAACTTGAGAATCTTAAACCAAGCTACTTGTTGAAGATTTTGGGAAATACTGTGAAGATGAATTTTAAATTCATATATTCATGTTCAATCATTTGCATATTCAGCAAACTTTTACTGAGCACCTACGTAGTGCTTACCCTTGTATATAAAGATGAGAAGAAACAGACCCCTGGAACAAGCCTCGGTTATCATGTATAACTGTTCTCAGGCCAGGCAAGAATCAACGCTGAAGAAGACTGTTTTTCATGTGCTAGCTTGTGGATGCATGTGAGGCTGCCTTAGAGATTCTGAAAGGTTAATTACAAGAATAACTGCTTGGTTCTGTCCATGTTCACCCTAAAACATAGAGATAACAGTGGTATACCCAAAGTCATAGCATTCTGTCAATCATAGATAGAGACAGAACCTCAGGGTCTGTGTTACAGATATTTTGCAGTTCAGGAATGACAAGCTGTGACAGACAAGGAACGGCATACACTGTAGTTGTAAATTCTGCACACTAGAGTCTCAGTTTGACTACCAGATGTCTTTTAACACAAGTTAGTTCAGTAAAGAAAATAATTAGAAAGGATGAAAAGAATCTCAAAGGTTGTTTCTTCATATTCTAAAGCAAGGCAAAAAAGTTAGGGAGTGGGGTGAGTACAAAGGTTCTGGGAGGAGTTGGTGAAGTAGAAACAATGATGAGAAAATCCCTATAAAAAATCCATAAAATAATCAGGAAAAGGAACTCTTAGTCTCTCAAAGTTGTATTCACGGTCTAGTGACCAGCAGATAAAATAAAAAAAAAAAAATAAATAAGAATGACTTTAGCATGTTGGTACAACATTAGGAAGATAAGTATGTAGGAAAATAAATTCCCTAATCTACAAAAGTTGAAAGAGAGGCATTCTTTCTCTTAAATATTTTAAAGACTATGGATGGAAAATCAGTAATGAATGTATTTATGACATGCAAAATCTGAGATCAAGCAATGAAAAAATAAATCTTTCTTGTGCTTACTTTCTTATTTCATGTTTAAGTGGCATATTATATAAAAGAACTCAACTCCGCCCATTCACTATATCATGTTCATCCCAAGTGGCATGGGAGAGGAACAAGCCGGGTTTATGAAAAGGTTGGAGAGAAATTGTTTAATTCTCACCGTAGTTGGCTTTCCTAGGAACGATTATGCACTCCTTATGAATGTGACATTGAAAATCTGTACTTTTTATAGTACGCAGTGGGAAAAAATGTAAGCTGTAAAATGTTGCTTTAAAAACGTGTTTAAAAACAGTGTTCTGACACTTTATTGCACAATGAGCTCTTACATTAAGCATTTATGGCAGCAACAAATTCACAGCATGGTTTTGATGCAGTAATAAAAAGCACCAAAATGGGTCCAACTGACATTTTACAGCCAGAACAAAGGGTTGAAAGTTGAAAGCTTGCCTACAGCTACTCCATGTTAGGTATTAGCTATGTTATCCATAACAAGATTACGTATTACCCACCCCAAAATATTTCTAACAGTAAATTGCCAGAGAATTTAGAATTTCAACCATTTTCAAGGTTAAAGATGCCTCAATCATAGTGGCAAACAGATTTAAAGTGGGTATGAAGGACTTTGGTGTTTGTTTGGGACCAATGAAAGCATGCAGAGTTCTTCGAAAATTCCTATTTTCCTGAGGAAGTGGTCCAATTCTTGTTTATACCCTTTCCTGCCATCTAAGCAATGCCTAGACTTTCTGTATCCATCAATGGGAATGAGTCAAGATTCTCTCAGCTGTTATGTACAGTTAGTTCCTTCTTAGGTTTTGGCAAACTATTGAGTATGTGTATAATCATTACAATTTGTCAGCACAACCAAAAAGCATGCCGTTAGCTCTGCTACTCCCTGCTGAACTACACCCCCACTCCCGGCAACAAACACTACCTTCCATAACTTCACCAACATCGGATAAGTGTGTTGGCTGAGAGGTATGTCTCCTAGAGCTTATTCAAAATACATGAGTATTTCTAAAATGCTGGTCGAAAATCTTAAGAGGCTAGGAGTTTGAAACAGGTGGTCTGTTTAATTCTGGCAGCTCACGTACTGTCATAAAGTGTTTCCAAGGAAGCTATAAGACTTAAGAATGTGTGGTTAACTAAATAGATGTAATGTAAAATAGCATTTCCAAAGGAAGGTGATATAATCAGAAATTTTAGTTGGTTTATGACTTCATCAATGGAAGAGAACTAGAATCATTTTCTTAAGCCAATTTTTTAGTGAAACTTCCATTGCCCAAAGGCTCATGACTTGGACATAGTGCCGTCCAGTCTCTGTATTGCAACTGTTGCCAAGATGAGTTCTTCCCCAAAGGCTCTTCCATTTGCCTGAATTTCATGTTCATAATTTTTGATGTTAGACAGTGATTTGGGGATTGAGTTACATAAAGTTAATTTCTAGCCAATGTACTCTCTAAATTCTGGAAGAATCAAGTGTATACCATTGATAGTCAAAGTATTTTAAATGCATTTTTATATGGGATATTATATCTAGAATTCTTCACATGCTAAAAATTATTCTAACAATTAGGCATATTCATACCTTAATATTGTCTATCATCTATCTACTATCATCTATTTCTTACGTTTATTTTAATCTAATAAAACAGTGTTTCATTTAGTTGATTTCTATTTGATTTTATTTTTGAAGTATTTATCTAAGATAAAATCATATACTTAGAATTTATTGGAAAAATATCCTAAAAGGAAACAGCATTGTTCATGCATTTAATATCCCTACCTTTAAGATCTAGGAGCAATCCCTAAATTCTCTTATTTCCTTCTGAGCTGAATTAGATCTCTTTAGCTATACTGACTGCAATTGTGAATTGTATATATAATATTGGTCCCAGTCTTAAAAATTGCACAGGCATCTCAACCTTCATGAGAAAAGCTCTTCTTGCAGAAGATAGCAGGTAATTTGTGGACTCATAACTAGTCAAAGGTCAGAGAAAAAATCACAGTACAGTAGAGTGCTTTTCCTTAAATGAACATTATATTATATATATGTATTATATATGGATTATATATTATATATGTATTATATATATTATATTATATATTTATATGTATTATACCCTATCCTATAAGGTTCAGAGAACATTGTGAAACAGGTCACAGAAAGTCTGTAAGAGTCAGAAGTTGGAGATGACTGCTGTGATTGAGTGTCTTCTGGACCAGGACTCTTCCACTCAGGAACTCACATGAGCCACAGTTGTCAGCATAAGATCTAGACAAGATCAAGCTAATAAATCTTCCAGCATCAGTTGGGCCCCATGAGGTTGTGCTCCTAGCTAAACTAAGTATCTATTGACAGTTGATGGTTGGCGGGGGGGGGGGGGTGGGGGGTGGGGGGGGGTGGGGGGGGTGGGTAGCGTAGCGTAGTGGTAGGAGCGTAGGTAACCCATACTCTAGTGGATGGCCCCACATACATCCACATGTAGAAAATACCTATAGGCCTCAGTGAGTGAAGAAAAGAACTGGGCATGAGTTGGAAGGAGAGCCATTGGTATGCTCAAATTATATTTTATACTGCTATGAAATCCTCAGAAACTATTTAAAATAATTCTAGAGTAAAAAAGGAAATAAAATAGTGTGGGTGAATATGTGGGGTTGACAATATCAAACCTACTACACTATCTTAATGACATCTCATTAGTCCTATTCTATATTATTGTTCATTTCATAATCTCTGAAAGGCAAGACAAGCTCTTCATCCCCGTGTACAAACAAAGCATTGTATTGAAAAGTTAAGAATATATTCAAGAATCATTTATAATTTAGCACAATGGAACAGATGTACTCGTGATAAAAAAAAGAAAAGAGTAACAGAGTTGGCTGTTTTTGTTTAAAATATCCAGTTTTTCTTAATTATAAGATATATTATTTCTATCGTTGGATTCAAACCCTGTAGGAGTTGGTTCATACTGTAATTTCTACTCTGGCCCACACCATACCCCATCATACTCTTCTGTTTAACTTTAGTTTTTCAGATGTTTCTAAACTCTTAAGCACATGGGCACTCACTGTTATCCATGAGAACGAGCCAACTTATTAATATAATCACCAGAATAATTTACAGCCCAAATGTGGAAAGAACTTCCTCTCTCCTTCTTCCAGAGACCATCTTAAAAACTCATTTTTAATAGTGTTTGTCACATCTATTAGTTGTCTTTTAAAGCCAGGTCACAACTTGAAGAAGCTGTATTATGATGGTAATAATCAATTCATTTTTACTTCAAAGTGGTTAGACAGAAGGCACAATAGCACATGTCTTGTGACACAAGCCTTTGGCTCTGGATTTCAAATGAAATCATCCAGTTCTCTAGAAAGAAGCAGATAAGAACTTGGTCAGGAAAGGGAGTTTAAACTTAAGTTAATCCAATTGTCAGGTCACTTCCTTTAAACAAAAATCTTTAGAAGCTCATAAATGTTTGCAGAATTTGTTTTTCAAAATTTTTAAATTATTATTTTAAAATGTTTTAAAAACATAATCAATTCAGTATGCATTCAGGTCAACAATGCTTTGAGAAATCAATTTAAGGAAAGAAAAGGACAGAATATTATTTAGTCAATTTACTCAAGCTAGAAAAAACTGAATATTTACTTTAAAATGGTGCAGATGAAATGGCATTGTTGGCAATAAAAAGTCTGTAAAATTTAGCTACTTTGGAAAGTTGATACAGTAACATGAAAATAAATATTAATTCTTGCTAATAAAATGATTAAATATTGAAAATTATTAAATATTGATAATTAAATTCAGCAATTTATTCACAGTAATCTTTTCAAAATCATGAATTTGGGCTTATCAAATGCCTTAGAGAGGAAGAGAGCTTGCTGCCAAGCTTGGTAATCTGAGTTGGATCCCTCACAATCTGTCTCCTGACCTCCATATACACACTGTAGAGTATAAAGTGCACACACCATCCCAGAAAATAAGTAAATAAAATCAGGAATACTTGTTGAGATAATCACTATAAAGATAAAAATAAAATTGATATTCAATCAGGTACATCAAAAGGAGAAAATATAGTTTGAATTGAGTTATATCCTATGCTTGCCATTTTTGAAAATAGTTTGAGGTTAATTCCTTATATTACCATGTTCCTAGAACTTATAGGGTAAAGTCTATAGAAATAGTCTTTGGAGCCCAATAGAGGTCTCCAAAGCATGTGAAATTGTGTGTAAAATTTGGTGTCTGTCTGAAGTGATGAAGTATACCTACATGTGCTTTGACTGATGTGAAAATCCCAAGATTTCATTCCAGTCTTAAAGGAATTCATGTTCCACCCTGTAAGTTTATAACTAGTTGTCCAGACCTCAGAGAGTACAAACAAACTCCAAAGTCATTTGCTGGTTCCAACTTTATAATATAGATGGGATCTTAGATCTGAGTCTAGGTCACAGGTTTAGGCATCCTTGTGATTTAGAGATATACTGTCTAGGAAGATTATTCCTATCTAATGACAGTAACTCTCTTATTACACATGCATTTATACTCCTAGAGTAATCTATAACAGGATGATGTTATAGATATTTGGGAGAAGTTCGGCACTTTCCATAAAAAGTGAATGTGGGTCTCAGTTACCCCATTTAATTATTGTTGAGTTAAAGACATGTTTTCCAGCAAGTGGTGGACATTCCATTTTAAAGGAGTCACATTATAGAAAATAAAATTTTCTGCTATACAACCAGAGCTATACATACATGTATTTTTTTGGCCACCGACATGTAAATGCCAATATATGTGAGCCCAGAAACTTATTATTTGGAAATTCTAATAGTTTATTCTCCTTAATGCCAATTAATAAGTCATAGAAGAAGGACTCAACCCCAAATCAAGCTTTCTCGGGGAGTTATGTTAAAGGGCCTCCAGTGAAACATGGGCCCTACATGAAAGGTGAATGTCATTGCCCTGGGTGTGAGGAGCAAAGCCTGTCAGCATGTTTCCTGTAGAAATATTTCCCGACTTCAGTGAGAGAGAGGGAGAGTGGAAGTGTGACCAGAAAAGAAAGAGAATATCCAAAATGGTCCTTAGATCTTGAAAACATCATGAAGAAGCTTTCAGGTAGTTGCAGATGCTTTTCAAAAAAGATTAAGTTCTAAAAAGTATCAGGATCAGTATGTTTCTTCTGCCATTCAAAATTTTAAAGATTTCTCACAATTGAGTAGGGAGCTGTAATTCACCTGAGATATCTACATCTGATAATACAGAAACTTACCAAGAGAATACAAGAACATTCAGCTAGATGAGGAAGCCCAGTATTAAACTGCTGTGGAAGAGTCTTTTCAATTAAACATCTGATGTGTCTAGACAAATCTGCATCCTTGCACCTACAAGTGCCATCTTTAGGGGGAGGACAATGTGTAGTCACCATCTCAGTAATTTGCTGTGCATATTATTAAAATAATAATCCAGTCTACTGTATTAGGTTTTTAACTGAAAATAAAGGTGAACCACTCTATCAAAAATGAAAAAAACACCCCCACAAATTGATAACATGTAAAACAAGAAATTACATCTTTTAACCATCTATTCTATTTAATTTTATGAATGTTTCATTTATTGATTTTTTTGTCATAGGAGGTATATACATGTGCCCTGTCATTTGTGGAAGTTAGATGCCAACTTCAAGGAGCATATTTTCTTCATCTACTTGTGGGTGACCTCTGGGGGTCAGATTCAGGTTGACAGGGTTGGTGGCAAGTACCTTTATCCCCTGAAACATCTCACCCATCCTATGACCATTTGTTCTTTAGGAAAAGTGTGTTTTTATTCACTTTTCACCTAAAGCATACACTATTCCATCATTGAGATGTCTTTTAACTTACATTATAAGTTATATATTATCTTGATATCTGCCTCTTTGAGTCTCACAAAAAGCTAGTGGGCAGTGTGAAGTGTTTAGTTCTCTTTGGCACCACATACAGCATCTCAAATCCCCAGTGATGCTTAGAATAATAGAGTATTTACCAAATCCATTCTACAAATGTGCAGATTATTTGCATTTGTTATTGCTTATTTTGTTGCAATTTTATTATTTTATACTTACTCGATTTCATTTCTGTGTCATCAGTATTTAATTGAACTAGAGCAACAGATACCTTACAATGGCAGGGTTTATGTCTGCATATCCCTGAGCCAAATAGACTGAGCTTGATTTTTGTCTCAGACACCAGAGTGCTGTTTTGAGGAAGATTTCTATTTCCTGTGGATTTCTGTTGAGTTTTTTTTTTTTTTTATTTGTAAATAGAATGTGAAAACACTTGTGCCCAGGAATACTTGTGATGGTAAATGATTGAATAAGTATGAAAAAGTCCAGTGAATAAATAGCACACACTGACTTATAAGTATCCTGGTTTTTCTACAATAATTATTGTCATTATAATTAATATCCTCATACGCCATTTTCACCCAAGAGAAACTCTAAAAGAATAAGTAGACAGTTGAGTCTCTATTTTCTATGGCTACATCAACTCCTGAAACAAAGATAACTTTGTACCTGTTGGTTCCTGTGGCTTCAAATGCCACTGTCATTGTTAGTGTTGTTTATTATTGAATATTTCAAGAGCACAATCTCCCAAATACTTAAGCTTCTGAATGCATTACTATAAAGTCTCAAAGCCCATAAATACAGCCTAGGTGAAGAAACTTGACTACAGGAGACTTTTGCATGACATGATGCCATCACATTTACAGATCCCCTCCCATGCTGTCTAGAGCAGAGATAGTCAATTAGCCAGTCATTCAGTCCTTAGCTTATTCTTTCCTAATACAGACTTTATTCTTCACATGTGAGTAACTAATATATATTAAGTAATTCTTTATATTGCTTATATATTGCTGTCATAAGCCAGATGCGATAGTTATTAGTGAGTCTGTGGCATTGCCTTGATTGGACTGTCAAGTAAGTCTCCTCCATATTTTTTTGCCAGTCACCAAACAAATGTCAGCAGAAGTAAAGGGTATGAGTAAGAAATGAAGGAGTAAAATATTTTATTTTAGAGATTACTTATCCTCCTAATGTGAACCTCATGCCATTACACTTGAGGAGCCTACACACATGAGAAACAACTACACGCCTCTCTTCTGTTCTTCCACTGTCCCAGGCTAGACATGTAAAGAGATAAAATTGGGCCATCGTGCAGCTGAGAATGAGAGCTGACAGATACTTTTAAATCTTAAAAAACAAAAAACCAAAACAACAACAACAAAAAACTTCTGAATTTCCTTTGTATCGAACCCAAGCTTCAGGTTTTATATTTTAAATTACCAACTATGTTTTAGTGCATAGGAAAATACTTCAATTTTTTCTTCTTTCAGATGTGAATAAGTTGGTATTAGAACAGATATTCACCATGTTGTTAGGCTACCTATTCACTCGGCATGGATTGTCCTCCTGAAGTCTGTAAGTCCTGGATGAAATCCTGTTTCATTCTGATCCTGGTAATTTGTGGTTTTTTTCCTCCCCTTACCGGTTTTTTTATACATTAAAAAAAAAGAAGAAAAAATCCCTCAAACTAAGTTCTCCATTGTTGGCTTTCTCTATGCTCTACCTATTCCATCAACCCCTTTCTAAGACCTATTCTAGCTATATGCCACCGTTGTGATGCATTCTTAAGGGTAATCAGCTTTTTTAAAATTTAAACTATCCTTTGTTGTTTCTTCCTTGACCTCTACATTATTTTATAGGTACAATGTTTATCTTCCAAGTATTTCTGAGTATTTTAATGATCTGTGTTGTGGGTTTCTGTCTAATGATGTTACCAACTGCCCTTCATTACAGTTTGTGTTCTCTCTGCTTGCAGTTAGCTGTTTCCGCAGCTCAGTCTGTTCATGTTCCTCAGGCACGTGAGAAGGATGTGCAACCTATTGCTGAGAGGTGGAGCTTTGGTGGGTTGACAGTGCCATTGCATCCTCTTTATTCCCACTGGCATCTCTTTCCATCAGTTGTGAAGAAGGAAGTGCTAAAATGCTTAGTGTATTTCTCACTGTCACCGTTTCATTCTGGCAATTTTCTTTTTATGTATTTGGGACTTGCTTTATTGGGATGGCATACATCTAGCTTAAGATTTTGTTTTTCTAGAATCTCAGGTTGTCCTCATTATGACTCAGAATTTGAAATGCTCATTTGCAATACTTTTTTATCCACAGCTGTTAATGCAGCCTCACTAGATTCACACACACGCACACGCACACACACACCTCTGTTTTACTTCAATTATATGTCTTTTTTTTTAGTCATGGTCTTTTCATATAGCTTTCCCTGGATGACCTGGAATTTACTGTGTAGACCAAGTTAGCATCAGAATCACAGCGATCCACGTGCTGTATTAAAGCCATGTCTTTCCATAACCTGGCCTTGTTTATTGTCTTCTCTGAGGGTGGTGTGTATGAATTTATTTGAGGAAAAAAAAGTGAAACAGATATTTTGGAATGATTTCTTGAAGTCTGACAGAATTAGTCAGCTGGGGCTTTAGTAAATTCATGTTAGTATACTTACTTGTTTACATGGATTGAGTCTATGTTGAAACTGGATTTCTCCTTGTCCCATCTCCTTGCTCTCTATACTTATTTTTGTCTCTTTGTCTTGGTTTATTTTATTGAATAAAATATGTACTTCTCTACACCCCAATTTAAAATAATAATAAAGTCATCTCTCCCTAAGAGATAAGTATTCACCCATTGCTCTATGGGGAATTCATGATCCATCAACAGTGTGTTTTTGCATATTGTTCCCACCTCTTATTACTGTGTTTTCCAGAGTTTTTAAACATAACACTGTTTACACATTCACATTTTAATTAACCATAGACCCTCAAACTTTAATGCCCCTGCATGCCCATTTTTCCTGTCTATATAGTAATTTTATGTTTCTGATGTCCTTCATCCATGTCTGCTCAATTTTGATTCTTTTTTAGCATTAGAATCTTTCAGGCTAACAATGTTTTTTGGCTTTTTTTTTTAATATTTTCTTAGAATTTTGGGGGGTATCTGATTGTTTGAGGTAAATTATCCCACAGACTGTCTAAAATGTTCTTAAGAAAAAGTAATGATGTGTTTGAAGTGCATTTTTCAGGAGTGTGAGATAGTCTGTCTTTGAAGGTGTCATTTTGTGCTTCTTCCCTTGACCTGTGACAACCCTTTTCAGCATGCAGCTTTCCCCATTTCTGAGTCCTCTTCACTGAGTGGTGTTATGTAGGGTCACATGTTTGTCTGTTTTTCTCATTTGTAAGTTTGTATCTTGCTGATCCTCTGCAGTCTGAAGAATGACTTCATAATTCTCACTGAACTGTGTCTTACTTTCTTTCTCCCTCTATTACACCAGTTACACAAAGGCTGTATCATGTGCTACTCTCATCCAGATCTTGTGTACTCTGTTTATCTACATGCTTCTATTTATTGCTCCTTAAATTTCCTTACTTTACAGAGTAGTTATTTGTCTTCTTATTTTTCCACACCCATCAAAGAAATTTAATTTCACCATTATCATTTCTTCTTTTTTTTTTCAACTGCCATTTAGATATTCCTTACTGTTTCTAACTCTTCACTGTATTTTCACATCTGTTTATACATTTTATATAGTTTTTCCCCTACTGTAGTTAGCATATTTAATCACAATTATTTTAATATTTCTACCAAATATTTCCACATGTTTTCTATGCCATGTCTGATTATATAGTTCATTTTCTCTTTGTTTGATGGATTGTATTGTCTTCCCCCCTTTCATGTGTTGTAATTTAATTGGCAAATACAAAGGCTAAAGCAAACGGCTCTCACATCAGATTTCTTCTTTCTGGTAATTAGTAGAGAGGCTGTTTCTATTTAATTTAATGTAGTTTGTATTTGGCATACTCTTAGCCTTTTGTTTTTCTATTTCAAACTTTAATATTTCTTTTGATGGCATCTGTCTGATGGAATACTGCCTCTCATGGAGTATCTGCCTCTCCTTTGTTTAGATGACTGTGCTCAGTTGACTGGGAAAGGTCTACACTGCCTGTGGAATTTCTCCCAAGATCTTGATTGCCTACAGATGTCAAAATTTCCATGCTCCTCTGTTTTAGGAATATCTTTCACCTTTTCTGCTTCATGTCTATATGAAACAGAATATATATGTTTTATATGTGTGTGTGTGTGTGTGTGTGTGTGTGTGTGTGTGTGTGTGTGTATGTCTATATATGGCTGCTGTTTCATATCCATGTAGGGGTCAAAGCTCAGACAACCCTAATGTTTCCTAAATTCTAGTCAGTCCTCTCAGAGTTTATAAAGTTCTCTGAGCATCTTTAATAGGTAGATGGACAGAAGGAAGATGCATCTTCAACTTGTGTCTGCCCTCCTGCAATGGTAGCCAAAAGGTGCCACAAACACAATGTGGTGACAAAGGTTATGCTGTGTATTGTCTGAATTTCCTGATTCACCCCAAATATGAGGAAATCACATTGTGGTTTCCCTTTCTTCAGAAGGTGTCTCATTCACCTGTTCTGTACTATGCCATCTCCAAATTTTGTCAACAATATCTTGTGAAAATCTAGGGGGATGAATATGAGTCCAAATTTGTTCTTATTTACAACATACTCTTGAATCTTATAGATTACCCCCACTAAACACAGTATCTTACAACATAAGCTGGCCTCTGACATGCTCTACATCTATGGAAGACCTTGACCTTCTAATTCTTCTGCCGCTATTTCCTAAGTACTGAGATTACAGACATGTAACCCCACACCCAATAACTTGGATTATAAATTACACACTAATATGTGTATATCCTCTTAAGTGTTGATAAATTTAGTTGCTTTTGTCCACATCTCTCTGGACTTTTTTTTTTTTAAAAAAAAAAAAATCAGGTTTTGCTGTTCTTTCTGCTTGATCAGAGGCTTTGGTAGACTGGAAAATTTGAGATTCAGATTCTCTGGTGTGCTACTGTTGAGTAAGAGTGGCTTCTTATGACTTTTGATGTCCCATGAAAGTTCTCCGTGAGAATTTTCATATGACTTAACTCTCCTAAATACTTACTCTCCTAACATGCCTTGTATACTGGAATTAATCACGGCCAGAATATGTTCTGTAATAATAAGATTCATTGGCTCTTCCATATGCTAGGCAGGGTTTTAAACTTCATAAATCTGTTAATTCCTATTTTCAAAACAGCGATACAATCACTAAATTCCCATATGGTTAAGGCTTCCATAGTGGAAAGCTGAACTCCTAGAAGTTTGAGGGAATTGTCTAATATGCAAGGAGATAATTATTGAAGAGTGAGAAAGGAGCAATATATTTTAAAAAGTGAGGAGGAAAAAGTGGTGATGTACAAGGTAAAGGTTGACAAATAAGAGGACGACAAATGGCTATTAAATATACAAGACATGTAACCATATCATTCACATTATTATAGAGTAATAGCAAATGAGACATAGCCAACTTGAAGTATTGTCAAACCATGTAATGATGAAGGTTCTCATGCAACTGTAATTTGCTGATGTATTTTTAAAAAACATGAGTATATAGCATCAGTTATTCAAATAGAACATTGACATATTTGGTTCACGCTTTGCAGAAATTCTTGCACAGATACAAATGAAACTTTGACCTGAAGAGTTTTTCAGGACTAGTTTGTGCATCTGGACACTTAAATAATCTGAATTTCTATGCACAGCTAGTAGCTCATGCTAAAATATTTTGAAGCTACACTGAAAGTAAGATTTTTTTCACATTTCCTCGCGTAAGAAACATGTCCTTCACATTAGAAACCCACAAGAGGCTCTGAAAAACAAAAGTCTGTGGAACAGATTGGATTTTGGAGACCCTGAGGTTGCTCTGTAGTAGGCCGCTTCAGAATTCAAGTCATTCTCCACACAGGTAGAGACATGTCTCTACCAAAAGAACATTCCTACTAAGAGGTAAGGTCCCACTGCTCTCTGACACAGCTGTTTAAGGCTCTGATAGAGTGAATTTTCCATTTGTAGCACATGTTAGTCAGAGATGCTAATGTAGTCCTTTTGCCTCATAAGCAGATACTACATCTAGATTTTAAAAAAATAATAGCCATTAATTGTACCCTCCCTGAAATATATGCCCATTTACAACTAGAATTTCTATAACATTGATATTACTCAATTGTAATAGCATTCCCAATAGCAGCCTCAACATCTGCAGTTCACAGGTCTTCCAACGAGAAACAATCTTGTATAACTAGTTAAACATACAGTATTTGTTTGTTCAAATTACCCAGTTAATGTGCCATTCAAAATAGTGTCTTAAAACAACAGTGTAAGATGCAGGAATGGCTTAGTGAGAAAATGTCTGCCATGCAAGTGTGAAGATAAGAGTTTGCATGTTCAGATTCTGTGTAAGAGAGACAGTAGCATGTTTCTATATTGCCGGTGCTCCTTAGAGATGAAATAAGGATCCCAAAAACTCCTCAGTGTTCCTGGCCAAGCACATGCAGGAGTACACATGAGATATTATCTCAAACATAATAGAATAGGAAATCAATACCCAAGGTTGTCCTCTGACCCCCACATGCCTGCAGTGACATGCACACACCCACAATAACCAGCATGAACATGCATATGTGCATATCATACAGACCTCCCAAATGCTTACATATAAAAAAGAGAAATTTCTTCCAACTAGTGAGTTCATTAAGAGATTATAGAAAATGTCTTGAGGAAGTATCAGCAAGTTTTCTGTAGGAGGAATGCACATAGAAGTATTACTCAGTAATTTACCTGAACTTGGAATTTTTTCAAATATTACATTTAATTATAGGGCTATGCCCATAGTCAAAGCATATTAGTTCATTTTTCTAAATTACTGTGAATTTCTTCTAAAAGGCTTAACACTAAGTTGAAATTCATAGCACCAAAAGAAAGCACATGAACAAGATCTTGGATTTGTAGTTTATTTTCAGTGGGATTTATTTTGTTCTGTTCCTGTAACATGGCTCCAGCATTTGTGGGAACTAGTGTCTATAGTCAAACTTAAAAAGCAATGCTTTTCTGTGTGAACTGTGTTTGAGAAGTGATCTGGGTGAAGCCTTATCTCAAAACTACTGCTGATCTAAACTTCTTCAGTGCAATTTACATCTAATGCATGTAGAAAAACATTGTGTTCTGTTATGCAGAATTATTCAAAGTAGGGTTTTCTAACTCATACCAGTAGTCTCAGGGAGATATGATCTAGTCTCTGAATCTCTTATATGATTTTTTAAAAATTTTTTCATTGTGTGTGAAGTGTCACGTTCTATCAAAATCTCTCATTACCAGACAGCCAAGAAAAACTTAGTTGACCAGATAAAATAAGATTCTATTACATCTTTAGAGGCCTGGTGTCCTGTGCATTGTTGAACAGTGAGGGAAAAGATGCCATTGTTAAGTGCCTGATTTAAATAGTATAAATGATAAGTAAAGCTAACTCTACTACTTACCAATTTCACTAAATGAGTTCATGGTATTGTACCTTCTTTAGTTTCTTTTCCATTTTTATATTCAAACTTCTTGTATCTACTTTTAAAAATAAAATTTAAAGGAATATTTATGTTGTTATTTTGGTAGTTTTCCTCAAATCAGGGAAAATAATTTATTCTTTAGATGCCCTTTCAAATACTGATCCACAGACTGCGTTAAGAAAGTGTTTCACAGAGCCACCATGCATGGAGACATATTTGTAGATCTCTTTTTCTCCTCACACAGTGATAGGATAAGTTTTATCTCAAGAAGTGAAACATGAAAGCAAATGAGATCCACTGACCTTCTGGATTGTTCTATTTCTACTTCTCATTGGCATGGTCATTTGCTGTGCTGGCTAGCTCACAAGTGTCCCTGTTTTGTCAAATATGGACTTGACAGAGACTCTTTTCTATTATAGAATTCATTCTGTACTATGTTTCTTACATATTTTCACTGTTTGGACCAGCCATCTTTTTCCTATGGGCATAGGAATGCAATCCTTACATACAATTCCTATCTTTAAAAGAAAAAAAAAAAAGAGCATGGAACAACATCTGGTTTTTGTATACATGTGAGGTACCTATTATTTTGAGGTGATTATTTCATTTATAAACTAATAAATTACTGTTCCTTGTGAATTTTAATGTATTAAACTGAAATAATAGGGGAATATCAGTATACTTCTGAGGACAAATAGAGGGAGCCTTTCTCTTTTCTTGGAATTAGGGTCTTGAAATCCCATGACCACCAAAGCTGGTTCTTATCTCAAAAATTTCTAGAAGAACATTCCCAAAAAATGGAGGATAAATTGTAGAGGGGAATCTTTATAGGCTCATAAGTAAAGGCTTAAGAGGGTGAGAAATATAAAAGAAACAAACACTTCTGTATGACAGGAGGCTCCCAGAAAAGGGTCTGAGCTACTGGGCTGGGTACTTATGGCAGAAAGAAACCAGAATGAGATGTGAGGAAGGAGATGAACTGCGAAGTCTAATAGGCCTGACCACAAGGGTGTCTAAGTGTCTTTTTTTGAATTCAGACATGCAATCACACATGGCCTGTAGGTACTGATGTTCATTCAAGAGAAAACAATAAATGGGAACTGGAGCTGCCTTCTGGCATTGCTGGCTCTAACAAGGACATTCTCAGAGCTGTTACATACATGTCCTTTATTTCATCAACACATATCTCCTATTCTACTCATAAATGGTCTTGTTTGATCAGTTATAGAGATGGAGAGAAGTAAATTGAATATCCTAACATTAGTGATACAGGAGAATTGAAGGCCCATTAAGAGAATTCAAATTTATAACTAGCCAAATGATTGGAATTTTCTTCTGGATAGACTGTCATTGTCTTGTCTCTAAAGTGTCAAGTTGGCCTGATGCTAACTGATGACCTGGGCTAGGGACCAACTCTCATAAAGGCACTTAAGGTGACTTAAGTAGCACTAAGAAGATAAGAAGAAGAACTAGTCATCAATATACTTTCCCAATTTCCAACCTCTGTGAATTTTTGCTATGAAGGTCTGTGGTGTCAGCCTGAATGTCTAAGTCCTGTCTCAGAAGGGCATGCACCTTTTCACCTGTGCTCTTTCTCCACCTCTATCACTTTCTTCTCATTTTCTATAGCTTCCTCCTTGGGCAACTGCTAAGATGTACAGGGTTTTACTCTTAAACTCTGAAGAAATATTCTTGAGCTTTGAATTAGAATTTTCTCTTACTTTTTTTTTTAATTGACAAAATTAAGAACTTGAAGAGGAGACATCTATTTTCAAAGTTCCATAAGCACCCGTTTTTATACACCTTAAAAATGTTGCTAACGTGGGATACTCATATCATACTCCTCTTCCCAAGGCTCATGATACCATATAAAATACGGGATGGAAAGATTGTAAGAGTCCAAAGTGAACGATAAACTCAAACATAGCAGAGAAAACATAGTCCACATGAACTTGCTTTGCTCTATACAAGTTCTAGTCAATAAAATACCAGTAACAGAGGTGGAAAGGTAGGCATAAAACCCTACCAGTAACTGAAGCAAGTGACTGGAAGGCTGACTACCTATCAGGTAGCCTCTACTCCCAAGAATAGCTCTGTCTATCCCAAGTTAGACTCAACTGATAAGTCAAATTAAAAAAAAAAAATCTCAGGATAATAGAGAAGTAGAAATTAAAGAAGACTGAGGGATGTGATTATGCTAATTTTTTTGAAAAATAAATTGTGTTTGTATGTGTATACATATATACACACACACACACAATTATATATGTAAAGTCATAAAAGGAGAATTGGTTGAGTTAAATAAATAAAAATGTTTTCATGTAAAATCAAGAGAATATTTAAAATAAACTACCAGCTATCTAAAAGTATTAATAATTCATGTTGCTATTATCTTTAGCTTTTGAAAATAACATCAAAATACTAATTTGTACATTATAAAAATATGACTCTCCAATCAACAAAATTGTCAGGTAATTTCTAATTAATTCGTGTCCCCCTTGTGTTACTGGAAACAATCTTCTGAGACTGGATGTGAGTTTTGAGAAGGTTTCTGTCCAGCATTCCATGAGTTTAATATATCTGTTTAATCAAACAATGGGTGGCAAGGTGCCCTCCATGGCCCCATGGGTCACTTACCACTGATATTCTATTAGATGCTTTGCCAACTTTTCCTATGTGACCATAAATAGAGTCAGACAGGTAGTAATTAGAAATTTATGGGAGGCTGCATGGATCTGTTGAATAAAACATATATTCAGAAAAGCAAAAAGCCATTTTGGCATTGGAAAAACAATCTTGCAAGAATTTAAGTATTTTTATTTTACTAGAATGTTTTATTTTGAAGAAACAAGTAGACCCCCCCCCCCCCCCGCAACTTAATTTTTTTGAGCCAGAATTCTGAGTAGTTCTGCCTTTCCTGGATTCATTCTGTGAAGGGCCTTAAACTCACAGAGATCTGCCAGCCACTGCCTAGCCTGTGTGTGTGTGTATGTGTGTGTGTGTGTGTGTGTGTGTGTGTATTTCTCCAGTGCATTTGATCCTTCGTTGATTTTCTTCTGTTTTGCAAATATCCATAGGATATATTAAGACTGTTTCTCCAACCATTTATTTATATTTCCACAAAACCAGAAAAATAATGAGAAATTTGAAGGAAAAACTTGTCCATAAATAATATTTGTCCTCAAAATTACTGTAAGTTAAAATATACAAGAGAAAGCAAGACATTGGAGGAAATGTTCATTTTTAAGTTCCTTAAGCACTTGAGGAGCACATACTTATATACAAGTAATTGGTGTGCTAATTACAAATCATTTTTGTCTGGTTTCTTTCCTCCCCTATCAACACTGGAGCCTCATTAGTGGAATTCTACTGTAGATCCTGATGTCATTATGGTTGCAGAAAACTAAGCTCTATTCCATGTGTCTTTTTCAAAAGAAACAACATGTATCATAGTGAACTGGATTTTGCCTGATTTTCTGTGATTACTGGGGTGGAATTTATTTATGTCTAGATCAAGGTCAGGAACAAATTATTTTTGCTGTATAATCATACTTCTGTGCAAAAGAAAAGTTTACATTTTTTTTAAACTTTGGTCTTTCTTGAGAAAAGTATTCCAAAGATTATAGAATAGTGACATTTGCCCGTTGGAAAGATCCTCAGAGAATATCAAAACCATCCCTTTTGTTTTAACTAGATTGGAACCATAGGAAGTTGAACCCTAGAGAAATTAAGTACCTTGCATTAAGACAGCCCATGTTACTAAATGTAGACTTCAGAGAAGCTTTTAAATCTTTGAGTATAACCATTGGTCCAGAGTTCTGGCCACTGCTATATAAAATCACACTCCTTTACTTGTAATCTTGCTTTAATTTTGTGTCTATTAACTAATTATTGATACCACGTTGTGCTGCCTAATAGCTGAGGTATTTGTATCACTCTTGAAGAAAGAAATTATATTTCGTAAAATGTTTATACAAGTTAAAAAGTTTCAGCCATTTAGAATATGTAAATTCACCTTACTTAGCACCATTGTAATGTTGCATGATAAAATTATCTGAAATCATTTAGTATTATTTTTATTTTTAATTCTATATTATACAATATTTCTATTGTTCTTTTTTAGAAAAATCTTGACCTTTTTCTTTGGTCTGGAAAACACATGCCATTTATTTCACACTTGTTATACATTAGGCATAGAGTCACAGTCCCTGTCACCCTCAAATATTCGTATTTACAATACTCACCAACTGAGCCAAGTAGGTTTTTCGCTAACAGTCTTCCATAGGGAAGCTAAGCATCTTGTCAAGGGCTGCTAAGTGAGAGTGCATTAATGCAGAGTTGCAAACCAAGGAAATACCACAATTGAGGCGTGTTTAAAACATGATCATTTATAAGCTCTATGGCATTCAGTAAATGACATTTGTTTCCTTGATTATTTTTCTTTTTTTTTTTTAAATATAGAATCTACCAGGGCGTTAACATACTAACTGGTATGGATACAGAGTTTAAGATTTTGTGGAATTAAAGTCGAATTTCACAAAGGACACAATCTTGAAAATAATTCTTACAATTCTTTCAGTTCAAGTTGTGCTTCAAAATCACATAATTCCCCTCCCCACACACCTCTAGTGTCTTATCACAGCAGGCCTGAGAAAGTATGCCAATGTTGTCATGTACAATTTGTGCATCAGCATATCAAGACAATTAGATGTTTCCTCGAAAGAACTAATAGTATCAATGCTGATGCTAATGTGTGTTGCCCCTGCCTCTCAAAGCACAACGTGGATCAAAAACACATTTGCAGGTCATTTCTTTGAAGAACAGAAGAGGAGAGCACAGACTGAGTGAACTCAGAATAATGGAGTGTAGCATGCTAGGATGTTAGTCAAATTGGTCACAGAACTCTGTGGAGATGGAATTTAACCTCCTCTGTGTCCTTTTGAACAGCCAGATAAAATACCTCTCATCATTATCTACATGGGATGCAATAAACGGTGTAGTGGCCCCCCTGCTTTTGTCTCCCATGCTTTTACTGATTCTGTGTGTATGAACGTAGGCAATTTTCACAAGCTCTGTACTTTGCATTCAGGGATGTCTTCAGAAGAGCAGCAGAAAGAATACCAATGTGAGCTGAGGCAAAGTCCCTTTTACGCTGCATCTGTAGAAAGCCAGTCAAAGCAAGCTCAGAACTGGTCGCCAAGGAGCAAGGTGAGGTCACAAGGATTTGCAGAGGAATACAAGAGAGCTCCATTTGAAGGGCAGCCTGTAACTGACAATTTTACTCTTCACCATACATCTCCAAAGAAAGGAAAACATATAACAGACAGGACATATTTCTTCGATGTTAAGATAGCTGGTCATTTTAATTTAGAGCATGAATTTCTCACATAAGTTCAAAACTAAGAGCTTGCGTGGTAAAATAAGACATCAGTGTCACAAGGAAATAAAGATACTCTTATGGACTCATGGGATCACAGAACAGAGGGGGGTCACAAAATGACATTTAGTCTATATGCTGCTCCAAGCATTAATTTACCACATATTTTATTATCTTGACATTTAAATATAGTTGATTAGCACTACTATGTTTCAGAATTAAGCTTTACCTTCTTGAATTGTCTCCCTGTTCTGGCTGTTGGAACCACAGATTAATTTACAAGTCTGTGCCCCTTAATTTCTAATTTATAGATAAAGTTATTCTCTTACCAAGAACTCAGTCAATAGCTTTGGGCAGGAGAAAAGAACACACTTTGTTGAACAAAATGCTTCTGTAATCTTCAATATGAATGGGATCTCAAGGTAAAATTAGCTTTTTGAGTTTAATCCATAGCTCTAATCTCCATTTAAAAATTGAGCTAGACCACCTTTATTTGTGTTTTAATGAGTATGTATGAATACATCACCAGAAATCTCTCTAGAAGCATTTCACTACCTTTCCTTAAACTTGTACACTTGAAAGTTTTATTTACATTCCTTGAGTCCCAAATGAAGCTATATCTAACAAAGCACACACATGCTTCCATGTTTGATATGGTTTTAGTACAATCCGGTGTATATAGCTCCATGGGCTATCTCACTTAAATAGAGAAGTTCACAGAACTGAGTTACAATTAGAACACAGTATTTAAAAAAATATCATAAATTCTCTCCACCTCCTAACTCTCATTCTCCATGGTAGTTTACTAGCAAGAATTTTATATTTATGTTCTATAAGTCTTAAAAAAAATAGTGCTTCCAGCAAAAAGTAATCACAGGAACATTCTGATTAGCTATTTACTCACTTTCCCCACTGTGGCTCTACAGGCTAAGATTTTAAAGCAGAGAAATAGTCAACTTGCTTTTAACTATCCAAACTGATATTGGCAGAACCAGTACTCTTCAAAACTAAGTATTTCTGAAAGAAGAAATGTTGAGACTTGAAAATTAAAACAGGAAATTTTCATTTTTTTTTAAAAAAAAAAAAAAAAAAAAAACACCAGAGAGGTCAGGAAGTCTGTGCTCCTCTGATTCAGAAGCTCCTAAAAGACAGCAACAGTTTTTGACTTTGTAACTTATCTTTCCCAACACCTGACCCTCATTAACCAATGAAAAAGTCAACCGATCTTCTACTTGATATTACATGAGTACCACTCAGTTCAGTTTATTTATAATGTAAGAGAAGCACCTTAAAAACCATATGTAAAATTAATCCAGATTGCACTATGCAAGGCAGATCAGTAGTAAAGATATCTGCCCACTAGAAAGGGGGAAAATACCTTAAGATAAATAGAATTAATACTTCAAAAAGTGACTTCTATTTTATTATCAAAATACTTAGTTATGTCTAGCAATTCTTCCCCAATTTTTGTTATATAAATACAGTTAGTGCATGAATTAGTAAGATTCTATTGTGCTTCTTTATCCACATTGAATAGCTAAGAAGTCTTAAATGAGATTTATGGCATTTTAAGCATTTCTATGGAAGTAGAAACTCATTAATATGTAGTCTATGTGTTTTTCCTTTGTGTTTGATCTGATGTAGAAAACAAATCGAAATATTGTTAAGTAAAATGAGTGCAGTTGAGTGTATACACATTTGGACATTTTCTTACCATCTTACCTGCCATTCATGAAGGAGATACAATAATGTTTCATGCTTTAAGAGGAGCATTTCCAAAGTGCAGAAACCATTTTACACAATTCCTGGTGAATGTAAAAATAACCTACAATAGGGTCTTATGCCAAATTAGGCAGCACTTTACAGAGACAAGGAATAAAGGCTCCAAGTGAGAGCGATCTGGGAAGGGAGCATTTTCCTCCTTGTCAGAATAATTGGTTCATTAAATGGAAGGAGAGAAGGAGAGGACATTAATTGAGAGGAGAATCCCCACTATTAAATATGTATTGCACAAGTTCTCAACTTGCTTTGCTACATCATGGCTGATGTATGCAGACCCTAATAAGCAAGAAAGCAAATAGAAAGCTAGACTCCCAATTGTTCAATTCTGGTTTTCTTTTTTTTTCTTCCAGTGACAAAGAGAAGGGCACATTGGCTTCCCTAATCCCCAGGATCAGGCCCCAAAGCTAAGCAAAGGGAAGAAAGGGCTGATTAAAGTCACAGCAGTCAGGACCTTTGTACAGTTGTGATATGTGGATGTATATAGACACATGCCTGAATGGAAAGAGCACATGTGGTCAAGGGAGTGCTGTGAGCTGGCTTCTAGGATGAATAGTGCCAATACAAACATAAGTCATTATTAGGAGCCAGCATAAATAGGTTGGCCTGTCATGGGGTTAAGATCTATGATCTAGTGGGACTTGCTACTCTTTCTGAGCAAGGGGCTACCACAGCTGTATGACAGCAGAATCTGTCTTGAGAATACATCCAAGGGCCCACAGAAAGGTGGCTGCTCATGGACATGCTCTTTAATTAAAGTGGTTGTTGTAGAGAGAAGGTCGTCAATCTAAGGTGACCCTTGCATCGGGTTTTGATCTCCAACTAACTGTTCAGTTTTATTCAAGGGACAAAGAGTCAGGAGGGGACCAGAGGGAATAATATCAAGGCAGGAGACACATACACTTGTGATGTGCAAAACCATAAAAGGTTCAAAGTTTGGATTTTGGTTCAAATAAAATCCTAAGAGTTCAGATGTTTTTGTAAATGCTCTGAACTTCCCGAATGTAAAGAACCAGCTGAAAGGAGTCTCACAAGAGCACAATGGTCTTGGTCCTCTGAATGTTTGGCCACTTCACTAACAAATCCAGCCAGAAAATTAACCATTAGCCAAGTTGACATATCCCATCAGGTGACGAAAGAAATGCCTTGGATGTCATGAAAGGTTATTTGTCCAAATTTCAGCATATTGATTGCCCAAAGAAAGCAAAAGGACAATCAGAAATATAAATGATATGTGTAGGGTTAGAAGTAAGTATAGTTAGAAAATTCAAAATAAGGAATTTTCACAAGCAGTAGTTTTGATAGAGGTTAAAAGTCAACTCACAAATCTCAAAATTCCATTTGTCTATATTGTCTTCTATAGTACACCTTATCTTCCAAATTTTTTGACTTTCCTATGCCTACTGTAGATGTTTGAAAAGTATAATGCTCATATATCTTCCACTAGAAAGGAAGTGGCTGAGTAACCTTTTATGAGGGTAAGAAGCACTTTAGATAAGTATAGAGATGCCATCATGACATGATGTCCTTTCAGATATGTGGTGCCTTTCTCTATGGCCTGGAATACCCAGACAACTAACAATTTCTCTAGCCCTCTGTCTCAATTTCTTACAGTATGCTTATCTTTGGAGTTGAGCTTAGTATTATAGTCTAATTGAACATGATACAGAGACATCTTGGCATTAACTTGAGAGAACAGCCTTGTGTATTTTTATTTCCTGGGTACGTTCCTTTTGATAAAAGTAATATGTTAGTGATGCGTCTGATTGGAGAGGGCAAAGGTTGAGGAGCAAGGCACCTTTAAATTCTTCTGTGTGTACAACTACTACACACTGACACACCCCACCTGGATCTTTTAAAACATTTTCCAGCTTTGAGATTATACATTTTTTCATATCACATCATGAAGCTCTGACCTTGAAGATCATACTCACCTGAGAACATTTCTGTAGCAAGCTGTGGCCCTAGACTGACTGATAACAGACTCTTTTTATAGGAAACCATGACAATTCTAAACAATGACCCCCCCCCCCCCCCAGCATTACCTCCCTCCCTGTCTTTGCTTTAGCGTCAGCTGAAAATCCAGACACAATCACACTGTTAAAATCCAGTCCTGTCCTTCCTCACTGTCTCCTGAGATCATCCCAGGAAGTTCTTCATAGAGTCCTGTCTACAAAAAGTGTAAGTCTACAAAAAAACCTCGTCTCTTCTTGCATAGGCTCAGGGCCTCTTTAAGTGCTACTCTTTAGTCAAACAGTAATGCAGATAGCTGAGCAGCTACCACCTAGCATGTAAAAAAGGGATGAATTTGCCAGGAGGGCTAAAATCAGGCTGCATGGGGAAGAGGAAAGAGAGGTCAGAAGGGGCCTTGGCAATTATAGGTGCATAATAATAGGTCTTAGCATAGCTGAGGAAAATCCCCACCTCTGTCAGACAAGCTATCATTCCATTTTCACCTCCAACCTGCAAATTTCAAAATCGATCCTCACTTTTTCTTTCTGCCCTTCGTGTTGCAGGTACAAAAACATTTTTGAACAAACGTAATCTGATCATTTTCCTATAAATAGAGATCTTAATTATCACATTTATCCATTTTATTTCTTTTGAAAGGTTTTCAGAGGTTGCATATCAATGACATCTCTTCCGAAGGATTTGCATTTGAAAGGCTGTTGTTCAAATTTAATTCACATTTGACACAATGTTTTCTCTTGCAGAACATTACCAGGTATCTGAAAATCAGTTTTTAGCAGTTTCTATTCTACATTTCTCTGATCATTACCCCCTTTTTATGATGGGGATATTCTAAGTGAGTTTCATGTGTGTTGGGGAAAGTAAAAAAAAAAAAAAAAAGTTCATATCCTTTATTCTGTCCCATGTTTTAAATTTTTGAATGGTGCTTTCTAAATTGTCTTCCCCATAGGGAGCACTGCCAACAGGAGCCTGTAGGAGAGTGTCTGGGGATTTCCTAGGGCTTCTGGGGCCAGATCCAGCATTAAGCTGATGGAAGCACATTGCCTAGTTGGTGGCAAGGCATCATCAGTTTCTAGCTCTGATTCTACCTCCTCCCTGGTGAGGACACGCCTGTGTGTGAAATCACTCCACGTATCCCCATGATTTGTTTTGCGTGTCACGCCCCAGCCAGCCATTCTCAGTGAAAACCCAAGTTTCATTCTTCATACCCAGGTTGAAGAGAAGACACACTGAGTGTAGCAGGATGTTGCAATTTGCTACAGGCTAATCCAAAAATTTTAGGAGGAAAAAATAATGTTGGATTTTGATAGGAGGGTCCTGATGTGAAAGAGAGCTGTCCAGCAAAGAGATGGGATAGTCCACATTAGTGGCTGAGTATGTTGTTCCTGTATTAGAACATCTTTTGCCTTAGTTAGTTTTTTTTTTTTTTTTTTTTTTTTTTTTTTTTTTTTTTTTTTTTTTTTTTTTTTTTTTTTTTTTTTTTTTTTTTTATCCCAACTAGAAAGGAACGAAATGCTGGGTGTAGAGTAAACTGCAGTATGGTACTGTCATCATTCCGTCTCTTGTTCCATAGATTTTGTCAGTTTCTGAATCTTGTTGGAAGATAATTGGCCTGAGATGTAAAGCCACACTCTACCATTCCAAGGAACAAAGGATGGCAGCTTTCGCCCACAAGGCCCTATTTTGTGAAACATACCCTTCCTTTTGAATAATGAGCTGATACACAGTGCTTCTTTCCATCCGTGGGTTTTCCCCCTACAATGTCGTACAAGCCCCTTAAACCGGTGCCATTTGTAATGCTGTGGTCGGTCTCACTGAAGGAGGGGGACCTGTACTTGTTATTTTAACTAATGCCAAATCCCTGCTCTGTTCTGCCCAGGCTGAATGAGACTCCTAATATCCTTCCGTCATATGCAACCTGAGTAGGCTAACATCAGAAACAGTGACAGGGAATAATCAGGACCCCGAAGCTGCCTTCTGAGCAACTACCATGATTTTTGGCTATATTTAATATTTTCAATTTTGAAATGGGCAAATATTTGCTAAGAAATATAAATATGTAGAACTGAGCATGTCAGAAAAAGGAGACCCAGGAGAATACCACACTATCAGGAAGCACTGCTGTTCAGTCTTGATCATCTCGTCACACCAGTGGCAATGGCATTGCCCCATTCTGCTATGCTAACATGACTTCTATTTTGACTGCCTTGTGCTGATACCCATTCAAGGGTTCTTTAGAATCCCAGTCACATTCCATCATTACATAGCATTTTTATCATAGTGTACTTCCTCCCACAGTCTGATCTGGGTGCAATATCCAGGGTACTTTTTGGAATGGTAAGATCCATTTCATTATACTTGTTAGGATTCTCCACTAGCTTCCTGGAGTATGCAGATTGTAGTCACAGCTCTGCACCTTAACATTGCCTAGGCATGGTGTTCTTGACCTCTGTGTAGCCTATTGGAGGACCACCCTCCCTGCCTCCTTTCCTTCCTCTGTGCCAGGAACACAGATTTGTTTTCTTCTCCTAGAGTCTCTCAACATTCTCTTCATCAGTACCTTCAAGTTATCTCCTTTCTCTTCCCTTAAATTACTTCTTCTCACCGCACAAGGCAGAGTGTCACTGTGACTACTCAAACTGAAGTCTTAATCTACTCAACCAACCATAAGTATCCATCATTCTTTTTTCCTTTGTCTAAACAGCAAAATTGTTTCTTACATTGCAGATGCTCCACTTATAATTACCCTATGGATTACTTATCTGCTTCTCTCCTCAAATCTATAGTCATGTCTGAATATTGAAGATGGTTATTTCTCCCTCCCTCCCGTTGTCTCTCTTAGCTAGAGAATCTGGAAGAGAACTTGACACATGGAGTGGTTGGAAAATATTTACTGAATTAAACAAATTTCTTTCTCCATGGCCTGTTAGGTTTAAAACCCTTGTTTCTATTTGCTTTAATTTGGTCACCCTAAAGAGTGGGACTGGTCAGCATCTTCTTCTAACATTGCCTGGAACATTCTTTTATTATGCGCTCATGGAGGCTCTCTGATGCTCTCCCATTACCTTGTACATTTCCATAACAAAGGGCAAAGTCAAAGTAATATCACCGAGCTTCAGAGAGGGCCTCACAGATGGAAAGGAGAGAGAGCATATGATGGAGGGCAGCAGCATGATGCCCTGTCTTCTCAAAAGGCTGCTGGCAAAGTGCGAGCAGAAACAAGTTTAGCAGATGGTAGGACTCATTTGCTTTTGCAATTCACTTGTTTATGTTTCCTGTCTGCCTTTCTGGCAATCTCAGCTCTTGAACCCTTTTAGAGTCTTGTCCCTAGTTCTTAGGGAAGGATAACCTACGGCACACTCCGTATTTTATAAACATTGACTTTGTGGAGTAAATTTTAAGAGATAGTTCAGGTACCTTGAGGAATTACATATGATAAACTTGACTTGAACCAGTGTTTCAAATTAGCTAGGTGACCTTGAACAAAATTGGCCAGACTTTCCCCATGTACATTTTCTCAAACAGCTTTTTCCGTGCTAATTACTCCAGTGATATCAGGTGGACTCACCATCTGAATGTGAAAACCAAGCCATTTTTTTTTTTTTTTTTTGTAGGTGAATAGCTTTACATGGCAGCAGTCGGCATTTTTAACATGCAAAGTTCATTTATTCAATTATCATTTATTATAGTGGACATTTTCAGCTAGTTGTACAGAATACAAGGAGGGACTGTCCTTGTCTTTTTACTTTAGTCTACCTACACTAAAAATATGAACAAAATGGAAAATGCAGGACTATAGCACACACCAATTTACTTGTTAAAAAGTGTGTCTGATATTGCTAGGGCGTAGTTAATGTTTTTATTAAGATTGCAGTGTTTGCTGGCATAGGACTTAAATTGATGACAAAATTGTGTGGATCTTGATTTTTAGCAATCAAAAAACTTTTGATTTCACAATCATATGGTGTCAAAACAACTTGACAAAAAAAATAATTGTTCCAGAATTTGTATCAATGATATTGTATTTGGGTTTTTCTCTATAATAAAGTCATATAATACATATTTAAACTACATTTTATTTGTATTAGGAAACAACTTGTCTTAAACAGAAAAATGTAGGATAACACCAAAATTTAGAAATGAAGTATTAATGTTCATAATTAGGGCATTCATTTACTTTTTAGTATTAGCATTAATACTAATGTGTTAATGTTGATTTGACAGTGGCATTTTAAAAATCAACTATGTATGATATATAAAGTATCCATATTGTGTGAAATTCATACATTTAGAATTTAGTGTCTATGGCTGGAGAGATGGTACAGTGGTTAAGAGCATGTATTGGTCTTACATAAGACCTGAGCTCTATTTCCAGCACCCATAATATGTGACTCAGACAGACATCTATGACTGTAATTCTTGGGTATACAATGCTTTCTTTTGGACTCTACAGAAACTGCACTTATATGTGGATGTTATCACACATAGATAAACATAATTAAGCATGAAAATAAATCTTTAAATGAAATTAGAAGAACCACAACAGGTCTCAAAGATTACCTTGATTTCATAACAAAATGGCCCACCATACACGTATAGATATGTGAGCTACATTAAACTTGTAGCTTATATATACTACAAACAGCACTACAGGTACTGTTTATCAGCTGCTAAGTTCTTTCGAGTGATAGAAATGGGCTTGTATAGATATACTGTGACATGCTAAGTACTATTGACTTAAAAACCCAATTCAGTTAAAGAAATGGTAGTTAGCTTACCTTTCCCAGAGGTAAGTACATTATCTTTATTATCATTCAGGATAAGCAATAAACTACCTACCTTTTCCCCCAGAGATAATTATCTTTATTTTTCAAGGTTATACTGCTTCAACTTCACAGAAACATAATGTGGGACATGAGATGTCACAAGATATACACAGAATCCTTGAAGATCAGCCCTGCAGACAAGAATACTCAGTTTATTTATTTATTTTTCTTCTCTTGCAGTGGTGGGAATCAAGACCTAAGGTTTATTGTGCTGTCACTCCTCAATGGACTTCTAAGCTGTGTCTTCAGCCAAACCATTCACCCCTAAATAGCCAAGCTAGACCGAGTTTTCAGTTTTCAACACAACATTTTTGAACAATGACTAAAAGGCATACCGGTCATTTATTTCGTGATTTAAACCAAGATTTTTTTTTTTTTTTTTTTTTTTAACGTGAAAAAAAAAAAAGTCATTTAAATCCCAAGGCTGAAAAGTGTTTGAAACATATTTCCCAAAAGAAATTCCCTGGTTATGAAAAAAGTGAGCATCATAACACAGGGAGAAAATAACTAATTATAATGTTTAATTGGGAAATTTTGTAACAGAAATTTTAATTTCTACCAAGATGCCTCCTTTAGGGCAAAAAAATGGCGAAACCGCAGTTCTTCCAGCAAGGTCGTCCTGTCTGAAGGTCTGTCAGATTCTTAGATGGTTTAACTCCTGCCTTTCCTAGGTAGTGAAGAGTGGCCACTTATGCCAATGCAGAGACTTTACTGTAAAGATGAGTCAGAAAGCGAAGTTGCTGAGGCATCTGCATGGTAAAATGCTCTACTTCAACTGATTTTTGAAATAGAGAAAATAGAAGGGTTTTGTTATTGTTGTTGTTTATAAACAAACTTTAACAACTCAAAGATAACCAGTGTAGAATGTTTAGGCTCAATTTCTTTCTCACACTCTGTTCAATGATGGGGACCAGCAGTTGCGAAAACAGTGGAGTAAGGATGCTGACATTCTCTCTAGGAACTGACAGACTAGGAGAACAAACAAGAGAAGGCTCAGTGGTCCAGCCATGGGGTCACAGTGCAGCTCTGAGATTTCTGTAAATAGTCATGCAAAGCATCTAAGAGAGAAAAAGTGTGGGAAAACATATTAGAATATATTCATCATCCCTAGAAATAAAAGGTCAAGTTCTTGGATGACAAATAATGGTGCAAATATATAATAACTCAAAACCACTGTCAAGAGCTGTTTTCTGTGAAATGCAGCAACTAACTTTGTTATTTTATTTGATTTTACTCTATTTTCTTCTTTGAAACAGCATCACAGGCAGTAGCATTAGCTCAGACTTTGGGTCCCTTTCCCACTGCCTCCTCAATGCAAGAATTCCAGCTGTATGTTACTATTCCTGTTTTTGGTAAAGTTAATTAAATTTTCTTTCCCTCAATGTTTATATATATGTACATATATATATATATATAGAACATATATATATGTACTTATGTATATGAAAATTGCCATGTTGATATTTTTAAACTAAAAGTTTTGCTACAGAATTTTTAGAAAGATTTAAAGATTTTAAAACAGGTCCAGATTAGCATTCAAGGTAGCTTAGCTGTCATCATTGTAGCAGTATTGCAAGTGATTTTCAAATAAACTGTAATAAATCACAGTAGACCATATTTTCTTTGTAGTTGTTTTTTATATTTGTATATGTAAGTTTTCCCATATATATGAAAGTCTTAAATATTTTCACTGTTTGCAGCTTTTCTATCAGTTTTACTGAAATGTAACTCATGAACCATACGTTTCCTATATATTATGCATTTTGATATAAAATACTATGAAACAAATTGGATTGTGTTCAATGCATTCATATATTTGTGTAACCATGCCACAGTCAATTTGGGGACATTTTAACATCTACAGAAGAAATCCTGGTGCTTGCTGTCACTTTCCATTTCCTTAAGACTTCCTCCACCCATGTTTAGGAAGTCACAAATGGGCTTTGGTTGTAGGGTTGCCCTTTTTAGTCAGTGTGAATAAAAGAAAACATTCTATATATAGCACTTCTGGGAACTATCCTTGTACTAAGTTAAAATTTTCAAGGTTTACGTTGATAATATTGATGTTAGGTTTCTTTTGTGTATGTATTTGGGTGAGTGTACATGCATGTGGAGATCAGAATCAATCTCCAGTGTCTTTCCTTGCGATATCACCTTTATTCTTTTTAGATAGTCTGTCATTGGCCTGGAACCAGTTTAGACCAGCTGGCCACCAAGCTCCAGATATCCATGAGTTTTTGCATTGTCAGAAATAGAACTGCAAACATGGACCACTACACCTGCTAACATTTTTAGAACTCTGCCTCACTCTCTCTAGGTCTGTCTCTCTCTGTGTGTCTCTGTCATTCTCTCCCTCTCCCTCTGTCTCTTCATCTCCCTCCTCCTCTCCCTTCCCCCTTCTCTCTCCTTCCCCCTCCCCCCCTCTGTGAGGAGAATATACATGAGTGAAATGACTGTAGCATCCAAAAGAATTGCGTCAGAACCCTGAAGCTAGAGTTACAGGTTGTTCTTCACTGAACTTGATTGCTGGGAACTACCAAGGATTCAAGTCTTCTGCATAAGCAGTATGTGCTCTTAACAATGGAACCATCTATCCATCCCCACATACCTTTTTCCTCTTGTATTCTCGGAATTAAACTCAGGTCCTCATGCTTGCCTAAAAAGCACTTTAACAGCTGAGCCATCTCCTAGCCCCTAGATTTCTTTGTATTAATAAATAATGGTCTGTTTTATGAATAGACCACATTCTCTTTGCCCATTCATCCACTACATCAGTTGCCAGGCATTTGGGATGTTACCAGTTTATGTTGGAGATAAGATTCATGTGCATTGTGCATTATCTGTATATTTTTTGTGTGACTTTATATTTAGTCCACTTTGGATACTTCTGCTGAGGATGGAATAGCTGAGTCATATTGTTCTTCTATGTTATCCTGGGGGGCTATGGACTGTTTTCCAAAAAGACTACACTTTATCACCATCAATGTGTGATGATGTCAGTTATGCCCCCACATCTTTCATCATTGACCTTTCTCAAGGATAGCTGTCCTTGTAGGTGTGAAATTTTACCTCTATATCATTTGGTTTCAATTTCTTAATAGGTAATCACATTGAGTTTTTTTTTTTTATTTTATGTGCTTGTTTTTAGCGTGTTAGTATTATTCTGAAGAAATGCCTATTTAGATCATTTAAATTATTTTTTAAATTCATATATGTTGATCATATTCTTTGTTTTTCTCCAACTCCTTCCAGATCCTATCCATTTCTCTATCCACATAATTTCACATTCTTTCTCTCTAAAACAAAATCAAAACAAATAAACAAAACCCCAATAAGACAAAGACAAATAACAAGAAGAAAATCAAGCAAATCCAAAATTATATGTATATGTATATATATACACATATATATATACATGTATTGTATGGATGTATATATATATACATATATATATATATACATATATATATATATATATGAGAAATCTGTTTTGTGTTGCCCAACTACTTGTGGGTATGAGCCATGCCTGGAAGTGTGGTTGATATAGCCAGTGATTCTAAATTAGAGAAAACCCATTTTTCCTTTCCCAGAAGGCATCAATTGCAAACAGCTTATTGATTATGGGTAGGACTTTAAATCTACTTTCCCTTTCCAGTGCTTGAACTTTATTTGAAGCCTGTGTAATCTTGTACACGGTAATATAGTCTCTGTCATTTTATATGTGTTTCATTCCTGTTGTGTTTTGAAAATCTTCTTTCCTTAGATTCATCCACCACCTCTGATTTTACAATCTTCCTGGCTTCTCTTCCATGCTAATTGCAGAGCCTTGAGTTTAGGGGTATGTTAAAGATCTCCACTTAGAGGTGAGTGCTCTAAAATTTCTGCCTCTCTGCATATTGTCCAACTGTGTGTCTCTGTGTTAATTTCCACACACAGAAAGAAGCTTCTCTAAGGAAGTTTGCTATAACAATATATTGTTAAGAGTTCTATTTATTGCCATGTTCCTTTAGCAAACAACAACATAAGGTTTTCCCTTAGGTCCATGGCCTCTCTAGTCTCAGGTTGGCCACTTTAGCAGTGTGAGGTATAAGTTAAAGTTTATGAACAAGATATTAAATCCCCCCCCCAAAAAAAATGATGGATACACCCATAACATTTGTGATACACACTAGTATATCTTGCAGGCAGATCAGAAGATGTGTTGCTGGGTTATACTGAAGAGTCGTTTTTCCTCCAGTATCATGTCAAGTACTTTCCAGATCCATGAAACACCATTCAGTAGGTGTAGAGATTCTACTCAGACACCAACCAATTCACCAGTTTGGGGTTTTTTTTTTTTTTTTTTTTTTTTTTTTTTTACCTCCTACAACAATATTATGTAGTATCTTGGTATCAAGATGCAGAAATCAAACAACAGCCTTCACAAAAGCCTGTGATGTTTGGAGGAGTTTGTCAAACCCATTTGACATTCCAGCATTATATTGGCTAAAGTTAGAAAGAATGAATTTTCTTGTTCCTGTTGTTAGGGGAGATGTTCTGAGTTTTCCTCTTTTTCACGTGCTATTCGATGTGGGGCTTACATGGTTTTTATTCATTGAAATATACTCTGTCCATCTCTAGCTTCTCTAGAAATATTAAATTGATTGGATGTTGAATTTTATCAAATCCCTTTTTTTAATTGATTGATCTGATCATTTTATTTCAATTCTTGAGAGCTTTTATATTGTATACTACATCTGTTGAGCCATGCATGTTAAACAGCTCTTGCATCTCTACAGTGAAGCCATATCAGTATGGGTAATATATTTCTTAGTACATGATGCAGGTTGCAGGCATTTTAATGACAATTTTTAATTCTATATTTCTCTGATTTCCTATATTCTTGCTATTGTATGTTTAACTCTTGTGTGTTCTTTTTGTTTGTGTGTGAAGTTTTCAAAAAATTCTGGCTTAGTAAAAAGAATTTAGAAGAATTCCTTCCTTTATGATTTTATAGAAGGATTTAAGAAGAATTGACATCAATTAGTTCTTTAAAATCCCAAATTCTGGGAGAATTCTGCAGTCAGTCTATCTGAACCTTGAATTATTTTTTTGGTATTATTATTTTATTGTTGTTGCTTTAGTCTTGTAATTACTTCTTTGATCTCAATGCTTGTTTGTGATAGATCTCTTTAGACTATGTCATATTGATCAAACTTTGTTAGTGTATATGATTTAGAAACATGTTTATTTTTACATTTTCTAATTTAGTGGGTTATGGTTTTAAGGTATGTGCAGTTTGCTTTACTTCATAGCATCTCTGACAATGTCTCCACCTATAACACAAGAGGATCATCGTATTTTAATTCTTTTTCTTTTAGAGATTTTTTAAGGTTTTATGAGCTTTATTTTACTATTTCAGAAACTCTTCATTTCACTGATTTCTTTGTATTGTCTTCTTTTCAATTGTGTTTATGTGTTGGTGTTTAACTACTTGTTTATGTATAGTATTTTATAGTTTCTTTGTTAATTTTTTCAATACCCTATGCTGCATAGTTATATTACCTCTTTGGGATCACTCTGAATGATTGATTGATTGATTGATTGATTGATTGATTGATTTTAATGTAGGTGCTTAGAGCAATGGTCTTCCCTCCTGTGACTGCTTTTACTGCGGTCTTAATTTTTATCTCACTCTATGCAGGCTTTATAATTTTCCCTCTTGATTTCTTCAATGACCCATTTATTATTCAGTTACATTTAGATTAATCTCCACGAATTTGTGAATTTTCTTGGTTTATCTTGGTGCTGGTTTCTTTCTTTATTTCCTTTTGGTTAGACAGAATACAAGAACTCATTTAACGCTTGCTGATGTGCATTGAAGTTGGACTCAGGTCCTGGTACATATTCAAAGGGAGAGCTTGTCCGTGGACTGACAAGAAAATGTATTTTCTGCAGCATTTCCATGAAAATATTTCTATTTCACAAATGTCGGGTAAGCACATTGATCTGTGATGTCACTTAGCTTCAGTGTGTCTTTAATCATTTTTTACTCGATTGATGTGCCTGTTGTAGAGTGGTGTATTGAATTCACCTTTTGCTTCTGTAATGGAACAGTCTCTAACTTTATATCTAAAACATATTTGTTTTATGAAATTAAGTGCACCTGTATTCAGTGTGGGATTTGACTTCTTTCCATAGCCTTACTATTTTTCACATGTTTATGAATTTTACTTCATTATTTTATTAGTTTTAAGGCTGTTTTAATTTATATTCTATTGAATTCACATCCAGATTAGTAAATATTAATGTGTAAAGATAATATAAGACTCTTATATAATATATCCTTGTAAGACTCATGTATTAGCGTTAAGAGTTTCTGAATGATTTCTCACGTGTTTCTTCTAGTTTCGGCATAATATCATTTTAAGCATGGAGGGCTGTAATCCCAAATTCAAAACTGTATGTTTTCCTGTACATTCTATGGCCTAGTTGCTCAAGCTAGAAATAACCATGTCATTTGCATAGACATGCAAGTAGACATTGCTTGAAGAATCAATCTTTCACCTTTAAGAAAAATCTTAGCTTAGATTTTCAGTAACTTCTTAAAAATCAGGTTAAACATTTTTTCTATATATTATTATTATGAATTTATATTAGATTTTGACATTTTTTATACTGGTATAATTTATGATGCTAATTATTTTGATGGGTAGGCTGTTCTTGGTTTCATGAAATAAAAAAACATTTGGTCATGTTGAATAATTTGGTGATGTTATAATTATTTGGGTAATGTTCTGTTGAACTATTTTACAGCTGTACTCTTAAAATATTTGCCTTTGTTTTATCTCTTATGATATCTGCCTCTTTGTACAAAGATAATTACTAAGCTTATAGAATAAATGTGTGAATGTTACTTCTATTTTTTGAACAGTTAATGATTATTGTTATCAACATTTATTTAAATATTTGATGGAATTTATCAGCAAAGCCATCTGTGTCCTGGATTTTTATTTTCAGCTGTAATATGAATCTCTTTTACAATTCACATTTTCTATTCCATTTCAGTAGTTTGAGTCTTACTGAGGAGGTCATCATTTGTTCTAATATATTTAATTTGTTGGTGAAGACTCATTTTCTTATTTTCTTTTTTACTTATAAGCCCACTAGTGATGACCCTTTTTTTACTCCTATTTTTTACTGATTTCAAAATTCCCCCCCCCCTTTTTGTTGTTCAGCATAAAGTTATTCAAATTTCTTGATCTCTTCAAGGGAAATTTTTGCATTTTCTTGATACTTTGTTTTTGCTATTGCTTTTGATTTTTTATTTAAATTTTTTATTTCATGTGCTCAAAAATAAAATTTAAGTGATTTTTTGAAGAACTTTTAGATATAATAAAGTCTGATCATGATTTCCTTCTCCCAACTCCTTCCAATTACTAGCTCTTCATGTTTTCCCTTATTCTTTAATATTCTAATTTCCATTCTAGCTTCTGTCTGCTTGTTTTGTGCTTAGTGTGTGCATATTTTTTTCTATATTCTTTAGGTAGATTGTATGCTGTTTAATGAAGATATTTCTTTTTGAAGATGCGATTGATATTTGCACCTATAAATTTCTGTCTGAACACTAATATTACTAGATCTTGTAAAAGCATTATGTTTCCTGCTTACTGTAATTCATTATGAAGTTTTATATCTTTATTATTATATTTTTAATTTTTACTTTTTTGTGTTAGGATATTCTTTTTGAGGTGAACATATTTGAATTTTTCAAATCTGTTTCTGAAGGTCAGAAACATACTTGAAATAATTTAGTTATTTTAAGTATGTAGAACCATGTTATAGTCTATGTATCATCTACTGTAGAAGTTTCATGTGTGCTTTGCAAAATGTTCTATAGATGTTGATCAGGTCTAGTTAACTTACACTGGTAGTCAACTCTCCTACTTTCTTGATGATGTTATAATTCATTATTTTGACCATAGTTTCAAGTGGACTGTCACTACTATTGTTGAACACTTTCTATTCAAGTCTGTTTTCTGTTCCAGTGATTGATACAATGACCAAAAAAATAACTGTTTGGTTAAGAGTTTTTAGCTTACACGTCTCTGTCTATCATCAAGGGAAGCCAAGGCAGGGACCGAGTCAGGGACTACATCAGAAAGAAATCCTGCCTGACGACTTGTCTAGTTATCTTCCCCATACAGTCGCAACCCTGCCCAGGAATGATACCACCTACAAGTGGCCTAAACACCCCCACATAATCTCTTAAGAAAATGCCCATAGACATGCCAACAAACCAATCTGAAGAAGGCAATTCCTCAGCTGTGAGTCTCTCTTAGCAGGTATTTCTGGGATTGTCTTAAATTGGCAAACAAGCAAAGGCACTGTCTCTTCTTCCACTTGTGACACGTCTTCCTTAGTGTGATCTGAAGCTCTGTTAGCAGCTGTATGTATGTGGTTTTATATTTGCAACTGTTAAATTATCTCAATTGACCAAGCAATTTTTCATAATTAACATCCCTATCTATCGGGTAACATTTGGGACTTTTTAACAAACTATTTTGGTTAATATTGTGCTGTGCCATGGTTATCACTGATGATATTTACGTGATTTTCTCCAATTTCTCCTTCAGTCTATCTCTGAGAGTACAGCTCATCTACTATTGATAGTATATGTCAAATGTAGCATAACTCATAAGAATAGAATTCAGTATTAAAGTAACTGAAGGTAGTAATAAAAGATGACCCCATATAATGCTTAACTTATTTCCTAGGTTTTCTATCATATATAAAATATCTATATATTTTCTAACAGCAATAGTATATCTTTTTAAGTATTATGTAATTTTATATTTCATAGATGGTGAGAAAATAATCATTTTTGAATTTGATTACATAACTGGGTAAGGAAAATTGATTTTGTTTGGCATGTTGAGTTATGATTTCAGTTTGTTACTTCAGAAAAACTTTGTTCCCACTATCTTCTTGCTATCAGTATCAATATATTATGTATTTCCATGTTAAAGCTCAATAATCCAATTATATTTATGGTGTTTTATATAAGCACTTTTAAAAAATCTATTAAGAAAAGCAGTCAGAACAGAAACTCCTCTCATAATCATGCTTAAAATTCTTCCATTTTCAATTGAACTTCTTTTACTACCAATGTCTCCTTGTCTTCAACCCAAGGACAAACTTTATTTTTTGTGAGATTTCTGTCTTTTTAATTTTGTTTGCTTAGGGTAGACAGCTCTACTTTCAATGAGTTCTATCTCTGTTTCTCTGCAAATGTCTTCATTCCGTTTATTTTAAATATTATGTGTCTCATATTTGATCAAAATTATTTTCCTTCAGCACTAGACTGTGCTCTTCATGGCCTCTGGGGAAAGTTCACTATTAATCTAAATTAGACATCCAAGGGTGTGTTATCTTCCTCTTTTAGATTTCATTATTTTATCTTATCACCCTCCTCATGAAGATGCTTTTATATGGAGATCTCTTAAAACTCATTCATTTGCACTAATTTGTAATACACTGATTTCTTTCTTTCTTTTTTTAATGGCTTCTTGGATATATGTGTAACTCCCCAAGAGTAGTATCTTTTTAGTCATTGTTAATTATTGCTTCAGTTATACATACTTAGTTATTTACTCTAGTCTTACAATTTCACTCTGCTGTCCCAAGCTGAGATTATAAGCATGTACCATAGTTCCTGTCTCAATTTCATATCTTCATGACATATTCTATCTAATCTTTTTTGAGTACTGTCCTTATACAGAGCTGTTTAATAAAGTGTCTTAGACCTTTCTGAGGCTCTGTTGTTCTGGTTTTCCTTTCTTTTCAGATTACACAACCTCTATCTAACTTTCAATTAGTCATTTTTTTTTTCTCCACCAGCTAAAGTGTAGCACTTAGCCTAGTGAGATTTTCAATTTTCAACCCAGGCTTTGTATTTTTAAATCTTACTGTCTGATTTTATATACTTTGTAGGGTTTCTGTAGCTTTGGTCTTCTCCAAGAGGAACTTGACACAGTCCATGGCTTTACTGCTCTAGGTCTATTTCCTCCTGTGGCTAGCCTGAACTGTGAAGCCTATCGATGGCAGGTTTTTGTCTTTTTAAAGTTTTCTTTCTCTTTCTCTTTCTATATACAGGAGTCACTTTCCTATGTTTTTGTTACTTCTATGATATCTTCTAAAACCTGTACTTTTTAAGAGGTTTATTTTAGTAAGTCTACACACTATACCAGTCTTTGGAGTGTTGATTTCATGGATGGTGATCTTTCTGTCTTACCTGTTCATTTAGTAACATTTTTGAAGCCTCTGTGTGTGTGTGTGTGTGTGTGTGTGTGTGTGTGTGTGTGTGTGTGTGTGTGTTGCTCAGAGTAGAAAGGAACTGAGACTGTACCTGCTAGATAAATGATCTTTTACAGACTAGACAAATGCTCTTTTACAGAGCTTCATCCCATTTCCCTTGTAATAGATTTTGAAAATAATTCCAATTACAGTGTGCTGCCCTGATGACATTCAGTAAAAGATACAATCATGGGCATGGGAGTGTCTCTTTTGAGTTGACAGTGTCTTTAGAAAACTCTCTCACTATCTCTATGTCTCTGTGTATCTATCAATCCATCTACCATCTATCTATTCTCCCTCCCCCTCCCCCTCCCCCTCTCCCTCTCCCTCTTTCTCTCCTTTCTGTTTAGCTGCCTGGCTTTGATGATAGCACACACAGCTTTTAGTCTTCATTAATTGTCTATGGACTATCAGGTTTTCAGCATAACATCATGGTATAAATTTTTTCGTTGTTTGCTAATTTAAAAATAATAAGTGGGTCCTTTGAAGGTCCTTGCAACCCTGGGAGACCTCTTCATAGTTTCTTCATTCCCTAGTACTTCCTTTTAGACTTCCAGTTTGTGTTGACTTTAGCCTGTTGCTTTCAGGAAACTATGAGCCTCCTATTAACTTCCACCTCCAAACTCATCAGTCTCTGTAAGGCTACTCATAGGATTAACTGCCTCTAGGTACTTCTCCAAATAAACTCTTAAAACAATGGTTCTCAACCTTCCTAATGCTTCAATCCTTCTACCTTCTATACAGTTCTTCATGTTTTGGTGACTCCAATCATAAAATTGCTATTCCATACCTGTAATTTTGCTCTGGTTGTGAATTGTAATGTGAATATATGATATGCAGGGTTTCTGATATGCCACCCAAGAGGTTGTGACCCAGAGGTTGAGAACCACTGCCTTAAGAGCTATTTGGAAGTTGTCTGATTTTACAACCTACTGTTTTTCTAGGCATGATCTTTGCATGCTGCCCAGATGCAGTAAAGGAGCCTCTCTGTTATGCCTCTAAAATAAGAACAGTGGCAAATTCTTACTTGTTTCTAAGTTTACAAATTAGTTGTCTTTTTCTCTCAGAGGGAAACACAAGCTTTGGCTTTAGTAGTCTTAGCCTTTTCAGCTGGCTTCTCCTGGTGCAGCATCTCCACTCCACCAATTACTTACAGCAAGGATGACACGGGCCCCCGTATTCCCATCTTGCCTTCTTTAGAACAGTATGGACCTTGTGACTCTGAGGTTAGTGCACGGAAGGAAGATCTAGTCTTCCCAGATACTAGTAATGGCAATTGTACAATAGAGACTCAGGAAAGTTGACAAATGTTGGTGACTTGCTTCAGGGTGCTTTAGCTCTAGCCTTGAAGCCAAGGGGAGAAATGTTCTATGTATTTCGCAGTTGCTCCCCTAATCTGAGAAAGCTTTCAACTAGTCAGAGCTGTGAAGGAAATGAATTAATTGTCTAAAATGGCACAGATCCTTGCTATTTGGAAAACAATTTTCTATATATTGTGATCAGATATTTTATTATTTGACTTACGGTTCTATATACTTCTTGAGCTTTATATTATGATGGTTGTTTTGATCAGCATTTTCTGCTTATGTTATCTTTGAATATGGTCTACAGAGTTCATTGATATGCCCTTTTTTTCTGGCACTCAACCCATTATAAAGATTAAAGCTGTTAGTGATGTACATTTTGGATAAAATCCCATTTGTCTCATTATGTCAGCAACAAATACTATTATGATACCTCCTCTGAAAAAAAGCAGGTATATATTCTTATTATTTATTGAAATTTTAAGTCGGAAATCAACATTTCAGTTTGCTTTGGAATCAGTACCAGAGCTTTGTGAATGCAGCAAGAGGACTGGGATTGGTCTACAAGGACATTTTTATGAAGGACACTTGACTTTTCCCATAAATATCTCCTCAATGCTACTTCTAGGAAATGCTCCTCAAGGCACGATGTCTGCTCTGTTCCATCTTTCAGGTTCATGTTTACTTTAGTTCAACAGTCAAGGGGACCAGAAGGTGCCTTTTCAATAAGAGAAAAAAAATATTAGAAAGCTTAGAATACAGGCATTCAAGTTTTGAAGGCTGTCTTGACATAAAATTCTATTTTCAATTTCATCTCAATGAGCTTCCTACACTGTGTTTGCAACTGCGTTCAAGGGAAAAAAGAATTTATGACAAGCATTGACTTTTGAACATTTGGGTTAATTACAAAATTTAACTAATGCCACATTTTATTTTAACATAATTTTTGAAAAGGCTTAGCAAATTTTTAATGAGAAATCTAGCCGAAAATATTTATATGTTTTCATCTCGAACAAAGATGATTTAACTTTACCTTTTGATTTTCCATTCTTACACAGGAGTAACACTCAACAATTCCACAGTCATATTTTCTTCTCACAATATAAGAGAAGTAGTAATATTATCTAGCAGATGGAGTGAAGGATGCTCTTACAGGGCATAGGAGAGCCCCTCTGTAATAAAACTTTAGCAAGAGAAAGACAAATAATGTCAATAGAACCAAATTAAAGAACCATTTACTTAGGACTAATCGGTTCCCCTGCCTTGAACTATACCATTCTAAACTTTGTTCTTCGATGCTGAGCACTACTTAATAAGTCCTAATTCCTGTCCCTCTGACATATCTCAGAAATGCATTCTATTGACATTATTCTGTCTACTACTGTCTCTTGGTACTTTTCCTTACATTTTTGTAGGATACAAATGAACAGCTGTGATGTAGCAAACCATCAGGACATAACATCACTGTGAGGATATAACAAACCATCAGGAGTGACTTCCTCTTAGAAAACCATAGCTGTTTTGCTCATGGGCTAACACATACTCAGCAGTGAAGTACAATGCCAGACCCTCTAAGCAACATCAAGGGCACTGTCAAATGCCAGACTCTTAAACTTCATACTTGATTTTTTCCAGTCTTTCCAGTATGCCAATAAACAAGCACTTTAACTGCTTTTGCTATTGAATCTAGCCTCAGAAATGGCCTCTTTGAGTTGTACTTCCTGGATACTGGTAACCTCCTTAAGTTCATAATTATGACCTGGTGGCTTTTGTGACTTCTTCCTAGGACTCTGTAGAACTACAGTTTGTGAGTGGACAGTAGAGTCATTTTCAGGAAAGTTACATACCTACCCTGCTCTCCCTGAAGATATTCAGGTAACTTAACCTGAGCAATCAGACCTCTTTCCAACACCAGAGTTAAAGAGTATGTCATGTAGTTGGGCCACTAAAGTAACAAATTTACAAGCACTATTTAGGTATGAAGTCAGGATGTTTTAATGTCTAATAAGGTATGAAGGTAAAGAGTCTTTTCCATCAGGATCAACTGTTTTTAGAAGGATAAAGATGTATGTATGAGGGTATCTTCACACCTGAAGAATAATCTTCTCCCTACTTGAAAATAGAATTGTACAGTGGAAACCAGTTTGCCAGGTAGCTCATTGCTTTATCTGCCTGGCAGGGGCAAGGCACCACACACTGCCCCAGGGTCTTATGTTTTAGCTAGAAACTCTCCAGACAGGATGTCTCTAGACTTTTTGTTTGTAATTTCAACAGTGACTTTTTTTTTTTTCCCCTGGATATGATAGGGTGTCACTGTATAGTCCTTTCTGGCCTGGAACCTGAAGAAAAAAATTGAATTCCCATAGATCTATCTGCTTCTGCTTCTTCTTCTGCCTCCCAAGTCCTGGGTGAAAGGCATCAGCCCCATGCCTGGCTTTAAACAGATTTTAAGATATTTATTTTAAAAATTATATGTTTGTGTATGTGCCTATGGATGGGGAAGTGCAAAGAAAGTGTAGAACCCTGAAGAATACAGATGAGGGTGTTGGATTCCCTGGACATCGAATTACAGTCAACCATGACCCAACTGGTGTGAGTTAAGGAAATTGAACTTTGGTCCTCGGCAAGAGCAGCAGATATGCAGTCTCTTAACCAGTTAGCCATCTCTCCCACCCAGCCAGTGATTTTTAGAAGTGAGTTGTCTGTAAGTTGCAAGCAAATGAGCCTGACCTTCCTGTGTTCTGTGTCAGCAGGATACCATGTTTATGGTTAAAAATATTGAGCTGTCAATTAACCTTCTATCAATCTAATAAAGTGTTAATGGGATACTTGTCTATCTCGCCTCAGTGTTTCCTCCTGTTTAGGGCCCTCATAAATCTCAATATTATTCAACTTGTCACAATACCCAGGATTTACCTCTGGTAAATAAAAACAGGTTTAATTTTTCAGAGAACATGTCATATGGTAGGAGGAAAAACAATACCTCTTTGTTATTTTACACACCAAATAAAATTTGAAAAAATAATGCATTACCATGCCAAGTACAGTTTTAACAAATGAGTGGATGAATAAACATTGAAATAATTGGCTTTTCTCTTAGGTCTTTTTATTAGTTGGTCTCATTGTTATTAAGTACAGTAATTATGTGTCAGAAATAAAAGGTGATAATTGGATCATCAGAAAACAGCTATTATTTTTTAATTTATATTTTTAACTTATACTACAGTTTAAGCACGAAGAATCATGGGATATTATAGGTTTCAGCTTATTCCATCCATATGGTTAATGAATTGAGTGGGTCCTTATTAGAAGACTACCTTTGACTGAGGCAAGGATTGGAAACAGTGACATGTCACTGTATTCCCTAAGTGTCACTTACTTTTTAAATGTGAATAATTATACCTCATTAAGAGTTAGTGTGGGAGTTAACCATAATCAAACTAATGCGTTCATATTAGTAGTGTGAAGCCTACTCCACACTGGCCTTCACTTACTACCAAATATTACTGTGATCAGCAGCAGCAGTATACAACCTAAGTAATTTCACTTAAATAGATTAATTCCAGATAATAAGGCTTCTTGTCTCCAAAGCTCTTGAATAGGGACTGGAGCTTTGCAGAGTGCTATTTTTTTCTCTATTAAAGAACCTCAATTACAACAGATTTCTAGATTTGCCAGTGTGTACAGCTTGCGTGACACACCTTGGCTCTGCTGATTGGCTCCACTCTGGGTTAGTGTCTTCTCTTCTGACCAGGGGAATTAGTGAGATGGATTGGGAGCCCACTTAGCGGTGTTTCAACTGGGGTCCGTCAATACCGTGCTGTATGTTTTCCCTAAGAACTGCGATCAGCTGCTAATTCAACCACTAGCCTCTTCCTCTGTTTGTGACTCAAATGCCCCCGTGGAAGTGTTGGCTTAAGGCATTATGTTCATCTAAACACTGTTAGTCTGTCCATTCAGCCTCCCAGAAGACCAACAGAGAAACTCATCACAAAATCTCTCTGCCCTGCACTCTACATCTAACTCTGGCCACTGAGATGCAACAATCGACCATCCCATGCATTCGAATACAAGCAGGGTGCAAATTAAAACCAAACAGGCAAACAACTCTTTCGGTGTCTGAGAAGCAGTTGAAAAGGTTTGAGGGGAACAAGCCACAAGAGAAGAGTGGGTTCGGGGGTAACTTTATAAAGTCATGCTGTAAGGGTGGTTCTGTAGCGAGAAGGGGGCATCCAAGTGACAGGGTCAGCGTATTCTCAGCCGAAGTTTCAAGTTAGCATCTGTTTCTATATTGTGGGGAAAATCCAAATGCAAGAATATCACAGTAGAGAGTTTTCAGATTCAACACAGTCTGAAAATGGGCAGTAGGAACTGGATTCTTGAACTGAAGAGGCAATATAATAATGTGCATTTCCTAATACTCCCATTAACAGTCTCTCTCTCTCTCTCTCTCTCTCTCTCTCTCTCTCTCTCTCTCTCTCTCTCTCTCTCTCTCTCTCTCTCCCTCTCTCCCTCTCTCCCTCTCTCCCTCTCTCCCTCTCTCCCTCTCTCCCTCTCTCCCTCTCCCCCTCTCCCCCCTCTCCCCCTCTCCCCCTCTCCCCCTCTCTCTCCCTCTCTCTCCCTCTCTCTCCCTCTCTCTCCCTCTCTCTCCCTCTCCCTCTGTCCCTCCTTCCTTCCCCCCCCCCTCTCTCTCTCTGTGTGTGTGTGTGTGTTTCCCTGTTTCCTTTCTCTGAAAACTGAAATTTAAGACTGGGAAGGCAATATGCTTAACTTGCTCTTGACCTTGAGGTTGAAGGTTCTTAAGTGTAACAGTCTTTCTCTAAATCTAAATCTTCCTTGTCTGCTCCTCAGTGACAGGTTGGAAGTAGAATGTCAAGTTTCCAATGCAGGAGGAAGTGGAGAATGCTATCCCTAACAGCCAAGGCTTCTCTACTTTCAGTAAACATCCTCTAGAAGATAAAGACTTGCTTTGTTGAAAAGAATCTGTTTAATTTCCATTTTAATCTTTTTCATCAGCTCACATTTTGTCCTAATTTTTTTTTTCTGTTGAGACTTTCAATAGCTACCATTTCCGTTAACAAGCTGCATCCTCTTGCTAACTTTCTCAGGACATCCCAACTCCCTTTCCATCGTGTGTGTGTGTGTGTGTGTGTGTGTGTGTGTGTGTGTGTGTGTGTAGAAGCTCATCTGTTTCATCTTCAGTCTTACAAACATAGACATTGCTTTACAATTAACTATCAATATAGCAAGAGTGTATTACAAGGATTTCCATGCAATAAAATATTTAATTTCCTTATACTTTATGTTCCTATCTAAAATTTTTCAAGAGTTGCCTCACAAACCATTATATTCAGTACCAATTTAGAAATTTATTGCTTTTCATTACTTCTTATTTCTATCCATGTAAAGGTAGGAGTTACTATCGTTCTCAAGTCACTGATCCCTTCATGCCCCTGCATAGGTGTTTAATGTTGTCTGTGAAGTGGATTCCAGGATGGTTGCTTAGATTCTCCACAGCCCACAATCAAGCCTCTTAACCAACAACCCAATTGTGCCATAAAGCCACAATCTGGAAAGTTCCAGGCCACTCTGAAGAATTTACTCTTTAAACTCCTGATAATACCTTTGCTCTTTCCTTGAGCATCTGACATTTCCATCCCCCAACTACATAAACAAACACAATTATCATTTTCTCAAGTAATTCCTTTGTTCCAATTCTCTTTTTGTTCTAAGGCAGGATCTCACTAATATGTTGATTAGGCTGGCCTTGAACACACAGAGATCCAAAGTGCGGAAATTAAAGGTACTTGCTACCATGCCTAGCCACTCAATGATATTTACTAAGAAATGCTCAGCTTACGTTCATAGTTTTCACTATAGAGGAAAAAAATCAAAGCTTTCTTTGCCTATTTTACCCAAGTCCCTCCTGCTCAGACATGTTGGGCTAGGCTATGTTTCTCTCTTTATTCCCTGTGAGATAATTCTCATTAATCAGGGAAAAAATGTTGCACTTAAAACTTTGGCAGTAAATGTTCCCACCTGAACACTTCAAGTCTTTACAGAGAATCTTGACTATTCTTAATGAAGGATTTGGTTGGCTTGTCTGTTTCCTTAACTGCTGTTGCTTAGATGCATTTGTTTTTATATACATAAAATGGTACAAGTTTTATTTCTAACGTTTATTTAGCATTTTGCAAAGAGGACTCTCATCGTTTCTAAGAAGTAGGGAATATCCTATCAGCTCTATACAGAAGTTAGAGGATCTCTCCAAACTTTAAAGGGATGCATTTGAGTTGAACCTATTAATTCCTTATGTTGTCACAGGGAAAAAAAATCTGTCAAATTATTTTTGACATTCTATACGGTTTATTTTTATAATTAGCCCTGCTGTGTTCAGGCTGCTGAATTAGGTTCATTTCAGAGTATTTTCTTCTTACAGAACATGAATGATTACAAGTAGAAACTAGCTAGGATGAAGAATTATAATTGGATAAAAATTTTAAAAGAGTGAATTAATTATTGGAAACTATAATTAATCAGGGTTATTCTTCTCAAGGTTAGCACTTTAAAATGTATTTCATAGGTAATGTAAAACTCATCACTTAGTTAAAGCCTTTTATAATGGTCATAATCCACCTTAGAACAGAGGCAGAGAGCTATCCCTTCCCCCCATGAAGTCCCTTATTATGTTTAATTTTGTTACCTTTGCTCTGTCATCAATCCAGTGGTCAGCCCACAGAACAGAAGGCAAGATAATTACGTTTGGAACATTACCATGTGTTTCTGGGAATTTGGAAAGCTGTGGTCACAAGCAATGCCATTTTAGGCAATGTCATGTAAATTCATAATGGACATCCGGCTACTCTCTTTGGTACACATCAATTTGCCTATCCAGCAGTTGTTCAACAGAGATAATTAGTAAAGTGCTTACGTTGTTTTTAAATGAACCTACACTGCATGTGCTAGGATCTCTTTTGTAAATATACAGTGATGGAGAATTACACATACACAGAAGGCATACGTTCCGGATTGAATTTACTTACTTATTCTTCAGGTCGCAAGCCGTCTCCCCATATCTCCATCTACATTGTTTGAGGACAGGGTTTTTCTATATAGCTCAGGCTGGCCTCATAGTTGCCACCTTCCTACCTCAGTTCCCCAGAGGTAGGGATAAAGTATGGATCCCCAACTATTGATTCAGCCTCTAACATTTTCATCTGAATGTATTATAGGTTAATCTGCATAATAGTAGATATTGTGTAACTAACCATTAATCACTCTAGCATGTAACGTTAAAATATAAACCTTTTATTTTTATACAACTTTAGTCTTATACAACAATGCTATTATTTTATACAATTAATATATAAAATAAAAAGTTGCTTAACATGAATGTATATATCAATATGCATAAAATTTAATAATTCTTTAATATCACTAAATATTTGAATCACATTCCAAAGAGAATCATATCTACTAAAAAACTATTTTTTCCTACAGGTCAATATCTTTTTAACTTTTAATAATAAAGTGTGTGTGTGTGTGTGTGTGTGTGTGTGTGTGTGTGTGTGTGTGTGTGTGTGTAGTACTTTTGTAATGCAATTTTTGCAGACTTAATTTAATTTTGTTTATCATGTGTATATGTGTGTGCTGTGAGAGTGTATGCCACATGTATTACTTTCTTCAGATGTCAGAGGCATCAGATTTCCTGGATCTGGATTTAAAGGCCTTTATAGCCAGCAGCCATGGTTATTGGGTATGGAATTTAGGACCTCTGGAAAAGCAACATGCACTCTTAACTACTGAGATATCTCTCCACCTTCTTTTTATACTATAATTGTTTTCTATATTTCTATTTTTATTTATTTATTTAGATAGATGATAGAGATAGATATATATAGAGGGGGTGAGAGGAAATGGGGGAAGGGGAGAGTAAGAGACAATAACACACAAAGTAAAACACACACACACGTGAAGAGAGAGAAGGAGGGAGAGGGAGAGGAGAGGTATTGCAAAGATCTTCAATTGCATTATATCATATAATAATTAATATTTATTAAGGGGTTATATAAATTGAACCATAAGACAATTCTTGGAGAGTGGAAGGTCCCATGGTTGGATGGATCAATCTTCTTCCCAAGGAAGCAGGAGCAAAACAGGAAGGGAGGTCAGTGTTTCCCAGATCTCAGTTGATTCTGGCCATGCCCTGTAGGGGTTCTGACTCTCTGGAGCTATGAAACCTTCCTTAAATAACGCCTGAATCCCACTACAAAGAGACATGAAATGGTTCTTATTTAAAATTAATGACCGTTTCTATCTGAGCAATGGGATCCAAGTTCTTTATTTATCTCAACATGTAACTGTGAGTGGTGTGTGCTCATGCATTTCGATATTACATTGACAGGATGAAGAGATGTCAACAAATCATTTGCTCTCATACATTAAAGTTGTTTTATAACTATAAACAGAGTTATACATCATTACTGAATCCATCTCATATGTTTAAATTGGAATTTAAAAGGCATACTTTCTATACTAAGAATATATATTATAAATGTATTAAGTTATCCAAAAGTAGCAAACAAGGTTCCGTGGCAGAGAAATGAGTGACTTCACGCTACATTGCACCTGTTGGGAATGAGAACCCATCAGAACTGTTCACTGATAACATTCAGGATCTAGTGTGACAAAGCAACCTGGGAACTGAATATCAGCAGTTGCTGTCTATTAGGGAAGAGAGAGAAGAGGGGTGTAAGGAACAATTTTTGGACAATGTAGGTGAATTAATGCTTGCCAGAAATTCCTTTAGATCTTAATCCGATGGCCGTTCCTAATCCCGTGGCTCTTGCCAACAATATAGGTCAACCAGGAATCAATAAATAGGTTCAGAAGTTTCTCAGTGTTCACTGATGCCTACTCCAGCAATTCAGTAATTCCTGCATATTTTGTGCCTAAGCAAGGAACAGTTTTTCTCGTTATATTACTCTTTCTCTTTCAAAGTGCATCTGTTTTATTCCTTTGGGGTGAAAAATACATTTTGTTTAAAAGAACATATGAAAACACTCTTGTATACAATTGCATAGATAATAAAGTTCTCCTTAGAGATGACTGGAGCCAAAGACATCATGGGATAGGTTGTCTTCTCAGGAGCATTTGTTATCATCACATATAACAAGCACACATCTACTGTTGCCTCATGCTGTTGCCTGGAATGGCAGACGGTGAGGTTGAAACTCTGTCAACTCTTGCCAAAATAAAGTCAAATAATCCTATAATCATTTCATTAGGAAAGATTTAATCTTCTTCTCAATCCAAACTTGTACAACTTACTGGAACTTCAGAAGAATCGGTGATTTCAAAGCTTGGCTCTCTAAATTCCATTTTGGTGTCAGTAATGCTTGACTCTTCAATATATCTTTTTCAATATATTCCTGCTTACTATGAAACTATATAAAGATATCTATAAAAGTATAACTTAATGCAGAAATGCCAAGACACAACCTCTGTCAACCTGAGGCCATGCATCTCTGTAGATAAATTTTACACAGTGTGTGGTGTCTCATTGGATTAGTCTTGTCATCTAATATCACATGTCTTGACATGTTTAATATACTTTAATTAACTTCATGATGCCACTTTACAATGCTTCACAGTGCCTTAAATATGACTTCTTGTCATAGCATGTCAAAGCAGACCATTTTTAGTGCCCAGATTATGCACTTTTATTATAGTTATCTTAATCATCTTCATAGATACAGGACTGGCATTAGTTCAGAATTTTAGCACATATAAGCAATATTGAACTTAACATCACTGTATATACATATAATCTTTATTGGGGGGGGGGATGTTAGTTGCCTAATTGTTAAATCAAAATGCGTGTGTATATATATATATATATATATATATATATATATATATATATATATATATATATATATATATTTTATGCTTGGAGTCTCATGTCTATTTATCTTCCAATCTGAAAAGCTGTTCATACTCCTACAAGAAATAGACGTGTCAACGCCTTACTTTAAAGACACACACTGCTTAGAGAATTGTGTGTGCAAGGCCTGAAATTGTAATACTTGATTCTCTCATAGTAACAAAATGTTCAAAGCTAGGCAGTGCAGGGAGAAATGGCCTCTCTCTGATATTATTAATACCAGGTGATACTTGTGATGAGACTCTTGCTTTATTTGGTGATCATCTTTTGTTTGTGATTTTAGTTAGCCTCTTATCTAGTTTTCCCCACACAGCCATAACATTGTTAATATGGCTGTTGATATGAGCGTGCAACATCAGGACACAAAACAACACCAAAAAACTCCCTTTAAGAGTTTATTAGGGAATAAAGGATAGAGGACTGTGAAACAGGCACTCCGAAAGAGGCTGTGCTGAAGCAGAGTGGGAACAGGCTGGAGTCTGCTTTTAAGTGTGGCTCTAGGGCACCTGTACAGGGGGCTTACATGGTCACACTTGCTCATGCATATGGATGATGTGCCACAGGATGTAAGGCTCTGAGTATGCATGCATAGCCCAAAGACACAGAAAATCCTAGTACCTGGGGTGACCCTGTATGATACCCGAGTGCTAGCAGGCATATGAATTCCAGAAGGGCTGGAAATCCTAACATTCCACACTTATGTTTATTATGAAAGTGAGGGGGTTTGGTAGGAGCTGCTGGGAAGAGGGTCACAGAGTTCTAAAGCTGCTTCAGACTGACTTTGGTGGACATGGGATATCTTTTGGGGAAAGGGGGTTTGTCCAAGGGGAGCTGGTCTTGGTGGCCAGTCATAATGTATACATCCACATCATCAAGAGGAAAATGAAGCTGTAAAACAAGAGAAAGCTTCACCCCAATAATATTTCCTTTGACGGCTCATTTTAGGAAGCCCCACTAAACTATTATTTAGACATTGTTGGCCCCGCATGTATCTTTTCAGGAGGCTTGACATAAATTTTATCCAGATATATTTCTGCCTCTATAGATAACATAACTTCTGAAGAAGGAGTAGGGATGGAAAATGAGAAGAAACAGTTATAGTAAAAATAGTGTGCATACACAGACATTTATCCTTAGTAGTAAATCAAAACTGTGTCATTTTAAGGTGTTACTTTTCAATCAAAATTTACCAGTCAAACATAGATTAGCGTAATACAGAGACGAATTATAAATATTTATTTGTAAATTTATTATAAATTTGTAAATTTAACTAAATTGTAAAATAGAACCTTTTTTTCAAAAAAAAAGAGGAAGAGTAATTTGTCTGTTTAGCAATCAAAAAAATTAAAATGGAAAAGTTTCAAAGTATTCTGAAAAATTACTCAGAATAAATGAATCAAAAGCCCTACTTGAAATGATAAATGATCTTTCAAATTATGAAGTCACTTGTGTCAGGTTTCCTGATAGTGCCATCGACTCTCCTGGTAGCTCTCATTATCCATTTTAATAATAAAGCATCCCTGGCGGTAATTATCCTTTCTATTTCAGGTCTTAGAACCCTACCTCTGATAAACTTTTCCCCTTGTTGCTGACTTTTACAAATAAGCCCTCAAACAAGTGTGCTTTGTTGTTTGGACATCTTCAATGTGAAGATTCTCATTACGAGAATCTTTGTTATACAGTATTTCCATGGTATTCAAGCTCATACTTCCTAGAACAATGAGTAGCAGCAACTGAATGAAATATTGTGAGACTTAAAGGGTTTCTCAGGCTTCATGTCTTAAGTAAATTCCTGGAGCCTCTTCAATCTTGGATTCACAAACATGGAGAACTATCTGATCCATGTGTTTGGTTATATAAGAACACTTAGCTTTATAAATGTTTTGCGTGGCTAGTGAGCATGTTCAAAGAACTTAGGAAACAGAAATTGCTAAAATAAATTAGGTTTATTCGGTTTGAACAAACCAGATAGAGACAGAGGGATGAGTTGAAAGAGAGGTTACTCTCCTCTCTAAAATGTGAAAGAGAAAAGAATCCACATTTCCTGTATGTCAGATCCCTATCCATCTGGTCTTTCCTAGCTGAGTTGGGCTTCATTCTTTGATAATTGTACAGTAGAAGCCTCCTGTATCTCTTCTTCAGAAGTCAGCTTCAAGCTTCAGGCTCCTTATTTATATTAAACATACTGATTTTGCAAGCATCACTAAAGAGAGAGGTGAAAGGGTCCTCTTCAAGAATATTTACTCACCCACCAGGTTTTCAGCACAGATTGGATGTGAATCATGGATGGTAATAAAGACAAAGAGAATTTTTACATAACAAGTTCATTTAAACATAGGGCAACTTGTATCATATTAGCAGAACACCTGTGAAAGCATTTACCGTGTGATGCTTATTTGTCCTGAGACAAAGTAGAAAAAAATAGCTTTACTGTAGGTGCATTATAAATACATTTATAAAAGATCTCAAATTTTACTTCTTCTACTGAGATACTAAACTATCTAGCTGGAATTCCAACAATGGGAACTTCTGAAACTCAACTATGTGTATTTATAGACTATAGTGAGTTTTTTTTTCATAGAACATCGTATATTTTAAGAATATAAGGTTAGGTAATAACTAATAGCACAATATTATACTTTTTATATTTTTTAAAATGTACATGTGTATATGTGTGTCTGCATATATTAAGTCGTGCAGTGGCAAGTACTCTTGAAGGGAAATAGAAGATGCCAGATCCCATAGAAGATGCCAGATCCCATAGAAGATGCCAGATCCCATAAACATGCATTATAGGCACTCAGTTGTGAATTATCCAATGTGAGGCTGAGAACTTGGGTTCTGTGGAACAGCAGCAAATACTCCTCACACCTGAGCCATCCATAGGTGACCCAGAGAGCAATATTTTCAAGAAATCATCTTAGAACAGTTGTTCTTGATCTATGGTTCAGGACCCCTTTGGGTGTTGCCTGTCAGATATTTGTATTATGATTCATAACAGTAGCAAAATTACAGTTATAAGGTAGCAATAAAATAATTTTATAGTTAGGGGGTCACCACAACATGAGGAACTGCATTTAAAAGATAGCAGCATTAGGAAGGTTGAGAACCAGTGCCTTAGACTGGTGTTCATGATGGGACACAGTGAGGAGAGTTTGGCAAGAATTGAGAACAGCTGGAGGCTGTAAACTAATTGCCACCTAAGAGCCAGATAGTGTCCTAGCAGTTTGTGACACCTTCTTCTCCTTACTAAATTTATGCAATAGAGTGTTGTTTACCTGTAGCTGCCTTCTAAATTCCATACCATCCCATCCCCAATTCCTCAACTGAAGCAAAGTGTCTGCCAGAATGAATCCAGAGTCTTTCCTGGTGTAAAATTTGGAGAACGAGGGTTATAGGCAGAATTTTAGAAGTAGCCAGAGGAAAGACAAAGATTGTATCTATAATGATTAAAAATGATTTTTAAAAATTATCAGCAGAATTGAATGAGTGAAGAGGTTTTGAGATTCCAGAGTCCTTTAAAGAAGTCACTGAGTAAAAGCAAATTGAAATTTGGGGTGAGACTTCTGTAGGAATCACTGTGGAACTAGAGGCAAATAGAAGGGGGGGGTCTTGTTATTCCCTTATAAAGTGCATAATGTCTGCCCCACTCAGGAACTGAAGCACTTGGGTGTCAGTCAGGGACTACTAAGGTGGCACATAATAACAGCTTCATACGTTATTAGGGTTCTGTAGGAGGTACCTATGCATATCCCCACCCCCACACACACATCATGCTTTCATGATGTTTCACAATGATGTTAAATACCAGCAGAAATCCATTCAAATGACAGTCCTCTTTCATGATATTGGAAAGAAGATAAAGTCTTGAATCAAAGAAAATGATAGTCAATAATGAAAAGTAAAACTTTGCTGGAGTTCTCTGACAGTTGTATTTGTATGTGTCCTTCCCTAAAAAACATGTTAGCAATTATAACAAATAAATGATAATGACTAAATGTGAGTAGATGTCATAATGATTAATTATGTTGATTATCTCCGACTGATGTCTCAAAAATACACTTTCCCCCAACTGACATCTCAGGAAAGAAAAACACTCAATTCTCAGCTGCTACTGAGACATAACAAAATCCTTAAAATCTTATATTCTGAAAAAAAAAAAATACCACATGGTTAACAAGCAGCTTTCAAACTTTGGGAAAGCAACTGAAAATAGAGATATATGAAGCTAGCTCTTGTTGGCACAGTAGAATCTTTTTCAAACTCGATTTTTCCTTTGGATTGATTTTTAAAGCATACCTGTGACTGACAAGACTTTCATCCCTGTACCCTAGCACAAATGTACATTAAAAGTAAAAGCGAGCAGGCAAACAATAGTTGTAATTTACTTTCAATCACAGCGTTTGCCTGGCTTAAAACCTTCTAGGATTCTTGCCACCTCAAATAAGAACTCTCTGCAGAAGCTTGCCATGTCTAGACAGCAAAGCCTATGACAAACTGCAATAAATTTGGTTAAATGTTTGGATATAGCATTGTGTAAAAGGCATCACTCCCGTGGTTTAAGTGAACCTTCGCTGACATGACCTTAGAGAGTTAGTGACCTTTCCTAAGCAGCAGGTTCTTCACCTGCTAATGAGGAAAACTAATATTGCTTCTGATGTGGACTTTCTAAGAAAATTAAGTGAAAAATATGTCTTTGTCACTGAAGCATAATGACCATTACTTCATAGTTTTATTCTTAGCTATGAACTTGGTAAAATAATTTCTGGAGTTGTGAAGCTTTGAGGTTATTTTCTCTAATATCGTTTTTGTTACCAAGAACAGTTGGGGCACTAAAATAGGCTACAGAGGTAAGCACTCTTACTGGGAAATCGTCAAGACCAGATTTCAGATCCCATCACCCACATAAGAAGCCAAGCATTCTTCAAATACTTATTACACTAGTTCCAAGGATCTGTGTGACCTCTGCTAGCTTCCATATGCACTCAGGAACACACACACACACAAACACACACACACACACACACACACACAAACACACACACACACACACACACATACACACACACATACACATCACTTTATACAGTCAACTGAAATATACAAACATATATACAAATAAATAGAATTTTAAAAATTTATCCAAAAAGGGTTTTCCCACCTAAGATTAATTTATGATATTTTATTGATTCAATAGTTAAAATGAGTCTGAACAAATATACTTTCATGCAATAATAATTTTCAATACATACCATATCTGCCCCTGAAAAAAAAATGACATGTCAAGTGACATGTATATGTTTCAAGTAAAGACTTTTTGGCCTAATTATTATTAGTGTTAATATTAAAATATGATTATATGTCAAAAATAATATTAATAGGAGTCATTTTAAAACTTTAGAATATGAAAGTATTCCATGGAGGCCACTACTTTTACCAAACCTCTAATTGGTTTTTCTCCTACTTCGTCTTCCTTTATGGAAAGCCTGGGTAACTAACTCAAGTGTTTACCTACAGAAACTCCTTTTACTGTCTGCCTCTTCCTTATTATCATTTTTAAAGTGCTTGTCCATCATCTGGAGAGATGTCTTGGCTATTAAGAGAACTGGCTGCTCTTCCATAGGAACAGGGTTCAATTCCCAGCACCCACATGGTGTCTCACAACTGTCTCTACTGAACAGCATTGGAAAACAGGTGAGCAAGAAAAGATTTAATTGAATATCAAGGAAAGACAATTTCTGTGTGGGGAAAAAAAATCATTTGAAGTGAGAGGTCATTTTTATATTGATGAGCATGTGGCCTCTTGTTTCCTAAAACCAGAAGACCAGTAAGCATTTTTTCCTGGCAAATCTTTCTGTCATGGTCACCAAGGGAAACAATTTAGTCAAGATCTGCAAAGGACAGCACTGTCACCTAGAGAAAGCACAGAGCTAGAATAGCTTCCTATACTGGCATCTGCTTCTCTTGGTCAGAATGGTCCTCCCCACAGCTGATGCAACTAAATGAGCAGAGCTATTGTATACTGCAGAAACACTAGGCAGACAGTCCTCCAAAAAGACAGATAAGCCATGGTATATGCCAAGTGTCATAAGACACATACACTTCAGCGGGCCAAAAGAGTTCACACTGAGTCTGACACCAGCAGAGATAATCTTGCAGAGAGGTGTGAGTCCAGCACTTTGGTTGAGGACTCAGCTTCCCACTAAGGAAATATTAGAGGCTAAGCCTCATTCTTACATTCTTCCACAGTCTAAAGGGGGATGATATGTTAGAAAACAAAACAAAAACAAAGAAACAAAAAAATACCACCAACAACAAGCCACTTCCCCTAACATGACCTCATAACGTGGGCCCAGCACAATTAGTTCTCTTGTGCTTCCTTGGCTGATGATATTTGCTGTCCACTCCCTTCTATCTACAGAATGTCTGTGTCCAGAACGTTGATCTGCCCCTGTCTTGACCTCCAAATACATTTTTCTCCCTCAGGCTCACTGGGCTATTTTGTTTTCTCCGCTGGCATGGAACTCTCAGGTTTTAGCAGACCAACCTTCATACTTGGGCCCACGAAGATTATCCAGATATTGAATGGGAATGAAAGCTTGGAAACAGTCCATTTTCTTAGCTTGTCTACTTTCAAGAAGTTCTTTAGTAAAGTTCATGTTCTACTAGTTCTTAGTTCTACTAGTTCTACTAGTCCCCTGTCTACAATATTGATATCTTATTCTGCAACACTGCCTAAACTCTTGTCCAGTTCAAAATCTAGTACAATTAATATTATCACATCTGTTCATAGTATCTTAGGGATAATTTAAGAATATTGATATTCACTGAGGTAATAAGACTTCTCACATGATCCTGGATGTAAACTCAGTGTCTATTTCTGTCAGTCTGTATGTCTATCAATCAACTGACCTGCTGGCTATCAATCTAGACACCCATATATATGGATATCTCTTCTTTTACTTAGTATTAAATAAATTGAATTGCTAAGCATCTTTGTGTATTTGCTGCTTATTAAACAAACCAGTGCACCACAGGCCAAAAAAATATATGTTTTTCTAAAGTTGTATTCCTTTTTGTGTGTGAATATAAGTGTGTGTGTGTGTGTGTGTGTGTGTGTGTGTGTGTGAGAGAGAGAGAGAGAGAGAGAGAGAGAGAGAGAGAGAGAATGAATATGCAGGTTAAAGAAGCATCTCCAGTGTTACTCTTTGGCTTCCACAGTATTTTGTACAGCATCTCCTTGTTGGTGTGACTTCACAAGCTAGGAAAATTGTCCCATAGGCTTCTGAAAAGTACCCTGAAACTACATTATATCTTGCCATAGGAACACTGCCTTTCTGCTAACAACTACCATGGCTGCCTTGATGTGGCTTCTGGTGACTCCAGCTCAATTCTGAGTTCTCTCTAACTGTTCCAAGATTGTATTCCGTTCATTAATGGTTTCCTTACTTTCCCTTTTCAAATGAGTTTATATGAGAACACAAAGATTAAAATAGTTGCCCCAGTGATGCATGTTACATATTTCTTAGATTAAAAGCTGAAGCCTAAAAATGATCTATTGAAGCAGCCTTTGATGTAATGTGATATGGGTGGGCAGTTTTCCAACAAGCAGGTCAGCCTATGGTCATATTCAGAAGGCATGTTCTGAAGTTGGATGTACTAAATGTGAAGCCTGTGAGGTTTATTTTATGTTTTATAAAACTGGATATTTAAAGTACATATATAATAGACCTCACTGCTGGAGATTACATAACTTGCATATCTTCACACAATATTAATTTAAAATGTAGATATCAATTTTAAAATGTGAAAAGACATATGCTTTTGAAAAATTCTTTTGGAAAATGTGTAATTGAGCGTTCTAAAGATCTCTGTGATGCTATTCTTCTACTTTTAAACTGATCAGCCGTGTGGAGCTCAAGATATCCTGGCATTTATTCTCTACTTACCATATGATCAGTGCACAAACACTCTAATGTTATTTTCTAACTGAATATGGAAATAGAAGGCAGTCAAGAGCTTTTTGTTTAAAAGTTGCCAATGTGACCTCTCTGCTGTTTTCATGGTTTAGGATTCTCATCTTCAGAAAAAGGAGGGTTTCTCACTAACCATGCTATGACATTTTAGACCACTGACCCTTCTGTGGTGGGCTGTCCTGTTCATTGCAACAACATATTTAATAGCATTCACATCTTAATTTACTCAGTACAAGTAGCAGCCAATTAAAAATGACTCCAGATATTTCCAAATGTCCGTAAGAGGCAAATTCGTCTCTTTAAGGGTAACTTTGGCATAATAACTGAGTCTGTTCACCTTCTTCCTGATAAAGTAGCCAGGAATCCCTTCAGAATTATGCCTCAAATCTCACCAACCTCCTCCTCAGTTTACATGTAGTCAGAGAGGGAGGGGAACAGCATCCCTTTCAAGCTCTATTCTCCTGGGGTTGTAAGCAAAGAACCACCATGCTGTGAGACAACTATTTCCTGGGAACTGGTCCTCTGGGAAATTCCATTGCATTCACCAACCAGTTAGTTCATTTATTCTTTTCAAGCTGCTTGATTTTACTCAGCATGCAGCTCACAAACAGATTAGTTGATTGGAATTTAAATCTAAACATTAAGTGTATACAAGCAGGATAAAAAAAAAATGCCTAGTTATTCCTAACTGCCTCACACATAGATTACTATAGATTGATTTAACTATAGTTAAAATTGATTTAAGAATATTGGTTTTATGAAACAGATGTTTTGTCTGGAAGTTGAACAAACTGCTTTGAGTGGAAGAGATTTACATCAATAGATTGACACTTTGACTCAGTTTACCAAACTATCAGAAAGTTAGCTATGGACTACCTAAAGGAGAAATTAGAGCATAGGATCAGAGCTTGTGAAAAAGTATCTCAAAACCAGGTTGGAGAATCATATCAGAAGTTTGAATTTTAATGAACCAAGAACAACACCAAAGTATGTCTTGACAGGCTTTAAAATTATAGAGAAGGATTGAGGTGTTTTGTCTTCCTCATATAAAATTAGAGAAGCTAAGAGAAGACCTCAGAGATCTGAGAAATGAGACTCTATGGTTTGTGAATTCTCTCTGAATAATTCCATCAGAGAAGGCATTCCAGTGTGGGGTACTTGAGTCCACATAAAGCCTGAGAAAGTTATAAAAAGATTCTAAACGCACAGAATGGCAGCCATACTGGGCTTCCTAGGCTCAGTTTCAGAGGCTAGTCTGCCAGCAGCTGCCCACAGGATGTTGCTGCTGCCAACAACCATGAGCTGAGCAGCATGGTTCCAGGGTGTCTCTCAAGGGTTTCTTCTAGATGCTACACTTGAGTTTAGAAACACAGCTTTGGGTTTAAAAACATAGCTCCACCACATTTAATATTGCTTCTCAGAATTGGGAAGGTATGACTCTGGTATCTCTGTCATCTTTGATAAACCAAGCGGTCGGAGCCAGTAGTCAAAGCAGTGCTTTACAGTTTAGCATTTGAAAAAACCCTCCTGGTTAGAAAATGATTAAAGATACACAATAAAACTGGTTCAGTAGAACACCTCTACTGAACAAGATATGGCTTACAAGATATATGAAAAAGCGTACAGAAGCTGAGGGAGAAAAGAAAAATGGTAGAGAAATTATTTTTAAAAAAGAGAAAGAGTAATAAAAATATAATGAGCCATGTAAAGATGGAGAGATTAAAGAGTCTGGATTATGTTTATTATTGTGTTTTATTTTAATTTTTAAACTGTTAATGAGCTAACCACATAAAGACATTTAGTTTCAAAAGCTCCTAAGTTTAACCAACATATACATTTTAAAGGTATCTTGACTTTAAAATTTGGGTCTAAGGATATGTTTTTTTGGAAAAGAGATTCTGCTTTTGTTTCCACAGAAGATGAGAATCTGTATATTGCAGCCAAGCTAATATGCTTTGATCAAGGAAGACCCTCAGAAAAAAAAATTATTATGGGAAAAAAATAGTCACACCAGCTTCAAGGCTGCTGATTAAGATGATCCAGCCTCAGGGTCCCCATAAGATTGTCAGTACCTCCAAACAGAAACAAATGGTTTATGGAAAATTATGCCCAAATTTCCAAAATATTGTTTATAAATGTTTAATGGTTTAAGATGAGTGAATTAGACTTGCCTGCAATGGATGTGGTGTGCTTAGCTCACCCACCTTGGAACTTTTGCCCTTTTGGGGAGAAGATGAATAGATGGGGAAGGAAAAGGCTTAAAGCTCACTGGGAGGGACTGAGAGAAGGGAAGGATGGGGTTCAGGGGGATCCATAGATAAAATTGAATTTTTTTAAATAAAATAAATAATTTTTAAATGTTTAATGATCATAGTCTCTTTCCAGGGAAAAATGGGGATATGATGTAGAAATGATTGAAAAACTTTAGTAAAAAAGCTATTAATCTCAAAATACTTTATATTGGTATAGTTTTTAGTTTTTTTAATACAAATTTCAGGTCAATTTTTTTATACTTTATGCACATTTCTATTCTTAAGGTGTTATGTTTAACTCATTTAAAATTATAATGTAAAATTAAGAAATACAGATTAATAATCATCTATGATACTCAACTTATAATCATGTCAGTTAAGTTTTTAGATATATAAAGATGTATTTCAATTAGACAGGTAATCTTCAAATACTTCAAAGAATAACAAAATATAACATTTAAAATATTTTAAGAACTTAGACTTTTCTGGACAGTGAGACATGTCTTCTCTTGGCAGCATCAATCTACTTTAAGAGGACGATGGGCCATCAAAGAAACTCTACATGAGGTTTATTTTCTTGTGGCAAAGTTTGACCAAGGGGAAAGATATTGTTCTTGCCTTAACTGCTTGACAATATGCTGCATAAACTAGACACATAGGCCCTCTGGATCTTTACCAGAACAAACTTATATGATCCTTCAGGTTCCTGCTTCTCAAAAAACTGCCAAAATTTCTGTAGGACACAGGGAGAAGTGACTGAGGAACTATCACTCTACCAGAATAGGTGAAACAGTCTTTCAAATTTTCTGCTCCACTGAAAAAAGGTCTGTCAAAGACTCTGGGTTTATGTGTTGAAGATGGATGCTCCAACAATACAAAGGAACTTTTAGTGACAGTCTAGGTATCCAGTTGTCTCTGTAATTTCTAGAATTTGGAGGTTGCTAGAAATGTACTTCCAGTTTACTCAGTTAATATTTCATCCTTCTGTGGTTTTCAATGTAGTTGCAGATTAGATAGTTGTAATTATAGGTTTCCTTAGTTATAATAAAAGGTACATTAGATGTGAAACTTTGGACTCACAAGGGTAAGATAGATGATAGAATATTTTTTTTTAAATCTTGCTAAATACAAATGGACTAGCTATTGTAAATATGATTCTTGCTTGATACCTGTTATATTATATATAATTTTGAAATGTTGAAATTGAAATCTTCCTTTTTGATTAGACAGAAAAGGGGAAATGATGTGGAATGTCCTTCTGTACGTTGTGAATTATCATTGGATAATAAAGGAACAGTTTTGATCTATGACGAGTAAACTTATGGTCAAGTGGGAAATCCAAGCACAGATACAGGGGAAGGAGGACAGGGTGATGGGAGATGCAAGTCATGAGACATGTGGAAAGAAATATTCATTGAAATGGGTTGAGTCAAGATGCAAGGGCTAGTGGCAATAAGCCTTATCCATAAGCCAAACCATTTGTGATTAATATAAGCCTTTGTGGGAATTTTTCTGGGTAAGTGGCAGCTAGGCTGAGGCTCCAAATCTCAGGGTTAGGCCAGAATGAACAGGTGAGAAACTTCTTACTATAGGCGGAGGCTGCAACAAATGACAGGTGTCAGCAGAGAACAGAAAAGCAATAGTTGTCCAAATCAAAAAGAAAGAATTCTGATCAACTTTTTCCTATATATCTCTACCCCATTGTTTCCTGCTCAGTCTCTGCATGGTAAATGATAATGTTGTTTTCTGATTGCCCTCTACAGAAGTTCTGGTGCTTCCACTTATCAGTGCCATGCAAGTAAACACTTACGAGTGATAATCCAATTGACAGTTTTATACTATAGTGCAGTATCCCTTTCATTTTCCTATACATTACTTACCATGTGCTCCTTCAGGACTCAGACAAGAATGCTCCTCGGCTCCCTTTCATCATCCTGTCATGAATGATGTTGAAGTGCTGTACAGGATTTATCAGTTTGTAGTTCAAAAGAAAAAGGGAAGTCACATAGAGAAGCAATTCAGAAATGCTTGTTTTCAGTTATAAATCCCGCCTAACATAGTAAAAATAATTGATTAAGGGAGACATTGATGACTGGAGCTATAATTCAATCTCTCTGCTTTGATTATAGCATAAACCAACCGGATTTTTCAGCATAAATATATCACTCAAGTCAATCTTGCCTTATTGGTATCCTCTATACCACACATGCAATTATGCAGCTTAAATAAATGTCAGGTTCTACACATACCGATTTCTCCAATGGATAATCGAGTGGGAAAACTCTCTAGGGAAGGAAAATAGAAATGAATCCTTGGTTGGAGGTGCATCTCAGGCAATGTGCAAATGGTGCTGAAGTACACTCTAAGGAGGTCAGTTGCAGTTAAGACTCTGAACTTGGGTGTGAATAATGTAAATCTTGTTAGGCTTAGGAAATGAGGAAAGAAAGAGAGGAGTAAATAGGAAAAGGAAAGGTGGATGAGGGTGTCATAAAGAACTTGTGAGAAGAGGTATGGGGAAAGTTAAGAAAGTGGAAGAAGCAGAAAGGGAAACATAAAAGAATTGGGAAAATGAACAAGAATGTGAGATACAGTAAAATGAAGAAAGATGCTGAAACCCGTGACATATGGTACCCGATCTGAGTATCCTTCATTGAAAATGTTGAGATCACAAGTGTTTCTGATTTTGGAATCTTCTCATATGCGTATGAGAAACTGTAAATCTGGGATCCAAGTATCAGCATAAAATGGATATACATTTCCCTTGTATTGCCTACACCTTTCCGGGGGGGGGGGGTGTGTTAATGATCCAAAGGGTTTTCAGTGTGTCTTGCATTCTGACTGTGACACCTCACAAAGATTAGATGTGCAGTTGTTTGCTTGTGGCAACATGTAGGCATAGAAATATTTTTTTTGAAGCATTTTGTATTTTCAGTTTTCAGGCATACACTCTGATTTTATTTCAGATACAGTTGAGGCATTCTTCAGTAGTTACTCCATTATACCTCCATCCTGGCCCCAAAAGAGCATGACCTTGTCCCTGTATACTTTGTTAATTCTATTCTGTTCTCACCTCATCTTTATTCTGTCGTGATCTCTGCAACTAAAGCTTTATATTCCTTGAGCTACAAGTTCAGGGAAGAAGAGGGTGTTGCCTTCTCTGGCACCCTTCTAGAATTAGCACAGACTAAATTGTTGTGGGTTACTTGTTCATTTTGAACACATCGTTGCAACTCGGTGCTATCTGCTGGCAGTGGCGATGGGGAGAACTGGTCTCATACCAGCTGACAGGAGAAGACATTGTTTTCGAAATAGCCATCAAACAGTGGTTGTCACTTCTTATAAGAGGAAATAAAAAACAAAGCTAAGTAGATAAAAAGAACACTCTCCACTTAGATGAATTATGTAATTTTCAGAATTAATCTCTGAATATCTCAAACAAGCACTAATAACATGAACTCACAATTCTCCTTATGATCATCATTCTGAAGTTTAAATAAGATACACCATAGATGTACATTAAATACATTAATAGATGTACATTAAAAGAAAGGTTGAATTTCAATTACTATTTTTTGAAATATAAGGATATATTACAAGGACTTAAAAAGTTAAAATACCACCTATAGGTTGAAATGAACTATGCCTTTTCTGAAAGTTTTGTGACTTTCTTTATATATATGCATCCGTAATTATTTACCAATTATTTTCTGATCTCTGAGACAGATTATGTAAAATGGTAGAATATAGAAAATGGCTGGATTTCTGACTTATTTATAATAACTCTAGAATATGAATAAACAAGAACAAAGTATTGAAATCCAATGAATTCCTTGGCGGAATAAAGCAAATGTCCCCCACAGAGTATGAAGGCTACCTTTTGTTCTTGGATGACAGCTTAATTCAGTGAAAACATGTATTGGTTTGAGACTTGAATAGAGCCACCTTCGAGTTTCTATTTTGCAAATTATTTATTGCAATTCAGCTCTCAGCAACTGGACAGATGACAACCTCTATGGCCTTTATTTTCTTGTCTGTGATATAAGAGTGTTACCTGATTGGCAAGATATTAGCTTGGAAGATAAATTAGGGCACACAACTTCCCACATAGTACATACTCAAAACAGATCTTACTTAACTTTTGATTACTGAGTTTTAGACCATTGTCTGAGGAGTTCTGGTTAATGCGGAGTGTCCTCAGGATACAGACATAATGAGAAGCTTGAGTTGAAAGGAAGAGGTCAAATGCTTGCTAAATGACCTTGCTTTATGGAAATATGTAAAGAAACAATATTATCCATCTATAAGGTTAATGTCTGATGTTGTACTCAAGTTACAACAATACATTTCAGGCCGTTAAGGTAATTTTGTGATTTAATATTAGACCACATTTATGAAAGTCCTCAGCTCTGTGCACCTGCAAGAGGTGAACTATTCACCAAATAGGAGTACCTGGCAATTTATGAGAGGACTATGGGAGCTGAAGTGATATTTATGAGGGAAAGCTAGGACAGGCTAGGACCAGGGCCACTGGCTCTGTATTCTGTCACTCAGAAATGTTGCCACATGGACTTTCAAATATAGAGAGCACCCTAGTATTCACATCCAAGTTACACACACATTGCCCCAGTGAGGAAAGAGATCCTTTGAGACCTAAAGACTCCAGGTTTCTCACCAGAGAGAAGAGATACTACTGTGACAGCATGTGTGAAGGCCTTCCTCATCTCGGGAGAGCTTCTCTTACCCTTTATGAACCAGGTAGAAAATGGGATCCACAAAAGATCCTTATGGACGGGTTGATGGGGCGTGTCTGAGAGTCCTCACAGTGAGGGAGCACTTCATACATAAGTACCTAGTAAGAAAGATCTTCCCATAAATCCATTTGTAACTCATATTGAAGAAGATAGAGCAACAGATACAAGTGATGTACCGTGTTCCAAGGCACTCAGACACCTCTGACTTGAGTTCCAGAAGATCCAGTGCCGCCTTCTGGCCTCCTAAGGCCCCCAAAGACATACAGTATTTACTCACACAGACAAGCTTGCATACATAACAAATAAATAAATATAAGAGTATACAATGGCTCTATTCTTTCATTCAAAATGCTCTTTTGTTGCTAATTCAAAAGTCTGCATATTCCTCAATATATAGATATACATTACCTACATATATATGATACAGATATTTTTCCTGAAATGTTTGAGACTAAATGGTATGTGTACAACACCTTAATTTCAAAAATACCTCTCTCTTCTTTACTAAGAATAGCTTCCCCCTTCAAAACTCTTAAACATTGTACAAAACCACAAAACTGGCTTTCAAACTATAGGAATTTCTAATCTTTAAATTTATTGTCTTGGGTAAGAATGCCAAGTCTAATTGGAATCTAAGCCAATCTACTAAATGTCTTTACCCTGCCTCTTTCCCGCTGTTCCCCTTTCTTACCATGTCCCTTTTGAAAAGTATTGATAGAAGCATTTGTGTATCGTCCCTTCATTTTATTTTTTCAAAATCAGACTGACAAATTGAGCAAGAAGCATGAAATAATGTGTTTTTCACTCATGTGTTAGGGATGCAGGCACTTTCCAGAGTTTGGTGTGTATATACACCTATGTCATCTACGTGCCTATGTGTTATGGGCATATATGTTCTATGAATCTTCTCATCTCTTAGAGTTGGAAAGCTTATATAAAAATCTAGAAAACAAATAGTTTTGATTTTGTTAAACCAAAAATGCTGCAATTACTCCATTTACGTTATCATAAAGCACCCGCAGACAAGATATGATAAGAGGGTGTGGCAATGATTTGAAAAGATTCTAGACATTGAAATTTAAATATTCTGTAAAATCCATGTGTCATGAAATGTCACATGTAGTCATGCTGACTTCAAACTGAGGATGACTTGACCTGATTTGGCTCGCCTATCTCCACTTCCCATGTACTAGAATGAGTGGCTGATATCTGATTGGGTATGGTGATGAAAAGCCAAGCCTGTGCTAAGAAGGTGCTCAACAAACTGTTTCCTATCTTTTGATGGTTTTAATTATTTAAAAATGAAAAAGCAATGATATGCTCCTGAGTTGTACTACTGAGGGTGCCAGGCTCTAACCTTCCTTATGCTAGGTGGCCCTTAAATACAGTTCCTCGTATTGTGGTGACCCTCCCCCCATAAAGTCATTTTATTGCTACTTTGTAACTGTAACTTTTGTCACAATTATGTATAGTAATGTAAAAATCTGATTTCAGGTTATCTAATATGTAACATCTGTGAAAGGATCATTTGACCCTCCAAAGGGATGTGACACACAAGTTAGGAACCAATGCTTTATTCACTCATGCTCATGGAGGGCCCAGAGTCATTACTGTTCCAGGCTTCTGCTCTGTTACTAGGATTATCTGCATTCTGTAGCTAGCTCTGCTGGGGATGTTTTCTTCCCCTATTGTCTTTGTCCTGAGTGGACCCGATAGAGAGAGGTAAAGTAGAGATGTTTAACTTAAAATTTGTATTTTTTTTCTCTATTACTCCAGATTTTCTCTCAGGTTCTCCCTTGTCTGTGAGTATTGTACTAAGAAGTAATTGTCATCTATTACATATTGTACAATACTATTAGTTTGATTAATTAATGCATAATACATCCTGGAGACTAATTTGTTTATTCCTAGTGGACTCATTAAGACTTGCTGTATGAATGTGGGATTAGGTTCAGAAAGGAATCACTGCAGAGTGATTGAATCCCATGTCCAAAAAGAAAAAAAAAAAAGAATCCAACAAAGAAAAATAAAATGATGTATTTCCTTCTCTTTAAATGTAGATACAGAGAAAAGCATTTCTGGGGCTCTGTGCATAGTTGTTGGCTTATGATGGTGATATTTGAGAGCAGCATCTATGATTGACTTTCTAAAGGTGATCATACAAACAGGCAATTAAAGCAGTGTGCTAATATTTCTCTCCATAGGTGAACAGAGCAATGAGAACTTGGATCTGTGTTCTCATTCTGCATGCTGCTGCATATTTTAAGCTCAGTGATCTGCCACCTATGCTCGTGTCACTGTCCCTCATAGAGGACCTTAAGCCAGCACTAATGATGGGGTTGTCAGTAGGTGAGACCCAGCTAGCAAGCATTGTGGAAGGCAAGACTGAGGCTGGATCTCTCTCTCTTTCTGTGGTGCTAAGGACCATCAGCTCCTACTTTCCAGAGAATCTCTTTACCACTACACTACCTCCTCAGCTCAAGAACCCACTTCTTAGCTGTTTTACACTGTTTTCAGCCTTATGCACTGTGGTTAGCTGAGGTGGAATTCTTCACTCTTTGGTGTCTGAAGTATTAACACTGAGCTCTTAGGCATTCTGACCACAGCCTCTGCTCATATATTCAGAAATGGAAAGTCTTAGGCACCTCCTATGAACAGTGTTTCTTCAAATTCTAATCTTTCATTCAATACCTCTCCTAAGATTTTGCCTTTTTAAAAAGATCTTAAATCTAGCCATCCCTGGGTATGTACTGTGTAAATGTGTGAGCCGGAAGGTTGTTTTCATAAAAATCAGTCTGAGTGTTGCAATTAGAAGTCCTGGTGCCAGTAGTATATACTATTGGCTGAATATGGCCAGTACTTCCTTTTCTAATGAAAAATCTTTGTGGATATTTGAAGCAGCTGATGGAAGCAAGTTTCTTGTGATTAGTTAGCTTGTGTGGAGTTTGGGTCATCTCAGAATGGTAGTGGCATAGTTCATAAATAGTTATCATTATTTGCTAGCTTTGGATATTTATGCTTTCAGAAATAGAGAGTAAACAATTTGTAATCACTTTTCTCTGGACCAAGGTTATTGGAGCTTCTTCACAAATGTTATTTCAGTTTGGATAGGAACCCAACTGTAAACCTTATGTGGTTTGGATGCAATCACTTCTGCAGGTCTGGGGTTGAAGCAGATGACCTCCATAGATAGACCGGCCTTGGGCAAAATTGCTAAGTAGGCAGTTTCCAGTTCCATTTGTCATTTCACCAGGATGCCCTTAGGCTGTCCCAAGCCTCCCAAAAGTTATTCTATCCCTCAGTTCATCAGGCGCACTCCAATCTTAACACTCCAAATTTACCTGGTTATTCTTCTGCTCCCAAGAGGTTTCTAAGATTGTAGAAAGTAGTATTTTAAATAAAATTATTTTAATAACTACATAAGTGATCATATATTTCTCTCCTTTGTTACTATCATCTCTTCCTTCACCCTTCATTTTAGAAAGATCCCACTAGAACTTCATGACTGCTGACGAAGGAAGAACTCCGTAGATTTCAATTCTCACTTCAGAGTCAAGGATAATGTTTTGAAATTCTTTTCCTGATTTTAAAAACCATTTCCTAAGGAAATAGATCGTGCAAGGAGTCATTGCCTTTCTTGATGGCATGAACCTTCCTTTGCTAAAAATAATAATAATAATAATAATAATAATAATAATAATAATAATAATAATAATATGTTGATAAGTATTAAAGCAGACTTGAAAAATAATTGGTTGGCAGGCCTTCTTGACTTCTTGTAAACCAATGACCAATGAAGGAGCGGGAGCCCTCTAAGAGAAGAACACAGATGCAGATTATAACAGAGAATGTCGGGAGACAAGAGGAATAAGAAGAGGTGGGAAGCTAAATGAAAGCTTAGCTGGATTTAGTATGGAGAAACTGCTCTTCCCCGCCAGAAAGACAAAGGGTGGCAGATGGGATTTGCTGTTCTAATAATTGTTTTATGTGAAACGTTTCCAACAAGCTGTAGACTCAGAGGAAGCTGTAGAAGAAAAAAAAGAAAAAAAAAAAAACTTCAGTGTTGAGAAGGAAGCTTTTAGTCAGTGTGTCCAAATCAGACATGGTAGAGGTGAGCAATTTCAAAAGCAATATTAAACTTACTCCAACTCAAGATGGAGAAGCAACACTGGGAATGTTAGAGTCCATACTAGATGAGCTAATGTGGTGGAACCAAGCTTCGCCTTCAATCCAAGCCACTTTAACTATCCAGTGCAATTAGAGGAAGCTCAAAACTGGAAGTGAGATATGTGGAATCCTTTCTTACGAGTTACTTGACCTTGAAGGAGGCACACTATTTGCTAACCCAAGCTTGGCACCTTCACCTACAAAAATCCAGATTAACACATATCAGAGCCAAATGATCTACCTCTCTAAGTATAATGCCTGGTATAATGTGTGCAATCAATATACCTCTTGTTAACAGTGCAATCACTTAAACAGCAGTGCCCTAATGACCTTGAATAGCACATCAACTGGCTTCAGAGTAAAGTGAAATAGGAAAAATTGGACTACTGTGAAAAATCTTTAAGGTACCCACATATGGATATTATCTAAATTTTTCTTGGTAATCAAAGTTATTCTTTATTTTTTTCCTAAGTACTCATATTGTGGGATAGAATTACAGGTAAAGGTTAAAAATGAGGCAAGAATCAATTTTAAAAAGGGATGGTGGATGATTCTGGTCATACAGTATTGAGGGGTTAGGGTGGCAATCTTTGGTCTAGGTATGTCAATTTCCAAGTTTACAGGAAGATTTTGCAAAAGGTCTGTAAGCATGCACAGGTGAAAAGGATTTGATTCAGAATCTCTTTCTGATCCCTCTAACAGTGACTTACCCAATATCTTTCTTATGAACCACTGAGAAGGGTCATCAAGTAAGCATGCTTGATGACCAGGGTCTGATCCAGGAACCTTTGTGGTATAGAAAGAAAAGAAACTGCCTCGTTGGCCTCTGACCCTCCATAAACACATTGTAGAAACATATCACACAAATACATAAATACAACTATGCCATTTTAAATAACTCACAATTTTCATACTGTCTTAGCCTAAATTTTCAAGGCTTAAGACCATCTTATCTTTCACATCTAACTCTCTATTGTGACTTGTATGTAAAACTGACATTAGTAACAAAAGCAGTATTTGTTCAATTTCTTTCACATATTAAATTTTAATAAGAGAGCATATATTTCATAGCATTATTTTTATATATCAAATGTCTTACCTTTTGCTCACTAATTATTATTTATTATGCTTTCTTAATGTACCTCCAATTAATCATTGGGCTTAGAACCCCAGAAAAAAAGCATTTAAGTTAATTGAAATATGTATTTATTTTAGAAAGATGAAAGAAAAAGTGGTAAAGTATTAGACAATGAGAGATTATATAAAAAGAGGAAGTAATTTTTAAATAGAAATAACAGTTTGAATATTCATTTTCTGCATATACTTGTGTATGTGTGAATACCTATGTACACATATGTATGTAAATATGAAGATGTTTATCAAGTTGCTGTAAGTTTTTTAGCCTTTGGAAGCTTTTAGAAGAGTGATGAATACCAAAATCTATGAATTGTCTACAGACGTGCTAGTGAATTCTGTTCAGTGGAGACATTGACCTCCTTCTTCTGTACAAAACACAATCTGGCCTCCATCTGCCCAGACATTGCTACACTTCTAATACACAAATGAATGTTCACTCATTCTTCCTTTAAGCCATCTTTAACTGTATATCTCCCAAGTTTTCTCATTGATGAGTTCAAAATTTTTTGTAATGTATTCACCTTTACAGCAGTATTTCACAGATGTGTGAGAGTCTTGCATTTGTCTCCTTTTGAAAATTCACAAGTAATAAAAGTATTCCAATGTCTATATTTTTAATAACCTCAAAGTATATCCTCTAAAATAAATTAAGTTTGTGATGAAAAAATTTAGATCTCAACTTAAAATTTTACATTAACCAACTGCATTTTCTTATGTAAAAGAAGCCATCTGAGAAAGTAACATATTGAATGATTTATCATGTATGAGATTCTGGAAAAGGCAAAACTGGAGAGACAGTGAAGAAGTGAAGAGATTAGAGGTTGCCAAGGGTTTGTAAGGCACAGTAGGGGAGTAAGCATACAACAGGAATTTTTAGAACACTGAAACTCTTTTGTGTGATAATAAAATTATTTAAATTTGGCAAAGACCATAGCTTACATATCAGTAAGCATGTATGTGGGTTTGAAGTAATAATGTTTCAGTTGTTGACATAGATGGAGAAGATGGCAGAGTTGTTTGAATGCTTTCTTTGAAAGCAAGAAGACCAGAGTTCAGTTCTCACAATGGGGCTTTTGTTTTTGTTTTGTTTCATAAATCTTTGAGCAGGCGTTGTACTTTTTTAATCACAGAACTGGGGAGGCAGAAGTAGGTAATCTGTGGGATCCACACTAACCTACTTTATGAGATCCCTGCTTCAAAAGCAGTATTTGGTTGGCTCCTTGTGAGACAATACCCGGGTTTATATTTCTACTACCACACATGCCAATATCATCTGTCCTTCCTCTCTCTGTCTCGATCTCTCTCTCTTACACACACACACACACACACACACACACACACACACACAGAGAGAGAGAGAGAGAGAGAGAGAGAGAGAGAGAGAGAGAGAGAGAGAGAGAGAGAGAATATTAATGAGTAGGGGGAAGAAATTAATAATTTCACTACCTACCTCAGAAATCATGAGATCCCTACCAAAAAAAAAAAGACAGAAAAGCATGAATATTTGCTTAATATAAATTTGAAATTAAGCAGAAACCTTTAGAACTAAAAAACAAAAGAAACTAGATATTTCTTTTCTTTTCTTTTTTTTTAAATGTCAGCAACATCAAAAGAGCATGAAATTTAAGTTCTTAACTGTTTTTAAAAGTAGTTGATTGATACTGGTATATTCATATCACTGTGCAGCTCTGAATCCTAAAACTGTCCCTAATCAATACACAGTCAATACAGTCACACAGTACAATAGTTATTGTCACATAATGATAAACTGGGATAGGGTTAGCAAGGAGCATTACGTTTTCAGATTCTTCTTGGCATTCCCTCTGACCAGAGTTACTCCATGAAGTTCTCTATGAAGGAGATGGAAGTGGCCAAAGACTCACCTTGAGATTCATGACATTGTGAGTACTTGAGAAAGATCCCAGTGGCAATGCTATTTTCTGCCTTCTTGAATGCAGCAGACTGTATTCAGGAACAGCAGAGCCTGAAACCCATTTACTGATTGAAAGAAATGACGCATTGTTGTCTGGGGCAACACTGAACAGGGTGGTTGCTACTGCTTGGAAAAGAGTGACCAGCTTTCACTCTGTCACAATCATAAGCCTGCACTAAAAATTTAAATTTATTAATGAAAATTCTAAAAACTGGTAATGACCTCTTAAGAACTTACTACTCAAAAGGACTTTGTCCCTAAAGTTTTATATATATATATATATTTTTTTTTTTCTTTTTGCGAACCTTTGCTTCCATCTCCATCACCAGAGTCCACCGGACTGGATCAGTGAAGAGGGTGATCTATGGCTCACACAAGCTGTTGTGGGCCCTATTTGTTTGTGGAAACCTGGGTCACAACTGGAGAGAGAAAGCAGACAGAGCTAAGGATACTTCTGCTCTCTTCTATTATTATTATTTTTCTTTACATTTTTAAAATTCATTTTGTATACCAATCACAGATTCCCCCCCACACACACACACACACACACTCCTTTTAAAGGATAAAGGCTCCTAAGGAGAGTCAGAAAAGCCAGGTATATCCAATTAAGGCAGGACCAAGACCCTGCATCAAGACAGAGCCATCAGTAATTGGTTCCAAAGGCCAGCTCATGCACCCGGGATAGATTCTGATCCCATTGCCAGGGGCCCTTCACAAGGTCCAAGCTACACAACTGTGTGCAGAGGGCTTTACCTGGTCCCATGCAGGTTCTTCTATTTCATTTTTATTTTTATTTCAAAGATTTTTAAAAAAATTTCTTTTACTTTTTAACCATAGAATCTCCTCCCTTCCCTCCTCCCATTCATCCCTCAACTTCCCCCTCTTAAGCTTTTCCCAAGGCATGATTTTTTTTCCCTGTGTTTTATTAAAGCCATAGAACCCTCAATATTTGTGCTGTTGCAAAAACAGAAAGGCAAGTTGCCTCCTTCAATCACAACTCAGTACCTGCTCACATCGGTCTTCTGGCATTGTGTGCTGAGTGCCATCGCAGTTCAACACTGATAATTATGTTGAAAAGTCTCCTTTGTCCATCACGTGAGAAATGAGGATATTGAAAGATGGGCCTAGCCACAGGACTGTATTTTTCTGACCCCAGTCTAATAGCTAATTTCAGGGAACACTAGACATGTAAATAGACAGGTTTTTACACCACCCATTCAAATGATACCAACTTCTATAGGAGGTATTTTGATTGATATATATTTTCTAATTTTCTTTTAATTATTGCACAAAATACATTTTTTTCGGTATGCATCCATATTTGCTCATATTCACTTTATATTTATTACTCTCTGTTGGCTATCTTCTCCCATGCCTCGGGTCCACAGGACTCTCCATTCTGTATTTGGGTCCAGATTCCTACATCTTACAAATGGGAGCCCTGACTTATTTTCACTTATCTGCTTCAGATGCAATGGACATTTTTTCAATGAACACTAGCCTGGTTCTGAAAAATGCACTTTAAAAAGCAACCGTAAGAATGCTTATTATTGCTCGGTTACTATAATTTATAGAAATTTCAGTGATGTTCGCAGTGGAACATATAAAGGTATAAACAATTATTCATAATTGCATGATAGTCTTAATGCAAATCTAATATTTAATAAATTTATTTGATTTTTTCCTTGAAATATTTTTTACTAAGATATTGCCTTATATGCATGGTTCACTGGGTATAATTATATCAATAGTACCACCACAAAAAATAAAACGTAATTGTGTAGTTCTTTCTATATAGGAAAATATTAAACATACTTTCATGGATTCTTTTATTTTTTAATTTTGGAGTTATTTCTCTTGATTTATTTATGTTTCAACAAATAAAACAATTTTATAGTTTGCAGGAGATGTCTGTTTTAATTATTCAGTGAATGTTTATTTTCTTTTCATTTCCTATGCTATTTATACGAAAATATTTTTATTTATTCTGGCTGCTCTTTCAGTGTTTATTTTTCATATTTCAAGCAAGTTTATGGCTAGGTATATTCATTTTTAGCATCTTTAAACACTCCTTTTAATATATACACATACTGTCAGTAGATAGAACTAGATTCTTGTAGTTAGCTCTCTGGTATTTTCTTACAGGAAGTTTAATTATATATTAAACCTGGCCCCAAGGCTGAGAATTTCAGTGCTTCTGCCCTCTGCTGTTAGCAATAATTCTGTTTTTAATAAATGTTGGATATTTCATACTTGGGTGGTTTTCTTTCTCTATTAGCTGATATCTTTACAATGAGTGTCAACGTGTGCAATTTTGTAATATTGACAGACTCTCCCTCCGAGATGCCATGCTACCTTGTGGCCATTTCAACCATTTTGAGGAGAGCCTGCCCCTCTATAGCTTTGTCAACAAAGAACATCATATAGGTATCAGATTCCTGCTAAAGAGATGGCAGCTCCCATTTTCACAGGTTAATTTATATTTTTCTTAATATGAATGATGTTGATAATGTTTAACTTGTGTAATAGGAGGTTTCTGTTCCATACTTTCGGGCCTGGCCTCAAGGTTCAGGCCCACAGACCCACAGAGGCACACAGATGCTTTCATTAATTTGAGGCTGATTGGCCTAAGGCCCAGGCATATAACTTGCTAGCTCTTTACCCTTAAACTAACCCATGTCTCTTCTCTTGTTCAGCCATGTAGCTGGGTACCTTTTCTTAGAGCAGCATAGTTGTCCTCTGCTTCTTCCAGCTTCTCTCTGGCATTCTGCTCTGTGCTTCCTGTTCTCAAGAGTTTTTCTTAGTCTAGTAGCCCTGCTCACACTTCCTGCCTGCCTTTAGCCAATCAGCGCTTTTTATTAAACCAGTGGGTGGAACAATTATTTACCATGAAACAACACAATCCCCTACAAAGTTGCCTCTAGTATGTGACTCTACATAGAATTTTGGAAGAGAAATGTACGGTTTTTCATTACTTCCTTAATTTTTAGGAATCTTTTCTATCATGGGAGGACAAACAATTTTCCTACAGTATCGTTTATATAATTTAAATTCATAATCTGGTAATTGACTTTTAGTAAATTAGTATAAATGTCTTGTGTTTTCTTACTTTCAGACTCTGAAGGCTAAAAAGATGGTTTTCCTTTTTCTGAATCAAGTATTCAATCTATAGTTTTAGGTACTAATTGAGAATAAAATAAGAACCCTTAATTGATTTGGAATTATTCTTGTGACAAAAGTAGGTATCTGTGTTTGTTTTCCCGGCTATAAATTACTATACAAATGTTTCAAGTAGTACTGAAGAGCATTGTGCTATAGTGAGCACGGCTGTCATGTACACGTACACTTCCTTATTCATTGGCAATCTTGTTGCCCTTTCTATTTTCCAGGGTGGCTCTGCCTCACTTCATGTACCGTTCATTCCTCCTAAGGACAAACACTGTAGAGCATCCAACATGTCTTGACTTTTGTTGGGCTGAACTCACAGTCTTGTTGCCCATATTTTCATGTGTTTCTTCTAATTATTCTTGGTAATTAAAAAAAAAAAACCAGGATATTGTAATAAACGTCTACCTTCCCAGAACAGATTGTTGTCTGTCACGATTGTATTGTATTTATTCACCTGAGATAATTGTAAATTTTATAATAGTGTGTTAATCTAAGACATGGGTGGGGAATGGGCATTTCATTTTTCATACTTTAAATTTGATCTTTTCTTATATCTAAACTTTATCTTTGTTCATTTTTATTTATTTTACTGCTGGAAACTGAGTCTTTCTACTTGATACTGAAAATGACAGTTTTGTTTTTTTGGTTTTTTTTTTCCTGTTACTTTCTTTTCTAACACAGTGTTTGGAAGGGACATGAAGCCTACTGATAGTTTGTGTTAATGTTATAAATATAATTTTAATGAATTTTTGTTAGGCATAATATGTTAAGATTTATTCTTAGGGTTTTTTGGATACATTGTCTGATATTCTAACATAATTGTACGTGTTATTTTCTAGTAAGGTTATATTGACAATGTCTTCACAATATATTAACTGAGAATGGAGATACTGCATATTTGCATGATATTTCTGTCTGTAGAGTAAAATTGGCGTTTGTTAACCGTTAAGTTAGAGGTTAACTGTGGGATAAGATATTTATCAATCCAAGTTTTTATATTCTTGATTTATTGCCCAAAAGACTTGAAAATATGAACAATTTACATAGAGTATAGATGTAGTAGGGAAATATCTGTAAATTTCTCTACTGTCATCTTATTTTGAACACTGTGTTTTCTGAGTCCATGGGAGTCATGCGGCTTCTCTCCATACATCTACTCAAAAGCTATCAATGGGTTTGGGGCATTTTCCCACCACTTTTAGGCAAACTGAAATTGCCTTACTGTTTGTTTCCCTTGCTAGAGAGAGTTTTCTTACTTGGTTTTCTTTTGGGTGGTTCTTGGACATTGTTGAAGAAAGAATTTCAATGTCAGTCTCTAGAGTGTTTGTCTTAAGTAATACATTTGCAAAAACGTTTGGAATGTGTGCCAATTTTATAAAAGATAACAACATTATAGTTTTATTTTCTGTGTTAAATTCATAAAGGTAAGTCATCTAGGGGGATTTGTAAGACTATTAAGATGGTTTCTTCTTATAAATAATGGAATCACAATCTTTTTCCATAAGAGAGTATCAGATGTCTTTTATGTTTCTTGAAGGTATCTCTTCTATGTTGCAGTTTTGTCTCAAAGTTCTATATACAGTCCTGGAAATTTTCTTGAAAGGTTATTTGCAACCATTGTCCAAGTATTTACAGTGTCAAACCTTTCTCCTAAATTCTTCTAAGTAACTTCTCAAAAACACATGAAAACTTCAAAAGAAATTTAAGTACATTTCAATTACTAATCCAATTTGAGGGAGATCACAAGTGCCTTAGTAGATGGGTAGAATTCAGGGGTAAATTTGTAGGACTTGGTTCTCATCCCTTCTACCATATATGCATCCTGAGTATTGACTCAGGTTGTCAGGCTTAGAGAAAGACTCCATGGAAACTTTTAATGGTTATAACATTAATTTAATCTTCATAATGTCTGATTTATAACTGATTCCATAGATCATCCTATATGTAAAATTACCATTTTTAAATAGGATACCTAGTTAACTCTCTTCTTAAATATATTTCACAAATAGGCTTTTGGCTAAATGTAAAAATTAAAATGTCAAAAATGCATGTACCTCAGACAAATGGCCATTGAACATTCTACACAATTTAGCTTTTCAACTAAAATATCTGTTGCTATGATCATTTAATAAAAGTTAGCCAAATAGTTTGTAATCCTTTAAGATTATTTTTACTTATACCCATACTTCAAATTGCATTTAAATCTCAAGATTTCCAAGTTACATTTCTTAAAATTGTAGTATCAAAAATAATTATAACTTACGAATATTGAAAAATGCTGAAGATGTAGTTGGTATTTCTAGAACATTGCTGATGACATTCTGGTTGTTTTTTTTCTGGAAAAGAGCAACAATGAGTTAACGTCTTATGCTACATCTTCAAAATGTTCATTGGAAACTAAATAAGAGTAGTCAATCTGTGTCCTTCAGGAGAAATAAAATAATCTTTAACAGATTTTAAGAATTTTAAGGGTGTGGAGATTTTTGGAAATCTTCTAAGAGCAAATCCCATTGTGAAGGTCTCATCGAAGACAGAATTGTAAGGTGTAAAAGTGCAAAGGAAGGAAGAGAAATAAAGGAATGGCCTTGTAGTTCTGATTCTGCCCATAACCGTCACTGACATCATTTCCTGTCAGTGCAGGAAGAATGGAAGCTAAAAACCTGTTGGCTAATTTAAGAAAGAAAAAAAAAAGTATCACATGGCTGTGCATACTCTTCATAAAATGCACCTTAGGAAAGGCTCTCATGTTTTTGGAGCTAAGGAGGAAACCCACAGGAACAAAGGTAACTTAGTGTGCTGACTGGTCTTGAGTCAACTTGGCACAAGCTGGAAGTGCCTGCAAGAAGGGAACCTCAGTTGAGAAAATGTTTCCCTAAGCCCCATGTGTCTGGCATTTTCTTAATTCATGATTGATCAGAAGGGCCTAGTCAACTGTGTCTCTTGTCATCCCAGGCCTTGTGATCTTGTGATCCTGGGTTCTAAATGAGCAAGCCATGGGAAGCAAGCCAGTAAGCAGCATCTCTCCATCTCCTGCCCTGCTTTCATTTCCATCCCAAGTTCACAGCAATGTGGAAGTGTCAGCCAAGGAAGCCCTTCTCTCATCGACTTGTTTTATGGTCATGGTGTTTCATTGGGGCAATAGAAACCCTAACATAGACAATGATTTACGTCATTCTTCGGTGTGACTTGTATTTTCTGATTTTGTAGACGAGACTCTCAAGTCTATCCTCTAAACAGCATCACTGTTTTACTACTGTTCTGTACTGTATAGTAATTATTTCATGATTTTTCTCCCTGTTAAATTGACATAAAATTTGATTTCACTTGGTAACTGTGGGAATATATTTGTGCGTACTGTATCTTTAAATAAAGGAGCTGGTTTGGACCATGGCAGGTACGTAGAATAGTGGGAGGAGAATCAGAGCTTAGGTAGAGAAGCAGGGTGGAGTCAGCAGACCGCGCGGAAGCCGCCGACATGTAAAGAACACTGGTGAGCTACGGGCTGGGCCCACGTGGCCCGCAGATTAATAGAAATGAGTTGATTTAAGATATGAGTACTAGCTAGCAATGTGCCTGAGCCATAGGCCAAACAGCATAAACTTAATATAAGCCTCTGAGTTATTTTTGGGGACTTGGGCGGCTGGGCAGCTGAGGGGTCTGGCACGGCAGGTCTGTGGGTCGGACGGCGGGCCCACAAACTCAATATAACAGATGGCGCCCAACACCACCCCCCCCCACACTTCTAAGTATTGATAGCAATGCGCAAGTGGAATAGTTGAGTTTGTGTGTGTGTGTGTGTGTGTGTGTGTGTGTGTGTGTGTGTGTGTTATGCCGTATATTATAAAAGTTTAGCATGTAAAAGTTTTGTTTGCATCATCCAAAATAAGTTCCCTGCTTTTGTGCTCACCGCCCCTCTCAGTAAAATGCACAGGAAATAAGTACACTGTCTCCTAGATGAATTTCTCTTTAGGCACATTTACAGGGTACTGATATTTCCTAGGTATTGGGCCACCAACCTCCCCTGGGCTCTTCCTCTTCTGCAGGATCTATTAAGCAAGATAAAGTAACAACCGGAGTATCAGTAATTTAGTGGAACCTCAAGAGAGAGCCATTGCAAAGGTGAAACCGGAACAGGTGGAATACAGCAAGCCGGAGGCAGCAGTTAATTCAGCCGTGGAAGGAAGTTTCTGAGGTCTTGACAGCAAGACAGGAACTGACCAGTGGCTTCCCTGAAGCAAGGAGAAACATGCAGACTTTTCTTATCACTCTAAGATTCTGGTGAATCAGATGGAGCACAAGACCCATGGGTTGCTCTAGACATCCTAAATGACAGAAGGTCCTCATGGTTTTGAGTGTAGCTATCAATTTTAGTGATTAGAATATCCAAGAAAATGTACAAAAATAAATGTGGTGTGTGTGTGTGTGTGTGTGTGTGTGTGTGTGTGAATGAGTGTATTCAGAGTGGAGTGGATTTAATAATATTCATACCTATTTAGACACTAAACATTGCAGTTTCTATGGAGCTGATTTTAATGGTCCTTAAATGATCCTGAAATGTTTATTATAGATATCCCTGCAGAAATATACAGAAAAAGCTTTTTTTCATAAAGCTCATAATTTTCTTACAGTTGTTGACGTTCTGCTTCTCCATTCTGAGAAGAATGTCAAAATCAGGACGGAAGAGAAATAAATTCCTGTGAGGTCAATTTAGAGAACAAAAATGTGGCCTGCTGAAAGGTGGAGGTGGTTGCTGATGCTGGCATGTCGGAGATGAGTGTCCAGAAGAAGAAAAAAGCAGAGGATACATGGCTGTGTTGGGAAAGAAAAAAAGCCATCCAAGTGCCTGATGACTGGGTGACATGAGAAAAGGACAGAGGCACGGAAGTCCCTGCAAGTTTTAGGAAGAAGGGGCTCTTAGGCTTCTAGGCTGTTGTTTTGCAGATCTGAAGTCAAAAGAGTCTGGATGGCGCATGGAATAAGACAAAATGTTCAGGGTGTCAACCAGACTACTTTCCATTTTTCTAAGACCCACCACTCACTAGGTTTATGACTCTGAAACATCTAGCCTCTTTAACCTTAGACTTTTTAGCCTCACATTTATGAGATTTAAAAGTCCTGGACTTAAAGATTTCTTTCAATCAATGGAAGCATGGCCTGGAAGGAATTGAGGGGACACACTGGTTTTTCAAATCATTATATTTCTAATTGTGGCTGTGCGAGTTATGTATTGAGTTATGGTAATTGAATCACAGATTCAAAAGGTTCTGAGTAGCAAGTTAGGTGGTAGGAATGAGCATCTGTGGCTCTGTCACTCGACACCTCCTCACTGTAACGGCGTGCCTGAATTAAATCATTCATCGGAGAAAAGTTTACATTGGTTCACTGTTCTGGAGGCTTTAGCCAATTAATATGTGGCTCTTTGGCTTTAGGCCATTGATAGTCGGGGATGATAAAGAACAGCTAGTTACCTCATGACATGCTAGGGAGCAATAAGAGATGAAGTTTCCTTAACCCTAGGGACCTCCCAAACTACTTAATATTGCACATCTCAATAGCACCATCTAGGAGCCAGGTTCTTTAACCATGGATGTATTTTCAAAGTAGAGACTGCAGTAGTAACTCCACTAAGTAGAAGAAAACTGCCAATTATTTTTGAGATATCCCTTATTTTTACTATTAAAAATGACAGTGATTACTAAAGGAGAATAGATTTATTGCTGCCATAGAGCTATGGTATGTCAGACAGACTGTTATTGTAAAGGCAACACCACTGCTCTGAGGTAGCAGGAGGTTGTTGGATTACTTTATTGCTGATAGTACTGATACACATGTCTATATTTTTTTCCTCCTGTTCCTAAGGTCAGTGGCTTTTATGAAATTTCCTGGAAATATTGTATAATGAAAGACTCCAGACAATTTGTAACTTTCTAGCATCATACAGTCTAACATTCTTGGTCTACTATGCTACAGAATTTGGTCAATAGATATATAATCCAGCTAATTCTTCCTATTCTTAGAGTTAATGAAAATTTAGAGGGCACACATGCTCAGTTGCATAGATTTCATTAGTTAGTAACAAAATAAATTGGTTATTTGGGCATTGTAGCATTGTGCAGTTTAGAGTCCAATAATCAAAATGCCACATTCATCTGCAACCTCAGCAATTGACCTCTGCTGATAATAGATCTTTGTAGTTATAAGTACTTAAGATGAAGTCATACCGGAATGGAATGGGCCTTGCGTTCATCAGCTGATACTTTAATGAAAGTGAAGAAAAGGATGCATAGAAAGATAGCCAGAGAGGACTTAGAATTCCAGAGGGTGTGGTGAAGTAAGAACCTGAAATGGAGAAGCTCTAAGAGCTACCAGAGACTTCTGGGGTTCACCAGAAATAAAAGGAATCAAGGAAAAATTTCCTTGGAGCCATCAGATGGAGAATGGAGTGTAAGGACCTTGATTTTAAAACTCCAGCCTCCCAGATTGAAAGGAAATAACTGGATCTCAATCCACTGCACTTTTGGTAATCTTTAATAGCAGCACAGGGAAACTAATACAGAATTCATTGAACCTCAGCTCTGTCTCTCACAGGTGGGAAGTGAAAGAGAAAAGTAATATCGCTTGTTTCCTAACACTAAGAATACCACTAATTAATCGTTCAAGTTTAAGTCTCATGATGCTCTGGCTGACTACTGACTTTCAAACCTAAACCAGGCCTATTTCCTTGAGAAATGATGGGTCTCCTTTTGTAAACATTTACTCCTTCCTAAAGTTTGGTTTTTGTGTCAGATGACGGTGCTAATTGTTATGCATCTGTCTTCATATTTAAAATGGCAATTTTGGTAATCTTCCTGTTCCATATGTACAACTGGAGTTAGTGGAAAGAAAACTTATTATTTTGTTCACATTGTGGTAATCCTTTCTGTTTTCCCCAGCTATCTTCTATCAAGCCTAATACACTGATATTTTGTCATTGTGCATCTCTCACAAGGGCATCTTCACAAGATAATGAATAGTCTTAAAAGACAAGTGTTTCAGTCTTAAAAGATATCTCAGCTTCAAACTTCTCTTTGATGACAAGAGTTCTTAGAACATCATCTTCTGTCATCTTCTTTTTCAGGGGCCAAGGTTGGTGGTACTGTCTTTGCAAATTAGGAATAAATTGTTTTTATTATCTGCTCTACTCTTTTACTTGAAGGACAAAATGATAACTCTTTAGGTAGTAAATAACAAATGTGTAAAGAAACATCAGGATACTTGAGTTTTGTTAAGCTGTACATATGCATTTTGACAATAATTTAGTAAGATACTTTTAGAGGGGCCCCAGCAATGGTGGTCTAAGAAATGATGACAGGTTATATTGTTGAAAAGAGCTTGCCTTGGTTAAGTCAGCAGAGGCTCCAGAGACACCAATCAGGCTGATATCATGAGAATAAGTATATTATCCTTGGATATATTATCTTTTGAACGTGTTTTATATTCCCATACTTAAGAGTAATATGAATAGATCCAAAGGGTCACATTTCCATTGACTTTTTAGTATACCCGACGCATATTTTCATGTGACCCTTATGTGGCATTTGTTAATGAATTCTCTGAAGAACCAGTCAACAGAACATCCATGAATTTTTCTGAACCCTTTCATCATGCCATATGAAATAAGAATTGATGTAGAATGTCTTTCTGTATGCTGTCAATGTGCTTTATTGCCATTTTTTAATAAAGAGGTTCCTTTGACTTATGGCAAGGCAGTTGGGAGGCAGGTGGGAAATCCAAGCATAGATAGAGAAGGGTGGAGTTAGAGGGAGATGCTGCAAGCTGCCACCCAACGAAGGAAGATGTAATGTAACACAGGTAAAGCCAGAGAGCCATGTGGCAATACATTTATTAATTAAAAAAAAAAGGATCCAGTTAAGTTGTAAGAGCTAGTTGGTAATGATCCTGAGCCATAAGCCAAACAGTTTGGAACTAATATAAGCCTTTGTGCAATTATCTGGACTAAGCAGTAGTGGGACTGTGGCTCTGGACCATGGGGCTAGCTAGGCTAGGCCAGAAACTTCTGGCTTCAAAGAATCTCGTGGATTTTTACATAGTTTACATAATGCATCTTAGCAAGGAAAGAGAAGGGAAGGAAGAGTAAAATTGAAATACAAGTAAGGACTGCAAAAACAGTCCAACTGCCTAAACAGGCCAGTCTTTGAAATGCTAAGGAAATCTTTTTTCTTTAAGCTCACAAATATATTCTTATGAAATCTAAATGATTGCCGGTAACTCTTGTAGTATTTTCTGACTGTTGCTATTAAAAGCTGCAAGATACTGAGTGACATATCAGAGCAGATACATCTAATTGTCCCCACCTATGTGTGAAGGATGTTTACTGACCTTGTTAGATCCCTGACACTACAGATGAAACTGAGTGCTACACAGAGAGTCTTCTAATTCTGAACAAATCTCCCATATAAGCGAATCTCTTGGACTTGAATTGGGGAGTCTGTCCCTGAAGTTTTCACTTTGGCCTGATATTCGAGGTGGGACATTGTATACCATCACTGGGAACATATTGTCATTTCTTCCACAGTACCTAAGCTTTTACTATGATTATAACTTTTATTATCTGAAGTGGGACAGCAGAATTAGCACAAATTTCTCTTTGCTTCTTTATAATGTCATAAATAGAAGATTTAATCTTTCTATCGTTTTTAGCAACCTCAGCATAGACTTGCTTTTTTTCTTACACATTCACCTTTTTATTTATGATATACTTCATAGCTTTTGTTGAGCACACTTCAATAAACATTTTTATTACTTTTATACCTTGGGATTATTATTAGGATGAGACGTTTTCAGTCGTATGTATTCTGATCCAAAACAATATTTACTAAGTAACTACAAGAGCTCCTAAGTGACAGTGAGTGGATGTGCATACATGTGGATGCAGTTGCCGAAGAGATGATACATATTCAGGGAGAGAGCAAGTTGAATCAGTGGATGAGTTCCTCATGTAACTCAGGTGGTACACGATTAAAAGTTTATGAATTGTTTCTGAAATTTTCACTTAATATTTTTAGATTACAGTAGACAGAAACTAGGAATTAAAACTAGAAAAGTATACTGAAGCGTTTCTTTATAATGAAGGTTAGAAGTCCCTATTCCTGAAAATAGCATGGTTTATTTCTTCTTCATGTTCTAAAGAAGAATCACTCTACATCTTTACCACAGCTTCTGTTGATTTCTACCAATTCCTGGAAAAACCTTGCAAGATAAAGCATTGAAATCATTGGCTCCACCATCAAATAGGCTTCTTTATCTCTTTATCTAACATTCCTTCTCTCCTTTTTTCTCTTGTATAATTGTATAGTCACCAATCATTGAATATGGGATATCTTCAAATTCAGAATATTTTTAATGACTTTAGTTATATCTATAATGGGCTTGACACTGGATAAGACTATATTCAAAAGTACAGTAAGTAAGTTAGGACTCTCTTTCACATATAGATATCCATTATCCATTTATAAATATTATATATATATATCTATATATATATATTAGAGGACATGCTCTAATATTGAGTCAGCATAATTTCTTATATTGTGAGGAGGTCATATATATTAATCATCCAATATGAACCATTGAGCTTTCTTGTCTATTCAGTGTCTGAAACATCATATGTATCTCAAGTTAGATAAATAAAACAAATGAAATTCAAGATAGTTTGTTGAATTTGGGGTGTTGTAACTTTAGGAACCAAAAATGGGAAACTTTTAAAGCATTCTGTATTAAAGGCTGGACATCTGTGCTCATATCCTTATCACTGTGCCCAATGGAGTATGTGACTCATAACTTAAACAGGCTCAAGTGTTGATACTCTAATTCACCTGGGCACCCAACCGGAAGTTAAGCCTCCTACTGCCTAGAGACCTCTGACAGTTAATAAGATTTAGACTCTCAGCTGTTCATCCTGCTAGTCATTAAAAATAAATGGCTGTTGTAAAAAGTATTAATTATGATATTTTTTTAAACTAAAACCCAACCTTTCAGAATGGGACTGTGGCTGAACTTAGGCAGAGGTGAAGGTCAAAACAGAGTGAGCAGCCTGTACCTCCAATGCTTCACTGAGAGCAGATGGTGTTCAGAATTCATCCACTTGTGATCACTCCATAATAAAGATTAAAGTTGCATGTCCCTTTTCAAAGGTGTGCTCGGCTAGCTGCCAATATTCTGGTTCTTGGCCCATGTTGTTCAACATGAAAAATTTCCCCTCTGCCTTTATCTAAGTCATTTTATAGTCCTAATAATAAATCTGTCCATTAAAATTTAAGATATAAGGAAAAATAGTAACTTCAGATCATATTTTTTTTTCTATTACAGGAACCCATTAACAGTGGTTGGACATTTTTTATTGTTCCAGATCTTAATCTTACAATAATATTTTGAATTATACACATGTTTGAGCTGATGTCTGTTTTCAAGGTGTGTGAAATTGATAATTAGACAATGAACATAGCTGCCTTTGGAAGTAAAAATTGTGGGTGTATAACAAGGTAGTGGCTATAACTGAAATCCTCACACACAGCAGGGAATCTGTCCTGGCCAGGTCTTTCTTCTTCTGAGCTGGCTGAAAGCAATTATTTCCAGAGAATACACCCTGTTCCAATACATACTTGTGAGTTTCCATAGACATCCCACGCAAGACCTTCAAATGATTGAAAACAATGATTGTTTCATATCCACATTGTGTATACCTGGACACTTGAAAACATATAGGTGGCTATAAAATTAAACGCCTAGGTTTTAAAGAATTTTTTTCCAATCAGTTATGCAATTAACACAAAGGAAGATGTTTGGTTTGTCTGATGTTATCGCTTTCTTCATATAGGAACCTGGAGTTGCATTATGAGCTCCTACTCATCAGAGGCTCCTCTACTTTGGCTGTTATCATTCATCCTAAAAATCATTAATTGTCACTTTCAAATCTTTTGATAAGATTTAATCTATATATATAAGGAAGAAAATACATCACAGAAACATCAGAACATTACAATTTGAAGAATTTTAGCAAACAAATTATCCAATAGGATATGAGACATGCTCTCAAACCCACAGACCACTTGCCTCAGAAGCTTGCTTCTCTCATAGTTTCGTTTGCTTCAACTATAATATATATTTTCTTTTTATATAAATCAATGTGACCATAAACTCTTTTACTTCTGGAATGAAGGAATAACCGAAAATCACTGAAAAGACATGGAATGATTCTCCTAATTTTACTATTGAATATGAAGAAGAAATTAACAATATTCAGTACCATTCTACTCAGAAGATGATATTTTTTTCCTGTAAGGTTCTAAGTTTCTTATTTTCACTGGAAAGTATGAAATCATCTTGTTGATAGGTTGAGGTTATATTTTAGGTGTTTTTTACTTTGAGGCAATTATAAATAAAATCTCTTAAACCATTGGCTCTCAACCGTTCTGATGCTGAGACCCTTTATAAGTTGCTTATTTACTCCCAACCATAAAATTGTTCTGTTGCTACTTCCTAACCAGAATTTTGCTACTGTTATAAATATTAATGTAAATATTTGATAGGCAGAATATCCAAAATGTGACCCCTCCAAGCAGTCATGACCCATAGTATGAGAAATGTCATCATAGAACATTTCAGTATACATACTTTGGTATCTGTTCATATATAATTATGTTAGATATTCATAGTTTGTCATTGAGTTTCATAAATTTTTATTTAACTTCTTCATAACTGAAACATAGTTTTAATATTGTTTTTTCTCCTTAGGTGGATATGTAGTGGTTCTTCATGTCAGTGCCAACACTCAGAAAGATAGAGTCTCATTAAGATGAGACATAAAATTACTATTTGCAGGGATGATTGCCTCAAGAATTGAGGTATTAGGTTTTGATATTTTCATGCAATAATGATTATTGCTATCATGATTTTCCACTAGCTCCTAATGTCCATCACATTCTTTTTTTGACTTTTGTCTCTCTCCATCTCTTCAGTTAATTCTCTCATCTCTTAGGACACATATTAACTACTTATTTCTTTCATGGTTTTCATCACTGGCAATCAAATTAATGGTAGAAGTATCTCTACCATGAGCTGCAAAGTCAACACCAAATAACGAGACCTGCTCCAAATAAATGTGACATTGCTTAAATCTGGGGCAATCTAGACATGAGTGGCCTGAGCTGCCACCTGAAGCCATAGTGATATCTGGATCTGAGCTGTCGCTTAGTGCCAAGACTGAGTCTGAGGGCCTTGTGCAGTGGGGATTTAGGTTGATGTCCATGAACCATGTTGCCATCATAGACTATGCTAATGTCCATGGTCTGTGCATCCATCTGAAACCATTTTGATGTCCTTGAGATTTGTGACCACTGGAGGCCATATTGGTCTGAGTGGCCATTGTGACCACTTAAGGCCATGGCATTGTCTGGGCCTAAGATGCCTCTGAGGGCCATGTGGGGCCCATAGTCCTACTGAAGCTAAGGTCTGTATTGATGTTCACTAGTTCGTCCATGTTCCCACTGAGGACCAACCAGATGTCCATGATCTATGCTGCAGCCGTGAAGTCATGTCTGAAGTTATACTGGTGACCATAGTCCCATTGGAACCAGAGGACCTTGTCTGCAACTGGAAGCCCAGTTCATGGTCAATGCTGTCACTTGAAGTGATGTAGAAGACCATGATCTGTGCTTCCTCTGTCTGTATAGAACCAAGCAGCTACTTTGGCAGTGTTAGGGATGACTGCAGATGCGAAACTGAGAACGAAAGACATAAACGACTTCTGGGACAACTATATTCCCCATCACACCACTCCAAAGTAACAGCCTTAACAGGAAGTAATTGAAGAGTAGTACTTTTTAAAAACTGTGATAGCATTAAAGGCATATGCCAGCGGGCTCACAATTTTCTCAGTTTGAGGTCAACCTGGTCTATAAAGCAAATTTCAGGGAAGCCAGGGTTATACGGAGTAACCCTGTCTCAAAAAAAGAAAAAGCAACTGTCATAGAATGCTCAAATGTAGCTTGCCATAGTAGGGCTCTGAGTGGAAGGACTAAGTTCTGTTTAAGGGACAAGCCATTAGAGACTTGGGCCATACTCCAGTGAGAGTATAGCGAACCCAAATCAGATTCTTTTCCTTAATGGGGAAGTCACAGAGGCAGGGGAAGGGACAGGGAGAAACTGGGACACAAATTTCATAGGGGTCCCTGATGTGAAATCTCCAAAGAATCAATAAAAAATATTGTGTTGGGGGTGAGGATGAAATGGGTTAGAATTTAGTTCAGTTATATATGGACCTTGAGCACAATCAAAGTCTTGAATTTGATCCTCAGACCGAACAGAGGAATGAGAAAGAAGTAATTTAAATAAAATAAGTAAATAAAACAAATCTGATTATTTTCCATTTCAAAAAATAAAAATTCCTTTGCTCAAATTAGAAAGGTGAGTTTTAAAAATTCATTTTGTGCCACTAAGTTTTAGAACTCCACACTCTTTGAACAATCCCCCCCCCCCCCCCACTCTTGAGCTATACCCCTTAACACTTTAAAATTTTCTCTTGGGTTAAGATCACTCTTAAGGCACCCAGGGAAGCTTCCGAATAGGGATGTCCTTGCCTCCCTCAGCCTCCCAAGTTGCTGGGATTACAGATGTGAGAAACCACACCCATTTGCAAATTAGGTTTCTTGATTCAAAATGCCATGTCTCATCGGGTCCTTTCCTCCCAAAACTACTTCTTACAAACAAGATCTACAGCTGTGCCCTGGTCTCTTGACACAGTCACACTTGCCCATCTGCAGCTTCTTTCTTTCTTTTTAAAAATGCATTATATTTTTATTTATATTTTTGCTGTTGGGGGAAATGGTTTAGCTGTGTAGTCTTGGATATCCTGGAATGTGCTCTGTAGACAAGGCTGTCATTAAACTCAAAGATCCTCTGCCTCTGTGTCCTTAGTGCTGGGGTTAAAGGCAGGGGCTACCAGTGCCAGACTTCTTTCTTATTTTTAATTGCACCCCTAATTCCATAGGACCTAGGATCTAGGTACTAACAGTTACTCATCATCTTCTTGTTTATGGTAATTTTATAAATTCGAACATTTTTATAATATTAGATATAATGTCATAAAGCTAACTTACTATGCCACAAAACAGTCTATATACTCCAAATTCCTTGTATAGTCTTTAACACATGACATTCTATAACTGATGCTAAAACAATGCTGACCAATATTTGCTCTTTGGAGCATACTTACTCCTAACTAGTTGACCATGTCTTGCTTTTTTTTTCCTTATAATAATTGTCATGTACACCGAATTCATGTGATAATATTCAAAGGACAGTTCCTAAGTAGACTTAATGGTTTTTGTGTTACCAGGTATTAAGTATGCTGTACTTTTGCTCTTGAAGTCAAGTAAGCTGGAAATAGCCTTGCCTGTAGAATAAGGCATTATCCAGCTTTTTAGAGGTCACAAAGTTATGTTTATACAATATTCTAATCCTCCGCCTGTCACAATTTAGCCAAGGTAAGAAATACCAGCTTTGTATTACTGATCTAAATCTTTACAAAAATGCAAGGTCTTCCTTCTACAAGCTGGTCAGTGACCTCACCTCCCTCTAGGCATATTGCCAATGCACAGCACATGCTGACTCTGCAGAGAAGCCTCTAGAATGCTCATGTAGCTGCAGGATAAATCATGTTTCCATTCTAGATGTGCATTTTCAAAATGGTTAGCATCGAGTATTATGTTGTGTTCCCTCTCCTTCAGTTTTCTTTTTACTTTCCAAAAAGAGTGTGGCGCTTGGGTATCAAATGTGCTAAATCGATGATCTCACTTGCTGCAGCTAAGGACCTGGCATGCTTATCTCATCAGGCCCCAGGGTCTAAATTTACCTCACAGGGTTGTGAGTGCTGCAGGGTTGACAGGTGCATCTGCAAAGTATTTGTCTTCAACTTGAGAAAATCTGAGCTCTTGTTCTTCTGTGTAGCTTTCAATCCTAAATTACAACTCCAGTATTATGACACTGGGAAGGGGCTGTTAAGAAAAACACAATCGTTGTAAAGGTTTTATCTTTTCAACAATGAAAAGGGGAAATGTGTGTACTAACCTTCAGTAAACATTGAGGAGATTATATTGAAGGCTCTCTGGTCTGGAAAAAATCTGTCAGAATTATTGCTGAGTCTATGTCCTACAGAAGAGAAGTAATATGGCTACCTCACTGTGTGGGTTTCTCAATCTAAGTAAACATTTCTTCCAAGGACAAACAGATGACTGGGAATATAAAGCTATCTCTCAAATTTCAAGACTCACAATACAAAAATGTCAAAGTTGAAAAAGAGATGCCATAATATTATGATTCAGAATTGCAAAGAATTATGCTCTCTCAAGTGAAGTCCAGGGTTTTGTCAAACCTGTTTGACTTCAGTCTAGGGACTATTGATGTTTCTTTAGCCAATACTACAACTCACATGGTTCTCAAAGTTCAGAGATCAGGAACTCTTGTCATATGTTTTCAAGTTGTTTGTTCTCCCTTGGAAATCCATAAACAATCTGCTCTACAAAGTAAAGAATGGTAAAGAATGAAAATGGCCAATGTTAGGATTTTGTGCATATTTTGATCTGGTTCACATTTACCCGGTTATCTGGTGGTAGATTTCTATGGATGCTCATGGGAACGCAACAGAAGGCAGCAGCAGATAGCAGGAGATGCTTGAAGTCATTACTATGTAGAAAGAGCTTTATTATCATATGAGTATGATTATGATTAACAGGAAGGTTCTGATAACAGGAGTTATGATATCAGAAAGAGAAAGAAAAAGGGAAGGAAAGAAGGAAAGGGTGATGGGAGGGCTCCCAGAAAAAACAAATGGGGGGGATTGAAAATAGGGAATCTTGCTTTAAATGGGGCTTGAAGTCAGAGCTCAGAGGGCATGACTTTAGATGCTAACAACCAAGCCTACATCATTATGTAAACTACTAATTAAATGTGAATCCTGCATCCTCCATTGATGAGTTTGGAGTCAGATTACCAAGATATATTAGGCCTTTTACAAAGCAACAGCTGTCTGCTGTGTGGAGATCAATTATTACATGAAAAGTTTAGGGCAACTTTTAATCTCTTAACTTTGGCCATTGATAGTCATCTGCTCAAACCTCTAGAATTCTTATCCACATGGATTTTTTTTTTTAAGTGAAAAAAAAAAAAAGAATGGAGAGTAGAAAGTAAAAAAAAAAATCTGAGGAAAGGAAAAATTATTATTCTTGTAAAATAATAGCATGCATTCCATTTCAGGAAGACAAATCATTGCTGGCATTGGCCAGATCTAGTTGTAGCTGAATAAAATCTATAATGAGAAAAACTACTTAAAAATATGATCAGAAAAGATGGTTTGGGAATGCAAAAATGGAACTTTTCTCCAAAAATATAGTGATATCATTATTGAAGTGTCATTTAAATACTCCTAGGATCTTTTTTTTTAACAAATATATTGAAAACATAATTTCCATCGTCATACTGTAGTAAAAATGATATATATTGCAAAGTGGGCATAATTAATTTTATGTACCCTTTGACAGTTTTATCATATTTCTGATTGTTACAGGTGTTCTTTTCCCCAAGGAAATTTTAATGAGCATAGTCTCTTCCATCCACAATCTGTTTATGTTTGTGGAGCATGGAAACCCAACTAATATTCAGACTTATTATTACCACTCAGGAAAGAGTTGAATAAAGATATTTCTTCCAGTTTTATGACTTTTTCACTTTGAAAAAAAAAACAGTTACAGATATGAGAATACTCTTACTTAAAATATCCAATTTTTAGAGATACTCTCACATAATTTTGATATGATTGAACAACACGAGGTTTGTTTGACATGAGTGTCTTAGTTTATAATGTGTCCGTTCATTGTTTTTCTTTTCATTAAAGATCTTCATCATCTTTTGTGATACAATATACAGTTTAGTTTTAGGGAGAGAGCATTAGAGAGAGAAGGAAACTGATAAGGAGGAGAGAAGAGAGGAAGAGAGAGAGATGGAGAAGGGAAAAAAGAGAGACAGGCAGACATACAGAGACAGAGAGACGAAGTCCGTGATTTCATGCTTCAATCAACTGCTTCTGAAGTATCATTGATTATGTTGTATGTCTTGATTTGGTGATGTCCTCTGTCTCCATATTTGTCACCACTGCCATTTGTAGGTGGGAAAACGCCTAGGCAAGTACGACTGGATGGTGTAATAAAGCTAGCTAGGTAAATGTGACCTGAAGGCAAGCCAGTAAACGGCATCCCTCTGTGGTCTCCTCTTCAGTTCCTGCTTCCAAATTTTAGCCTTGAGTTTCTCCCTCCTATTATGTACTATGCAAGCTATAAACCAACCAACCAAAAAAACAAACAAACCTCCCCTTCCCAATGTTGGTTTTTGTCTGTATTTTATCACAGCAACAGAGAAGCAAAGTAGAAAAATGCCTCTCCTACTAGACTAACACTCACGACATTCATAGTCATGAGGAAGCACTCTTCTGGTTACTAGCTTTATATGAATTATGGCCTCAGTTGTTAGTCTAGTGTCTTTTAATCTCTTAATTATGGTAGCTTCAACAAAACAAATGCATTCCTTAAAAATGAATGAGCTTCTATACTCAGATTTGTATCTTTTTTTTTTTTTTTGTCAAGCACGTGAGAACATGGATCCTTTATTAAGGACAGCACTTTGACAGCTGAAAGGTATACTAATTACACAAAATATGATAAATATTCATTATTTTCTCTCTCTTTTTTTTTAAAGGTAATTTGTTGGAGTCTTAGATAAGTTCAAGAATGTCTAAAGATGACAAAATTTTCAAATGACTGCAAATAAGAGTCCTGGCTACTTGGAGCAGAGGTTCTCAAATCTGAGAAAGAGGCCCCCAATGCAACATTGGCAATATCTAGATGGCATTATGGTTGTTGGTACTATGACTGCCTGCTACTCCCACATCTACATAGTATAGACTAGGGAAGCTCTCTGGTATCCTACACATAACAAGGCAGCTGCCCATCCCAAAAAATGAGCTACTAAATGTCTACAGTGGTTAGGTGGAAAAGCCCTGCCTTAAAGCAAACTCTGCCAGTATTCACTTTTTTTTTCCCTCTGAATGTGCTAAGATTACTGATTTAACTCATTGAATAATTTAATACAGTCCATTGTAATATGGAAAGTCTAATATTAGCAAAAACAGTCATTTGGGGTTTTTTGTGTTTTTTATTAAAAAATATATTTTTTATCAATATATTTCCCTGCTTACCCTCCCCTTCCCTCCTCCCAACCACTTCTGGTCAGCCTTCAACCTCTCCCATCCCCTCCTCACCAAAGGGCAAGAAGTCCCAAGGTGAATTATCTCAGCATGGCACATCCACTCCAGGCAACTCATATTTCTTCATCTCAAAATCAAGACTGGTTTAGGTGTTCCTGATCAGGGAATGGGCTCCAAGATGCCAGCCGACATACAGGAGCACAGTCTGATCCCATACTTCAAGGGTCCACATATTACCCATGCCAATTGACAGTTCCCTACCCTTGGAGGGCCTAGCTCCTTTTCCTGTAGGTTCTTAGTTCCGTGAGCTCCTCAGAGCTTCAGCCAGCCATCACTGTGGGAACTTTCCTCATAATCCCTAGCCCTTGCTCATCCAGACTCTTCTCCCCTGCTCTTAGCTGGACCAGGAGCTTGGCCCAGTGCTCAGCCCCAGATCTCTGCCTCCACCTCTATTCATTATTGAATAAAGGTTATGTGATGACACTTAGGGTGGTTATTCATTTGATTATAGGGGAAGTCCTTTTTAGACACCTCCTTCACTATTGGTTGGAGACCTAGTCAGGAACATCCTGTGAGTTCTTCTTGGAGGTTTCCATAGCACTTGGTCTCTTTCCAGACCCACACTGGCTTCTTCTATTAAGATCTCTCTCTCTCTCTCTCCTCTCTCTCTCTCTCTCTCTCTCTCTCTCTCTCTCTCTCTCTCTCTCTCTCTCTCTCTCTCTCTCTCTCTCTCTCTCTCTGTTGCTCTTCACATTCAACCATCTCCTCTCATGATTTGTTCCCACCTCTTTTTGGTTGCAACCCACTATCATTCCAATTTGGTAAGGAGATCTTCTCTAGTCTCTCATCATAGGGGAATCTCTGGATGCCTCTCTTAAGTTCCTTTTGATCCCAAGCTGTTCAGAGGTTGTTGTTTGCAGCTTGGGTATGCTTTGCTTTTGTATAAAATCTACTTATGAATGAGTACATCCCATGCCTATCTTTCTGGGCTTGTGATACTCACTCATGAGGATATTCTCCAATTCCATCTATTTGCCGACAAATTTTAGGATGTCATTTTTTTCTTCTTCTTCTTAATGCTGAGTAGTATTCCATTGTGAAGATTTACCACCGTTTGTTAATCCATTCTTCATTTGAGGGATATCTAGGTTGTTTCCAGGTTCTTGCTATTACAAATAATGCTTCTATGAACATAGTTGAGCTAATGCCTCTGGAATACAAATGTGCATACTTTGGGTTTATGCCCAATAGTGTCTTGCTAGATCCTTTGGGAGATTGATTCCCAGTTTCCTGAGGAACCACCATACTGCATTCCAGAGTGGCTGTACAAGTTTACACTCCCACTAACAATGGAGGAGTGTTCCCCTTGCTCTGCATCCTCTTCAGCACAGGCTGTCATCTGTGTTTTTGATCTTAGCCATTCTGACAGGTGTAGGCTGGTATCTCAAAGTTGTCTTGATTTGCATTGCTCTGATGGCTAAAGATGTTGAGCAATATTTTAAGTGCCTTTCAGCCATTTGTAATTTTTCTGTTGAGAATTCCCTTTTTAGCTCTTAACTCCATTTCTTAATTGGGTTATTTAGGTTTGGGGGCTCTAGTTTCTTGGGTTCTCTATATATTTTAGAGATCAATACTCTGTCAGATGTAGGGTTGGTAAAGGTATTTTGTCATTCTGTAGGCTGTCGTTTTGTCTTAGTGACTGTGTCCTTTGCCTTACAGAAGCTTCTCAGTTTCAGGTGGTCCCAAATATTGGTTGTTGTTCTTAGTGTCTGTGCTACTGGTGTTATATTTAGGAAGTGGTCACCTGTGCCAATGCGTTGGAGTGTATTTCCCACTTTCTTTCCCATCAAGTTCAGTGTAGCTGGGTTTATGTTGAAGTCTTTGATCCATTTGTATTTGAGTTTTGTGCATGGTGATAGGTTTGGGTCTATTTGTATTCTTCTACATACTACCATGCATTTATGCCAACACTGCTTCTTAAAGATACTTTTTTCCATTGAATATTTTGGCCTCTTTGACAAAAATCTGGTGTTCGTAGGTGCGTGGTTAATTTAGAGGACTTCATTTTGATTCCATTGATTCACAAATCTGTTTTAATGCCAGCACCAGGCTGTTTTTATTACTGTAGGTATATAGTATAACTTGAAGTCAGGGATGGTGACTCCTCCTGAAGTTCTTTTATTGAGCAGGATTTTTTTCTTTGGCAATTCTGGGTTTCCTGTTATTCCATATGAAGTTGAGTATTATTCTTTCAAAGTCTATTAAAAATTGTGTTTGGTTTTGATGGGAATTGCATTGAATGTATAGATTGCTTTTGGTAAAATTACCATTTTTACCATGTTGATCCTACCTTTACAGGAGCATGGGAGATCATTCCGTTTTCTGATATTCTCTTTAATTTCCTTCTTCAGCGACTTAAAGTTTTTGTCAAACAGGTCTGCTACTTCTTTGGTTAGAGTTACGCCATGATATTTAACATATCTCTTTCCACTATTGAATCTTCCACTCCAGAGATTCTGTCTTCCATCTCTTGCATTCTGTTGGTTATGCTGCATCTGTAGTTCCGGTTCCTTTCTTCGGGTTTTCTGTTTTCAGCTTTGCCTCTTTATGGCTTCTATTTCAATTTTTAATTCCTGGAATGCTCCTTTCACCTGTTTGTTTTCTTTTTCTTTATTTTCTTTCAGGAATTTGTTCATCTCTTCCAATTTTTTGTTTGTATTTTTTTTTATATTTCTTTAAGAGAGTTTTTATATCCTCTTTTAAAGCTTCTATTATCCTCATAAAGTTGTTTTTAAGGTTGTTTCCTTCTGTTTCCTCTTCATTGCTATGCTCAGGTCTTGATGTTGTAGAATCATCACTTTCTTCTGGTGCTGTCTTATTGTTCTTTTTGTTATATGTACTCTTGCATTGGCATCTGTCCATTGCTTTGTAGGTTCTCTCTTAGTCAGCTCTTAGTCAGTTGAGCGCCTGGAGGCTGAGTGTCTCCAGTAATTGCAGAGGCTGCTCTTATTCTGCTTTTAGTTGGCTGCAGGGCAAGAAGCTGTGTGTCTCCAGTTGTCCCAGGGGTCGTCCTTAGTTGGCTCTTAGTAGGTTCTTAGTCAGCTCTTACTCTGCTCTTGCCCAGGAAGGATGCATATAATGGTTTGGGTGGGGTTTGGCTAGTCCTTCCAGCTGTGTTTTGCTGGGGATTGCGCTTGGGGGCAAGCTCTCCCAGCTTTCTTTGATTTAGGGTAGAGCTAGATGTGATTGGGTGCTGGGGGCTATGTTCGGGCCAGGGTCTGGAGACCAAGTTCTCTGTTTGGCCTGAGGGTCAGGTTACCACTCACCTCTTAGGGAATTGTGGACCAGGAGGCTTCCAGGTCTCCGGTTGTCAAAGTGTTACATTTGGGTTTTTGAAGTTAGGAAAAGCTGGTTAGTAACCTTATAACTCTGCCTAATAATAATTTTAATAATAACATCCCCTTTGAGCACATAAACATTAGGCTTATGTAAACTCCTTGTACCTTAGCTTATAAAACAAATATAGGAATGCCTATATAATGTGGGGTTGGAATTTCTGCTTAGTGTGTATCATCTCTCTTTGACAGTCTGTCTCATATCTATTTCCAGAGGATACAGTCCATAGGGGGTTTGTAGGTACCTCCTTTTGTTGACCAATGGATTTGGCTTGTTCTCTAGAGTTCACCATGGTAAGCATGGTCTACCTCTGTAAATTCTTTTCCTGATTGATACACTCAGAAGAGGCTGCATCTTTCGGTCAATACTAAGTTTTCACACATCACAAGGATTCCCCTGGATGAGTAGCATAATTGACAGAAATTATGATTTATTGATTCACTTCACCCTTATTTGTCTCCCTCAGAATGAGAATGAGCTCAGGGTGTGGGATGTAGTCTCCTCCGAGGAGACCCAGTTGAGAAAGCAAAATGATGCTGAGGAGAGGAGACCTTGTAATTAGTTAGACTTAGGTTCGATCCCATTTGTGTCTTTTTAGCTGTTTATTTCTATGCCTCCCTTAATGTTTCTGAGTCTCCATCCTCTTTTCCATAAAATAATGCTGTCCTCAGAATTAAGACAAACAATACATATAAAGTACTCCTAGTTACATGCTTAACAAGTAGTAGCAGCCAATGTTTTATTGAAATTTCTAATTATGTCTGAAAGGAGTATATATATTCCTAGACTCCCCAGCAAAGCCTGGAAGTATACACAGATTGAACCAAACTGTCTGTGAGATGCATTTTGCCTTGTTTTATACATAGCAGAGCTACCTAGAATAAAAGTTAATTTATAAGTTGTACCTAGTAAGAGATTAATGTCAGCGAGTAATATAAACATACCAGGCATACATAGGGTGTGATATATCTCTCAGCCTCTTGTGTACAATAACCAGCACCACTATCAGTGCATTTGGTGGTGCATTTTAATAAAAGACAGAATACTTAAGGAAAAATACTGACGATAAGGGAGGTGTCTGTGGACGAGCTGAGCTGTATGTAACTCATGGCAAAGTAGCAGTCACAGCATGCATATGCAGAACAAATGTTGTATCATCAACAGCTTAAAGAATAGAGTTAGGGAGTCCAAAGTTAGTAGTGCTACTTGGAATAGGTCTCAACTTAAATTTGTGAGTTAGTTCTAGAACATTCTACTTAAAATTTTTGGACCATATTTTAGCTGTTTTAAATAAAACTACAGAAAGTAAAATCTTAGGCAGGGTTAAGTGTAAGAGGTATGTGTGTTACTTTATCACAGGAAGGAGTCATGTGTTAATCATGCATTCCTAGTTAAAATTCAGTCATGAACCTTACATGAAGTTCACTAAACATCAAACACTTTAAAGAAAGCATTATGAGCAGAATTTCCACAGCATGGTTTGTACTTCTTACTATGCAAGCTCTTTATAGATACAAGCTCCTTTTCCCTAAAACCTTCAAGTTAACATGGTGTTACTGCTTCATAGAGTATGTTTTTATTATTATTTTTAGAGAAATCTTAGTCTATATCTATTTTGATCTAAAATTCAGTGTTTTACTTTGATGGTGGGACACCATTTTTCAATTTAGTTGTTCTGTTGATAAATATTAGTGGGTTTACTGATAGGACCATTTAGAGAAAGAGAGGGGGCAATCAGAAAGAATTAGAGTCCTTTTAAAGAAGAAAGAAATTGGGGAACATTTTTGTCAGGTACTTCTTGACTTCATCAAGATCTGCTGTGAACAAATGCAGGAGAGGCATCAGAAATGGAGAATTAAGATTGCTTCTCCGATCTGTCTCCTTTTTGTTCAGATTTATTTAGTTTATTTTATATCCATTAGAATTCTGCCCGCATATATGTCTGTGTGCCATGTGTATGCCTGGTACTTTTGGATGCCAACAGACATCCTGAAATCACCTAGAATAGAAGATATGGGTAATTGTGAGCTACCATGTGCATCCTGGCCATCCAACGTTGTTCCTCTGCAAAAGTAACTAGTGCTCTTAACTGCTAAGCTATTGCTCTAGCCCCGTGATTTTCCTCTTAATCCACTGGTTTGTCTTATGCTACCTTGCGTTCCTCAAATCCTGGAGCAATGTTGAGCATCATCACGATTGCCTATAGTGATGCTGCTGCTTTTAGTAGGCAGCAATCTGAGGATGGGGCAGAGGTGTTTCCTATTCCCTTCTCTGATTTCTATGGAATCCCATCTTACAGTCACAGATCTCTTTTTTCCCCCTGATTTGAAAATCAAGGACAGTGGAAGGAACAGAATAAAAGTGAGCTATGAGTCCTTACCAATCCCGTTCATGAAGTGTCCCTAAAGACAAAACAGAATGAAGAGAGAAAAATAGAATTGGGCTCATCATAAAGGAAGAGGGAGAGACAATACGCTGTAAGTTCTTAATTTATTTCAGACTCCCTTTTATCCTGGGAAATAGATCATAATGCATTCTTTTCTCTTTTAGAAAAATGACTCTACTGTCACAATTCCAACTTTTAAGGCAAGCCGATTTTCTAGAAATGTACAGTATTTTCACTTCTTGGCTTTTTGCCCTCTGGACCCCACACTGAACATGCTCAGTTACTTTCAGAAAGTTGTGTCTAAGGATTTAGGCACATGCATACATTTTTTCTAGAAACTGAATATTCTCAAGAAGATAGTTGCAAGAAAATACAACGGGGTGGTGTGGAGCCTAAGAAAATATTTATAGAATAAAGATAGGCACTACTAAATGTGCAAAGATGGGGAAAGGCTAGTAGCCTCAAAATAAATGTTTACTAGACTTCCTTTCTTTTACAGATATTTCTAGGTGTTTTCTCCAACTGCTAAAATGCACACATTAAAGATACTATCAGCAAAGGCTATTTTTCATTGTTTTTGATTGTTGTAAAAGAATACACAAGCCTAGAGCAGAGATTCATTGAAAACCTCACTTCCCTTCCTCGGGGAGCTGTTATTTCAATAAAAACAATGGAATCAGTTAGCATAGGTAATAAAATAATTATAGTAATTTATTTTGGCTATTAATGTTGCATCCCCTTAGCTAATCATCCTCTTCAAGCTATTATTCAAAGTGTTCTACTATTTTTTGCCTTTAAGTTAAACATCATGAATTTCTATGCACTGATAAATTCAAATCTAATAAGTTCCTGATGTGTTTCCTTGCTCTGTGTCTACCAACAACTCTCTATATCTTGTTAATTCATTGTTACTCAACACTAGTAAAAAGATGTTTTCCTCTATTGTTTAAAAGCAAAGGGATTACTTATTTCCTAACTTTGTACCAAGTTACAAGTATATTTAGCCTTCATTACTGTATAACCACAGACCACTCTGTGTTTATAAACAAAGGCAGTATTTGAGAGAATTTAATCACTAGCCCTTGGAAAGCTGTACTTTGTGAAGCGACCCCAATCATGTCTTGCCAACATGCCATCCATGAAAAGGATACTTTTCAGGATTCAGAAAGCCTCATGTGTGTTTCACCATAGGAGGAAGCTGGGTTTCTAATTATTTTCAGTTCTATCTGGCTTCACATCCGTTTCACTTTGATAAGGTCTAAGCCAGGCGTATCAAATCATCTGAAAGGCACCAAGTTGTTTTCCTATTCTACAGGTATGTTACGTGAATTGCTCTGAGATGAACCATACTGGCATTCCTGACTCTCATTTTCAGACTCCAGGTCATTAAACAAAAGAAGTAGCAGACATAACTTGAAATGCTCCCCATGGAGGCTGCATATGCAGGGGCTAAAAATCAATTCATCTTTGTGTTGATATGAGCACATTTAGAAAAACTTTCATTTTTTTTTAACCTTTTCTGTCTGTAATTTTCTGAACTCTCCAGATAAATTAGGGTAAGTTTGACTCAAGTTATAGGGGGAGTATGTGTTTGCTGGCAAAGTATGCTCTGTAGAACTATTCTCAGATGTCATTAATAGTTTGCAAATGAAGAAATTTATACAAATAACTTAAACTTCTAGTCATGCTTTGTTGTCTGTAGGGTCTGATTGTCATTAAGCAATCAGACCCTTAACCAGCTTGTCAATTAAAATAGCATTTGAGTCCTAATTGAGATATCTCAATAAATTTGTAATCCAAATAATCAGTTTTTCATTATTTACAGAAAAAAAATGTCTAAATAAAGGAACATCTAATGAAGTGTAGTTGAATACCTAAAATCAGAAACGTGTATTAGTTTGGATTCCAATAAAAATCTCAATTTTATACTATGTATCAGAAACCATAGTAAAAAAAAAAAAAAAAAAAATTGGGCACTGCTATTGGGAGGCAGTGTTTTCAAATAAGTTAGTCCCAGTGTCCTGGAATAAGTGGAACTCTTCAGTAAACATAGTCACACCCAATACTCATTGATGAACTATTTTACTTCCTCCCGTGTATTCTTGTTCAAGGACTTTAGACAATGCTGCAATTGGTAGTATTCATTGTGGCAGAAAAGGAATGTCTTGAAAGATTTGGATAGTTGTTCTTGTTCAGGCAAACTGACGACAGACTCAATGTGCTGCCTTCCTTAGAGCATATGCTTTTCTTTTAGAATGTCAGAAAGCAGCAACTTGCAGAATGTGGATGCACATTTCCATAGGTCCCTCTGAACGCTCTACTCATATAGTTTCATCCTAAACTATATTTGATAATATTCTTTCTCCCAAATAAAAGAATATGGCTTGGTGAAAGGCATAATCTGATGATTTCTGCAGGCTCACAGATGTGCCAAAAGAGCCCAGCACATGGCCAGAAAGACTGATGACAGAAGGGAGGAGATAGAAGACAATCTGAAGATTCTTGTGCAGGCTAAACTGGGGCTATGGGATCCCTATAAGGGACAAAAGGTTATATGTATACATCTTTCCACTAGACAGTATAACCACTTTTCAAGTTCAACACCTCAGTGTATGAAAATTGTGTTTATACCAAGCTCATGTCCCTCCAGTGTCCCTTGCCTAGTGTCTGTCGGGGTCTCTATCTCTTTGTGAATGTGGTTAGTAGTAGATGTTATGGAGCAAATACAGTTGTGTTTAATGAATGGTTTTCCCATCCCAAGAATCTCTTCTACTGTCAGAATCTTTTTTTTTCTTTTATTTTTTCGAGATTCTATGGCCTCAGTTGCTGAATTAGAATTGACTTATTGGAAAAGCCATATAAATTAGTTTCTTTTGTTTAAAAAGTTATGTGTTGAATATCTGGGAGAGAGGAAGTAAGTTCACAAAGGAAATATAAATGTATCGTGAGGAATTTAAGTAGTACAAAGAACACAAAAGCTTTGCATGTAAATTGGCTTTATAAATTAGACACCATAATCTAGAAATAGAACACAGTAATGCCATGGATGAGTTCCAGTCAACAGAGAATTTGAGCTCTTTGAAGATACAGCCAAATCTGCTCTCTTAGAAGTAATAGAAATTCTCTGCCAGTGACGGACTTAACAAGTGGATATAACCTTTTTGTTAGACAATTATCTGTTTCCTGCTACACAGGACATTCAGAATATATATTTGTTGTACTTTTTTAGATGTCAGTGACCACATTTCACAAAGTTTAAATCACACTGAGGTTTTTTTTTTTTTTTTAAACATCCAAAGAAAACTGAGAGATGAGACACTGAGGAGTAATACATGTCCACTGAATATATGTTTCCATTCTCTCTTCAAAAGAAAATGTATTGCCCAGACTGTCTAACCATTAGAAAAAGAAAAATTTGGGTGATAATTACACCTGCTTGGATGTTTTAGGAGAATGCTTTTGTGTCTTTGTAGCATTTGAAGTTCTAATCCACTTTGTGCAATACCTTAGAAAAGAGGCAGATATTGTAAAGCCATTTTAATCCATTAAGCAATGATAAAAGGAGAACAGGAAGAGAAATGTTACTCTAAGTCAGGCCTTGTTATGACCACATTCACTAGAAACCAGTCTATAGTGACATTAATTGAAAATAAAATTGTGTGTAATTAATGTGTAATTCAGTTGCAATTCCTAGTTACTTCAGTCTACTAGGAAGTTAATATTTAGGCTTTACAGAAAATCAAGTAGATTCCATCTGAATTGGGTTTAAGATACATTTGAGTGATTAGAGTCAAGCACCATCTTTGAGAGTCGATTCCAGACCACTGAATACAAGTTGGATAGATCATGAGTTTAATTAGAAAGTTAAAGAGTAAACCTGAGTCAAGGTGAAGCGAGTACCCTTGGATGTATGTAAGCAATGGCAGGTGCAGTGGTACCCGTGTTAGTAATGTTACTCCATTAGTAGGGATGCTATAGAACATAGAGGTACAGCTGTGAATCAGGGGGCTCAAGGCTGCTTAAATGATAAAATGCTATCTGATATCTGTATCACTAATGCACATACTGTACTGAGGGTTCTCAGGCATGTGGTATTACCAGAAATTGCTTATGTCAGTTGGGAAAGGTATAAATGAACACTTTAATCTTCATCCATTACTTAAAATCATGACATGTACCTCTTATTTTCACAGAAAAGAACACAAAAGGAAATCAGCTCTTTATTGGCACATAACCCTCCAACCCTCATCCTATAAGCTATTGTTGTACTCCACGTTTGCCCAAACATCTCCCTCTTTCCCTTTCTCTCTCTTCCTCACCCTCTACCCCTCCTTCTGCCTCTGGCCCATTACCCTCTTCCTGCTCGTCTCCATTTCTGTCTGTATCTCTGCTTTTAAAGACAAGGTCTCACTGTTCAATTCAGGTACTCTTTATGCAGTTCAGGCTAGCCTCAATCTGGAAGTTCACCTCCAACCTCCTGAGAAGTATCATATTATGTGCTGCCATACCCATTCCCATCTAATTCTTGTGCTTATAATATATAGAACTGCAGACAAGAGCGGACTTTGTTGGAAATGCTCAGGTATTTGCCTCTGACCTTTCCCTGGGTCTTAGAATTAGGAGGTAGCAGCTTCTTAGTGCCATTGTATAACCTTGGAATCAAATAAAGCCATGGCAGGTCATTTCAGTTCAGTGACTGTCGGACTGTCTATATCAATCAGTTTCCTGATGGTGTATTCCAGCACAGGAGATGCAATTTGAACACTCAATGCAGAGAAGGTAAACCTGCTACAGGACAGCATTATAGGGTGAGAGCCATCCCTGTCTAGGTCTTCTGAGAATGTGCTCTTCAGAAGGAAAAAGATGATCAGTTTGGGAGATCCCAAAAGATCCCTTTTCATGCACAATGCCACATTGAGTAATGCAGGGCTGTCATACATACTTGGTCTCTCAGTATCTTCTACATAGTTCTGCTTTTTCTCACTATTAGGAGTTTGAGACAGAAATAAAATGAGAATTTGGTGGTGTACTGTTTTAAATTTAGGTTTTATTCTACCTAGTTGGTGAATATGGTGCACTTAAACTTGGAAACTGCTGAATAACCAAACACTAGAAAATACAGGACCTGGAATGCCTTTGATGAACCTAGACAGGATTGCTGTATTACTCTAGGGAATAGCTTCCCTCTTTTTTCTACTCTACTCCTATACATGAGTCTAAGAGCCCAACTGAGGCTGATCCTGGTTCCTGCTTTTGCCAAGTGGATGAGTGGGCCTAGAGCACATTCTTGCCACAATCTGCACCATTGTCTGCAGGAGCTCTGGACTAATTCCCAACTAAATCCGTGTGCTTTTCTGAGAGAGGGCAGAGGGATGCTGGGCAGGAAAAGCAACTAGCAAATAAACAGGAAAGAAAATAAAAACAAGAACACTTGTCTACCAGTAGGAGCAGAAAAATAGGCTTTCAACATTCATTCCACAATTATTGATTGAGTGTCTGCAGAGTGCCTCGCGCTCTGCTCACATTAAAACAAGCCTTTCTTTTACACAGCTGCTTGCCAAAGACCACTGCATTATAAAAAGAGACCCTTAGCTTTTAATGGTCATTCCACATTAAGACTAAATGTGCTCTGTCTGTGTTCACAATACTGTTTACTGACAGCTGAAGATTTATTTCTCTCTCATTGGAAATGTCTTTTTTAAAATATATTTTTAATTTATAGATTATTGTAAATGCCAAGAGGAAGAAAGATTTCCTTTCAGCTACATCCTAAGCTCACTTTCATAGTGGCCAGTCTAAGACACATATGTGTCTCATATATGTGTCCTATGGCATCTTAGCAGTTGTTAAAATCTGTACAAGTCAATGATTTTGAACTTGTTCACTATACTTTGTTAATAAAACCGAGAGATAGGCTGGGTGTGGTGCCATAAATAAAACTCATTCAAATTAAATCAAGTACACACATGGATAATTTTAAAAGCCTGCAAACATTTCTTAGAGCAGCGAAAGTCAAGAGCTGAGTCTCATGAAGGACAAACTGGGGTTGGGACAGAAAATGAAATCACCACTATGTGACATCTACATGGTATACTTGTTAGAAAATAAACTCAGACACCATAATGGCTTACAACAAGCTTGTTTCAACCTCAAGGTAAATCTTTTCACCTACTATACTTTGTAAACATAAGCATGTGTGCATAATATCAAATTTTAAAATAGATCCTTTCATAAAGAAATATTGCTCAGGACTCTTTCAATTTTTTAAAAGTTGTGACTTGACTTCCCAAAGTCGTAACTTAGCAGCTTATCCAGAATAGTATAGATTTTTCCCAAGGCATCATTGAGGGAACAGGAAGAAAGACAAAGTCAGTGAAATATTAACAACTGGACTTTATCTACCAATAATGTTTCATGTGAAGTGAATAATTGTGATTGGTGTGCTTGAGTTCTGTGTTTTTCTAGTGTTCATGGAAGTCTCTTTTCTACATTGTTTCCACAAATAAACATACCATAAAAATAGATTCCATGGCATATAAAGTCACATCTTTGCACACTATATCCTCAGTTTTATATTACTGGATTTTTTTTAATTTAATGTTTTTTGGTTGACATACAGTGGATTAATTCCGTCCTGAGATTTTCACACATCTTTGGTTATAATGGGAGCTTCCTCCTCATCCCTTCTCCCATAACCCTCTCCATGCCTGCTGGTCTCTCTCATCCTCAGCATGCCTCTTTGAATTTTATGCCACTGGGGGCTCCACTAGACCTCCCTCTTTCTCATTCCCCTGTTCTTCCTGCTACTCTCTGTGGCCATTTTTCCAGCGCAAAGACCCTAGAGCTATGGGGAGATGATTACGCATATATTATATAGCTTTATTATAAAAGCTTGGGATTCAAAATATCATACACCAAAATTAACTAGACTCAAGTCTACACAACGTACGGAGCTTACATACACTCAGAGTTGGCATTCCAAATGTCAGCTATGAAGATTCTTTAAATTTACCCTCTCAATATCAAATATGCTTTATGCAACCTACCTATTGCAACCCCTGCCTCCCCCTCCCCCCCAAAAAAATTCATGGCCGAATTAGAACTAAGCAGAACAATTGGATTATATAATCTTGTGTAACTCCTGTTCATTATCTTTATTCACTCTTCCTTATCCCTTATACGTAAACTTTTTTGTCCTCTTTCCTTCGTTAAGCTGTGATTATATATCCACTTGCATACATACATACACATATTACTTGCTAGATTCTAAATATGAGATGGAACATGTGATTTCTCTCTTTCTGAGGTAGTGTGTCCTTACTATTACAGGCTTTAAGTCCATTTTTTTACTTCAGCATTTTGACTTCGGTGTTCTTTAGAGCTGAGTAGTATTCCATTCTACCATTTTATTTTGTTACTCATTGATCTGTTGCCAGACAGTGAGGTTCCTCCCAGTTATTTGCCATAGTGAATAGCACACCAGGAAACATATTTGGAATTTACATACAAGAGAAATACGCATTGATTTTCTGAATTGAGCTCACTTTTGATTTTAGATAACGCATCCCAGTTGCCTCATTTTTTTGGTAAATGTCATGACTTCATTTTGTTGTTGGTTTGTTTGTTGCTGTCATTATCCATGCATCTGCATCTGATGCTGGGCATCTATGCAGCCTTGTTCTGTTTCTTGCCTGCTATGGATGCTACAGAGGTAAGAATGAATGGGCAAGTATTTCAGGGGCGTGATGCCTTAGAGTTCTTCAGCATATATGCAGTAATTCTGTTTTCAGGTTTTGAGAAGTGCCCATGTTGATCTACACAGCGGTTGCACCCTTATACATACACACCTGAATTAACTGTTCCTTTCCCCCTTCATCCTATTAACATTTGTCTTCTTTGTGCTTTCTATGTTAGCCTTTCTGACTTGGGATGATGGAATTCATTTCATTTGTATTTTGTTGGTTACTAAGAGTGAGGCACTGACATTTAAGAAACCTGTAGAAAATATTACAACTAAAACAACTATGAAGTTTGTTTTAGTCAAGCGTTTTCCATATTCAAAACTACTTCTTCAGAAATACCAGCCCTTAGGACATTAGGTGTTCATAATCTGATCAACTATGTGATCACTGGATGTGGCGTTGCTCATAATTTGCTAGCTGGCCTTCCCTTTTATGGTCAACATCTAAATGTACAGCCTTACATTCATACATCTGTTCCTTAGTGTATGATATTATCTCCTTTGGTCTTTTTTTCATCCTTACTATTTATTCCTATTTAATCCCTTGTGACTCTTTATCTTATTTTTAGTGTGCTGCCTTCTAGTCCACAAGAGAACACTAACACAAATAGAGCTGTCTCTTCTACACTCATAGCTCTGTACAATATCCTCTTTTAATCTACCAAGTACAACTCACCTCCTATTGGTCTTTCTGATACTATTTCCAAAAAAATTTAAGGTCATGTTTACAGCGAATATTAAGAAACAGACACTGTTCTCAATCATTGGCCAAAGAAGCCTGTAGGGTGAGTAATTAGTTACACCCTTTCCATCTGCCAGATAAGGATACTGAACCTTTAAAGATAATAAGCAATTTGGCTGTGGTCTCACACCTAATAAATGTAGTGACAGAACACTTCCAAGTCCTTCACAATCTAAAACCATGCTCAGAAGCCCTGCATAATAATTGTTATGCCCTTCTGTGAATGTGCGTCTCTCCACTCTTGATTATCAACCCTCAGATGGAGAGATCACTGTGAGTTCATTCATGTACATACTCTGTCTAATAAAGTAGCTTCCAGGTACCTGGTGAACATGCTTAGAATAAAATCGCTCAAAGCTCTGCCACTTCAGCATGTTGAGGGGACTGTTTCTCCATCAGAATCATTTCTCTATCACTTCAAGTTACTGGATTTCCTGTGACCCAACTGCCACTTCTTCCAAGGGTCTTATTATGATGCATCACCTAAGTTGCTCTTTGTGGCGGCAGCACCTAATACAACATGACTCGGGCGACATGAGCGCATAAGCCCAGGAGGACAGCAGAGCCATAAGGTTGTTTTTCTCTACACTAAGGATTAAGAGAACTTATAAAAATATATGTTAAAGGTCAGCAGTGACCCTCTGAGTTAAGAGCCTTGCCAGGGAAGGGCTCTATCTTTCTTCAAAGTGCTGTGAATTCCCATGGAAATTGAGTTGAATGAGCCAAGCAAGCAGCCCGATTTATTTTTCCAAGAAAATTGCCTTATTAATGTGCACTATGGAAATAATGTTCCACATTTGAACTAACAAGAGGAATTTGGACTGCAGGAGCCCAAGGAAATCACCTCCTGTACTTTCATTCCAATGCATCTCAAGATGTTTTCTGAAGCTCATTTTCAGGCTCTGCCCACATTTTCAATAGTGCCTTCCTCTGAGAATAGTCACCTCTGCAATGACCTCCCTCAACAACACCCCAAAAGACAGGCAAATATGGCAACCAGCTCAGCAGTTCAGTGATCCCTGATAAATGTTTCATAGGTTCTGAATCTCCAGGCCAGGAAGATATCAACCCAAGCTAAAAGCAATGTCAGGTAGAATGCAGTAGATAGATTTTAACATGTAGATTGTGAATCCAGCAGATTTGGGCTCATATGCTTAATCTATCCCTTAAGAACTGTTACAGTGAAATTAAATAAAAATAATATTTGTAAATTGACTTCAACAATGTCTGTATGACACCAAATCAGTAGTTAGAATGACAGCTAATAGCAATCATGGGGTTTTTCACAAGTTAGTGGTGCTTGGAAAGCCTATGGAATGTCACCTTTGAAAAGATTCAACATGGGAAATAAGGATCCAAGCAAATAAACTGTAGGCTCTTATAGGTGGAGAACACTGCTGTGAGATGTAGATGTTTGTCCACATCAGGGTGTGAACCTTTTCTACCATGAACTACCTACTAGACTGCATAGATTTTTTTTCTTACATTTATGGTTTCTAAAGGACAGCTGTCATGTCAGAACTGAAGGAAATACTTTACAATCCCGCAAGTTTCAAAATCCAGATACGATGGATTTGATTCTCTTCCTTGACAACTTTTCTTTGTCTCTTTCCCATAAGGAAACAAGAAAGTCATTAATCACACTTTTAGGCACTCTCAAAAGCATCTGTTAAATACCCCCCCAAGACTCAACTTTTATATGTGCAAGCATAGGTTTCCTCCATGGTAGTCTAGGTTTGTGTTATCTCTTTATTGCTGTTTTACTAATGTCCTCTGAATTCTAAGGCTGTCATAATTTTCTAATAATGGTGATTTATCACCCTATAATAATGTTCTACATCATTCCACTTAAAGATACATGTCAGGAGATGCATCACACAGAGTAACTTAAAAATCCTTAAGTTGTTAACTATGGATTTATTCTATCGCATCTACTTTCTAATCTGTTTAGTAGTATGAAAGACAAAATAGACCAGTAAACACAGTACCATGCAAATGGTGTAACCAGAACAAGGAAAACATGCAGGGATGGGGGTACACAGCAAACACAGGATAGATATAAAGAAATAAACCAATAAGCCGTATTACAGTGTACAGAAAACTGAGAAAGATAAGGGATCAAATTGCCGGCTTAGATTGTGGTGCAGAGCAGGAACAAAGCCTTGGTGTTCTTGGGGGCCAGGTCCTTCAGCCCCTTCTCTAGTGCTGATCGAGTGAATCTAACAAAATAAGGATGCTTTGGAGCTATTGATTGGTGCGAGTGTGCCGCAGAAGCAGAGTCATTACTTTTTTAATCCTGAAACTGCCAGCTCCGACTCTTCTCAACGGGACTTGAGCGTGTTCGATTGCAGGCTGCCATTTCTAATTGTTTTTAAATTTTGTGGCACATCTGTAGCTCAGGAAGTTTTGTTCTGATTTTTTTTTAAGTCCTAGTTTTTGGAACTTTATATGCCGAGGCTTCTTGGTCTCCTGCCTGGAATGTCTTAATTTTGAAATAGGAAACCGAGATCTTAGTTGATTAGAAATATTTGAACTCCTTGACTCTTGGATGAAAATATAATTTGGGTCAGCATCCCCATTTACTCAATAGCATTACAATGACGCTTTACATTGGGTTTTCAGGGGTTGGTATCCCTGTTTGTCCTACAGTTCCTTACTAGAATTGAGCAGAAAAGGTCAAACAAGGGGGTGATATGTCAAAAGGCTGTAATTAAGATTTAGAAAGATTAATACCGATGGTATTTAATGAAATTGGCTTTTATAGGAATGCTCATCTATTCCTTTGATATTTAACATTTTTTTCTTATTAAAATGTTAGTGCTGAATGGCAGCACAAAGTCAGAAATATGAATTGATACAGCTGTCCACAGGGGAGGGGGTCACAGCTAATAAACAATCAGATTATTCTTCTGGACTTTTGGTAAAGTATCTCTTATTCCCACTTAAGACATATTTTTCCCCATGCAGGGCTCATATTTTTTTCCTTTGTAGTGAGTCGAAAATTGGCATGGCTGTGTCAATTTATTGCACCATTGCAGTTTTTTTAATTAGTCATTTTGGCTGTTTATAATAATCTCAAATACACAGAGGAAGAATCTATCCTATTTTTGAAAGAGAGGTGTATGTTTTTTTTTTTAATGTTATTGTTTTTTTTTTTCTCCTCTGAAGGGAATACTGTAGTTAAATCCTCCATATCACATTGGAAAATAGAAAGAAAAAAAAGAAAAGAAAAACCACTCTGCAGTCTAAAGTAGATGCTGATGCCTTTTGGTGTTTTGAAGAAGGAGCTATTTCAAATTGAAAGGAAATTTCCATTTCAAAAATAGCAACTGAACTATCACAATGGCTGCTTTGCATATATTTTTGGCCACAAAAATACCATTGTTATTTTCTACTATGGCTATGCAAATGAGATGTTGATAGGATTAAGCTCTGTCACCTTCGGAGACAGTCTTATGCTTGCACTATTGAAGTTTTTCTTTGCCTACCACTATTTCCTTTACATTTAATTAAAGTCATCAAACTCATTCTGATTCCTATTCTGCAGAAGGCTTCACTTTGCCTTTTTCCTCTGTGGTTTTTCCCCCCTGAAATATCAGTCTCTCATCTTTGTGTTTGTGAGAAAAACTCAGTCTGGTTTACTTCAATCTGCAGTATCATGTGTCTTCAGCAGAGAGCATTGCGTTTTTCTGCCTTACATTTAAAACACAAGAAAAACTCAATCATTTGTCATGCTTGACTCCCTTTGACACAACCTTATTATATTTTCTAGGGGTTTGGGGGGGTCAAGTGGAAAGTCCTGATTTATGGATAAGCACTTGAGTTCTGAAAATAGAATCGTTGGTAGGATTAAGAAACTAAGCCATTATGACAATTTCAGAATGATTTCTGTTTGCACACACAAACACACATTTCAAATGTACTGCACACTATAATCAGTTCATATAAGCTGTGTCTGCCTATGTTCATAATCAAGGCTTGCATATCCAACATTTTATAACGAAAGAGATATATAACCCATGTATATTTCCAAATTGGGTCTTCAATATATATCGAAGGTTTTATATACATGTATGTGCACAAAAAAAAAAAAAACACATATATATCACCATAGTCAAGGGCAAGTAAGTTTATGCCATCAGCCATTTGATCTAGTTGTTATAAATATGACAAAAAGACTTACCTTTTCCTTATTCAAATTAGCAGGTAAAATAATTATGAAAATTGTTTTTAAAATTTACATATTATGTGAACACATGTGAAATCTTATTTAAATGATTGACTGTTGCTTTCACATTTGTTTGGATACATTAATTTCCCAACCTACTTCATTGGAAGTGAATATAGTTAATAATTATAAAATTAATGTGCTTGGGAAGTTCTGTTTTTCTCTAAAAAATTTAGAACTTTTCAGTAAATTATCATTTTAATTAAAGCAGCCATATGTATTGCTCAAACATTAAAACTTCCATGGCTAAGAAAGTATGGCCAGTGCACTTAAATTTTCGCTATACAAAGAGAGAATAAGGATGCTTGTAAAGGCCAACAAATTCAAAGGAACGTTCAGTCTAGAAATTAAAAAATTATGAATGCTCACTCTCAATTAACATTTTTCCAATTTTGAATATGCATGGACTGTCAGATGATCTTCTCCTTATGCAAAGCAGGGTTCAGGAGGGTAACAAAGGTATTGTTAATATCTCATATTTTTAGCTTTGAGGTACAGAGGTGCTTTGTGTGAAATCCACACTCTACTCAGAATTTTCTGCTTCACTATTCAATAACTTCACTATCCTCCACCTTCTGTTTTTAACTTTTGGAGAAAACAAAAGAAAGTTGCTCGCTTTTGATTTAGTTCTCTTTAGGGATCTGTAAAGAGTGCTATAGAAAAGGTCTTATTTCAAAACATTTTTATATGAAGTAGGTAAATGCCTTAAAACATATATAATTTGGTCAAGAAAGCTGTTTTGAAGATTCCCAAATTACAAGGGAAATGTTTATAGTTCCCATAAATGTCTCCCTTCTTTCCCAATTTCTTTTCACCTCATCACTCTGCTGCTTATAAATGTAGGGCGTGCGGAAGAAGAACTAGAGCTTAAACCAAAGGCTCTTCCAAGGAGAGAGTAGATTTCATACAGCTCACCCACCACATCCGGAAGCTAAAAGTATGAGATAGTAACATCTTGTTAGTTAAAAATGCTACAAGAAAGTTTCTGATTTCAATTGAACTCCTAAAGCTGTTATTATTGTATGTTCATTCACAAACAGTATTGCAGCAGAATCACCTATTTTTCCAAAATACATTCGAAGCAAGAGTACGTCTGGATTACATGCTCACGTCTGTGCATTTGTGTGTCTCTATAAAAGTTTGAAAAGAAAGAGACCAAGAAAACAAATTACTTAGTTGTCTATGTTTGGTTGTATTGCTGATTACTTTTCCTTCCATAAGGGTGTGTATATCTGAGTCTCAATGACTGCGTGGGACAAGAATTTTCCTTAATTTGGTCTAGTTTGATATCAATTATAGTTTGATTTCTTTAGTTTATGAAGTGACTCTAGCTGATAAGAAAGGGGGGTTGGGAATCTCTAGAACCATGATCTGTATATTAAGGAAGATGGCATAGGGTCAGATTTAAGGGACAATTTTCTGGTGTCCACATCAAATTTCCCTCTAGCAATGCATATATGTGTGCTGTTCCCCTCACTATTGGCCAGTTCAAGCCACCACAATTTCTATTTAGCCATGCATGGGCTCTGTGTTATACATAGGATGTTTAAATTGTATTTCCTCTGCTGAACTGCCTCTGATTGTGCTTATTTTAAGTACAAATTTTCTATATTTCAACACCAAATATTCTGAGTTTACAGTAGAGTGTTCTTGAACCTCAATGTCTTTTAAAGCCTGCCAAAGAGATGATAATATCCACTAAGACATTTGAAGTCCACTTAGACATTAGTTAAAGATAACAGATTTCAGGACCCAGAAAGGGGTAGATTTCCCTTGTAGTTATTTTTGCTTGTTTGTTTTGTTTTGGAAATGTTTCCCCATGGATGGGAACATAGTCATTGAATGTCAATGAGAAGGGATGTAAAATTGTGAAGTTCAAAGATCTACTCTATTAAAATAGATATGCTAGGTCTGTATTCAAAGTAATCTACATAACTTAAATTTAAAGGTAGGTAAAAAAATGAAGTTAAATCTGAACAGTATACCATGCTTCATAATCATAAACCTGAGAATGGAATCAAGAAAGTTATCTCAAAGTCCTAACTTCCTCATAGTCATTAATGATATATCAAGTATACAGAGCAAGGGAAATGGCTATACCCACAAGCTCTGCACAGTGTGTAGGGTATTTAGGTATTAGACCAATAACTAATGAATGAGTTTTCATTAGGTGAGAATCCTGTTATCAGATATTAGAAGCTAAGATGCTTGGTTCAAGAACTCAAGAGAATGATGTGATCATACGTTCATAGTATTTCATCTAATAATGGACCAATTTGAAGCTCATCTAGTTTGAAAGAGTGGGGCTCTTATCAGCTCTCTTTGGTGTCAGTAAGTAATATGGACTGCATGACATCATTGTGCTATTGAAGAACGTTTACCTCAAATTTGGACCAAGGCATTAAATGTGTATATTTCTTCTATTAAAGTCCAACATGTTTCTGTGAATGTAATGAAACAGCAGAGTCTGGCATCATCCATCTTTTGTTATGGATTGCTGAACTAATGCTGGAGAGTGTATTTATAGGTAATGCATACTAGTACCACCAAATATTGACTTTGTTTGCTAACACCATCACATAAAACTTCTGACTGCAACCTAAGTAAAGTTCAGTTGAAGATAAAATATTGCAAAATAAATGCCAAAAATGGAAACCATTTTTCAAAACACTAAATTAGGAAGTTAAGGAATCAGGGCAATTAATCAATATTTCAAAATGATGAATATATTTTGTAAAACACCAGTTTAAAAGAAAAACTCCAAAGGGAGATATTTCTGTATGCTTAAAACACGGTGTTTATTTTAGGGTTGTGTGGCAGATTTCAGATGAAGCTTTAGAAAAATACTTTACCTAAAATGTTTGCTACAATTATGGTCTTCATCTCAATGATCTGAAAAACATGGAAATCAATTAGTATTTGATGCTAATAATTATACTTGTCATTTATAGAAACCTATGTCCTGGATGCTGTACTTACATTTATTCAATCTTCTTCACAAACATATAGCATCATTATGCAAATTTCAGAAATCATGTAAAGGTGAAAAGAACATACAAGTGTTGCAACACATCAGGAACTATTTGTATTCCTGTATGCAAGGTATTGTCAGATTTAATAGATAAATCAAACCTTCTATACTTAAAGTTTCATTGCTGTGTCGTAGTTAAGGTAGGAAAGAAAAGATAAAAAACAAAGACTTAAAGAAGAAGAAAATGTGTTTGAAGAAGAGAAAAGGACACAGAGATGTATTTATGCTGCGTAGTTGGTCAGGGACAAGGAAAGGGTCTTGTAGAAGAAATCTGAATAGTCCTAGCTTTATCTAAAATGCCAAAGGGAAGCACAGACTGAGCAAGGCAACCTCACTGGTGCTTAATTCAATATGAAATTAAGTCGATAACTATTATGAAATATTTACAAACTAGACCAGTGGCTTTTGAGACACCGCCTGCAGTCAGTCATCTCCACCATTTTGTCTTGAGCCCAGTCTGATGCAGGGCTTTATCAACCTTTTTGACTTTTGCTTGAGGAGTTATCAGCATTCCTAACCTTTGACACACCCTTCATTCAGCAGTATCTTGTCACACTAGTTTGACCTCATAGAGAAGACCAGGTTTCTGGTTTTGCTGAACAAAAGGAACTGACCCTAAAACATTTCTACCAATTAAGTACTTAGGAAAATCCTTTGTTTTCTTCAGCAAATCATTAAGTCCTGGGGGCTGGGAATGACTGGTTTCCTAACATGTTTGCAGCTCATGAATAAGAGTTTAAGTTTAATCTCTAGCATTCATGTACCTGGTCACAATGGTTCACAATCACAAGCCCAGCACCAAGGAGGTAGAAACAAGCATTGGGCTTATTTCATGGGCTCATTGGCCAGGCAGCATAGCATAACTGGTAAAGGTTAAGTTCTCCTGAGAGAACTGACTCAAAACAAATAAACAACAGAAACAAAACAAGGTGACCATTCCTCAGCAGCAATACAAGAGATTGACCTCTAGCTTCCATACATGTGTCCATATGAACATGCACACACCAAACAAAACAACAATAATAAGTCTTCTGTAGAGTCGACACTGAGATGATATTGGAGGAGGGATTTTCAGATTTCATTCTTCAGGGAGTTTGCTTCTAATGTAGATAATAGAGATGTAAATACATTGAAACAAACAAAAAAACTATATATGGATATCAAACACAGTGCCAATTAGTGATGACTATAATAGAGGATAGTGGAAAGGAATGCATTTTTCATTGTTCCTGGACACTGACAACTAGTGGGGAGTCCCTGTGCTCTTAAGGAAGGCTTCCTGTAGAAGAATTCTTGATTCAAGTCAAAAAGGAAATTAAAACACTATTTCTAATGATCTGATAAAGAGCTGTTACTTTTAAACTTAAACATTATATACTAACTAAACTGCGTGTAATCTACTCCATATTTTGTTCTTTATACTCCATGCTATTTCAAGCTGGTCTCAGCTACCCCCACCTCTGCATATCCAGTTTGGGGGTGCATATCAAGGAAAAGAGGTATCCCAAAGCATTTGCTTTAAGATTCACTCAACTTTTTAATTGGCCATCAGAAAAGTAGTTAATATAACCACTAAGTTAGATATTAAACCCACCAGCATCATTTCAGCCTCACCTTTCCAATAATCCTCCATGTATTTTTTAATGATAATTAGTCAACTTTTATTATTTAGTAGTTTGTAATTACAAAATAGCTTGCAGTCCTCATTTAGTTATTCCTAGCAACATTCCATGGAAATGATGGAAATCTGTGCTTTGTATGCTGCTGTGTAGCTGCTACTGTTGATGAGAGGAGTGAGGGATGCTTGGGAAGTTCCAGGATTCAGGAAGCATGTCCTCAAAGTTATATAAGTAGGAAACCATTGCCAGAAGAGAAAAGACACTTTCTGTAGAATTGTCTGCAAGGTGTGTGGGATCTGGGGATGTGGTTTCCATGAGTTTTCACACCCATGATCTTGTGAGCTCTTCAGGAATATAGCAGCTCCAGGGTCACCAGAGTTCCTGTGAGTAATCCTAACATACTTGTTGGTTCATCACACTTGGGCTTCAGCGGAATCCTTTTCCTGCTCTGTTGTGAGGACATTGCCTGGATATTTGCCAGGAAACTCAAACGACCAATGCTGAGAAACTATTGACTTCCTCAGATATTCCTTTTTGTTTATTTTCAAATAATTTATATAATTATATTTTTATTCTCGTGCTTCATACTCAAGATTTATATTACTTGAATGTCAAATAAATCAAGTTGGTGTAAAAATAAGTTTATAATTTGAACTCTGATTAGAAACTTCGAAAAACGGAAAGAATTCTTCATTGTATAATTCAACATTTAGATAAAAAGTATGCTTAGAGATGCTTATTTTATATTTTATAGCACAAGATTTTTATGGAAAAAAAAGAATAGCACCTCCCTATTGCTTTAATTTTGTTATGATTACCATTTATACATTTCAGAATGCATGAGATGCCATGATTTAACTAAAATAAAAAAGAAACATAAAGCAACCCTAGGCTGAAAATTATATCCAATCAATGTAAAAGTTCAAAAGTATTTAGTTTAAAAAGTAAAGTAGAATAACTTGGGGCTTGATGAGATTTGCTTGTTTGGGGTTACGTTGAAATTGTGACTGATGGCTTAAGTTGTGATTTGGAATCTGGCGATTTGCCCCACAGAGTCTCTTCCCTGACTCAGTGTTGCCACAAGTACAATGAGCGTCACTCAAGCCTGCTGTGGAGATGTTCATACCTACTAAATACTGCTCCTTTATGCTTCAAGAGGGTAAAAGGGGGAAATCCTTTCTCTAGTGTCACTAATCTTTGTGGAACATGCCCTAGCAGTCCATGCTCATGATGAGGAATTGCCTGCAGCATGGAGCCTTTGAAAGCCAACACACACGTGTATGTGGCCATGACTGTAGCTGGGTGAGGCTTCAGAAGAGAAATCTCCCAGTTCATTGGATCAGTGACATCTTTATTGTATCCTTAGGCACTTAAAGCTCTTTGTAATCAGACACTCACTTCTCCAGTTCTGTGTGTTGGCAGCGACCCCAAGTGAATGGGCCTATCTGGGGATGGGAAGAAAGGAGCCACCCAAAGGCCCTCTTTCTGCCTTTGCAAACTGATGGTTTCCAAGCAGTTTTCTGGTGTTTGGAAACACTGTGTAGTAACTGGGGGAAGAGGCAGCTGTGCTTTGGCCCACACGAGGTAATTTGCAGACACATTTTAATTGCCTTTTAGGGAGCATGAAGGAGCTCCAAATAGCCTAATGAGTTCCAGCAAACACCTGTGAAATGCTTTAGACGGCCATGTAATACTGAAATTAAGAATGTAATGCAGCAATTGGAGGCAGAGGGTTTTTTTTTTTTTCCCCTCCACTGAAAAACGATAGAGCGAGAGATTTTGAAAAGACTCCTTGCCTCTTGTGGTTCTTTCATCTGTCGAATGAGACTCTATCTTTGAATGCTTGATCTCATAGAATGTATTTCACAATATGAGGTAGAACCTTTGTGTCAAACTTAACGCTAAAAAAAAAAAAATACAGAGACTCTTGATCATCCATATTGAAAGGAAAGGGATGTCAGAATGCACTAAAGCTAGAGTTGTATTCTAGTTAGTCAATGCAGTGGATTAAAGAGACAGATCTGAAATTCAGGGGTGATGCTGCAGGATGTGCTGTATTTTCTTGGTCTCTCTACTATTTTGCTTCCCTCAGTTTCTCCCTCCTTCCTCTCCTCTCTCTTCCCTTCCTTTCTTTTTTCTTTCTTGTTTTTTGTTCCTTTTTTCCAGAATTTCTTTTGAATTCAGTGGATGATGTTCTAAAATGATGAAGGTTGTTCTAGCATTTTGTTTTGTCCTTGAGGAAAAAAAGAAAGAAAAACAAACCTCCCAACAGAGAGAAAATTAGTATAATTTGCAAAAGCAACAACAAAGTTCGATATTAGTATCCTTCTTCCTTCATGTCTTAGCTTTGTAGCTAAGATGACGTGCAGAAACTGTATCCTTATTCTAGCTTCTGACCCATTTTGTGTGTGGTCCCCATCATCTAATGACAACATTGTAGCATCTGAGAAGTAGCAGCTATACATAAATCACTGCTCAGCATCCCAAGTTATCAAGATACACTTGTGCATGCCTTCAAGAAAATTATAAGCTATTCAATATAATAATGTAGCATCATTCTTCTGTAAGACTTTTTCCTTTGTGTAGTTGTAGGATATGTTGATGATAATGTGTAAATCTATAATCTTTGACTATCATGGCTGTCTATTAGTCACTTTAAGAACAGTTGTGCTTTCTTTGTTGAAGACATATAGGTTTTTCACCCTTACACAATTGAATAATGCCTTTATCTTCTGGACTTGGGAAATATTTCCTCAGCTTTTTTAGAATGCAGTTTTCTGGATGAAAAACCATAGTTGTCTTCAGTTTGACTTTGTATGCTGTATTTCTCTAAAGTGCTAATACCAATTTAATTTCCTACCAGTATGGGTAAGGAATTTCATAGACCTAAAAGTTCCAGTTTCGTGCATTTATAAATAGTTGTTTTGCTTACTAGGCTGGAATTATAATTATTTTCCATTTCTTAGAAGCTAAAATGTTTCTAGATCTTTTTACATGTTTACTGACACTTCATATAGACTCTTCTGTGAATGGTTCTGTTTGTAAATCTTTTCTGTTTGAAATTTCTGCAATTTGTTTAATAGGCTCTTAAAATATGTATTTATTTGGGACCTAATAGACAGAATTAACTTGAAATTACCAAGAGCCTTTTTAAGCAGCAATTCTGTATACATTTTCATTTTGCTTATGTTTACTTTTGATGTCCATAAAATTTGAAGTGTCATCTTTATGGTTTTCTATTTAAGTATTATTTTAGAGAGCATTTTCTATTCGGAAAGTACTATCCTCACACTTTCTTATAATAATTTTAATTTTTTTTGACATTTGCTTTATTTAGGAATTTCTAGTGTGTGTCATGACTTAAGGACCTATGTCTTTCCTGACCTAATAACTTATCTTGCTGATCTGCGGAAATATTGTTCAGCACCAAGTTTCTACACATGCTTCTAGAGATAAGCTGTATAACATTCATTATAGGTTCTGAAATTTGACAACTGAAGTAACCATTCAGTGCTTTGGCAACACTAATCACCTTGGGTTCTCACAGAACACTGTAACAATCACAGAAAGATCTACTGATTAGTTTATGTTGGACAATCAAGTCCTTAATAGTTAATTTATCTTTGCATATACTCCACCCTCTCCTACTCTCCCAGGAACACCATGCCAATTAGAACATTGCTTCATTATCCTAATATCTCACAGAAAAATCCAATCTTCCATATTTGAATTTTTCAGGGGTATCTTCTCTTTGGCAGAGAGTTTATTTCTATATTCAATATTACTTTTAGGATATTTCATTGAATTTATAAAGAAATTATTGGCATATACTTATGTCATTACATTTTTGATCTTTGAGCAATGTGCTATGTATTTCATGAATTTAAATTTTAAAAAAATCTCTTAGGTTATTTTTAATAATTTGAACATTTTGAAAAGCTCTAATACAGAAATGCTTTATAACTTGGTTATTGTAAATTATCTTTGTACTTGTATGACCCGCTGATAGCTGGTGAATAATAACATATGTTTTTATATATCAGTCTTATAAAGAAACCTTCAAACTCATACTAAGTTTCTCTTTCTCTCTTAAATACTTTAGGTTTTAAATGTAAATAATTAGTAGTTTTGAATGAGATGTTCTCTGTCTTGTTCTACCAATTTTACTTCTTTGTCACATCTACCATTTTATTTTTAAATTTTAGAGTGAATTGTATGGGAAGTTACAGTTTTACAGTTAGATGCAATTTTGTTTCAGTAGATTATTTTTTATCAGATTCTGAAAATTTTTGGTTACTAGCTTTTCAGAAAACATTTATTTCAATCATGGATAGAGTCAATCACTTTGGAGATGGAGTTCAGAAACAGGATGCTTGACTAATACCTTTGAGCCTCTACATGTGATCTTCTTTACAAAGAAGGAAAGACACACTAAATTCAGTCAAGATATTTTGAAGTATTTTTGTTAGAATTTTTGCATCACGTCACTGATAAGCTAAGTCCATAAAACATGTTGTGTACTGGAATACATTATGACCTGCTGAAACATTCGCAGTTTGATCATTAATGGTTACTATTATATTTTGCATTAATTTATCTAATCCTTTTTTCAGGATTTATTCTATGCCTAAAGTATAAAAGCTCTGTATTTATTATTTAATCAAAACATCATTTTTTATCCTTCCCACTAAAAGCTATGCTCAATTGGTTTTATTGGGACCAGTGAAGTGGTTCAATGGGCAAAGGCACCTTCTACTAAGGATAAAGAATAGACTCCAATTCCCAGGAAGAACATGATAAAGGGAGAAACACTACTCCTTAAGCTGTGTATATGCTTTGTCAGTGATGTTACCATCTTTGCTATTTATGGAAGAACTTCTGCTCCAGTCAATAGCTGGTCCTGGAATATTGATATCTTGGATTTGGTGGTAATTCTTCGTGTATTTTTAAACTGCTAATTAAACCCTTTAATAATTAAAGGACGTATTAGGCTTTCGACTAGCTTTGTCACTTTTGATAGGTTAAACTACTATAGGAGAGGTTATTTTTATCTGTTTCCTAAAATATCATCTTGTAATATTTTAAGTTCAGCCTTACTGGCTGTCATTCCTAATATTTATTTTGCACTTTTAATCATTTGTTATTTTGATAATGTTATTAAAGTTGAATTTCTTTATAAACAGACAACTGTTTTGAGTTGATTATTTCTATCTATCATTCTTTTACATTTAGTGTGTTTTATAATTTTTATACTGGTTTTGTGATTTGCTCTGGATTCACTCCGGTATGTGTCCCCTGCCTTCTAGTATTAGATAAGAGCTTAGATAACCTTCCTAGCCTTTTTTCTTTCATCAAATGAGCACTAAGTTTCTGGTTTTTTGTTTCTATTTGACTTCTTCAGAGTTCTCTAATTTTGAAGAGTTTATAATTCTCTCTGATTTTCCACATTGCCATGATCTCTTTTACAAAGCATGAAACTTCCAGATACTTCAGAAAACTGTTTGTGTTTTGATTAGCATCTGTATCTTAAATCTTTACACATTTCCTATACTTGTTCTACATTCCACTTATAGAAGTCATCACTACATGGAATCAGTATCTTGGTATTGGCTCACTTTGACAGTCTCTGTATTTTAACAGCTGATTCAGGCCCCATTCATAGTTATTGTAATTTCTTTAAAAGATTGATTAAATGATACAATCCTATTTTATGTTATTGCCTTCATATTTTATTCTTTTTCTATTTTCCTTTAATTATTTAATTAATTCTATGCACTAAATATGCTTTAAGAAGACAGAGGTGTTGGTACATGCCTGTGATCATTGCTATTCAGGGGTCTAAGGCAAGAGGATCACAAGTTCAGGGTCTGCCTGGGTTGCAGATAAGGTCCACTGTCAGCTTGGAATACTTAGTGAACAGCTGTTTCAAATGTAGATGAAAACATTTCCTAAAAGTCAGTAGAAAAATGAGTCATATTTTCAGTGCATGCCAAATGTACTTATTGGGAACACTTAACAAAGAAATCATGGTCCTTTCTTCAGAGAGCTATGAGAAAGAGGATTCACAAGACAAGTAGAGTTTTTGTTAAAGGGGACACAGCAGGAACAAATGAGAGCATGATATTTATTAATTAAAATAATTAAAGAGCTTCTGTGGCTCATAATTCAAGAGCGGTAGTTCATTGCAGTAAACACAGTAGCTTTGGGCTAGTACACAGACATGGAAGACATTTTATTTCTGTCTACATTTCCCCAGTCTTCCTCCCATATCACTATAATAACATGCATTTATTTAGTCCTGCTGTTTAAGTTTTTCATGTGGAGGAAAGATATCTGCCTTCTGTCCTCACTCTGAGCATCGCTGTGTCCTCCATAACTTTAGAATGTTTGAGTTAGATTTCATAATATATGTAGGGAAGGTACATTATAGGATGACCTTGCGTGCTACTGAAATTGATATATATGGACTCATAAATTTGGATGTAAGAACATGGGAATTTCACATAGAATAATTGCATTCTAGGTATCAAAACAAAAGTTTGGATTTACAGTATAGTGAAGATATTCCATATTTTTTAGACTTTTTTGCTTTATTCTTTTAAAATGGCGATGACATAGGTTTTAATTTTACTTGCACAATATGACTGTATGTCAAGCATCCATAAATATTGCTTGTTGGTAGGTTACAAAAAAAGGAAATCCATGCACTACACATACAGAGAATAGTATGATTTTAACTGACAGAAGTATAAATTTGACATTTCATATTTTGTCACTTGATCTTGTCAGATTGATTTATGATAGACAATAAAGTTGTCACAGACCTTTTGTTGTTGGCAGTGTTTTAGTTTTCAAATTATGAAAATGTAAAGTTTTTCTGTATTGAGAAGAGAAGGTAGTTCTTTGATTGGTATGAGTGAATGACAGTTACTCCTGAGAATAAAGCTTGGTGCTGTGAAACTGGGCTGCCACTCTCTCCTTAGCAATGCAAATCCCATTAAAATCACCTCTATCACACATTCTTATATAATGGAGAGTCAGTTTCCCTTCCCAGGGGCAAAACTGTTTAGAAAATGGAGAAATGAGGGAAAGATTAGTTCAACATAATTTCTATATAAGAAAACCTATTTGCCCTTGTAAAGGGATGATTTAAGCCTTTCTGTTTCCCTAGACTTTCGAGCCCGGTAACATTATTTTAGTATATATCAGTGTTTCTAATGCTTGAGAACTTACTTCATTTTCTCCCTTGAAGTTATTTTGTTTTCAAGCTGGGCAGACATTTTTCTAGCCCCATTGATGAATAATGAATGAATGTATAATAGTATTATACCAAACTCCTTTTGCTACTGATGTTTTTCTTGACCCAGAATTTGAATATCCAAGGGTGGTCATCTATCCAGGCATCTGGAAAAATCAAGGTGTGTTTGTATGCCTGATCAAGATAATAGCATTTTATTAGATTGTTTTAATTATGGAGCATCAGGCTTAATATTAATATTTTTATCATTGATTACAGTAAAATTGTCTACCTCCCAGGCTGAAGCAACATTAAAGTAACCATTTCTACCTATCTTAAAAAAAAAAATGAAGCTATGACTAGGCATGTAAAAGATAGACTTATTTTTGTTTTTGCATGTGATTATTATAGCAAGGTGAGTGGTGATGAGGAAGCAGCACAATTCAGCTGCTCAGGATAACTTGGTTGTTAATAACTTTGGACAGATCCACGAAGCTTTCTAAAATAACAGACATTGGGAATATTGACTCTTGCGGCCTGACCGATTCTCCTCAGTTATCACATGGCATTGTGCCCTTGTAAATATCTCCTTATGATTTTCAAAATGGATGAAACTTCACCCTTTCAGCCCAAGTATCCCTTGGGTTTTATTTTTACTTCCAGAACAGTCTTTATTTTAATCTCAATTACTAGTTGCTTTTTTTTTTTTTTTTTTTTGGTCACCTTCCAAGCTCTTGAGACAGTAATAAGAACTGACTGTGTTTAGGTACTGTTACTATTTTTTTTTTTTAAAGTGGTAACATGCTCTAATTGCACAGAAAAAGCACCCCACCCATAAAAGTTGATACTGCATCTATACTCAGAACACAAGCAACTCAGTTGATGACATTTGTGGCTCATATATTGGAACACAATGCATTACTGTCTTCTACCATAGTTGAATGAAGTTCCGTGGTGATCTGCCTATACCATTGTTATTCCTTTCATAAAGAATTCCTTCTTAGTTCATTTGTATTTAGCAAAATCGCTAATGATTTATTAATTTGTTGGTACTAAAACATTTTTTATTATTGGTTTTCTGGGTTCAAACTTTGCTCCTTTTACACTTTCTTGCCTCCTTGCCTTTTGAAAAACTAACCACATTTTTTTTTTCTGGATTTTACATCATCTTATGCTTGTAGAAACATAAATATACAGTGGAATTATAAACATCTGTTTTTAAGTAGTAACCATTAAAATTCTCTCTGTTGTGTGTGTATATATGTGTCTTTCCAGAGATTCTCCTAGAAAAAGAAAATAAAGATCTCCTTAGCAAATTGGGGTCATAATGGGTTGCAACCAAGTACAAGTGGGAACAAATCATGAGAGAAGGAGATGGTTGAGTGAGAGAGCAACAAAGAGGGAGAAAAAAAAGATGGATATCTCGATAGAGGAAGCCACCGTGGGGCTGGAAAGAGACCGGGTACTAGGGAAACCTCCAAGAACTCACAGGATGGCCCTGGCTAGGTCTCCAACCAATAGTGGAGGGAGTGCCTAAACAGGACTTCCCCTAGAATCAAATGAATAACCTCCCTAAGTGTCATCACAGAGCCTACATCCAAGAATGAATAGAGGTGGAGGCAAAGATCAATTGGCTGAGTACTGAGCCGAGCTCCTGGTCCAGCTGAGAGCAGAGGAGGAGAGTCTGTATGAGCAAGGGGACAGGGATTATGAGGAGGAGTCCCACAGAGATGGCTGGCTGGAGCTCTGGGGAGCTCACTGAATCAAGATCAGCCCCAGGGGAACCAGGGGAAAAGGAACTAGGCCCTCCAAGTGTAGGCAACTTGGATTGGCATGGACACTGTAGATCCTGGAGAGGTGGGATCAGACCATGTTCCTGTGCATGGGCTGGCACTTTAGAGTCCATTCCATGCAGAGGAACACCTAACCCAGTCTTGATTTGGGGATGAGGAAATCTGACTTACCTGGAGTGGGTGTGCCATGCTGAGCTGACCCATCTTGGGACTTTTTGTCCTTTTGGGAGAGGGGATTGGAGGGATTGGGAGGAGGGAAGGGAGGGAGAGCAGAGAGCAGGGGTTTACATGGGGGAAAAAAAGAATAAAGAGAAAAAGATTTTAAAATAAAAATAAGAAAAAATATTTGAGTGTATTTGCTGCATTTACATGCAAGTGTGTACAGTACCCATAGAGACCAGAAGAGATGGCCCAATCCTCTAAAATTGGAATTGCAGGTAGTGTGTACTATACTAGGGGTTTTAAAATCCAACCCAAGTCTGCTGCAGACACAACAAGTGTTCTTAACCACTGAGCCATCTCTTCAGCTCTGTGTATTAAAATATATAATTAGTAGATGAAATAACATATTGTCATATGACATTTTCAAACATACTTAGTTTTGATAGATTCTTCCAAAGTTCTGATAACTCCTCTCCATTCTCTGCCTCCTTACCACTTGTATTTTTCCAGCCACAGTATTACCTTTTCCATCTTCATGCCATGTCTTTATTGTGTCCATTCCCTGTTACTTAAGAACTTGTTTCTTTTTAGATGCCTTCACATAGAGGCTACAATCCACACACAAGAGAAAATACACAGTGTTTGTCCTTTGAGCCTGGATTCTACAATCAATATCCTTATTTTCTGGTTCCCTTCATTTATTTGCATGTTTATTAATTTCTTTTGATTTTACAGTTAAATGAAATCTCATTGTGCTTATGAACATCTTCTCCTTGTACTATATCTTTATTACCCATGATTTTTTGATGAGCATCTAGGTTGATTCCATTTTCTAGCTATTGTGAATAGAACATCAATAAGTGTATGTATATATATATATATATATATACACACACACACACACGTATATATGTATGTCTATATATGCAATGTATTGGTGGTAGGATGTGGTTTAGGGATATGTATATATGTATAAATTAATTATGTATAGGTATATATATGTATATGTGTGCAGTATATACACATATATATACATACATATATACACACACATGCTCACACACATATATATACACACACACATGCACACACACACACACACACACACACACACACACACACACACACACCTCCAGGATTGAAGGAATTATATTTCTGGAGGATACAAGTAGTTCTCTCTCCCTGCATCTTCTTCATCATTTAGTGTCATGTGCTTTCTTGATGACCAAGGATAAACACTTGAAAAATATTTTTGGCTATTTTTACTCACTTTGAGAATTGTCATTGGTTCAGTTCATTGGATAATTTACTGATTAACAGTTTTGACATTATAGTCGTTAAAATTTGAAGTTCTTTATATAATCTATATATCAGTACTCTGTTAATATTGAGAGCAGTGTTTTCTTCCATTAGATGGGCCGCTACTTATGTTCAGCCGCAGTTTCCTTTACTACGCAGAAGTTTTAAATATTTTAATGTAATTTCATTTGTTAATTCTTAAGGTAATACTCGGTGCTGGTGGGGTTCTAGTGAAAAACTTCTGGCCTATATTTCTGTATTGAAGTTCTTTCTATGTTTTTATCTAGCAGTTTCAACATTTATGGTTTTAAATTCAATTTTTTGATATACTTTGAATTGATTTTTGTGCAAGATGAGGGATATGAATCTAATTTTCATTGTCAAATGTCTTATTTTATTTCTTTTTATCTCCAGTTTTTGGAAGTTTTCATGGAGGAGATTTTACCTCCTTAATTAGGTTTATTTCTGAGTATATTATAAGCTATTGTGAATGAGATTTTTTTCTATTATCTTTCTGAGCAAGTTTATTATTGGTATGTAGAAAAACTATGTATTTTTGTGTTGATTTTGTATACTGCTAAATTACTGAAAGATCTTAAAGTTTTCAGGTAATGTCTATTAGGTACTTTAAGCAGAGAATCATGTCATCTGTTAATAGGTGTAATTTCATCTCTCCCTTTTTGTTGTACAAATAAAGGAAACTCGGAACCAGATATCAGGGAAAGGCTGAAATATCAAAGTAAGGAAACACCACAGTCAGATCTCACCCAGCTGTCTTCCAGCTTCCTTACTCTCGCTCCTCATAGCTTCTACTACCTTCATCTGTCTTTCTATGCCTGCCTTAAATACCCTCTTCATTCAGTTGTTTCACGTCCAGGTTAAGAATAAATGCATGGGCTACTACTATTTGGTCGTTAGCCTTGAACTCACAGAAACACAGAAAGATCTCCTCTGTCTCTGGAGTTATGGGATTAAAGGCATGACACCACCACTGCCTGCCTGGGAGCCTGGAACTCCCTCTGTAAACCAAGAGGGCCACAAATTCAGGTCTGCTGGGATTAAGGGCGTAGGTCACCACTCCCTGATATTCCCTATCCTGGATTGACTGTGGGTAGATCCCTCTGATATTTCAGATTGGCTTTTTAGTAAATATGAAACATGTCACCACCCCTTTTTATTTGTAATTCTTTTATATTCCTTGATCTTTGTGTGCTAGCAAAGATTTTGAATATACCTGTGAATGGATATGGTGCACATACTCATCTCATTCCAGACTTTAGAGAATACGCTGTCAGTTCTCCACCACTTGCTCTGGCACTGCCTAGTGAGTTGTCAAATTTGGCCTTTATTAAGTTGAGATATGTTCTTTCTGCTCTCAGCTTCCTTAACTGAACTTTTCAAATGCCTTGTCCTTCTTTATTGGCAGTATCATGTGGTTTTTTTCTTAATTGTATTTACATGGTTTATTACTTTTTATCTGAACCTGTTTAACTAAGCTTACATTTCTGGAATGAACTCATCTTTGTCATGATGTGCTCCTGAATTTGAGTTGAAAGTATCTAGGTGATAATGTTAACATCTGCTTTCCTCAGGGAAATGGATCTGTAAGTTTCTTGTTGGCTTGTGCTTGTCTTACCTCACTATCTTAATGCAACTCCTTCCACCCTTCCTCAGGTGAGTTCACTTTCTTGTTACAAAATGGTTTCTTGGTCCCAGGTGGCCAGATGTCCAGACCCACAGACCTGCTGCCCAGACCCCTTAGCCACCCTCCACTGCTTAGGCTCCCCCCTGAAAATGACTCAGAAGCTTATATTAAGTTCATGTTGCTTGACCTATAGCTCAGGCACATTGCTAGCTAGTTCCTTCATCTTAACTCAACTTATTGCCATTAATCTGTCTGCCACGTGGCTCGTGACTCACCTGTGTTCCTTACATGTTTCTTCTTTGGCTGATTCTGCCCTCCTTCTCCTAACTATTCTGATTCCCCACCTATTTCTACGGTGGCTGCCATGACCAAAACAGCTCCTTTATTTAAAGATTGATGTATACAGCATACAGAAAGACATTCCCACATCACTTTCTGTTTTTGTTTTTGGAACTTTTTTATTAATTTTTTTTATTTTAAAATGTTTTTCCATACCCACCACTGCTCACCCTCCATCCCCTACCCCCAGTTCTCCCCCAGCCTCTCCCCTCTCTCCCCACCACAACTCCCCATCCATTGCCCAGAGAGGACAAAGAAATCCATGGTGAGTCAATTCAGTTTGGCATATCCAGTTGAGGTAGGACCAAGTCCCTCCCTCAAGCATCAAAGCTGAGGAAGGTGTTCCCTGGCAAGGCATGTGCTCCAAAAAGCCAGTTTATGCCCCAGGAATAAATTCTGATCCCACTACCAGAGTCTCCACAAACTGCCCATGACATTTGACTGTCATTCCCATTAAGAGGACTTAGTTCAATCCCAAGGAGTGCCTCCCCACCCTCCCCACCCACTCCACTCCCCACCCCCACCCCCGCCGCCCGGGTGTCATTTCAGAGTTAGTGAGCTCCCAATAGCTTGGGTCAGCTGTCCTTGTGGGTTTCCTTATCATGGTCTTGACCTTTCTACTCACGTAATCTCTCCTCCTATCTCTTCCGTTGGACCAGTAGCGTGACCCGGTTTTTAGCTGTAGATCTCTGCTGCATCTACCCCAGTCAGTTCCCGGATGAACGAACAGTTTTGAGCAGTGTTGCTGATGTTTTTTGAAGCTTGGTGGGATTCAGTCATAATCCATACAGTCCTGGACTTTCATTTAAGCGAAATTCAGTTACTGCTTCAGTCTAACTTTTAGAGTTCTGTTAAAATCCTTGATTATTATTTTACTTTCATTTCAGGAGGTCTTACTCACTTAGAAATTTATCCATCCCATGCAGGATTCCATTTTGGAGTATTCATTTTTAAAGTATTTTTTAATGATCTTCTGGATTTAGTGATAACCTGTTATAACTGTTCCCTTTCGTGTGTGTCTCTTCAGTTCCTCTTTCCTTCCTCTCTCCCTTGCTTCCCCCTCTCTCTTTCTCTCCCCCCCCCCAGTTTGTGTGATTTTAATCAATTTCTTCGTTAATCAGTTTTACATGCTATTTTCCCAGTCTCTATTCTATTTTCTTTTGTTATTATATTATTGCTTTGTTTTGTGCTAATATTTATTAGTTTTTGCTCTCTACTATTTGGGGGCCTGGGGGTCTGTCTTCTTTTTCCCCTTCCAATATCTTTATGATATTCCATTAGAGCTTTTTTTTTTTTTATCACTCTGATTTTACAATGTGGGTACTTAAATATCCTATTAGGACTTCCTTGGCTGTATTCCAGAGGTTCTGGTATATTGGGTTGTAATTTTCATTTGATTTGGTGATTTTTAAAATTTTCTTCTGAATTTTCTCAGTGGCTACCTGTTGATTCCCTAGTATATTATTCAGTCTCCCAGTCTGAGTGTGGCTTCTATCTGTGATTGATTACAGTTCTTAATTTTTTTTTTTTTAGACATTTTTTTAAACATACCAACCACAGTTCTACTTTGCTCCCCTTTTCCCACTTCCTCCTAGCTTCCCCCCACCCCACCACCCATCTACTACTCCTCAATGAAGATAAGGCCTCCAAAGGGAGTCAGTGAAGTCTAGGATATACAGTTGAGGCAGGACAAAGCCCCTCCCACCATATCAAGGCTGAGCAAGGTGTCCCTCTGTAGGGAATGAGTTCATTCACTAGGGATAAATCCTGGTCCCACTGCCAGAGGCCCCACAAACTTCCCAAGGCATACAATTGTCATCCATACTCAGAGGGCCTAGTTTAGTCCCATGCGGGTTCCCCAGATATCAATCATATAAGCAAGACAGTTAAGACCATGTTGGGGAAACCCACAGAGACAGCTGACTCAAGCTACTGGGAGCTCATGGACTCTTGACTGATTCTATTTCTACTTGGACTTGATAGATTTCTTGGAGACAACAGATACTATTTATTAATCCATTCAGCTAGTTTGCATATTTTAATTGGTGACTTATGCCATTTGCATTGAAGAGTGTTGTTGTTGAAAGGGTCTCACCATTACCAATGATTTTTATAGATATTTCTTTAATGGGTTGGTTTCTTTCTTAACGATTCTTTCCTTTCTTTCCTCATAGAATTAGAGGCTTTTTTTGTTTCCTGTGACATGATCATTTCTTCCTGGCTTCCTTCTCTTTATATGTTCCTCTTAAAAAAAATGCATCCTTTCTTACATTTCCATTAATGAAACTGTCTTTTTCTGTATAGATGTCTTTTAATAAGTGCAGTTGGGTCTTTCTTTGGACAGCAAGCTTCCAAATAATGACACGGAGATCTGTTTTTAAGGATAAAAGGTTGGCCTTAGCTTAGACTTGTTCCCAAATAATTCTTAAAACTTAAATTAACTTGTTTGTATTAATCTAAGTTCTGCTCCATGTCTTGTTACCTCTGCTCAGTACAGTACTTCCCACTTTGTCCTTGTCTGGCTGGGGAATGTCTACCTCTCAGCTTCTTCTCCAGAGTTCCCCTCTCTCCCCAGAAGTACGGAACCGATGCGTGTATACTCTCCTGTGTGCCCTATGTACCCTATCATGTTCAGAGACAGTGGCACTAGTGTACTCCTCGGGGAAGATGTAGTTTGTATGGCATTGGGGGGATTCAAAGAATGTGAAGACTTAAGTATTGAAGTGAGGAAGGTGTAGAATGAGAAGGAAAGTATATAATTTGGATTTGTGAAATGGCCTATAGAAAGTGCTATTTATTATTTTTAGAAAGAAAAAAAAAAAAGACAGGAACACAAACCTTTTCTAACAAATTACAAGTTAGAGCCCAGCACAGTACATGTACTAAAAAGCATGTAAATATTTCTGAACAGAATAGTTGAAGTGATTATTGTAATTAAAATAGAAGTAGATAAAATAATAGTGAATAATAAAATGAACCATAAGGAATAAAAAGTAAAAATCCAAAACAAAATAAACACAAATAAGTAACAGCTCATGTTTTGCCCAGCTTTGGCAAGACCCACTTACTTTGGTTGGTCTATCAGGTACAGAACAAACTCCATACTAACTTGCTGTGGCCTGTTATAGCTTCTTGTGGGGGCTGGAGTAGAGAATGTTGAAGACCTCTCAGTTCAGACTTCCTTACCACCATTGCTGCAGCCTCCACAGTCTGTGCTGCTTGGGTTCTAGTGGTCCTTTTAGAATGCTGCACCATGCCCCATTTTCCCCTCAGATCTTCCCAAGGTTCAAATCCGTTGCTCCTCTTCCCACTTACAGGGGTGGAAAATATCATGAGTATTGTACTGTGCTGCTACTTTCCACTCATGGCACACTAAGCTCAGGTTCCTGCATACACATTCAGTTCTTGCAGCACCCTGCACATAATTCCAATTTTATGATCCCTGATGGGAAAGGGATGACTAGCATTGCTAATCTTCCTACTTTAGATTTCTTAGATTTCTTTTATCTAGTCTCTCCCCCCCCTCCCCCTCCCCGTCTTTCCTGTTTGGTACAGTATCTATGTCTTATGCACCACATTCCTGTTCAGCACAGAGTTCAATCTCCAATTTGAGTTTCCAGCAGTGAAGCTCCTCCCCCAGGACTCATAGTTCCCGGGGGCCCCACCCCTTGATCATACAACTGTGGCCAGAGCCAGCTCACTGCAGTTCTGGTTACTCTGTATGGGGCAGCGGCTGGGAACTTTGTGCAGAGATTTTCACTCAGTCTTATTTTTGTTTCTGTAGTTCGTTCTCTTGTTTCTCAGTCAGTGTCTTTTTATCTTGACTTACATCTGAACTCCCGTCTTAGAGATACTGGCTCTGATCTTCCGTCTTCCTACGTTTTAGAACCTTGAGCTTTACTCCACACACACACCCTCCCTTTCCTTTTGGACTACTTTTATCAGGCATTTTTTAATTCCCTGTACTTTTAAAATCTACTAGAACTTTGGGGCCTGCCTGGCTTATGGCTGTGCTATGGCTGTTACCTTGGTGTTCTTGTAGACTACTAACAGTGGAAGTGGCCGTGTCTCTTGACTCTTTTTCCTGCTCTTGGGGCTCTTCCCCTATTTGGTGGCCTTGTCCAGCCTCAATATGAAGGCCTTTGCCTTGCCCTGTTGTGTCTTCTTTTGTCTTTTGTCCTGTTTGGCTGTGATCTCTTTGGAGGCCTGCTGTTTCCTGAAGAGAACACAGTGGTGGAGTGGATGTGGGGTGGAGATGATATGGTAGGGGACTGAGAGAAATGAATGGAGGGGAAACTTTGGTTGGGCATACTGTGTGAGAGAAGCCTCTGTTTTCATTAAAAGTTTTAGAAAAATAAAAATAGAGCAAAAAGAAAGGTTAGTTTTTAGATTAAACCTAATTCATTCTGTTCTAATGTTCTTCAATTCTTGCATTCACGTGTTTCTTGTTGTTTTCTGAAATCATGTTTCTTTTGTTAGTATAAATATCCCTTTATGTGTATGTGTGTTTCACTGGTGGTCACAAATCCCAGACTTGATTGTTTAAAAATGTTTATATGTTATTATAATTATGGAAAAAATATTTTTGTATGGTAAGTACTTGTAACTTGACATATATTTAGTTTCATTTAGCACTTATAGTAGTCATAACATTATTACATAATGTGCATCATTTCTATTAAATGTGGAGCTAGAGATAAAATTCTGTAGTTAAGAAAGCTTGGTATTCTTCCATACAACCCAACAACCATGAAGGTGGCTAACTACCTCCTGTAGGTCCAGCTTCAGGGGAATGGATCCTATCTTCTGGCTTCCAGGTGAAGTTGTAAACATATGGCATACTCACACACAAATTAAAAGATACACACACACACACACACAAATTTAAGAATATGTATAGTATATATAGTAACATATACTTACAACAGTTCCAACTTCATTATTGTTTTTTTTTTTTTAAAAAAAAAATTCTGTTAGTTTGAAGGTTTTTTTCTTTTGTTCTTTTGGATGTTAGTAAACTATTAACCTCCTATGTTAAATTATTGTGTTATGTATATAGTATATATTCAGTTTTTAAAATCTTTAGCTATTGCATATGTTAACCATCCAAGAATAAGCAACAAAAAAAATAATTTGTTTAAGGAAATGTATTAAGGGGAATGTCAAAAGGGGAAAATGCTAAGGATCCAGAAGACAGTGAACTAATTTTCAACCCATAGTTAATTTCTAAGAAAAAAGTTGGGCTGGTGAGCTGTCAAACCACAGAAAAGCCTAAGAACAGGTGAACAAAACTGTTGGGCATTTCTTGGTTCAGCACCACCTAGAGAAGACTTTTGTATATAAGCCTTCTTTGGAATTCATGCAGACTTAGATTGCTATCAGTCCTGTGATGGGCAATCTGTAAGATACTTCTCACTGTTTTCTTTTTATGATTGCCTTCTAATGATTACAGTTGACTGTGCTATGCCATTGGGCACTTTTACCTTCCTTCTGACTCCTAGTTGGGCATTCACTGTCTTCTTTCTGTATTCTTTATCTTCCCCTTTTTGTGTGATCCTTGAAGAAACCAGCAGCTATGATATGGACTGCCCATGAAGAGATCCATGTGATGTGGTAAAGAGCGGAGTAAGACTTCTGGTCAGTCATCAGAAGGTTAACAGAATTATTTAGTTGGAAAGTGCATGGGAAATGGATTCCTGCCAAACCTTTGCAAGTGAATTTGGAAACATAGCCTCCCCAGTCAAGTATAGAGATAACACTGAAGACCCAGCTGTCAGATGAGAGAAAATGAATTAGAGACCTTGAAATACAAGCACTCAAGTGATCCTCATGCAGAGTTTGATTCATAGAAACTGTGACATAATAAATAATTATTATATTAAACTAGCCAGTGCTACAGTAATTTGTTACACAGAAATACATATTCCCTTCTCTTTTGTATTTTCCATTGACACATTGAATAGGTATTTTACATGTGCCTTATTTGTTCCTTCTTCTTTAATTTACTGTCAATTTCTCATAAGTTTAATTTTGAATATTTTTCTTCCACATATCAGTTTACTGTATCTGTTATTCTATGTGTAATCCATTGCTGAATTATTTAATGGTAAGAGTTTTGTAATTTTTATTAACCATTTTATATTAAATCTATGAAGTCAAAATTTTACTATTTAATCTAATTATTAGTTGTATTAGTCTTAATAATATGAATTGCATGTCTAATTATTTCAGTTTTGAGGACTATGAAGTTCTACTTTTTTCTCTTCTTTTAAATTAATTGCCTCAATCAATTTGATGGTTTGGTTCTATATGATTTTTTGAATAGAATGCTTATTCCCCATGGATAAAATGCTTTTTAATACTGTCATTATACTTGTGATTAAACATTGCTTAAGAATGAGTCCCTATAATGTTAGGAATACCCATGGTCTTGCAACAGCTTGTCATCTTGTTTAGAATTGCTAGAATCAAGTTGTGTGTAGATTGGTATATTCTTATTAATCACAGCTGTGGTGATTGAATCAAAACATTTAACTCTTATGAAACCCTGATGCATAGGATGGAGGATCAATTTATCATTATGCACATTTTAATTATAAACATTTACTTGCTATTATATATGTAAATGTATATAAATACATGAAACAAATCAAATGTTTTATTTTGAAAAAAAAAATAGTGTAAATACCTGTTGTACAGGACTATCCTCCACCTTCAGGACTTCTGTTGAGACTGCTCAAAAATGAAAACCACAACTGGTCCTGTTGACAGTATCATCCCTTAAAGACAAAGGGGATACATGGTGTCATAGAATCTTCAGCTGAGTAGTCACCTCTTCCAACTGATTCTCTACAGTTCTTCACTAATTGCAAAAGTTATTAGGTGAGATTGCAACATGAGGTTTCTGGGCTCCTAGCCCCACAATTCGGACCAGCCAAGTGCTGCTTATCTAGACCATCAATCCCAAAGTCCCAAAGAAACACAGAGATGCTTACATTAACTTCATGCTGTGTGGCCTATGGCTTAGGTATATTGCTACCTAGCTATTTCATCTTAATTCAACCAATATTCATTAATCTGTCCTGCTGTGTGGCCCGTGGCTCAACTGTGCTTCTTACATGTTGCTTCCTTGGACAGCTGGGTCAATCTCTCTTTGACTCTGACCTCCTCCTACCTATACTCTGATTCATGCCTTCTGCCAAGGGACAAAACATTTCCTTTATCTAAAGAATTATATTCACAGCATATATATATATATATATTTCCACATCAGAAGATGTCAGAGAATGTAAGTGGGAAATGTTGCGGGGACGGAGTTGGAGCTATACAGACATGTTTTTTATTGGTGCAGTAGTTCATTGTAGCTACTTTAAGTGCACTTGGGTTCCTACCTGTAACCTCTCACCTTTGGATCTGTAAGGAAGCCTAGTAAGTCCATTTGTTACCCTGCACCTTGGCAGACTGTGTCAATGTTTGTCCTTGGGATCTTAAGAGGAGGGTAGGCATTGTTTATGTCTCTCTCTGGGAAAGAATTTTATAGAGAATACCACATACATACCTTAAGATCTATGTGTTTTTTACACTTCTGATATTATTTTCTGATATATCTTCTGTGAAACATGACATGTTTTCTACTTGTTTCTCAGATTATGATATTACATGATTTACGCAAGTCTTTCAAGAATTTGCCATATGCTGCAGAGTTTAAAATAAAAAAATGAGATGAAAATAGTTTATTAGAATTAAATCAGACTAAGAAAGTAAGAAAAGACTATTAATTCCTTGGTATTCTCTTGCATCTGCTTTCCAAGTACCAAGACTACATGTATACACTATAATACCTAGCTTTTGAACATTAATTTGGTCACATATTGCATTGTGGTCTTGGCCAGTTATTAGAGTCATAAGTGCTTTATATTTTAAATGTTTAAAATGAAAATAAGAAGATATCTGTCTGTGAGGAGTTTGCAGCTAATGAGATAATTCATGCTAATTAAATAAGAATGCCTCAAACATCAAACAACTCATTAATTTTAAAGAACACTGTGCTATTATTATTATCAACATTATTATTAGTACTGTGTTCTTAAGAATTTCTTAGGCCAAGCAAACTATTGAATATCTGTAATTATTCTTAGGAAAAGATTTTCTAAGTTGACAATACAAGAATATAAATCTCTATCTCTATATTTTGCATTGATTTCATCATTCTAGAGAAAGAAAGCAGACCTTGACCAGGCTGTGATAAAAGGGTAATTGAAAAACTATGCTAAACATTCTCATTATAACATAACAAGACACATGTCTACATCTTAATCATTCTATCCCAAGACAGTATACTCTGTAATGGTTAACAATAACTATAGGTCCAAGCCAAGATGAGGGCTGACTTGTCTATCACACATACTCTCCATTTTCAGGCTGAGATGTCCACAACAGCACAGTACCCACCATTGATTACCTAATTACACAATCATCCCATCAGTAGATCAGCGCAACATCTGTGACCCTGTGTGTCACCATCACAACCCCCTTTGTCGATTCCCCTAGAGCTTCACTGAGGCGGTTCTACTGACATAATATATTCATTATCCATTAGATCTGGCACACGCTCTGCGGTGCTCAATTACGATACAATCGAGCGAAGGGTCTGGTGTCGGCCAATGTAATGACTTTCTGATTATCTGTCTTTAAATGATGAATGAAATGAAAATGTAGTGCTCAAACCAAATATAAGATTGTTAGGATGCCAAATGAAAATTGTACATAGCCTCCTTTATGGCAGGATGGCAGACGCCTGCTTTTATTAAGCGATAGATATCTAAAAGCAGTTTTCCAAATCATCCCTGCCTTTCACTTATAAGATTATTGTGTCTATGAAATCTAAGTCATAAATTGATATTTTAGATCATTGAAATACTCTTTAAGTGAAAGTTTAATTCATAAGATTGCATAATACTTTCATGTTTTCTTAATATTTCCACTTTATTTGATCCAATAAACTGACCTCCCAGTAATAGATTTATTGCTTCTAGTTTGTCACCTGGATCAAATTATTTTTTAGATGTTTTTGTCTCATGGAGAGCTGTAAAATAATTAAGCAGATTGATACATAGACAGGAATTTTTTAAAAAACATGCCAGGATTATAAATAAGTGAGAAATTCAAAAACATTTTGTTGTTCAAATAATTATGAAGCAGGTGTTTGATAGTACAGTCATTTCTGTTTCTGTTTACATCTTTAGTTATTATTCTGTTAATTATAATTGAAAATCCAATAGAGCTTCATATTGAAGCACTCAGAGCTCTGACTGAAATTACCACTTCTCAGCTTATTCCCTTAAATAGAACACATTGGACTTTTGATTGTGAAATAAATTTAAAAAGCTAATCCCCTTCCCAGCTCTTTAAACTCTATAATAATTGAACATTTTGAAAGACTCAGAAAGAGAAGAAGTTCAGGAGTATTAATTTTTGCTTTTAGTATTTGGAGAATTTCTGAAGTAGTCTTATTCCTCTATAACTATTAGAAATGTGGGCAAACTCCAGTTCCAATAGGTTCTCCCCTGACATAAAGACATTAGGAAAAATGTTTCCTGAAATTCATCCTACTACATTGTTTTTGTTGGTGTATTATTTTCTTAATTTGTTTCTCCTTTTTTCAGACACTACCACAAATTTGTCTTCAGTTAAAATTAAGTTGGTTTGAATCTCATTTAACTAGAACCAAGTAATAGAGTACTTGACTCCAGTCATAATGAATTGACAGCCCTACACTCTTGAGGACTGATGTCCTTCACATATGAAATTTTTCAACAGAATTGAATCTTCTCTAGGATAAAGAAGTGAGAACATCTATATGAAACATTCACATAATTAGCATGATAACCACCTTGTTGTAGTCTATCATAAAGATAACAGCACAAAATTGTGCTCAAATGTCTTGAGGCCTTTTAGGTAAAGTTAAAAAAAAAAAAAAAAGATAAAAACTGTCTCCAAGGCCTTAGTCAAAATGAGCCCACTAATTAATAGGGTGCACTCCAACATTCTTGATCTACAAACTTTACAAGAATTTTGTGAGTCTGTATTTCATAAAACTAAACAGGGTAGGTAATGTGTTATTTTTATTTCCAGTTAGAATAGAAAATATCTAAGTATGGATTTATTGGAAGCAGTAGAGAAACGGAAATGTGTATTCATTTGAAGGTCATTGGTTTATTTTTATTTCAGATTTGTTTATTTCAAACTGAATATTAATTTAGAGGGCATATTGATTTTTCTTTGTATAAAATGTAGTAGCAAGAAGGTTAATGATTTCTTTAACTTCATAAAGACATAATTTCTTCAAGTATTTTGAAAAGGGTCTAGGTTTTAATATAGCATTCTTGTTACTACCCCCTTATCAGTTTGTTATGGGCTAAAAAAAATGCAAACAAAATGTTTCAAAATAAAATTTGTGTTATTGTTTTGTTTAATCTCAGCATATTAGTGAGAGATAATTTAACAATATCAAAAAAGTATCTAGAGGTCGAGTGAACTACAGTCTTAATCTCTAGGCTGAACTGTATCCAATTATTCCATAAAATTATCTATGTACTGTTGCAAAATGTCCCATTGACCTCTGTGTGTTTTGGTAGGAGGCAGAGTCCTGGATCATAAAATAGTATTTTAGTCTCATAGCAAGTGGGGCATGAGCCTCTCTAAAGCTAGTTATGACAACCTCAAGGCTCATGACTGTCAGAAGACTGCTGCATGTATGGGTATGTGACAGGGCAGTAACCATGCTCTTAGGAACCCAAAATATTTTATAACAGAAAGTAGGCATGTTTAAGTTTTCTCCAGGGCGGGGGGAGGGAGATATTATCTCTGTCTTCAAAGGTTCTCAAGAATTCTGCTTTTAGTTCCAGCAGAAAAACAAAGGGCTCTCTTTATAATTGCCAACTACTTTCTGATCAAATAACATTGAAGAGAGAGTTCAAAACCAAAGCATGCTCCCATACAGGTAACAATATGGAAGGCCCACTAAAAATTATCCCCCAATGTTTTTCAGAAAAATAATGTTTATGCCTTTAATGTTTTAGGAGTTTGCAGTTTTTTCTTTTGAACACACTCATATTTTATTTTTGCACGGTTTCATTCTTTCGTCTTAATTAAAATTAAATAATTTTGCATATTTATGAGGCAGTGTGGTTTTGGATAGTGCATCCTTCTACATAGTGATCAAATGAAGGTAGTTACCATTTCCATGTAAATTGTTTAGCTACAGGAAGAGACTTCATTTCTTCTCTTGCCACAAGAATTTGTGTTTAGCTCTTTAGGCATGCACACCTCTCCCTGTGGGCCTTTGTATTAGGGCAATAACTTTCACTTCCATTAATTGGCTTCAATTTATAGCATGTACTCCCTTCATTTTGTCAATCTGTCTGTCTGTCTACTTCTTCTTTTCTTTTAATTCTGCCATAATCTATCAGTGGCTGCACAAGGCAATTCTGTAACTTGGCTATTAAAATTGCTGAAATAACCACGGGATGCTGGAATCTCTTTGATAAGTTTATTTGACTTTCTCTGTGCTCTAATCTCAAATGGTCTAACTATGTCATTCAGTTTATGTAGTTTAGATTTAAGAAATGTATGTGTTGTATTCCTCAGTGTAATAATACTGGTTACATTTCATCTCCACCCTGGAGCCTTACTCTACCTCCTGTATACTAGCCAGAATTTGTTATTTTTGGATTGTTTGATCATAGCCACTAGGACTAGTTAGTGTAAAGTGTGGTTTTGACATGCACTTCTCAGTTCTCAATGTTGTTGAATAGTTTATATTTCTTTTCTCTTTTCAAAATTAACTAGTCTAACCATTTCACCATTTTAGATGGGTTTTCTTATTTACTTGATAAGTGAAATCTTTCAAAATTCTTTTTAGATTTCTGATATTAATCTTATGCCAAGAAAACTGTTTACAAATAGTTCCTTCAGTTTTATAAGTAGTCTCTCTACTGTGTGATCTTTTGGTCATGGCTTCATGATGTTCTGGTTTTACATCATCCCATTTGTCTGTTTTACTTTTAAGATCTAATCAGAGGAAAAAGTCATTTCAAATAAAGATGCTTAAAGTTCCTGAAGTGTTCTTCCTATTTCCTTCAAGTGGTTTCATAATATCAGAAGCTATATTTATGTCTTTGCCACAGTTTCAGCTAAATTTTGTACATGGTGAGGAATAGCATTTAAATTCCATCCTTCTATATGAGACCATCCAGTTTGCCCTACACTGTCTGTTTAACAGGCTACCCTCTGTTTAACTATGCACCTATGACATTGTCAGTCAATTAACAGAGCTAGGTTTGTGCAACCTCTAGTCCACTTGTTTCCACTATGCTCACACTCTACGTCTTTCTCTCTGTGCCTCACAGTATCTCTTGAGATTAGGTGCTCCGAGGCCATCAGCTACATTTGTTTAGCTCAAGACCTCTTTGCCTGTCTGGAATGCTTGTGTTTATACACTCATGTCATCTTTGCCCACTTCGCTTCTCTTTCCCTCTGTGGCCTCTCTTCCTCCATTCTTCCTTCCTTTCTTCCTATATTTCTTTTTTTTTTTTTTTTGAAGAATACCACTGATATCTTTCTAAGATTTTTGTTGAATCTAAAAATTCCTTTGGATAGGAAAGAATTAAATAATATTTCTTCCACTTTTTAAAAAAAAAGTTCAAATCTGGCAGGGTCATCTGTTGGAGTTTGCTGATGAAATATTTGGAGTCATATATATAATATTACAGGTGGCTCTTGGCTCACAGTATTCCAACCTCGGACTCCTACAACTGCTTTCTTATAATGGCATGGGCCACCACTAAACTTTAAATTTAATGTTTCCAATGCTTTAATTTAAAAGATTATTTTCTGTCTTGTGGAGATTTTTTTAAATGGCTGTCTTATAACTTCTTAATCTCATCGGCTAAATAATTTTCTGTTTATCTTGTGTGTGTGTGTGTGTGTGTGTGTGTGAGAGAGAGAGAGAGAGAGAGAGAGAGAGAGAGAGAGAGAGAGAGAGAGAGAGAGAGAGAGAGAGAGAGTTCATACACTAGATCCCATTGGTCCCACAGCAATAGGCCCTACAAACAGCCCGCCCCATTCAGCTGTTCAGAGGGCCTCGTTTGGTCCCATGTAGGTTCCCCAGATGTCAGTCTAGAATCAGTGAGCTTCCAATAGCTGGGATCAGCTGTCGTTGTGGATTTTCTCATCATGATTTTGACAACTTTGTTCATATAATCTCTTTTTTTTTCTTTGACTGAACTGCGAGCTCAACCCAGAGCTAAGTGGTAGTTCTCTGCATCTGCTTCTATCAGTTGCTGGATGAAGGTTCTATAATGACAATTAAGGTAGTCATTAATTTGATTATAGGAGAAGGCCAGTTCAGGCACCCTATGTGCTTGGAGTCTTAGCTGGGGTCATGTTTGTGGGTTCTTGGGTATTTTTCTAGCACCAGATTTCTCTCTTCCCACAATGTATCTATATATATTTATATGAAAATTCTGAGTAATACTCCATTATGTAAATATGGCACTAAGTTATTTCCAGGAACAGGCTGTTACAAATAATGCTGCTATGAACATAGTTGAGCAAATGTCCTTGTGGTATGAATGTGCATCCTTTGGATATATGCCCAAGAGTGGTATTTCTGAATATTAGGTAGATTAATTGACAATTTTCTTGGAAATCACTATAGTTTTATAGCGGTACAAGTTTACATTCCCACCAGCAATGGAGGAGTATTCCCCTTACTCCACATCCCCTCCAGCATAGGTTGTCATCACTGGTTTTGACTTAGCCTTCTGACAGGTGTAATATGGTATCTCAGAGTTGTTTTGATTTGCATTTCTCTGATGGCTAAGGATGTTAAGAAAGTAATTAAGTGTCTTTTGGTCATTTGAGATTCTTTTGTTGAGAAGACTGTTTAGATCTGTACCCCCATTTTAAAAATTGGAATATTTGGGTTTTTGATCTCTAGTTTCTTGTGTTCTTTATATATTTTAGAGATCAGCTCTCTGCCATATGTAGAGTTGGTGAAGATCTTCTCTCATTCTGTAGGCTGTCATTTTGTCTTATTGGCTTTGTCCTTTGCGTTACAGAAGCTTCTCAGTTTCAGGAGGTTCCATTTATTAATTGTTGCTTTTAATGTCTAGGCTACTGGTGATATATTTAGGAAGGGATCTCCTATGATAATGGGTTCAAGACTAGTTTCAACTTTCTTTTATATCAGACTCAACATAACTGGATTTATGTTGAGGTCTTTTATCCACTTGGACTTGAGTTTTTTGCAGGGTGATAGATGTAGAACAATTTGCATTTTCTACATGCCATCATCTACTTATGACAACACCATTTGTTGAAGATTTTTTTCCATTGTATATTGTTGACTTCTTTGTCAAAAATGAGGCTTTCATAGGTGTGTGGATTAATATCAGGGGCTTCAATTTGATTCCATGGATCCAGGTGTCTGTTTTTATGTCAGTACCAAGCTGTTTTTATAGTAGATCTTGATTTAGGGGTGATGATGCCTTCAGAAGTTCTTTCATTAAACAGGATTGTTTGGCAATTCTGGGTTTTCTTTGTTCTTTTTTTTCCCATATGAATTTAGTTATTATTGTTTCAAGGTCTGTGAAAGATTGTGTTGGGATTGTAATGGGAATGGCATTAAATCTGTAGATTGCTTTTGGAAAGATTGCCAGTTTTGCAATGTTGATCAGTCCTACACAAGAGCATGGGAGATCTTTCCATTTCCTAATATTTTCATAAATTTCTTTCTACAATGATTTTAAGTTTTTGTCATACAGGTCTTTTACTTGTTTAGTTAGAGATACTCCAAGATATTTTACGTTATTTGTGACTATTGAAAAAGGTGATGTTTCCCTGATTTTTTTTTAGCCCTTTTATATTGTGTATAGGAAGGCTATTGTTTGTGTGTGTGTTTGTGTGTGTGTGTGTGTGTGTGTGTGTGTGTGTGTGTGTGTGTGTGAGTTAATCTTGTATCTTGCACATTGCTGAAGTTATAGATCATCTGTTGGAATTTGCTGATGGAATATTTGGAGTCGCTTATATATATTATCATCTGCAAATAGTGAAAGCTTGACTTCTTCTTTTCCCATTTGTATCTCTTTGATCTTTTCTTGTTGTCTTATTACTCTAGCTAGAACTTCAAGTACTATATTGAATAGATATGGGGATAATGGACAGTATTGTCTTGTTCTTGATTTTAGTGGAATAGATTTAAGTTTTTCTCCATTTAATTTGATAATGGCTTGTAATATATTGCCTTAATTATGTTTAGGTGTGTTCCTTGTATTCCTGATCTCTCCAAGACCTTTGCCATGAAGGGGTGTTGGATTTTGTCAAAGATTTTTTTCAGCATTTAGTGACCTCATTAAATCATGTGTGTGTGTGGTTTTTTTTCTTTCAGTTTGTTTATGTGATAGATGACATTATTAGATTTTCGTATGTTGAAGCATCCTTCTGTCTCTGGGATGAAGCTAACTTGGTCATGGTGTATGAGTCTTTGATATGTTCTTGGATTCAGTTTGCCAGTGTTTTTATTGAATGTTTTTGTATCAATGTTCATGAGGAAAACTGGTCTATAATTTCTTTCTTTGTTTCATCTCTTTGTGGTTATTGTTTCAGGGTGACTTTAAAATTGTTCCATGTCTTTAAAGCAACTTCCTACTTTCTCTCTTGGGAAGTAATGAGAAAACAAGGAGAGCTACTAGACCTTTAGAAGTTACAGGCTTGCTTGCTCTCTGTAGAACTACGTTGTTTCTCGCTCTTTTAATGCAAATGTAAAGCACAATGTTTAAATTTTAGAGGATTCTACTTATTTTTTATCTAACCCTAATCAGTTCTGATTTTCTGTGAAGTATATTTTACATAAATAATTTTGTCTCAATTTTGGAATTTACCGCTAATAGTGAAATAATCAGGTAGTGAAGGAAGGGAAAGTTTTATGACAAGAAGGCTGAATGTATTGAATGCATGTAACATTTAAATCTTGATCACATATTTCAGTTTTCAGTGATCCCCTGTGCTAAACAGAGCCTTAATTTCATCTACTTTTTTTTTTAAACAAGTAACACTACATATTTTCTTTCCTTGGATGATTAATGTGACCAGATGTCTCAAACACTTGTTTGTCTAATCAAAGGCTTGGCTATTGCCTCCTACCTAAAAAAAAAAAAATTAAAAAAAATCTGTGATTCATTCATGTGTGTGTTTTCGTGCCTATAATTCGCCAGATGTGAAAATTGGATATCTTTGCCATTTTATTTACTGAACCACATTTTTATTACATGTTATTTAAATTAATCCTTTTATTTAAATAGAGTTTATTACATAACAACTACCAATCCACAATTAGATAATGGTATTGAAGAAAGAAGAGCAGGCATGATGCAAAGGCAGTTCTTGAAAGTTGACAGTGGCCCAGTGGCTATTGGCATATGTTAATCCCCATCACAATATTAAAATAGTTTATTAATTCTTACAGTCATAGAGAAAATTGTACATCACAGGTGATGGAACTTAAGAAAGAAGCTCCATAAGTTGCTCTCTGATTACAAACAGAGGGTTCTATGTAGTTTTACAGCCAGGACCACTGATGAAATATTAAGAGGCATACAGCTAAACTTCAGGTTTTTTCTAATTGGGTAATCACCCTATTCATGTAGAAGTTGAATTACACGATTGCTCAGTGAGGCTTGACATTTCAAGGATAACTTTGCCATTCAAAAAGAGAGAAGGGAGAGCAATGAGATGGAGTCAACAGGAAATATCACTTCTTGGCCAAACACTGCTTCCTGAGGGAGGGAAGCTGTGGACTCCACCCCAACTGTGAAGCAGCTCTGGAGTTTTCATCACAGCTAATAATTTTGTCAACAGATCACCCAAGCAAAATGCTTTTTTTTTCTTTTTTTTTTTTTTTCTTTTTTAATTAACGAACTTTGTAAAAGTTAACTTTAAACCTTTAGGGACCTTTGTAACAGAAAGAATATCTATCTCTTTCTCTCTCTCTCTCTCTCCTCCTCTCTCTCTCTCTCTCTCTCTCCCTCTCCCTCTCCCTCTCCCTCTCCCTCTCCCTCTCCCTCTCCCTCTCCCTCTCCCTCTCCCTCTCCCTCTCCCTCTCCCTCTGCCCCCCTTACACACACACACACACACACACACACACACACACACACACACACACACACACACACACACACACACACACACACACACACACACACACACACACACACACACACACACTTTCTATTGGTTTCTTGCCTCTGCCTCAATTAAGCCTCCTAATTGTCCTGAATATAATTGATGAGCTACTCAGCACCCTTTGCACTATAGAAAATGAGTCCATTATATTCTTACTTTCCGTTTCTTTCCCTCTTTCTAAATAATGCTCTCTTCTGGCACCCTAATTGCCAGTGTGTTGAATTAGGATACTATGTGTTGAGTTTTAGGGTCAGATTTGTTTGAGGGAATATTTAACTTTTTTAAAATTTTTCTGTAACCTTTTTACTCCATGAACAATTTTATGCCACATTATATAAAATTTACTTTAATCATTTGAATTTCAAGGAGAACACCATGAACCTTAAGAGTATAGTTGGATTATTAGCTACCAAGAAATAGTTCAATTAAAAAGAATATTTACTTTCTTTTTGAAGTTAATACTGAAACATAACTCCTTTGTTTCATTTTCACATCCAGAAGAACTCCTGCTTTAGAATTAGAATTTCTTATCAGTTAATGATGCATAAATAATATTTATTTATTCTTTTGTCTTTTATGAGAAGAAATGTGTTTTTCATGCCCATGATTTTATAATCAGTACACAATTAATTACCTAAGCAAAGCATAAACTATTTTGTGTAGGCTATCACATTTTTGGCCTTGTTATAATAAACTTTGAGTCACTATTCTGAGGATATTAGGAGTACCCAGCAAAATTTTCTGAGCCACACACTCTAAAAGCATCATGGAATTTTAAATAAGAAGATTTTGTTGAACAAGCAGGATCAGATCCAATTGGCTTAAACAACAAAGATGTTTATGAAATCAACCTGTGGAAGGAAAGAGGGGATGCTGCATTTAGCCAGAGTTTCTCACATGTCAAGCTTGCTCTGCTGCGGTGCTCTTAGTTGTGTTCTCTGCACAGTGGTATTGTCTAAATATCCATTTGTAATATACTATGTGAAGGATTAATATTTATCGAAGGGTATATAAATGCTCACAATACAAATTGAACCTTAAGACTATTCTTGGAGAGTGGAGCTGTCCCACATAGGGGCTGCTGATCGGCTCCTCGGGAACACAGAAACAAAACAGGGCAGAAGCTCAGTGTTCCTTGAGTCTCAATCAGTTCTGGCCACACCCCACAGGAGTCCTGATGCACAAGCGCTATGCGTCTCAGCTTCTTTAAATAATGTATGAACCCTACTACATCATGGTGTTGTACTTAGGTCATTCCTTAATGTCGGTCTTAGAACTATTAATCTCTTTCAATCATGACATTGGCCTAGAGGGCTGGAAAAGTTCTTCCTTCTCTTTCTTAGCAGTAAAAGGCCAGATTCACTCCTGGTCTCACATAGAACTGAATTCCATGTCTCATTGGCTAGATTTAATTCATATGCCCAGACATAAATCCTGTTATCATACAGACCTAGGTATACCAAGATCAGTGACTCAGACCAATATGAGAATAATGTCTTCTGATGGCCATGGATGAAGAATGAATGACTTAAAAATTCAGGATGTCTTAAAATTTGGGCAAAGGAAAAGGTTGTATGCAGATAACGTGTACTTTTGAATTTTATTGCTTAACACATAAATAATAGACTCTTGATCCTGACCCTAACTGTTCCAAATTGGACTCATTCTTTTGTTGTTGTTTATCTGTGCTTTTTCCATTTTTAAAACAGAGATTGAGAAAAAAAAAAGAGAGAAGGGAGGAAGGCAGAGGGGATGGAGACACACACACACACACACACAGAGAGAGAGGGAGAGAGAGAGATGTGAAAGGGAGAGAGGTCACTGAGTTATGACAATGAGCTGATCTAAAGGCAGTTATTTTATTTTTTAATTATTATTTGAAATTGTTATGAATGTATTCTAGACACTATGGATTTTGGTCATACTGTTCCTTTACTTCATCCTCCTGTTACTTCTGGACTTCCCCTGACATGCTGCCTTCCAACTTCATTTCTTCATTTTGTATAACCTAATCAGTACAATGAATGTTGCCCATGCACACATGTGTGGTCTGTCCATGGGAGATTGGGAAAGCTGTTAGGAGTCACTTACCTGTATAAAATTAATTCAGTTTTAAATCCGTTCTTCTAGATGCCCAAAGCACAGACTATCATCTATAGCTAGCCTCGGTGCTAAGATTGCATTTATTCTTTTTAAAACCCTAAATGCATGCATACTCAATTATTTATTATGTATATGATATTTAAACATAATTGAAATTATAATGTAAACTGGTTCCTAGTCACTTGACTTTAGGAGTTATAACAGGAATCATTTATAATATAGTTAAACACTTGTTGTATTATTGAGAATTGAGTTAACACTGCTCAATCCTAGCATAGAAACATGATTTTTTGATAACTCTGCATGTTGAGAATTTGAGGAACAGCAAATGTGCAACTTGTTTATATGTAAGTATTATATTTGCAAAATAAATCAGAAAAAAAATGATTTTGAACCCAAAACAGAAAGAAATATAAGATATGGCAGGACCTCCTGTTTACATTTCATCTCCATGGATCAAAGTCTATAATAGGAAATGGACCAAAAATTAATCCTCTTCAAGGGTTTCAAGCCAGAGTTCCAGTGCTGCCCTTTTAAGACTTTAGAAGAGTCAATGAGAATTGTGTGGATATATTAAGGATACTTGAAGCACTTGGCTACTTGAGCAATGGAAAGTTGTCCATTGTAGAATCTGAGTTTGGTTTAAGAAAACTTAATTTGTAAAAATCATTTAGGATTCATTTTATTTTTTAAAAGACTGTGAACAGGGAAGCAAATTCAGGGATTGAATTATTACAACCAAGAATGACTCACACACCAAAGACAGGAAGACTTAATGTCATAAGGATTATTTTTACAAAACTCTTTGTAATGGAAAGGGCATCCCCAAAATTTCCACATAACTTTGATTTCCTTCTGCTTCTGGCCGAGGCTGTGTAGTCATATCAAATGCTCACAGGTTATAAATAGCCATTAAGCTACCAAACTTATAAATTCTTAGATTGTCTTCTCCCTACCAATTTTGATCTTCCAATTAGAAAATAACTACTAGACTTCATACACAATAAAACATAGCAAGGAAGTCAAACATGGCATGACAATGTATGTGCATCAAGAGAAGAGAAGAATAAATGAAAATGTTTAATGTTAGGGAGGAAAGTTCAACTACTCAGAAGCTTCCAATGTGCTAAGAATAAATGCTTCTAAAATAAAAGCACTTATAAGGAAAATATACCATCAAATGAACTCATTTGTACTACCATATTAATTTTCATCTGTCAAATTTGTAACCAGATGTATCCCACAGAAGCCAATGTGATACAGCTCCATGGAGACTGTTATTTTTAAAAAATATTTATTGTTTTCTGATTTTTTTCAAATATGAAGTGCATATGCTAGCAGAAAGCAACCATGTGAAAAGCAATTGGATTAAAAATATGAGGCATGTGCCTTTTCTTGGCTTCCCATGAACTATAACTTGTCACCTGATCTGAACAAACTCAGATGCAATCAAATATGTGATGGCAGAAGCAGAGGCTCTACAAAGAAGATGGGCTGTTTTAAAAGACAGTCACAATTTTAGTGTAATTAAAAGTTATGAAGAAAACAGAAGCAAAAATCTAAGGCAAGGGCCAAAGCACTTTGACATTCTCCTCATTAAATAGAAAATGCTTGTCTAAAGAAATCTGGTCTTTTAAAATTAAATTATTAATATATCACCATCATCTCTATTATATAGAAAAACTTCAATGAAGTTGTAGTGTTCACATAAATCAGTAATTCTTCTATTTCAAATTGTTCTCAGTGACTTCCACATATCCATTTCAGAGTTTGTACAGGGAAGATGACTACACGAAATGAACACCATTGTTTAAGGGAAAGGATCTTAACATTAAAAATAATCAAAATCCAACTTTATGCCATCTCTGATATAGGAAAACGAAAAGGTATTGCATATAAGTAAATCTTTTCAACTGAACTCCAGGTTCTTGGCCAAGTGCTTAGCTGTGGGTCTCTGCATCTGCATGTAGGTTCTATGCTAACAATTAGAGTAGTAACCAATTTGAATACAGGAGAAGGATAGATCAAGTGTTCAAGCACCCCCTCCCCACTGATAAGAGTCTTGGGGACATAGGGATTATAGGTGCTAGAGGAAGGGTCAAGATCATGATGGGAAAAATCATAGAGACAGTTGACCCAGGCTAGTGGGAACTCACAGACTCTGGACTCTGCTTTGAGGAGCCTGTATGGGACCACATTAGGCTATCTGAATGTGGGTGACAGTTGAGTGGATTGATCTGTTTGTAGGTCCCCTGGTGATGAAACCAGTACTTATCCTGTGTACATGAACTGGCATTTTGGAGCCCATTTCCTGTGGTGAGATGCTTTATTCAGTTTTGATACAGGAGAGAATGGCTTGGTTCTTCCCCCAATTTGGTGTGTCAGCCTATGTTTACTACCTAAAGGAGCTCTTATCCCCTATGAGGGACTGGATGCGATGTGAAATAGGGGAAGGTGAGGGGATCAGAAGAAGGGGAATGAGAGAGAACAGTAGTTGGTATGTCAAATAAAAAAAATTAAATGAAAAGAAGTAAATAAATCTCCCATATATATGACTAATAAGTGATTATGAAAACTGAAGAAACAAAAGTTAACAGGAGTCATCAAATATGAAGAATTGTGATATCCACATATTCAATTCTTAATAAAATGATAAGCTGAAATTAAAACAAGGTAGCAATAAGAACCCTAGCAACCAGCTGGATATACTGAACATGGATTTACAACTCTAAAATAATGTTTTTTATTTTCAAAAGTGGTCTCAAATGAAGAATTGAAGATCTCCTACGTACTAGATAATAAAAGGTCAATGCATTTCAAAAATAACAAAAACTAATCTAAAATCAATAATGAAATATCAACAGCAAGTCCTCAATTTTAAAAAAAATATCCTGTATTTTAAATAGCTTGAGGTCAAATACAAAGGCAAATTAGAAAGTATATTAATTGGACATTATGGTTCACACCTTTAAGAATAGCCGTTGGGAGGCAAAGAAAAGTAGAACTTTGAATCCAGGGCCAGCCTGCTCTATGTTGTATGTCCCAGGTAAGCTAGCTAAGTCTGCATAGTGAGTCCTTGTCTCAGGAAAACCCAAAATTTTTAGCTAAATAATGAACACTGTAAAAAATACTACACTATAGAGGGAAAGATAAAGTAGTATATAAAGGGAATTGTATAACTTTAAGACTCTATACCAAATAAGACAAAATTTTAAAAGTTAATGATCTAAATGTTCACATTGAGAAGTTAAAGAACAAATGTAGAATGTTAAAAAAAGTAGAATTCTTAAATTAACATATGATAGAGAAGATATAGATGTCATTGTTTACTGTGTATGTCTTATTGATATTACTAATGATTTTATGATGATAAAATTTACTACTTTTTTCTGTTTTTACATTGAGAACCTGGCTTTACCCTAGAAATAGTTTCTATAACGTTCTTAGAAGAAACCCCTCCCTTTGTTCTTATAACCTCTGAAGACTTCTCTTTCTGCTTTACCTTCATGACTCACACATGTACTGATATGAAGGTGTATTTATGGCCATAGGTGCTGTTTTCATTGCCACTATGGTAGGTAACAACAGAAAAACTTTCTAGAACTTGCCATAAGTCTCTACCGTGTTCTCATCTTTCATTTCAACCCAAGAATTCTTCTGCTTAATGGCACTAACTGGTGTCAATAGTTATTTGTATTTGAAATATTCTTATCACGCTAATTCACTACTATAGATCCCTCACTGATCACTAAACAGCATGCAATCATCAACAAAATAAAATTATTAGTCTTGTGTATTTGATATGTGAATGTGTATATTTGTGTGCATGTGTATTTGCAAGCATATGTGTATATGTGTGGGGGTTTCAAATGAGCATATGAGTCCTTATGAATATTCGCATGGAGGCCAGAGGTCAGTGTTGGGTATTTTTCTCTGTCAATCTCCACTTTAATTTTTAAAATATTTATTGCATGCATATGTGTGTGTGTACATGCACACATAAACATGCTCCAGTGTGCATGTGAAGATTAAGTTTTCAAAAGTTAATCCCCTCTTTCCACCATCTTGATCCTTGAGATTCAACTCAAGTTGCCAGACTTGCCAGCATATGCCTTTACCTGCTGAACCATGGCAAAAGCCATCCCTTATTTTCTGGGCAAGATCTCTCACTGAACCTAGAGTTGACTAATGGTGCTAATTGAATGGCCACTAAGCTGCAGTGATCTACCTATCTTGACATCTCCTTAACACGTTTGAACAGTGTTCCACTGCATGCAACTTTTGTGGACTATCTGGAGATCCAGTCACATATCTCAGTGATTGCATGCAAAGTACTTGACAAACTTGGCTGTATCCCCTGCCTTAATATTCAATATTTATGTTAAATGAAATGGTTATTGTACAATTTTATCCTTTTGCATCTGTCTACATATGAACATACTCCATTTGAATGTTTCTTCTGTGTGCATGTATATGATGGTATATTGTATACTTAATAAAATTAGTCTGGAACATCAAAGGATATAGAATAACCCACAGTCAAGCAACGAAGGTCAGGGAGTATCGACCCATGTTTTTAATCTCATCCTTCATGAGACAGAAGTGTAAATGGATCTCTGTGAGTTAAAGGTCTAACAGCCAGACAGTGGTGGTGCATGCAATTAGTCCCAGCACTTGGGAGGCAGAGGTAGGAAGATCTCTATGAGCTCACAGCCAGCCTGGTCTAATAAGCAAGTTCCAGGAAAGCCAGGACTCTTAGAAAACCTTGTCTCAAAACAACAACAACTACACACAAAGGCTGGAGAGATGGCTCTGTCCTCTGACATTCCAGATTATTTTACAAAATATACAATATATCACCACATACATGCATGTTTGCATATGTGTATATTTATGCATGTGTGTGAATGTACATGTATATAAAGCCTCTTGCCTTGCCTTTGATATTCATTTCTTGGCACTGCCATAAAGTACTAAAAACAAGATTGCTTAAAACAGTAACATTTCATTGTCTTTCAATTGGAGGCTAGAAGGATCAACTGAGACCCTATCCATGCCTTAGTAATGTCATTTATGATAATAGCAGTTGCTTCTTGGTTTTTCTATCTTCTGGTGCATGGTGGAAATATGTGTAGTTCTTTGGCTTAAGGATGCCTCATATAATGTCATGCCTACTTTCTCCCTCTGTGTCTCTAAAAAGCCTTTTATTCTCTGTCCGTCAATCTAAATTTCCCCTTCTATGACAACACCAGTTATATTGGATTAGGGTTCATAGTTGTCACCTGTTCTTAACTAGTCAGATCTGTAGCGACCTCATTTTGTAGTTAGGTCACACTCTGCGTTCCTGGAAATGAAGACTCTGACCTGGCTTTATGGGATACAATTGAACCCATAACATCACCTGTCTTTTTTGAGTTCTCATTCATCTTAACTCTTTCTGGTTTTCTGTAGTGTTTGTCATTGTCATGGAAGAAAATCCTTTCTCAATTTACTTACTCCATATCTGGAGAAAAGTTACCCAGGACTGTAGCACATATAAGATTCTAGACCCAATATTCAGGACTAAACACAAAAATAATCAGATGATTTATGTTTAAATAGTGATCCCCTTTCTGAGTTGAACATGATACACTGTGTTTCTAAAATACAAAATAGAGATTCTGAGATGTACTTGATGAGGTCTACCTCATGAAGATAGAAAAGAAGATGCTAGTGTCCCTGCCCAGTGAATACAAAGGCAAATGACTGCTGTGCCTATAATCATGGTCAACAGGAAGAAAATTTACTGTATGTCACTTTTCTTCCAGCACTGCTTCCTTTACCCTGTTTCCAGATTTCATTGTTATTCACCTCAATTTATAGTGAAGTTGTCTCCTTACCTCCAATCTCTCCACATTCTAATCCAGTCGGCAGACATTGCCCAGATTAATCATCCTGTACCCGAGCTCTGCTCATTCTCCAGGGCACCATCCTTCACTGACTCCCTATTGTCTACAAAATAAAAGTAAAACTTCTTAGATTGAAATAAAAGGCCCTCTGGTCCCAAACCTCCTTTCCAACCTCATTTTCCACAACTCACCTTCATATATCAACCGCTTCAATGAAACAGAGCTGCTTGACATTCCTCACACATGCTGCATATTTTGGCACCTGTGTGCTCTTGTTTATGCAGCTCCCCTGCCTCAACCCCAATCTCATTCAAATCCTGACTAGCCTTTCAGGCCCAGGTGAAATGCTGTCTGCTGCAAAGAGCCCTCCTTAATCATGCCAGCAATAAGGAACCCTGCTCTGTTTTGAATCTGATTAAATTCAGGAGTATCTCTTATCCATACATTCATCTCCAAAATACGTATTGAATGCCAATTACATAAAGTGCTGGTGAAGGAGGGACTCAGTCACAGTGACTGTAAAATTGGTATGTCGCTCTAGGCCTTATTGTACCTACAATTGAAAAGATATATCAAATTAATTTAGAAGAGTCCTATAATTTTAATCTGGGAAGTATTTTCAGAGACTGGCTCATGAAGTATCTTTTTATTGTGTCAATTATTTTATTTATCTTGTATCTTCATGAGGAATGTTCTTCAATTGATAATAAGCCACATATACTAATAATATTTAGATCACAGAAAACATCAGATATATATATGTTTTTGTGAAGGAACAAATATAGCAATATTTTATTTTATCAATAGCCTCACTTTTTATGATTTCTACCAAATAAAAACTTTTTTTCACTGGAATTTAAATCACTAAATTCCAAGGTTATTGTAATCTTCTGGTGCATCTTAATGATTATAAGTATAGGCTAAAAACAAGTTTCACTGGAATTTCACAAATAGAGAATAAGGTACATGGTTCTTCTCTGAATATATTCTATAGAAAAAATTATAAAGACAATATAATGAGTTATATGTGAAGATGATATATGAAGCCTATCACTTTCTGTGCTAATTTAAAATTACTAAAAGTAAAGTAAAAGTTACCAGAATTGGCCAATCTGAAATTCAAATACATGCTTTGACTATTTTGGCACCATTTTTATAGCCAAGCTGACATCATTATGTCCTTTTGTGTCATGATTTTCTCATCCATAACCTAAGGGTAATCAGAAAGTATTGAGGGCCTTTCAGTAACATGATTAAATTAAGTGGTTCATAGAACAGTAAAATAAATTTCTTCATATAATTATTTTCATCATTTTTACATTTTTAAAATAATAAGTTGAAAGAATTCTTTGCGATTCTGTCATGAGCTGGTTTGACATTTAGATTGACTACAACTTACATATTTTATTTCAGGTAGAGCAAAATGACCTAGAAATAGATTTTGAGATCGTAATGTAACATTATTCATCTTTAATTAGTTGAAACAGAAATGCCTTTTGATAAGGAGGAAGAGGTATGAGCCTAGGCTAGAGCTGATGACTCTTTACTGGTTTCCAGATAGGACTCCAGTGTAAGTAGGGAAACTTGGCTTAGTCTTCTTAGACTCTTCAGCACATGTTGACTGTCAGCTCACCATCCACTCTTGGGTGTGCCTAGTTACTGATCCTTTAACTGGAAGATGGGATATGATGGCTGCTTAGACCGATAAACCACAAGCCAGCTACCTAGCATCAAGAAGGCTAATGCGTCTCCAAAACATATCTAACCTGGTTTCTACAAGCAAAGTCTTAATGGAGACTCATTATAAGATTGAACACTCCTCAAGAACTTCCTCTTATGAATTAAGCAAGAAGAGAGAAGTTGATCTTTTATCATTTCTTTATTTCCTCATTACTTTTAAAAAAACATTTAATTTCTGATGCCTACTTTCTCATTTTCCTAGGTGAATACCACATAACCATAAATAGTTTGCTAGACTGTATATGCAAATAAATATACATTTTCTGAATGAAAGTCAAAAAGTATACAAAATGTACTGGTTAGTAGGAATTTGAGTGTCATCATGGGAGCAATGGAGGTATCAACAAGTGAACAGAATTTGAGCACACAGTTTGATACAGAAGTTTCCTGGGGAAGTGCTAAATTTTTAATGAACATTTGTTTTTTCCCGGTGCCATTAGGCTTTGGGTTGCCTTGGTGTAGTAGTGGCCTCCATATCTTCTCCCTTACACAGGGCGCTATCAGACAGCCTCTGTTGTGTTGTTTGACCTACCATCCAATTCTCCTGCAGACAATCTCCAGTAAAACTGAAAGGCTATGTTAAAAGAGCACCAACCTTCAAAGTTGCATGTGGAAAATATTCATTTTCGCACTCTGTGATTGAAGTCGGAGATGTCTTACTGTCAGAATTCTCAAATGTCACTCCTTCTCTGAGAGAGTAGAGGGCATAGGAAGCGTGTGAAACTTTGCTTTTAAAAGAACTCCGAGTGAATACTTAGTGGCAACAGAAGGTGCCAGGTTGAAAATGAAAGCAGCAGGACCCCATGCAAGCACAGAACTCCACGATCGCAGCTGGGTTCGTTCTCATAATGATGATTCCACTGCATAATGTGGCATTCAGCTCCACATTCCCCTTACCAAATTGGAGGTTAAAATAATGACCTGGCTCAAGGGTCAATGTTGAGAGACCTGATGTGGGAAGCACTATCAATTAGAGATGAAAAGTCCAAGGGCTGTCGGGAGGCTTTCCTTCTTTCACAAAGGGACCCTGTGCCACAGAGGTATTTTCCATCTCTCAGGTTTTACTCCCTGTTACAAAATGAAGGAGTTAGAGTAGATAAAGTACCAGACTCTGAAAATTTAGAAATCAATGATTCCTCTTCGAGTAGATTTACTTGTACATGATAAGTTTTACATAAAGAAAAAAAAGTTGTTTATGGGCCAATAGTAGCCTTGGAAAGTCCAAGCTGAATGCTAATGGACTATTCATCATTTTCATGTAATTTAAATACGACAAAGTTTTTTTTCAATATCTATGGGAGCCATAGTTGACATATTTAACTTGTTTATAAAAACTTTGTAGTGTGGAAATACTAATCATTATACAGTTAACCCCAAATTGTACTGATCATCAATTAATTGATTTTTTTTAATATCCTAGTGACTTTGGAGTACCGAAATAAATTTTCATAGGTTAACTTTATTTGAATGAATATTCAATTCACTAGTAAGTTTACAAACCCAGTTCATCCTTAAGCTTTTTAATTCAGCATATAAATGTTATTATTCTATTTGTAAGTTTAACAAATTCAAGTGATTACCTTTAAGGAAGCCTTTGATTATTGTTTAATCTCATGTAAAAATTTAGTTAAACAAAATCAGACTTTCAAATTACATGTGTAAACTTAATACATCTCATTTCTATTTAATTATCTCAATTGTTGGATGAACCCTACCAAGAAGTTAAATAATGCATATATGCCTTATAAGTACAATTTTTAAATATGATTATGCTTAAGGTTTTATCCAAAAACTATATATAATATTTTAATTTGCGGCACACATCTGAACTGATTCTTTGGTGTTACATTGTGTATTATGAAAGATAAAAACCAATTTATTTTTTTACTCTAATTCTTTTTGAAGGACTTTCTCTATCCTTTTTCTTTACTCTCTCAAGCCTACATATATTTTTAAGCACACTAACCATTTAGAGGTTTTTGTTTTGTTTTATTTTGTTTTTTTAATGTGTCTCACTGTATATCTCTTATCTTCTTCTGTTTCTGACCACTCCTTTAGTCTGTAAAGGTGTGGCTAAAGATTAAAGGCTTCACTAGAGTAACTGACTGGCTCCACCCAGCTACTAGTCTATCTTCATAGTTTAGCTTTTTAGCAGAGCTACTGGTAGGACCCACAATTACCACTCTGGGGAATTTTAGGGCTCATATAACCACCAAGTAAAGTACTGCCATCTGATGTTCATAAACTCCATTTAAATATTTGGCAGCAGGGCCTCTTAAAAGACTCACAAGTGTTTTGTCACTAATACTGAGTCAGAAAGCCTCTCTTAAAAAAAAAAACTCACAGGATGTCCCTGCCTAAGTCTCCCCAAAATAGTGTGTGTGTTGGTGGGTGCCTAAACAGGACTTCCCCTATAAATCAAATGAATAACAACCCTGAATGTCATCATCACAGGAACCCACATCCAACAAAGAATAGAGGTAGAGGCAGAGATCCATGGCTGAGCATTGGTCCATTTGAGAACAGGGGAGGAGAGTCTGTATAAACAAGGGAATAGCGATTGTGAGGAAAATTCCCACAATGATGGCTGGCTGGAGACTGGGAAGCTCACTGAATCAAGAATAGCCACTGGAGATCCATCAGGAAAAGAAGCTAGGCCTTCCAAGGGTAGGCAACTATTTATTGGCATGGACAGTATGTGGATAATTGAGAGATGGGATCCGATTGTGTTCCTGTGTGGGGGCTGGCACCTTAGAGCCCATTCCCAGCAGAGGAACAACTTGACTTTGGGATAAGGAAATTGTACTTGCCTAGAATGAGTGTATGCCACACTGAGCTAACCCACTTTGGGACTTCTTACCCTTTTGGAGGAGGGGATGGGGGAATGGGGAGGGAGGAGGCTAAAGGATGACTGGGAGGAATTAGGAGGAGGGAAGAGAGGGGGAGCAGGGGATATGTGGGAGAAAAAGACATTTAAAAAAATGTTTTAAAAAAAAAAAAAACTATGTCTCTGCTTGCCTCCAGCAAACAGAACACTCCCAAGAAAATGCTGCTACTTCTAAGAAGCAGTTTTTGACTCTGTTCCCTTTTTATCTATATAAACAGAAACCTTAAATCCATCACATGCAGCTTGTTGCTTACATTGAGTCTTCTGTGAAACTTGAGGAAGTAGCATTGTTGCAGCTCAGACTGCATTCTGAAAGCCCACCATTTTATAATTCAAACACACATACACCACTCTAGGCCATCTCTGAACCATGGCTCATGTGAGAGACACAACTCAGGAGCTGCTTTTAGATCTGATTCTGTGCTCTAGAACCATTTTAAACTTTTTCTGGCTTTAGGTGGTTGTAAATGACCCACGGTGGTGAGCCATTTATGAGTTTCTGGTCCACCCAGCCTGTGGTCCAACACACAGTCCCACAGAAACATTCAAATGCTTATATTAATTTTACGCTGATTGACCTATGGCTCAGACATATTGCTAGCTAGTTCTTTCGTGTTAACTCCATCTATTTCCATTCATCTGTTTAGCTATGTGTCTTGGAACCTTTTCTCAGAGCAGCATGGCTATCTTCTTTCCTCTGCATCTGCTGGGATCTCTCCTGGTGTCTCTCTAGCGTCTCTTATGTTTTTTCTGTTCCCCGAGTTTTTTTTGCTTTGGTATCCCCACCGCACTTCTTGTCTGCCTTTTGCCAATCAGCGTTTTTATTAAAGCAGTAGGAGCGACAAGTACTCATAGTGTAACTACATGATCCCACTACAAGGCCTCATCGTACGTTCTCAGTGACAGGAATCAGATCTTTGTGTGCTTTTCCTTAGGGAATATGGTCATCTTCCTTCAGCAATGGAGGTTCAGAGGTATTTGAATTCATTGTTCTTATTGTTCTGTAATTACTCATAGATCCTCACTCTAATTTCTAGAAGTGTATTCTCTATTAACCAAGAAGTATTCCAAAAGGCACATGCTGAAGCTGTAAAGGAATTTACACTATAACTCTGCAACACAGCGGTTCATATCTGTGGTCTACTTTTTCAGGAGCACAGCTCTATGATGAGATACTCTTTAAGAACCACCACAGTAGCTATCTGTTTACAGTTTGAGGTGATTGACATCTTCACACTTAGCCATTAAAAGGCAGGCCACCTCATACAATGATGGGATAACTTGAGTCACAGTTCAGTCACTGCATGACATGTTCAAGTTTCTTGTTTTTTGTTGGCAAGAGAATGATGACTGCATTTGAACCCAACCAGATTACATACCGAGTCCAGATTCATTTGATTCTGGAGCAATTCTTGACACAATATTGGAATGCTATAATAATTCATTAACTGACATTGGCATCCCAAGGACAACATTAAAATAATACCAGAAGTTGTAAGAAGACAGGACTTTTTATATTAATGATCTAGGGATATTGATGGTCATAATAAGGAAGAAAGAAAGAAAAGAGATTTGGGACGGAGAGAGTGTTCTATTACTATTTAAACAGTGAGAAGCTTCTCCATATCTGGCTAAATCCCTTGAGCCTATAATTGCTGTTGATATGGTAGAGATGAACTATTTTGTTTCCAAAGCTACCTGGTTAGCATTGACAAAGCCTGAATGCCATGACATTCATTGATGCATGTGCTTCATACACTGTCGCCTGTGGTCACATTCTTTGGTTATTCTGTCTGCTATTGCTATGAGATGCACTGAAATAAGCATGAAAATAAAAACAGAGCTTTTCCTTTGGCCCCTGAGTCTCCAAATGGCATGTCTGCTGCGGTATCCCAAAAGGAAACCAACTGGTAAGGGGTCCTGGGAATGAAATGTTCAAGAAGAGGAAATGGGAAGCAACAGACAGCAAGCATATCCAGCATGACGCTGAATCTTTAGTAGCCCTCTAGGCTTTGTCTCCTGCCTCAGGTTTGAGATCAACCTGCACTGTTTTACATGTGTAACTATTATTGGATTTAGTTGTCCCAATATTTTTGCTTTCCATGGGATATTACCAGCAAATTTTGTTTTATATGTGAGAACTAAACCTTTAACATTATGCTCTTGTGGTAACTGAAGCAATAGATTCATTATACATACTCTAGTTGGATTTGTGGAATTCATTTCCCTATTGTAGCCAATCACTACAATTCTTCAAATGACAGACTTTCACCATTTCAATCCCCTGAGTCATTTATTATGGCTGCAGATGAATAAATTGCTTGGGGCCCAATCCTGCTGGTGAAATGCGAAAGAGTCAGACTAGTGAATATAAATCCCTGAATATTGACTTAAAAAACACAGAAAGAAATGGATCCTGTTTTTCTTCAGCTCTCTGCACTGTTAATCAAAGCTAATTAAAATGTCGGGCCTTTTAAAAAAACAGCACCAAGCTAGTCTATTGTGATAGAATATGGAGCTGACTATAGGTTATTAAAGTGTATGTGGTCCTAGGATTTGATTCTGTTCCAATATAATAGTCTCAACTTGAGATTGAGTCTCAGCATCAGATGCCTACTATGTGCAAAGGAATTGCTATTTTCTATAGAACTGTAAACTTTACAGAGCATATGCTCTGAATCAACAAATCTGTAATTAGTATCAGAAGACAAAAATATAGCAAAAGAGGTACAAAAATTATGAAGCATATATACATATATGGAGAGGGAAAGAGAAAAAGAAAGGACAAACACAAAGATCTGGTAGAAAAGGTATATTTATTTTACATTAATTTGGAGGTATGTCATATTTTGAGTAATACTAGAGAAGAATGCCACGTGTTCAACAGAATATCCAAGAAAGTTGTACAAAATAATTTTAATTTGTGTTATCTTCATTACCTCACCAAATTAGCTTGTTTGGATTTCTCTGTCAAAATTCCAAGTGTCAAATGGCATAAAGCTGTGGACATGAGTTTTCTCCCCTAGGTTTGGAGATTAGAAGCCACAATGAAGATACTGATAGGCGATGTAGTCTCTTTGATGGCTCAATGGAGTCATTCTTTGTTGCATGGCGTTTCTAGTCCTTGATCACAATTCCAAAGCTCTCTTTACTTACAAACACCATTTACTGATCACATCCGCTTAATGGCATCCTTCCATACCACTTTTCCTTTAAGCAAGAACATTCCAATTTTTTGCCTTCATATCCATCTTTCTTTGTATTATTAGCACAAATAAAACATTTGGATTCACCTAACCATCATTACCTAAGTTCGATTTGGTTGTGTTTTCAAATAAGGTTCCTCCCTAAGTACTGGAAACAATGCTTCAGTATGTCATTTGGGCTTAGAGAAATTGAGTCCATAATATCTACTTGTAAAAACATGCGGGTTATACTGTTTTATAGACTTTGTCCCATTGATCTATATATGACAAAGTAGGCAGAAAATGTTCTGTACTTCTCTGCATGGTATTTTCTTGACAACTGTTTTAGTACTTAAACTTGAGATATCCTTCCCCCAGGACCAAAATGTGCCTAGAAAGAATGTTATTAATTAAATCACCTGTAACAAATAAAAAGAGTAAAAATCTATGCTTCTAGCTGTTATTGGTGTATTTTCAGTATAAAATAGTTTTGTAAACTCTAAGTATATCTATGTTAAAATATTCTTCATCAGATGGTGACCATCATTCAATTATGTTTAAAATGCTTCTTAACTATTATAGAGCAAATATTATTAAGTAGAGTAGGCAAGACACAAGAATCTAAACATATTTAATGGGTTTTTTTAAATTGCCCAAGCAGGATAATTAGTTAAGCTTTCCCGAAATCAGATCATGCCTTTTGTACCCAATTTCATCCATACTATAAACTGTTAGAGAAGCGAAATGTAAAAGGAGTCAAAAGAACAAACTGACCACATTTTCTAACTTTACTATCTACCTCAGTTATCGATACTCAAATCAAAAATGAAAGAGACATTGGAAGGAGCCTTGCCAACTTCTAGGCTACAATCCCGTCCAAAGAATAATGGAAGCGTTAGGGAAGGTGAGGAAAATAAATTGATATGTTTAAGGCAATTGGCTCATTGTTAAAACTACATGTATATCCAGTAATCACAGCAACATAGGGTCTCACTTTTTATTTAAATTTCCTCAGTTGGATTACTTATTCTCTGGCGTTTCTATGCAAACTTAGGCTGGCACCATGCCATTGGAGTTTCAGTTTTGTTTTTCTTTACTAAATTTTTAAATTCATTTTACATACCTACCACAGATTCCCCCTCCCCATACTCTCCCATCCATCCCTCAATCCCTCTTCCAAAACAGTAATGTCAGGAGCCAGTTCATTAGCCAAGAGTCAACTAAAGCTCTGAATTCTCTCCTTCATTCTTTCCTGCCTCTGTTTCATCGCTCCTAGATGACGTGGGCTGGGAGGAACCGCCTGTCTGACTCCTTGTTACTGGAAAGGCAAGGACCAGATGGGACTGAGTTTTTGTTTTGTTTTCTGGATTGTGTCTGCTGTTCCTTCTGGGGCGAGGCTGCAGAGCTCTGAACCTAGGGACCACGGCTCTTTAAGGAGCTGAATTTGCTCACACCTAGCCTGCAAGGAGTGTCAGAGGGAAGACAAGTCTGGCACAGGGGGTGTTACTTCGGATGGGATATTTGATATCTCCAGAGCAGGACCGGAGTAAGGAGCATAAAGCGGTGGCTGGACAAAGAGGGGAAATTGTTTTTTATTATGCACTAAGAAGGGCTGCTCTATATTAGAAGCTGGAGGTCGGCTCCCAACAGGGGTCCAGTCAGGGTTGTGATAGCAAGCTGCCTTCTCCTCCAAATCGACCTCCTTAACTGTTCATCATCATCAAAGCGGAGGGAGGGATAGATCTGTGACTTCTTAGAGTTGTTCTGCTTGTCATGTTTGCCCGACAGAGTATTTGTGGCTGATAGTCACGGAGAGAGGTAGACTGGGGGGAGGGTGGCAGGAAGTTTGTTTGTTCTTCCTGAGCTATGACCTCAAGCACATCTGGGGTGTTTGTGGACTCACAAAATGTCGTTAATTAAATTCCAGTAAGAGAAGGTTGTTATGGGGACGATTTAGGCCCCCAAATCCTATAATAACCATTGAGACTATCTCCTACTCTTTTCCAACAGTTCTCGTCTATCGTTCCTTCTTGGGGAAGCCATGTATCTCCTACATAATTAAAATTTTTTCTTCAAATCTTTTTTCTTAACCTGTATTCCTCGCGTCTTGAGGGCCTCTTTGAGACCTGAAATGTACACATCTTGTGATAATATTGCCTGTCCCATGGCTTGTCACCTCTTACCTTGCGCCGTCTCCTCTCCTTGCACCAATCTGTCTCTCTTGCAGGTGGACCTGAGGTGATCTTGAACTTCACTTGGCTGCCAAGTTTTCTTGGAAGATGATGTTCCCAACCCGTAGCAGGTGGTAGGGTCCTCAGCATTGGGTACCAGTGTGTTCCGACCCACGGGACTTCAGCGGGGTCCTGGTCACCTGTAGGGAGGGAATGATTAGGAACAGGAGATGCAGAGAATGACCACAGGATGGAAACTGCTGTTCGAGTGGCCAATCTTTATTATTTCCAAGCTGCTTATATATGCTTTTGCAGGGCTGCAGGTGCAAGGAGAAGGGAGGGTTAGTGAGGGGGCTTCAAGCTGAAACTTGGCTTAGTGTTAGGCAGTTATGAGTCAAGGTCAGTGTGTTCCTTTGTAATTTTTATGAGAACTGTCTTAATCTAAAGAATGAAGGAGAGAATTTTAAGCTTTAGTTGACTCTTGGCTAATGAACCAGCTCCTGACAGAGTAAGGCCTCCCGTGGGTAGTTACCAAAGCCTGGTACATTCACTTGAGGCAGGCCCAAACCCCTGCACCTTACATCAAGCCTGAGCCAACTGAACCAAGTTTATGGGTACTCATAGACTTTAGACTGAAAACTGGGACACCTTCATGGGATCAGACTAGGCCCTCTGCATAAGTGAGACACTTGAGTATCTTGGTCTGTTTGAGGGGCCCCTGGCACTAAGGTTTATCTATTGTAGTGAGTAGTGAGTAATATACCCACGATCATATAAGGTTACTTAGACATACTCTTTATTCATTCAACTATTAGACTTTCCATCCTGTGAACGTAATAAAAATAACATATTTGAGTAAGGGTAAATCTTTTTCCCTCTTCTCCATGTGGAGGCATTTATGGCTATGAAAGCCTTGAGTGATAGGTATTACAGAGAGAGGAGCTGAGCACTAGAAATGTCTTACTTAGCATTATTTTTGTGCTAGTTCCTGTCTTTGGTTCTGGCATAAGTTTGTACAGTTTCTTTCCTTCCCTTCTTTCTTCTTTCTTTCTTTCTTTTTTTCCACATGAATGATTGCAGTTGCTCTTTGCCTCTCTGACCTGAAGTTCTCTTGATTTTAGAAATAAGCACTTGGTGCTGAATATCCAGGTTGCAACACATAGCTGTTTCTCCAGTGTTTGGAAATCTGTGATCTCTAGAAATTGTATTGTCAGTTGCCCAATAGTTGTTCTCCTCAATGTCCCTAGTACAATGCATTCTGATATGCACACTGGCTTCCACACATGCTTGCATTTCCTCTAAATAACTAAACAATCCACACAGGCTTTAACGTCAACAGACCGAGGGCATTCTTTTCCTATTCTGCCCATTGTTTTATAGCAGACATTCCTATTTTTCAATATATAGGTTAGGCCTGGCCAACTCAGACGTCAGTTCATAACTACAAATGATAGGGACCTATATCATGTTCTCTTATATGATCTTGTTAAGATATCTCTGCACTAAACTTGAGGTGAGAGTTACTCCACAAACTTTCTCTGCAGGAAGTGTGGATAAATGTTCTTGAACTTGAAAGCACAGCATTTTCATTTATCCTGTGTGATGTAATGTTTTATTACTTACTCCAAACCCTCCAGAGCCTTATCCTATCTCTACCAGGAAGAGCAAATGTCTCTTCCTGTCCATACATGATTACTATCAGTATCTCATTGAATGTGGGTAGACGTTTGCCTTTCAACAGTATTTTAAGACAAAAATGGAAACTTTTCCCAGAAAGCTATAAGGTGAAATTTTTCAATTTCAATTTTTTTTTCTCAAAAAGTTGAGATGTTTGATAGTATGTATATGAATGATTTTATTTTTATCAAATTTTTAAATTTTATTTTATATGTTTGAGGTGTATGTGTATGTGTGTGTGTGCGTGTGTCTATGTATGTACCTGGTACCATCCCTCTGAAGTTCAGAGGAGAGCATGATTATGAGTAATTATGTGGGTTCAGGGAAGTAAATGGAGATCTTCTGTGATAGGAACAGGTGTTTTTAACAGTATTTCCAAGCTCCAGATTCAATTTTCATGATGACATAAATTTATTTTATGTGCTGCTCTTTTTTCATGCATTGTCTCTGTGTACATACACACACACACACACACACACACACACACACACACACACACACACACACACAGAGAGAAACATATACTCACAAACACACACTATAATAAGGCAGCTTGTATCAGGAGGGAATAATAGGCATCATCTCACTCAAATACTGAACAAAGGTCTGTTTTAGTTTTTTAATATATTAATAATAATAAATAATGTTGCATGAAAGAAATTGCAAGTTGTATACTCTAAAAGAATATGTGGAAGACCAAATTTTCAAAACTGGAGAGTGTAACCACTGCAGAATATTTGTTTAACTCTGTAAAGATGTGTTGTATTGGTTTAATTATATAGAAATATGTTGCTGCTTTATCTTGCCTACCTAAGGCACCTGATTGGTCTGATAAAAAGCTGAAAACCAAGAACAGGAGAGGAGATATAGATAGACCTCCCAGGCATGGAGAGTAAGTAGAAGGAGGAATTTAGACTCCAAATAAAATATAAAATAAAATAAAATAAAATAAAATAAAATAAAATAAAATAAAATAAAATAAAATAAAACAAAACAAAACAAAACAAAACAAAACAAAACAAAACAATAAAATAAAGTGGGAAATGCCAGAGGACAGGCAGACACAGAAGAAGCAGGAAAGTAGGACATACAGAATGAAGGAAAGGGGAAAAGCTCTATGGAAAAATGTGCATGAATTGAAACAGGTTAATAAAGTTAAAAGAGCTAGTGGGACAAGCCTAAGATAAGGCCAAGCATTCATAATTAATAATAAGTCTCTGTGTTATTATTTGGGAGGTGGTTAGTAGCACAGAGAAAGTTTTAACTGCATGTACCAATATTTAGAAATTAAAATATTACATATATGATTAGTTAAGATACATTAGTTCATACTGAAATATGGTGAGATGAAAATCTAAGATACAAGGATTAAATTAAAGAAGGACTAAGATGTAGGAAAAACTTTCATGAAAATGATAGCCAAGGTTACATTAAAATGCCTGTGAGTAAACCTGAAAAGAAAGAAAGATAGAAAGATAGAAAGATAGAAAGATAGAAAGAAAGAAAGAAAGAAAGAAAGAAAGAAAGAAAGAAAGAAAGAAAGAAAGAAAGAAAGAAAGAAAGAAAGGAAAGACCAAAAACCTACCACAGCAGCAAAAACCAACCCTGAGTATCTTAAGTTTCTGTCTTCAACAGCTTGACTTTAGATGTTGAACCTCTTAGAACTAGAAGGTATAGATTATGCTGCTTCAAAATATGTATTTTGGGGAACATATTTACAGCCACCTCAGAAAATAAATAGAGAGTTAGCATTGCCCCCATCAAGGAGTCACCACTTGTTTAAGCAAATTTTAGCAAACATTGAAGTGTATTCCATCCTGGTCTAGCTAGGAACCCCAAACCAATGCCAGTTCTAGACCTCCTTCTTGGACACAATTGCTGGGACCTGGCATCCTCCTGTGATGCCCCAGCACCTTAAAGTTTTCTACAACACTTGAGAGCATCATCAACTGAGCATACGCCTTAAACACGTGGACCTTTGAAGAACATACCAGTTCCAAATGTTGGCAGAGTAATCCATGTTTTACTAACTCTTAAATCTAAATACCACTCAAGAAACTGGGTAAGATCTGGCTTTTTTTATTGCTACCTTCATGATACCGACTATGAGGTTCATCTAGGGTATCATAGAGTCATGCTGTGACATTGCACGACATCAGGTCAAGTCTTCTGAGCAAAAAAAAAAAAAATTGATATTTTGCATGTTTTATAATTGTCTCACTTACAGAATTAAATGAACAATATGTTTATTTTAATGAAGAAGAATATAAATCAACAAATGCTTCCTTTTTAGGGACTGTCTTCTATTTGGGTATCCAGTATGGACCAGCAAACACCACTTGCCCCGTCTTTTTCTCCACACTTCAAATACTTAGAATTGCTATTATGCATTCCTGGCCTGTCAGCTTTGGCTGAATTACAGAGTGCTCAATTATACGCTAATCGAATAGCTGCCCAATGCAGGCCACGTAATGACTTCCTGATTATCTGCCTTTAAATGATGAATGAAATGAATATGTAACATTCTGTTCAAATATAGCATACTTAGCATGCCAAATGAAAACTGATTTTGTGCTCCTCTCTCTGAAAAACGTATATTTTATTGTAATTCAGTTCAATGTCTATTCTGTTGCATGTTTTCTAGTCATCAGGCTAAACATTGAATGAGCTATCTTGGAGGACATTAGTCTTCATTTTTGCCTCCCAACAGATGCTAAAGGTGTTAACTATTGTTTAGATTATCTGAATTCTTTTCCTACATCATCTCATCAGGATAAAGGGGGGAAAGACCATGTTTTATTCTTAACATTTGTTGCAAATATTCCTGTTATTGGGGGGAGGGCACTTTTCCACAAACCAAAGAACAAAAGTACACCATCATGCGTTTGTTACAAAGATGATACTAAGATAAGAAGAAAGTATTTATTGCCTCAAGTGCTCTTGATAAAATGGAATAATTTACATGAGCATTAAATAAAAAGGCCTCTGATTTCAAAGATGATTGTGTATCTGGTCTATAACAATAGTATCCATAGCTATCAGAGATTGTTATGTTATCTTTTACCTTGAGTTATCATCCACATAACACTTTAAAAAGCAATCTCAAGAGATGATATAGAAAAATTCTTTGTATGTAATATTCAGACTCACTAAAGAGAAGAAAACTATAGGAAAGAAGAGGGAAGAGAAGCCAGGAGGATACTGTTACACACACACACACACACACACACACACACACACACACACACACACACGCACATCTATGTCTGATTTCCAAAATTAATTGAAGACAATTTATAACAAAGACAGAAATATAATCAGCAAACGGTTAGTTTTTAAATTACTGTCTCTTATTCTAATGGTTAGTATCGACCAACAAACACCACTTGCCCTATAATTTTCTCCATACTTTGAAAACCGAAGTTGAATATTATGCATATACAAATATATGCATACATATACTGGACTGGCTTTTAATACTACCCTAAAGTCAAAGGGAATGTCGTGTTGACAACACCCTCTGAAAATTTTGGGTTAATTTTTCCTTTCTAAAAGGAACATTTAAAATAAGTAAGAAAAATCTTAAAACTATGGTATTGTTTTGGGAAATCCATTGTTTTACACTTCCCTTACAGTCACATTTGAATTTTTCAGCTCTCTGTGCTCTTTCCCCTCCTTCTTACTGGACTTATACTATTTTTCCAGATTTTTGTGTGTATGTATGTTGCTTAGGCTTTCCTTTCTTTTCCTCTTCATTTATTTTGTGCTGTAAACTATGAACTGTTCCACTGATGAGCAAATCTACCGCATTAACACACACACTCACATTAACACACACACTCACATTAACACACACACTCACATTAACACACACACTCACATTAACACACACACTCAAATTTAGAGTCATTAGTTTCAACTACTTGGATTTTCATTTTATTTCTCAATTAATATGAATGCAATGTGCAGCTTCTGTGTGTAATATATTTACTAATATGTGTATATTTAATGTGTGCTTGAATATAATTTTATTTTGATGTCTATAATATCTCCTATTTTTTTTTTACACATATGGCTTGTTTCATGATAGTGTAGCAGGTTTTGTCCCATAGCCCAAAAAAGCATAGAAAACTCAGATTCTTGTGTCTACCAGCTTATACCATAGCAGTACATCTTCATGATAAATGGATCTTATATTGAAAATGGAACCAAGATAATGTGACAGCTAATTAATGGCATGCTTTAGTTTTGGGTTGATGTGGAAGATCTAAGAGTACAATCATGGTAATGAAACAGATCGATTCTTTAAATATATTTCAAACTTCAAGATTATTGCATGAAATTCCTGAGATGCCAAGACTCTCCTATGCTTCATTTGCCAGGACTGGTATTTTCTTCTTTATTTTCATTGGATTTGGAGACATCTGCCATCTCAACTAGAGCCCAGTGATTTCATGTGTTATTGGCCCAAAGGAAGCTCTTCTTACTTGATTCCACAGACCAAATGAAAGCTTCAACACAGGAATGTAGGCTCTCCATTCTTGGGCTCTCTTACCTCCCAAGACAATCTCTGTAATTCAGTGAGTGCCTATTGTGAAATTTTGCTTTTATTCACAGATATTTCTGGCTTCTTCATATATGAAACATATTTCATGATTCTAAGCGTGTCTTTTGAATGGACACAAAGTCATGCCACTTAGTAAAACTAAATGGAGAGAAAGTACATCAAGTCAAAATAACATTCAGCTGGACTCTTGTGGCTAAGACCGAAACTCCTATAATAGGAAAGTATTACCTTAAGTAGAGGTGTCTCTTGAACAGGCACTAAGCATATGAAAAAAAACAAAACAAAACACAAAACTTGCTTTATCTTCATTATCTCATATTCCCTGACACATTGTTGACTCCCGCAAAGACAGCCGTCTAGGTCCTACTATGTGAGTGGCCCTCTTTACTCCTGTTTCTTAACTATGCCCTAGAAGTTAGGTTTGCTACTTGCAGGATTGAGTGTGTCTACTGACAGACTGACAGCTTCCGCAATACCATGCTCCTTAGCATGTCATTTTTGTTGTTACAAAGATTCACAGCCTTCAGTCCCTCCCACTCTCTACTCGTCATACCTGTTACTTTGAGGATGCTCTTGTCTTTGTTGTTAATGGATTCACTGGGACCTTCGAGCCTGGGATTTAGTTATGCCTTTTGAAGGCAACTGTAGATGGCCTTTAGTGATTCTTCTTGTGATTCTTCTCTTTATGTAATTGAAGTGGCGTCTAGATCATGATGAAGTGATACATTAGAATGACCAAATAAGAAGTTTATTAAACTTTGGATTTCATTAAAAGAACATTCAGAAAAGATTTATAACCCACCATGATAGTGGTAATTCTCCCTTGAACCTCATGCTTTGCTGACTATTTTGTGTGTTATTTGGTGCCTGACATTATCATTATGCTCTCTATGAATGTTATTTTGATAATACAGGGTTTTAAAATTATATATTAAGATATATAACTCTGATATATCATTTAAGGTACCATTATCTAAGTTTTTATTTTTAGTAAGCTCTAGATAATGTCTGTTCTGAATGCTCAGAAAGTAGGAAGTAGTACAGTGTAACTGTGATAACTATGATTTAGTTATTAATGATTTCTGTCACTCTTAAATGCAGAACTTAAGCTCCACAGAAATTAACTTATTTAAAAATTATGAGCTAAGATAACTGCTTGTTCATGAATGGATTAAAAAATATGTGGTCTATACAGATAGTGGAATTTTTTTTGTATAGAAACAAACAAAACAACGACATTTGAAGATGAGTGGGTGGAAACAGGAGTCACTGTTCTATGGGAAAGAACCTACACTTGGAAAAAGATGTACATTTTGTCTAAGATGCTGATCCTAGATTTAAAATTGTACAATGTTTTGGGGGGGGTCATGAAAACAGAGGGAGACACAGAAGTGGAGGGGGAAATTATGGGAGGGGAAAACAGGGAGGTAGCGAGTCGGCAGAAGGTCTGTCTTAGAGACAATTGTGAGAAATTAAAAGAGCATATTATCAGATACAGGCATCTATGAAAAATAGTAAAACTCATTGCTTTGTAAGGCAACTTTAAAATTTAACAGTAAAAAAATTTTTAAAGATCAGTTAATATGACAGGCCTGGAGTTTGAAACAAGGGTTTATTCTTTGGCTTACCGAACCATTTTCTTTCTACATTGCTCTAGGGAATGGGATTGTGCTCTGTCCTGAGGACCCCACCTTTTATTGCCTTCCTTTATTTATCAATATTGTACTTCTGTCTTCTCCCATCTCTCCACCTCTTTCTTCTCAGCACCCTTTCGAAATGTTACACTTTGCTTCTTGCCAAAGTGTTTCCTAGTGATTGAGGTAAGGTTGAGAGGTAAAGCCTAGGTGCCTTTCCATTAGGGAGGTACCTGGGATGTACTCCTGAAGGAGTTCTTTCCTTTCTATATTTATAAGCAGTCCTCAAGTCTCCAAGAGGGTCTCTTCAAATTTGAATCCTGGGAGCTTGCTTGCTTCCCTCTGGCTCAGATAATGGAAGAAATACCCAGCTGTTTCCCCTAGATCTAGAGGGTTTTGTTTTTGTTTGTGTTTTGGTTTTTCTTCCTGTCATGCTTAGATTCAAGAGGATTCTTTGTTACTTTGCCTTAATAAATGGGCTTTACCTGGTGGCCCTGTTGGAATTCTCTGCAGCATGATAACAAGTTTAAAATCAGACAATGTTCTGGTAGAGGCCAGGTGTTCAAAGTATAGTAAACAGCTCCCTAAAGATTAGAAAATGAATATTTAACTAGACGACTACATTCGATTTCCTTCATTCATTTTTTATTATTTCAGTGAAAACCTTTTTGATGAAAATCACATTGACAAGGTTTTAATATCTTCTGGTAAATGAAAGCTGTCACTCCTGTGGGGTTAGTATTTCTTTACAGTGACATTTGGTAAACTCTGGTGGCCAGTAATTTTTTCATAGTTAAAACTTAAGCAATCCTGTACAGACTGTACATCAAGAAACACAATTTGTCCTAAGAGGTTGATAATTATAATGAAACTACTTATATTAATTAGATTCTGTTCATAATGAGCTTTATGAGTGTATTTTAAGACAAGAGGAAAAACAGCCTCGTCTGTAGAAGCTTTAAGTCTATAACTATATTTCTTATATTATAAGAGGCTGAAGCAACCATGGTATCCATAAAAGCAGAATCCCATGCAACTTTAGGACCTTTCTTGAAATGCAAAATTCAAAAAGCAAATTCTGTGGGGCTGAAAGTCATTAAAAATTAGTGGTTGGTACAGTTACCTTGGAAATGGAGGCTAAAGCATCTGACTTTACATTTCTGCTCCTTCGTGTAACTGTGAATCCAGGAACAATATTGTGAGCTATGTTAGAAGAAGCATTTGGGAGCGCTGACATCAGAATTTCCTAAGCAAATATTTTCCAATTATCACAATTGACAGTCTTCATTTGACCACTTGTAGAAACTTCAAGAACAGTCCCAGAGCAGGACAGGAAGTGAAAAAAAAATCATTTAGTTGTTCTGCACATGTTCTAATTCCTGAACAGCACATTTTCACCTTCGCTCTGTCACCCTTGCTTGGAGAAGGCTAGATGTATTTCTTTTCTTTTAGACTTGTGCAGACAGGATCCAAGAAAATCCACCAGGGCAAACAACAGTGTTGTGTGTTATAAATTCTCTAACATTCTCACAGAGGTTTGAACATAATAGAAGGGCTTCCTTAATAAAGAGTTAGTAGAGGATTAGGAGTCTCCGTTGGTAGGCTCCTCCCAATGTTCTGATGGAGTTCAGTTAATGACTTCTTGTGGTCTCTATCTAAACAGTGGAATGGAATGAAAACTCATACCCCATACAAATACAATCAATAGCTTGAGCAAAACGGTTCAAAGCAGAAATAGTTCTTTCTGAGATTTTAGCTTTGTTTCTTTGTTTCTGAAGGTTTTGTCTTCATTACTTTGTTTGTTTAGTGGCTCTGATGAGTGGCATTGCATTTCAGAATCTGTTCAAACCCCCAAGGAAGCAGCAACTGAGTCCAAAGGAGGACTGCTTCTGTCGGATTAATCTAGGATTTCCAAACTGGGCTTAGATCAAAAGGGAAACCAAGTTTGCCCAGTGAATGGGCTCTGGGCTTATTCATATAAAGCTTTTCTGTCACCCACTCCAGTATGCTGCGCCTGATATGCAGAAACCTGTCACTTCTGAGATAAACCCACTAATCCACCCTGTCCTTGGCATTCTGTGTTCTGTGAGCAGATCTTTCCAGTGTGTGGATATTTCCTATCACTTAGGCTCAGCTCTACCTTTGTATCTTAAGCTGATAGCTTTACCTGGTGCTTTTTCTGTCTTCCAGACTCAAGGATGGCATCCAGACGGCTCTGTGTGATGTTCTGAATGCAACCCCAGGTGAAACACTTCTATAGGTAATCCCTGGGGATGACAGCACATGTGTCACAGACCTCAAGAGATGTTACTGTGTTTCCCCATTATTGCAGCATCTAACTGAATATGTAGACTTAACCGTAGCCATTAAAAGACCTATTTGTTGTTCTTCAGCGACTACCTTTCTTGGGACTCACACGCGTGGAAAAGAAAATGAATGTATGGTCTTATCAAAGCAAACAACTATTCCACTTTACTTCTATTCTACATTAATTATCTAGATCTCTCATGTTTCTCTTTTTTCACCACTAATAATTTTCTCCACTCATTGGTTTCATCTCTGTTGGAAGCTTCTCTAGACAATGGAGCATCCCATTCTCATATTTCCATTTCAGCCTCCACTTGCCAGACACTAAGTTGCTTAAAGGTTACCTTAATGAATGAACTAACATCATGAACTAATCATAATATAGCTTTAGAAAGCTAAACAATTATATTGATTTCCACAAAAAGCCCTGGATATACAATCTCTTCCTCATGACTGGATGACTTCTAGGCCCACTTTCATGTAATAGACATTTTTACTGTGCAGTCATATCTTTCATTTTTGTTTCTTTTTGTGTGTTTGTTTGTTTGTTACTTGAGCAGCACACATGAGTAATGCCCTGGGCATTCTGATTAGGGAACCCATGTGCTCGCCCTGTCCCTCTCTAGTCTATAGATTGTTCCAGAGGAAGAAGGCCCATACAGGAGGGAGAGCTGATATGCTGTAGTGTGGCTGTCTGTCTCAGAGCTGGCAGGCTCACCCCAAGGATTCTTCCTGCCACTCAGAGCGCTTCATCCTAAGTGTTAACCAGTTGGTGAATTAGATATTGGAAGAGTTCCAAACTGTAATTAATTATGTGCTTCTTTGAGACTTGACAGCCTTTACCATTTTCCCAGATGCCTTTTTTCTCTATTTAATAAACTCTTTGTTTTGTTTTTGCATATCTGACCTTGTATACAGTTTTCTCCCATAAAACAGAACCATGACGTAGCACCAAGGCACACATCACATAGTGTTAAATATTTTAGAAAGTTTCAAGAAGGAATTAAGACAACATGAAAATTATAAAAAAAATATCTTGCAGCCAAAATATGTATCATATCTATTTTTAAAATTACCAGTCACTTAACTTTTTGTAAACCTAGGAGAATATCTTTTAGATATGTGATATAACATATTTCTGCCTCTTCTGTGGGGGATTCATGTGTATTTTAATTAGTTTTATTTTATTTTCCACATAAAATAGATTGCATTTGTGCCAGTGCGACTTGTAAAGATCTCCTCCCTCAGTGTGTGTGTGTGTGTGTGTGTGTGTGTGTGTGTGTGTGTGTGTGTGTGTGTGTGGTTTGTGTGTGAACTCATGCTCTCATGAGTGTGTGCTCCAATATATCCCTTTTATCTTGCTTTTGTGTGCTTTTCCCTACAGAGAATAAACTTTAGATAATCCTGATACTTCAGCTTTAAAAATGGCAAGTATGGGATTTTTAGGGATGAGAGTAGATGGGCAGAAAAAGAACAAGCTAAGAAAAAGCTAAATAGTTCCCAAAGAGCATTTTACTTACTGAAATGTGATCCCAAAAGAAACTGATCTAATGTGGAAAAATTTATCATGGAGATGTTGATATTAGATCCAGGTAAGGTATGGTCAGAGGACCTGAACAATTGATGAGTTGCAGGTATTGACTGGTATGTTTGAAGACAACCCAGCAGTGAATTCTGAAATGGAGCCCTCTGTTGCATAGATGCTTTGGAAGCTTTAGTGTTATTGATCTATTGAAGACAAAGAGGAAACTGTTCTGATCGGTATGCTAAGAAGTTTGCTTCCTAGGGAAGGCAGTCTCAGGCTTCCTAACTTTCACTGTAGTTGCAAAGCACACCTAGAAAGACAGAGGTTTGAATTATTAAAGAAACCAAGTTTTCCATCCTTGAGGCAGAATATTTTCAATATCCTAAAATTTTTAAGCATCCTGTTTGGAAATACACATCCTCCCATCTTTTTTGTGTGTGTGATAGAGGAAAATGAGTAAGATTATGTTCCCAAGAATGAGAATAGTAGTTCTTAACATAAAAATTCCATCAAATGGATTACAATGTTTCTTGGGGAAGCAGTATTTTAGAATTTAAATGGCTGCCTTGCTAACTGATATTATGTCAATATGAAAATAATCTGTGAAGAAAATTAATGTTGTGAACATCTTAAATATTTTGTCTATATAACTGTTATAATAATAACTAATTTTTAACTCATACAAAGTATTTTCAATAAAGAACCCTGTTTTCTTACTATGACATGTATTGAATCTTTTAAAAATACAATACTATAACATAATATAGCAAAGAAGAGTGAGTTGTTTGGTGTCTTAAAGACACTCTTGTTACACATAATGATGAGAGCTTTGAAATAATGCAAACCTATTACTTCCATGCCTTGATCATCTTTTCTACTTGTAAAATTTTGGTAATGCTAGATAATGTTATCAAATTATGGTTTCCCAACCTGTAAAATGGGAATAAAGTTAGAATTCATTTAGTAACTTTCATATAAAAATTAAGTCCAAAGAAGAAAGAAGTACATAATTGTGTTTAAAGTAGATAACAAAGTCTGTTGAGAGTATGTATTTTTGGAACAATGCTATTTAAAAGATACAGTAGAAAAAAAGCAATATATTGATCCCAAATACTACAGGATCTTGCTCAGTTGACCAGATATATCTTACAACTTTCTTCTGAGGGTTGTTCAGACCTGACAGCATATCAGTTGCAAAAGATAGCAGTGTGACAGGTTTTTTTTTTTTCCTATTTTAACTCAAGCTTTTACATTAGTGACTACTAATGAGAAAAAGCCTATGTCAGAAACCAAAAGTCAGACAGGAGGCAGCCCCAGGTGAGAAACAGAATAGGTCAAAGGACAAGGCAAAAAAACAAACAAAAACAAAAAACAAAAAACAAAAAAAAAAACAACAACAACAACAAAAAAAAAAACAAAATAAAACAAATAGCAGACCAGGCCAAATCCTGGACACAGAAGAGGGCATACAGATGGAAGGAAAGAGTAAAATTGTTACAGCAGATATGAATTAGCAATTGTTCCTAGAATTTAACTGACAAATCCGCAGTGGGGTTTCCTTTAGTGTTGAAGCAAGAAAGCAAATAAGCTAAGTGGTCAGTATTTTTGATTCTAATAGTATAAACTATTGCATTCAAAGCAGTATGGTCATGTAACATGTAAATACTATTCTGACAACTTGGGAAATAAAACTAGGTTCAAGGTGTAAATTGTCATTCAAAGTTAGGTTTTGTTTGAAAGTAGATGATGTGTAAAGTGTCTACAAATGCTGTAGGTCTTATATTCACAAATATCTCAGTTCATATTTGGGATTGAATGATTTCTTTCTTGCCTACTTGTTCATTCACTTTCTATTTTTGCTTAGATAAAATGACTACTATATGTCTTTTTCTGTCAACTTTTGTATGACTACCTTAGTATGTTGACATATTTGCTCCACTTTATTTCTTGTTCTGTCCTAGTAAATACAGAGATGCTTTCTTTATCTAAGACAATCATCCACTGATGTTGCATCTATATTCACATGTTAAGGCTTACCCAAAGCCAATTCACTCTCTACCAATCATTCAGAAAGACTTTTGCTAAGCATTTATTCAAAACTGTGTCTCTCTTTCCTACCCCAAATTCTTTCCTTGTTCTTCCTTGAAGAAAAAAAGGAAGGAAGGAAGGACAGATGGACGAACATTGAACTTCTTTAGACAGTATGTTCTTGCTTTTGTCTTACTCTCCAGCACTATGACTGTTCTCTCACACTTCCTAACTACTGTCTAGTCAGTGTGAGCCTTTCTTTCTATGGAATATTCTAGTCCTTTCCTTAACTTATTATCTCTTGATATGAATTCATTACTGGTATTTTCCAAATTTAATTTGCATTCACCTTTGTCTATATCTCAACTCATATATGACTCAATTTGAAATGGCTTTTCTGACTCATAAATATTACTCTGCCATCTCTCCATTTTCATTGTCTAGAAAAGCATTTATCACTACATGATGTTTATGGTTTTTTACTTCATCGCTGTAATACGATCTTTTTTGAGCTGAGTTGTATGTAAATTGATGTAACTAAGAACCCTTACTAGGGCTACCTCCAAGATATGAGAAAGGGTTTAGCCATTGGAAGGTGCCTAATAAGAACCTTGTAATGGTTCTTGCTTCTCTTTCATGCTTTGAGCTATTCTATGTAGAATGAAGATGTAAGATGAGAAAGAACATAAATTCTCCATAACAGAGGCAGCAAATGTGCTGTTTCTCCCCCAACCCCTGTTATGCCATGTGTGGAGCAATTTCTCCACTTGTAATAAAGGATATTTACTATCTAGTCTAGGGAGGAGATAATGATCTTGTCAAGGACCTGCCATGTCTGTAAGCTGAGAAGATAAGTATTTCCAAAATGATTTTATATGCTACTTGGTAAAACCCTTGTATATGCCAGTTTGCTTTTTAGCCAAAAAGTATTGCTCAATCTCACCACTTCCTTTTCCCCTCCTTTATAGAGCTCCCTTGATAATGGTGACCATCCTTAACTTTCCTTAATTACCTTCTCTTCTAAGTGTCGGACACTGGCTCCATCTACACTTTTCTGTAATACTCTAATTCTCCTGCTATATTCTTTCAATGACCTGTATCTTCACTCCAGATTTCCCTTCATGGCACTTGGTGTGACCACAATGGTACATGCTCTCATTAGATGCCTTTATGCCTGGACTGCAGATCCAAATGGACATTTTACCTCTGCTCCTAACTGTCTCCTTTCTAATCTCAGCTATTTGAGATCATAGTATTTCTCTTAGAGGTGGTTGTTTTTACTGCTATTCTTTGTGGTTCTGCCACCCAGCTCTCAAAAAAAAAAAAAAAAATCATGGAAGCTTATTCTTAATTATAAATGCCCGGTCATAGTTTGGCTTGTTGCCAGCCAGCTTTTCTTAGCTTATCCCAACTCCATTTTGCCTCTAGGATTTTTCCTTTTCTTACTTCTGCAATCTTACTTTCATTCTTCCTCCACGACTAGCTGTGTAACTAGGTGGCTAGTCCCTTGCTCCTTGATTTCTCCTGGTCCTTCTTCTCCAGGGCTTCTCCTTCTATTTATTCTTTCTGCTTGCCAGCCTCACCTATCTTTTCTTCCTACCTCACTATTGGTTGTTCAGTTTCTTATTAGATTATCAGGTGTCCTGTTTTGTTTTTTTTGTTTTTTGTTTTTTGTTTTTTTTGGTTTTTTTTGGTTTTTTTTTGTTTGTTTTTTTTTATTATTGCCTTCATCTTAAGAAATCAAATCCTGCAGTTAACATGGAACCCTCTAAGATTATTCTTGGTAATGGGGATAAATGATGGTTTCTCCAATGTAAAAACATTTTAATCTACCATAATAAAGGTTTGTCAAACAGCTAAATAGTTAAATTTATAAACAGGAATTTGTACCTCATAGCAACAATTGTGACTTTGTTGAGATCTGAGAAATTTCTAGGTGTTGTTAGAAACCATTATATCTACATTGGATGAGAGAAAACAACAGCAGACTAAATACATAAATAAACAAAAATCTCAATTCTATTACTTCCATCATACAGGAAGGATGTGACCGTCCAGTCTCATGAGTAGAGTTATTCACAGGCTTTTATTAGTATTGGTAAAATCTGTTGGGGGTACCACTCAAGTAATTGAACTTACAGTACTTTCTATAAATTTTCAAATTTGTTTTACATATTATATCATGGACATTCACAGTTAAAACAGTTCCAATATGGATAGATAGACATAATGAATAGATTTCTTTTCCTAGTCATGATTATATGTGTCTCTTCTTCCTCAAGTTCTTTCAGATACAATTTTTAAATCTTGTATTGATTGAATGATTTGCTTTACTTAGCTGATTTTACTTAGCTTGTTTCAAAAACAGATTCCAAAAGCTTCTTCCTACTTTTTAAAATGAATATATGAATATGAACAAGCTACTTACACTTCTAGAGCCAGCTACTTATATTTATAACCTTGAGGTTACCTTTGATCCTAAATCAGCTTTTAATTACCATTGTAGTTACATTGGGTGAAAAACTGATTCTATTATTTCCAGAGCACAGCAAGGATGTGACCAGTCCTATCTCATGAGTACAGTTATTTTAAGGCTTTTATTACTAATTACAGTTGGTTTATTATAATTCATTGTTCACTGGCCTTCTAGGCTATTTACTTAAGGTTCTATTCAGCATTGCAGCTGCTTCTGCAGCTGCTATTCCTCTGAGATCCCATGCCTTCATGAGAGTAACAGGGATTCTATTTGGAAGAAGGTATAATTGGGCTCAAGGCAGGCACTTAACTTGGTGTCCCTTGGAAGGTGGTAAGAGTGTACATTATTTCCAGATCTAAAAGGTTAAGAATGTAAGTACAAAGGTAGATGAACACTTTGAGCAATAAAAATAGATACCACAACAGTGAATCCTTTGTGTATACTTCTCCTCACCAGGCTATCTCTCCATCCTCACCTTCATCATTTTAGTAGACTCACATTTTGTGATTACATTTTCTTGATTGCTCAGTTCCAACCCAAATTTCACTTCCTATATAGCAAGTGAAAAGTAATGCGTCTTGGAGGATTTTATGGTATTTGTTTATTTCAAAGCAACTACTGATTATCTACTATGTTCCTTGAACAAACTTTGTTGTGTGATCAAGTGATTATTCTCCAGGGATACAGACAGAAAGTGTTTAGGCTTTTTGTAATCTCAAGGAGTTGAAGTCTCTTCAAGAATTACCTGCAGGAAATTTTGTCAAAACAGTCTGATCCATGAGCAACTGATTTTCTAGTGCAATCAAGTGATGGAATCATCTACCAAGTTTAAGATGTAGAGTTTGGAAGATCATAAAAGTGGCTGTCATATAGCATGGCCTGGAAATAAAGCTCAAAATGTCTTATGATGCTAGTACTATTATATATGTTGTCTACTTTATGTAATCAATTGTTTTGACAAAACATCAAAAATAAGACAATTTATAAAAGAAAGCATTTAATTTGGAGCTCCAGAGGGTTTCATAAATATCATGGCAGCAAACAGATAAGAGTTGCACTGAAGCGGTCACTGCAATCTTGTTCTATAAGCTCGATGTAGAGAAACACACACTGAGAATGGAATGTTGTGGGCTTTTGTAGCTAACAAGGCCATGCCTCCTAATTCTTCCCAAAGATCTCTACCAGGTGGGGCTAAGTATTTAAACACATGAGCCTTTAGGGCTATTCTCATTCAAACCACATAGGAAGACTATCCTGCTCTCAGCACTCAGTGGTCTCCAATAGTTTGTGTACGTTGGGGGTGGGGCATTGAGACTTAGGGAAGTATGTTAAGAATAGTTGTATTAAACATCTGACAGTCCCTGATTGGATTCTTCAAATGCTAGCTGACATTTTGAATATCTATCTTGTATTGGACTAGATCATGAGTAAATCTCCCTTTTAGGCACCCATTCAGGTACTCAGATGGATGTTACAATGTGGTTTCTTGGTCCCGGGCGGCCAGAGGTCCAGACCCCAGACCTGCAGCCCCAGACCCCTTAACCACCCGCCACTGCTCAGGACACCCAAAATGATTGAGACATTTGTATTAAGTTCATGCTGTTTGGCCTATGGCTCAGGCACATTGCTACCTAGCTCTTACATCTTAAATCAACCCATTCTCTTTAATCTATCCTGCCACGTGGCCTGTGGCTCACCTGTGTTTCTGTGTCACTATGTTGCTCCTTTGGGCTTTGGGCTTGGTCTGTTTGACTCAGCCCTGCTTCTTCTACCTATGCTCTGATTTCTCCTCCTACTTTTTTTATGGTGCCTGTCATGAGCCAAAGCAGCTCCTTTATTTAAAGATTGCTATATACAGCATACAGAAAGACATTTCCATATCACTTCTCCCTTTCTGTCTAAACAAAAAGGAAGGTTTCAGTTTTAACAAAGCAAAATTACATATAAAAAAATAGCCATCATGCAAGAATTACAGTTACAATATCTAGTCCATTTGTATTTAGCAAAATCAAAGAAAATACTCTATCATCTACCTTATCTTTATAAATCAAAAGTTTCATATCTAATATACCTTTCAGATGACTAAGAAAAATTATATCTATAGCTATCTAATCTTAAACTACATCAAAGACCACAGAAAGATATATTTACCCAAAAAAACTGGAAGTACAAGCAACTTTCAAAATCTAGAAATGACAGAGATGACACCCATCTGCCAGGACAGTCATCCAAAGTTCCTTTATAAAGTTAAAGCATTCATCTTCAGCCTACAGGCTCAGAGTCTCTTTTCATTTCAGTGAAGCAGGAAATCTGCTCTGCCCATTCATCAGTTGCTTCTCCTGGAGTCCTGAAGAATGTCTGACAGTTTTCTCTACAAAGTAGGAACCTGACTAGCCACCTCGACTTGTTCTGCCAAAGTTCAGAGTTCACCTTCCTATGTAACCTGCATGTCCACTTTTAACAGCACACTGTCAAGCAGTCAATATAAGAACAGGTTCATGTCCAGTGGATAACCAATGCCACAAAGAGAGTAGACTCCATATGGAGTTTCTTCGATGCCCATTTTTCTCTTGAAGTAAATTGGTGCTGCCAGGAGCAGATCTGTCTCACTGTCCAGAGAAGTCTAAGTTCTTAGAAGTTCTGTAGGTCTTAGAAGTATTTGAAGATTACCTACCTAATTGAAATATATCTTTGTATACCTAAAAATCTAACTAACATGCATTTCTTAATTATATATTACAATTTTAAATCAGTTACATAAACATCATATCTTAAACAAGAGTAGAAAAATACAGCATAAGAGAATTGACCTTAAATTTGTATCAATAAACCAAAATCCATACCAATTTAAGACATTTTGAGATTAACAGCTGATTTTCTGATCTAAGTAAATTCAATAATCTAATTTTTTTAAAAAATAATTCATATACCATATCCCCCTTTACTTCTTAGAAAGAGATTAACTATGACTATTAACCATTTATAATGAAAACAAACATTTATAAATAATATTTGGGGAATTTGGGTGTAGTTTTCCATTACTACTTCCTGCTGATTACAGGGCGTTGAAATCTCATGGGTTCTTGAGACGGATCATAGTCTGAAGCCCTGAAGCTGATTCAGCCATCTCTTCCCATCTGAGATGTTTTTCAGGGGGTCTTGGTTGATGAAACCGTGTTTGCCTGGAAGCAATCTACAGGTTCTCATCTTCTGTGGAAATAAAAGTAGAACTCTTCCAAAGCAATAAATCCTTAGACACAAATTTCAAAACCAAAATACCTTTAAAATATATATTCTTGTTTAACTTAGTAGCCTTTGCATTTGCAATCCATTGTCTTTCTGCAGTTAGCTCATTAACAATTAAAAAATTAAAAGCAAACACAATAACAACAAAGACCCAGATTTTGTGTCTATTTTTCAACTTTATGTGGCTTATTATATTTTTATTACTCTATTTCTCTTTTTAAAGACTTTTTCTATCCTCTTTCTTTTCTATCTGAAGCCTATGTACCTTTTACACACACATTGTAACCCATTTACAGGTTTTTCTTTTTATCTGAATCTGTTTTTTTGTGAATCCTTAATCATCTTCCAACCATAAGAGTTTTTAAAATACTCGCACTCTCTTAAAGAGCCACACAGTTTTTGCAGGTAAAGCTGAATCAGTAAGTTCTCTTAAAGGGACCACATCTCTGTTCGTGGCCAGCAAACAGAGCAGACCCAAGAAAATGCTGCTACCAAGAAACCATCTTTGTTTCCTTTTTGTTCAAAATAAACAGAAACCTTAAATCAATCACATGCTACCAAGTCTTCTGTGAGACTTCAGGAACCGGCCTAATTGTAACTTATACTGCCTGCCACCAGTCCGCCAGTGCCATTTTGAATGTGGCCTGAATGCCAAGCTTTCTCTGTACAATGACCCGCTTCAGATACACAATTTGGAAGCTGCCTTGGCTCAGTTTCTGTGATCTAGAACCGTTTCTAATTTTTCTCAGGCTTTAAGTGGATATTTGGACGCAACCTGTGAAGTGAAGTTTCTTGGTCTCAGGCAGCCTGAGGCCTGGACCCATGACCTGCAGCCCCAGACCCCTTAGCCACCCGCTGCTGCTTCTCAGGCTCCCAGAAATGACTCAGACGCTTATATTAATTTCATGCTGTTTGGCCTACTACATTGCTACCTAGCTCTTACATCTTAAATCAACCCATTCTCATTAATCTGTCTGCCATGTGGCCTGTGGCTCACCTGTGTTCCTTACATGTTGCTCCTTTGGGCTTTAGGCTCGGTCTGTCTCTGACTCCGTACTTCCTTTTCTACCTATTCTGATTCCTCCGCCTACTTTTTCTATGGTGCCTGTCAAGGGCCAAAACAGCTCCTTTATTTAAAGATTGATATTCACAGCATATAGAAAGGCATTCCCACATCAGATGGATATATCCAACTATCTCCATCCTGAAGTACATTAATCTAAATCGCAAGCAATCCTAAAAGAAAGCTAGCATCTCACTCCCTGTCTGAATACCTACTGAACTAGAGTCAATCATATTGCTTTGGGGATCCAGCAAATGATGAGTCAGGTTACTATAGGTAAAGATGGGGATCTTAGAAAACACAGTAGAACAACAGTGCATACCCACCCATATCAAGTCCAGGAATATGGGTAGCATCTGCTCACCAGAATCAACTGACTCACTCTATTAAACAAACCCTCATAATTTTGTCCTCTAGGACTGAAAAGAGGATAGGAGACCCAGAAGAAAACCATCCCCTCAACAAACGTAGTGTGTGTGCCTTACACCAGAGGCCCTCACTTCAGGATCTTAAATTTGCGGTTTATTTAGCGACAAAATAGGAAGAGATTACTTAGTCTGAAATAAGTTTGTTTTTCCTACTTATTTATTTCTTACTTTATTGAGATCTTACTAGAATTTTTCTAGGAAAAAAAAATGAAGAGGACAGAGGGAGGGGGAAATATTTCATAAGCCCAAGTTTATTAACCAATGAGTTTACTGGGATTAGTTGTAGAGGCATGGGTGATTCACAGAGAGCTCCAGCCCTTAGGAAATGCTATCTTACTTGGTTGGTGGCTGGAGTTTAGATATAATGATGTCACAGGGGCTTCATGAGAAGTATCTTGAATATGTATGTCATGGATCACTCCCTTCCCATTATAAAAAGTGTTAAGGAACCTGATAATTAGAGGGTTTTATCATTTCTGGGAGAATAATGCTTGAAGAAAAATGCATGCAATGTGAAATGTATCAATTTTAGACATGCAGTTCAGTAGTAACAAATACTCTTAGGTCATTGTATAATACTTACTGACATCTAAATTCAAAACTTTATTCTTATTGTCCACAAAACTGTGGCTTCATAACTGTCAGAGTTTTCAATGGCCACTCTTGTATCTACCTTCTATGATAGTTTCTTACTACTTACTTTGTGTATGTGAAATCATACAACATTGTTTATTCTGTCAAGGGTTTGTTTCACTTAGCAAATGTTTTTAAGGTTCATCAATATTGTAGCATGTCATAATTACATTCCTGATTGGGTATTTATGGCATTCTATGTCATAATTTTGTTTTCCACCTATTTGTTGATGAAGAGATGCTTGGATAGAGAGTTTCTATGCTTTGATTATTGTGGATTATGTGTTATATACACTGTACAGTTTGTTTTAGTCTCTGCTTTCAACTTTTTGGGGATGCATATTCAAGAGAATACATTATTCAGTGTATAATAGTTTATATGTATTGATTTAAAGAACTATGGTACCATTTCCACATCACCTTTTTCTATAGCAATTCTGCCTACAACCAGCACTTCCAAAGGTTCCATTTTTCCTACATCCTTATCAAGACATATTTCTCTCCACTCTACTCCCCCTTTCTTTCCTCTCTCCCTCTCTCTCTTTGTCTTTTTAAATCTATCATTTTTTTTCATGACTGCCTGTTATACTCTTGGTATCTCATTATAATTTTGATTTGCTTTACCCTGGTGATTAAAGAATTTGAACATTTTTTTTTAATACAGATTGTCCATTCATCTATTATCTTTTGGGAAATATCTGTCTAGTACTTTAATGCAAAAATGTTTATTTTTGTTTTGTTGTGTTATATTGTCAGTGTTGTTACACCATAGAAATCTTTAATATAATCAATCAATTTCTTATATATATATATAATTTTCCAATATTTTTGTCTATTTGGGGAAAGGCTTTTGGCTCTGTTGATCATTATTTTTTTCTTATGAGAGTTATTTGTGTTATGTGTTTTGGAGAATTGGTTGTTTTTGATCAAATATAGTTTTTACATTCTTGCTGCTTGTGGTACTGTATCTAAGAAATCATTTCCAAATCTAGCATCATTAATCTTTCCCATTATATTCCATTCTCGGAGTTTCATAGTTTAACTCTTATATTTGAGAATTTGAGTCATGTCGTTAACTTTTTATATGGCATAAAGTACAGCTTTATGTAGTTTACTAAGTTTCCTTTCATGTAGTTATAAGTTTTCAATGCCATTACTCTAATGTCGATTCCATTCCTTATTGAATGGGTTTGGTAATTATTGAAAATCATTTAAATATATGTAGATGAAAGTTGAGTATCTAAGCTCTGTTTTCTATGTTATTTGCATATATGCTGCTTTTAGGTCAACACTACGATGGTTTTGGTTAGCTCACTGTCTTGTATCTGCTGCTTTTATGTAGGTAACATTATATACTTGGTTTGTTTAGTTTACTCTCTTGAAAACATGAAGGAACAAGTACAGAATTTCACCATACCTACTATCAAATAGGACAATAGTCAATAGACATGGAGTACTAAAGCCAGTGGTAAGAATTACTTTCAATAGTTAATATTTTTAGGTAAAATACACTTAATGGCTGAAGAAGCTATGACTACCCGCTGACCATGTTTCCTACAGCGATTGTGAGAAACACAAACCTCAGTGATACTGAACACTGAGCACATAGTTGGCAAAGAGCTCTAAGGTTGCCAGGGAATCACACTATCTCAGTCTCCTCTCATTCTCTTACTCCACCAGCTTCCACTCATTCTCTTAATTTTTTTCAGACTACAGAATATCAACTTTGGCCTTCTGGTTTCAGGGAATGAGTGATACATGGATCAGTGTCACCAAAACTCACTCACCTGCTGCCATGCCCCGTCGAGTCAACGTGTAGAGATATCCAAAGTTGTAGCCTAGACTTGTCCCGCTGCCATTTCTAACTCTTGCTTTGATTAATGGAAGCCTCATGGCCCGACCAATAGCTGTGGGAAAAATATACTTTGTCATTTTAATTGAGAGAATAAAAGCCACCTGGCAAAGGAAGTGGATGAAAATCATCTACATCTAGACTGAGGCACCTTTGCAGCTCCAAAGGCAAAGTTATTTTCTTACCCTCTTTATTTCATTTAGCCTTTGCTTTATGAGAAAATAAAGACTAAACTCTAACTTGTTTTATATATGGGAAAGTGAAGTTTTCTTTTTTCTTTTTTTTTTAAAGATGTGATATTCTCTCTCTCTCTCTCTCTCTCTCTCTCTCTCTCTCTCTCTCTCTCTCTCTCTCTCTCTCTCTGTGTGTGTGTGTGTGTGTGTGTGTGTGTGTGTGTGTAAATTATTAGATTTCTTTTAATTAATGTCCAAGTCCTATTGTTTCTGCCTCCCAAGAGAAACACATATCAGGTTTCTTGGCTAATTGTTAGCTACTTAAGTTTCTATATCATACCTTATTAAAAAAATACTACCACTGATAAAGAGATTTTATAAGGTACACAGTCCTAAAATAGCACAAACATTAGGCAGTTCTCTATATAACAAACTGATATGGATAACACAATGCTTGTGTTCCTGGGAAGCACACTGAGTAACAGATGTGTGAGGGAAGAGTATAAACCAAGCATGACACAGAGGGATGAGGTAAGATTTCTGTCAAAAGGGAGGAAAAACCATTTACTAAAAGGCCATAGAATTAAAGAGGGCTGTAAAAGCAATTATAAACAAAGTGAAATTGATAATTGGAATAATTCAATTTGTCCTTTAATATTGGAAGTATGCAAAGTATCTCTTCATATCAAAGTGAAATAGTTTATAGACTCCCTGCGAGAGAACTACCATGCTAGTAAGTACTTCCAAGACACCAAACTCTCACATTTTCCCTTTAATTATATTTGGGTTTTGTTTATTTCCTTGATGTCTTTTTTGCCCTCCTAAAGCTTTGAGTGCTTCAGAAATCTGGAGTTAATGAGCACATGCAATGTATAACTTACGTGATTAAGAAACTTCCTTATTAAAATATAATAAACACCTCTTATATGCTAAAGTCCTCACAGTTTTTTTTTTTTTCATTAAGATGTATTTATAATTGCTTTGTCTTCTGTTGCAATTGAACTTGAAGACTTTTTAAAATGTAAAGATAGTTCTTCAGCCATTTTGGGCATAGCTTATACTTGTTTGAATCTAGAATAAGATACAAGAGTTTTTAACATTTATTGTGAAAATATAATAAAATAGAAGAGCATAATCTGAATGATTAATTTCATATGGTCAGAACATGGTGCAAATGTAAATGATATTAATGCATTCATTTTCTTAGAGTCAATATTTTCATTTCTTAATAATGAAAATCTGCTAAAAATCAAATGAATTAAGATGATGGTGGGGTGGTGGTGGGGCAGGCCATGAGCAATGCAGAAGTATAAAAGAGAAGTTCAGGTTTAGATATACACCTTGACAAAGGTCAGAATCATGAACACTGGACTATGAGGGATCTCACCGAGCTGTACACACTTTCTAACAAGTTTGAGTGTTAGCAATCATGACCCAAGGAATCAGTACAACCTAGATCTCGGTTTTATTTAGGATGGTCTCTGATCTGTATAAGAGGAACAGCAGCCTTTGGTAGACTTAAAACAGGGTGTGTGTGTGTGAATTACTTACATAACAATGCTTCCTGAATTGGTATCCTTCTACCTTATCTAAAGACATATAGACTTGCTTTAACAAATGAATGATATAGATGTCCTTCTACACATTAAATCATCAACAAAAGCCTATCCCCCCCCCCATAAAGGAGCAAAGAAGACAGGCAGACCTATGACCTGGGTAGGGGCTACAAGTCAAAAATAACCACCACTAAGTATTTTTTTCGTATTTCAAAAATAAATTGCAAAATTTGTGCAGAATCAAAATAAAAAATTTAACTCAATTTTCTTTGAACCATAGATAGGGTTGGTTTCTCACTCTTTGATCTGATTCTCTATATTCTCTTAAAGAATAAGTGCAGAGCCTGTGAAAATGTTAGCGCTTCATTTTACAGAAATGATGGGAATGTAACTATCCTCCCCTAGCTATAAAGAGAAGAACCAAATTCTATTAGAATTGTATGTAAAACAAGGAGGAACCAACAATGCACACAATGCTTGTTTCCGCCTCTTGATGTGGTTGCTTTTTCTTTCCCAGCCCTTGTCCGGTCATGAAGAACGGACCATGGGAGTGGGAGTAGTTGGTTTAGTACTAGGGAAGCTGCACAGACTAGGCTCTGGCACATGATTCATGATGCTGAAAACACAGTTTTGTGCAATCTCACCAAAAACTACATGAAGCCCTGTTAGACCCCACTCAGTGTTTATCATTCCTTTCTGTTAAGAACCAAAGGCTTTCTACTTTGATCTTAAGCACTGCATCGGGCCTATTTGTAGGGGATTGTGTAGTTTCATGGTAAATAATTGTCCCACCCACTGGTTTAATAAAAAGCGCTGATCGGCCCAAGGCCCAGGCATGTAACTTGCTAGCTCTCTACCCTTCTTCTAACCCATGATTCTTCCTGTTCAGCCATGGGGCTCGGTACCTTTCTTTAGAGCAGCATAGTTGTCCTCTGCTTCTTCCAGCTTCTCTCTGGAGTTTTCTCTGGCATTCTTCTCTGTTCTTCCTGTTCTCAAGAGTTTTCTTAGTCTGGTAGGCCCGGCCACACTTCCTGCCTGCCTTTGGCCAATCAGCACTTTTTATTAAACCAGTGGGTGGGACAATTATTTACCATGAAACAACACAATACCCCTACACCTATTCTCCATCTCTTCCTAACTCTGCCCTTGAAAAGCATGCTAACTCACAACAAATTTATATGTAGTTTGTGCTTGTTATTTTAATTTCAGATTATTACACTTATATGTTTAGAATATTGTTTTATGTAATATTCCTTTAATAAAAAAATTTCAATCCTTTTCCTTGGCACAGAAACCAAATTCCCTACAAGATTTTCTTCTAAAGAACCACAAGGTTTCTGGATTGTTTTTTTACATCAAGAGAGAGTCTAAAGCTCCAGATTACCTACAGCTTCCATGTCTGACGCCACCTCAGAAGCCTTCCCTTGGTGCTCTAGTGTAGTTCAGCACTTTCTATCTCTGATTCTGATAATATGAGTGTTGATCTATCACTGATTACAACTTTGATAATGTGAAAGGTTACCTGTTGTACATTAGAGAGCTGCTGATATGAGTATTTACCTTTCATCAATTGCATATTTCTGTAGAATTTTTATTTTCATATTAGATAGTTCAATTCTGAAAACTTGGGCTAATTCATATTCACTTTTATTTTCCCCTGACTGGCCCTAAACACACACAAAAAAAATCTCAGTAAAAGTACTTCATAATACATATGTATTGAGAAAATTTCATTAGATATTTGGCTTTATTTTCAGGATTTTTTTTAAATGGTCACATTTATGTTACAGAGGTAAGACTTCACATATATTTTGTTTACTAATGTAAGTCATATATATGTGTGTGCATGTGTGTGTGTGTGTGTGTACACATAGTAGCCTGCAAAGAAATTTTAGTAAATGAGTAGATAAAATGATAAAGATATTAATTGAAATAAACTTTTGATGAAAATTTGATATCATGTTGGATATGTTTTAATTATTCAGCTCTGGTATTTGAATTTTAGCTTGTGACTCTAGATATCTGAGTTGATCTCAATTTATTTGACTCTGGCTAGCTTTTTAATAATAAGAAAATATAAAATTTGATTGAATTAATTTTTGTTGCTGTGTAATAATAGTTATGAATTTAATAGTTTAAGTACAAATTGGTTATCTTAAAGATTCAATGGATGGCTGATGGGCCCTCTGAATAAGGTTTCCAAGGATACGATGAAGATATGAAGTTGAGTTGGGCCTTCTCATCTTAGTCTTGGATTCCCCATGTGAAGTTCATGATGTTAGTGTCAGGATTTGCTTTCTTGAAAAATCAATTTTATCTTCCTATTTTTGAGAACAGCAGAAGTATCTGTTACCTCTTTAGAACTTTTCCTTCAAGACTCTTCAAAATGGCTTACTTGCTTAGGCCAGGCCTATTATGGATATTCTCATTTTTAGTTTCCTTAATATACTTTAAGGCTAATTCATTAATCACAATTGGAAAATTTTACTTTTTCATATTATATGACCTAATCAGAGTAGCCATATAATTTGTCCAGAGTCATTGTTTCCTCTAAGCATAGAAAGCTACAAAAGAGAATCTTTGAGAGTCACTTTTATATCTACCTACCACAGGAATATCATAAAGTCATGTATTCTTAAGTATGTGTTTTAATGTAATGTAGGTTATGTTTGAATTCATGTCTGTGTATAAGAATTGTTTTGCATAAAAATATGTTTTGCATTTCAGTTAGAATAAATCTCATCACAACATTCTTGACTCATTAGCTCATTTCTATTGCCTTTATATTCTCACACATAAGGAAATGTTCAGTTCCATCATGGAGACTGCTAAGCTGTTACAGAAATTAATTCTCCAGTATTCAATACCAGAAACAACAAGTTTTGCATTTTTATCCAGTCAGTGAAAGATTATGATATTTCCACTATATGTATGGCTTTGCCCTAAGGAACAAATGCCATTGATTCCCTGGGGTTGGCCATTGTCATAGAAAATATGTAAAATTTCAAAAAAAAATCAGCATAATGCCACATAAAAAGTAAAAGAGAATTCTGGAGAAATTTTCAAAAGGAAAACATAGTCTAAAACTTTAAGATACTTTTGTATTAATATATTTCATAAAAGACCACATTTTCTTTCCAGTTATCTAAAATATGACCGCATATTAAATAAGAGGAGAAATAAGACAAGTAATTAAAAAGAAAAAGAAAGAAAAAAGATTAGAGATGAATTTATAAAAAAAAACCCAGTGTCTGGAATATGCTTCTAACACATTTAAAAGAAATGAATTCACTCTACCAAGTAATTAAAATAGAAACATTAAAAGATTTCAAATATATTGTGCTTTATGTCATTGTATTATTTGCCTCAAGAGACTTCAAGTCTTTGGGACATGGGCTGTCACCCACTCACATTACTATCAGCAAGGCTTGAGAGCCCCTGCATATGCTGAGCTGGCAGTTGGTTTGGAACAAGCTGTGAGTACCCCCCTAATCAAGCACAAATCCATCTTTCATCTGTCATTGTCACCAAGCAGAGGCCAGTAGCCATGAGGAGATCATACATATTATCCTTTGATTATTGTTTGGGCCTGCAGACTCCCTAAATTGCTCATAAGTGGATGTAAATTCCCCTAACCCAGAGATATTTTGATCAGCCATATTCATTCTGATTCATGAACCATTCTTAATGTGCTGAAATTACATTCAGAGTTTTGGTTGAAATGTTAATGCCTTAGGTGTTCTCTTCTAATGTGCTCAATATCGTCTATGACTCTTTAGTGTTTAACATCAAGGCATTGCTTACAAAGACCTATTATCCTGAGCACCTTGAGACTTTCAGTTTCCATATCAGCTTATCTTGAGGATTCATACTCAATAATAACTTCCTTGGCCTTTAGTTAAGGATATGTTCAGCTTAATATCTTAGAACCAGTTTTCAGACCTGGATATCTGCATTTGCCATCAAGTGTCATTTTTGCCTGGAAATTGCCAGCAATGCCTTTGCATTCCATGATCCATTGACATTTCACTCAGTGCATTGATAATATTTTTCTATAAAAGATCTCAAAGAATTTAATGAATTTGTCTCCATTTCTCTTTTATTAATGTGGTTGGTTAGATTTATGGACTTGTAGATTCATAATTTGGCCTCATGAAAGATTTGTTCTCGTTGAGACAGAAAACCCATGAGATTAATTAAACCCTCTATCTTTACTGCTTCCTCATGTTCCACCTCTATTAAGAAAAACCATGGAGTATAAAACAATAGAAGGAATTTCTGTTGATACTAATTGATTGTTTTTCAGCAATGATGCATAGTGTATAATTATCCAAAATTATGGTAAACTCTATAATCTTATATGAAATATAAAATATAGTATGAGCTTCATCGAGAAGTGATATATATGCTGCTAAGTACCTGGGCTGACAACCTTGAAGTGCTTGAGTTAGACCAATTGTCTCCTGCTCATGAGTTCTATATAGATGGCTAAAAACACATTGTTTACTCATTTGTCTTTGACAGGGATTGGATTCTCTATTTATACAGCTTTTCTTAGTAATGTTAGAGCTATTTTCACTTTTCTGTTTATTAACAGAAATGGAGTTCAAAGGATGATGTCCTTCAGATAATTCAAAATACATGTTATAGTTGCAAAAGTTCAGCCTCAAATAAATAACCTGCACTTAGTGCAGAGTGTTATTTAATTGAGATGTTTAGTAGTATAGATTATTGGTTTGGGGGGGGGGGCTATACCTTGGCCAGTAATGAGTGCAAAACTGACATATGACTGATGTTATTGTTTGCAAATTATTGTACTGCCAGTGAGGGTAACTATTACAGACAATCCAGTACAGCCCAGCTGTATATTGAAATCATTACTCTCTGGAAATATCTTGTGATTTATTCAAAAGCTTTTGCATTAAGGAAAGGCAACAAATTAGAGGAACTACCTACTAAAGTTCAATGAGGTCGTGACCTCACAGATTCAGTGACATGATGAGATTTCCTTGTCACCCTGGCGTTGCCTGGAAGACACAGATTTAGCCCTGACAAGGTCAGCTTGATGGGATTAATGAGATGGCTGGATTTACTGAATATTCAAAGAACTTGTGTATTTCTTTGTCAAGTAAAATATTGACTTCTTTCAGATTGATTTACTGGTGAAAATAGTCATTTCTAATGTATGATAAAAGTCTGAGAAACATTTGTCCTATTAATGGCTCTTATTCTTCAAATATTTTCAAGAGCAGTTTCTATTTGGCTGGGCTAACATTCACCCACTTCTGGGATGCTAGTTTATGGGAACTGCTTACTATGAGAATGTTTCCTCACCCGCTCCTCTTTCTTTCTCCTAGACACTCTTTTCAATAAACAACTTACCAAGACTGCTGATAGGCAACTTGAACAATGATCTCAGATTTTCAAATGTCCATTACTGGCATAATTGAGCTCTTTACTAGTGTTCGTCAAGTCTGAGTAGGTTGACTCATCAAAACAGTAAATAAATAAACAAATACCTCCAATTCTTCTGCCAGCATTGCATGAGAAGAATTAATGTTAGTCATATTTAAATGTCCAGCTTTCCAGCCTTGCTCTGTCTTGGTTCTCAATCCCACTGCAGTGCTGAGTTTGTGTTTAAATGTTTCATTTTGGGCATTTCAAACCGTCAGCCTGAAGAAATACCAATAAGTGTGTTAGGTTTAGATAATCGAAAATTCCCTTTACTCAGCTTCTTCGTCTATATTTATCCGTCTGGCTGTGAAATCTATTCCAAGAGTATTCATCTACCACCCAAATCTATTCACTGAGCATCAAGACTCATCAGTGAGATGGAATAATGCCATTTAATTAGTCTTTGATATACAGCTTAATTAGGTCTTAATAAGGGGTAGTGCATCCTAAAATCAATTATCTTGCTCTTTTTAATAAGAGCAACTAATTAGTAGGAAAATCACCACAGTTCTCTTTTTATCCTGAAGCTTTCCATGGTGTGAAGAAGGTTATGAAAAAGAAAAAAATATTCTCTAAAATATTTGGAAGAAATGTCAAATTGAACCTAAAAGGATATATTCAAAATAGTTGCAATAGGTTAGAAATATTGTAGAAAAAAATGCAACACTACCAGTTCTGTGTCTTTGATTATTTCGTACATTTAGTTGATGCAAATTTGGAAAAGTCAAAGCTGCTCCCTCTGTTGAGCTCTTTCTCTGCATTGGACAAAATGTCTTAGACAGAAGCCCATTGTGACTACTTCTACAGAGGTCAGAAGGCCACATTTACTATCCATCTTTGTTAATGGGTACATGTTCTCCTCTCAATGGAGATCTACACCATAAACATGGATGTGGTTACTATATGCTAGATGCACATTCTAGATCTCAGTAGTTTTTAATTGTAGTCTTTGCTCCAACACAATGGATTGCACTTGAGTGTTGGGAGACAGGGTTTTGGTGCAAAGGTAGAGGCAGAAATGGTTTCTAAAGATGTATACTTCAGCTGAAATTAGAGAAGGAGAAGGAAATGGTCTGTCAGAATAAGAAAAAGAATATAACTTAGTCCTAGACACTTACATGCTTGAAGGCTATGAGAATGACTGTGTAGACACCAACAATGGAGAAGAAGGGAACAAATTGACATTATGGGGTAGGGTAGCTAGAAATCTACTGCTTGGTAGAATATAGCAAAGAATATCTCTGGCTTGGGGGACTATGGCTGGGGACAAAGATGTTGTGCCTAGGACAATAATAAAATTCATCTAATTTGAAATTTCAAATGTATCTGTATAAAATTAGTTGTAGAATCTAGTAGGGGGTATAATAGATTTTTACTGTATAATCATTAAAGTTTTTGTGTATTTGTGAAATTTCAGAGCTGAGAATACAGCTCAGTTGGTAGAATGATCGCTTAGCATACACAAAGTAAAGTTCTGTCTCCAGACCTCGTAAATCTGATATTGAAAGTGTGCCTATAATTCCAGAACTCAGGCAGTAGAAACAGTGGTATAAGAATCCTCAACTGAATATATCAGACCTAATTGGCTCACCTTGGGAGTCCTTGCTCTCTCTGGGGAATGGATGGGCAGATGGGGTTGCACCAAGGCTGGAGGAAGACTGGGAGGGGAGGGGGAACAGTGGTCAGTATGGGAAAAAGATTAAATAAAAAATATTATTTCAAGGTTATTTTTTATTGTGTAGCATGATCAAATGAGTTGAGACTGCTTGAGTCATAAAATCTGTGCTATATATGCATGCATACATATGTGTATGGTGTATTGTAAATTATCTGAAGGATAATACATAGAGAAATGGAGATGTCTCTAATATCACTAAGAAAGGCTGCACAAATAAGGAGGTATATTGCTATCAAAGGAAAATGAGTAAACAAATTATTTTTAGCATTCTTACACAACTCATAACCAGGCGATAAGGGTATGATTTAAGAATTTCTCAGTTTTTAGCATGTGTACTTAGAAATAGTACTTATATTTATATTATCATACAAAGAGTGATAGGGAAAAATTATCAAAATAGCAATAGTAGCCATGTGTGCAGAAATAAATGACAGTAGTTTAAATTAGGACTTTAATAAGATAAATGTCAAGATAATTTTTCTCCTCCAAATTAGAAGAATATTTTCAAACTTTCAGTCAAATTTTGTTTTCCTCAAAATATCTATAGTATTTCATTGAACTTAAGAATAAAATAATTTTTTTTTGTTTTAGACATCCAGTGAAACTGTCCCTCATTAATCACCACACAGCTGACTGTGAAGCATGTCAGCATGAGATGATGTGTGGAATAAAAGTGGTCTGTGCAATGCACTCTGTCTCATGTTCTTTGCTTAGAAATGAAGCAGGCAGCAGTATCTTCTCAGCTATGTGTGACTATTTTATTTCAGGCATTCTTAAGGACAGAGGAAGGGATGAGGAAGCCAGGTTAGTGCTTAGCTTTGTTCCCACTGGGACAGTTATTCACCTCAGCAGGTGACTGGCTTCCGAGAAAATCCTTCAAAGAGTAGATTAATAACAGCTGCTTGATGCTAACTATTTCCTGGGAGCAGATACTTCATAGCAGGGACAACAAATGAGGAACCTTTTTGAAGAGCATAGTAATGAGGCTCAAGAAGGTAGAGGTCGTGGACTTTGTGCTTGGCCCCAGACACAACCATGTGTAATTGGTACTTAGTAAAAACAACTGTGCGTCGATAAGGAGCACCTGTACTAGACAGAGCAAGCACATTTAGAAGTTGGCACTAAAGCTCTAAGCATCCTCTTCCCTTTGCTTACCTCAGCAGTATGCAATTAAAAGATACACTCATACACACATAGCTTCAGCATGCATTAACTTGAGCTGAGCAGTCCTTATGTAAGTCCTTCAGTGAATTATATATATACATATATATAGAGAGAGCAACTCTATATATATAATTGTAATCTTGACCTCTTTAAGAAAGTGTCATTTCTCTTAAATACCTCATTTGTTCTTGCCTAGAATCTTCTAGGCAACAAGACAAAAAGCACCTGTGGTTTTAGTTTCTTATTCAGAGTTCAAAAGACTATAATAAAGATAGTGAACCTGTTCAGTTTCCAATATGGATACAGCATCTTTATATCTGACCTTCTCCTAATGTTCATTGCTCACAGCACACCACTGCTATTTAACAGGTCTACCCTGTCCTGTGCTTCATGCTTTGTCCTTTCAATGTGTTAGTCTTGCTTCATTGACAGAAGCATTATTCTGAAAGCCAGGTCTCCTCATGGAGCCTGCTAAGTGGTTGCCTTTTTTGATGGCTAATTCTGATTCAAATGTTGATCCTGACTGTTCAGGTCTCAGTTTAACATGCTCCTGAACAGTAACTGCTGGATCAGAAAAGCAGTAGGTACAAGTGCACTAACTAGTTTAGGGATGCCACAGAATAGGAGATCAAATGTTCGGGTTGTTTAATCCAAACCAAATGAGATTTGGGGAGGGGGGATGAGAAGGCTTAGAGGGGAGAAGGCGAGGACATGTAATTGAAATAGGCCAACAGTCGAAGGGAATGATAGAATTGAACATGGAAATTATGCTTTCAGAAGAAACTAGATATTGAAACTATGCACAAGTCAAGGACTTAGGAGGAATGTTATTGATAAAAATTAGATGTATGGATAACAAGTGTAGGCTTACATGGAACACATCGGCATATGCATAAACCATCTCAAAGTTCAGAAACAAAATTCAGAGTTCTGTACATAAGGTTATGAGTAAAAGAAGATCTTTAGGATAGAATGAGCAGATAAACATTTTGACCCCGCATACTACTTTTAGTACATTCTAGAAAGTCAGAGTTCCACTTTATATTTAAAGCTATATGTAGGAATAAGAATTAGAAACAAAATTTCCATCCTAATCTCTTCTAAGGCAACTTGATGAAATATCACATTTTCTTTATTCAGAAGAGTCCAAGAAGCTGCTAATACTAGAAACAAAAAAATTAACACAACTCGAGAAAGTTGGATCTACTGGCAAGTTTGTGGGACTCTTGGCTGACTGAGGCCTTAAAGGTTGGCTAAGCCTCCTTCTGTTTTGGGTGTTATGTAGCCCCTCTGAGCATCCTCTATTAATTCCTAGGATGGTTCAATTGCCATGGTGGACTACACTTTCATGCATAGAAGTCTGTTCTCCTAGAAGATCATCTTAACTTTGGTAAGAAGTAGAAACGTTGCAGTCGGAAAGTAGAATGAGCTGCAAGCTTTCAGATTTGAGTTCCTTTTATTTTTCTTTAATTTGTTCATCATTTTTTACTTACTTTCTCTTTCTTTCTGTTTTGTTTTTTTTAATTATAACCCTGAGAAAAGAAGTTAAATTCTCCATCCTCAGTTTCTTCAAGAACTGAACTAGGGAGCAGAAGGATTTTCAGAAGCTTCTTCAGAATAATGCTAGGTAACAGTAAGCCCTAAATGGATGGGATCCTTATTTTACAATTTTAAGGAATGGCTTTCCTCTCTTTGTGCTATTGTATTCTATAGCTAAACAATGTTAAGGATTTAGATATTGTTGCCCCTTTTCCATTTCTTATGGAAAGTGCTGATTCCACTTTTTATTATCTTCCTTTATATATTTTACTCGATATTTTTTTCAGTGCTCAAACACAAACTTTGGAAATGAACACATAACAATAGTACTTTACTGGAAACTTCCCTTCTTACCTCCATATCATGTGATTATAACTAACTACATTGGCATTGTATTTCTCTTGCAATTCAGCAAGTTAGCACACTTCAATGGCATCATGTCCAAGGAACTTTGCCACTGTGACTAATAATCATACAGCTTTAGGTGTCCATCTGAGCCTTTGTGTGTTCACAAGTACAATATGATTTCATGCAAGACTAAACTAATGTAGACAGCAATGACTATGAACGACATAAGAATGCCTCTTCCGTGGTTTAATTAACTTCCTTAAAGACCTACGTGAGGGTTGGAAGCAAAGGGAAACATTTCTGTCTATGGCTTCCACATACTTCATGTAGCCATTTATGGCTTCTTTTGCTGTTCTTTTTAATTGATTCCTTATTCAGTGAATAGAACCAAGATACAATTAACCTTGTGAATCATTCTTTGGGTGGGGGGACATATTTAGATTTGATTGAGTCTCAGTTGGGTCACTCTCATTGACCTGAAGGTCAACAAAAGAGCTTGCTAGTTGCTTTTGGGTAACTAATATTGAATTAAATCTCTTCAGAGACTAGTTTAAAGCCTGGGAAAGTCTTCTGGCTTAAACAGTGAAAGATAATTGGAGTGTCTTGTGGTATTAAGTGTTTGAGTACAAATTAATATTTTGGTGTGATTGCTTGCTATATGTTTTGAAAGGGTTCCCGTTGAAAGTCCGTTCACTTTACACAGTTATCTACTAAAAACAGTTGGAACTAACAGTTACAACACTAATTACTGGATGGCTGTTCTTTCAGAAAGTGGAAACCAGGTTATGCTCATTGACATTTTAAACAAGCATTACGTGCATCAGGGTGTTCCAAAAGTTAAATGCCTCTGAAGCCATATTTAATTATATCTCTACCCTAGAGTATATCCATTTTTCTCTTGTTTGGGGGTGAAGATTTCTTTCTTGTGAATGAACAATGAGTCATGAATTTAAGGATTGAAAGGCAGACAACAAAAGAGATCCTTATGAAGTTTGGTGCTATGTGAAATGCCCACTTTCAGAATGGCTTTCTGTAAGGCTTGTAGATTGGCAAACCTCCCACCTTTTCTATGTGCTTTGACTTGATTAAAGGTTTCAGTTTTATAACTAAAGGAGTTTCTCTGGTCATTTTCTTGACCTTAACATATACTTTAAATTTAAAATCTTTTTTTCCCTCAAGGTAATAGTCTATGACAAGAAGGTCTCTTTTTAAATCCACTTATGGTTTTACATCTTGTATTAAAACCCGAAGGCTTACATTTTTTATATAGTTTTAAAAGTGGGAATTTTTGATCCCCAATTATAGACTTAGGACCTCTAACCTTATTAAATGCTCTAGAAATGCCCGAGACATTAAAAAGTCCCAAAATATAAGGAAAAACAAGGCTAGCATAATCTGTATTGGATTTAATGTCTGTATCTTGCCATACAATCTCCCTTAGTTTCTTTTAGCTCATTTCATCAAGGGTCTCTGACATTTAAAAATAATGCTTGGTAGGTTTCATTTATAAGAGTTTCGAGGGTGGACAATGGCAGCTGAGAAGTCCCAGCCAAGCTCAGATAAAGTTAGTAAGGCCTAGCCAGCTTAAGTTCAAAAGCAAAATTATACCCAATGACTTTTTGCTAATTAGTGTTCCTTTTATAGCCCAGCATGAGTACCTGCTCCTATTTTTAATACATCAGAAGTGACCACTAAAGAAGTACCTGGGCACCTGAAGCCTGTAAAAAAGATTGCAAATGGCCTCTTTTAGTCCCTAGTAGACAGAGACATTCTCTACTTGTCCCTTAATACAAAGTATTTGCATTAAGGATTCAAATGAGAGGATTTTGTTGATTTTTTTGTTTGTTTGTTTGTTTTTGTTTTTTATTTTGGGGGAAGGTCTTAATACAGCCCAGGATGACCCAGAACTCACTTTATATAGCTCATGCCATTCTCAAACCTCATATCTCCAGCTCATTCATCTTGAAATATAACTTGGTACAACAGCTGTCTATGTAAAGTTCTCATATATTTCCCACCAAGACACAATAAAATCAACCTTTTCTTTGTGTTTTAATAATCCAGGATGGGACCACATGCTATGAAATAAAGTTCAGAATTATTAAAAATGGCATCCGGGTCCTTTCAAATTGGTCCCCTCTGCTTCTCTAGTTCCTATTCCAGCTACTTGTTCAAATAGACTCTGTGTTACTAGGTTTAAGGTGCCATAATCTTTCTCGTGTCTTATCCATTTTGAAAGCTATGTCCTCGGGCCACTTCCTGTTGGTTAAAATGCTAGTTTAAAATATAAGAATGAAGATATAATTTTGCACATTGGTTTTCGTGTAAGCTTTGTACACCCAGTTGACACATTAGTGAACAAACATGGTAAGTATTTACTGAAAGCTATGGTAGCATGGATGGCTCTTGAGGACATTTTATCAGTGAAATAGCCAGTCAGATTAAGACAACTGCTGAGTTATACCATTCGTATAAAAAGCATATAATGATCTATTTTTGCTGACAGAAAAGGGTCTTTATGGAATGCATCTTAAAGCTGGTGACATAGAGTCCATTTGAATAAGTAACTAGAACAGAAACTAGAGGGGTAGAGGGGACCAATTCAGAAGGACCTGGAAGCCATCCTTAAGAATTCTAAACTTTATTTAAAAGCAAATTGTCCCATCATAGGTCATTATATCACAAAGAAGAGGCTGATCTTATTTGTGTCTTGGTGGCAAATATGCATGAACTGCACAGGGACAGTGGTTGTATCAAGAACATCAACATAATCCAGCTGTCATTAAGAGTTCCCAATCATCACCCACACTTATAAAGGCTGCAACTAAATGGACTTAAAGAAAACTGCTTCGTTTAATGTTGAGAAGAAATGAAAATACTTTTCTTTTAAAGAGAACTAAAGTTATGAAACAAATACATATACTGCTGTCTCTGAATAGATATGCTGGAATTTAAAACATGTAAAAGAAGAGGATTCTGATGTTTATCAATGTATTTCAAAACTGCCACTGGAGAATAGATCTGAAAGACTAGAATTTTTTTTTTAAGATACCCATATTGCATTTTTTTCCCAATGAATATAACCCAGACATCATTCAAGAAGTGAGGTTAGAGGATCATAAGTAGAGAAAAATGGAGACATGGGAACTTAGGTATGGGTACTGAGAAATCGATTCTGCTTGCACCATAAATTGAAAGAACAGCTAAGAAAGAAAAAAAGATACCCATTCACGTTTAGTGTGATGAGGTATCACAGAGAAGAGAAAGCCTTGGTTAAAATCCCATCACTCACCTAACCTCTTGGATATTTTCATTGTACTTCAATTTGTAATCGAAGCCTAAGCTTGTAAGTCCCTCCCACACAGTGTGTCTTTCTGTTATTTAATGGATGAGTCAAAAGGTATCTTATGCCCCATCTCATCGCTTCCTACTCCCTGGACCTCTCACCCTAAGACTCATCCCAGAAGACTTCCTGTTCTGTATTTTCTTGCTTCTGTGTTTGGAGAATTCTTACATTCCGGTCTGAAGTCACTGTAAATATTTTTTTTCACTTAATTTTGAACTGTCACAAGTATATATTTGTACCTTTTCCCTGTTTCTTAATCTTGTCCACTTCTTAAATTAAGCCTTCCCAGATAATCCTTGTTAGTAAAACAACATCATTCCTTGGGAATATAATGGAATAATATTGCTAAATCTGCTAAATCTCAGAGTCATGTAATGTTGTTAAATATAAAACAAAGTGCTAATTGTATAAGGGATTTGAGACAATAATACTTATTTTCCAAGGTTTGGTTTCTGTCATAAGAATGTTGTGAGGCTCAGTTACCACAATATATTTATTTGCGCTATAAATGCTCAATAATATTTTTTATCTTTGTTCCTTTCCCCCAGGTTCTCCCACCTCCATTTTTAGAAAATCCAACAGAATTTCAAAGTCTCTTAATCTGGCCACTGTATATCCTATATATCTTTTATTTCTCCCACCATGCTATAAAACATAGAGTCAAAACATGAAAGGGAAATTTCATTAAACTAAATGTGTCATAGTTAGTCATAAGGGTTTTGTACATTTTCTCATTATATAAAATTCTCTGCCATATAAAATATGTTCATGCAGAGGCTGTATTTTCTCTAAGAAATTCTTGTCCTCCCTAAGAACAGACTTGTAACACACAACTATTCAGTACCACATGGTACCCCATTACTGCAGCTCTTACAGTGTTTGCTTTCTTGCCTCCTGTCAGTTAGGGTGGGTTCCCTCAGACCAAGAACTTTTCTTATTCACTTCTAAAAATCGCAGTAGATAGGTTAAGTAGATCAATATACAAGTAATTCGGATTTTTCAAACATCATTTAGAGGAGCCATTCTGGCGAGAAGACAGCTATCTAAGCAGCAGACTTGCTCATTCATGATACCCATAAACATTAGCTGCTATAAATTATTGTTGATATTTTCATATTCCTTAAGTCATCAAATTGCTTCCTGAACTATCAATACATAGGTTGACGTAGTTAAATGTAATTGAAAAAAAGTACATAGTGCTAAAATTAGAAAACATGGGTGTGTAGTTTGAAAGGTTGATAGCCATATTTGATCACAAAGGAAATTTGAACTCTCTTGAGAGTCAGCTAAAAATACCCCAAATGTTCTGACACAGGAACAGCTGATACTAATTCATAAATATCAGCTTGGTGAGGCACTGCTTTTGTCCAGTTGACAAAGTAAGGGATTTTTGTTTAGTTTTGGTCTTTAGTTTCCAAGAAAGCATTCTATTGATATTATCAAAAAAAAGTCAGTTAGGAATGCAAATGTGATTATGGAAACACTACTCTGATGATGCACCTTCTCTGGCCCAGTGTAGGGGATTTCTGTTTGTCCATTTTTTCCCTCTGGTTTATCAATTTCTTCCTTGCTTTCTTTAACTATTTTGTTTAAACCTGTTTAACTTAGTAAATTTCCAGCATAGCCAACATAGACAGAGGAAAGCCCATGAGTCATCAGTCCTATACAAACAACAGTAAGCTGAATGAAGCTGAAAGCTGGAGAGGTGGTCTTCCCCGGGGAAAGGACAGAAATTTGGTGCTTCAAGCCAAATAGTCAATCCTGAAAACATACACACAAGTAACTTTATATGAACTCTACATGTTTCGGTTGCACAAGGCAATAGATGCTGATTATTCTGTTGCTCACAACTTAAGAAAGCACCTCTGACAGAAGAGTATTAGATGCCACAGTACATAGACATACACAAATACTTATTTATATGATTGCAATAGCAATGGAAATAGAGGCCATGAATCTGCAAAAGATAGGTGAAAGTATTATGGGATGGTTTGGAAGAAGGAAGGCAGGAATAAATATTGAAATTAAATTTAAAACTCAAAAATAAACAAACGAGTAGGAACAATACAATAAATTCTTTCTTTAAACCAGTCCTCAGGCTAATTCTAATCCAGTGGTTCTCCACTTTCCTAAACTGTGACCCTTTAATACAGTTTCTCGTGTTATGGTGACTCCAAACATAAAATTATTTTTATTGCTTCTTCTTAACTGTAATTTTGCTGCAGTTATGAATCATAATGTAAATATTTTTGGCAAAAGAAGCTTGCTAAAGGGTTCATGACCAACACGTTGAGAACCACTGAAATCATTTACAAAGTCTTAAAAGAAATGCCATTTGAAGGATGAAACTAACTTTTGTCTTTTTATTATGCTTTAATTTGTAGATTTAAATATATTTTGATCATATTCTTCTCCTTCCCCAAAGTTGTTCCAGATTCAGATCGCATATCCCCCCCCCAACCACCCAGCTTTAAGTAATAAAAGGCCAAATGGTAAACACACACATGGGGGGTGGGGGGGGGAGGTTCATGTCTAGCCCACTAGTCATCAGAAAGGCTTCATTTGGAAATTGGTAGAAACAAATTGAGAGGCCCACAGTCAAACATTAGGTGTAGTTCAGGGAATCCTGTGGAAGAGAAGGAAAGGAATAGGTGGACAAGGACATCACAGGAAACCTACTGACCTGGGCTTATAAGAACTCACAGAGCTTGAACTGAAATGAACACTAGCATGTTTGCATGGAACTGATGCATGTATGTTATGACTGTGTAGCTTGGTCCTCTTGTGGGACTCCTAACAGTGAGAACAGGAGCTGTCTCTGACTCCTTTGCTGGCTTTTGGGACCCTATTCCACATATTGGGCTGCGTTGTCCATCCTTAATACAAGGCAAGGTGCTTAGCCTTACCACAACTTGGTATGTCATGTTTTGTCAATATCCGTGGAAGACCTGCCCTTTTCCGAATAGAAATAGAGAAGTAGATGTAAAGGGAGTGTGTAAAGACAAGGAGAAGGGAGGTGAGACATGGGAGGAGAAACCGTGGCCAGGATATAGAACAAAGAAACAAATAAGAGAAAACAAAACAAAAGACCATAGAGTCCATTATATATTGATCAACAACTCTAGAACATGAGATCTGTCCTGGAGTGGTTGGTATATCCAGTTTCACTCTGCTGGAGAAAACTGATTTTTGCCTCTCAAGAGCTACGACAGTTCAGTTGTTAGCCCTACCCTAACGGCTTGGTTTTCCTTCCTTATTTTTTAATATAACAAAATAAAATATAATAAGGTAAAAACTAACACATAGAAGTTAGACAAATACAAAACAACAGAAAGAAAAAAAACCAAGAGAACGCACAACAATCAGACTTGCCCGGGACCCACATTGTTTCTGCCTCATCTTCCACAGTGGTTCTTGATCCCTGCAGAGAGGGATTTGTTTATAATTTGTTTATAAGTGAGATGGGAGGCAGAGGATGGCAGATCCTTAGGAAACTCATGAATTACTCAGTAAATCAGAAAGCAACAAGAGCCTGCCTCAAGAATCAGATAGAAAGCAAAGGTCATCATCCCAGCCCGTTCTCTGACTTCCACGTGCACATGCTCATACACAAATATACCCCCATATACACATTATACATACACATACAAAAAAATAAATGATCAGGGAACATAAATTTCATTATTTTTCCCTTTGGTTTTAAAATGGCTTAAGAGTAGAGATTTTAGTCGATTCTGAAAGTTAAAGTAAGTCATTACTACCACTGGTTGACCCAATATTTGATATGTAGGCAACCACTAATAGAATAATGAGGATATGTTTAAAAGTAAACTCAGAAGATTTTTCTCTCTGCCTCATTCATTTCCCAAGTGGAACAAAGTCACTGTAGTTAAAGACTAAAAATCTATGGTTTTGACAAATCCTTAAGTACCTCATACAAGTTGAAAGCTTTTAGAATCCACTGAGGCATCTAATGCTCATCAGTCAGAATAGCTTCTATTCACTGTGAGCACAAGAATGTTTAGCATCCATCGACTTGTGCAATTGAAACATCAAATTTGATTTTTGCTCCTGTGAGGGGTTGACATGACGTACATAGATCCTGGTTTCTGGTTCCTTGTGACCCAGTCTCCTCATATTAATTGTTTCTACTCTTAATCAAGCTCTTCCTTTGGAGAGGATCCCTAGCTACATCCGTTCCACAATGATCATATTCCCATGCATGCTAGGTGAAGTGGTAAAAGTGTAGCAAAATGATCCAATAAAAGCTCACTGAATCCATAGGCAGCCTAAAATTATCTAACTCAAGTTATCTGGAGATGTGTGTTTATTTATACAGGAAGACTATATCAGAGTATAGTACTTTAAACAAATACAACAACCTCTTGAAAAGAGAATTAAATGTGTGATGATGGAGGAATACTAATGTACACATATATGTATATATGATATATATATGTGGAGATATCACTTTTCAATAGTTAGTAACGAGAAGAAAAATCAAAATATGTTCAGTGCTTAGTTCATACTTGTTTAATGTTTCAGTGTTTTACTATATATTTGGTTAGAAAATGAGACTTCCTGTGTGTGGAAAAATGACCTGTGACTTTTAAGGGTTATTACAGACTGCCTGATGTGTATGGGCACCTTTCCACTTCTGACTGAGCACTGGGTATTGTTCATGTAATCATTCCTCTTGAGCCATTTCTTCCCTTACCACAGCATGTTTTTCTGCCTTTACACATGGATCATTGCTCTGCCAAACACTTGAGGGAAGCATGCTATAGACTTGCAGGGCTCTTTCTTTTGCCATCTCTGACTTTCCTTAATTGCCTTGCACTCTTGGAAAAGCAAATTTTCATAACTCTGGGCATAAATTGGGTTTGACCACGTCCCCCTACTTTAGGTTCAGTCTAGCAACTCTTACAGGGTACCGGATTCAGGAACCTTTTAAGACTCGCTTTTCTTTGAGAAATCACTTTACCACATTTCCTTAAAGCCAAGCCCTACAGTTTTCTCCCTCTCTCCTGTGAGTGATAATTCTGGTCTCAATCACTGCATCTTGGCTTGAAGGGGAAGCTTTCTGAGGGAAAATTTAACAAATGTTTAGAGCAGATTTTCTCTGGACTTAACAGTGTATAATCTTGTATTGCCCATTTTTGAAGAGGAAGCATATTCAGGTTCCAATGAGAGATAGCTAATAAAGGAAAAACTTATTGTCAAAATCAAAGGAAGGAGAAAGCAGTGGCATAATGCTTGATGGCTTGTGTGAAATTGCTTCTTACCAAAACTATCTGACATTTTTTGGAGATGTCAGGCAAAGCTTCACTTGTCATAGTGCCTAGATGGGTGCTGGGATTGGCTGCTGTATGTTCTACCTCTCGTGTGGTCCATTCATAATACATCTAAAGACAGTTTGTTCCTGAGCTAACAGAAATCTAAAAGAGTAAAAACATCTTGCCTTTTACCTGGAGATGAAATTTTGGGAGAATAGGTTAGGTTTCACTGAAGACGGTTGAAAATTAAGAAAATAATCATAAAAATTATCTAATAAATTTACTTTCTAAATTTCATAGGATAGTTAATTTTATTAAAATCTTGCAATAAATTATTGACTTAAACTGAGAGGATTTAGAATTAAGCTGTACATAATTTTATGTTTTATACATATACTTGGGTATACACGTATAGCTTATTGAAGAACCAAATATATTTATAAAGTTTAAAATATAAATAACTTCATACTTTCACGTCCACATTTTCACCTAACTTTGTGTATTCTGGATAATACAATTTGTTTCACAGCATCCTTATTGATGGTACTCATGCCTCCAGTTTTCTCACCTATATTTCAAGGCTTAAAACACATCCTTCTCATATATCTTTACAGTATTGTATGAATATTCCTATTGAATAGTTTTATAAACTATAAATATAAAAGACATAGAATAAGTACAGTTGTTCTGCTTTAATTGACAAGCTGCCTTTTCCGAATAGTTGTGGTGTCCTAAATTATAGATTATATCCTAAATCACATAAAATTATAATAATAAAAAATGTGATACTTGCTTCTTGGCTCTATAACAGCTAGTCTGAAACTATTTACATGATATAAATTTAAAATGCACAGCATAACCCAATATAAATTTTAGTTATCCGATATTATTATAAGAGTAAAGTATCTGTTACTAACAGAACTATTCAATAAAATTGCCCATTTAATAATAACTATTCCTGATAAATTTCTAATCATATACAATTAATCTGTTATAAAGTAGATGAACAAATCTCTCAAGAGGCCTAATGACAATATTTATGCTCAAAGATTATAAACTAGTGTTTAGTAAATATCACATTACTTCCAATTTTATGTTGAAAGCTAGCATCATAGAAAATTTCCTTCCATGTTGAGATACCAGGCTTTTAAGTATGTGGGTTTCTCTATACACCTCTTTCCATATTTATGTCAGTAATGAAATACAATTGTTCAGTGTACTCTTAAGAAAGGAAGCTTTTAGAAATGGTCAGAACAGTGGTGATGCCATAACAGTAATATTTCCTTTTTGTACACATGAGAAAAATATAGACCATATATCTTTTCTATTTAAGTACAGGGAATCAACATGACTGATCATAAAACCAAAGTATATCATGAAGAATTTGTAACAGTATTGCATGCCCTTCTGGAGTTGTAATTTAGGAAGCTTTTTCATTAGTATTGGTGAGTTTTCCTAGGTACTGTGTGAAAAACGCCCTCAAGGATTGTGCCTTTATTTGATTATATTTCTTTGGCTACTGACCAAGGGAAGAGTAAATAGAAAAAGATAAAGACAGACTCATTTGCTGTTAATCTTTAACAGTGTTACCCGTAATGATATGGTGGTAATCTTAAGAAGATGGGTGTGGTAATTTACAAAGCACGTTGCAGTGGAGCTTCCTATGGGCATGAGGTAAAATAAACCAACAGCCTGTATCATAAACATTGAGTTTTGTTAGTAATGGCAGATATAAGCAAATGGATTATATTCTCTTACTGAGTGCAAGTTCACTTGTCATAAACCGTCTTTATCTCTTCTTCACTATTTATACTCTTGGTGAGCCTCACTCTATAATACACACACACACACACACACACACACACACACACACACACACACACACACACACACACATGTATGTATAGACATATATATGCACATATGGGTATACATTCTTAAGTATTACTTGAGAGGAACTACCTACAGTATAATAATTATAATATTTTGTTTAGGTAATACAAGGAACATAAACTCTTATACTGAAGAGTTGGTATTGTTGATTGTTTTATTTATTTTTCTCTGTTGGGTGGGGGTGGTGGTGTGGAGGGACTGCCACCCAGCTCCCAAATAAATCACACATGGAGGCTTATTATTGCTTATAAATATCCAGCCTTAGCTTGGCTTGTTTCTTGCAAGCTTTTCTTACCTTAAATTATCCCATCTATCTTTTGCCTCTGAGCTTTGATCGTTCTCTATTTCTGTATAACTTTTTTTTTTTTTTCTTACTCCTTATCTTGCTGTGTGGCTGGGTGGCTGGCTCCTCTCTCGTTCCCTTGCACCTTCATTTTCTCCCAGATTTCTCCTTCTATTTATTCTCCCTGCCTACGAGCCCTGCCTATCCTTTCTCCTACCTTGCTATTGGCTGTTAAGTTCTATACTAGACCCTCAGTTGTTTTACATTCAAAGAACAGCTTCACCGAGTAAAATAAATGCAGCATGAAACAGTGCAACACATCTTTGTGTCATTAAACAAACAGTCCACGACGTAAAGAAACAGAACACACCTTAAAATAATATTCTATAATAGTTAGAACAGGAACTTTAGCAAAGTTGCCCTTATTAATGAGAAGCCATCTCTGGAACCCAATGTAAAAGAGCTTGCTCAACTGAGTCTTGATGGCAGAAAGCCGCTTCAGCGTTAGCATTACTATCTCTCTTCACTGAATGTATGTGCAATATTGCTGTCCTCTTTTCAGTGGAGAAGTGTGTGCCATTAAATTTTTACCTGAGCTCTTTCATAATGTAGTGAAATAACTTGAAGTGACTTTCCACATTCTGAGATGTTTCTTAGAGTTAGCATGAGGAAGATTTTTCAGGTGCTTCCCAAGTATCACTTACTATAAACCTTCTCCAAAAAAGCCAGAGCTAGCATGACAGACTTGAAGTTTCCTAAGACTAGAAAGTGAGCTTACCAAACCAAAATTTGACCAGCAACCTGAATGACAGTGTTCTGAAAATTACTTGAATCAGGAAAAGAATATAAAACATTTTTGGAAATGTTCATCAAGCTTGACCATTAACATATCCAAATAAGGGTGTCAGGGCACAGATTCACTCCCTACCCATCTCTAGGCAACCTTTGTTATGAAAATATTAATAGAACTTATATTTATTTAAACACTATAAATTTGATTTAAAGAAACACCGATTTTTTTAATGAACTATCTGACTTATATTTGATGGTCTGTTGTTTTCATTTGACGAATATCAAGAGGGAAATTGGTAGCAAGTATCAGATCTTATGATACTGGCTTTGTAGTTCAAGAGAAATCAAAATCTTGTTTGAGTATAGAATTGTTAATTGACTTTTTCCCATATTAGTTGGCATCATTTTTACTGATACAATAGATCTGGATGAAAAGTACAGTTTTCAAACACATTTTCAGTGGGGTTGCAGGTCAGTCTTAATTTCATCCTTAGATGCCTTCTTTCACAGGACCAGCCCTCCTATTTCTTTTGCAAATGAACAATGAAAGCCCACAGAAGCATGAATTTCAGACATCCAGACGATGCTGTCTGTTACTCAAGTGCCATTTTGCTTTTCTCTCCATACAGTAATCTCTTTTGCCTAATTCTCATTTGTGATGGTAAATAGATATCCAGAATAATTTTTGACCTACCAAGACATGCCTTTGCAATATGCCGATGTTTCTATGAATATAAAAAGACATTTTTGCAGGCAGTTGTATTGGCTTTAGAGTGCTAGAACTATCCATTTTGAATGTAATTATGCAAAATAAATGAAAGAAATCTGCCCTGCTGATATTTATGTAACAACTTCTAGAATAATTCTTCTGATTTACAAATATACTGGGACCATTAGCAAGAAGCCACACCACATGATTATTTCACAGAACTTTGGGCAATTGTGATGACTTTTTTCATATCAGCATTATTTTGCAAAGTAAAATATAACAAAGAAAACCAATTGACTTTTTCCACAGCATTTTTGAAGAAGAAATAAAGCTGCTGATCATTGCAGGCTTCACTTTAAGAAATAATTTTAGGCATGTGGTTTATTTTTAAACTATGACCCTTCTTGTACCATTTATTGTTATTATTATTATTATTTTATTATTATTCCAACAACCTAATACTCATGAACTGTATTTAACTTCTATGGAAAAATATAAAGAATGGTTTGAGACTCATAATTGTCTTAAACTTGTATAGTCTTGGTAACAGTAGCTATTCCATAGGTGCTAGCAAATGCCTTCATATACAAATATAAAAGCAAAAAAGAAAATAAGATTTTATTCTCTTCCTGTTTACATTTTTATAGTCCTGGTCTTGTAAAGAAGGGTGGAGAACTTCAAGAAAGATAATTATGGGAAGGAGGCGATCTTTCGTTCAGAGATATATTGTCATTAGTCACTGTACGTTCAGCCACAACATCTTACAATCTCCTGTTTCAGCAGCCTTGGAGAGATTTTTACTTGCTTCCTCTTTTACACAGGAAGCCACTTTGCTATATCTCATTCCTTTGAAATCATATTTCTATTATAAATGATCAATATTTTAATGTATCAAACAGCAATATTCCTTTCTCAGTTAGTAAATTTCACTACAATATTTTTTTGGTGAAAGCAATGTCTTGACTAAAAAGAGTGTTCCCAAGGTTGTAAATCTCAAATGCAAATACATGGTGAGAATTCCACATCAGCGAAGCATTTTGTAAACACTTCTGTCTCTCATAGATGAAAGTATTCTTCCTGACCATGATGGCTGCAGATAATAAGAGAAAGATTACAGGAAGGTGAAAGGGACATACTTTTACAACAGAAGCTGTATGATGAAGAGAGTAAATTTTATTAATCATTTTTTAAAAAATATGTCCTAAGCATCTTTGGATTTGATATTTCTGGTCTCACTTGAGTAGAAGGATTCAGTGACAGGTGCCAGGCAGGAAGGATAATCTGGGTAATATTTTCATCATTTCTCAAATAGAAACTTAGTTGGTTTTGGATGGTTTGAGACAGGATTTTACTCTGTAGCCTAGGCTAGCCTGGAATTTACTATATAGTCTGAGCTGGACTCAAACTCATAGCAAGTTTCTTGCCTTAGCCTCATGAGTGCTGCTGGAATTATAGGTTTGAAGTACCATGTCTGGATTCGAGGGAGTAGTTTGAAAGAATGTGGTTTCTACTTAGGGCAAGTCATTTATCCAGCATATTCCTAAAGGGATGACAGTATGGTAAGATTACCTAACAACTCATTTGCTTCTTCCTGTAAAATGTGAGTACCTTTTAAAAATTTTAAATGTATTTAAGAGTAGAATGAATCAGTGTTTGATGTCCTTAAGAGAAATTAGTAGGAGTCCTTTCATCTAGACTAATACAAAATTACATATGAATAATAAATGCTGACTTGCCTTTGTTACTTTTTTCTTATTTACTGCTTCCAACACAGTGTGTGAGCCAGTGTGAATTATTCTATATTCTCTCTGTAGCTGAGTCTATGTGATTTTAACCACACTACTTAATTCAATAAATGATTAGTACTTCAGGCAAGGATAAGATCTGCTTCTTAGTCCTGAAAACAAGTATATTTAGAGTTCAGGCAGCAGTTTTAATTCATACATGGCATAAATATCTGAATAAAAGGTAACAAGTTCTACACTGTATTACTTTTTGTTACATCTTTAGTAAGACCCAGGTTTACTGTCTTCTGTGGCTGATTCATAACCACTGATTGTTTGTATCTCCAAATATTCCTGAGCTGTCTTCATAAACTATATTTGTTCCATTGTATTGAAACAAACAAGCAAGCAAAAATAAACTACTTTTCCCTCTAGCAAAGCTATTCTGTATAGATAACTCCTGGGGCTCCATCAGGCACTTGTAAGAACCTGATTCTGTGTTCCACACAGCCCCAGCTGAGTCTCTGTCATGTGCATTGGGTGTTCTTTCATGAAACTAGCTACTTACACTTAGTGCTCAAGGCTCACAAATTGTATTGCTGGATGTACTTGCTTTGGGAACCACTGGGTTGAGGACTCATGAAAGAGCTGCCGGGCTTTTGGCTTTTGCTAAAGGCATCTGTTCTTTGCTTTCTGGAGCCCAGAAACATGATCAGGAGGTTGCTTTAAAGACCGAGTAATACCCATCAAAAAGAAAATACTGCTAAGGGACAAAGTGACAAGAGTCAGTCTCAAAAAAATAAAACCAAACAACTAAAATCTCTAGTTATACTTTTAGGCACTCAAATAAATAAATAAATAAATAAATAAATGAAAGAAAGAAAGAATGAATGAATGAATAAACAAACAAACAAATGAATGCATGAATGAATGAATGAAAATCGTATTTGGGAGGAAAAATTAGACAGGCTTCCAAAAAGAGTACTGTACTGAGTAGAGTATTTTAAGAATCTGTTCCTGAAATATATATTTGTTAAATTTATACATGTAACATTCTACTCTGCTGTTTTTAATAAGATATATTATGTTCTATGTTCATATAGTTATACACATGGATATATAAGTCAAAGTTTAAAAATCATTCCTAAAATTCCCCCTGAACACAGCAGCAAGTATGTATAATATAAAGAATAGATTTCTTATAGCTATGTGTTCTCCTTAATCATAATAAGAGAAAGATAAAAATGGTAGTGCCTATCTAAGAAAATGAATTCTTATAGGTTAGAGAGGCAATTCATACAAATACTTTGGAATTGGTCACTTAGTGCCTGTGCCATTGGGTGATGGTTACATATCTTTATTATGTGCCGGTTACGTTTTGAGTAGTTCATAGTGATCCTTGAAGAGCATCCTGAAACAAACCTCAGGAAAATCTTCAGGAAATAGGTAGCATTACTGTTTTCTTTTTGCCAACGAACAGATACTCAGAAAACTGAATTGATTTATCCCAGGTTACATAACTGGAAAATAGTGGAACCAATATTCAGATTTGAGCAGTCTTGATTCAGAGCTCTCTACTTTTGAGACATCACAATATGCCATCTGATACATAACCTTGTTCTTCATTCTTGAGCTTGAGCATGCCCAACAACAGCCCAAGAGTTTGTCAAAGTGCAGGTTTCCCCATACTCTGGTTCAGTAGGTAGTGTTGTATTCTTAAAATGCACCTAGATGGGGCTTTTACGCCTACTCTACAGATGCAACATGTGTAGTAATGAGTTTCAGAATTCTCTGAACAGGCAGAAAAAAAAAAAAAAACAAAACAAAACAAAAAAAAAACAAAAACAAAAAACAACTTTCTAGCTACAAGATTCTGCCCTCAAGGCTTTGAGAGAATCTTACAGTCACAGAATTCTTTTGTTGGCATACATGATCATGACAGCTTTCTGTGATTACAAGGTAACTCTAAATACCTTCTTATGCCACTCACTTTTCTCTTCTTATTGTTTAATATCTGACATTGTGTCATTGGAGATTGAATCAGCTTAGGGACAGATACTTTTTTTATGATAGTTTTCCTTGCAGGGACAACACTTGTTTGTAGCTTTACCATTTTCTCTCATATTTAAGGTTGTTATGTGGTCTGTAATTTTAGCAACAGAAGCCTAAAGTTCTGTGTGTGTGTGAGTGTGTGTGTGTGTGTGTGTGTGTGTGTGTGTGTGTGTGTGTGTGTGTGTGTGTGTATGTGTGTGTGTGTGTGTGTGTGTGTGCAGGTGAATATCTGTGTCCTATAACTTATTTAAGTCAATGACACACTTGCAAGAAACACTTTGTTCCAAAGTTAAGTCAAATTTCTTTACACACTACATAAAACTGGCAGAATTTTATAAAAGTTTTCTAATCTTATTGATAGGATTCATTATCAGATTGGGGACAGTATGTGGGAAGTTTAGAACAATAAAATTTAAAACAATCTTTCAAAAGTGATTAAGATAATGATCGTAGTATGAAGAGGGCAATTTTTTTAAAACTACAATTAATTGATCTCACTTAACCCTCTTAAAAAGAAAATATACATATGCCATTGTTTCAAATAATTAAAATTATACTTCAAGAACTTCAACAGGCTTGGAAAAATGCACAGTTTCTATCCCAGGGAAATTTTTATTGTATTAAATTAGATCTAGTAGGCAGCATCTAGAAGCCCCACACATATAAATTTGCTCTGTTGAAACTATCAGTGTCTTAGTCCCTATTCTCAAGGCGATAGATGCCATATTGGTAACTAGCTCACCCATTTATTGATTAGTCACTGAAACTAACCAAAATAAGAATACTTCTTCTTGAAAAAAAAAGTTCAAAAGTAGCATTTGGTTTTGTGAATTTATATAATCAATAGAAACTCAAGAATGAAATTTTGAAATTGTTACAGTATTTTAGAAAAAAAAAAGACAAAACCTGCCAATGTAAATAAAATGTGTTTTGGGAAAGTATCCTTGATTTATATTAGTATATGACCTTTCTGAACAGGCCCCCACTCAGTATAAAATAGTACTTTTATTCTGAAAACAAATCATAATAGCCAGTAATATGTAATTTTGTGTGTCTTCTTTGTTCAAATACACTTTCCTTTTTTCCAAGTTGAAAAAATTGTACAGCCTTTGGTAAATGCAGGTTCAACAATTTGATTTATATCTAATGAAAACAATAACCTCATTTTCCCCATCAGACATTATCTATTTTCATTCATAAGAATCACACTACTGTATGTGATTCAGTGGGTGGACGATCCTTAAAATTTCTGTGCAAATTCCACTTCATTTTTTTCTTTCGATGTGCATAGAAACTCACCATTGTAAATGCCTTGACTCACTCACTTATCCATCCATTCAGCTACATAGTGAAGATTCTGACTTTTATGGCCTATATCAACCACATGCAAAATACAGAAGCAAGCAGAGATCCTCCAATCAGTAATTCCTCTACATTCTGGCTACAAGGCTTCTGTTACTGAAATTAAACTTTTACATACACTACTCCATCCTATTCTTAATATTCACCTTCTTCCTTCAGTGAATGCTGTCTTTAAACTTCTGGGGTACATAGCTTCCTGACCTGTAAATTATAATGGTCCTTGATAACTTTAAAATACAGTCCGTCACTCAAATAAAGAACAAATATTTATAAAGTATTCTTATCTAAAGGAATTCTCTCCATAGCCTCTTTGCCCGTTTAGTGCCCTAAAACTCTTCTAGATAACCAGAGAAATACTGTAGGATGTAGTGTTTGAGATTTGGGTAAAGTCAATAACATGGACCAAGGGTATTATTTATATATTTAAAGTTACATCTCATAATAACTGATTGAACTAGTGTGTCCACTTTGAGTTTCTCCTTTTCTGGTGTAGCTGTCAGGGAAAAAAGGGGCAAAGATATATAAAAAGTTACATAAAGAAAACTCAGTACTCGAGTACTGATGTGTTGAGTAGCATTTAGTCCTGGCAAATTGCTAAGAATTTGTCAGGTAATACAATTTTGTTTTCAATTTATGCCACTGAGAAGTAATGTAATCTCTAATGTGAAAAGAGAAGAAAGAAACCCACACACCATAAAGCTGCATTGCTGCATACGAGCTGGCATTTGAGAAGCAAATGAAAGCAAGTTGCCCTTTTCTCTATTTCTTAAACAGTGAGTAAAGTTGTTAGATTATACTGTAACATTTTAAGCAATCCATTGTGCTATAAGCAAATTGCCTTCAAGAGCCCGGTGATGTGAACCAAATGTGAAGCAAGTGAATGAGAACTGAAATGCCACCATCAGGGAAAAACTTGGGACTGCCTTCAGGGGCCAGAGATCAGTGTGGTGACCTGAGACCCAAACATCCAAGAAAGGGGAATATTAAAATTCTTGTTACATCAATGAAATCTTTAGTAATATGCATTGAATCAGCTATCCATAATTCCATCATTTAAAGCTTCCCAGTGATAAAGCTCTCAAACAAAGGTGTTAAATATCTAGCTCTAGTTTTAGATTTTTTGGTACCATCTCACTATGTTGCCCAAGCTAGTTTCCCACTCTGACCATTCCACCTCAGTCTCTCTAGTACTGCAGTCATATGCCATATATAACAAGACTAATGTTCTACTTAATAACTGGATATATTGTACTTAGAGATGACAGTGGGCCAGTACAGGTGGACAGTATTTGAAAGGATTGTATTTGGCAGTTTTAGAGGGCTATGTAGGTTTTAAGCTGTTATGTACTGCGTTACCTTAAATAGTTTAAACTCCTTGGAACTATATTCTTGACAGAATATGAAAATAATAAAAAGACTTCATCTACTTTTTTCACCGGATGGAGAAATCTTTTTTCCTGTATACATGTGTGTCTAGAGTTAAAGTTCAAAGTGTGGCCTGGTTTTCTGTGTATAGAGGGAAATGAACTTCAAGCCATCATGGGGCCACACTACTTAAATCAGTGGTTCTCAACCTCTGGACCGTTTGGGGGTTTAATGGACCCTCTCATGGTGCTGCGTATGAGACATCCTCTATATTAGATATTTACATTACAATTCATAAAATATCAAAATTAGTTTTGAAGTAGCAACAAAATTAATCTTATGGTTAGGGTCACCACAGCGTGAGAGGAGCTGTGTTAAAGGGTCACAGCATGAGCAAGGTTGAGAACCACTGACTTCAATAATGATGGAAATGTGCATAGACACAATCCCTCAAGCAGACTCTAAAGCACAATGCATGGGCTCACCTACTATGGCTTTCTTTAGTGCTCATAAAATTACAAGGTATATCTTGTTAGTTTTTTGAGCCTTGTGGTGAATGTTGATTCCTCAACCTATGCATTAGCTCTTGACCATTGCCTGTGAGCAACACTGAATGACTATATTTAAAGAGTGCCGCAGAGTCATCCCAAGAATGAATATTATATCTTCAAACTCACCCAAGACATTTGTTTAAAAGGTGACTCAGCTTCTCTTTTCCCCCTGAACTTGTGTGCTCTTTCTGTAGGCAGCTTTCTAAGGATTTATATAAAAGAGTTCAAAAGGTTAGCTTTCCAAATTGACTTTGATGTGTCCCATATGATATATAAAGAACTCTGATTGGAATTGCAAAAACTTCATGCTTGTATGGTCTGGACTCTTGATGAACATCATTCCTGCGTTTTCTCTAAGGGGTTTCGATGGCCGTTTATTTATTAATATCATTTGACTTAAGATTTCACCAAGTTAAAAATGAGCTGTCACTTGAACGCTTTTTAGATTTCTAATATGTGTTTTGTGTTATTCAATTTAGTTTATATAAAGGTTCTATTTGATACTATTCTATAAATGAGAAAATAAGAATGTTAAGTCCAGCCATGTTAACATGGTTTAAGTGGGATCTGAAAGTAGCCTGAAAAAGTTAAAGTCCAAACATCAACAAAACATTTTATTCTATGTTGTAAATATCAAGATAGGAACATCTGGCTTTATCTGGGACTTGGTACAAATTATTTCCTTCTCTTACATTTTTCCAATTAATCCTATTTCTGGAATCTCTTTTTGTTTTATGTTAGAATACAGGTATCAAAATCATGCATATATGTAGAAACCTTGGCACGTTATTTCCTGGATAGTTATAGCATTCAAGTATCTTTAAACTTTCAAATCATACGTACAGTGTTTCCAGTTTTCTAGCTTCTCCCCACTGCCCTCATCATAACTTTCAGATAAATGAGAAACCTGCCCTCAGCCAATCCTTCTGTCAGCATACCTTCTCCCCTCCTTAGCTTTCAGGGTTTTTGGTTTGGTTTTTTATCTTTTCTAAGGCATTTCTTCAATTTCTGGATGCCTCTGACCTGCCGTTACAGTAAGCACTTGTTTCCATGTGTTTCTTTTCGGCATTTGAGTGAGATATTTATCTCGCTTTATTCAACTTTTTTTTTTTTTTAATCTTTCTGAAGCTTTTCATTACTCATTTCCTTTGTAGGCTTCAGTCATGTGTTCTCATTTATGTCTCAGCTGATAAGCATGCATTGTAAATTCTTCAGCATCCCCCTGAATCTTTTCATCTCTGGAGGTTCTTAACTAGTTAGGGGCTCTACCCTTCTGTCATTTGCCTTTTCAGAATTTCACATTCTCCGTTTGCCATGTTTCAATTTCATGCTACACTGAAGTTGTGACTTCTCCTGGTCCCCTATTCTTCCTGTCATTATTTACCCTCCTTTATCTGTTCCTGTTCCATTCTCAGCTTTTCATTTCATACCATTCCAAAATTACACGGACATTTTCGCCATTGTGGAAGTTCTTGTTACCTTTTTCACCTTCTTCTTACTTTTGTTCTTTAAGAATTCAGCTGCCACTTTGCTTTCTAAGTAATCCATAATTGTATGAAAATTAAATGGAGTTTTATACTTGCAAACCACAGCCTCTCTTGCATTTTAATTTTATGTGCATATCTTTAAATTGAAATTTATCTCCTTGTATTTTATTTCTATCTCACTTTACTGCTTCGTAATTTTTTTACATTTTTCTAAGTCTTTTAAAATAATTTTCTTATTGTGAAATTTTTCATATCATTTACATTTTTTTAAATTTATACTATTAACCCCAGTCTTAATCTTGTTCAAAATCTTTTGGCATGGATTCTCTCTATATCCACCTTCAAATAATTTAGTACACTCATAAAAAGAAGTATATTTTAGGTTTAAATTTATGTGCACCATTTATATGCACAATACTGAATCATTCTGAAAGCATCCCTGAGTGACAGCATTCTTGTTTTATGTGTCATCTCAAATTATAACTATAACGTTTGTTAGCTTCACTCACAAGAATAGGAATTTATAATCTACTAACCATTTACCATTCTGCAGCATAACAGCAAAACAAATCTGTTGAAGATGAGTTAGCATTATGCAGCATTTATGTAATTCATCCTGGTAAAGATTTTTTTTTAGTTGAAAATACTTCATAATTATATATTCCATGTCAGGATATTGATTTTGTTTCTAAAGAGGGAATGAAAGTTTTCAGACATGCATTTGGCTTTACAATACTCTCTCAAGTCTTTCTTTGTGTAAAATAAACATCTTCATATTTGTAAAAATGGTCCTTTACTTGTATTAACAATTCCATATAGCTGCTCATAGTTAAAATATTTGTTTATGATTAATACTGAATTTCTCAAAAGATCATGCTGAATGCATTTTCTTCCTTGTTTTTTTCAGTAAACAGTGTGTCTAAGAACCACTTAGCAATAGATGATTGTCTTCCCAATGGAGTATGTGGTATTCCATTGGGTAGAAATACTTATGCGTTTCATGTCCCTCTGATTTACTTTATTAGAGTATATTTAGAGGAATAGTACTCTGAAGTTGATTGACCTAATTGCAAGGACTGTACTATGTGTTAAAGATTTCCTCTTCAGAAACTGAGCTGGAATGAGACATTTTAACTCCTTCTCAGACACTGTATTTCTGTTCTACATTACCATGATCCTGCACCCTGTCTAGCATCTTTTATGGTCAGTTTCAAGGCCTTTCCTTTGAAAATCAGAGGAATGTATTCAATTTCATGTTATTCACGTGAGCAAAAGTGTTCTGATAATGTTCAGGTTTCTCCATAGATTCTGGCTAAGAATTCTGGCTCTCACCGGGGCCTATGAAACAGGAAATCTTGGACACAGACACTGGGATCAAAAGAACAATAGACTGTAGCATCTCTGCTGAAAATTCTCTCCACAGATCTAGTTTGAAAAGTGCCAGCTTGGCTCAAAACCTGTGTATGTGACATGCCATTGTAGACTGGCATCCTTTTAGAAGAAATGATCACGTCGAACGGATGCTTTGAAATGAAAACTGTTCAAAATAAAGCTTACCATTCCTGCTATACCCAAAGAGGAAAAAATCAACAAAAGTCACAAATCTCATTCATGACAAACAATTTAGGGTCCTCAATAGGATGTTTTTCTCAGAAAATTATTTTTTTTGCAATGCAACCACAAAATGACCATTTTGACCCTTTAAATATATTTTCTCCTCAAACCCCTTCTTTTTATAACATTTAATTCTTTTCTAATTGCAGTTATGATCATCTTTTTTCAGCTTCCAAGGTTTTATATAGTTGTTATTAGACCTGATAGAATTTGTTTTTATTTTGAGTTTTTTATCTGTAATATTAAGACCAAGACAAATTCAATGAGAATTTTCCAGAAGTTGGGAAGATACTGATTATTTTTTTAAAAAATTTTATTAAAAGCCTCACAAACATATAAAAGATGTTGGTGTGGCAGTTCCTTTGAACTTCTCTATAAGGATAAACACAGAGCTAAGGATTTTGATCCTCTTCAAATATGTGGCTGGCCATTTCCTTGATTTAAGATAGGAGTGAATGAAAACCATGGTGACTTCATTATTATTTTCATTTTGGACAATGCATCTGTAGCCAAACAAAAAGAATTGAGCAACAAATGAGAACAAACAAACAAATACAGTATTTGCTTCAGAGGTCATTTTCCTCAAGACAGTCAATATGGTTGTTCTGATGAATGTCCTTCTTTATCATATCATATCTTTGAGCCATAATTAATCTGGAGAGGACTACAATTAGATAAACATTATCTTCCAGTACCCTTCTGGATCCAGTGGACCAATACAGCAAGGTTTGAGTGATTGTATATATATTGCATACATATGACATTACAGATTTCGACTCTGAATTTTAAGCTGTGCTACCCTTCTTGCAAACAAACAGCAACAACAAAAAGATTGATTTAAATAACATATCGTACTTGTTTGAGTGCAAGGGAAGAATGCTCCAATTGACTAAAGAGTCAAGAAATGCATTGACTAAGTTGGTCAGGATTGATATATTAATTCAGCAGTTCAGATTTTTTTAAAAAAAACTTGTAGTTTTTCTTGTCACTGCTCTGTCCTTTATAGAATCAACTCCTCTAAGATTAACGTCCTTCTTTACTAGAGATGGAATAAATCATGAAAAAGGACTTAATTTGGCATTTGAAGGCATCCTCATACACAGTGTCCATTGATGCTTGCTTCACCCTCATCACCTTTTTCTGCTGCAGAGAAACCTAACCATTTCGAGCTTAATGCACCTGCAAGTATCCAGAAGATGCCTTTGTGATCTTGGTCAGTAGAGACTGTAGCAAAACAAGCTGTCATGATTCTCACTTACTTCTACCAAGAGAGCTATTTCTTAATTTTATCACATTATGTACATCATTCTGATTTAGCCACTGCTGCCCTCATCTGAGAAGCCAGAACAGTGGCCAGGGACATCTATATTTATTGACTAAGACTTGGTTGGTGCTCTCATTTTTAAGGTAAAGCTGTGCCATAGATGATGGAATGTTCCAACTCTGATTAACTATGATCAACAAATATAGTCCCCCTACAGCTGCGACACATCTAAGCCTGAAGGTGCCATTACTGCTATACATTTGAAAATGTAAACTAAGACACAGGCAAAGCAAGCTTATCAGCGCATGGCGTGGACATGCCATATATGGAGACAGTTTATTTATGGGAGTATTTCATCTAATATTTTATTTATTTGTGTGGGGTTTCTGGATAGAAGTAGGCAGAAATTAACTGCTGTCTCTGCTTTACTTAAAAGCACACATTCATGTTACTCAAGAATTAAAAACTATGTTTCCTGAAGTGGTATTATGACCAAAGTATAAATCAGCTGCTGAAAGTAATAAAAAGTTGACATTTGGGGTAATGGTAAAAATAGTAACTAGCATTACTCCATGTTCTAGATAATAAATAATTAATGCCCTAGAAACTTTTTGGTTTGTGATGCTGCCTTTTTCTCATAAAATTGTAATCTAGGGTCTGGAGACTTGGCTCAATGATTAAAAACCATTTTTGTTCCTGCAGAGAATCTGAGTTTGATTTCCAGAACCTAACACAGTAGCTCCTGACTCTCTCTAACTCTAGTTCTAGGGGACTCAACACTAGTTCTGATCTCCTATGGCACCAGAAACTACACAGGACACATGTTGGCAAAGCACATGAGATGAATAAATCTAAAGTGTTAATGACAGAAAAAAGAGGAAATTAATGTTTACCAAGAACCTTATTTGACAAAACTGGTGTCAGATCAGGGTTCCCAGAAAACTCTAGAAACTTAACCTATACATGTGAGAAGTTCAGCCCAACACAATTTATACCTGGCACTGTGAATTATCATTAGCCTTACATTATAAGGGAAATGGGGCATATTAAACCATATTCTTGGCACAATGTGTTTTTAAGAAAACTATGCTTTTATTTTTGATATTATAATATAATTACATAATTTCCTTCTTCCCCTATCTCCATCCAAACCCTTCTACATACTCCTCTTTGATCTAATTCAAATGCATTCCTCTTCTTTTATTAATTGTTACATTATATATATCTATATATATATATACATACATACATACATACACACATACATACATATAATGATCTTAGTCTTTATAATGTTACTTGTATGCATTTGTTCAGTTGGCAATTTGGTTTAAGATAACCAATTGGTGTGATCTTCCCTGGATTAGACTAGGTTTCCCATTCTCAGCATTCATTAGTTGTTGTTATTTGGCTAAGAACTAATGGACTTTCCCCAGTATGTTTTAACATGCCTATTCTTGTCCTGTTCAGCTCAATTTTTTAGTCAGTTATTTTAGTGATACTTTATACAAGTAGCTTCTGACATTATTAGGGGACAGAGACTCATAGCAAACTCCCTAATCTTCTGGATTTTATAGTTTTCTAATCCCTCACCTACCACAATGATTTCTTAGCCTTAGATGTGAGAAGTGTTTTCCTTAGACATAGCCACTGAGAATAGGTTTGTCAGCTCTGCATTTTGATTGGTTGTGTTTTCTCTAACAATCTCCATCTGTTTCAGAGAAGATTCCTTGAAGTAAAGTTAGGATTATAATTACCAATGAATATAAAGACCGATATTTAGAATATTAGTTAGGGATTATGCTGGTTCAGTAAAGTGGTAGTTATAGGTTCTTAAGCAAGATCTATGAATTCACTACTCATGGGTAGTTGACTAACTTTCTAGTACTAAGCATAGATTTTCTCTTATTGATAAGGTCTTAACTCCAATTAGAGAGCTGTTGTTTATTACTAAGATATGCATGATACTATTGTGTCCTTAGAGTTATCATAGGCATTATAGCTGGATAGGATTTCTGGTTGCTTCTCACTTTTGGAAACTTGTGTGGTTGTAGTATGAAGTTTCTGGCCTAGACTTTCAGGCCTAGCCTCAAGCCTTAGGCCCATAGATCCACGGACCTGCAGAGGCACACAGATGCTTACAATAGTTGTAGGCTGATCGGCCTAAGGCCCACGCATATAACTTGCTAACTCTTTACCCTTAATCTAACCCATGACTCTTATCCTGTTCAGCCATGGGGCTCGGTACCTTTTCTCAGAGCAGCATAGTTGTCCTCTGCTTCTTCTGGCTTCTCTCTGGCTTGTGCCCTGTTCTGCCTATTCCTATAGTCTTCTTAGACTGGTAGCCCTGCCCACACTTCCTGTCTGCCTTTGGCCAATCAGCGCTTTTTATTAAACCAGTGGGTGGGACAATTACTTACAATGGAACAACATAAATCCCTCTGCATGTGGTAAAAGTTTACAAATCCCTGATTTTGAGAGTTTTCTTAGGTAGCTTTGGCTTTTAAAAAGTGTTTTGCCAGCACAGAAGAGAAAATTTTATTTAATATCTATATGTATATATACTTACATGTATTGTTTTATGTTTTGTTTTGTAGAAGGTGAATAGTATGACTTTGCATTTTTCAAATATCTTTACTGTTAAGACCCACAAAGAGGACTTAAGAATATTGATAGTGTTATCTGGAGGAGACAGGATCTTTTTTGATTGTTTGTTTGTTTTAAAAAGGTTTTTTCCATATATACCACTAGTTGCCTCCCCTTCCCTTTTCCAGGTCCTCCCTTAGCCTCTCCCCACCCCATCCCCCTATCTATTCCCCAGTGAGGGCCAGTAGTCCCAAGGTGGGTTAGTTCAGTCTGACATATACAGTTGGGGTAGGTATGATTCCCTCATCACAGCATCAAGGCTGGGTTAGGTGTTCCTTTGTAGGGAATGGGCTCCAAGGTGTCAGTTCATGGACAGGAACATAGAATGATCCAACTCAGATCATAGAGGCACCCCAAACTGCCCACACCATTTGACAATCGTCTACTTTTGGAAGGTTTAGTTTTTTTTCCATGAAGGTTCCTGCGCAGTTTGTTTCTGAGTCAGTGAGCTCTCAGTAGCTCCAGTCAGCCCTTACTGTGGGTCTCCTCTTCATGGTCCTGATCTCTTTGTTCATATACACCCTCCTCTCTCTCTTCTCTTATTTTGTCTATCATGGGCTCTTTTGGACTTTATTCCCAGTATATGTCAGCATTTAAAGCCAGAAATAGGCTAAAGGTACATTAAGAAAGAGATTTTAAAATACTTTAAATATTATAAATTAATGACATGATTGAAAAGTGGGAAACTACAAAATCAGGAGTCCACTACCACATTTTGGTTATTTCAGGTCATACTTGACTAAAATGTGTATTTAGTTTTTATAAGCACCATAATTTGTATATTTTAAGGATTTTCCTCAGCTATTAAAGATTGGTAAGGCGTCACATACAACTCGTGTTCTCTTAGCTTTTAAAATGAGGATACGGTTTTTAACAAAAGACCCATATGCATACATTAAAAATAGATTTATAATTTATGATGCTTTGATTTCTCTGCTCAGAAATTTGGAGTTTATACATAAAAGAACTCATTCACTTGCAACCCCATTTCTTCTTTGAACCACAATGGTTGTTAAAGTGATTGCCCCTGTGTTACTGAATATGGAGTTTAATGAAACTTTTTAAATTCTTCTGGACTGGTTTCTTTTTCTTCTTATTTATTTGCTATCTAAAGTATTCTAGGTACCATTCGTTTGAATGGCCTTTTATGTTTTACAATTTTCTAGTTCGACTGTGTCTATAAACACAACTTTCAATAAAATGGGCTGAAATTAAAATTAGAATGTATGTATTTTTAAGAGCCATTTAAAGGGTCAAAGAGTTGGATTTAACATTGAACGTATCCAAGGTTTCAGATGTCTGGCTAAATGGTCTGAAGGCACCACAGTGAAATGGTCAAAGTTTGGCTGGATACAGGAAACTTGGATGCACATGGCATTCTGATGACTATATCTACTCTGACTTTATCTGCATGCTTGGCCTTGAGCACTCACAGCCTGTCTCTCTCATATAAATAAAATAAGTCTGCCATTACCAAGTGTCAATCTTGAGCCTCTCATAAATAATAAATTTTGTACTTGCAGAGGTCAATAAGATAAATTTTATATTTTAACAAGGTTATAACTCTAAAACCACTAATAAGACTCACGGTTATGTAAGTTGATATAGTGCTGACCATAATACAATCTTATGTTTATGGTAGATTTTAGATATAGTGTCCTAGTGTACGCCTTTGCTCCCATGTAGAGCTGCTATGGCAACAGGAAACTAAAAATACCCAACTACGTAACAGACCTGTATTTAGGAGTTACATTTTTTTTTTTCTTCAGCTGAGTTTTTCAAACTTGTTAATGGATTCTGTCATAGGCTGAAAATATCAGAGTTACTTGTAGCCACGGATGTTCCTGGAAGACAGACATCTAAGAATCTTCAGTTTGATAAGCCTGCTGATTTATAAGTTAACCACCTTGGCTTGTTACCCAGATCTCAAAGCTTTTAGCCATGAAATTAATCAAAAGGAAAGTAAAAAATACTCTGGTGTGCATGCCTACACTATGTAGACATAGAGCTTCCCACTCTGTTCAATTTTCTTGCTCTTTGGGATATGTCTCATGTTTCTAATGGTTGAGGGTCATGTTTCAGTAATACAAATACAATGACTAAGAAAACAAGGATTTTCACTTATTAGACACTTTGCTTATCCACTTATTTCTGTGAGAAAACAAAAAAAAAACCATCTAACATAGTGATCAAGAGTACTGATTAGGTTCATGACCTAATTAATGATCATCACTTAGTCTGTTTTTCTGCACTCCAAAATGATGACACTGTCAGTACATAAGGCACTGAACTGTCGGGATGAATATTGGCACTTGCTCTACTCTTTGCAGATACAACTAACATGTGATGTTACCATTTAAAATGTTTGCAGTAACATTGTAGGTAGATGTTGTTATAGGGAAAGATTGAGCAACCTAATAGAACCAGAGCAGGCTTATAGCTCACTTCATCCTTGGCAAATAGAACACACTTGTTGTTCTTAGATTATATGAAAACAGAGCCATGACCTTGTCTTACTTTCTTTTATGTACCTCTGTTTCTCTTAACCATTGTGCTTAATCCTATGTTAAATATCTTTATGAAACCCAATCTCTGCTTCATAAAAATAAAGGTAAGAAAACAGGAGGCTACTGGAATAATTCCATAGATAAGCATGTTGGAACTTAGTATATACAGATAAAAAAATAGCTGTTTACTGACTCAGTGTTCTCCTCACTTTATGTACATAAATATATCAGGTTATCCTAACATAAAATGTAATAGTTGAGAAAGAACCTTGTGGTTTTCTGGGCCTTTTTCTAAAAGTTCATGTGTATTAATTATTGAATCTTTACCATAGAGTAGGTAGGTAAACTGTCAATAATTACAAAAGATGAAAAGAACAGACTCAATTGCCACAATTCCATTTTAAATAACAGAAGAGAATTAAGTTCTTACATGTGATAATTTAATGGAAATAAGAATCTTCCGATTGCATGCAATTCCAATCAATATGTCCACACAGTTGCCACAGCAGTGAGACTTGACAAGATGCTTTTAACATTTATCTAAAGTAGAAATGTTTAAAGGTAAAAGGCACTTAAAGAAAAAATAAACAGTGAATATTGCCATAACCAATAGCGACTATGAAAATGTGGTTATGATTCAAAGAGCACGGTCCCGGCCTGAGCCCAGACCAACAGACAATGGCATCAACACAAAGGCCTCAGAAGTAAACCTTGTGTAGTTATGAAACCTGTGATGTGATCAAGTCATCATCCCAAGCAACTTTGTCTTGCAGATGGAGGGCATGGTTAAAAAAAAAAAAAAAAAAAAAAAAAAAAAAAAAAAAAAAAAAAAAAAAAAAAAAACTTGAGTGCAAAGCCCTGGGAGCACAGCATACTACTAAAAATGATTTCTCATTTACATAACATAACATAATCCTCAAGAATAAAGACACATGGCCAGGAAAAGTTGGAGTTTTTAAATAAAATTTTATATAATCTTTAAAAGTTGTTAAGGAAAATTATAAATTTTGTTATGTATGTGTGTGTTTGTATGTTTCTATTTATGACCAAGTATCTATTTATAATGCTTGCATAGGGTTTGATTTAGACTTTTTAGACATTCCCTGTGAAGACTGCCTTTATATTTATCCTGTTTGTCTGAATATATTTACACTTTCAATAATAAATAATAGAATAATAGCCTTGTTAGCTATAAAAAATTAGATGTTTCTAATCTTTATTTTAATCTAGAATAAACAATATAATGAGTCAGAGTCGGTTCATTGGATCTCCACTTGGGGAGACTCACAATATGTAAGATGAAGTTTTTACCTATCTAGTCTAGTCATATTTCTAGAAAAGTCAGATTCCGTGTATTGTCTCCTTATGGTTTGAAGTAGTTGTTTGGTAAGCTTCGTCTCAGACTGAAGAGAGCTAGGTAGCATCTCATATGTAGAGGTACACCTGTAAAGACCCTTTATCTATCTCTCACTTCTCAAAAGATGATATTGTGGAATAAGACAACTTATTTTCCAATTAACACTTTGAAATGTTCCCTAATCATCCCTGACCCCCATGATCTGATGACATATCCACTGTCAGTCTTACTGAAGCTCCATTGTGTAGGAAAAATCGCGTCTTACTGCTTTTAAGATTCTTTTCCTCTTGACATTTTGTATTTGTACTCTGTCTAAAATAATTTTTTCTGCATTATTTTCTTCTCAGAGTGTATCAAAATTAAATATGTATAGCACTGTGAAATTCATTTTATCATTGTTTTCCAACTAGGGCTTGTGTTTATCTCTCTCTTTCCCTGTGGAACTCATATCGTGAGTATGTACATTCAGTGGAATCCCACAGGTCTCTTAAGTTCTGCTGATTTTTGTTCATTGTTTTCTTCCGAAGGTTGAATGTTTTCTGCTGTCTGAGTTCTTGGTTTGGTTGGTTGGTTTTGTGATTGTCTTGTATATTCACATCTAACTGGTCGAATTTGCTGTAAAAGATATCCTGTGAATTTTTAGTACTGGTTATGATTATTGTTAGAACTAGATTTTCTGTTAAAATATTATTGTAAAATATTTTATTTTTGATTGAGAATGCATTTTATTATTTTATAATAATCTGTCTTATTATAATATTTCAAACAAGTGTAGTGAACACTGATCAAATTCAATCTCCTTTTTTCTCTGTGTTCTCCCTTCTACCATTCTTAGCCTCTTCTAATATCTGTTTCACACTCAGGCAGGTCTTTTTCACTAACATGAAAGAGAAGTTATGGTACTTGTCTCTCTAAATATGAGTTAGCATGACGTCCTCTACTTTCCCCATTTTTTAATAAGTGGTAGGATTTAACTCCTCTTTATGGATAAATAATATTCCCTGTAAGTATGTGTGTGTGTGTGTGGGTGGGTGTATGCATATGTCATAATTTTGTTCATAGTGTGTTCATTAACACCTAGGCTACCTTCAGAGTGCTCGTAAGTAGTGTTGTATTAAATATTAGAGAACATATATTAGCTTTGTTAGCTTTGGCTAAATAACCATTGTAGAGTTTCTGGATTGTGTCATAATTCTGCCGTTACGATTGTGAGTAATCCCTATGCTATTTTCTATAGTAGCTTTACTTGCCTAACATTCTTTGGAACAGTGAATGATGCTTCCATTTCTCATGACACTGTGAATTTTGTTGTGACTATTGTTATCATTGTCCATTGTACCTGGATGAGAAGGATATCAGTGTAGTTTTTATCTTCATTTCCCTAGTCATTCACATATTTACCATAGAAGCTTCTAATTTGTTGTACTGATTTTTTCTGTTTCTTGTGTTCATTTCATATTCTTCCAAGTCACATCCAAAAGGTTATTGCCTGTAGTACTGTTGTGAAGTGTTTTTGTTTTGTGCCTTATTACATTTAGGCCTTGCATCCATTTTGTGTGAATGCTAGACACAGTGAAGGGAAGGATGCCAGCCTCAGTTGTCCACTCCCAGTTACCCAGGACCACACACAGAAAGGGCTGTCCACTCTTCAGTGGTTATGGTTATGCTGCCTTTGCTGACAACCGACTGACTGAGGCTGCCTGAGTTCTTCTGAGATCCCTGTCCTATTCATGAGGATGATTTCAGTGTTTTTATGCTGGTACTTGGTATTTGGGTTAATGTCTGCCACTGAGATTCTGTTTGATTTTATCTAATAATTGTTCTCTGATGTCCCGTTTTCTTCCTGGTGTTCTCCATGTATGTGCTCATTGTCTTTCTGTTCCACTGGGTCTGTCTATGGCCCTCTTTGCTTCATCATGTGTATTTGAAATACTTTATTTAGAATTTTTGTTTACTGAGTTTAGGGTATGCCCTTTCTCAGAGAAGATTTTATTCATTTTCTAATGAATTAAGCACAGTTTCATGAAAATTTCCCATTTTTAATATTAAATATTTTATTTAGACTTTTTTCTTTTTTATAGTTCAGTGATGTAGCTGTTTATGTGTTAAATGACTTTTCTAGAAACTTTTGAACCATGTCTCTTATTGACTCAAAATGTTTGGTAATGTAGGTTATGGTCAATCATTTTCTTATCCAAAGAAATAAGATTTTTCAGTTTAAAGAAATATTTTGATTTAGTTATAAAATTATTTTACATGAAACTATTTTAAGAATTCTTAGATTTTTTTTTCAAAAGTGAACAATGTGAAAATATGTAGTTTTAGAGACTTTTTTTTTTCTTTTTTCTTTTTAGGTGGTTAATCAACACTCAACACTGAATAACTACAGTTACAACATGTTTACAGTTTGGTCTGCCTGCATTTCTATATTGTAGACTTCATTCTGGTTTTGTTAGAAACATGCTTCAACTAGGCTTAGAATAAATAAAAAAATTACACCTAATAATCCTGCACTAAGCGTTTTCTGTAAGATTAAATTTCTTCAAAACATATACTTTGTCATAGACAGATGGGCATGTAGTACGGTTTTCCATGTTTCATGTAATAGAATTGGGATACAGAGAAAGTATTTTTCTTTTGTCTAAGATTGGCTCTCTGGTCCTTTACTGGTGGTTACCTAGCTTTTCCAGCATCACATCTGTAAGGGCCAATTCTTTTCCACTGTATGGTCACAATTACCTCTGTTGGCAACTAATCGGCCATAGCCATGTGAGATTTTCTTGGGATCCCTGTCTTATTCTTGTGGCCAATTTCTATGATTTTTACGCTGGTACCTGCCATTTGTGTTAGCGTATTCCACAGGGATTCTGGTTTCATTTTATAATTGTTAGTGCCTTATTTTCGTCTTGATAGTATCCATGTATGTGCACCTCACCCTCCTGTTCCCTTGGGTCTGCCTATGGACTCTTTGTTCCATTGTGTGCATTTGAGATAGATTGATTTACTTAGGCTATTCCAGAACTGGGTCCATAGTATCAATATACTGGTGCTAACTACTAGTATTTCATTACTTCAAATCTTAGTAGACTTGAGATGATAGATTAAAAACTCAACATGTAAAGTTCAAAGTAGGTTTTTAAAAAACAAGCAAAGAGCAAACAAAAACTGTTTTCATAGATTGAAAGCAGTTTTCTTACAACAGTTACATATCAAGGGGGTTAAGTTCAAAAACTCTAGACTCCTTTGAGGACCTATTGAAGGTCAGGAGATTAATAAGCTCAGCAAATGTTTCACTAAGACCTTGTAATATCAGACTAAAACTACCTTTTTTCCTTATAATCACTAAACTGGCAGCTATAGTGAATTCCCTTTGGGGATTCTTGGAGACTAGATAGAAGAATGAGTACTGTGTGCTGTGGATTATAACTTCAGAGATAAAGGTTGCAGAGGAAATCTGTACAGTATTATGAGGAGAAAGTCATACACTTCCGTCATGTGGACATTAGCTAAGGACACACTTTAAAAAAAAAAAAAGTTCGAAAAAATAAAAAAAAAAATTGTAGAAAGAGAAGTAAGTCAAAGAAAGGTTGAGACATCAACTGGAATCTGTCAGGGTACTTGGCCTGAACCCCGCAGGGGGTCTCTGAAGAATACATTGATCACACCCAGAGCTATCTATATAGAAAGGTTTCTTCTCTCTACCTCTGGACTGGCTACTCCTCGGTTGAACCTATCATTGTGGTTGAAATCTGTCAGGGCTAAGGATGTAAGGATGTTATGTAAATGTGAAACAGTTTTAAATTTATCTTTTAAATTTGTTTTTTTTTTTTGGCTTGTTTTGCTTTGATGTACAAGGTTAGAGGTCCCTCCTGACTCCAAGAGGGGTTTTAGAAAAAGTAACCATGTGACTTACCATCTAATTTAAGGAATTTTTGGGGATAAAAAGAAAACTATTCAAACTACAGCAGGAGAACAGATAAAAACTGAGATCACCCTGGACGAGTATTTTTCTAGAAATTAAAGTGTGCGTGCATATGAAATTGCTAATAAATGCTCTAAATCTCAATGTAAATAAACCAAAATGTTGGGTTTCCTCAATCCAATTCTGATCCCTTACTTTTAAAAAAGAATTATTTTCTGAAGGAGATGTGTATACCAGAAAAGAGAATCAAGTGCATAGCATAGCTGTGGAATACAGTGATTATTAAAAACAGTAAAAGGTAGCGATGAGAAGAAAATGAACAGGGTCTGCCTCTTGGTCCAAGTCACCATTCTTTTATCTCAGAAAGAAAATGAATGAAATGTAAAATGATTTATAAAATGTGACACTAGCTGTGTAAATTATAAAAGTCAGTCAACTAACATAAAAGTTTTAACAGCCACTGCGATAGTGTTTTAAAACACAGCAATATAAGAAATAAGGTCATCCCTAGTATGCCATCTTGGCTAAATATCTGGTAACTATAGCAAGCTGATTTGATACTCATTGGAAAGAATTGCCTTTAAGGAGATGCTCAGTAAGTATTTGTTTAACTGAACTAGAACACATATAGGATTCATATGTAATTATCTGTTTACATGACTGTTTTTGGCTCTTTTATCTTACATTCCAAGAGCAGTTTTCGCTCCTTCCTCTTCCTCTCACATTAAAGCTGGATGAGGAAAAGGAGTAGGAGGAAAATGGTCCCCAAAGTAGGAAAAAGACTCCACTGTTTGGAGTCTCCCAAGAGGACTAAGCTACACAACTATAAAATATATGCAGAGGGCCTAGGTCCGAACCAAGCAGGCTCGCTGGTTGCCAGCTCTGTCTCTCTGGGCCCCAATGAACCCGGGAGTTGATTCAGTGGATTTTCCCGTGATGCCCTCGAGCCCTTTGACTCCCATAATCCTTCTTATTCTTCTAGCACAGAGGTTCCTGAACTCCCCTTAATGGTTGGCCCATCAGTTGGTGAATGAAGCCTGTCTGATAATGATTGGACTAGACTCTGGTCTACAAATATAGGAAAGTGACATTAGGAATCATTTCATTGACTTTCTTTTAATTTGTTCTTGCCAGTTGTATTTGGTTCTGTCTTAGGTCTCTGGACTATCTAGCATCTGGTTACTGGCCCTCCAGTGTCAGGGGTGGGCTTTCTCCTGTGGCATGCGTCCCAAGCTTGATGAGTCATTGGTTGGCCACTTTCATAAGTTCTAGGCCACTTTACCCCATTGTATGGTACAGGAAGGACAAATTGTAGGTAGAAGATTTTGTGCCTGAGTTGGTGTCTTAAAGAAGATTTTCACTGGAAGTCTTGTCTGGTTATAGAAGATGTCCTGTTTATGAGGGTGGCCCTAGCTAAGACTCCTAGTAGTGGAAGATACATGAGGTGACCTTGACAAAGCTAAATATAATCACCTCTACATGGGTTCTTGGATGACCTGCTACTCCAACCTCATACCCTTGCCAATGTCCAAGTACAGAAAGTAAACAAAAGTATTCACTAGCTATCCTATAAGTGAGTGAATAGTACGTGTAATCAGCCAAAAAAGAAAAAAAAATCTGTGATAGTCGTTAATTACACCTTGTACAGTATACTTTTCTCTTCATTACACCTGTCAGATGAAACTTGGGCATCTTGAAGCAGTTGGAAAGGAGCAGCCAGTTAAAATACACTCTGCAAATAGTGTTTCACTTGGCCATGTGATCTTGATAAGTGGTGACTGTCCAAAGCCAGATTATGGGATAGGCTTTCTCTGATCATCATTTATGGAGCTATCACACTTGATACACTCCACCTCCCCCAATTTCTGCAATAATTGAACTGGTTGTCTTACTTTATTTTCTCAGCGGGCATTTATCACCATCTGACCTACTTTACATTTATTTATAAGCAACATTTTCTACTGACTTTGCCTTTCACTAGGGGTGGTATCTACCTTCTTCCCTGCTGTACCACCTCCAAGCACCACAAGCATGAAGTAGGGAGATATTCTGAGAATCATATAAATGACGCTATATGAATATATATGAAAAATGATACTTTCTATAGAGTTAAATTGGTTGGGTACACACACATGTGAAGAATATTATAGTGTATAAAACATGACTAAGGCTATGGCTTGAAGTTGTGCAGATAACACTGGGCAGCAGGGCAGGAAGCAAAGGAAGCCAGATGAATTCTGAAGAATTGCTATGTCATCTCTGTTAGAGATCATTTAAGAGCTCAGAGAGCAGGAAGTCAGTCTGAGAAAGAGATATTCAAAGGCAGTACAAGCATGAACAAAGGCCCTACAAGATGGATTTGGTAGCAGGTTGTTTAGCTAAAATATGAATTATACATGATGTTAGAAAACATTAGCAGAGTTTTATTATAAAGTCTTTGGTTACCATGCTTAGATGTTCAGAATTATTCTGTTCCACAGGCAATAAATACATCCAAAGAATCATAAGCAAGTAAGCGATAAAGTCAGAGTTTTGCAAGAAATAGAAGCATAATGATATTGAGTTCTTAACAAAAAAAATTGTAGTTGCTGCCTATGGTGACAAGGTAGGCCTGGCAACATAGAAAGAAAACTTAGATTAAAATGGTGAATGGAGCATTTAATTTCATTTTTGTGAATTTGACATGATTTTTGACCTGCAGAAAGAGAGGGACAGTAGGGAATAATAAACGTGGGCATGCCTGTGAGAAACCTTAGTGTAACTGTGGCTAGGAAGCATACAGTGAGAAATCCAAGGAGAGGAATGAAGATTGAAAGGACTTGTAGTTTTACTCAAAACTCCAAGTTTGAGAAGGTACAAATCACAAAGGTTTATAATCAGCCGACATTGTGAAATTATAGGAAGGGGGATCTCGTTTATTTGCAAAGTCTTCCATGGGTGTGCTAAAAATAACAAAAAAAAAAATTCAACACATTTGGTATGAGTTATGTGCATATTATTTAAGAATATGATAGAAAATTTTCACAAATTGAACAGCTTGAAACACTAGCTGGCATTAATTATCTCACAATGTCTGGTCACAGTCCATAGAAGTTTAACTGAATGGATCTGCCTTCTTATCGCTGACTTATTACTTCAAGTTGTTGAGTAAGACAGTAGTTGTCTGAAGACTTGACTAAGAAGGAATGGCCCTTTTCCAAGGTGGCCAGTTCGAGTGAGTGACTGACACACAGCTGCTGGTGCTGGATGAAGTCGTGTTATCTCTGCATATTTGATTTTCTACATAGGATCTTCTCTGTGGGGCTGTTAAGAGTCTTGGCATCAAAGGAGCTGGTTTTCCTCAAGAATTCATGATTCAGTACAGAGCGTGGAGATAAGCTCTCTGGAAATTCGCTCACTTTCGCTTCTCTGTGTCTTTATAGGCAAGTCCTACCCAATATCTGGAGGTAGAGACTCCCACTCTGGGCAAGAACATAGCTGGTAGGTGGAAATTATCCCTGAAGCCCGCTTGGATGCTGAATGGGCAATGAAAGACTGGCTTCCGCCGATTGTCAGAGTTCTTGTATGAAGATTTCAGCTGACTTTGGGGGAAAAAAAAATGACAGAAAGTGAGAAACTTAGTGAGTTGAAAATACCAAAACAGTTTTCATTTACACAGTAAAAATATTTGATAAGTTGTTAGAGGGTTACATTTATTAATTGAGCCTAGAGGGGAGGGCAGACCAGAGCAATCCCCCAAGATAAAATGATTGGCAGCATGCCCTGGAGAAGAAGCAAGAATTTAAACACTGAGAATTGTTTAATTAGTCTAACTTCATTCAAGACCTCTCAGCCTAATTTTCATTGTTTGTCTTACATACCATAACATCTTGCAGTATCAGCCCATCTTTCTGCAGTATCAAGCCCCAAGACTCCCAAACACTGTTTTAAGATAACCTACTAGGCATTTCATTCTCTGAAGAAACCAATTATATATGAAATTAATAATTAAAAATTATAAATAGAAAGAACAAGAAAACATGCATACGCCATGTCCTGCGGGTAGATTTTTTGCACGGTGTGTAGGGAATTAGGTGCAAAAATAAAATCCATTTATGTTAATGGGCATTGCATGTGTAATTTCTCATGTGCCTCAGTGCTAGCCTCCCCCTGGGGTCTTTGTCAGAACATGGGACTGTTGGGCAGGGGAAGAAAAGTGAATGATTTATTTGATGGTCTGTCAATCATAACGGCAATCAGGGAAATTTCAAAGCTGTTTTTAACCTCTATAGAAACTGTTAGTCAGACCATATGCCTTTTCTCCCTGCCAGATGCTGCCATTTGTCAATTTCCTGTTAAGAAAATGGGATTCTGCAAAAGCCACCAAAGGTTTTTTGTTTTTTTGTTTTTAGCCCCCTCTTTCTTTTTCTTTTTCTCATTTGTAATAGATCATCCACAAAAATCAGATCGAAAACATATTTTGCTGCTTCTACAAAATAACGCCCAACAACTGGAAACCTCCATATTAATTTTCCATGACCTCTGCTACTCTTTTTTTGTTTTTGTTTGTGTGTGTGTTTCCGGTGAGGTCAGCACATCAGAATCTCTGTCATAAAATTGTCTTTATCCAGACTTTAAGCCTAAAAGTTGAAGGAATTTGTTTGTGATGATTCCATGTGGTGGAATCATGAAATCAGAAAAGATGGAAATGATAGAGCTGTTTAAAGATAACAAGGCTCTTACGAATTTACCCCTCAGTGAGGAAAGAGAGGGAATTCTGGGCTTGAAGATTAAGGTAAACAGCATGGGCTGAATTTTGATTACCTAAAGATAAAGAAACAACCCCCCCCCCATGTGTGCTTTCCCTCCATCAATTAGAAGGATGATTTTGTTTAAGTTTGCTATCAAAATAATCAATGTATCTGCTTGTCTGTTTATTGTCAAGGATGAAAACACCTAGAAAACCTAAAAGCTCCTTGTCTTAGGGACAATAAAATCCTTTCATTCTACATGTAACAGCAGCATATCTTTAGGGTTTGGCTCAAATCTCTAACAGTACTCATATTTTGGTTTTTAAATTTGAACGCTCTAGGTAGCTGGAATACATTGACACTTGCCATCGTTTCCACGCACAATTTTTTTTTGAAGTATGCTTGCGATAACACCCCTCCCTTCAAGTGTTTGCTTTGCATTTTGTGTCCACGGAGCTAACCAAGTAACATGGAGGCTTGAAGAAGAGAAAAGATGTTTGCATGACTTCAGATATGCAGGATTCTGTATAAATTTATTAATGGGAACTGGCCCTGACAATCCCAGCAAATAGCTTATGAGGAAGCTCAGGACCAGCTTGCTGTAATAGCTAAGCACCAATCAAAATTTCCGACTTTCTCTGGCTGTCAGCCAGCAGGGAACATGCAGGGTGACCTTATTGTTTAAGATTTTGGAAAGCCATTCAGGGAAAACAAAATAAACCTCTAACTTTAGAGCTTTCAGACTTTGCTGTATCCACTCCAGCCCAACATTCACAAGTCTAATTTTTTCCTTAAAGGTCACCAATGAGCTATAATATACTTTTTAACATTTTAATTTTCCCTTTTCTTCTTCTGCTGTTTTTTTGTTTTGTTTTGTTTTTGTTTTGTTTTGTTTTTCTTTCCCCTGCTGGGACCACTCGACTCATGAAGGTCAAGGGAATGATAACGCTGAGGTGGCACTGCCATTTTATTCATAGACCAGGGAGAGAGTGCATACAGCCATAAACGGGTGCCTCCATCACAGGGCCAGGCTGTTGACCCCTGCCCTGAGCTGAAGATTGTACCTTCTCCTGGTGATAACAAATGACTCACTTTGCAGGTACAAAGAGCCTGGAAAAGTGCTTAGCCAGACTCTGCCATCTCCCCTGAATGATACTGTGATTGGCTTTCTCATATGAACAGAGTATTTGTGAGGGCACTGCTGAAGTCTGTTTATTCAGGAATTTGTTTTTGACCACAGCTATCCTAGAGTTGAGATGGTTAGTTCTTTATCTGCTAATGCAGCGTTTGCTTTAGCATTTGGCTAGAAACACATTTTCATTCTGGAAAAATATTGCTGTCATTTTTTTGGGCACCAAAACAAATTTTTGATGTTTGATCAAGTTCTGACATTATTAAAAACAAAGCCCCCCAAATCCAGATTTAAGGTCATTGTGGATTGACCTCTAAACTGTGCAGAGAAGTTCCAGCTCTATGAGATGACCCAGAAGAAAGGAAGGACACAGCTTATGAAGGCCAGGGCATTGTTAAAATGAGGGCAGAAATGAGCACAAAGTAGTCTGGCTGATGATCATGACCTCGGGAGAGGCTTAAGGAAACAGTCCTTTCCGTGAACTACCATGATGAGAGAGGACACAAATTGTCACTGACAACAGTGTTCTTCACTCTGGAGCCACATTCTCTAAGACTCCATATTTACACATGGTGTTATCTTCAAATACACTTGTACAAATGCACGGTCTATTAAATAAAATGTGAAAAGCAATTACCCCTTTAAAATAAGACTTTACAATCTCCTTAAAGCATGCTTGTGTGCCTTAAATACTCATACCTTGCAGAAACCTCTGAAAAACCACTGGATCCAATGTGTTCTCAAAAAGCAAGAGTTAAAGGATTGGTCCTCTGCTCAGTGAATTGGGCGATGATGGAAATGAAAAAGAGGTGAGGAATAGCAGGAAGTTTGGGGGCCAAAACCTCAAAGGGAATTATTGTGGCCTTGGTTACTTCTTTTACTTCGCTTTGTTTCAGCCATGGTCTTGAGATGAATTAGCGTCCTTCTCCAGTCACCCCATCATACAGTTCTCCTTGGTGTACTGGCATAAGCCCAAAGTGGAGGTGCAGGTCAGTCATAGATGAAAACAGTCAAAACTCTAGATCAAGATGACACTCCCTCTAAAAACTGATTATCTCATTTATTCTATTACAGTAATAGAGAGTAAGCTAGCATACCCTAATTTTAGAGATCAGCTTTAAATAAACTGAGGTCGTCTGCACAGGGTATAGCTGGAAGATCATGCCTAAACCTCTGAGCTTAAGAATAGCTCTTTTCTCCTGTTTCATTCTGTGCTTTGTCTGAAAAACTTTCTGAGGCCCCAAACTCTGGAGTAACTTCTAATCCACAACTCAGAATCTTTCCTCTATGTCACATTGGCTATGATTTTACCTAGTCTTCATCACCAGATATACATTGCCAATCATTTATTTATTTAAACGTTTTGGTGTTTTCTATAATTAATAACTTTTATCCATTTCTGTTAAGGTGTCCAAGTCCTCAGAGCCTTGCTTATAAAATACCTGAAATAAAGGATGTTTTTTTCTTAGGTATATCCAAGAGAGGCCCTGTCAGTACCCTGGATTTTTACTTCCAATTCCATGGCTATTGTCTCAAATCGTCAAAAACTGCAGGGGAGAATTTTTAAAAATAACTACATTTGGTTGCCCTTGAGGTTAAAAATCTGAAATGGCGAAAGCCACTGTGAAGGAACCAGGAACGAATCCCTGTTTGGCTGTCCTAGCCTCTTAATAGTTTGGGGCACTCTGAATCAGTCATTCCTTACTCCAAGTGTCTTTGCATCACATTTACCTATATCTCTTCTTTCAGTAAATAGCAGAGGCCATTGGATATATAATGCATCATAATCCAGCATTGTTTCATTTTAACAGGGAGACCCTCAAAGATCCTACTTCAAATTCAAAAGGTGTCCTTGCAGGATTCTGGGTAGACTTGAACTTCAGGTGGACACTACAGGTTTCTACAGTATTTTAATGTCTCTTTTCCTCATACATGTGATGAACACCAGTGTAAATAAATTTAAAAAAAAAAGCAGGATTATGCATGGCTGATGTTTCACTATTAGTGATACGATTATAGAATTGCATAAACCACAGAAAAGCATATGGACTAAGTAATATGATAATAAGACAGAGAGGTACTGTGAAGAGTAGTCTCTGAATTTCCCTTGTACAGTCCTTATATTTTTCCCAATTTAAGACTTTTCTACAGCATAAGTTCTATCCAGCATAAATACAACCTTTCTGGTGTCCCAACATAAAGAAATGAGCCAAACAGGGCCTGGAGGCTATTGTAAAAATATGGTGTATCAGTTAGTTGTATTTGATCCAGATAACAAATATAGGTACCATTTTTGAGGCAGGGCTTGCATGATTGAAAACAGGACTTTGTACATGATAAATAAGTACTGTACCACTGAACTCTATGTCTTGCCGTGAACATGAAGGCTTCTGAAACATCTTTCAGTTTTAATACCAGAATCACAGAATTCATAAATTGAATTATGAATTCAATGCCAGAATCACCCATTGATTCTCTTCTGGTACCAGGATAGTTTCATAAGGAAAGTTTCTATCAATTTTCTATGATCACAGTCACATTAGCCTCAGAATGGTTTCCATGTAGTAAAATTAAAATATGGCCTTCATAAATGAATAAACTACTCTAAGAAACTTTTTTCTTTCATCCAATCCTTAACAGTTCCCGATCTCTTTAGTTTTCATAGTGTTTCATGACCCTTTTTTGATAGCTGATTTCTTTATGTTCATCTGTCCATCACTCTGGACAATAACAGCTTCTGTTACTCTACTTTTCAAACCAAAAGACAATAAAGTACTTTAAATTTGAAGAAATGTTTTATAGAGAGAACTTGAACCCAGTACATAGAAAACAATCGACCAGTAGCAATGGCTTTAAAGCATCTTTGGGTAAAATGGATCTTCTTATCCCAGTGGTCCTTTGTCTTTCTCTGTCCCCTTTACAAAGAGATTATAATAAAGATAAACTAAACATAGTGACTTCATAAATGAGTCTTCACCAGTATCACCTGCTGTCACTGACCTTTTCTTCTTCGCCTTTGGTCTATGAACAGTGTTTCTTCCTAATCTTTATAAACCAAAAGCCACAAGTTTCAAAACTACTTCATTTACCCCATTTAATAGTTTTTGCGCTATTGGACTAATAGTCCTATGCTTGATTATTTCAACTTATAGCATCATTTTATTCTCTAGCTCTTTTTTGCTATACTAATCTAAAGACAAACCAACAAATATTAGCTGCAAGTTTATCCCTGTCTCTTGAACAGCTTTCAAATGTACTGGCTACACCATTATATAGTTTTTATTTATTTTTTCTAGATCAGCATGGAGATAAATTAGGTAGTCTGAGAAGTTGAAGTAATGTAAGATCTTTTGGGGACCCAGGTAACTACTCCACTACTGCCAGCTGTAGAGTGAGACCGTGTCTTCCTTTCAGCCTTTTGAATGAAGAGAAAGACCATTGAGGACATACAAATTTCTTTTAAAACTTGAGTTATTGGTTCCATAAACTCATGCTAGTAGCCAAGACAAAGAGTTATCCTTACATATAGAGAAAAATACTGTCTACCTGAGACTCTCATTTTTAAACTGAGAAGAAAAAGGTAGGATCCTAAAAGCAGGGCACCATGCCTACCTGTCTTTTGCCCTTCGGAACAATGCTATTCCCATCTCAATGCACCAGGAGTTTCTCTGATGACATCAGCAATTACATAGGCACTTCATTTGTTCCTTACTGTACAACTCATTTAATTACCAATTAAAATGTATATCCTAATACTTAATTCTGAAATGCAATTTCAAACCTAGCCATTTCATACCCTTTGCAGAAATTAACACACAGTAGGCACTCAAATACTTTGTGGTTCAAAAAATGTGTTGGAATAGAATCGGGGCTATTTAACATCCTTGATTGCTCTTTCTAGCACTTACCCTAATGTGTTTAAAACTTGAGCTTCTTCATTAATATTCAAGACAGAGAACTATTATCTTAAAGCAAACTAAACTTTGCTAGCTTCAAAAGCAGAGATAATAAACTACAGAACCCACTAAGGGCGAGTGTCTTTGAAGTGATATGTAGGAATGGGGAATTAATCACCAGCATTAACTGTTTCTTGGAGGCTTAGAGGCAGCGCTGTATTTTCAGAAAAGAATCATTTACTTAACAGAATGATGGAAAGACTGGGTGAGAGAAACACACAGGTCAGTGGCTCACATAACCACGTGTGGATGCTGTGGGATGGGAGGGGTGCCCCTGCAGATCTGTGGGGTGAGGGTTTGAAAAAGTACTGCATGCACAGGAAATGAAGGAGTCTGGGGGTTACAGGGCCTTCGTCAGCTTCAACAATGAGAGTTAGGTCAAGTAATTAGAGCCCTTTATTTCAGCTAATTCGTTTTCATTCCCTTCTCACTTGGGGCCTTTCTGAGTCAGCCTTGCTCAACTCTCCTTATGGTTACACAGATGGAACACCACACTGTCAACTCTTCAAAAGAGTGTTTGTATCTAATGGCAGAGCCTACTCTTCATCTCTGATGAGGAGATGCTCTGGGAAGTGAGATCACATCAGAAAAACTATATCTAGTTGGAATTGTTTTCATTTACTCATTGACCACCACATGGGGATGATGACCTAATAGTATTGAGAGTATGAATCCCTTCATAGATGCTGTTGATGCTGCCACATCTTCTCTGTGGGGTTTAATGTGGTTCTTGGAAGAAAAGAGATTCATCTTGACAAGAGGAAGTGGTTCCTTTTCCTGTTCCACGTACAAGAAACAAGAAGGAGAAATAAGGGATCTGGAATCCTAACAGTGAGGATCTGATCACTGTTGCCAGCTCCTTAGTTATAGGGCTCTGGCTAAACTACTTCCCACTTTGACTTTGACTACAAAATTAGAATAATGATAGCATCTACTTTCCAAGTACTATACTTATTACCATTTCATAAGAAGGCTTGAATTTGTACTTATCCTCCTAGCTTACATTTTTACAAGACTTATTTTCTTATTGATATATAACTGTCTGCCTGTGTATAGGCTCTCACAGAACAGAAAGGGGCTTCAGATCTGGACCTGAAATCACAGACTGCAGTGGGCTGCCCAGAGTCGGTGTTTGGCACTGATTCTTGATCATCTGAAATGGTAGCCATCATCTCCTAATTAAGTCATCTCTCAGGACCACCATCCTTGTAGCCCCACTGAATGCCCAAACACCTCTTATATAGCATATTCATTACATCACTCATGAACACAGGTTTTCTTCTTGTTCTTTAGAATTAGCTCTGAAGCCCTATCTTGTTCTACAAGGCCATACAAAAGGCTGTGGTGTGATGGTTTCCTCTCATTTTGAGACTCAGCTCCACATCTGCACTGATTTTCCTACTATACTCTAAACATTATTTTCACCAGATTGCTCTGTCCAAACTCCCGTTTTCTCCTCCCATGGTTGGCTTTTTAAAAATATTTGGCTTCTGTTCAGATATTGCCACAAAAATGAATTTTCCAGACCACTCTTCAGAGCTGTTACCTCCTTAAATTCCTCTCAAAGCCTGTATGCTCAGCTTAAATTATCTTCTCAACTTATCTCCATTTTGGGGTTTTGTCTTTTTCACCTAGCAAACAGGCAAAGCCCTTGTTTTCATGCTTGGGAGGGTACTTAGAGCATTATAGCTACCGGGGATTTATTCAGAGAAGGACTGGATGGAAGCATTTTATAGGTTTGTACAGGGATATGACTTAAAAGCATTTGCAGGGGTGTCTCACAAGCAAGTCCCCAAGATACACTAGAGACTTCCATTGTTCTAAACCATTACTGCTGTTCCTCCAACCCAGCATGTAGCCAGGGTGCTTTACACCCCTCTCCACAGCTCTTTCTGATCCTCCTGACAGCATTCACGCTCTGATCTTAAGAATTCCTGTAATTAAATTAAGTTTAAGTTATTTCAATGTATAGGCATTAAGTAGTAGTTATACTTATCACTGCTTATTAATCCAGTGGTAGCAGAAAGTGACACCTGTGACAATAACTACTGTGGGGTGAGACATGGTGAGATAGTGAAGGGTGCTGCTTTGTCGTGATTTGATCATAAATCTGAATCCTGGCTGTCTGTGTATTCTCTGTATTTATTTTTAAATAGGGGTTCTAGAAACAACATCAGTCTTTAAAATGACCCCTTTGGGTTTCCTTTAAAGGATTAACTTCCAAGCACTATTGGAGAAATAACATCGCAACACTCAGTTGAAGCGCAGCATGTATGAGGCGAGTTGTGGTGTTAAGTGGTAATATTCAATCTGTTTAACTAAATGCCCACATGTTGTGGCCTGGATATCATCCCCACACCTTTCCAGCTAACAGCAACAGATAATTTGGATGGAAATTCCTGCAGAAGCAGTCTTTAAAAATAGCCCACTGTCCACATTCAGGCTAAGATAGTTATGGAGAAGAAAGGGAAGAAGGATCAGAAGTTTCCCTTTTGACCCAAGACCAGATGTTTCTAGGTGTGACCTCAGAAAGGTGAAGAATGAGTAAACGTTTGTCAGGTGACAGATTCCTTACAGCCAGGCATTATTGGGGGTCTGCAGGAATCTAAACAGACATGTTAATTTATTTCATTCTGGAATGTAAGTTCCTGTGGTTTGTGAAAAAATCCCAGAACTTTACAAATTGGCACTTTTCTGATTGGTGTGACTGTGACTAAACACTCTCCCCAGAAAATGTTTAGGGTAATTCTTGATTGTAACAGTGAGGTTTCTGGCCCAGACCAGGTCCACGATCTGGACCTGCCCATGACAGCCATTTTCCCCCAAAATGACTCAGATGATATATTACTTACATCCTGTTTGGCCTATGGCTCAGGCATATCGCTAGCTATTTCATCTTATTTCAACTCATTTCCATTCCTCTGTCCTGCCATGTGGCAGTGGCTCACTTGCGTTCCTTACATGCACAATCTAGGGCAGCTGGCTTGTCTCTCCTGATTACTCTACCCTCCTTCTCCTGCCTGTTCTCTGATTTCCCCACCTACTTTTTCTATGGTGCCCGCCATGGCCAAAACAGTTCTTATTGACAGCATATAGAAAGACATTCTAACATCACTTGATGACTCTTGGAAGGGCCCCATCCACTGTTCCTCAGTCAAAGGATGATGCCCTTCTGTGTCTGACAACCAAGCTGTTAAAGAATCCTTTACCACAAATGAAAGTTGATGTGATAACAACATTAGGGCTGCCAAGTTTCCAAGTGGTGGCAAATAATGATGCTCCCTTTTTTAAAATAGAGATTATAATAATAAAGTGCATGCAATGCAGGAATCACTTCCTACATCTCTATTGCATACGTTGTGCCCAGAGTCCAGACCCCCAAGATATCCCCAAGAGACTGGGCCTGATGCAACAGCAGAGTCTCTATTTTGACAAACTAGCTTGGGTCACTCCAGCTGCCCTACCCTGTGATGGAGTAGGATCAACCCTGAGGCAAGGGTTTATATTGGGGAAGGGCTCTAGGGGCCTCACAGCTGGATTAGAGCCTGGGATTGGACCAAACTCTGGCTAGGGGTACCTGTTATGAATTCATTGGCTGTTTTGAATTCTAGGGATGTTTCATCATTCAGCAGTGGTCTCTTCCTTATATCAGCAGTTTAACAAATATACCTGGAGACTATCTGTCCCCTTCCCAGGAAAGGAGTGTTTGGAATGTCAGGTATTTACCCTTAGGTGCTGGCTCCTCCTTGGATGGTATTTGCTCATGGGCCCCACACATACAGTTAACTCTTAGGCTTAGGTTTTACTCTTTGGGGTAAAATATACTAAATGGACTCAGAAGCTAAGACTTTTGGGGTTTTTTGTTTTGTTTTTTCTCCCCATCACTATGTACCATTGTATGATCACACCTAGAAATATCTGGTCTTTGACCCAAAGGGAAACTTTACAAGCTGTTCATATGATCATTTTGTATAGGACCTAGACTGATTTTAAGCAGGATTTTTCTTAAAAACTAAGAATATGTTGATACTAGATCTCTCCTGAGTTCCGCCCAATATTTATACTATGTGAGTTTACTACATGTGTGTATTCTACTTGAGGAGTTTTGTGGTTTTACATCATTGTGTCTTAAGACATTAGAGGCCATCATTATGATAGAATGTTACAGCCCTTTATCATGTTCCAGCAATGATATTGTTATGTGAAAGAGGTGAGCAGGATGGAAACTCACCCAATGGTAGGGATAACAAATGAGAGAAGAAAATGAATAAATATTAATTTTACTAAAATAAACAACCAAAGCACATGTTTTATAAGTCTCTATCACAGTAACTCACCTAATAAATTGTGGAAATTGAGAGTAGTCACAGTTACTGGTAGTGTTGAGAAGGAAGCTGTCAAAACAGTAAGTACAGGCCCTGCTGAAGGCTCAGTTATTTGCTGCCAGTGTCGGTGCCTGAGTTTGAGCCCCAAGACCTACATATTGGAGTGATTCTCTCCAGCAAATGGTCCTCTCATTTCTGACAGCTTTAGCACTCACAACACACACACACACACACACACACACACACACACACACACACACACACACACACAGAGGCAAATGGATGTCATACAAATTTTGAAGAGAAAAAACCAAGTGACTCAGTCTGAAGAAGAATGAATGATGACAGGCCCAAACAGGAAGATCTACCTCCTACATGCTTCTCTTCAGGCCTAGTCTTTTGCATAAGAAAGGCAAAACCTAACCTAAGGTAATTATTTCTTTTTTTCTAGATGCCAAAAGTTGAGCTTTTCTCTCCCTTTTTTTGTTTCTTGAAAACTCATGGTTAATACAATTAGACACACTTATATTTTAAGAAGATATTTCTATTCAGTATCACCTACATTTCTAAGTATTCTCCAGCTATTCAATTTTAAATTTATCCCTTTTTTTCAATTGAATCTTTTCTTAGATAGGCAATTAAGGGATGGTGCAGAAGTGGCATTTGAAACCCTCTGTGTTTTTTTTTTTTTTTTTTTTAATCCTATTCATCATTCCCTCAGCTAATGTGTGAGCATCATTTAAATATTTTACAAAAAATGGTCTTGCTGGTTGTACATGACACCAACATCAGGCAGAGTAACTGGAGTTTCAAAAGGCAGCGTGCCATGTCATCAAATGCTCTCTTCCATTCTGGGCGCCATGGCTTACATCATGAAAGTATGTTTTGCAAAATAATCTGAAAACTGATTCTGCAGCTCTGCCTTGAGTTCATATAAAATTCATTGACAGTTTTGCAAAGAAGAAATTAATTGAGTATAAAAATCAAGTATTTTCAAATGCTCCTGTATTTCAATGCAAGCACATGTCAGTGGAGGGGGAAACTAAGGAGGCTCTCTGGGCTTTGCTTTGCATATTTCCTTTCATTTTGTGTGTGTGTGTGTGTGTGTGTGTGTGTGTGTGTGTACATAGGTGATTTTCTGCCAAAATTCATAGGAAAATTTGCACATGAAAAAGTCAAAGTCTAGCTAGTTTTCTTGTCTTGAGCAAGTCCCAGATAACTATGAAGATCACTTCTCTATCATTTAAATTATACTATTAATGCCAGTTACTTCAAAGGGATTATTTTTAAAAGATGAAATAAAAGTGGATTGGATGATAAAAGTGGATTTTAAAAATGAGAAAATTGTTACATACAAAGAAAAAGAGGCTATGATTTCATGGGAAGGAGCAAAGAAAGTTGCTAATGGGAAGCTGATTTTTTTTTTTTTAATTTTTAAAAAAATTTACTTAAGACAATTGAAATTCCTCAGTCATTCAGTTTATCATGAATCAGCTTCTCCTGGAGAATCTGATAAATGTGTTTATATTATGACTAAAGACAAGACAAATTAAAGAAAGTTTGGGCCCTTTTTTATTAGAGACTGAAATGACTAGGCATGAGTTTATCTTTTCAGTTACAAACAATAAAGTACGTTTCCTAAAACTTCTGTAAAATTTGGATTATTTTTTCCCTTATAATTTATCTGACAAGCATGTAGGAGTCTCCCAAATCTTCCATAATTTTAATATTGGAGACTTGTAGGCTTTATATTTCTGATGTTGCAATTATATGGATTAGACTATGTGACTTCTTATGTAAGCAAGTTTTTATATGAATTTTCATTGTGTATTTTATCTTATAATCCTGTGCTTCAAAATTACATCAGATGCTTCATCTTTGGGAAAGAGATTTTATATTATTAATCTCTCATGTAAATTATGAAATGGGCCATTTTTTTCATTTTCCATTAAAGCTGCTTTGCTCATTGACTTTTGTACTTTGCAAGTTAGCTTCTATACAATTTCATTTTTTATCACTTGATGAAATCACATTTTTGCTCAAAGTCTCTTTTTTGTATGTTCATTTCATTTTTTTATTAAAAAAATGTCTTTTATCCATGTATCCCCCTGCTCCCCCTCACCTCCTCCCTCCCAATTCCTCCCAGTCAACCTTCATCTTCTCCCCTCCCTATACCCCCTCCCCTTTCCCAAAAGGGCAAGAAGTCCCAAGGTGGGTCAGACTTCTTGTTCAAAGTCTTATTGAAAGTCATTAAATGATCATCCCACTGGGAACTGATACAGACCCTATAAATTCTTTTCTAGAATCTGATTTCTTCCTAAGGGACTGTTCTGCCCTTTCACAATTAGATATAATTTAGTCTGAAAGCGAGGTTATCATAAAGTAAGCAAACATTATTAATAAACTAATTTTTATTTGTATCAACATTTCCTTGTGTCAACTAATGATTTGTCTAATATAAGCATGTAGTAATAAGTTTATTGTTTATTGTATTTATAGCATGATAAAACGAATTAAACTCTTGATGAGAATGGACAAAGAAATTGCAGTGGGAACACTCAATGTTTTATAATACTGTCTGAATTTATGTTGTGTCTTTGTTATTTTTAATCAACCCATGAAATTTTCTTTCTTGAAGACTATACTTATGTATGTATTTATTTAGGTCATTAATTGGTACTCATTTACACATGATTTAACAGTTGTACGATTCGTGGCTAAAGGAAAGTCAGTAATCCTTATGCCCCAGGTACCAGACTGCCTAATTGAAATGCACTACAAGGAAAAGTCAAGTTTATTAGCCTTGCCTACAACTTGCGGTGTGACATTTTGCTTTATAGCATTCAGTGTCTATCGCCTCCCAAGAACAATGAACTTCAAAAGCATAATACAAGTGGGAAAATTGCCTTAAAATGTAATTTAAGAAACGATTCTTTGAAAACACTGTTAAATCAGAAAGTTTGGTGAAAAGATGAAACTAATATTCCATTCATCTTCTATTGATTCATATTTAAGCCCAATGTAAAGTTCAGATGTTTAGGGGAAAGAGAACATATAAATTGATTGAAAGAAATAAGTCAGAATGACTTCTCAAAGTGAGGCTTAGATATTGTCATTTGGGGCTTTGGTAAGAAACAACATTTCCCTTTTACTTTTTGTTATTGTTTTAACTTATTTTCACCCCGTATGACAACTTTGCCAAAAAAATCCACTGCAGCTGCCTCTACTTGCTTCTCATGTGGTGGTGCATTTTATTCAAACACACGGTATTGGACTAAATTATATTTAAGTGGGGCATGAAATCCAGGGAACAGAGTAGTAATGAGCCTAGATGTGGTCTGCGGGCCACACATGGATCCATCTTCACAATGCACGGATCAATGCATGTGGTAGGGAGTTAATGTCTACAGTAAATGTATTGTTTTATACATATGGAATAAGTTTATCATTGGGGTGGACCTAATTATCCTTTCTTTCTGCACATAGTAATACTGTATCTTACATTATCACTATGCTTTGGGTCTTAGCACGAGTTCTTTCTAGAAGGTCTATCACTATATATCCCAAATAAATTTAGAATAAACTTTGTCAAATAAACATGTAACCCAAGTTAAAACAAAACAAAACAAAACAAAAAACAGTTTGTTCTCTAAGCAGGCACTATTTTAAAACTCCCACACTCCTTGTGGTTGCCACCTACCTCAACTTCCAGTCAAGTCTCTTTTCAATCTTTGCCCATATTCACATTATGAAGTCAGAACTGAAGGGAAGCCAGCTAATGTTTTCATTTCCAAGGTAACTGCAAGCTCCATATCTTCCACGGGGTCAGCTTTTATTTTATTTTTTTTCTGTAACAAATAGATTATTTTTTTATTTTCTCCTTAACTGAGAATGAAAGAGAGAAATCAAAATTCTGAAACCTATTATGATGAGTACAAGGATGGGCCCAGACTGTAGCACCAGGTCAAAGTTTCTAAAATCACAGGATTTATAAAACTGCTGCCCTATAATTCCAAATTTCCAAGCTATTTCTGTATATTAATTATTTATCAATAATAAACACCAAATGCCCCAGAAACCTGCCAGCTTACTTCAGAAGATATGATTGTGTCTCTTTTCCCCAATCATTTTATTTCTGTATGTGAAACTGAAAAATAAAACAAGTTCTTAAAATGCCCACAGCAAATTTTCAGTGGAGTCAACAGACAGAGACCACCCCTCGATCCGTACCACACAGGGGCATAACAGACAGAGACCACCCCTCTGTCCGTACCACACAAGGGCATGGCTAGGGATGCTTTGCTCCTCCTTCACAGAATATCTTGAAAGTTTCACGAGATCAAAGACAAGGGAAATGCTATAAATAAATCAAAGAACTAGGATGAATAATCTCACTATTTTTATTATTTGTAACCTCAAAAAAATAAAGAAATCACTAGTAAGCGCATAAAGCTGTTGATGAATTATAGAAAATCCATCCAGAGTTTGATTTTTAATCTTACACTAAAAACCCAAGAGAAAATGACCTGTAATTATTTTTAAATTAAATGGGACTCATCACTTCTGTAGGCTAAAAAAATACAATTTATAACATTAAAAAATTATAACATATCTGAAAACTAAGGGAAAAAAGAATAGCAAAAATTAAAAGGAAAAATAAAAAAAATGTTTTACTAAAATTAAACTTCTAAGAAAATGCTTTATGTCATTAAGAACTGAAGCATGAACCTATGAAGTGTTCAGAGTGAACAAAACCAACGTTCCATACAGGCTACAGTTCAGCTCAGAGCCTTGCCTTGCCAATGCTAAAGCTCCTTTGTAAGGCAACGAATACTCAAGAGGGCAGCCGGTAGAGCACTTTTCTTAGCACAGAGGTCATGAAAATATGCTTAGAGATAAACATTCATTTACACAAACAAATGGCCTGTATCAATAACGTCTCTCAACAGAAGCTTACTGTTTCAAGCAGTAGATGCCATATTGCAATGAAAACAATATCACCCACTGATTCAGGTGTCTGTTCCCAACTTAGAGCAATACATCCTTCAGCAAAGGATTCATTCTGTTTTGAAGGCTATGCTATTCCGAAAAAGTATATCCTGTATGTACATTTATGATGTGCTACCTTCTTGCCTGCCACTCATCCAGGCTCTTCTCTGTGAAGTCAAAAAAACAGAGCACTATAAAGAAATGTTTAGTCATGGATTGCCTGGAAATGCAGTGGTAGCTTTCTGAGAGTGGACATTTGAACTCAGATCTGAATGACAGGTTAGATGCAGAGAGATGATAAAAAGAATGTTAGGCAGAGAGATCTGCAGAAAAACTAAATGTATTTAGTCATATATTATATAACAAGAACCATTCACTTGGAAATGGGAAATAGGGACACTTCTGTCCTGGCCAACTCTTGTCTTAGACTAATTATTAAATTATCATTTATATCAAGGATACTATGTTAAGAAAAATTAGATCCCAATGTATCATAGAAGGGATTGGTTTTCATTCCCTTTGAAAACACGGGTTAACAATGGTAATGCCCTCCTCAACTTTCCCTGGAGGCGACACTATCACGCAAAGGACAGAATATCAATAAAGCCAGGGTGTACAGGAATGTAAACAAGCTTTAAAAAAAAATTGTCAAAGTGTTTGTTAAATAGACCACAACAGAGCAGGTCCATTATCATGGCAGAAAGCTCTGTACTTAGTATGTCCAATTATCTAAATAGCTCAAAACATAATCAATCCATCAGTAGTATTCAGCTTTCCTGCTCTGATATCTGATTGTGAATTCTCTGTGTTTATTCATATTTCTGCCAAATGTCGATCCAGAAATGTATTAGCATCTGCCTGATATGAATAAGACTATGTTCTTCCTGCAAATCTTAGCTGGAAGCATGGACCAAGGGCTCATCCCGTCTATACCCTGTGGTTGTTTCTGCACATCACAGAATTGTGTTCTTTAATAGAGTCAGCATCGTCAAGAATGACTCTAACCCTGAATTCTGTCTTTAGCAGCAGCCCAGCTCCTTTTTTCTCACTCAGCCCACACTGAGTTATGCATTTTAAAAGACTAGCCCTGGTTACTTTCCTGTTCTTCAGGTTGTTTTTTGGTTTTTTTGGTTTTTTTTTTTTTAAACAAATACTTGTGGGGTTCCAGAGATATTGGTTCTGAAAACCTCCGTGAGTTGAGAGCATCCAGCCGTGCCTGGGTAAAGAAAAGTATGAAGGGCAAGGCTGCCGGGATACCCAGCAGCCCCGGGCTTCTGACTGTGAACATGATCAACAGCTCTGAGAGTCTTTCAAAGCTTGTGTGACATGCAGTGTTGTATGCTGAATGCCTGTTAATTAGTCTCTTCTGTATGTCTATTGCGGCGTCCAATTGTTCTTCTGACCATGCAGTGAGAGACAGACAACTTTGGTAGAGATGAAAATGTTGCTGTGTAGCAAAGCCAATGTCATTTATTTTCTAGAAACTGTTTGCATGGTGAAGAGCAGCCACTTCCCACAGGCCCTGCAGCTCTTGATATTTGCTCTGATAAAGTGAACTACACCCTGATCCCTCACAGATGTAAGCATTGCTGTTTCTATGGTGTGTATTGTAGTCCAGATAAAGTATGTCTGAGAGCATAAAACATAGCTTCCTTCTACTCGCATTTTCCAGTATGTACAAACAAGGGAGTTCTCAAGGTTTACATCCAAGTATATGCTCCAAGGGATACTTGAGCCATGACTAAATAATGTCTACTCCAAGCAATAGGGGGAGACCTAATATTCAGACTCAGAAAAGGGTACTTCTTATAGACTTTTTTCTTGCATTTAAGTGCACGTAGAAGCAACATGTACATTGCATAGTGTGTGTGTGTGTGTGTGTGTGTGTGTGTGTGTGTGTGTGTGTGTGTGTGTGTATGTATTTGTTTGGAGGAGGTATTTGTGCTTTGCTATTGTTATTTATCCTGTCAGGGTATCTATTAAACTGAGTGATCTGCCACACTTACTGAAAGAGTATGCAGCATTAGCCATGGCCATAATCTTGTTTCTCTAGTCACAATGAATTCTTAGGTCCCCTGAAATCCTAGTTCTGACGCTTTATCTAGGTTATCCCTTCACCAAGCAATGGACCTGTTTTTTAAAGCTGGGTCCAATATTATGTGTCTATAAAATGTCTTCTAAATCTCTGGAGATGGCAGGTTTCCTTGGAATCTCTAACAACTTTTATTTACATTACTGAAGCATTTAATAGGCACTATATGTCAGTTCCAAAGTCAGAAAACAGGCAGCTTATTAAAAGGCCATACAAGAACATTCTATAGTGTTACACTTCTTACTCAGGAAGTTTATTAATTACTGAAATTTGTTTTCTGACTTAGTTTCCATTGCACTTCCATGTCTCCAAGCTCTAGGGCTGCATCTTTTTTTTTTTTTTTTTTTTTTTTGAACCTGGAAAAAGATAGGACATGTTCAGTATTTGGTAGGACATGTTCAATGAATGGCTATATGGCTGCTACTTTCCCACTGTAAAGAACACAGCAGCATTGTACTGCATGCTGGGAGATTTCAAGGATTTTGTATTCTTATAATCATAGATTAAACCAGAAACGTGCTAACCTGGAAATGAAAATATTATCTGTAATTTTATTATCCATGAGACAATGTCTACCCTTTCTTGGAGTGCCTCTGTGTACCCTCACTGGAAGTTTGAAAGTTAAATTTTAGAGTATCCATGTGTGCTCTCTCTCTTTCTATTTCTCTCTCTTTCTTCCTATCGCTCTCTCTGTAACTCTGTCTCTGTCTTTCTTCCCCTCTTTCTCATCCTTTCTTTGTCTCTCTTTTCCTCTCCTTATAATCCATTCAATATCCCTTAATCATAGGACATCTCGTACTGTATCACAAGTATGTGAGGACATAATATTCTCTCCTGAAGCTGCGGCTTTCCACCTGGTCCAATCCCTTCAGTGACAATAGCATCTTCAACTATTCTGACTTTATGTGTGGAGCGTGGTATGTACTACTAGAATTTAGTGACTAGAAGCTGGAGATAGTCCTAAACATCCTCCTAGAAGACAGACTAGTAATGAGCCGTCTGTAAGGCCAATGGTACTGAAGTAGAAAAAGTATTATGAACTTTTTCATGATAGATCCTGTCTTAAGTCAATGATAGATTTCTTTTTAAATTAACACAGGTTTGCCTTATATTTATATTCAGATGCTCATTAAAATATTTATTTTAAATCATCTTGGGGGGTTTTGCCTATATGTATATATGTGTATGGTGTGTATTAGCTTCCAAAAGAGACCTAAAGAAGGCATTAGATCCCCTGCAACTGGAGTTTTAGACAGTAAGTAGTGAACCTTCTTGTGGGTGCTGGGAACTGAACCCAGGTCCAGGGGGAAAGTAGTAAGTGCTGTTAACTGGTGAGCATCTCTCCAGCCCCAAATAATGTTTAATGCATGAAGAGTTGAATGAAAGAGGGAAGAAAGAAAGGGTCATTAGGTAGATGGACTGATGTATGACTCAGGCAGATAGATAAATACAAGAGCTGATCATTCCAAGCAGTCTTTCTGGCCTTTCTGTTTTGGGGAGCATTTTCTTTCAAGTCAGAATTGCTGTTTATTATCCGCATTACATTCTAATCAAGACACCAACAAAGATTTAAGTGCGTGCTTGACCAGCTAGCTGAAGACTTCTATGAAATACGAGTAGCCCTTGGCTGGTTGTTGGGTAACAGGATTGTTTGTATTCTGCGCCATTGTGCTGAGCACATACATCTTATTTTATAATCCATCTTGTTCTCCCAATGCTTCTTATAACTGCATTATTCTCTGAGGTTCTTGACCAACCCGATGTGACTCTCACTTTAAAAACTTTCCAAAGGGTTTGCTCTCCTGTTTTGTCTAAGGCAGCTGAACTTCTCCTTATTTGTGAGGTGGAAAGCAGATGCGCTTTGTGTTGGTCAGCCACACCACCTTATTTTTCAATCAGCTGCCATGTGTTTTGGTTTGTGATATTTTTTCAAAATATCAACTGTATCTGAACTCGAGGAAATGTTGTTCAGAGAGATGATTCCTCAAACAAAAGGCACCCATGTGTTAGGGAGTCTTTATTGGTCCTTCCCTTGTATTCCTGTGCCTGCAAGTGCTCTCTGAATTCAGGTAAAGGGATATGTGAGTTGCATGTGATTTTTCTCTCAGGCTTCTGAAGTGGTTCCCATCTGTGCACAGCCTTGCTGAATTATGAGTTGAGTCTGGTCAATGAGCAGCAACAGCATCCTCCCGCCTGAACCTGATCCTTTGTTCATGCTGGATAAAATAGTTAAAACAACAAAAATATTATTTTTTTTTGAAAAAAGTTAAACAGTAAGAAAATCTAATATTAAGCATACTACAAATTCATCTCACAAATAAGCAAATCTCCATCAATACATTGAATTACTTAGAAGGTATATTGCCCAATAAAAATACTGGGGAAAATTCCAAGGGACCAGATGTCTATATTGAGAAAACATGAACTAATTACATTGGTAATCTTTTCTGAAATTATATTAATAAAATATTGGTGCTTAAATAGAGCCACTAGTTTATAGATTTTAAACATGACATGATATGCTCTCCCAAATTCCTCATTTTGAGATTTCGCCTGTGCCTTAGATCTTTCTTTTAACTTTCTATTGCTGACTTCACAGGTTGTGATGTGTAGCTGTGGGTCACTTATCCCATTATCTAAATACATCACACGGTTCTATGATTTACTCTTGATGATTTTGGTTGTTTTTATTTTTCACTAATTTCTCTTGCTAACAGTGCTGCTGTCAATGTTTAAAATACATATCTTGCCTGACAAGTTTTTCATGGCTGTGTGTTTAGTAAAAGAAGTGTAGGTTTGAAGGTTGCATGTACATATGTCAGAAATATTAAATATATAACTAGATGCCTGTAACTGTAGTAAATTCCCCACACAGAAAGAGGTCTCACAGTTACCTATGCATGTATGTTTATTCAATTATTGTTTTCTACATGCTATAGTTTTTTTTCCCCTTTCGTGTTAAGGTTAATGAATTGATTTGATAGTGAACTGTGTATTTATGATCCACATTTTTTCATATGATTTGTATCTGTAAAAATGTTATGGAAAGCTACTTGTTTCACTAGTGTGTATTATTAGGCTCTCTGTTCATCGATCAACCCGGTCACCAATCTCTGTCCCATACTAGGCCATGCTGTGTGAGAGAAGACAGAGTATGAAAATACAATGAAGAGCCCCCATCACAAAATGGGTAAGAGAGGATTGGACCGTGGTTAGAAATGTATTGCAACAATTCAGATACTGGGAGAAAAGTGAAGTATCAGAGAGATAGAGAAATGAACCACAGACACTTCTCATCCAGCCACCTCCTCGGGCCTGTCTCCATAAATCCTTAGACTCCAAACATCTTCATCTTCAGTGGAAAAGGGAAGTGGCAGGCCCAGGGAAAAGATCCTGCCTCCTCCAGCCTTGCCTTCCCCCCATCCCCTCCCCACACAACAATCTCACTTCCTGGTTCAATATTTTGAGTACGAGGATTAAAGGCATGTGTTTCCCAAGTACTGGGATCTGAAGTGTGGGATTCTAAATGCAGGGATTAAAGGTGTGTGCCACCACCACCTGGCTCTGTTAGATGTTGAACTCACAGAAATCCAGACTGTGAGTTCTCTGCCTCTCCAGTAATGGGATTAAAGGAATGGGTCACCACTCCCTCACCTTTATGGCTTGGCTCTGTGGGTGGTTTTGTCCTCTGATATTTTAGACTATTGTTATTAAATATACAATACATCACCACAGGAGTGTCCAAAGTAGGCTCAATGAGGCTGCTCAGGTCAGCCATTAAAGATGCCCCTCCATCTATCACTTTTGAATCCATCTTGTTGGGAACAAGGAAATCACCCCTTTCAATTTCTATCTTCTTTGAACCCAGAATTCTGTTCATTGTACAATAATCTACAAATCTCAAATGTATAGATTTTACCTTCTAAAAGCCCAGTCTCACTTTTGTGATTTGCTCTTTCAGCAGCATATTTTTTTTTTGTAGGACAGTTTTTATTTATTGTTTAAAATATTGTTTTAAAGTTCCAGAAACAAGTTAAAAATCAAGGTGCTTGCAGCTTCTTCTTATACCTGTCCTTGTCTCTCCAAGCTTCCAGGTATGCTCATGGATGCTGGCATTCTTTAGCATAATCGTAGTATCTGTCCTTGACTGCACATATACTTTATTTCAGTGTCTCTTAAAATAGCTGTTTGCCTGTGAAGACATAGTAGATCACTGCCCATCCTAATCTAGTGGGACTTAATTTTGACTAATTTCATTTGCATAGACACCTTATCCAAATAGTGTCATGTTTTGAGGTACTGCAAGTTAAAAATCTAACACATTTGCAAGAGAAATACATAAAACTCAGCTTTAGATTAGCTACTTTTTCTCACTGTGATCAAAATATCTGACCTAGACAATTTAAGACAGACATTTGTCTTGGCTCATGATTTCAGAGGTATCAGTCTGTTGTGGCAGTAAAGGACATGGTAGAACATGTGATGGGAGCCAGGAAGAAAAAAATAATGCTAATACTCAGATAAGTTTTTTGTTTCTTGTTGTTGTTGGTTTTTTTTTTTTTTTTTTTTTTTTTGTCACTCTCCACTGGAGGCCATTGTCCACATTAAGGGGAAGGGAAATGTTCCCTCCTTGGTTAATTCCATCTGTAAATGCCCTTCACAACACAAGCACAAATGTGCATCATCACCCACTGAGTCTAAATTTAATCAAGGTGATGATAAGAATGAACAGTTATAGAGTTTATCTGATACCCTGGAGTTCAGATTTAGAGAAGTGTTCATCCTGTATATCTGTAGGTTGTTGCTCTGATAGACATTATACCCTTCTTACTCTTGTAACTACCACACTACTGTTGCAACACAGTTGACAGCTTCTAAAATTCACCTATAATTAACATTATGCAGTAATTTTCCTTCTACCTCGGGCTTTTTCACCTAATTCAATGTCCTTTACAAAAGAAGATACTGCTGTTTGTGACATGGCAGATGAAGCCAGAAGATGTGCTATGTAAGGCTTCCTTCTTCAAAAGATAAAATCCAGAGGTAGTTAACTCGAGACTGAGAAATGATAGCTATCAGATCACCTTCATCACCAGGATGAAAATTGTGGAGTGGTTGTCAGGTTTGTGGACACTCAGAGATCAGCCCAGTGAACATTTTTGTTCTTAGTGATGGTTTGCCCATGCCTAATCTTACAATTCTATCCATCATTTACTTTGTGTGGGTACGTCTTTCTTAGCATTGCCTTCAGGTACTTTGTTAGCTTCTTTAGTGGATGGTATGAACACAATGATTGGATATTTAAGACTCCTACAAGTAATTGTGGTGGTACTTTATAATTAACACACAAAACTGACTTACTTTAAATTACATTTGAGAAAAGGTGATGTGATCATTATTTTTGCAGATTCTTGAGATAAATTGTCTGGATCTATAAGCATGTTGAACTGTTTCTAAAACAGTGTAATTACCTTAGGTCTCAGTTTCCCCGAGCTTAAAATGAAAGTTATAGCCATATTGATTTCTATTGCCTACCACATGGTACTCTGTGAGCATGGGCTGTCATTGGATAGTGTTATATACATACTTTGTGTGGGGATATGTTTCAAATTTAATGAAAACCAGTCTGAGATATCAAAGAGTAAACATCACAGTCAGATCTCACCCAGCTGTCTTCCAGCTTCCTCAGCCTCGCTCCTCCTGGCTTCTTCTGCCTGCCCTGTCTTTCTATGCCTGCCTTAAATACCTTTTCCTCAGTTGTTTCACATCCAGGTTAAGATTAAAGGTGTGGCCCCACCACAGCCTACCAGGGAACCTGGAACTCCTTTTGTAAACTAAGATGACCTCAAACTCAGATTTGCTGCGATTAAGGGCATAGGTCACCACTCCCAGGATATATCCCTGTGCTGGGATTAAAGGTGTGAGTTATCACTGTCTGATCCTCCTAGACTGACTGTGGGTAGATCCCTCTGATTAACAATAATGGGCATATAAGTTTTTATATAATACTAGGTATAACCTCTGAGTCTAATTGAGAGAAAAACAATGACTTGTTAGTTTATTTGTTCTTTACTTAATTGTTGACTGCTTAGTCACTTTGGGGTGTTTTCCTCCATACATTTTTCTGTCTTCTAATCCTAAAAGTCAGCACATAGTATGTATATGTGATAGAAACAATATCCCTGCCATGACAGAGCTTTCAGTCTAACTGGAGAAAAGAGGCATTGGGGTAAATATGCAATGCGAGTCCTGCAGGTGAAACAGATGACAGAAAGTAAGTTGAGGGGAAAATAGAGTGGAGATGGGAAGGTATTTTAGAAAGCATCTTTATTGGATGCTTTGCTGACGAGAGGAGATTGAAGGAGAGTCCTGAATGGCCTAACTGCCTCCCAAGCCCAGGAGATAAAGTACAAAAGCTCTGGGGTGGGAATTTGCTTGGTAAGTTTGGGAAATAGAATTGGCCATTAAGTTACTGAGATAAAGAGCCCCTTCCATTTGAAGTGTCTGCTAATGTCGGATATCATCACAGGCAGTACACATAAAGAGTTCAGACCAAGGAGAAAGAATCTGTCACATTTGAAATGGTCAGCGAGAAGCTTGTGAAGCAAGAAGGGTCATGGGAGGTGAAGAGTCCACAGATACCCTTCTCAGTCTGTCAGAAAAACAGTGTCACCATCCTGAGGCTTCACAGACATACAAACTCTCTGGTTTTATCCCACCCTGCTTCTCACAGGTGGGTCCCCAAAGAGGGTGCCTTGATGGACGCCCACAGTGACTCCCATACCTGCTCCAGCACATCCCAGGGCTTTAACAGACATATGTTCCATGCAGGGACCAAATAAAGGCTCAGACAGGTCATGAGGCTTGCGGGTATTTCTGACAAGCTCCCAATATATCAGATAAACTTACAGACTGCACACTAGGCCCTCACAATAAGGGCCAGCTGACCTCTTCTCCAAAGGGCCACATAAATATTTTAGGCAATTCAGTCCTCACAATTCCTGCCATGTCATTGCAGTGTGAAGAAATCATGTATAAATGAATAACCACAGTTTTGTAAAACTTTATTTCTGGACACTGGAATCAGAATTTCATCAAGTTTTTTATGTATCTTGAAATACTATTCTTCTCTGGGTGTTTTTCACCCATTTCAAAATGTAAAAGCTATTTTTTTCTTATTTTATTTATTTATTTATTGTAAAAGCTATTCTTAACTCATGGGCCATAGTCTAACCCCAGTCTAAAATAATGCTATAGGGAACAGACTACTTCCATGTTCTTAATCTACATTTGTGTAACTAGGATTTATATGAAAGACAGTTAAATATCAATTTCTCTAAAAAAGAAATAATAAAGCAGTCTTTAAAATATTTTCTTGTTACTAATAGTATATTATGAATCAGTATGTGTCCCTTATTAAAACACATATGACTGCATTTATCATAATATAATGCAGACTCTATATCCATGCATAAAATTTGGTTTGTAGTCTATATGTATTAAAATTGTTGAAGAGAGAGAAATGATGATAAAGATGAAAATGAGAATCAGTTTTGAATATGAGTGCTTGTGGGCACAATGACTGTACCATTCACTTTTTTATTGAAGACAGAACCAGTCTCAGGCTGCCGAAATCAGGGATTAAGTTCTAGTTCGACCTGAGACAGAGCCTTCCTGGAAGCAGAAATTGTTAGTCAGATATCTGGTTTCCCTAAGAGGTCAGTTTCCCACTTATAAGGGTTGTATTAGGAACTTGATTTTTAATAAGCATGGCAAAATGGTTCTGGGGACCACTTCTATGTTTAGGATTCAACTTGACTCTGCTCTCTTATATTTTGTCAAGTCGTACTTTTGTTAAGTTTATGTGTCTATTCTGCTTAAAGTTTTAAGAGCCCCCTAACTGGCTTTTCTCCTTGAGTTCTATCAACTCATTCCAATCCAGTTATTAAATGTCAAAGAAACCCTTTGAAATCACAGCTCTCATTGTGTCACTTTCTTGACCCCCAAAGCATCCGTGGTTTAGCTAAACTATTCAACATACCTTCCTCTGGCCTTCTAAACATTTCCTACCCCTGTTAAACTTTATAGTCCACAATTTCTGCTCGCTGGGCAATGACACATCACTCTTTGGTTACAGAGGAACTTTCACAGCTAACTGATCTTCCTATGCATGGGTTTCATTACTACAAATATGCTGCCCTTTCATCTATTTTTACTACTATATTTACTATTTAGTCTTTCTAAATGTTAACAGTCTTTCAAATCCATTGTAGTTATCACCACTTTCATGATGGATGGGTTATTTACAAAAACACACACACACACACACACATACACACACACACACACACACACACACACACACACACAAAAAAAAAAAAAACTTATGCACACACTAGTCATAGAATTTTAAACTATTCTCACAACTTTAAATAACTGTCAGTATTCTGAGCTACATTTCATTTTTATATTTTGTTTTTCATCCAAAATAAAAATTTATCCCTGATGGCATCTAGAAGCTAGTCTATCAGGACTATCACCTTCTGTGTTTTCTCAAGTAATGGAAGCCATTGTCTCAAGAAGAGTTGGGCATTGCAAAACTCACATTTTATACTTCTATAGCATGTCCAGGGATTGATCCCATGAGCCTCCACATCTAGTAGTCTACTAAACCATCATATTACAGTGTGATTGTTCAAAATTCTTTTCCAATTCACACTTCTGAAAGACCCAACATTCCCTGACTATTAGGGTCTTTTGCATCAGGGCATCTTCAGTGTCCCACATCAGCATGCTTAACCATGGCTTTTGTCTTCCTATGCACTAAAGGTCACACCTAAGAGTGTCTTTTATTACTCCCACTTTATGATTTTTGTTTCTTATCATCAGCTTCCTCCCTGTGTTTTATCACTTTAGATTTCAGGAAGACTAATATAACAAAAACCTGGGTTGTGTTACTTTAGAGGCCCCACATATAAGAGGTAACAAGCCAGCACCCCTATTTTATCCTTACTTTTGCTTTCTTCCCTAGTTAGAGGCTCATGGAGAGGCTGGCAGCCACATTTTATTATGAACATGAGACTCCTCCCTTAATCAAGCAAGTTCTTCCATGGACGGCATATCTTACCTTTATAACAGGGACCATACAACTGATATTATAGCCTTCTTAGGAGACTATCATCTTATCCACATTTCTTTTAAAAACTATAGTGTATTAAACCCTTCAGCTGTTGTGAAGGTATCCTGTAGTCATGAGTTGGTTTCCATGCATCAAGGACATATGCTGTCTCATGCTAAATAAAAAGAGATGTCCATCCTCAGAGTTCAACACACTTTTCATTCTCAAACAGCTCAGACTTGATTCCATTACCCATCCTAAGGAGCGTGCAATCACAGTTACAGCAAGGAGGCAACCCAACCAATATTCCATGGGACAGGTAGCCATAACCAGATTTTTCCTACAGATGCTTTACCCTTACACAGACCATCCTTAGATTCATATCTCAGCACCTGTTTTAGGGATCATATAACCAGTCATTCTCCATTCAACTTTGATTCTCTCCACTCCTATAAGCACCACCTGTGTGCTATCTGACGCTATTCCTGAGGCTATGGGAATAGATGTATCCTCACCCGAAATAAGTAGGTAAAGGCAGAACAAAGTAACATTAGCAAACTACACCTTGGAGAACCAGTGAATTTTATGGACTTTATTATAGGAGTATAGGAGTTACATGTAGGAACAAAGATACCTCAGAGGGAACTACATGACCAAAATTCCATTCCCAGCATAGGTGATAACTCAAAAACGCTGGATTACTGGCATTTTTTACATTTCAATAGGTCAGAATATCTGTTCTCTTTAACAGTACTTACTGATTTTATATACAACTTGTGGAAAGAGGAGCCTTGTGAGGCTAGTAAATTTCAGGGATTTCCTGAGATTTGCAAGCTGTTTATTTCTTGCTTTCTAACAAGCCTCCTTTTAGACCTTCCTGAATGTTAGCAAACTTCCTTTTGAGACAGAATATTTTAATTAAGAGGAATTTGTTATAAATCACTTTCCTACACTCTTGAAGTCCTTTTTTTCTCCAAAGACCCTTCTTGAAGTCTACAATTTGCGTAGTGGTTCATTGACTTAGCTCTTTGTTCTTTTACATTCTATTTTCCTTGATTTCCTTATATGTTCACCAAACCTCTGTTTTACTTTCATTTTCTTGGATGCATGCATGACTCACTGACATTTGTTTATGATCATTTTTTTTTGCAATACTATTATACTGATTATTTACAGTTGACTTTATTAAGTAAATCCCATAAAGGGTGAGATTGAAGGTAAGTGTTAGGGCCATAGCCCTGTGAATGGTTGGCTGAGTGAATTAGCATAGAATAGGCATGCTTTATGAGAAGATATATGATCTTTTTTCTTCCTCTACTCACACCTAGATTTTACTGGTTGTGAGTGCTCTATGTAGCTACCTCAGTGTCATGAAAAGACTATGCTACATGAAATGTTGCCATCAGAGTTTGTCTACCAAAGCAATGAGAGTGTATGGCAGAGTCCAACAGCAGCTGTAGTGAGAGAGCCTCAGTAAGAAAGGCTTATGAACCAATAAAAATGACATGTGTATCTTCGTAATAGAAGACATTGGTTTGACTGTGCGGGTGTGTGTGTGTGCATGTGCCTGTGCCTGTGTGTGTGTGTGTGTGTGTGTGTGTGTGTGTGTGTGTGGTATGTGTGTGTTATTGTCCTTTTGGTTTTGCTAAAATAAGTCTAAAATGTAGTCCTAATAAAATGTACATGTCAAGTTATTTTAGCAGACAAGAATCACAATAATATGAGAAAGGGGGAAAACTTTTTTTAAAGAAAACAAAAAGACACATTCTAACAAGTGAAAGCACTTTGGAGTGGCACATAAGAAAAAATAATCAGAGTTTTCCATAATACAAGGACAAAGGTTAGGGTATGTGAAGGTTAACATAAATCTAACTTTAGGAGCATAGGTCTAATCAAGAGATTGTGGAGTAGGCTTGGATTTTTCCAGTCCTCATCTGATTTGATGTTTCCTCAATAATATATCAGTGATACTGGGGCAGAAATTACACGGCTGGACATCTGCTTCTGCTGAGCTTAACTGCCTTGGCAGGAAGAATAGCTCTCCTGATGTGCCTTCTGAAAAGTTATGATGAAAGTCATGGCCAGAGAATAAATAAGGAGAGCTAGCTGGCTGCTTTCAAGAGTCTCTTTCCTGATTACTCTGGCAATTTTAAGTACAGAAAAGGAGTTTTCAAAAAGGGGGAAATACTATCAGGAGAAAGAAGCTGTATTTAAAATATAATAGAGACTCCTCCTTGCAGATCTCCGTTACAATTCATCTGAGTCCATGGGCCTTTGCCAAAATCCTGAGGGCTCTCAAACTTGAGAGGCAGAGGCGATGTCCACATCAATTCCTATGGCAAGCATATCAAGTACTCTCAGCAAGGGCCCAGTGGATGGCACATGCCTGGAAAACAAGGAGCCATCCACATTATCTCTAATTGCATACCATGTGCTTTGAGAACCACCCACAAAAATATCGCACTGGAATTACAAAGGAACCACCCTCATTATCCTTATTAACTTCTTCTTATGGAATTAAAGAAATAACAGTGTGCACAGTAATTTACAATTTTTCTTAGTGTTATAAACACATCACAAACAAGCTTTGTTGAATCAAGGCGAGTTCAAGAAACAAAGGCAATAGACAAACCCATAGGTACTTGCATTTTTACCTCTGTGTTAATACAGTGCTTTGTGGTTAAAAGCAGATGCCTTGCAGCTAGGAGATGTGGCTTAGGGGTAGAGTACTTACCTGGCATGCACAAAACCCTGGATTTAGCCCTAACAGCAGGCTTTTTAAAAAAAATAGACTTAATCATGGTCATGGGACATGATTCAGAGTATAATGTGCTTGCTATACAAATATGAAAACCTGAGTTCAGATCCTCAGAATCAATAAAAACAAACAAACCAAAAGCTTTGCTGGTAAAGACCTATGCCCCAAGCTGGAGGTATATACAGGTTTATGGATTCCAGAGGTTGCTGGCCAGTTAGTCTAGACAAAAAAAAAATGTGATCTTCTGTTTAATGGGGGATTCTGTCTCACAAAAATAAGATATTGAAGTGATTGAGAAAAGTTCCCAACACCAAACTCTGGTCTAATATAGTTGAGTACACCTGCACACACACACACACACACACACACACACACACACACACACACACCATATGCACAGATGTTATAGATACATATAATCTCTTTGAAAAAGTATATGCTATAAAGCAAGAATATTAACGTTTTAATCATGCATAACTCATTATAAAGTATGTACAGTACAGCACACACATCAGTGAAGTATTGTTATGAATGATATGAAAGACTGTGCAGAAACTCTTCACAAATGCTAAGCACATGATAAGCAAGAGATAGTTAGCTGTTCTCACTGTCCCTTCATTGTGCACAACAGCTCTCCAGTACATCTTTGTTGAGCTGGCTGAATCGGTAACGCCTTTCAGGAAGGCTGAAACGTGTGTGTGCCAGGCAGTCTCATTTTATGCCAAAGGTATATTCTTGAAAATGTCTCATAATTCAAAAATGACACAATTCAAGATTAATTGTGCCATTGGAACAAACAGAAAGTAATTGTAGTGAATCCCCAAGGTGCTTAAACCTGTAATAGGTATAGCTCAGGGAGTTGATTCTGTGGCCATGTCACCTCCATTTTTTCCACTTTATTTGACTTGTCATATAAGACAAGGCTGAAAACTGGAAGTGTAGCTGGATTAGGGATGCTTTTGTTCCCTAACAACCACCTTCAGTAGCTCATAGATTATCCTGTTCTTAATTAATAACATACCTTAGTAGTTGTTTAGCGTCAGCGACGTTCATCAAACGTGAATTCTTTTCCTCCTTATTACTTTGGAACACTTCCACTACAGCAAAGTTACATCTATAATTTCTTAAAGTAAAAGTCAAGTTACAGTAAAAGTAAATGCTGAAGTAATGGTCAGCCAAGTCATTCACAAGGTCTCCTATTTGTAAACAGCCACTTAATTAACACTTCATGTTGATAGGGATAATATGCTCAGCCCATACCAGCAATAAGATAACGTATAGCCTACTTTACAATTCCAAAATGATGTAACAATTGACAAATTTTAAAAATCTGTTGGAATTTATTTTGGATTTTATATGTAGTGTTTGACTTAAAATATATTAGAATTAAGCATTCAATACTTTTTATTTATTAAATGTTTGATTTTTACTTATGTTTGGGCTCTACATATCTCCCATTGTCTCCTCTCCAATTCCTGATGTCATCCACTTTTCCTTACCACCTTTATAACTTCCCTCTTTTTCTGTTATCCAATACTGAGTCTATATAGTGTTGCTCATATGTGCCTTGGTGTGAGTCATCTATTGCATCATGGGTAGAATTGGGTCCAAATCTCTGAAAAAAAATAACTTTTCCTCTCCCAGTAGTCAATAGGGATGGGAGAGGGACTCGTGAAGGCACGCACAATATTTTTTTAATAATAATCTGGTTTATTAGTCAAATTTTTGTAACTACAAATGAAATGGCTTAGGTCTGTTTTGTTCACATTTTGAAAGTGCCTTTCCCAGATCAGGAATGACCTTCACTGCTTCTGAATTCTGTTGAGAGAAACAGATGCCAATGAGGGGAAGGTTTATGTCAAAGCTAACCATTTACATCACGTCCAAGAAAGCAAGAGGGATGGGGAGATAATCATTGGCATACTACAGTTTCCTATACAGGCATACCTTTAGTGACATAATGACGACCCACAGGGTCTGGCCATGTAAATACTTATAGCACTTACCAGTGCTGCCTTCCTGGAGACCATGACTTTACATATGGACCTTTAAAGGTAACTCATTCAAATCCAGCATCTGCCTCATTTTGATTGTTCACAAAGCCCCGTTAGTAGCTGAAGCTACAGAAAGTACCACATAAATATAGGCCCATGTATTTGCTGGTTTTCTGTCTGCCAACTTGGCATAAGCTAGAGTCATCAGAGAGGAAGAAGCCTCCATTGGGGAGATGCCTTCATAAGATACAGCTGTAGGGCATTTTCTCAAATAGTGATGGGGGTGGGAATGAGTATCCTGAGTTCTAAAAGAAAGCACACTGAGCAACACAGGGGAGCAAGGCAGTCAGTACCTCCTCTCTACCAGCTCCTGTCTCTGTGATCTTTCCCTGTCTTGAAATTTTTGTCCTGACTTACTTCAGTGATGTGCAACAATGTGGAAGTGTAAGCCACTCCACATTTTCCACCACAACTTTTTTTTTTGTCATGATGTGTTGTCAAAGCAATAGAAACTGTAAGTAAAGCAAATTGGTACCAAGAGTGGGGTGTTGCTGTAACAGACTTGACCATGCATTGAGGAGGATTGCAGAAGGATTTTGAAACTTTTGGCTAGAAGAGCCATTGACTATTAGGAGCTCAGTGGGATGTTTTTTTAGGCATGTGGAACATTACAATGTTGAGAGTGATATAAAAGATGGAGGCTTAACTTTGTGAAGTTTCAGAGGAGAGTTTAAAGACTATTAGGGCCATTTGCTGTTTTCAATTAAAATTCTGTCATTCTTGTCAGCTGGGGCTGAAATCAGCCGGCGATTAACAAGATCAGCACCATTGAATGAAACCGTTGCATTACTGGGACAATTGATCTAGACTAGCTGGATCTAGGAAATTAGCAGTAATTGAGAAGAGGCCAGCATCATTGAGGTAAAATCTTCTGGAAAGTATTTTATGATAGCACAGAGAAGCTATGTTACAGAACCGACCAAGGTTGTTTCTTATACTGGCAGCCAGACTAGGAAAAGTATGAGTCACCCAGGTGGTACTGATTTTGAAGGCATGAAGGGGGTCATGGAGAGAAGCCGAGGATGGGCACTGTGAGAGACCAGGAGAAGCCATTAGTGAAGGAGCAGCCTCATTGGCAGACCCAAGAGTGAAGTCATGCAGAGAAGTTGATGCTTAGTACCACGAGGATAGCTATGCCAATATAACTAGTGCATTCCAGTTGCAGCAGAGGACCCCAGCGTTTTTGAAGATGACAGTACATGGGATGACCAGGAAGAACAGAGACAGCAGTGGAGTACAGCCAGTTGGATCCTAGAAGACAAGTTGTGAGTGTTCCAGAGAACAAGGCTGGAGAAATAATTTGAGCTCCTTGAGTTAGAAGATTGTGAATGGATCCTAGATATTGGACTATTGGAATTTGGTTTTGCTTTGCTTTGATTTGATTCAACTGTGCCCTAAATTTTTTCCTCTTGAAATGAGAAAGAATTTAATTTAATTTTGTTATTTTTACTGGAGCCCAAATATGAAAGACTTTGATCTTTTAAAAATAATTTTTGATTTTTAGAGAAGTTGGTTATTTTAAAGAGTCTGGAATTTTAATGTGTTTAAATCTGTAAAGACTGTGGGACTTTTAAGTTATTTGCATTTTCAGGTGAGATCTTCAGGATAAATAAGAAAGAAAGAGTTGTGACGTGAGTGATGTATTTGTGTCTCAAGGTGACAAGGGTCTGTTGTACTGGCTGGTGTGGTGTCAACTTGAAACAAGCTAGAGTCTTCAGAGAGGAAGGAACTTCAGTAAAGATGCCTCCATGAGATCAGTTGTAAGGCATGTTCTCATTTAATGATCAATGAGGGAGCCCATTGTGAGTGGTGCCATCCCCTGGCTGCTGGTCCTGGATTCTATAAGAAAACACGCTGAACAAGCCAGAGGAGCAAGCTAGTAAGCAGTTCCTCTCTATGGCCTCTGCATCATTTCCTGCCTCCAGGTTCCTGTCCTGTTTGAGTTCCTGTCCTAATTTTCTTCAGTGATGAACAGCATTAACTTGCTTTTGGGTCACCATGTTTTGGTACAGCTATAGAAACCTTAACAAAGCAGCACATGTGATTTTATTTGGCCTCAATTGCTGCTGATATCATCCCCCAATATAGCCTTACTTTGGTGATAATGTAACTAAATCCAAAGGAATATTTTATGATATTCATTGATGTGACCATTGTCATAACTCTTCCAAATAGAGCTCTCACTATCCAGGGGTTCTTCATCTGTGAATCGCCATGGAGGCAAAATAGCTGGAAATCTCAGCTTTGTGGTTGATGTGCTTGTGTGTCAGTGAGGCAATTTCCATTCCTATTGTTCTTTGCACATGAAGGCCTAAGGGTTTTGCTAAATTTGCTTTATGATGGAATTTCCTGTAACATGTCATCTTTGGTGTTATCTTATTCCTTTGCATATTTCAAATTGTGTGGCCTGGTCAGTCTGTTAAGAATCAATAGTTGATCACTGGAGCTGATTCCTTCTGCTACAGATGACCACCATTATTCATAGAAAGAGAGGACACAACAGTCAGCTCTGAATAGCATGTCTCCATCAAATCTCTCCCCTCAGAGCTCAGAGAGCCCCCATGGAAATGGAGACTGAAAGAGATTAAGAACCAGATGGAATGAAGGACACCAAGAAAACATGGTCCTCCCGATCAGTGTAATCAAAACTCCTATGAACTCACAAAGAAAGAAACAGCATGGGCAGTTCTGTCCCAGATCCTCGCATATATATTATGGCTCCCAATTCAGTGTCTTTATGGGATTCCTGAGTGTGCAGATGAGTGGTCTCTGATTCTTGTGCTTTTTCTTGGGCCCATTTCCGCTTGCTTGTTCTTCCCAACTCCAATGTGATAGTTTTTGTTTCAGTTTATTATATTTTATTGTGTTCCATTTTATTATTATTTCTTAGAAGCCTGGTCTTTTCCAATGAGAGAAAGGGAGGTTGTGGGTGAGAGGAGAGGTAGAGGAGAAAATGGGAGGGGAAACAATGAAAAGGCCACAATCTGGATGTTTTCGTGAGAAAAGAATCAATTTTCAATAAAGGAAGAGAAGGTGAGTTAATAACTAGAGTAGGCTTGAAATGAGATAAGATTTCACATGATTAGTCATAGTATTTACTAAACACGGAATAGGAATAGAGGTCAAGTTCTAACCCCATCAGCAACATTCTCGAACACTTCTGGATTTTTGACAAATCTGCATGTTAAGTGATACTACCTAAAGCTTAAACTTGGGCAAATTTCAAATGCCTTTGAGCATGGGGTTCCTTCTCTCTCTCTTTTCTTGCTTTGATATTCATCTTTCTGAGTTCCATGTTAGCTCTAATCTTTCAGAGGGTCCCTTCTGGCCTACATAAGACTCTACATATTGTCTCCCCACAACTTAATTCAAAGTGAACAATTCTAGGGATAGCTTTGCTCTTCCTGAGTTTTAATTTCAGTTATTCCCAGTGGTTGATGAAACATTTACTTTGATAAAAGAAACAGAACTTCCCAAAATTTATTCCCATGAACACAATTTTTACAAGGATGTCAGGTTGAAATTAAATAATTATAAAAGTCTTCCATTGTTTCACTAATATAAAAATTATTGATGCTACCTAGTCATTAGAACTAAGAATAAATATTGTCACATGGAAAGTTCTGAGTGCTGTGGGAGCCTTGCTAACTTTTCTTATCTGACTATTTCCCAGAATATATCCTTGCCACCATTCATTCCTAGCAGTCAGAGACACCAAGAAGAGTCCTTCCTTAGATCCTGGCTTGCCAGATCTAGGGAAATAGAATATGCAGGCTAACAGGTACATAGTAGGTATTTCACAATTTCCATTGTCTTCAGACCCAAATTAAAAGTTATCAGTTATCAAATGTGAGTGGTTGTGTCCACACATGTGTATTTATATAAGACAGGTACCTTTTATCTTTTACACCCTAGGTTTTATTTTATGCCCTAGGTCAGTAATAAGGGTCCTTCCCGGTAGCTGTGAAATTATAAGTATTTTGTCTTCCTTTTCCCACCTTAATATTATGCCTTTTATTTTATTTTTGTTATCTTAATTGTCTAAAGATGGTCCAGTGTTTTCTACTGGCTGGCTGCCAGAATTCTGGGATGTGAATGTTAATTTTTATTGTTTTTAGAATCCACACGGAGAAAACACTCACCAACTTCCTTCTGAAGTTGGCTCTGTTTTGCTTTTCAAGAACAGGTTCAAGTTAAGTGAATCAGCAACATTTATCTCTCCTGGGCCTGTCTTTCAGCTTTCTATCTGGGAGAACCCCCATCTTTACTAATACATGGCTTCCTAGCAAATTAGAACACAAACCACATTTTCCCAAAGTATCACACAGTGATTTAGGAAATCTGGGCTTGTACACATTTCAAGACTGATGGCTGGACTCCCCAAGTTTGGATGTTGCTCGAATCTACATGTGTGATCTTTATTCCTTTTTGTTTCATTTTCTATTTTTTTTTTGTTCTTCGTTCTTGCAAAAATCTTACCTCCCTGCTCAACCTTTTCTAATAAACACACACACACACACACACACACACACACACACACACACACACACACACACACATACACACACAGCCAAGTCACACAGAGGCCAAGGGGAAAAAGTGAAAGGTCATCTTCACAATGGATTTTCCAGGATTATTTAGATGTAATGAATAAAATTGCAAATTCTATTGAGGCTTTTAGAACTAATGAAAATTATCAATGTGTTACACAGCTGCATCTCAGTTTTGTTTGTCTGAGCCTGGAACAGAATAGATTTTATAAATAGAACTTAAATGTGACCACAGAGCATGCATACTAATCAGTTCATTTTAAGACATTGTTTTGCAGTACTTTTAAGATACGCACATGCTGGGAAAATTCCTTGTCAGAGCAACAATGTGGAGCAATTTCTTCCCAAAATTGCTAATGGAAATACTTTTTTCTTTCTCTCCCCTCTCCTCTTCTCTGTTTTATTTTAAAGACAAAACATCTATCACCGTCCATCTTTTCTTTTAGTTAAATGTTAAAATGTGAAGGACTTAGATACAGGAAAGCCTGAGATCCTCAAATTTATATAGGAAATGGGGCTCATTTGTGAGAAAGCTCACATTAATCTGGAGAGGTCAAAATGAAAGCAATCAGAATACTTCCGTTACCTCATGCTGAGGCATGTCCTCTGGACATGCACTCTCTGCTCATGTGAGCACGTGGGGTGAGTTCCCTCAGCTCTAACGAGGCTGAAGGAAGGTGGAATGGAGTGGTAAGTGGTCCCCCACTGAAAAGAATTCTCTATGAGCCACTAATTTCCTCTGAGTAGGCAACCCTATCTGAATAGTTGGCATATGTGGGGAAGTCCAGTCCTCTTTGACAGCATCCCCCCTGTGAGGAAGCATTGTTTCACTTGTTTGAAGGTGGAAATCCCAGGGTTGGGTTTTGATGTGGGATGAAGCAGGGAGCCCTGAGCTTCTCTGAAAGGTGAAATCCACACTCTTTTAGAAGAGAAAAGAGTGTAGAAATGAAACCCTCTCTTCCCCAGTCATTAGCAGGAATGAATGTGAAATCTGTAACACTCAAAGGCATTGTCAAAGGCCAAGTACGACCTGTGTTACCGTCTCGTCTCAACCACTCTCCACGGGCCTTATGGAGGCCTTTGGAAGATGGGCACACCGATGACAACAGGGAAACTTCCAGATCTTGAGGAATACTTCATGTGAAGGGAAGGTGCCTGGAAATGACCTGGGAAATCAAAACACACTGAAACCTGAACCATGCCGCGTTGTCCAGTCTCTATCCAAACACTCACTAAGCCATCATTACATGAGAAAAATCAATTATCACATTTCTGTCTGGATCATTCCACCAAAGAATTACTTCATGCTCACGGTGCTGTACTATGAATAAAGAACCAGGTGTTTACCAGACTCGGCTGTGGAACCACTGTGTTGTCCGAGGGAGTGGATATTATGACCTGGAGAGTAAAACCAGCCCATGAGCTTCCTTCTACAGTTTCATAACACAGAATTGTTTTTATTTTCTATCATTATACAGTTTTAGAGGAGGATCAGGGAGAGTGGAGCCAGGGGAAGGAATAGAAAGAAAAGGAAGAAAAGAAGCCACGTGGCCACCCCTTTCTGCCTGATCTTTGACCAAATAATACTACCATCTTATTAGAAAGTACTGCACGCAGCCTGCAAAAACACATTGTTCATAAGTAATGCTCCCAGGCATCCACACAAAGAGGATATTAAAGTCCACTCCAGGAGGCAATGTGTGACTGTCTTCTTCCTAGGTTTACTCTTTGGAGGAATGGAGGGACCTGGAGTGTACTGTCACACCTGAGATTTCTCTATCTGTAGATCTTTTCACCCTCAAAATGCAGCTCCCCATGGGTGTGCGAATATGTTTCATATTTAATAAAAACCAGTCTGAAATATCAGAGGGATCTACCCACAGTCAATCCAGGAGGATCAGAGAGTGGTGATTTACACCTTTAATCCCAGCACAGAAAAATATCCCAAGTGGTTACCTACACCCTTAATCCCATCACATCTGAGTTTGAGGCCAGAGGTTTACAGAGGGAGTTCCAAGGCTCCCAGGCAGGCAGTAGCAGTGCCAGGCCTTTAGTCCCATAACTTCAGAGACCGAGGAGATCTTTCTGTGTTTCTGTGAGCTCAAAGCCAACTACCCAAAAGTAGTAGCCCATGCCTTTAATCTTAACCTGGATGTGAAAGTCAGGCATAGGAAGACAGATGAAGGCAGAAGAAGCCAGGAGGAGCTAGGCTGAGGAAGCTGGAAGACAACTGGGTGAGATTGGACAGTGAGGTTTCCTTTCTTTAATATTTCAGCCTTTCCCTGAGATCTAGCTCTGAGTAGGTCAACTGATAGCAAGTATACCTGGAAACATTGGCCTTTATTGTAACAAGCAGGCATATCAGACACATTGTTTTCAATATTTGATTACTTGGCATGAGACTAAAGTGTTAAGGAAACAGTGGTATAAATTGTAGTGGGTATCTTACATCATAGCAAGATAAAAATTATCAGGAACTGTGGATGAGTACTGTCTTTGAGACATATTCTCAATCTCCCCAGAGGTTTTAATTGTCATAGGTATATTAAGATCACTCTTACATCTTAATGCAAAGTAAAGCAACATATTCTGCTCAATTATTAAGCAGTATACACCCTGTATGTTATAATTCAAAGATGTCCAAGGCTAAGTTTGGGTGTCAATTTGACATAAACAGAAAACAGGGGCAACAATGGAAGAATAGCCTCCCTTAGACTCACCTATGGACATGGCTGTTGGGCATTCTCTTGATGGCTAGTTGATGAAGGAAGATCCAGCCCAGTTTGAGCATTGTCACCCCTGAGGACACTGTCCTGGATTGCATAAGAAGCTATGTGAGCAAGCCATGGAAGGGAGCCCACCATACTCTAGTATGGCCTTTGTTTCAGTTCCAGCCCCCTGGCTCCTGCCTTCAGTTTCTTTGTACCTTGACTTTTCTCAACTTTGGAATGTAACCTGTAAGCCAAACAAGCTCCAACCCACTGCGACTTGGTTTTGGTCCGTGTCCTACCACAGGCACACAGAAGCAAATGAAACCAAGAACAAATTAAACACAGAATAGGCCTGAAAATGTTACTTATCACTTTGACTAAATTCTGCAAATAGTTCACTATATATCTTTGCCATTCTAATTATCCAGATGCAAAATAATATACTTAGGACTTGCTCTATCTACCTCATGACTTCTTTTAAGCTTTTAGTATTTCTGACCGATAAATTTTTATTGGCCCTAGCATCACGTTCAGATATTTGGAAAGAAATAAAAGGGATGTTACCTGAAATACAATCTGTAGTTCTGCTAAGTAAATAGAGACAGTGTGCACACTGAGGAGGCTGTTATTCAGTAATTGCAGACACAGAAAAGGTTGGAGTGCTCAATAGGGATAGTGAACAGCTCAAGTGCCTTCCGTACATTCCTCATGTTTGTCCAAACTTGAAGTTAACCTCTGAGTTTGATACAACTGCTGACAGCTTTGCAGACCACAGGGATGGTAAAATATCCCACCTCTTCCAGAACCTTCTCTATCTGTTTCACTTCCTCTCACTATTATTCTGTTCAGTTTATGTCCACTTAACAGAATCTAGAGTCATCCGAGAAGAGGGAACCACAGCTGAGAAAATGCCTCCAAAAGATTCCATTTAAGGCATTTTCTTAGTTAGTGGTTGATATGGGAGGGCCCAGCCTATGGTGGGTGGTGATGTCCCTGGGCTGATGGTCCTGAGGTTTATACAAATGCAGGCAGGGCCAAGCTATAGAAGCAATCCAGTAAGCCGAACTGCTTCAAGGCTTCTGCATCAGCTCCTGCCTCCAGGATCCCGCCCTGACTTCTTTCAATGCTGGACAGTGCTGTGGAAGTTGAACAAACCCTTTCCTCTCCAAGATTTGGTTATGGTGTTTCATCAAGGTAATAATAACCCTAATTTCATATTCAAACTTTTGAAATCTTGATCCATTTTTGCAGTTCAGCCCCCTCACTGCTTTGCTCTTCTTCCCTTCTTAATATTTATTTATTTATTTAGTGAATGTCAACTCTATGCACAGTTGGTGCCAAAGCAGTAGGTTTCTAACCCTGTTAAAGGTTTTCTCACTTGAGCTCCCTTCCCTTACAGGCTTTATGGCTTCAGTTCCGCTAGCGTGGCAGACTCCATGTTTTCTGTAATATACTAGGCATGCCTCACTTAAAGCATGGATCCCCCCGTGTTTTAATTTGGGGCTTTACTTATCTGCCTTTCTCACAAGGCTGTGAGTTCTTAAGTGTGTGTCTATAACTTCCTCGGTGTAATATTGCTCAAATTTAGCACAGCATTGGCACCAAGCAGATTAGCAATAATTGCTGGGTTTGATAAATGATCCCCTTTGCATGGCAGTTTAAGGAAGCAATAGGTCTGGATGTAGCCGGCCCTGCAATCGAAACCGAACTGTTTATGAAGCGGCCTTGAATACTATCTCAGGCAAACCTTACAACCACCTGTAAATGCTAATGCTTTTAGAGGTGACATGATTAGTTCAAGTTCACCAAGTAGTGAAAAGCAGATGGGGGATTTGTTCTTGGTTAGAATGACTGCATTCCTCACATGTTGCTGCTCCAGGCAAACTCTACAGGTGCTTTCTTCTTTGCCCATGATGGCAGCCATTGTCTGCTGCCATGAACGAAAGCGCTTGCTGCCCATGTTACTGAGAAATAAAACCTTTAAGAGACAATTAAGTAGTGGTGGCTCCTCCCTTGTCAACATGATTAGGGGGTTTTAAAAGTCTTCATCAGGTATCCGATTCATTTGCTCTTCCGTCCTTTCCCATGTGAGGATACAGGGTTTTGCTCCTCCATAGGCTGCAGCTCCCACCCCACAGGCAAGCCTGCTGACAACTTGACCTTGCCTTGCCACCTCTGAGCTGTGAGGAATAATGTTGTTTTCTTTATGAATTGCTTCCACTATAGCAAAACAAAGGAGGCCAAGGAAATCACTGAGTTTTAACACCAGTAAAGAAAAAAATATATATCTACATATCATGTAGAATAGCCATACCTATGGGACAGGGAACATACATTCCTAACAGTCCCAATGATGTCCTTGGTGGTGCAGATCTTTGGATGAGATTAGGAATACTTGTATTTGTCTGTCTATTCAGTGAGCCCCTAAGTGGTAGAACACACCTCACTCAGGGAAGATTCAAGCAATTATGCTGTTACTTCAAAGCTGCCACAGACTTAAAGGTGAACTGTATTAGTTGGTAAGCCTTCCGGGTGTCTATATTTTAATCAGCTTTGTGTTGCTATAATGAAATACCCGAGGCTGCTAACTTAGACGGAAACAGGTTTACTCTGCTCCAAATGATGGTATATCAAGGACATGATGCTAGTATTGTTTCTCAGCTGCATCCTAGCATGTTAGAAAGCAATACTGGGCCTTTGGGGAAGGAAGCAAATGATCTTTCTTTAAACCAAGAACATAGAGAGATTAGCTGGAAGCAGCATCAGACATTTATCCCTACCCTTTTGAGAGAACAGTCTTCTGAGAAGCCATTCCTACTACCCCAAAGGTCTCCCACTAGGCTGAATCTCCCATAGTTTCAACAATACCTCCCAATATTAGCATCCTGGATATCAAGACTTGGATTAGAATAGGTCCTCAAGGGACAAACTGTAGTAGATCATTGAAAATACCCTTTTCCGGTTTTGTTGCAATTCAATTCAAAATGAATCTTTATTATGAGAGTATAGATATTATTTTAGTTGTCAAAATCTTCACTAAGACTCAGACTCTTAAAAACGATTCCTTCACCACATTTAGATGGGGGGCTGTAGCCAGAGAGGAGTCTATAGAATCTTATGAAACCAGTTTTCCCTCACTCTTAGAGCATTTCCTTTCTTTGTAATTTTTAAAATGAGCTTATTTACATGTGTATGCATATGTGTTTATCTATGCAAACACTGGTGTGTGGGGTACATGGGGGCCATAGACTTTGGATTCTGACATCTGATGTATTCCTCAGCTGCTTCTCACACTGTTATTGCTGTTGCTTTTACCATCGTTATTATTTTGCCTCGTTTAGATCTTTCTTTATGGAAAAATATAACTTCTAGACCTGCTGAAATGCTAGAGGTAAAAATAGAGACCTAAGCAAGCTTATTTCACAGGGTAATGGTCAGTAAGTTTTAATGTTAGGTTGTAGCTGTAGGAATCCTCACCTTCCTCCTAAAAATCCACAAAAATAAAAGTTGAAGGGGAAAAGAAAAACCTAAATGAGGTTGTATCTTTGGCACATGTGACATGGGTACATACACGGCTTGGCTCAGGAACCTTAAATGTCAATCATCCCATCAGGATCTTTGAACTCAGGTGGTGGAGACAGGGACAGGGGAATTGCATCAGTCCTTCAGGTAATCATGTCCAAATAAAATATAACTCATAAATACATTTCTAAAAGTTAGAGTAATTTTTGGAATCTGAGCACAAAATGACAGTTGGTTCAGATATAACTTTTCATCAATATATCTGTTTTTCTATTTCTGCTGTGAGACCATAATAGTTATTAATCTCAATATTTCTAATGTTTTTTATTCTTGGCTACTTTTCTGACATATTAGTTCTTAGCAAGAAAAAAAAATGGTTTAGTAATAGTAGACATGAACGCCACTATCTCTTCACAGCTCACTAGGTTCTGTAATAGATAATGGCGTAATTACTTTTTTGAGTTTAAAAAAAATCCAATTGGAATGCCTGCAGGTGTATGTACATTTATTTGGTTTGGAACTTATTTTTTAGCATAATTCATTTACTATATTTGGTATGACGGGTCCAAATGAAACCAAGCATCCAGAGGAAATTATTTTTTAATACAGACTCATAGCCCAGGTATTAAGAATGCTTCTCTTTTTCTCACCCACAGGCGGTAAGGCAGTTTTTCTTCTCAAACCTATTAACTTCATCTATAAGGGATATTTATTCTCTTTCTCCTAAGATTTACTCAGTTTCTAGGGTGGTTTTATGTGCCTTAAAACACCACAGAGGAAGACTGACCATACTGGTCATGCATTCACTCACTGAAGACACCCAATTCTTACTTGGCACCAGGCATGACTTCAAGTACTGGGGATATAGTCATGAATACAGGAAAATGCACATCCTCTGCCTTCTGAGAACATTCTGCATTCTAGTGATACTGCAAGGGCAGAAATACACATGGTTTTTCTTATGTTGTACTTAATGTAACTCAAGTCTGTGGCCAGATCTTTGCTGACCACCCTGCCTAAAGTATGCCACAGTGTGCCGGTGTGAGAAACCAGCAATCTGTGTCAGAGGCAGAGGTAAATTTTTTAAAGATTTATTTATTTATTTATTTATTTATTTATTTATTTATTTATTTATTTATTTATTCATTCATTCATTCATTCATTCATTTATTTATTATGTATATAGTATTATTCCTGCATGACATAAGAGGATACTAGATCTCATTAGAGATGTCTGTGAGCCACCATGTAATTGCTGGGAATTGAACTCAGGACCTCTGGAAGAGTAGCCAGTGCTCTTAACCTCTGAGCCATCTCATTAGTCCCAGAGGTAGGTTCTTTTTACGTTCCCTTTTTGTTCTTTCCTATTTTGTTCATCTCAAACAGGTAAGTTGACCCAAACAGATAAGGTCATTATATTGTAGTAGTTCTCAAAATTCCAGTCTTTCAGGACAGCACAGCATGTGCATTATGAGAATATGCGTCCATTTCTGTGAGTTCATATGTACATTGGCCCTGCTGTGTCAAGAAGATAGAATTCTTAGAGTCACCCACCACCTCTAGCTTGTACAATCTTCCCTCCCATCTTCTCCACCAAACTCTTGAAGAAAGGAATTTGGTGGCAACATCCCATTTAGGTCTGTATGCTCAGGAAAATCCCACTCTCTGCACATTGTCCAGGTATGGGTCTCTTTGTTAATTTCTACCTACTGCAAGAAGAGACTTCTCTGATATGGACCAAGAGAGGCACTAATATGGGTACAGGAGGACCTCTACAGGTTCGAGGCAGACTGGTCCCAGCACCGAGAGAGGGAAGTAGACACAAGGTGCCACTACTAAGAAGATATCTTCAGTTGATACCTGCTGACTACAGAAAACTTAAGTTTTCTCCAATGGAGTGTTACTGGGCATAACACAACACAAATGACTTCGATGGCATTTTTGTGGATATTTGTTTCATTTTTCTCTTATTGGACATTTTTGGTCTACTATTCTTTTTACCTCTTTTCATTTTGTGGGAAGTAGTTTTGTTGCTGTTTCTTGTGTTTATGTGGGTTTTTTTTTGTTGCTTTGCTTTGCTGCACTTTTGATTTCTGAAAGAGTGAGACAGAGAAAGAGCATAAAGTTTGGTGAGTAGGAGGATACAGGAAGGAGTGGAGACAGGAAAAACATGATCAAAATATATTGCGTAAAGATTAATAAAACAATGGATTGCTGGAGGGGTCAGTGACTAGTGGGGTCCAGTACTCTCAGGTGTTGGCGATGAGCTTATCCCTCCATCCCAGACATTTTTTCAGTGGACTGACCAGAAAGCAGAAAGAGATGGTGCAGCTTACTTTAGTGGGGAATGGAATGTAAGGGCTACTACCTGGCCTCTGCAGATGGCTATATGAGCATGCAGCTTTACGGAGGGTGGCGCTTGGTCCTGCCTGCCTCAGTTTGATATGCCAGACTTGGTTGACTCTCCATGGGAGGTCTTTCTCTCTGAGGAGTAGATGAGAGGTGAGTTGGGAGAGTAGGAGGAGGGGGGAGGGAGAAACTGTGGTTGGTTTGTAAAATGAAAAAAAAAAAAAAACTTTTAAATTAAAAAAAGAAATGATCAGATCTTTTACAAACAAACCAAATAAATAAATAAATAAATAAATAAATAAATAAATAAATAAAGAAATAAATAAATAAATAAATAAATAAATAAATAAATAATATAGATGAATACATAGGTAGTGCTTTGTCTGGATGTTCATTTAAGAAGAGGAGGAAGATGAGGAAAAGAGAAAGTAGCAACTTTGGTTCTTTTTTAAAAGGGGGGAGGGATTCTTACCGATTCAGGAAGCTTTGGTTTTGTGTAGGAGTCCCTAGTATCTTGTAGCTCTCATTTTCGTGCCTTGAGACACTCAACATATGAATATAAGTCTTGCTTTTCCACTACTGTTAAAAATGCCAAAGGTTGCGAATATAAAAAGAAAAAAATGTTTGCTGTAGCTTATACTTTGAGCTTCTTCTTCAAGATGTTGGATCTGTGAGGCGATAACATATCATGACAAGTGTGTCTAGAAGAGTAGAGCTGCTTGCCTTATCCCAGGAAGATAAAGAGAGATAAAGAATGTGACCTCTCATGATGCCCTCTGAGTGGCTGCTGCAATACCCTCAAACCTCCCCTGTACTCCAAGTGTTTTTTGTTTGCTTTTTAATATAATATTTTTAAATTTAATTTAATTTAAATTTAATACAATATATTTTGATCATCGTCACCCAGTCTTCACCTGTCTGTCCAAATCCATCCACATCCCCCTTACCCCCCTCCCCCAGTTTCTGTCCCTGTCCAGTTTCGGATAATTATATACCCTAGATGTGAGGCTCTTCACCAGGGCATGATTGACTTATCCTTAGCCACACCTTTAGTGAAAATGACTCTTTTTTCTCGAGAAACCACCAACGGCCCATAACTACTCAGTTAGGAATGGGAGGCATATAAGTATCTTCTTCTCGAGAAATCACCAACGGCCCATAACTACTCAGTTAGGAATGGGAGGCATGTAAGTGTCTTCCTCCTCCATCATAGAATCCTGACCAGCTTGATCTTGTCCAAAGCTTGTGCAGAGAACCGTAACTGCTATGATTTCATGAGCCCAAAGATTCTCTAATACATAGAAGACCTGATAGTAGCTCAGAGAGTCCTTTCCTACTTCTGCCTCTTACAGTCTTTTTAACCACTGTATTAAGTTTCTGGCCCGGACTAGCCTGAGATCTGGACCAGCAGTCTCAGATCATCCTTAGCTGCTTGGTTCCAAATAGTCATAGAGAAGCTTACATTAATTTCATGCTGATCAGCCTATGGCTCAGCCGTATAACTTACTAACTCTTAACTCTTAAACTAATACATGATTAGCCAAATGCTTAGTACCTTTCCTCAGAGCAGCATTCTAGTCTTCTTTGTGCCTGGTGGTGTTTCTGCCTGTCTCTTCCTCTTCCCCGACTTTTCTTAGTCTGGTTGCCCTGCCCATACTTCCTGTCTGCCTTCTGGCCAATCAGTGTTTTATTAAACCAGTAGAAGGGACAAATAATTACAATGTAACAGAACATAATCTCACAGCAAACCACTTTTCTATAATTGTCCCCAAGCTTTGGGAAGGAATATGATATAGATATATCATTGTGGCCAAGCACCCAACAGATACTTACTCTCTGTACTTTAAAGTGAGTGCCTGTGTTGACGACCACCATTCACTGCCTGAAGAAACATCTCTGGTGAGGTCTGAGTATATCTCACTTCTTAAGGCTTTCATCTTTCTCTACCTGAGAAGCAAGCCTTTTTGCATATGGCTCTTACAAACACACTAGACATGGATCAGTGAAGAAAATATCTTTACTGAAAGATATCTTTCATCTCTTAATCTGTTTTGTAGAAACCACTTACCAACTTCATTCTTTGTAATGTGTCCTGCTTATACAAACATTCCTTAAGCTATGTCTGTAGCATGTGAGCCATTATTAAATTAATGAATATGAATGCAAGGATTTATGTTCCAGTAATGTGAGTCTTCATTTAGAATAATAAGAGGGATACTGATTTAGTTACTACCTGTGGTGGTGTTGGCATAGAGCAAAAGAACAGTAACTATTGGCTGAATGCTTAGATGAGGTTAGCTTTGAAAATGGTAGTGATAACATGGTCATGATTTTACCTCTCTTTTTCTGAAGACAGTCATTTGGATACTCCAAAGGCATGGTGCTCTAAAGACATTCTACATAACCTAAATATCACAACTATTCAAAGTATATTTTAGGTTTTTTTTTAAACTTGAATATCTATAAAATATTGCTTTCCAAATCCATGGAATAGGTTTTTTTTTCCCTATAGTTTTGGTTTTTACTTTGTGTGATAATTAATGTCAGAATTATAAAATATTAAAATGTAATAATTAAGTAATAAATACTAAAAACATTAAGTATTAACTGGAGATGTACAAGGTACATTAACTTTTCAAATCAGAGCATCCTATAGGAAAACAATAAAATCAAAAGCAGTAACAAACAACTGAAAGCAAATGACCTGCTTTCCCCAGATGTATCTCTTGTAGCTTATTTTACACTTCGTAACATCTCATAGAATGTAGATATGGGACAATACATTTTAAAAATATAATTGCCTTTTACAGTCCTAGATATTCACGATATGCTACTTTTATGGAAAAAAATCTTTGTTTTAGAAGCTTGAGCTTCCCCAAAATTCTTGCATCAGGAATTAGTCTTTATAAAAGTATAGTGGGAATCAGAGAGGTTTTCATCAAAAGCCATCCCTGGGGTTCCACCAAGGAATCATCTTCATAGAAGGAAAAAATTAAAGGAGCTGGAGCATGTGTATAGAACTGAGAATCCCAGGGGCAAGTCTTCTGGGCAGCCAGACAGTATTTGCAGTTGATAACTGGCTCTTTGAACAAACCAGGATGGTTCCTTAAAAGAATCATTTTACAACTGTACTGGATAATTTTATGCTAACTTGATTTAATCTGAAGTCATCTGAGAGGAAGAAGCCGCAACTGAAAATACGCTTTCATGAGATCAGCTGGAGACAACGGTGTAGGGCATTTTCTTAATTGCTGGTTGTTGGTTGAGAACAAGCCCATATGCTTGGTATCATTCCAGGGAAGAAGATTCTGGATTCTATAAGAAAACAAGCTTAGTGGGAACAAGCTAGTAAGCAGCACTTCTCCATGGTCTCTGCCTCAGTTCCTATCTCCAGGTTCCTGCCCTACTTGAGTTTCTGTCCTGACTTCTTTCAATGAAAAATAGTGATATGGAAATGTAACCATAACATAATGCAGATGTGGATTCAACTCAAGTTCAAAAGTCTCCCTTATCTATAACAGTCTCAAACTTGTACAGTGCCCAGGTTTATAGAATCAGTATCAATGCCTATTTAAAAGTCAAAAGTCCAAAGCTCTTTTAAGAAAATCCCTATAAAATCAAAATCAAAGAGCAGATCTCACATACTCCAGCATACAACGACACTGGATATATATTACCACTTAAAAAATTTAGGAAAGGTGCATAGTGGGGAAATATTTGATCAAAGCAAGATTTTAAAAAACCAGCTGGACCAACTCCAAACTCTGCATCTCTCTGTCTGATGGCAAAGCTGTCTTCAGATCTTTGATTCCTTTCAGATTTGTTGACTGAAGACACTTCTTTCTCTTAGGCTGGGTCAACTCTCTTTTCAACTTTCTCTGGCAGGTATGCCATGACTCTGACATCTCCAACATCTTGGTATCTCCAAGACATTCCAGGATTTACCTTCACAGCTTCACACTGTTGCCTCTCTTGACCTTCATATAAGGGACACCCCTGACACATGACTCACCTCAGTAGGTTTTCTGAGTCACATAGGTAGATTCAATAACCCTATTGTATCCTTCACCCTAAAGCCAAAACCATGTGGCTAAGCTGTTAAGTTCTACAGATAGCTGGGACAAGAACATGGCCCCTCACTAGCTTTCTACTTTTAATGGCATCCTTCACTGCCTAAGCTTGGATATTCTGGAACTTGTTCAGTAGAACAGGCTGGACTAGAATTTAGAGATCTGCATGCCTTTGTCTCCTGAGTGTTGGAATTAACAGAATATATCACCACTCCTGGACCTAAGATGTTCTTCAACTCCTTTTCACAACTTTGAAGCTTAGCCTTGGGGTAACCCCTCCCTTTATTACATTTACCTTAAGGTTTTTCTTTAATCTGTTTATTTCCTTGAACATAGAACTTGGTGCATTCCATCACTTCTGGTGCCCCTTTTCTCCTCAAATTGTACATTTTGTATGTTTACTTTCTCAGCTTTCTTCTTTTTATTATAAATCTTCATTAGTGGTAACATTAATAACCACATAACATAGTCTATACTAGGCTTTTTTGAGATTTCTTCAGCCAAAAATCTTCACTACCCTTAGGCAGACTTTTTGGACTATGGCATAAAGCAGTCACATTCTTAATCAAAATATCAGTGAAATAATCTGAAACCTCTTGACCCAGGGTCCCAAACTTCAAATCACTTTGAGACCTACTATCTTTGGTGCCTACTTGTGTGGCCCATAGCAGTCCTTAAAGCATTCCATTGCTTTCTACGCCAAAATCCACATTTCTACAAATAGGTTATGGTTAGGCCTATGACAGCAAAACTCCACTCTTGGCGCCAACTTCTGTCTTAGAGATTCACAGGCATCAGAAGAAACTCTGTTCTGAGCACAGCTTGAGCATATATAAGCCCAAAGCCCACTCCCACAGTGATACCCAGCCCCACAGTGATACCCACTCACACAGTGATACTATCAGAGGAGTCATACCTCCTATTCATGCCACTCCCTATGGGTCAAGCATACAAACAAATGAATCTGTGGGCAACAAACCTAGCCAAACCATGTCAACAGGCAGTTTGGTGAGGCTGGGCATCCTTGGGGATGCTTTTCTATTAATAACTAGAAGGTTTTATTAATCAATAAAGACGACTTTAAATTCTCTAAAAAGGAGATGAGAATAAATGGCACATGTCCTGAACAAAGAAGTCAGGGTTGGAGTTTTCACATTTTCAAATTAATTTCCATGAAGCCCTATCTTGTCACCATAGATGCCACTTCTGACAAGCAACTGTTTCCATCAACTGCTTCTAAGGGAGGTCATGGGAACCTCTTAAGCAGAATGAACATTTTAGAAGTGGAAAGACTCAGGTTTCATTGAAAATGTTTTCTTTCCCATATCCTATAAGTTGCAGGTAGTACAAGTTCCTAAAATCCAAATGCCTAATTTCTAGAACCTTTCAAATCCTGACTTCCTTACTTCCATAGACTCTTTGTGATTTAAAAGCTTGACTGTCAGAAGAAAGGTTCATGTATGGAAGGGGTGGCGAGGGTTCCTCTTGCTAAGTAAGAATCACATTTATAAATAGCCACATGTATTTGCTCGTGAAATTACTCAATGGTGTCAGAAGAAGAGTCCAAGCTGGTGGCAGTGTGTGCTAGCAGAGTGAGCACCTGGACCCAAGCCAGCCCTTCCAGGTAGCAGACCAGTGTGAAATAAAAGTAACTCCTGTTGACAGCTTTGACAGAAGGTGCCACTTACAAAGTAGAGTCAGTTCAGAAATTAACCGCCAGATTATTAATTCGAAAGGAGCATTCCCAGTGCGGTTTCTCCTTTCTCAGTTTCAGACTAAGCTTTTCTTCTCCGTTGATACTAATCTCTCTACTTCCTCTTGTTCCTTGCCACAACCCTGGAAACTTCAATAAGTCCTTCCTGGGAGATATTTAGAAGGGAAGCCAACCAAGCAGGTTTTTGCTCTCTTGAGCTTCTAGTATCCCTTAGCCATTTCTCTGACTTTCTGAACAGATAACTTGTCAATCACTGGATCTCAGACAGCTGATTTGTAAGTCAGTGGCTGAGAAAACAATTGGAATGAATAGATTAAGACTGCTAAGATAGTAAGATCTTTATAAAATAGTCTTTTGTGTTAAAATCAATTAGTAAATAGCAAACATTTAAGTGTATATTTGAGTACAAAAGTTCCCTAGAGCTCTATTTCACTTAAAAGTTACATGTCAATATATTTGTTTGATAATCATTAAAATTGGATTTCTTGTTTATTTTTTGCTGCATTTGTCATAAGACTCATATGTGCTGTTATGAAATCTTTTTAACCTACTATTTAGTAAATTTTCATATCAACCTAGTTATAGGGTTTTCTTTTTTAATGACTGTATAGTATTCCACCACACAGTTACATTATTATTTATTCATATTCTTATCAGTATTTATTTGTATTATTTAATTTCTCAGTTTTAGAAAAAGCTATAGTAAATGTCTTTGTAGTCACACTTAGTCACATTGTTATTCTCTTATTTATATAGTGCTACCAGACAAATTCTTTGAAAAAGGAATTTCTAAACCAAAGGCCCAAAATCTTTTTCAACAACTACTTAAGATGCAGGGTCACCAAGGCAACAACTGCAAACCAGATCTTGTCTGGAAGTGAGAATTTCTTCTGTCTGTGATGGCCTGAAAATTAGGGAATTTCTAGAACTGCACTTCTGATGGGTCTCTTTGCTTCTGATCCAACAGGCAGGCCTAAAATGACTCCTTTCTTGCTCATTTTTATGGGTGATAATGTGTACCTCCCACCCGGCACTTCTTTTTAGTTCACTAAAGCTATAACAAGCACTTATAAGAACAGCAAATCTAGGTTACCTGAAAACCTTTTCCTTGTTAACTTGGCTCAGAAAAGTAAGAGTAGGAACAGAATTGGACAGCAGACGTTCAATCGTGGTTATATAAAGCTGAGCTCCAGCATATTGTTAATGTTCACTCTTGGGTTTACTGTTCAAAAATTGCGATGCAGCACATTTGTAAGATTTCTGAGGACAGCTTACAGGCCTTGTTAGGATGAACACATTTCATCGCTCTCCCTTTACACAAGTGTGCTGCAGTATATTTTCACAAAGTATCCTGTGACTTGGACATTTAGTCATAATGAACAAGTATCTTAATACTCTCTGATTAGCCCCAGTAGGGATGAGGGTTCAGACAGTCCTGTTTCTGTCAAAAATCCATTTTTATCAGACACGGAAATGGTCTAAATTATTTGATATGCATTATCTCCACAAAAGACCTCATGCAGCACTAGATATTACAGCCTCTGACCCTTGCAAGCTGGAGAAGCAATTAGGCAAGCTATCTCATCCATTCTAAACCAAAAAGGGAAAGATTCAATGCTAGCAACACAAAGCACCATACTTTCAAATCAAAGATACTTTCCTTCCAGTATTGATCTCTATGATATCCAACCAGCCCTGAGGCCCCTCTGCTGTCTATTACTCTCCAACTTGCTGGAGTCTCTCAAGGACCCTGCAGGGTACCCTACGGTGTTCCAACAATCAACCAGCATGGTTCAGTAAGAATCTCAGCCTACCTTGCCTGAGAAATGTAGGCTTAGGAGTGGCAGGTTTTCTTAAGTATGCCCCAGATAATTTGAATGTACTTTTAAGATATTTGAAGACCTCCAACCTCCTCTACCATGTGTCTGAAGTAGGTACAAGATCAGAATTTATGGAGGCAAGTTAGAAGTTGTATTCTTAATTTAGAAGACTGGGACTGGGGACTGATAGCATTAGGCCACTCAGGCTTTTGGGGCATACCTAGAGCAACAAGGTCTTATTGTTTCCATCTAGAGGGCATAGCTCTCACAAACCATCTGAGCAAATGAACCAAGGATGAACCTGGGGTGATGTGAACACCAGACATCACTGGGAAATTCTATGATGCTCAAGAGAGACCCATTGATGAAATATTACTAGGGGACAGAGTAGCCTGCAGTCCAAGAGTTTAGGCTACCATGTAATTGAACCTCCTTACTCTGTGGTTAGCCACATCCTATTGAAAGTCAATGCTTTTACCTAATGATGTTTGCAAAGTGTGATGGGATGCTGGTGGGGCAGGAGGGCTCAATGAAGCAGCTGCAACTGTTCTATGCCTGTTTGTGACTACATACCCTTAAATAGGACTGTATTTTCTCTCATATGTTTTATTTTCCCCCAAATGGGCCAATAAATATATATGAAGGCAGTTAGTAGCTCACATCTAAACATAACAAAGGTAAAAAGCCAAGCAGACTCACATTAGCAGACAGTAGGGAGTATTTGGGATCCGATCCACTGCCAGCTTTATATTTGATCTGTCTGTGTGCATTTAAAATAAAGTGACTCCTGCAAAGTTATATAGCAAACATGGGTAGTGTTAATTGAAATGTACACCCGTGCAGTACCCTTTCTCTGGGTAGTCAATCCACTTCACAGAAAGGTAAATGATTTGCAAAATACTTAAAATTTGCATTTAGAACATTTTCCCAGGGCATTTCAAATTTGCTCAGGCATAAGCAAAAAGGGAGAAGAGCTGTCTGTAGCTAAATTATACCACTTATGTGTCTTCCCTTGGACTGGAGATTTATTGTGGGCTAGCAACCATAAAAGTGAAAGAGACAAGATATCGAGGTAGTGATCTGGGCTCCACCCTGGCCGACTCTTTCTAGCCAATTGAGATTTAACAGATGTCGTCTGGAATGAAAACTTGTATCTGAAAGGCAAATATTGGCATGCTGTCAGTCTGTGACAGTATATTCTAAGAAAATAATCACTAAAATAGTGCTATAGTGCCTAGAATATAAAAAATTTTCAGTGTGTGTATGTGTGCTTATAATATACAAAAGCTTAAGTACAAGATGAAAAATGCTCACATGCTTTATTAAATATCTTGTATTACAGAGGCATCTTTCTGATTCGGCTGTGGCTGACAAGTGAAGTGATACTTAAGACCCTATACCCCAAGGTAAGAATTTGTAAAATTACTTTCATTTCTGTTGGAAAAACAAAAGCAAAGATCCTATGTGTCTATATTCAGAGGTGGTTCCAAGTGGGTAGTATGTACCTAGGTACACTGAACAATTGCTCCCAGTCTAGAACTCTAACTTGACCTAGTGCTTGAAAGAAAGGTCTTATGGTGAGTTTGTCTCTCTTTTAGGAGATTTCTGAGTGGAGCACAGATAAGGCCAGAATAAGAATGCTAAGGTCACGAGGTGGATGCTTTCCTTGAGTTACTCAGCTCCAAAAATTGAGAGGAACAAAGGAATTGAATGTGTTATGATCTTCAAAGTGTAAGTAAGGGTTTGGAGAGATGGGTAAGCAGTTAAAAGCGCCTACTGCTCTTTCAGAGGACCGACACTTGTTTGCTAACATACATGCAGTGTTTCACAACTGTCTATAACAATGGATCTGGTGTTCTTCTCTGGCCTTTGAGAGAACCGGGAACACATGTATGGTATGCATACATATACTCAGACCAACACTCATGTACATTAAAAATAAAAAAATACATAAATAGGACACAAATTAGCAATAAAAGATATTAAGGTAAACAGATGCCACTCAAATGTAATCAGTGGTTGGTGTGAAGAAGTCTGGGCTTGAAAGAGGAGGGAGGAGAGATTCTGCTGCTTCCTGTGCTTCTTCTGAAAGGATTTTCCATTCCTTAATTAAATTGTGGCACTGTGTAATTTAGGCCATTCTTGTTGCATTAGCCAGATGAGGGCGACCAGAAGTGATGTCATAGACAATGGAATAGTGTCTTTAGGGATGTAGGCCAAGTTCTGCTACAGGGATTGGGCATTATTATTTCTGCAAATGGTCTACATTGTGTTGTACAGATGTAAGCCATTGTGAGCACTCCGGTCCCTGTCACAGTTACTTCACTGACCTGAACAAATGGGTATGTAAAAATAGTGTTCTACATTGCAAAACAGATGTGGAAGATTGTCCTTGATGCATGACAATGAAGTTCACATGTCTTTAACTTAATTTACCTGTAACAAAATACTCTTCCTAATAGCCTTGTCTCTTCTGATAATTACAGTTAATAGTATATATATATTTTTTTTATTTCCAAGTACATAGACTATACAACACTAGGTATTAGAAGATGGGGAACAGCTTGGAAAGGGACAGAAGGCAGGATAAATAACACCAATTTTGTTCTCTGGAGTGGCAGTGTTTCCTTAGTTAGCTTTGGTACATGGATAGGAAGAATAGCCAAGAAGAGGCAGGAACTTCAATATAGAAGCATCCAGGTTTATGCTGTGTTCCTTGGTTTGGCTTGCTGCCTCAAGGAGTGTATGGATCAATCACAATTCTCCTACATATGATACAGAGCACATGGACCAGAGAGCTTCCATAGTCATCTCTGAAATAGAGTACCTTGGCTTAGACTCTCTCCTTCATCCTCTTACAAGCAAAGTCAATGACCACCAAGGAGCCCATAAAAAATGCAGAGTTTGGGTCCAGTAGGACAAAGGACTGCTTCTGTAATGACAGTCCTCAGTGCTATTGCTGTGATACAGATGATACTGTGAGCAGCAAGGATGAGGATGCTTGGTGACTCTACAAGCCCCATCTGCCTTAGAAGAGGAAGTTTGCATCCCAAACATTAGGTGTTCATCTACAAGATGATCTTCAAGGTGAGCAAATGCTGAAAGTCTGTTTGCCTAAGAACTTAAGCTGTCTCTCCAGCTTCCCTCCCACATCTGTCTGTCTATCTTTTGATAGATATCTTTCTTTATCTTTTATCTATAAATTATCTATCCCTCTATCTATCTGTCACCTTGGCTACTTATCATTCCTTTTTAAAATGTGAAGCTGTTATGAAAATAGAGTTGGTTCATCTGAGTTAACACATAGCATGCTTCAGTGTGAAGCTAGATTAAAACTGAATGGAGAGGGGAGTTACAGGTATATGGAAGGGAGGAAAGGAAAGGGAGAAATGTAATTAAAATACAATACCATAAACAAACAACAAATAAATATTCCAAGAATGAATATTTTGGATACAAGGGACTCCAAAAGGTCAAGAAGGGAAAGACAGATGGAGAAGGTGCATAGATAAAGAATGTCTAGGGGGAAATGACTAAGGAAGGAACCAGAATTCCATTCAGGTCATGGGCAGTGGCATGTGAAGAGCACAGAGTTCTGTTTCTCAACTTTCTGGCTCCTGCTCCTAAGGAATTTATACCAGTGTACCCAGTGGCTCATCAAGAGCATCACTCTGAACCCGAGGACACCAATCAAGCCCTCCACTTTCTCTATGAATAAACCCCGAAGCTGACATATTATTAGTTAAGAAAGGAAGTTGGGAATTCTGAAACAATGTTTAGACTCCAGAAGGTTCCAATATTTTTCACCTTAAAGACTCACACATTAGGAGCCTAGGCTCAGCTCCTTCTAGTTACACTTCAGATTCTAGTCTCTACTTCCAAGGTATCACTCAGTTGATGCAATGTTAGAAGAGCCATGCATTATCTAGGACCTGTCTTAGCTAGTTACAACTTGAATGTTCAACATGATACAGATATTTCTCACAGTGGGTTGAAAGTATTGGCAGGGAATAGGGTCCATGTTTTTTATTATAATCCTCTTTCTCATTTATCCTCAATTATTGATTGCATGGTCTCAATAAAGGCTTGATGAATTAATTGTGACTATCTGGTCCCCTTAAAGTCAATCTTGTCTTCAGATCTCTGATACAGAGCTCAACAAAAGGAACTTCATCCAGTTAACTCCATCAGCTATGGTGTGTTATTAAGGCATTATTGGGAACAGGGTAATATTTATTTATCCTCTATTTTCTGCCTTTGTGGAGTGCACTCAATTAAGGCATTGTGGCAAAAGCTATATAATACTTTAAGCCTAAAATATTTACTCTCTGATGCTTTCTAGAAAGAAAAAAAGAATACTTTAGTCACTGTGTTATTATGTATCAAAAAGATGATTTAATTTTGGGAATGAAATGAACAACTAATTAAAATTGTGTACTAATTTTGAGGTGTATGCTGTACATACTACAGGATATAAAATGCAGCTGGTTCTCCCAGTTTTTAAATTGCATTCCTAGGTATTATAAGGGTAAAATTTCATTATAAATTCTGATTTTTCTCTCCTTTTGGTGGGTGTAAGGTTATGTAATAACTGTGGCTAGCTTTTGCTGTATATTGTAGATATCTCACAGTGGGCTCAGAAAGGTAGTTTTATAGAATTACCATTAAGATATATTTCTAAGCAGGATATAAAATATTCATTGCTCTGAAATATAATGAAATTTTGCTAGTATTAGTTTTGAATAATAACTTTAAAATGTATTTGGTTACTCTTATTATAAGTTCTTATGAAGTTCTATTTTAGAAGCTGCAGAGATACATATATTGTAAAACTGTTAATAAATTGTAGAGGTGCTGTGAAGCATATTTTTCTTGCTAATTTTAAGGAGGAGTTTTTCAACATTATTGTGAATCATAATTATGTCATTATATGTTATAAATATATTACATGTATTTACACTACATAATTAGACCTAATTCTAATTATGTAGATTCATGGTAATCAACTAAAATTTGTTTTAAAAAACTACGATAATTCCTCTAACAGATGCTACCTTAATAGAATATTAAGTTTGAGAAGATCCCATGAAAATAAGAAAATTAATAAGTAATGATTGAACCTAACATCCTATCAGAATATCATATCATGTCAACAGTTTTTTTTTTTATAAATCTCCACGATAAGAAAATGTGTGTGTCCTAAGATATACTAGAAAACTTTGTAAATACTATTTTCAAGAAAATACCTCTTAAATTTAAGAAGAAAGCAATTCAATAAAGAGACCTCAAAGTTTTAAAGATTTGTTTTGGTTATTGCATAAATACTCTCTTTTCAAAGCTCTTCTACAAAGAAAAACCTTTTTAAAAGAAACATTCTAGTAACAAAGAGGTAAATAAAAACACTATTTCCCACTGGAATCTTGCTCTCTGGATGTTAAACCCAGCATAGTTGCTGTAAATTGCTAGTTGTAGTCTTTGATTGACATGTTTACCCAGATAATGTAACAGTTTTTGTGAAAGAAATCTACTTAGTGTCTGGATGACATGAAACATGTTTCTCGTGGAAGGAAAAGCCCCAAAGTGTTCTTTCTAATGGGAGTCTTTCCTCTCCAAATCTCTCAAGCTGATAAGAATCCTGTGACTTATTTTACTCTCTCATTTACCCAACATTAGTTGTTCAAATTGCAGTGTGCCTCTAAATATGCTTTAAACCCCCCTCGGTGGTTCTGTCCTTGACTTTCTATCAGCTCCCCTTTCAGCTCTGCATTATAGGAAGCCCCATTCTCTACTACGACATTTGCCCAGGGAACCCAGATGTGATGTCTCCAGTACTCTGTCTTTTCTATTGGATTTAAAAGTTAAGTTTGTTTGGTAAATATACATGCATAATGCTACAACTTCTTCATTCATTGCTTCTGTTCATTTCTCCACTAAATGCAATATATTTTCTTTCCTGTTACACACACATTCTTTCTTTTGAAGCTTTTCCAGATGTCTAATTAAGATGAAGATGGAAAATCTGTCCAAAGCACCTTGACCTTAACCAGGTAAACTGGAGCCTTGAAAATATAAAGTACAAGTGACTACTAGCAGAAAAAAAAAAAAGACAAAGCAAGCAAGCAAGCAAACAAGAAACAACCATTTCTTAGAAAACTGGTCAGAGGAAGTTAAAGAGCGATGTGAATGTAGTTTGTTCAGATGGTAGATTAAGGTTCACTGGCCTGTGTGGAAATACCCAGCAGCCGATCGATCAATCTTGAAGTGATCAACCAAGAAGTGATTCCTTTAAACTGGTCAATGAGTTCTCTGTGAGCTCCTCTGGACATTGCCTCTAGAAACCATTGCTTTAGGCCTTCACAAGGGGCTTCTCTTACCTTTTTCTGTCCACATGCTAGTCAATTCCTACTTTAATCTTTTCTAAGCTAATATCCCTTTGACAATCTGAAAGCCATGATCCGCAAATCCTAATCCTTGCTTGGCATGGGTTTTTCTTGCCTTGAAAGGGAACTGAAATTTAGCTTCAAGTTTCCTTTGTCTCTGTCTTCATTTTGCATTTACCAAATAATAATAATAGTAATAATAATCCTGAAACAAAGAAATGGAATCAACCAAGTTTTTTTTTTATTTATTTTTGTTTGTTTTTTATGTAAACCTTATCTAAATAATACCTTTATCAGTCAGGAATTAGTAAGTTAGTAAGTGATCTTTTGGGTTCATATGCAGTTCTCAAATTTGAGGCTATGATGCAAACTTAGATTTTGGGCTGTACTGTTGCTACCTGAATGGTGAGGGAGCCTGGAACTCTTACTTCAGATGATCTTATGTTGATTCTCACCATGTGCTTTACAGCAATTAAACAAACATTAGCAGTGTCCTCATCCCCCACCTCACCTGAACCGCCCACTTTGACTTTTGGTTTATAAAAAACAGTCTTGCTATGTACCCAAGGATTATAGCGTGTATTACCACACCCAATTAACAAAATTATTTTTACTTCTAACACCATCTAGTTATAAAATTAGGTAGTCCTAGCCCAGTTAGTCTGAAAGGAGTTTTAAAGACAGATAGTTTAGAAATTGGAAAGCATTTTATAAATAATTATGATTGTTATTGTGTGGGAAGTATTGCTCCATGGGGATTTTTTTAGGCTATTGGTCGCCTTTTAATTTTGTGAAGAAAATTACAGTGCAGTGTTATTTGTAGGGGACCTCCATCAAGGTCTTTGATCCCTCCTGCACAAGACTGGGTTCTTTAATATAATCTTGTAGCTGTCTTACACACTACTATTTTCAGCCTTAGAAAAATGGAGCTTGGAGGTTTTCTTGTCAACAGTTTTTTGTAAAGTGACATTAGAAATTAAGTTGATACTGTAAGTTGGATGCAAAGTGAAGTTGGCCTAATGTTTGTTTGATTTTGCTATCTCCGATATTTGAAGCCTGGAGAATGAAGAACAGTTAAGCCTACATGTTTTATAACACACTCTGTATTTCTGTGAAGTTAAGGTTTCATATTTGTTTTGTTGTTCTTGTTTTGCTGTTGTTGTTTGTTTTAAATTGAGTAATTATTTCTGTTGCATTGGCTGACAGACCAATAGAACACAGTTTGGTACAAGAGGCTATACTTGATTCAGAAATATGTTCAAAGAGGCCAAAGAGATGCCTACAGAGGAGCTGTTTCTTAGTAAATATTTAGGAGTGACTTTTATTTCATTTATTTCTTTGTCTATTTGCATGTACAGTAAAAATAAATCATGCTACCATGTCAGTATGGTTTTAAAATATTCTAAGCCCCAAATAATTTGCAAAAACTAGGAGAGAATGGACCAGTATGTACAGTCTGCCCCATATCTCCCTTTTGTCCTGCCCAGGTAGACATCACTAATCCATCACTGTTCCCTTTCCTGCTGTGCTTGGATACAACATCTGAATCCTTCTCCATACAGGATTTCCATCAGCCACTACCACTCAGCTGGAGTTGGCAGCTTTTTATTAACCACTTGCCATTGTAGAACAAGACTGTGTCCTTCTAGAACCTTCAACAGAAGGTAGCAGCTTACTGTACTCTCCATTAGCTGTTTTTGTCCATTAAGCTCACGAATTTCAAATGATGGCTTAGATAAAGATGATTTTTGGGGGGCTCCAATATGTTAAAGTGACTTCTCAGACTTCCGATTTATAGTACAAATTTTATTATTCTGTGTCTATGCTTTACAGTGAAATAGAAAGTTTATGGATTATTATTTGAGATTTTTCATTATTGAGAGTGTAGAAGATCTCTTTGGGGAAATTTTATCCACATGGGGAAATTTAGCAGTGTCTGCCGACATTTTTGGCTATTGAAAATGTTAGGGAGAAGGTACTACTGGGTAGAGGACACTATTATCACTAAAATGTCTAAAGCAGAGCGTAGGCACAGACAATTATAGGGGTGTCAGAGTTGACTTTGAAATGAAGAATTTTATGTAGATCCTAGGGAAAGAAATGTTGAAATTGTACTGTGTGTGGCATTAATTTGATTTATAATGGACACTAGTATTTTTTAAGTATAATCACATTCATATTATATACTAATCTTGTTTTGATGAATAAAATGCCTCCTAGGGAGTGTCAAGGCTCTGGAAACCACAATTGAAGTTCCATGCCATACTTTCTCATCCTCAGTGAATGACCAGAGAATGAGAACCTTAGAGTTTCACACTATATTGAATCTCAAACTGAGAAACTGCTCTTATAATACAAGATGGATTTCAAGGGTTCTCGAATTTTTAAGTGTTAAGTTTAGTCTGGCAAGATTTTCCCCCTTTAAAAAAAGGTAGTTCTGTCTAGCCAGCAGACAAGCTGCTCATTTATGAAATGTTTCTGTTAGCAATTGTGGTTAAGTTTTGCAGACGTGATGGGGGTGCAAAGGCTTTTCACTCAGACCTGCCTCACTGAGACCTTGGTTTGGGGAGGATTAAGCCACTTCTCCCACCCCCTCCCCAACACATCACCAAGCAGAGACAGTGAGTGCCTTTTAAACTGAAAGATACTTGAGACACACTGGCTGAGAACATTTCGTATTAACTCAAATATATAAGCCTTAATAAGCCAATTTCCCATTCAGTTTAATCTATTTTCAGCAGATCAAAATAATTAAAAATGCTAACAGTTATGGTAATTCTCAATACACTGTGAGAGAAGCAATTTAGATAGCACCTTCCCGACCAATCTATATTTGTATAAATGCTGATCAAGAATATTTGTTCAATTTTATACAAATCAAACTTGAATAATTTCTTCCATATTACCCCTTCCATTGTTGTGCTTCCCTTCTATCTGGTTATCCATTTGCCGTTGGCATGCTGCTGGAGGAAGATTTGATTAAAATCAATAAGTTATTGGGAAGATGGCAATTAGCAGTCTTTCACCTATAATAGCATTGTCTGTTAAGCTTCCTTTGTGTTAATCACAATATTTTAGCATGGCTCTCCTACCCAGCCAGGCAGTTTAATGAAATGAATGGTTTAAAAAGCATCCTTAATTTGGGGCACTGGAAATATGCTCTCGTTTTTCAGTTTTCATAGGACTGTGAGCATTTCTGTAGTATATCAAAAATCTTCGTCTTCTCTGCAAATTTCACATTCTAAAAACTCAAAATATCCACACAGACATTTCTTCTGCATAAACTCCAAGTCTGCCCAATGTAGCATACAAATACAGCAGTAAATATCAATGTACATATTTTTTGATCTATTTCAAAAGGACTCGATATTTATTTGTAATAAGTAATTGACTGGCAGAAGCTCTTCATTTGGGCTATATGACCTTGATTGGCAAGTGCCTGGCTAAACACAGAGCTTGACTAATGTCCCTGTACAGCAAGGGATGATTCCCTAAGTCATTAAAGAGAATGAGGCCCTGGTCTCTTTCTTTTCACATGCATTATCACTTGTTCCTTTATTCTGAAGACTCCATCCATTTTAGTTTCTGACTTTAGAGGAGATATGCACATGAATAGACCTACATAATAAAGTTCTTGTTATTAAATAATGGATTACAAAGGACAATTGTGGAACCAGTGAGATGGCTCAGAGGACAAAGGTGCCTGCCACCAGGATTTGTGACATAAACTTGGTCCCTAGAAACCACATAGTAAATGGGCTGAACACACTCTCACAAGTGTCCTTTGGCTTGATATGTATTGTGACACATACACATGTGTAAGTAAATAAAGAAATCTAATAAAAATGCAGGACCGGTTTTATATAAAATTTTTACATAATGACAAATGCTATAAAAATTGATGCTTAAATTTATAAAAGAGTAATGTTCATTTTAGAGTTTTAACTAAGATTCTACTTCAAAAGTTGATTAATAATTGGAGAATTAACATTTGAAAGTATCAATTTGAAATAGAAATGAGTGGGCATTTACAGACATGTTGGTTTCTTATGCATTGGCTGTGAAATCCCAATCCTATGAAATCTGGCCCTTTTTCAGCTATTCCTCTAAAGACACAAATTTCAAACTAGGAAGCATAAAAGTAATTTAAGAGAAATATAAAAAGGAGTCTTATCATCAAGGTTTTGCTGGTGGGAAGAAACAAGTATATGAGGATAATGGAAGATCATTTGGAGCAGCTCATTCTTGTAGGAATAGGAAAATGATGATATTCTGATCACTCTACTCTGCCCATCTCAAGCTTCCTAATTCTCTAACTGGAGAGTACTCCCCTACAGTTGTCTCATAGACACATTTTATAAGTGAGACAACTAGAGATATTCAAGTCCCTCCACTTCTATGCTTTTTATATAGTGATTTTATCTTTAAACCAGAAGGTTTCTGGCACTTGATGTCATTTTATGCATCTAATAAGCTTAGATGACTATTTTTAATAATAATGGGTTTCTTGCTAGACTCAAAAAAGTTGAAAGGTTTTTTTTTCTGGCTCATATCTGAAATTCTTATTGTAAAAAAAAAAAAATCTTCTTGCAGCAATTTCGGTCTGTAATAAGCATTTCTTAGAAGCCAATATCACCTGCAAGATAACACACAGATTGTAATGGAAACAATGAATTCATTTTGCCCCTTAATAATTTGGAATATGTAACATCTTAGAAATATATACTAAGGAAATGTGCTGGAAAATAGCAAGACCACCTGTCTTTTAATGGACGACTGCTTATTGTTAATTTATAAGTTATTAATCTAGTGATTTTCAGTATTACTTAAATGAAATTGTTGGGATTTTTTAAGAGTTTATTTTTTTAATTTGTAAATAGTGTGGGTGTGAGAGCGTGTGCATGGGTGCAGTGCTGTCAGAAACCAGAAGGCTGTCTTGTATCCCTTAGAGTTACAGGTGGTTGTGAGCGGCCCAGTGTGGTGTGGCTTTTGATAACTAAGCTTATTTCCTCTCAGTGAGTTAAGTACTTAGCCACTTAGTCATCTTGTAGCTCCAGCATGATGTTTTAATGCCTCCACACTCAACACATTTAGTTTTTTCAGATGGAAGATTATCGGTGTCTATTTTTTCTAGTATTTGGCTTCAAACCTATTGCTCATATCCATTCAAGATTTGAAAGGAGCAACACAGTGAAACAGGTTGTTGTTTATTATCCATGTTGTTGCATTGTTGAAAGAGTTATTTAAAATGTTCTTAAAGTGTTTGAGGAGTAAAATACAGTAATAGTAAATAATAATAATTTTATGTCCCTCATGGGACACGGTAGTGATGACATCAGACAAGCAGTAGACACTGAAGGACTAGAGTTTGCCTACAGCTACACACAACTGCCCAGTGAAATGTGAAAAGACACCATAAAGATGGTCTGGAACTGGAGTATAGATGATGATGAGCTGCTGTGTGGGGGCTGGGAATTCAACAAGGTCCCCTAAAAGAACAGTCAGTGCTCTTAATCTCTGAACCATCTGTCCATCTCAGAAAAGCTTCCTGTTCTCAGTGCTCTAACAAGTTGGAAAACAGGCACATACCATGGCAGGTAGGTTGTTTGAAACTTATCAAGTACGGTGGAAGCCTGTGGGAAACTGGGGCTGTAGTATGGTGCCTCTCAGAAGGCTTCACATTGTAATTTGTGAGCAGAAGTTTGACATGAGAAGACCTGGCATTCTTAGAAGTGGGAACAACATTTGAAAGGCAATGTGGGAGACACAAAGAATGTTCAAGAGGTGGTAATGTGTTGTGTGAAAAAGTGAGGGACTTGCTGAGATACTGAATAATAGCTGAGAAAGTTCTCATCTTCATGCTAAGTACTGAGATTTGTCTAGGTCTACAAAGGGCGATAAGAAATCTGAATTTCAGGTACAGGTTGCTAAAATTAAAATATTCTGCTGTTCAATGCTTAGAATTCATTAAGGTGTTTCTAAATAGACAGCAACATGGGTGTTTTGATGTAAAAGTTGCTTTTGAAGCTCTGTGGAATAGAAAGAACAGCAATACTGCTGGAGAAAAGGTAAAGGTCCAAGACTGGAACGTGGCGGTTATTAATCAAACCAGTAACAGGAAGGATAGAAAGAAACTGGAGAAAGAAAGAGGTTGAATAGAATGAAATATGCTTCTATTGACCTGACAACTGATGTGCTAAGAGACGCAGAAAACAGCTACAATGACCAATAACCAAGTTAGAAACCGTCAGAATCAGGTAAGTTAAAGGAATAAGGATTACCCGTAATTGACAATGTAGCTTTTGAGGAACATAAGATAGTATAATTTCTTTTAAATATGTCAAATTGAGTAAATATCCCTGAACTTAAGGAGGCCTACAGTTATGCAGTAAATGGATTTATCTGGCAAATCCTAAATATTAAATTTTAAGTTTTAGAACTTTTTAATCTTTATTTGCTGTAATTGTCCCCACACAGCTATTATTAAGGAAAGATATGAAGGAATAGTTGTGAATTCCTTTTTTAGATCATCAAAGCATATCCTTTGACAATGGAGATAAACCTATCGAATGTAGCATACCTCAGGCTTCCTTCACCAGACAAAGTACAGTTCAGTCATATAGGGTAAGAGTTGTTTTCTGGGTAAAAGTTGTGTCAAAGTCTATACTTTTCCAGCAAAAGTCAATCACTAAAGAGGCTAAATGTGATCCTAAAGAATCTGCAGGGATAGAATGACATCCTTCTCCATAAGCCTGACTCTAGGACACTCCTGATCTCCTTTTGCTCTGAACTTTGGTCCTTAGGATCCCACTTATTCCTATTGAATTTGCTGTCATATTTTGAAACACAACTACCTTCATCCAAATTTCATATTTTATGAAGGCAGAAGTTACAGTTGTCTTGAGCTCTGGGTTTGCCAGAGAAGCAAGTGTGTGTGTGTGTGTGTGTGTGTGTGTGTGTGTGTGTGTGTGTGTGTGTGTGTGTGTGTGTGTGTGAAGTATTAAGGCATTTCCTTAATACTTTGGCTCTGTATATGGGAACTGCTAAGAAGGTTGGGTAGAGAGGTTTTCTTCATATCTGAATCTGATAGTCTCCAGACAACATAATGTGAAGGAAAGATGGTCAGACAGAGAGACCACTATGACATAAGACAGAAGAACCCCACAAGAGTGGATTAGAGTCCTTGACACTTATTGATTCCCATGATGGTGGTGGTGTAAACATTCCGGAGTCAGGAGGCTGATTTTTCAGTCTGGCCTATGAGTCAAGGAAAATAAACTTAAAAGCCTGGTTGAAAGCAAGCTATCATCAACATTAAACACCAGGTTCAATGTGTGCTGCTACTTTGTTTAAGGTTCTAAACCTCTCATAAGAAGTAGCCCAGTGTAGCCAGAAATATCTAGGGAAGAAGATTTGGGGAAATGTAGTCAGCCTTAGTGTGTGATCTCTTACAAACTCCCCACACAATAGGCACACTTTACTAGCATTTTTCTTAAATGAATGAGTAGATAAAGACCATGGGAGAGTGAAGGTCTACCAAAGCTGAGATAAATTTAAAAAGAGAAGATGATCTAATTGTTAATTAGTCACCTTTGTCTCACAAAATAACACGCTAAGCCAAATTAAAAAGCATACAGCTGTGTGCCTTCTCGGTCTCCCTCTTTCAGAGCAAATGTGCACACAGGTAAGCACACACACTGAACTCATAAATACAGTCCTTTTCCTCTTTCAGATGTGTGAAGTGTATGTAATGAATTAGTTGGAACAGCCCTGTTCTAGTTTCCAGGCGATAAACTCGCTCCTGTAATAACTACAAAGCCTTTACAGTAATGGCATACGAGTTGGAATTTGTAAGATGAAATTTTTGGCAGTTCATTAGTAAATTTGGGCTTTGCCTCAGCCTCAGGGAACAGAAGGGATCCCAGAAGGTACCGCAATCAGCAGATGAACGAAGCCTCCCCTCTGTAATGTGAAATGCTATTTTAGCGGAATTAAACAATGAGAAATAAAGCCTGGGAAATGAAATAATAGCTCATTAAAAATAATCTTTTTGAGTTATGTGGGATGGGAGAGAATATGTTCTAATCACCACTGTGATTCAAATGAGGAATGTAGTTGTTTCAAGGGAGGTTTATTGTGTGCTCCCCAAAAGTCCTGTAACATTTTGCAGTTAGATGTTTCAAAGCCCACATGACACTTTAATTCATCTTTGTGTCCCTGATACCTATGAGGGTAGCATGCCTCAGTCTTCAGAGAAGTTGAAAGAATAAATAAGAAAATAAATGAAGAGCATTTTAGACAAGGGATGAGGACTATGCTCCGTCTTTCTGATATGGTGTGAAGAAGTTAATTGATGATTAGCTTGACGTAATGCAACTGAGAACATTACAAAATAGGCACTTGCTGTGTATACAGACTAGCTAAGTACTGTGCTCCTGCTGGCAGCCTAACTCCAAAGACACTTAAAATCTAGGGAAAGCATAGAATGAGAGCATGAAGATGTCCAGGAACTTTGAGGACTCTATGGTCAACTTTATTTGCTTAGTGGCTTTGACTATGCAATATTTAGATAACAGAGAAGCAGATGGTACACATTTGTTTTTAAGATTCTCCTCTCTGCTCCCCCTCCATGATTTAGGCCTCTATTTTTAGAAAAGATCAAAGGCAAGCACACAGGAGTGGGCTGAAATAAAGCCATAGATTGGTGTTAGTTAATAAAAGTTAGCAGACTGCTTGCATGCTTAGCTCTTCATTCTTCCATTCAGCTAGCACCCAGGAAATATTAGGACCCCAGAACCATGCCTCCTGTTAGTGCTTCTGCATCCTGAGGTGACTGGTGATCTAAGATGCAAGGCCATGGTGGTGCACCCTGTCCAAGTACCATGTCTTCATTGGTCCCCACCCCTCAAGTTGCCTAGTATATTGTAAATATGTAAGTGAACATTTTTGCTATTTATTATTTCTTGTACTTTGAGCATAGTATGTTTCCCTTTAATTTCTGTTTAATCATTGAAGTAACAACAACTGGGAAAGCTCTTCTATCACAGTTCTGGGACGAGGAACACGTACTGGAAACAACCAGTCACAGGAAGAGAGACTTCTACAAAGAAAATACACCTTCAACTGGGTGAAGAATATTTTGAGACAAGAAGTATTCAAAACCAGTGTGATAATGTTTTAGAAGACAAAAGATGCTTTTTAATTCTCTTTTATGAAAGAGGATCTGAGACATATTAGCAAATAAAATAAATCATAAAAAGGAAGCAGGTAGAAGCCCAACAATAAAAAAAAAAATACCGAGAGAAGCAAGTAATTTTGAATCAAGCCAGAAAGCACATGGTTTTAGAGAAGAGGGAGAGAGAAAGGGAGGAAAAGAGGGAGGGAGAGAGAAAGAGAGAGAGAGACAGAGAGACAGACAGAGAGACAGAATATGGGTAAACCTAAGCTAAAGACAGCCAAACCTGGAAAGAGCTAGAAAACACAGAAAGAGCTTCAGCAATTAGAGATTTTGGAAAGCAAAAACACTCCTGTCTAGTAGTGGAAATACAAACAAGAAAGAAAAAAACCCCAAACGAGGAATATTCAAACACACAGCAATGAGAATTCTCTGAGTTATGAATACAATGTTGAAAAGTGGATCAATTAAAGGCAATAAATATTGGAAAACTAAGAAATGAGATAAATCAGGACAATATGTCACTGGACATATTAAATTTATAGAAAAAATTAAGATAAACACATGAAAAAGAACAAATTGACACTGTTTTGTAAACAACACTGGAAGAGACTGAAGAAATAGCTTCTCAAGACACACACACACACACACACACACACACACACACACACACATACACACAGCATAACCTATGTGTTCAGTCAAATCATCAATCAAACTTGAAGACCTGCAGCAAAGCTTTGTTGGGCTAGACGTCTGGTAATATGAGAGCATACATTAGAACTACAGATAAAAAGTATACATTTTCAATTTCAGAAAGACTGTGATAATACAGAACAGGAGAGATGAAGAATTTGATCAAGAGCTTTAAGAAACAAAAGAAAATCTGGAGAACTCAAAAGGGATATTTAAACAAACAGTAATGAGGAAATAAACATTGTCAAATTATAAAATGTGAATATATCTTAGGTCTTATCATCAAAGAAGACAATGTGAATAGATGTGTCTTGTAGTTTTTATATCTGAAGAAAAAGACTTGTTTAGAAGGTTTAAAGTAATACAGGAGAAGACAGAGAAAAAGTAAAGAAAATTTAAAATGTGAAATACAACAGCACCAATCCCCTACCGAATCAATATTAAAACAATTAAGACAAATACTAAAGCATTACAGACTATATTTAACAGAATAAAATAAAATTATAAAAAAATATTCAGAAATATTACAAATAAGAAGCAGAAAATATAGAGGAGGTAAATATGAGCCCAAACTAAAATGAGATAGGATTCTAAAAATCTGTCAAAATATAATGTGAAGAAAAATATGGTGTCGTGATGAGCAGATTTGTTCAAGATTTCACTTTGGGTTACCTAAAAAATGAGCCAGCTGGAATCTGTGCCAAGAACCTCTTTTCTGCCAGGAGTAGAAATCGCATGGCAGCTCAGCTTCCTGTGGGACCACAGCCCCTCCTCTACAATCCAAGGACATCTGATAGTAGATAACTGCTGTAAAGAGTGATAGCATCGTTCCAGAATGCCTGGGAACCACATGGTCTGCATCTCCTCTCATTCATAAATTTACATGCACAATTCCCTGCGGAAGAGCTCAGTGAGGGATTCTGCTCATTTTCTAGAGAAATAGACTCTGGCTGAGGTCAGGGCTCTTGCCTGCCTTTCTATAAAAGGCAGTCTTCCCATTGTCACTTTTGGCCTACTGCCTTCAGGAGATGTGCCTTAGGACTTTCCATGAACTAGATGGTCTTATAGAACATGCACAGAGCATGACTGTGCATTGGGGACGGGTTTGGGAGGCTACTCAGGGATCTAGCTTGCCTGAAAGAGGAAAGAGTACCCAAAAGACATTATATACTTAAAGAAAAATACCACTAGTGTAAGATAATATTAGGAATCTATGGTTCTGTTGGGTCCTATAAATAATTTCTGGTTTTTTTTTTTTGATTAAGAGTATTGTTTTGTTTTTACTTTTAGCCATATAGATACAGAGTAAGAGTAGATTTTTTAGACAAATTTTACATTTTTAAAAAGAGAAGAAAAAAATAGCTGCAGTAAAAATAGAAATTATTTTTAAATTAAATTATTAGAAACAACTTTAACTGAATATATTTTAGTATGCATATAAAATGGCTAAATTGTTAGAAATATCTGATATATTAAAATTTATGACAAGTTGTATAAATGAATGGATATTTTATTTGAATTTTAAATAGTAACCAAAGTTCTCTTTTTTCATCAAATATAATCTTCCATGACATTAGAGTGAGCTTATAAACAACATACTTTATTATATTCTCCACCCCAAAGAGATGAAAGGTAAAAATTATACAACTAAATAATATACATATAGTCTCAATATATGTATATTCAGTATTACATATACATATAACAACACATACATATATTTCTAAAACAACATAGCCAACTGACATAGTATTCACAACATCAATGAATAGCTACTGAGATGTACCAAAACAGTTTCATGTCCAATTACTGCCATCAGACAGAAGTTTACCTCTCCTAATGCCTTGTTGCTCAAGATTGGCTCCCAAAGCAGAGAGATGATTTGGAACAATGCAGGCAGTTAGAACCTGTTTCTAGAGATCTGACTCAACAGGGCTGGTATGGAAGCAGATAATTTGTTTTCTAGTAAGTTCTCAAAAGATGTTGACAGTTCTGGTATAAGGAATCACTCCTGTGAACCTAAGTTAATTAACGCATTGTGTCTGTCACAATCCTTTTCAACCCTGTCTTAGATACCATGTCAATCACTCCAGGGATTATCTTCATATTGTTCTTTATAATAACCTCCCTTTACACCATCTAGGGAATTAAAATTTTGACACACAAATGCTTTTTGAGGCACAATATTTCAATGAGAATGAGATTCCTATGTAGGGTCTTCTCCCTCAAGAGCTAATACTATTGACTATCGTAGTGTATCATAATTTTTCCATGAATTATAGAAGGAGAGATAACTTTGACCTGTAGAAATGAAAGAGAAAATTCCATTATAATTCCTCTTCCCCAAAGACTCAATCCGAATGCTCTTTCCTGACTGTGATATTCCTAAGACTAGCTTCAAGGGCATCCCTGCTTACAGACTCAGAGACTGGAGTGCAGCTCCTAGGATATTGGTGATGCCACCGTATAACTCCTTCTATGCTGTGAAACAGTTTTTTTTTTTTCATGTTAAACATTATGTATGATTGCAGTGAATCGTTTACTCAGCAGTGAAGCCTTAAGTGGTTTCCATATAAAGCTGTAAATAGAACAATTCTCTCTCCTTTCTCTTTCAATAAGAATGAACATAGAAGACTTAGCTAGTGCTATCAGTGAAGAAAAATAATTATTTGTTGTTTTAATTTTTAGTGAACAGAAAAAACACCAAGACTAATTCAATGAGTTATTTAGATTTAAAAAAAAAATTTATCACCATCACTGACTTAGTAGAAAACCAAATAAATGAGCTCCCATTCATAATAAGCCTGAGAATCAGAAAAGTTCTGAGCATGAACATAACCAAAGCTATTTATGCCAGCCATGGATAACATTTTAAATTCTAATAAAGCACAAGAAAGACAGGAAGAAATAAATATAGCATGTCCTTAGTTGATTAAAAAATACAGAGTCAATAATGCTCAAATTATCTAGTCCAGAGCAATCTCCTTAAAGTTGTCAGTAGAGTATTTGAGAAACTTGACAAATTTAATAAATTTTTGTGGGAACATTAAAAGGCCATATGTATCTATATTAATAATAAAAAGGAAGACAAAGAAGGAGTCTGACATTCTAGATGTACAAAGATGCTCAAAGCTGCATCAGCAAAGACCTTAAAACTATACATAGATTAGCTAATAATGTAAGAAAGTGACGAGGTTGATTGCTGATAAATCATACACTTTCTTCAAATAAATATGGCAAACAAAATGGGTGGGAATGAATGGATGATGTAAGGGACTGGGTCAAGAAGCTGTCAGAATCAAAGCATATATAAAGAGAATTTGAGATGGATTAAGAATTTAAGTAATGAATTTAAATAAATCAAAACACAAACCTATACTAAGAACATGATAAACACATTTAGTAGATGAAAAACTGAGAAAAGATATTTTCAGTATATAATCAAGGCAAAGAATTGATTCTTAGAATTTACAAGGAGCTCCAGGAAGTCAACAAAACATCATAATTCTTAGGAAAAAATGTAAAAGGATGAGAATAAGCAGTTTCAGCAAATTGAGCCCCTATAAAATAACAAGTATATGAAGAGTATCTGAAGTATAAAAACTGAGATGATGACTCGGTCTATGCGGTGCCTGAATTGAAGACATGAAGACCTGACTTCCATCCTTAGAACCTATGTAAAAAAAAAGACACAGTGGCATGTTTCTGTAATTTTAGCATTAGGGAGTTGGAGTAAAGTAGATCCCTGAGGCTTGCTGATTATTTGATGAATTCCAGACTTGTGAGAGACCCTGTCTCAAAATAATATGGAAAACTCCTAACAATGACATCTGAGGTTGTGCTTTGTCCTCTACAAATGGACATGCAAACACACACACACATACACACACACACACACACACACACACACACACACACACACAGTCTGCTCTGCACATGCATAGAAGAGCTTCTGAATTGTGTTAATTATTAGGGCTATATGACAGTTAAGTGTTATCTTACACTTACTGTATTCATAGAATTTTATCATAATGGAAACAATAAATGTGTTTAGGATGAAGGAGATTGCTGTTATTCTTCCAAAGAACACTCAGCAGTTATTATTGAAATGGTTGTGTGTGAATGAATATTCAGTTCACCTATATACACACATATATATACACTTTGCATAAATGCATGTAGACTATAAGTCAATCTATCTGTGTATCTATCTCTGCATGTATCTACTTATCTATCATCCATCTATCTATCCTTATTGTAATTTTTTTCCTGAGATTAAATTCTGAAGATTTTCTTACATAGATTCTAAGAGACATTTAGGATGGTTCTAATCACAACACTGCTCATGGAACTTGGATATTAAATATATATCCTAATTTAAGTATGTGTAACTGAGACCCTAATAGTTCAGAGATAATAAGAATTTAAAGTAATATGAGTGGACTGTCCACAGGTATGCGCCATCTATAGGCAGTGTTGTGAGGTATTTCTTACAAACTGAAGGATGGAGACTTCCAAGATTCAGAAAGTAAAGGGGCTTACAAAACTAAGGAACCTCTTTAAATTATTCGATTCTCAAGTACATCGCCAAAATTATGTAAGTAGTAAGAATTTATGGGAAAGGAGCTAGTTCTGAAACTGGACCCAAGTGCCTGAAAGCCTGTAGGTACAGGGATACAGTCTCATGAGCCCTCTATGCTGTTAGGTGACTCAGATTCTGTATTATCCATGCTCCTATGACCCCTGTAAAGTTCCTGGTTTGCCAAGCCACAGTTGGGTGGGATTGTTTCTTTAGTCTGTTGTGGGTGCCCTATTTAGAGTTAATAGATTCTTGCTAATTCATGTTTCCCAAGAGAAAGTATCACATGACAGACTGGGTAGAAAAACATACTGATTGAAAATTAGAGAAGAGGGGACAAGGGGAAGCAGGAGAGAGAGGGAGGGAGGGGGGATGGAAAAAGGGGAGAGAGAACAAAAGCATATTATCTATTAACTATGGAACTACATCAAGATAATGGCTTCAGACATGACATAATAATTATACCAAACTATGACTTTTATAATTTTTAGATTTTGTAAGTAACAATTCAACTTGGTGAATGAAATCTAAATTTCAAACAGCAAATAACTTTGGCACAAATATACGTTATGTGTTCAGTACAAGAACATTCTATACAGTATTTGAGACGTATTTGAGACATATTGAAGGATGATTCAAGTGTGTGACAGCTATAGATTTTATTCTAACTCTCTCTTTTATGTCCTAACCTGACACCAGGCAAAAGATAACCATCTTAAAATGGTTTACCTTTTGAGAGAAGGATAAAGGGCAGTAATCATAAATAGAATGGTTGAGACTAAGCAGATAAACTAAGAAATCAAAGCAAAATAGGGCCACACACACAACCAGTGGTGATAAATATTGTGTAATAAGTACAATAGATAGCTCCTTTTGAGAGTACCAAGGGTAAAGTGGAAGTCTAATCCTTGTGTACAAACATTAACTAGAAGTTTTGTGGATATTGTGATAAGAAACATTATTGGCAATGAGATTTCTAGTAAGCAAAAAATGATATTTTCATAATGCCAAATAGCTAATTGTTCTCAGATAAGCAAATACATCATTTTCATTCTAAAAAAAGTCCATTGTTAGCAAATTCAAATACTTAACAGACAGTTCAGATGTATAGTCTAATAAAAAAAACACAGTGTTTTAACATATGAGATAATATGGTCATAGAAAAACATAAGAGGAGTAAAAAGATTTGGATCCCCATATTCTGTAGTGTTCTGTGTTCTGTAGTCATCACTTAGAGAAAATTCCCCAGCCAATGTAAACAAGGCTCTTGAGTGATGAAGTCTTAAACATATCACAGAACCCTGTAACAGGATCCCTGGCAGCCTCATCCTCTTTTTCAATCACAAATACAGTTTATTTAGGTCTAACATGACAAATAAAAACATTGTTAGTAAATTTCAAGTGTTGGCTTCAGATGTTCTTAGAAGCAGATGAAATCAACTGCATTAACCTGTTCATAGAGCCTCCTAGACGAATTATAGACATTCTAGTGAGATGTTTGCCTCTTTCGCTTAACTAAAATAGTACATGGGTATCGGGGATGTAGTCTGGTGGTAGAGTGCTTTCTGACCATGCACGAGACCCAGGATTGAATGCTCAACAGCACAATTGGACCTAACTATGGAGCCTCTCTGTTCATTTCTTACGAACTGAAATGTTGGTTTTAGTGAAAAAATGAGGGAAAAAGCCTGGACTTCTAAAATTATAGTCCCTTAGATCATTCACGTCAATCTCCCGGAAAACCGGTCGCTTTTCCTGATTTTTCTCCTTTACTCTTTTTTTTTTTTTTTTTTTAATTCTTGTCAGTTGTTCCTAAGCTTATTCTAAATACCATAAGGCATAGTTCATTATAAGACACAGTTTCAGTTTTCCCCACTTCTATACCTGTCAATGTTTGTACTGCTTGTCTCCTACTATGTTAAACATCAGGACCAAAGTCAACTTAACAGGAGAAGGTTTATTTGGCTCACACCTTCAGGCATAGATCATCATTCAGTGAAGGCAAGGAGGAATGGAAACAGAAACCCTGGGGGAATTCTGCTTCCTGACTCACTCTATGGATGGCTCTCAGGCAAATGTTCAAGTCACTTCTATACAGTCTAGGGCCACCTGGATAGAGATACTACTGCCCTCCCACATCAGCCGTCAAATCCCTACAGTCTCTGGTCCCCACAGACCAATCTGATCTGGGCAATCAATCACTCTATTGAGACACCTTCAGAGGTGTCAAGCTGACAGGTGAAGTTAACCAGAACACTCCACTCCTTGTCAACTTGACACACAACACATCACTTTAAGCCATAACCTTTCATTTCTTGTCTCCAAGATCTCATGTTGATATCATAATATAAAACACAATACAAACTTGAAAGTCCCAATGCTTTAAAAGTTCAATGTCTGTTATAAAAACTCAAAAGTCTCCTATCTTTGGGATCCTGAAAATAATAAAAGAAAACGAGTTACATTTGTTTTTATTCCAAAAAAGAAGAACCAATGCATTGGAATAATCAATTAGCAATGTCCAAATTCAGCAGTGTAAACCAAATACTGCAGTTCAGCGTCTCATATCTGGAATTCCCTCGTGATTGCCAGGTTCCAAAGACAGACACATTATGGCTCTACCATCTATAGCACACACAGCTTGTCTCAGAGGCAGGGTCCTCCATCCACTGTCCTTAATGTATGTCCTATGTCTTGGGGGTCTTCAATATCCTGATGTCTCCACTACAGCTGAGGCTGCATATTCACCATTGACCTCCCGTGGATTTTCTTCAAGGATTCTGACCCTTTCACAGGGTTCCAGATGTCATCTGATAACCATGACCTCCTCAATTTTGTACCACTCATGTCTCCAAGAGCCAGAGGCCTCATAAACTGCCCATGCCGTTCAGCTGTGATCCACACTCAGAGGGCCTATTGCTAGTTTTGTATGCAAATTAGAAGGAAGATCTTTGAGTCAGTTTCATAATAAACAGTATATTGGTCCTTCGCAATGTTGGTTATTGTCATAGCTTCTCAGAGTTTAGTGGCTTTAGTAAAGGAATGAATCACTGTATGATTGCCTTGAGAGTCAAGCTGGATTGTCCAGAATGACACGTGGATGGCAAGTTCTTAGTTTTCCTGAACTGAATCTTCCCAGGAGCCAATTAATATGATGTTTGCTTCTTACAGTGAATGAAGCAATGTTGGTCTTCTCAAACTTTTCTCCAGTAGTAAGGCCATCTATGGCCTCGGCACCCAGCCCATAAATGGTAGAATGTACAGTAGAAACTGAGTCATTTCTTGTCCCAGTCCTCTTTGCAACTGACCACCCTGTTGATTTTGCAGAGGGAACAAACATGAGACCAGTTGACAGACAACTCGATTTGTTAGGACATTTCACTTTGTCTCAAGTTAAAATTCTCCATAGCAGTTTGGATCCAACACTGAATCCATTATAAATGAAGCAGAAACTGAAGTAAACCAGGGCACATTTAGCCCTGATGTTATGTGTCAAAATACCACTTGGATCTGTCTATTTAAATCTACATTCTAGGATTTTTCACAACAAAGAATAAATAAATACGAGCATTCTTGAGCACAGTGTTTTATGAACTTGGAAGTTAAATTTTGTGATTTTTTATTCTGATTACTATTCCAAACTTATCTTTTGATCTTCTAAGATAAATGCTATTTTTTTTCTAAGAAATTGCTGTTGAAGTTGCTTCGGTGTTATGACTTTGATATGTTACTTTATTCATACTTCCTGATTGGTTTTTATTTTCCTAGTTTATTTTACATTTCAGAGTCTTTGAGGAATAATCTTTTCATTTGCAGAATTCCAATTACAGATATTTAATAAAAAGGGGTGTGGTCAGACTTATTTGTTACTGTAGATTGAGTAAGGATCCATTAGTAAATTAATGTCAAATTACTTTGCTCACAAAGGAAGAGTTATAAATCAAGAAAACCAAGGTTACCATGGCAATATGTGGCATCAAAAGATTAGAAGCAGAGGACTATATTTTACTTTCTAAAAACACTTCATTAGAGGAAAGATATATGATATGACTTGAGGGTAGAACTTGACAATAAAAGTAGGTCCCCACTTAGCAAAAACACTCATTTTCCCCAACTAAAAATAATGCAGAGTGATTTGGACAATTTTTATCATAAATGTGCATAACACTTCTATTTTATATTTATTCAATAAGAGTAGTTGAAGAGGATTGCATTTTAAGCTAACTCTATTTATTTAAAATAACCACATTTGTGACAGAAATATGGAGAAATCTGGGCAAAGCAAGATAAAGGCTTTTTTCAAAAATGAAGAAAAGAGTAGGAGGGAGCAAACTGGACAACTCTGAGATTACTTCACCCTGGGAATAAGCACAACATAGTGTGTGTGTGTGTGTGTGTGTGTGTGTGTGTGTGTGTGGTAGATGCATCTTTGCCTGGTTTCTGGTTGTTTGGCTCATCAGAGATATCCCAAATAGACCCACTGCAGTGGACATCTGTTGTTTTTGCCTGCCCGGCATCCATTCCCCCTTCTTTTGATGACAGAATTTTAAATTTTCTTTGAAAAATTATACTATGCACCATTTGTATGATCTGTATATGTTGTTCAGTCAAGATATCCTGTCTTCTTATGGGTGATGGGTATGCCCATGACCTCAAAGAGGCCAGACAGTATGTCCCTTGGGCTGCTGATTCTTTGTGAATAGGGTAAGAGTGGGCTTTGTTTGGCAGAGTTCCATCTCAACAAATTATTTAGAGATTGTACTTTATACTTGCAAATTTGATAGCTAGGGTGGCTCACTTGCCATCTTCTAGATGACCTGGTTGCTCCAGCTTTTCTTCAGTTCAGAATTCTATATTTTTCTATCTATTTATTTAAATTAATTCAAGTAAACTGGAATTAATTTCTATTACTTATAACCAAATCCTAATTGATATTCATGCCAAATTGAGCATAAGACACTTTCAAATCACTAGAGTGTACCTTTTACAGTTTTCGATTTTTTAATCAAGCATCATTTGGAAAGCACGATCCAGATAGCAACGTTTTCTAGAGATTGGATTCTATGCTTTTTTACTGTGGTCTTCATCCACAGAACACCTGCCAGTATCCTATTTAACTCAGCCAATGTGAGATTCAGATATGGAGAAGAAAAGAAAGGCTGGTGGATTTTATAAACAAGTAGCTGAGCCTGATTGATTCAGCTGAGAAGAAAAAGGCAGCAAATGCCAGCCTTCCGGATGCTAATACACTCACAGATAGAACTTCATGTGCCAAAGACAACAAGGGATTTTCACCACGGTCTGAGATTCAATGAGCCAAGGGGGCCCAGAGCAGAAGAGAAACATTAGTCAATCATCGTTGTATTTTATATAAATAGGCTCTTTTAGAATGTGTCTTTAAAAAAGAGTGTGGTGGACTTAGCAACATTATTCATGACAGCAAAACTTTGGAAGCAATTCATGTCCTTGGAAGGATTAAAAAAATAAAAGAATATAGTATATACATTAGAAAGGAAGGAAATCTTTATCCATACCACAGAATTAATGACCCTTATGGACATTGTTAATCACTGAAGAAGAGGTTCATATTATATAAGCCCACTTACATGAGACATAGGTACACATCCCAGTCATTGAAATAGAGATGGTGGCTGGATCTTAAGCACCACATTCAGTTTTAAAGATAGAAATCATTTGTGGCTAGAAACTGAAAATAGCTGTGCATTTTGAGTACATTTAAAACCATTGAAATGCATACTTAAAGATCCATAGCGTGATCAATTTAACTATATACACCGATTTTGCCACAATAAGAAATAAGTTAATAAAAAGGAGCTTGGTGGAAAGAAAGGTTGTCATCAATTTGTGAGGGACATGAAGACAAAAGATAGTGCCATGATTTGATGTGGATGCTACATACCATGTGATACCAACAGACTCATTTTTTAAATTTTTCAGTTTTTTAGAATCCATCTCTAGCAGTTCTAGAAACAAGTTCATTTTTCCATATGATAAAAATAATATGTTGACCCTGATATAATGGGACATACTTTAATCCCAGAACTACAGAGGCAGAGGAGGGTAAATTTCCATGTGTTCATAGTAGGTTCTAGACTAGCTATGGCTACAGAGTGAAATCTTATCTCAAACAAATTATTATGATAAATATTTTTCTACTTACAAAGCTAAAAAGTAGAAAACCTTAGAGAAGTCCATTTTATAATTAATTGAATGTTAATTCTGTGAGCTTTATAAATTATACCACACCCTTTGTGTAAGTTATTTGCAAGTATACACAGGGATTTTTTCATCGTCCAAATATTGGTTGTTTCAGTCTCGCAGTCTTAAGTATTTAGAACCTTCTACATTCTGGAAATTGGGATCCCTAATCATAATGCGGGGAATCATAGTTATATATTTTGGGATCTCTTGGTCTTCTGCAATTCATTATTAACCCCTATGAGTATAAAGGCAATATAATTTAATTCTCTCAGTAAATTTTCAAAATAGACCTGATTGTGATTAGCAGTATCTTTTTCTTACAGATGATCAAATTCTAACTCAGAAATACAGAAGCTAGCTTGCCCTGAGTCAGATTTACAACTTTAGTAGGGGTGGGGATAGGTTCAGCTCAGGTAGCATTGCTCCAAAGTCTCCCACTTCTTAAGCCACATCCTCATCTTATAAACTTGAACCTTGCTTTGGTTAAGTGAGCTCTGTCATCGGGTTAATCATCACAGAGTGATGTCAAAAGATGCTATGAGCAGTATTGTAGTAATAAGTTTCTGGCTGGCCTAGTCCCAAGGTCCAGATCCACAGACCCACAGTCTCATATAAACACACAAACGCATTTTTTTTTCTTGCTGATTGACCTAGGGCCCATATATATAACTTGATAACTCTTTACTCTTAAACTAACCCATTATTCTTATCTTGTTATCCATACAGCTTTGTACCTTTTCTCAGAGCAGCATTTCAACTTCTTTCCTCGGCCTTTCCTAGCATCTCATCGTGGTGTCTCTGTGATGTCTCTCTGGCATCTCTCTGGCTTCTGTGCTCTGTTCTTCCTGTTCCCAGAGTTTTCTTAATCTGGTAGCCCTGTCCACACTTCCTGTTTGCCTTTGGCCAATCAGTGTTTTTATTAATCCAGTAGGCAGGACAATTATTTACAATGTAACATAATCCCACTACACAGTATCCTCAGTTTCATTCTCAAGAGTAGAATGGATGCTCACTTAAAATTTGAACATCAAGTACCAGTTTTTCCTTTTCTGGGTAACAGTACATATTCAGAAGTATTACGACAAATCTCCTCCCTAGTTCCCCAGATAACTAACTTTTCTATTGTACACAGTACAATCCAGCAAAGTCTGTCTTAGCATCCCTAGCAGTGAGTCACTTCTCTTCTCTTATAGGACACATGGTAATTAAATTTGAATTTGGGGATTGTACAGTTGTATTACTCATTAAACTGTGAATTACTCTAAATTAGAAACGTGGACTGTTCACCACTGTATTCTCAGAGCCCAACACCCTATGTGGCACTGGGTAGCACTTCTCTGTAAGTGTCCCTGAATAAATGATCCCATGAAGCATTTGTTTGAAATCTCAATTGACCTTCTTTGCGAGTACATTTCGAAAAACAGCATTCCCAATACTTTATGTCTTCCCCCTTCTCTTGATTTCAATTATTTACATCAGAATTACTTAATCATGTGGCAGATAATTAAGGAATACATTATTTATGCTAAATAAATTAACCCGCCATCACTTCCTTTCTCCTTCCCCTTGGCTGTGGAGTCTGAGTTTCAGGAATCTCACAGCCAGCCTGGTTATCATATGCAGAATTGGCAGTACCATAATGGTATTATACATTGCTGGCCTCCTTGGCAAGTCTGTCTTATATGCCACTGATCTCTCTACTTTTTAAATCTCTTCCAGAAGCTGAGTAGATATAAAAATAGTCTTACCTTGTTTGAGTCCTAGATTTCTTCATCTGTTAATAGCTAACAAAATTGAGGCAATAAATTAATGGTGGCATTTCTTGACCTCTTTGGAAAGTCAAATGCAAATGTAACCATGGTAAGTCCATAAATGTGTGAATATCCTGTTATATGTCTACAGAAAACACCTACACCTACCAACAAGAAACTAGAATCACAGAACTATAGAATGCTAGAGCTGAGTGTATTTTGTCATCATAATCTATTCCAGTCTTTTTCTTGTAAATGAAATAGGCTTAAAATACATAGGTCATTTTTCCAAGCTTACTAAACTATTATGAGCATTTATTAATAATAACTAACATTTAATGAATCAGTCCCAGGCATCATGCTAAGCACTTATGATACTTCAATGTATTTAATTACTGCTATACCTTTCCCAGTAATATCTTTGCCATCTAACCAATGGGTGGGAAACTAAGCCATGCAATATAGTTAGTGCCTCTGTCAATACACAACTCCAGGCTGATCTTAGAATGAAAGTCTGGGTTCTTGATCATTATGTTAAATTATTCTCCGGAAAGATTAGCTCATTAGTGTGGAGCACATACTGCAACACTAGAAACCTGGTCTCTTTTCAGGTCCGCTATTTTTTACAATTTCCTAGCCTGTTGAATCTTTTTGCTGTATACTTTATGACATAGAACCTGACTTAGAAGTAATGTCTTCTATTGAGTACACAGTCACTCAGGTCCCTGAAAATAAATTACTAGAGCTATATAGCAAAGCTCTAAGTAGCAGCCATGCATCTATTTAGATAGAGGTCTACTTCACATGAGTATTTGTTGATGGAGTTCCAGCATTGGTAAGAGCACTCTCCTTGTGTTAAGCACTCTCTGAAATATATCTATAGGACTTCCACACCTAATGGATCCATGCAAGCATATTGGTTAATAGCAGATGGTTAATCTGTGGACAGTAACTATTTCCTGTGATTCAGATGGGCACTTACTGGTGTGTGATATGACACTCAAATGTTCTCTCGGCCCCAAACTGAGCTTTTGTAATTTTAGATGTCAGATATAACCATTGATTCTGGCTCAGCAGTGTTTCATTTTCAATATAGTATTTATATGGAAGCAGTTGAAGTCATTGAAATATTTACCTAGCACCTTAGAATTTTGGTTCACATGGAGGAAATGCTGCATCTGTATTCATTGCAGGGACATTATGTTTTAGAAAATTAGTGGTGATAGTTGAAAGTGCTGTTTGCACAGAAGATAATGTGATTCCCAAAGAAGAGACCTTGTGACTGACTGACAGAGCAGGTGACCAGAAGGTCAAGGTTGCTTAGTAGTATCAGCCATCTGTTAGTTTGGCAAGAATTTGACTGGAGGGCATTAATGTGTTTGTAATGTGTTTAAACAGACAGGATCACTGTTGAGAGTCATAGAGAAGATCTGACCAGGAGAGTAAAGCCTAGCTTCCTGCTCTGAGATAGACTCAGACTACAGCTTAAGGTTCCATTCCCTGTCAAGACATAGAGAAGACCCAGAATTCTATTTGTGGACAAAAGAAGAAAGGATGAAGAATATAAGAAATCACTCTGGGAAGTCCTGATCATTATAAACCTCTGTTATACAAAGCAGCCATCTCCCGGGTAGAGAGCAGTAACATCCCAGCGTCTGCTAGGATTGTTGGATTCTCAGTACCCCATTGAGCTGTGAACGAAGCAGCCGTTGACTATTCCTATGTCTGCGTTATGGGTAAGACCAAAGTCTCAGCTCTAGAAGATCTGTTGAAATGGACATTTCCTTGCACCTTCATCCTAGAATATTTTCAACAATGAAAAAGCGTGTAGAGGAAAATGATCTCTGTGGAAAGCATAGGGCAGCCTCATTTCCAGGAAAGAGGATGATCAAATCATATGAAAACACTGGCACACCCTGCAATCTATTGATCTCCTTCAGGAAGCAGCTCTTCCTCTCCAACTGATACAAGGACTAAAAGCAGACCATAAGTAAATCAAGAAAATGCCCGCATTTTCAGACAGTGTGCTATAAGAAAGAATAATGCAGCAAGAGATGAGGGAATTTATCACGAAGACTCCTTGCTGAAGCTCACCTTCTACTTGGCAACTTCAATGTCTTAGAAATGTTGCTTTAATAGAGCACCAATATATGCGCCTTAAATTTTTAGAAGATATCTGAAAACTTCAACCTATTATAAAGATAAATCCAGATCTCTCTTTCCCAATGAGTTTTATCTGGGTCCAACTCATGGCTGAAGATACTCAAGTAGATATATAGACCTTAAGCCGGTAATATCTTTGTAAAAGATACTTTTTGGTTTTTGCTTAAAAAAATAAGTTTTCTAGATGGTCATATCTTTGTAAAATGTAGGGAGTAGAGAACTTTTAGGATAGAGGGAGAATCTAACTGTTTTGATTATGATGATAACACTATTCTGCATCAGATTTATTTAAAAAAATCATTCTGCCAAATATTTGAGGTCCCTATACGTCCAAAGATGTGTTCACCTTCTTTTCTGTGTCATTTGTTAACTTTTAATTTAAAAGAATGTTTTAATAGGATACAGACAACTGAACGACACTTGAAAATAAGCATTTACTTTGCTTGCGTAATCCCTGAGTAAATGGTTATGATCATGGAGTCAGCTAAAATTCCCACATGGGAAAAATAATTTATTATTCACTCATTAATATAAATGTAGATAAATACATAGACAGACAGATATAATTAGATATAGACAGACAGATAGACAGACAGACAGACAGAGTGACAAATAGATTACCTTACCTGGGCTACAGAGTTTTAAAAACTTTTTTATATACAAACGTTAGAAAAATATCTGAGAAAGAGAAGATTGGGGAATAAAGTGGTCAAGTACACATTGTTTTGTTTTCTGAAGGTGTTTGATGAATGTCATGAGGGGCTTTTTTGGCAATAATTGTTAGAGTTTACTTTCTTCTGAGCACACACAAACACACACGCACATACATATGTGTAGATAGATAGATAGATACATAGATAGACAGATGATAGATAGATAGATAGATAGATAGATAGATAGATAGATAGATAGATAGATAGATAGAATCTCACTCTGTCTGAGGATATATACACACACACACACAGAGATACACATATGTGTGTGTTACATAATGTCTCCTCCAACCTCCAGGAATTTAAGATGGTTTAAGCTGCCTTCCACTTTTCATAGTGGAATATATGAAAAGGAATATAAAGTCACTGAATCACAGTTATCTTTATGTGGCATATTGTTACAAGATTTTTTCCCCTTTGTCCTTGATTTTTAGTCGTTATTTACAAAGCTTCTGATCATCCTGGATTTATTTGTTTTAAAGATTTAAAATTCTTAAACTGTGCATATGTGAGGGGGTGGGCTTATTGCGCCTGCGAGTGCAGCATGTGCAGAGAGCTGTGGAGGACATGAAATCACCTGGAACTGGAGGTGCAGATGCTTGTGAGCTCCCTGATGTGAGTTCTGGGGACTGAACTCATGGCTTCTTTAAGTGCGGGAATCACTCTTAAGAGCTGAAACAAGTCTCTAGTCCTTTGTTCTGGATTTCCTAGAGCTTATCTAGTTTAGTAGTTACTAATTTTGAACCTGTAGACTTAAGTTTTCAGCCATTATTTTGAAGATTTTTTTTTCTGTTAACAGGACTAAGCTGAGGCCTTAAACTCACTAAGTAAAGTATACACCACTAAACTAAATGTGAACACCTCCAAATACCCTTTACTTAATGCTTAGTTTGTATTCTATGAGAAAATAAGAGTAATTCCATTATTTTACAGTGTGATACATTTTTTTTTTAAAGAAAAGGAAACTATTTTGGTTTTTTTTTTGGTCACTAAGGTTTCATCTTTTTGTATTTCCAGTCACCTGCGCTCTGCTATGGAGACATCCAGTAATATTTTTTTTCTTACTATTGCATTTTTACAGTTAATTTCCATTGATCTTTCCTTGTCTCTCTACTTCCTCCTCCCCTCCTCTCCTCCCCCTCCTCCTCCCCTCCTCCCCTTCCTCCTCCTTCTCCTCCTCCCCCTCCTTCTCTTTCTCCTTCCCCTCCTCCCCTTCCTCCTCCTTCTCCTCCTCCCCCTCCTTCTCTTTCTCCTTCCCCTCTTTATTCTCATTTTCGTTTTCTTCAGGCAGAGCTGCTGCATGGACTAAGATGGACCGGAAGCCACAGTCCTTAGCCTCGGCCTCCGCTATGCTGAGGTTCTAGACATGTGCCACTTTGCTTGATATTAATGTCTTTTGATTCGTCTGAATTTTTGGAAGAGTGGGGAAATTATTTAGCCCTTCTTTTACTTTGATATTTCCCATCTTTCCATTTGCTTAGCACCAGCCATTACACTTGGTTTTTGTTTGACAATTTTATGTCCTTACATCATCCACAGGAAAAGGTCAATGATGTATGCAACCACTACACACAGAAGAGTAATTCTGTTAACTTCTTACTAATGCAGTTTTAGATGAGAACAATTCCTTTAACAAACAGCAACTGTTGCTGTCTTTTGCTTTAGGACTTTTTGTTCTGGGATAAAAATACTCTCCTTCTAAGAGGATGACTCAGTATTAAATACTATCTTCCTTGTAAATTAAGATTGCAAGTGTTGAGAGAATAGATCCTTCATTTAAAAGTTTGCAATCACCAAGGTTCACATTTAGCAAAAAATGTTTTGCTTTACCAATGAAGTAGTATTACTGAACTGAAATTGATCACATCTTTCTGTGCACCAGGCATCATGACACTCAAACATTTGCCACACAACATCTGTTCATACTTATATTTTATGGATGTAGAAACTGCCAAGTGAAGAGGTGAAGTATGTTCCTCAGAAACAGTTCAGAGAGTTAATATCTTAGTTGAGTTTTAAATCCAGTTAAGTCTCACATCATGGCTGGAGTTCTATCTACTGTGCTATAAACAAATAGAATATAATTATAGTTCTTCATTAGTTATTTTATGTTTTGTGCCCTTTTTTTCTATTAGATTCCCATTCCTCTTAGTCTATACCATAGCTATTAAAAAGACCTTACAATCTCTAAGTCATGTCTTCCAGGCATCCTTAAAATAGTATTGACAACAGCTGTATGTCACGAAGGTCTTTTTGTCTTTATGAGTTTCATGGAGCTGCAGGGGAGTGTCTACTGCTGTCTTTGCTATGGTAGCTCTCACTGCCTCATGCCAATCTACACTACTTTCAAACTGCTAATCCTGGCATAATTAGCTTGTGTAAAGAGATCCCCTCATAGAGGATGATGCTGACTCTCACTCATTAAGATCTCGCTCTATTTCTTCATTATTAGACTTAGGCTCTTCTTCAATTTCAAATGTTGTCTTTTGTGAGCTTCACCTAATAACCTTCTTTGATCAGTCCATCTAAATTATATATTCCCCTACTACCTGACTTCATTTTTCATTATGTCACAGTTGCTGTCTGCTTCATGCTGCTATAACAAAAATCCCATAAGCTGATATCCCACAAAAATAAAGAGACTTAAATGTACGTGGTTCTGCATTAAGGCACCAGCATCTGATAAGAGTAATTCTCTGCTTCTTAGATGGATCTTGATGGATTTCTTCTGAAGATAGGAACAATAGGAACAATAGATTTTTTTTTTCTCTGCAAAAATTAGATGGCAAACAAAAAAGTTGGTTCCCTTTCCTAAGCTCTTTTATAAGAGAGTGTCATTTTCTTCCTAAGAAAGGAGATTTGTGGCCTATAGAACACATGACCAAGTTTCAACACAGAGGTTTTTGGAAACATTCAAACCATATAAGGTACAAATCATAGTTAGTAAACATGTGTGTATTAATTTGGGAGAGATTAACACATAACAAATGTACTTATGAGGTAACGTGTAGTGGCTTGATTCAAATGTACATTACATAACAAACCTACCACTTTGAGCTTCATCATTTCTTTTCAAGTCCTGTCAAATCTTCCTATCTCTTCTGAGATACACAATGAATAACTGTTAACCATATCCAGTGGGCTGTTACTCAGGACATTTTGGTGTGGTATGAGGTTTCTGGCCTGAACTTTCAGGCCTAGCCTCAAGGTTTAGGACTGCAGACCCGCAGACCCACAGACCCTCAGAAACACACAGATGCTTACAATAGTTTTAGGCTGATCGGCCTAAGACCCACGTATATAACTTGCTAACTCTTTACCCTTAATCTAACCCATGACTCATCCTGTTCAGCCACGGGGCTCAGTACCTTTTCTCAGAGCAGGATAGTTGTCCTCTGTTTCTTCTGGCTTCTCTCTGGCTTCTGCTCTGTTCCACTGGTTTCTAAAGCCTCCTTAGTCGGGTAGCCCCGCCTACACTTCCTGTCTGCCTTTGGCCAATCAGCAATTTTTATTAAACCAGTGGGTGGGACCCTTATTTACAATGGATCAACATAATCCTCCTACACTTTGGTATCTGCTTGAAATATTTCATTCAATGACTAAATGCCTTTGACCATCCTCTATCTGGTAGCTACTCCTCTGTCAACCACTGATGTTCATAGATGGCATATGTGAGTGAGATGGTACAATGCTTCTCTTTCTTTGCCTTACTTGTTTAATATAATATCTGTCATGTCCCTCTACTTTATCACAAATGACAAAACTTCATCATCTCCAGGTTGCATACTATTTAGATTTATACACATGCAGCATTTTTTTCTATTATTCATCTTTTGATGGACATTTGATTTGACTATAATGCCTGACTTTTTGACCCGTGATTCATTAAACACATTAAATGCAGGTGAGGCTTTGCTTTGATGCTTTCATTTACTTTGAGCATATCCCTAGTAGTAGAATCTTTGGTTCTGTGGCATTTCTAATCTTTAATCTAGTCTGCTGAAGAGCAACCATATTATTTCCCATAAATGCATTCCCAATCCAATATAATAGCCCTCCATTTTGTGTCTCTTTGATAATATGTCTTGTGGTTGTTGTCTTGACTTTGGATGATAATTCTTCCAACTGAGATATGGCTGTCTCATTATGTTCTTATTTATATTTCTGTGATGATTAGTTAATTGTGGACATATTTTTCATACATCTTTTTCTATTTGTCTTCTTTTGAGAAATGACTAAAGAGTCATCAGCCCATATTTCATATTGGATTGTGTGTGGGATTTTGCTGCTAAGTTGTTTAAGTTTCTTATCAATTCTGGGTATTAAACATTTATTAAATACATGACTTGAAAATATTTTGTTCTACACTTTTGGTTTTCACTTAGTTTTAATCAGTGTTTTATTTTCTGCGCCATAATGTTTCAACTTATAACTTCTTGTTATTGTTACTTATCCATCTGGGCACACATGATGCACACATAATGCATACATACACCCCTACAGTCTTTGCACCTTAAGACTATGAGAACACTAGACAATCAGGAGAAATGATGCAAGGCATTGGCCTAGATGGCGCATGTGTAGTTGATGCTTCATTTAATTTGCTTTTCATTCAATAAAAGGTGAGATCAATAAAAATGGGTCTTCTTCTATTTGGTGATAGTTTGGGTTTTAATTGTCCTAGTGAGCAGTTAATAGTGAGATGAGTGAAACATTGATTAAGCCCTGGGATGATTGTGTAAACTTGAGTTAGAATCATTTAAACTTATCATGCAGATCAATATAATCAACATATAAAGATGCCGTCAATACTCCCAACAATTAGGAGAAAGAAATTGAAAGTTACATTTATGTTTACTATTTATTGACTCTGATAATATTTTATATTTAAATGGCCCTAAATCATCCGGGGAAGAATTAAATATCCACACAAATGCATAGCTGCCAAGTTTCCTCACTCTGATAACTGCTTTGAATATTTTGAGGTACATTGCATCTTGCAAATTTATATTCAATGAATAGAAAAATAATCATACAATTCCACATAAAATTTTAAGCTGGCCATAAAAACATATTCATAATTGAAGAAAGTAGAAAGAACAATTAAAAATTGAACCAACACTTCTTGATGATTCCTATAGGCCACAAAACCAGGTAAAGAGCAAACATAATTTAATTGGATTTGCCTCATTGTAAAGCTGTTGCCACATGTCTAAAGTAAAGAACATCTGATATCAGAGTGTATATTTACCGTTTCTAAGAATCATCTTTGTCTTAAGTGTGTCTTGTGTCTTTGATATTAACTAGTTGTAGTAGACTGAAGCCATTTCAAGTAGTCAGAAATTTACAACTTAACCTTTTGGAACCTGAAGGCAAAACTCTTCAGTGATTTCTGGAACAAAATAAAATATGTAGTATTCATTTCAGTATGTTACAAAATTTTATTAGTCTTAATGGCTAAATTTTAGAAGACCATTTTGTGGTTTTTATTACAAACAAGAAATAAAAAGCCACATATTTGATCTTTCTGCTACTGTAAAATTAATTTTAAAAATAAATCTTAAATGTTTGTACTCATCAAAAAACTATAATAATATGATACTTTGAGAATACTGACAAAACTCTGAAAAAAATAGCCTACCACAGTAAATTAAGATGTGCAGAACTTACATTTTTACTGTAAAAAAATGTGCAGATGTAATAAATGTTTTCAACTTAAAGAGTTAGAGAGACTCTGGCTAAATAATGTTCATACAGGGCTTTTTATTGTTTAGTTCATATATGTTTGCTTTGTTTCCTTTTAGCAACTAAAAGAAAGATATTCCAGAGAGGTTATGTTTTGGGGTTTTTTATATATATATAATTGATAGTTGGGGTTTTTTAAATATATATAATTGATAGTTGGGGTTTTTATATATATATATATATATATATATATAATTGATAGCCTCTCATCTAAAAATGTTATTTGGAAAAATAAGAATAATTCTATCAACAAGTTGAGTTAGTGATGATGCATCTTTGTTAATATGATACAAGAAAAGATACCTACCTAAGATTATTCTTACATAATGGAAACGGTAGGAGGTGTGCAGTGCATTTGAGATCTTAGTCTAGAGCACGTATCATACATGTTCATAGTAGTGTAGCTAATAAAATAAGACTATAAAGATATAGGGGTAGCTTGACAATGGAGTCCTACCCCTTTAATCCCAGCACTCACGAGTCAGAGGTGGGTAAATCTCTGAGTTCACAGCCAGCCTGATCTACAGAGTGAGTTCCAGGAAAGCTATGGCTACACTGAGATGCCCTGCCTCAAAAAACCCAACAAAAACAAATAAAAATCAGCCAAACAAACAGAACGGAAAGCTTTTGTATACTATGAAAATTAAAATTGATTATGAAGACTTCTTTTTTTCTGTCATACGGATGATCACAGTTTCCTACTGGCAGGCTTTTTCAGATACTTTTATCATTCAAAGGCATGTTTGAGTACGTTATTTTTTTTTTTAAAGTTATACTTAAAGAGTCTCTGTGAAGTAACGGTGATATTTTCACACTAAAAGTGAAAGGAGCCCATGTTTTAAAAAGGCTCTTTCTTTTGGAATGCACTTTCAAATAAGAAACATGGAAAACTTTTCCATTGATGCACGATTTTGTAGCTGAAAATAGTGTGTGTCCCATGGGAAAAGAAGGCAAGTTTAAGTACTTGAAAGTTTTGGAATAGTTTGCTCCAATGAATTTTTAAGTATTCCTAATGATGGTTTTAAGCTAGGTTTTGAATTAACCTTTTATAATCATAATAACTGTAATACTTGGTGAACAGCTTACAAGAATAGCTGAATGACATTAAAGAAGACAGAAATTTATGAGCTTCACCTAAGCAGAAAGTATCTCTGCGTAATTAGTGCATAAGACTGAAACGTAAATACCATGATTTAGTATGCACAGCCAATGATTTGTGAGGTTTCCTTTTTTTAATCAATGACAATGATTAAAAACACCTGTTTAAGAAAAAAATTATAAAATTAATCTTGGAAACAGACTGTGAATCACTGTAGCACCAGGTAAACATCCAACGACATCGCCTTCTCTAAAAATATATCAAAGATGATGACAAACATGATGATATTCTCACGGCATTTCTAGTCAGAAACATGGAAGGAAGTCTCATCTAGAATAAAAATTGAATAGATATATGACTTTGGTTGACTTACATACCATCATAACTATTTCTATGTCTCTAAACTTAAGATTTAATTTGCTTATTGTATTTTGTGTTGCTGTTAGGATCTAGGGCACACTAACCAAGTGATTAACCTCTGAGTTCTATCCCAACACTTTAATTTTCCTTTTTATTTTTTGAGGCTGGGCCACATTCACTTTTCTAAGCCAGCTTTGAACTTAGTGTGTAGGTCAGGTGGGCTTTAGACTTGAATCATCCACTGTGATTTTATGGATCCGATGCTACCAGGCTAGGCTCTTTTTCTTACTGTCTAATCAACACTCAAAGCAATAATATGCCTCTTTCCCGCATAACATATTTTTTGCAAACATATGACAATGCAAGTAGTAGTGATTATTATTACATTTTAGAAAAACTATGTCATATACTATTAAAGAGATTAATACAAAAATGGTACTTCATCTTTCTCCATCTTGTCCTTTAAAGTTTCTGAGTTTGTATTAGAATATCCTTATGAAGGACTAGAAATATAGCTCAATGATATAGCACTTTCCTAGCATTATATATATTTATTTATAATTTTATATAATATAATATAATATATATGTTATATGTATATTTTAATTAAATAGATGTTTGTTTAAATGGAAATATAAATATGAACAAAAGTGTTAACACAATTAGTGGTTGTAATCGTATCAATTATAAACGTTAGCTAAGTTTAGAGAGCATAGTAAAATGGTGTTTTATTTCTTAGAGGAGAGACTATATGAAATAAAAGCAAATGTATTAACATAAATTCAGTTTAAAATGTTAATATCAAAATATTGAGTTAGCATAACACAGCGATTATATAAAGTGTGGAAGCCTAAGACAATGTAGTATATTTTATATGACACACACATGTGTGTTATAGAATATATATACTTATATACAAGGAAGATATAGTGAGAATTTGAGAATTATAGACAGGTAATTTGAGATACTGGTTACCTCTGAGTACATAGAAAATGATGGTTGTGGATACACACACACATTTCAATAGGAGTAGTAATGTTTTTTTTCCCTTAAAACCTCACAATAGAAATTTGAATGGTCACTCAATGCCCTCATCTATGTTTTTATTACTATATTTTTTTTGAAGTTAAATAAAGACAAACAGAAAAAATGTCCTGTTGCGATATTTTATCTGCGCTCTAATAGATAAAGCTTGCCTAGAGATCAGAGGGCAGAGCTAACCACTAGTTAAACATAGAGGCCAGGCAGTAGTGGCAGCCCTTGGGAGGAGGAAGCAGGAAGATCAGGAGTTCAAGCACACCCTGGCCTACACAAGATTGATCCAGTCTAAAAGAGAAATACCCAGAGGGTTGAGGCTCACTTTAATGCCAGCCCTTGGGATCTCACCCTTTTGATCCCAGCACTAGGGAGGTGGAGACAGGAAGTGATATTTCCAGGCAGAGAGAGGAATAGAAGGCAGGAGGAGACAGATGCTTAGCCCTTCAGTCTAAGTCATAGGTGGAAGAGTTGGCTGTGGCTTGCTTCTTTGTCTCTCTGATTTGTTTCATACCTGGCTCTGGGTTTTTATTATTAAAACCAATTAGGGTTCACACTACAATGTGTTGTAAGGAGTAGTGAATTGCTGACCATTTGAAACTGCTGTCTCAGAAAAGTACGAAAGAAGAGAGAGATGAATAGGACATGGATAGAAAAGAGGGATGGGAGGAAGCAGAAATATGGCAGGGACAGAGAGAGGAAGGGAGGGAAGGAGGGAGGGAGGAAGGGAGGGAAGGAGGGAGGGAGGAGGGAGGGAAGGAGGGAGGGTTAAGGAAGGGATATACAAGGAGGGGGAAAAATGTTCAGTAAAGGCCATTTTCTTGGCATCTTCTTTCCGAAGACACTTTGTAAAAGTGATTCCCCCACAGTGAACAAAGGTAGCAGAGAGTCAAGGATGTGTTTGGGCTGGCATCTAATTCTTAATTATTCACTTTGACACAAGGCCATGCTTTAACACCTTGAACATCTGGGTAGCTGTTCTTGTTTGAGGACTGAGTGAGAAAAGGAAACACATTGTTCGCCTCTATACCTTTCTTCTTTTTATTTTAATAAGAAATGGTATCATTGTAGGCAGACAATTTGATGTCATATTTTCTATGATATTTTCACAGTGCGCACCAGGGTGTCTGTACTCTGCAGCTATATGACATGCAGCATTTTTTCCTCTGTCTGCACATCAGAGCCTCAAAAAAAAAAAAAAAAAAAAAAAAAAAAAAAAAAAAAAAAAAAAACAAGCTTCATGACTCCAGGCACAAAGACTACCAATAAACAGTCCACCTTTTCATTTCTTCTTTGTGATTTAATAAAGAAAAGATGGGGCCATGATTTTTGACTATTAGACAGCACATGCTTTGGAAGTAATTTCTTTCTTCACCTTTCTTTGATGACCAAAGAGCCCTTCCCATCCCAGCCTCTATGCCCTGGCCGTGGGTGAGCTGACAGCTCAGTAGGAATTGACATGAAGAAACCTGCTAAGCACAGTATTTGGCCTCCAGGAGATTACAATGAAGGGCCTGAGCAGCTTCTGTGGTTCTGGCATCTGGGTGCCACCCCTCCAGCATCCATGTCTGCTGCATGTGGGTGTGGCTCGCAGGCACACCTGGCTGACTACAGGCCCCTCATACCAGCATATCCAGCACACCAGCAATGCAGCCAGGTTGCTAGGAAGCTGCCCTGTGAGCATCCCTTGATCTATTTTTAAATTTCCACGCTTGTTTCCTTTCTGAAAAGAAGCAAAGAATGAAACCAGTTGCCTTTCTCCCCCTTTCAGAGACAAAGTAACCAACAAGGCTAAGACCTGTTGTGAAGTTCAAAAGCATTTGCTAATTAAGCTTCAGAATGTTATGGTATTTGTGCTCATCTAGATTCTGCTTAATTAATTTCCAAATAAGGCAGGTCTCCGGAGAGGTGGAAACCATTGTCTCTAAGTAATGTAGGTGAAATTTTCTGGTACTTTGTTCTTTTAAAAAAATCCATTATGCCATTCTTGAGCCATTATCTTCCAAGCATTTAACAATAACCCATTGTAAGGCCCCAGAATCTTCTAGCATGGGGACTAAATGGGAAATTTGGAGGGCTATTGAACAGTGTGAGCTTTCACAGCTGATACACAGAACACTATTTAGCACAGGTGTTCCAGTAACTGTGAAATGCTGGGGAAATTCGGTCTTCTCGACGCTTAGATTTACTTGTGTGGGATGGAGGCTTACAGAACTTATGAAATGCAGGCAATATAAATAAAAGAGCAAAATTAGCTTTTCATATAGTTCCAGAAATTATTCCTTGTATAGAAGACTCTTCCTTTTTGGCCACTGGTATCTAGCAGTTTTCTTGATAATTTTTTTCTGACTTCAAAAGAATGCAACTTCAGATGTTGTGAGTTTCTTTTTTTTTGTTTTTGTTTTTGTTTTTTTTTAAATAAAGGATGTGTTACATGCATGCAGGTGTGAAGAGATCTGGTGGTGTCACAAGTGGGCTCGTCCTCATGTGTCATTCTTTTCCTCCAAAGATTATAAAAAAATGAGAAATATTTTTCTTTCCTTCTGTGGCCCTCTTCCATCCATTGATACCTATTAATAACAAGTTCAGTGGTGGCAGCTGCTGTTGGAATTTGAATGTTAGCGCTGTTAAATTTCAAGAATCCAGACTAATAATTTAGCAGTCCTGCTTGGGAAGTTGTAGTAGTTTGAATGGAATGGGCTCCCGTAATTTCATGGGGAGTGCCACTATTGGGAAGTGTGGCTTTGCTGAAGGAAGTATGTCATTATGGTAGTGGGCTTTGAGGACTCCTAAGCTTGGGATACCACCCAATGTCATCTATTCCTCCTACATGACTGCCTGCATGCCACCATGATGATAAAGGGTTGAAACTGTAAGGAAGCCCCCTCAATTAAATGTTTTCCTTATAAGAGATGTCGTGGTCATTGTGTATCTTCACAGCAATAGAAACCCTAACTATGACGAAAGCTAGACCAGGAACTGAGGTATTGCTGTGATAGGCCTGACCATGTTTTTATCTGGAATAATTCAGATATTATATCTGGCTTACAAAAGCAACAGAATGCTTTGAGTCACATAATTGAGAGAATGGAAGCCAAAGGTGCTGATAGTTATTTGAATTTTAGTATGTTGCCTAGAGACTGTTTTTATAATATTTTGTTGAAGAAACTAGTTGCTTTTTGCCCTTGTCTGAGAAGTCTGCCGTGAAGAATTTTGGATTAATTTCATTGACAGAAGAAATGTCAAAATAGTCTTGTATAGACTCTGTCCTGTGGTTATTAGTGGTAACTCTAATGAAGATTTATAATGATAAGAAGCAAGATGAGCAGAGTATATTACAAAATGTAAAATTTAATAGAAAAAATAAAACCACCAAAAAGTACAATCAAACTAAGTCCTATATTCAAGGAGATAAATGGATTAATAAATAGAATACCAGCAGTGATGTCTTCAAAGGAAGGTCCCACAGAGCTAAATTTTTGTCTGTGAAAAGCAACTAAAGAATATCTTAGAGCCTGTAGTGATGAGGCACACCTTTAATCCAAGTCCTACAGAGGCAGAGGCTAGAAGATCTCTTAGTTTCAGACCAATCAAGCTTAGGCAGTGAATGATAACAAGCTGCTGAAATTGTAGCTGAACAAGGAGGTCATGTAACAACCTCAGCAAGCAGCATAACTTGGCAGTTTGGGCCATGTGTTTCTGACTTTAAAGTTGAGGATAGAAGAATGGAGATATGGAATGGAGCCATGGAGGCCGGGCATGTGTCAGGGGTGTACTTGAATGGAGGCTTAATAGAATAGACATTGCATGAAGCTGTGAAGTTGAACCCTGCATTCCCTTGAAGAACCCAAGATGTTAGAGATGCTAGAGTTGTGTGGTACCTGAGGAGGAGGGCTGCTAAGAGGGAGGCGAACAGGGCCAAGGGAAGAAAGTGTGTTGCTGTCGACAAAGCTGAATGGAGTTGGAGATATTCAAAGTATTTTGACCTCAGATATGGAGATACAGAGTTTGGAGTTTGCCCAGCTGGTTTTTTGTCTTTCTTTGGTTCAGTATTTTCTCACTATGATCCCTTCCCTGCATTGTAGAATAGTAATGAATATCCTGTGCCATTATATGTTAGAAGTATGTGATCTGCTTTTCTATTTTGATTTTTATAGGTGATTGTAGTTAAGAGATTTCATGAACCCGGAGGGACTGAACTTTGGGCTTTAAAGCCTTATTGAGACTGTGATAGAGTATGGAGACCTTTGAAGTTGGACAAAATACATCTTGCCTTATGATGTTACAAGCTTATGAGAGCCAGGGAGTGGAATGTGGTAGTTTGAATGTAACTGACTTCCATGATCTCATAGGGAGTGATACTTTTAGAATGTGTGGTTTTGCTAGAGTAGATATGGCCTTGTTGGAGGAAATGTGTCACTATTGGGATAAGTCTTGAGGTTTCCTATGCTCAGGATACTGCCCAGTATTTCAGTCAACTTCTTATTGCCTATAAGATGGAGGAGTCTCAGCTACTCCTCCAGCACCACATCTGCCTGCATGTTCCCTGACATCATGTTAATGAACCGAACCTCTGAAACTTTATGGTACCCCACCCATTAAATGTTTTTCTTATGAGTTGCCATGGACATGGTGTCCTGTCACAATAGAAACCCTAATTTAGGACAGAAATTGTGAGTTTCAATATTATAGTTTCTCTAGTATTCCATGGAGGGTTTGTGGAAATGGAACTTTTTTAGAAAAATATTTATATTCAATTTTTATTTTATGAGTACTTGTAGGGGCTAGGGTGTATGCATGTATACTACCTACATGAGGTATGCACAGAGGCATTGGAATCCTTGAAACTGGGGGTATATGTAGCTATGAGCCACTCCATGTGTGGGCCGAAAACTGAACCTGGGTTCACTCCAGTAGCAGCAAGGATTTCTATAAGAACCAAGCAATTTCTCTAGTTCCAAAATACTGTGTTTTGAGAGGAACAAGAGTTGATATATTTCCATACAAGCCTTAGTTTCTTCTTACAGCTTTTATTTACTTCATTTTCACCAGAGAAAGGAAAATGCAAACATTCCTAGAAAAGTTTGTATAGAACATATGAGAATTATAAAAGTTATTTATTAAAATCCAATTTAATTTCATGTTGATACCATGGTAGGGACAAATAATTTTTCCAAATTTTGTTTCATTAACATTCAAAAAATTATACATAAGAAACATTATTTTATTACTGCTTCTGTAGATAAAACAATTCTAGGACCCTGAAGGTATTTGTTTTAAATAACTTGCCCAGCAGTCTAAAGGACACTGAATATCAGAACCCATATACCAAAATACTGCTTTATATCATCTCTCCTCCACAGACTATGGCATTCAGCATAGCAAAATGCCTGAGGGTAATCAGTCATAAGAAGGAAAGACTTGTTTTAGTTTCAGAGATTTCAGTCGATGGTCAGTTGGTCATGTTGCCTTTGGGACTATGAGGAGGCCGTGCATCATGGTAAGGAAAATGGGCACAGAAAACTTGGAGACCTCAGGCTTGAAAGGAAATGAGAGAAGAGATCTGCTTCCCATAATTATATTGGAGGCACACTTCCAGTGTTCTAAGATCCCCTACTGGTCCTCTTGTTATGGTCTAAATTCAAAATGTGCTTCGCAGGCTCATGTTCTGAAGGCATGATCCCTAGCTCATGTAACAAGTTTTAAAGGTCCTGATGATGGTAAGAAGAGGCCACTAGAAAGAGGTTTCTTTTGCTTTGACCTTCATGTTGGATGTGACCTTTTCTTCTGTTTCCTAACTAGTGTCTTGTTAGCCAGTCTCTAACACAGCTCGAGACCCCACAAATGCTGTCACACTATCTCTAATATGAGAGGCTAAGACCCCCCACCCCCCCGAAACCATGGGTCAAAACGCTTCACACAAACTTTTTAGTCAGATATTTCACCGCAGTGACAAAATCAACCTCTTAACCATTCTACCATCTTGAAGTGGCAACAATCTGGAGACCAGGCATTTAACCCATAGACATTTGAGGAACAATCATGTTTTGAACTACTTTAGCTAGTTATATCAACTTGAATTTTGGAAACAGTCTCCAGACTAATCAGTGGAAACTTCTCCTAGGGAGGGAATCTGAAAAGGTATACAAAGGAGAGATCACTCTTGAGACATCATCCAGAAAGAGCTAGGATAGAATGTGCTATTGGCGTTGAGACAAAAACAAATTCTCATCCTTTGCTCTCTTCTTATCACCTTCATGTAGGGTACCAAAATGTGATCTAACCACCTCACTTTGTTGTTATGAGGATCAAATGTTCTCTTAACCACAGAACACATTGATAAAAATTAAGATATTCATTATTAGAGTATAGTGTGGAGCTCCTTTGAACCTAAGAGTTCAGTCTGACACATCCGGGTTCAATGCCCACCATTTAGCTGTGATCTGTGAACACCACAGCTCATGCACCATAGTACATGCACCACAGCACATGTGCATATTTTCAGTACCATGTGTAAGAGCCCAGCACCAATCTTAGAAAAAAGAAATGAGAAAATAAGAATATTTACCAAGGCAAAATGTGACAATATTTGATGTTAGCCCACTGTTACTGTTAGTAACAATGCTGTGATAAGGATAATAATCTGTTGCCGCTTTGACCTCTGGAACATTTAATGACTGAGAAATAAATCATTTGGTATCATAAAATGAAACCATTGGTAGAGATTGGTTTTCATTCTTAGGTATCCAGCATGCTTGAAAGCCTGTGATGGACACTCACTAATCTGATATAATCACTCACTATTTGTTTCAGAGGTGCAACATGCCCCAGGTTCATGCAGAACTATCAAGCAGGATAAACTGTAATAGGCTGAGCACTGTAATGTCACTGCTGAGCTGATAAAAGTACAACAGGGTAAGACCATCCAGGAAGTTACTAATGTTAATCCTTTGTCCTAGTACTCACTGCATTCTTAATACACAGTCTTGTGCACTGTGTATCACAACACTGGATAATAAGGCTACCATACATGATGACTCTACCCTGGCTCACCTGGGTGAGAAAATCCATAAAAGACCAGGAGAAGAAGTCTGCTACGAGGGTAACTGGGGGGGATTAGGGAGTGAGAGGGTAAATTTTCAAGACAAGGTTATTCATTCATTCTTTCTCTTTGGCTTCCAAACCTATGGTGAAATGCGTGAGAAAGTAGCTGGCATCCTGAAGTAGGAAATGTAGCTGAGGTGGGATGCTGTGCTTTCCCCTACATCTGGACTTGCCATTCTTACTAGGCTTTCCAAACGAAGGAAGTACTTACTCTATTGAAGTTAAAGAAGCCAGACTACGGCGGCCTTCCCTCTGGGTTTGAACTCACTTCAAAGGCTCCAAGAAGTTACCTAAGTGTGGGGCTCCAGATAGTGAGAATGGGTGAAATGTTCAGACAAGACAGGAATATGTAATAGCACATTTTAAGTTATCATAAAAGTAAGGCCAACAACCTTCCAAAATCACTAATGTGAAGCAGGGTTAGAAAATGTGGAAATTATTCAGTCTAGTGAGATACACCTGTAATTCCAGCTACAGAAGAGACTGACGCAGGAAGATCGTAATTCCCAGGCCTCTCTTTATTACAAAATTCATTCAAGGCTGGCTTAAATTACTTAGCAATCTTTCATGCAAGTCCTTCATGAATCTTCCTCCTTGCCCATGTTGTTTGCTTAAAATCCCTTTCCCTCATTTCTGCTAAAATATTTTTCAAAAGAAAAAGTCAGATTGGGATAGGGATATATGTTTTCATGCGGTAGACCAGTTGCCTAGCATGTTCAAGGTCCCAGGTCCACCAGTACTAAAATCAAAAAGACTAGAACAGTAGGATAAGCTCATTGTTGTGCCTGAGAAGCAAAAGGAAACCATATTTTAGCTCAACAAGGGAAACATCTGTTCCCTTAAGCAACTTGTAACTGAATCATGAAGGATGAAGAGGTGTCTGCAGAAGTAAGGGAAGGGAATTCTCGGCAAAGAACATGGTATAGGTAAAGGGGAAGGTTCATGAGGGCCTTGCATAAAATTCTGGCAAATAAAAAGAAAGCAGACAGCCCTTAGCAATTCTGTTTGCAAACTGTATGGTAGACCCTTTGTGCTACACTATCCATGATTTTATTTGGATTTTCAAAACAGTGGTGAGAGGTGAAAGTGTGATAGCAATTGATATTCTTAGTTCACATGCAATTGGGGAGGAGTATGGTATGTAGCATCTAAAGAGCAATGAACTATGATTAGCTATCAGTGTTACCAATACAACTGTATATGTCAATCTTATTGCTATTGTTTAAATTGGAACTGTCACTGACAGCTTCTGATGGCAAGTGAATAGTGTAATCATTAGCAAAGACCAAGCTAATATGTGATAAATTAAGTCCCATCACTTTTAAGTGGCATAACTAAGACTTGGTGAAAGATACAGTGTCTAGAGAGTCCAGAACCTCAATGAGCACTTTCATGAGTTGTAAAAATTGTCCTATAATACAAACATGTTGGTTGGTCACTCTGATAGGCAATGACAAGCAGGACTCTTGGCTGAGATAAAAAGTAACTTCATGACTCATAGCCGTGCAGGATGCAGATATATGATCATATTCCTGTTTGTTTCTCTTGGCCCCAAAGTCTCAGAGAGTTGATCTGCATTGACCCTGGTAGATGTGCCATGCACAGGGGGTCACCTCTCAGTGGGAGAATCAGAAGCTTAGAGAACACCCAACTGTACAAAGAGTTGACCCTTCCCAGCCCTTTGTCTGAAGTGAAAGAATATGTTTATCATCCCGGTTAGGAAGCAGATCTGCTTGCCATTCAAGAGGAGGGCAGGACCTCCACCTGCTGAGGTTAAGTCTAAACAGGCATTCTTGGAAATGGAAGTCTCAAACAAAAAGCACATAAGCATGCAGAAAAGCATAACTGGGTCTCAAGATTACTCACAACTTACTTTTTTCAAGAATAGCCCTCAGAGAAAACAAATGGACACATATAGCAAGGAGATCATTGATAAGCTTGGTAGACAGGCCCCTTTCCTGTGGAACTTTTCCTCTAGTATCAGCGAAAACAAAAAACCATTTCTGTGACAGAGAAATCTGACAAGATCTCTGTCCACTGACATTAGGGATGCAGAGAACATGGAGTGACAGACAGGTCTTTCAGATTGCCCCAGTACTTAGAGGTTTCTCAGTGTAAACTCTGTAATTTTTAGAAGGTGAGGATTATGAAGTAGGTATTACAAGATGAAGACAAGAATCAGTCACTGGCTTTAGAGCAGGCAGCCTGGAGTACTGCACTTCCCAAAGTGGAATTTGATCCTTGGAGTCTTTCTTCCTTACTGATATGCAGAGTGTACACACACAGACACACACACACACTGTGTATATTTATATGTATATAATGTATATTCTAGTGAACTGCTTAGAGTTTAGAAATGGATCCTGTTCTTACCAGAGAGTTCCTCTTTCTACATGATGGAGGAGACCCTGTTTTGAAAATTCTTCCCAGGTGATTAATATAATATCACAGGTACTAAGGGGTGCTCGTCAGGGAACATTTTAACATTTGGTTTCACAAGCTGGTGAGATAAACTGTTTGTAAATAACTATTATATAAGCTTACTGGTTAAGAATTCTGTTTAAAAAGCCCCCTCCCAAACAATGTAAGGAGAATTAAACAGTAATCTTCTAAATCCTTTTCCCTATGTGGAATTAAGAAGGGTTGTTTCATTAAGTATCTACTCTTGGAAACACAAAATATTTCCTCTTACAAGCAAATATATTATCACAGTAAAAAGTTATGCTCTGCACTATATTTGGGTTTGTTTCTCAGCTTTGGAAATATTAGGCCTTTGAAATATACTGCAGGAGGAAAACTCACTCATTTGTGCCAATAATCACATGCCCAATTCATCTTGAGTCTAATCTCTAATCAAAAATAGGTGCTAGGTGAGCCTGGCTCATCATCTGCATAAGCATATGCTAATTTTAAATTTCTGTTTTTCCTGACACCATCGTAGAATGTCAAGACTCTTCATCACTCCCTTCCACCAGTGTTTTTGAAGAGCTCTGGTTCATCAGCCAGAGGCCACACAATCATCTCCATGTTCTCAATAGGCATAGAGCAGATAGATGCAATGGTACCAAGATAACCTTGCACAGCACATTCGCCTGTACATTGAACTATGGAGGATTGCTTGTTCTTCTTTTATCCAATGAATGCATAGCACAGTATTTGATCCCAGGAAAACTAGATCATAGTAAATACATGAATACATAGATAGTCACATAAAGAAAAAAATTTGAGATTCAATTTCTGTTTTCCCATGAGGGAAGGACTACGATTCTAGACTGAAAAAGACAAAAAGTTCATATGAGAATGTGAACTCAATCCAGAATTAATAAGTGAATAATACTTTGGGTATCACCATGATGATGGGTTCCAAGAAATATAGAGCATGACAATTCCATTACTTTCTAGAGGGTTGGCAGTGCATGAATCTCACTAAAGTTTATTGCCTTATTTTGTTATGGCGAGCATCATGAGGACTGACAAATCTGGCATTACCAGGCTTAAAAATATAATATGGTCTCTTATGCAAAATAAAATACAGCCTTGGAATTTATTTTGACTGATAACTCACAAAGATTCAGATCTATCAGGGCAAGTACACTCCAATTATGGGCTTAAGTGCCACAGTGAAGACAGCTTCTCCTTCAGACTATAAGTGGTTTTGGCAAACATTGTCTAACTAGTTTTATTTTCATTCTCAAATTATCTCTGTACTTAATTCTTTAGATAGCAGCGGATGTATTCTTCCTCAAAGATAAATCAAATGCCCATCAGAAGACAGAACCCTGAGACCCCAATATCAACTACCAACTTTGCATTTCATAGACACTCTAAATGTCACTAAGAGTTGTGGATGACCATAATAATGACACAGGTTCAATAGCTACAGGTTTACTATGTATATATTGTGTATAAATATGCTGAAAAAAATACTTGTGAAAAGAATTTGAGAAGGTGAATTAAACACTTTTTTGTTGTTTTTTTAAGTATGTGCAACTTTATTTGGCTGTTGCCTTGCCATGTTACCTCCGGAACATTACAAGTGATAGCCAAAAATGTTCATTGCTGCAAGTTTCTGTGTCATATACCCATGGTACACTAGACAGTGCCTACAGTTGGCAGTCTCAAAAGGCTGTAGAGTTGGCCAGAGCTTCCCGCCTCTCACAACTTGAATGGGGAAGGGCCATTTCATAGGTTTCATTGCCACTGGCAAGTCTCTGGATCTTGGGAGATGTTATCTAGAAATATCAAATTCTATGGCATGTGAGTTTGAGTGAGTCTCAAACATATTATAGCTTATGTTATACCAAATATACATATATTTACATATGTATACATATATATTTAGATATAGAAAATACATATATTTTAGCTTAGTGAGAAAGCCTTACATTCACTTGTATTCTATTTTCTTTGGAAGTAGGACCATTGGGGACATTAGACGTCATCTTTCTTATATAGAGATAGTGTACTGTTCTCTTCTCACTATATAGCCAAAGAAACTGAGTTGCAAAGTGGCTAATTACCTTGTCCAATGTACCATAGCCTGATGAAGTATTGAAAGAGCCTAAATATTCTCCTGAACTCTCTGGAAAGAGAGAGGCAAGAATGGACAGACAGAACTTGAGAAGACCCATTTGGCCTTTCATTTAGATCAGCTATATTTCCATTAGTTTTGTGTATTAGCTTTCCTTGCTGGATATCTTTGAATGAAATGGTTCTGCTGGTCGGAAGTAATGTGAAAATGATTGCCTTTAATAAATTTTATTTGATAAAGTTCTTCAAGTTTAATCTTGAGCTGAAAAGATATTCTGAGCACAATTATGCATTTTTCTAACCTTATATCATTTTATCAAAAAATTATTTTTGTTACTTATAAATAGATAAAGGTTTTAATAATGAGTTTTTCTGTCTCAGTGTTTGAAAATGTCAGTCTAATCCTTTTATCAATAACTTAATTAAACCAATTCAAAATATTATTTCATTGAAATCTTCTCTCCCATTCATTACAGTTGATAGAGAGGAGAGGATTTGAGGACCAGTAATATGTACCTTTGAAATAATTGTCATTTAGTAAAAATGATAGATACAAAGTTTGTTTGAGGGTCCAGTACATGAGATCCAGTCTTTCATGTGTTTCTGTCAAAGACATGTCCTCCCACATCCACACACCAAACAGCAGCACAACTCAGAGAGAGAGAGAGAGAGAGAGAGAGAGAGAGAGAGAGAGAGAGAGAGAGAGAGAGGGAGGGAGAGAGAGAGAGAGAGAAAGAGAGAGAGAAGAGAAAGCTCTTTCTGGGAGGTTTTTTTACTCTTTGACAAATATTCTGAATCTTTCTTGGAGAGTTTATGTAATCTTTACGTATCATCTTTAAGAGTCTGTGTCTCAGTTGACCTTGGTTTACTTCTTTGACAATTTATAAGCCTCCTCTGGATTTACATCATCTGAACGCCTCAGTGTTGTTCATAATATTGCCACCTTTGATTGCTGAGTATTACCATCTTCAAGCATGTATAATACCATCAGAGTGGAAACAGCCCATATGTGTTCATTTATTTTGCTGCTCTGAGTGTATCCATCCCACGTGGCCAAAAAGGTGGGCACATTTTAGATAGGTAGAGATGTAGGTAGATATGTAGCTATCTCAACAAATTACCCTTGAGAAATTTGACAGTCCAAGAACAGCCTGGAAGAATAGTATTGAAATATAGTTTCCTATAACAACTTTACTTTGTGGTAGCCTTTTTCCCTATTGTTTTTATTCACCCCTTCTCTCAGGAATGAGGCAGACAACATGTCTGAGAGGGAAGCTAACTTGTATGGTATGAAAGCATGCATCAGGCTTGCACCTTCCCATTTACAAATATATGCTCCTCCATCTCTTCCGTGTTTTCCCAGAAAAGGTAGAGCTCAGCTGTGTCGCTTTGCACTATCTGCCCCTTCGTGGCATCACTTTCGGAGTACTAAAGAACATATCACAAACATTTAGAGGGAAGAAGGGGAACTCAATTGATTTTCTGAAAGCAATTTGTTAATTAACATCAAAGGAATGAATTCTGACTTGCATAGCCTAGTGAGTGGCATTTTTTCCATAGTCCTGGTTGCTATGGTGATGAAGGAAACTCGTTTGTTCTGGGTCACTCCTAAATTTGTGCATGAAAGCATAAGAGATTATTTCTGTCTAATCAAGTTATATGGAAAAGTTGAAGGGGAGGTGCTATGTTTTATAGCCATCACCCTTCAGCATAATAAAACACAATGGCAGAGAAAAGGGGATTGGATCTTCCTTTAAAAAGAAAAACTAGAGCAGAGACGTTCTAACTGACCCCAGAACCTCTTCTAGCAAAATATCTTTTGCCCCCTTGCACTAATGTGAAGAATGTGGAATCACGTTTCTTAAAGAGAATTAGAGTACATATTGAAAAACTCTACAACCCGACTTTGCATAATGAATAAGGAGTGGGGTGTGCATTCATTAAACAATTTTACTTTTGAACTTAAATTCTACAGCATGTCAAATGCCTCACTAGCTCTGCATTCTCAGGAAGCCAAGTTCTTTTACAATTAACATAATTGGGAGAGCTGGAATGGCAAGGCAGTGGCTCACCTCTTCTTTACCAGATGTCCTTCCCCTCTGGTATACAGATTTAAGCATCTTTGCACATTACTCTTCTGCCCAACATCTCTGCTGCTCCTGGAGCAGATGGTAATACTATATGTCATTATTGAGCTTCCTGTGTTAACACAAACATTATTTATATAAAATATTGCAGCTATAAAATATTTTGATTTTGGTTTGTATATTGTCTCTCCAATCATGTAGCTATGATTGCCACTCTTTATTCTGATGTTTATTAGGCATATGGTTTTGTAAAAATCATTCAATGTATTTTATTCTTTAGAACTTTTACCTATACAATTAAGATAATAGACTTATCTACTGTGGAAATTCAGGATGTTTTCTTGTATTTGTTATCAAATGATAAATAACTATGTATATACATATTTAGCATTACACTCTGTGGGGTTTTGAATGAGAATGGTCCTCAATAGTTTCATATGTTTGAATTCTTAGTCCCCAGTTAGTTGATCTATTCATAAAGAATTAGAAGGTGTGACCTCATTTTAGTAGGTGTGACCTTGGTGGAGAAGGTTATCACTAGGGTGGGCTTTGGGGTTTCAAAAACCCACACCATGCCTATGTGTTCCTCTCTGCCTATTGCTTGCTGATCAGGAAAGCTCTCAGCTAAGACTCTCTGGTTCTATACTCTCAGCTATGATGATAGTGGACTAACCCTCTAACACCATAAGCATACCCCAGTTAAAGTCTAGGAACTTTTTATAGACTAATTTTGGAAATAATAGTGTTTACCCTTGCCTGTTTTATCTGGAAGCACATAGCTAACACTGGAAAAGCCTAAGAAAGCAACATGGAAAAGGTGGGGAGGCAGCTCTTTCAAATGAAGAGTTGAGCTTCATAGAACTTATGGACACATCTGTGCAATCAGAGTGTTCCTGAGATTCACAATTCTCTTCATGTCGCTTCAAAAGACTTGTCCTTCCCAAGTCAGTTAAAGCCACATCTTGTAGTGTCACCTCAAAGCCCAGAATTTCATCATCTCAGTGGAGTCCCCGTATGGATAAGACTCTTTATTTACATCCCATCATGTAAGTGTAGATTGTTGAGTTTCTATGAAAATAAAGTCATCTACTATCTGTCTGTTTGCAATATACAGTACACATAAACAGACACACAAATATGCTATCTCTCTCTCTCTCTCTCTCTCTCTCTCTCTCTCTCACACACACACACACACACACACACAAAGTATATGGTAGCTAGAAACTTCTGAACTGACTATGAAGAGATAGGCACATAACTTTTATCCATCTGTAGACACTGTGAAATCCAGTTAGGGCAATGGTGGGTGCACACTGAGTAGATCACCTTCTGAGATCAATTCTCCATGGCTTTTTTTCTCTTTTCATGGCCTTCTTCTCTTACTGACAGAACATGCCATGAAGAACATAGTTATACCTGAGGAGAGTTGTTTTTTTTTTTTTAACCCCCAGCTTGTTTGCTACCAGTAGAATTTTTGAGGTCCAAAGGCCTTTTTGTTTGTTTGTTTGTTTTACATTTCTTTTCTTTTGATTTCATGTTGGCAAAGTAGCTGCATGCATAATTGCTAAAAAAATTAAAGTTTTAAATGTGGTCTTCTGTAAAATGTTAGGCTGTATTTTATTAGACAAAAAAAAAAAAACTAGATCCTTGATTTGCTTAAACTATGCCATTCTCTACTTCAGATTTTCCCTGAGCCTACTAAGGGCCAATGGCATGAACATTCCTACGAAGCCTGGTGTTTGATTGCAAGGCATTATAAGATTTATTTTTGGTTAAATCTCATAGCAGCACCCTGTAAATGAGGTTTCCTTGATGGCACTGTGTATCCTTAGAAAATTCTGAGAATTTTCACAACTGTCCTTGAAGTTCAATTCTATTTTTCTTCTCTTTTTACGATTAGAAGCAAGATAAAAAGCCAGGCAAAGATCTCCCATGCTCATGGAAGATCTCCCATGCTCTCGGATAGGTAGTATCAACATACTAAAAATGACAATCTTATCAAAAGCAGTATACAAATTCAGTGCAGTCCCCATCAAAATCCCAACACAATTTTTCATAGACCTACTTAGAGATATAGCACTAAAAACAGCTTGGTATTGGTACAAAAACAGAAACGTGGATCAATGGGATTGAATTGAAGACCATGACATTAATTCACACACCTATCAACAGCTGACTTTCAACAAAGAAGCCAAATATATACAATAAAAAAAAGCTTCTTCAGCAAATGGTGTTGGCATAACTGGATGCTGGCATGTAGAGGAATGCAAATAGATCCATATCTATCATCTTGCACAAAACTCAAATCCAAGTGGATCAAAGACCTCAACAATAACCCATTACACTGAACCTGGTAGAAGAGAAATTGTGAAATAACCTTAAACATATTGGCACATAATATAAATATAACACCAATAGCACAGACACTGAGAACAGCAATTAATAAAGCAGGATATCCTGAAACTAAGATGCTTCTATAAGGCAGATGGCACAGTCAATGGGAAAAGATCTTCACTAACACTGTCTGACAGAGAACTGATCTCTAAAATACAGAAAGAAATTAAAAAAAAAACAAACAAACTAGACATTCAAATACCAAATAATCCATTTAAAAATGGAGTGCAGATCTACACAAGAAGAATCTCAAATGGCCAAAATACACTTAAAGAGCTGCTCAACATTAGAGAAATGCAAATCAAAACAACTCTTGACATACCATCTTACTCCTGTCAGTATGACTAAGATCAAAAACACACATGACAGCCTATGCTAGAGGGGATGTGGAGCAAGGGGAACACTCCTTCACTACTGGTGGGAGTGTAAACTTGTACAGCCACTTTAGAAGTCACTATGGCAGTTTTTTCAAAAAACTTGGAATCAATCTACCTCATGATTCAGAAATACACTCTTGGGTACATACCCAGGGGATGAACATTCATACCATAGGACATTTGCTCAACTATGTTTATAGCAGCATTATTCCTAACAGTCAGAAACTGAGAAAAAAAAAAAAATAGATGCCTCTCAACCAAAGAACAGATTAAAAAAAAAATGTGTTATATTTATACAGTGGAGTACTAATCAGCAATTTAAAAAATTAAAGGAGACATCTTAAAAGTTGAAGGCAAATGGATGGAACTAGGAAAAAACAAAACAGAACAAACAAACAAACAAACATCCTGAGTGAGTTAACTTACACCCAGAAAGAAAAACACTGTATGTACCTACTCACAAGTGGAATTAGATTTACAGCAAAAGAAAACCAGGGTACAATCCACAACCCCAGAGAAGCTAGGAAGTAAAAAGGACCCTAAGAGAGACATCTTTGGATTTCCTGGGAAGGGGAAATAGATAAGATCTCCCGAGTAAATTAAAAGCATGGGAGAGGGGGGGCTATGGAGAGAACATGAAGGAATAAAATGGTTGAGTGGGGTGGAGCAAGAGATGGAGAGGAACCTAGAGGTTGAGCCAAGAAAGAGATATCTTGATAGAGAAGCACTTTGGGGGTTAGAGAAAAACCTGGTGCTAGGGAAATTCCCAGGAATCCACTAAGCTAAGACTCTAAACAATAGTGCAGAGGGTACCTGAATTGATCTTCCCTTGTAATCAAATTGATGACCACTCTAATTGTCATCATAAAACCTTCATCCAACAACTGATGGAAACAGATGCAGAGATCCATAACTAAGCACGGGCTGGAGCTCCCAGTCTAGTCAAAAAGGAGGAGGAAGGATTATATAAGCAAAGGAGTCAAGATCATGATGGGAAACCCACAGAGACAGCTGACTCCAGCTATAGGGAGGCCACTGGCTAGGACTGACAGCAGGGGGGGGGGGAATGCATGGGAATAAACTAGGCCCTCTGAATGTAGATAACAGTGTGTGGGGCCTAAGGCAGTGGGACCAGGGTTTATCCCTAGTGCATGAACTGGCTTTCTAGAGCCCATTCCCTATAGAGGGACACCTTGCTCAGCCTTGAAACAGGGAGGAGGGGCTTGGTCATCCCTCAACTTGATATGCAAGACTTTGTTGACTTCATTACTCTCTCTGAGGATTGGATGGGGGTGGGGAACTGGAGGGTGAGTAGGAGGAGGAGAGGGAGGGAGAACTTTGGCTGGTATGTAAAATGAAAAAAATTTACATAAAAAAGAAAGTAAAAGGAATAAAGCCTGGCAGTATTTTAAAAGGTCTTTCTTAGAAACTGTTAGTTGAAACTCTGCTGTCATGTGAGTAAAGCAGAAAGATCCAGCTTGAAGTTCATGCTGGTACTTAGCATGGCAACTTGTTTCTGGCTCTTGGTTACGTGCACCTTCTTCTTACTTTATTTCCATTACAGCAAATGAACTACAGATGAAGACCTAATGTATAAGAGTCAGGAAGAGCAGGAAGCTTGAGCTACAGCCTTCTTTAACCTGAAACTGAAGTAACATCCTCATATGCTTGCCATGTTCTGCTCACCATAAGAACATCATTTAGTTTAGCCTCTGTTACAAAGAGGTTTCCTGGCCTGGCTAGCTCCAGGGTTCAGTCCTGTTTCTTACATGTTCCTTCTTGGCATGTCTGGCTCAATCTGTGTCTACTCCGTCCTTCTTTTCCTACCTATTCTGATTCCCCACCTACTCCTTCTACAGTGCTCACCAAGTATCAAAACAATTCCTTTATTTAAAGATTGATATTCACAGTATACAGAAAAGACATTCCCACATTAAGACTACACTTGAAAAGAAGGGATTACATATTTGCAACTTCTTAATGAAATGATAAGAAAGGTATTTGAAAACCATTCAATTCTACTTTCTTGGTTTGTGAAATCCACATAAATATTATAAAGAAATGCCAATTAATGTTCTTAGTCTTATATTGTACTGATATAGAATTTACAAAGTACAGAGTAGACCAATAGTAATTTAGTAAGTGAAAGGTAGAATAGAAATTTTGCTATATTTTATCTCAGTCTTCCCAATAATATTGCAAGGAATGACATTACCATCCTAACTACACATGGGAAGCCTGGGCTCAGAAAGTTCCCATTTGTGCTCCATGTTAGCATTTCTAGAAAGTAGCAAAACCGTAATTACACTACTACAGTTTATTCTATTGCACTGTACTGGCTGGTTCGTGTGTGTGTGTGACTCAACCTAAAGGGATCAGAGAGAAAGGAGACTCACTTGAGGAAATGCCTCCATGAGATCCAGCTGTAAGGCATTTTCTCAGTTAGTGATAAGTAGGGGAGGACCCAGACTTGGTAGGTGTTGCCATCCCTGGTCTAGCCTGAGCTCTGCAAGAAAACAGGCTGAGGAAGACATTGGAAGCAAGCCAGTAAGCAGCACCCTTCCCTGACATCCGCATCAGCACGTTCCTCCAAGATCCTGCCCTGCCCTGACTTACTTTGGTGAACAACACTGTAGAAGTGTAAACTGAATAAAACTTTTACTCCCCAGCTTGCTTATTGGTCATGGTGGTTCATTGCCACAACAGAAACCCTAACAAACACAAGCTCTAAGGTGGTTTCAAGAGTTCTCTTTTGGGGAAATAGCCCTTTGAAGTGGGAACATATAAGCTTCCTTCAGAGGCAGACATTAGAAATATAAAATATGGTGTAAATTATTTTATGATATAAAATCTTCGATTGTGTGAGATTCATGTATTTTTATTACAAAACCAGCAAGCCTACTTATCAATCCACTTCAAGAAAGAGAAAATATATTTGTCTATTTAGCATCTTTTGAGCACACATTCCAACAGTGTGTGCATTAAAACTGGATCCTAAAAAGAGACTTACAAAGCCTGAGTGTAGAATATATGATCTGCTGAGGGAAATTAGGGATGAGCACTAAGAGTTATCATTAGCCAGTCATTTGACACTTACCACAGAGATGCTGCATACCACTCCGAAAGTCACACTTTGCTCTCTACAGGCCTTGGTGCAAAGCAGGAGTTTACTTCAGCATGTTCTCTAATCACAATTTATGTTGGCTGATCATTGCTGGTCCAGGGTGGTAGCCAAAGTGCCTCATTTTTATAGAGAAGGGGATGTGTAAGAGAGAACTTTAGAAGCCTCTGATGCCTTTTAAAGACTAAAGTCTGAGCAGACAGCCACTTTCCCTGACTTCCACTACCACAACCTACAGATGGCCATTTCGGTACTAATTCGGTGAGAAAATAAATTCAGCCATCATTGGAAAGACTAAAAAGTTATTAAGAAAAGACATGAGCACAGAAAAGGGGAAAGAAGTCAGAGTAATATCCATCATAGAATATATCGAATTCCTTACGAGGCAACAAGAAAAAGAAAATAAACAATTAGGGACCTGAAGTCATCAACCTCCTTCCTAGTTAAGTGTAAAGTACTTGTTTAGTAATTGATTGACACCTCAGCTTCCTCATCTTAAAAACAATATTTATGAAGATTGAGAGGGACCAGATATGGGAAAATGAAAATCAGTGTCTTACATAGAGCAATAACTCAGCCAAAGAAAAGGGACTGAATGCTTGCTAGAGAATTGAAAATCAATTTCTGAAACAATTAGAAAATGATTATTGCTTAACCTATAAGCTAGGATAAGCAGCACATGAAATATTGACCTGAGTAGAGAGAAACCTAGTTAGGAAAGTCTTTCTCTGTGTGTACAATGGTACTCAGCAAGTGAGAAACTTGAGTTTTCTCTCTTTTATTTCTTAACAATTAATTTCAGGAGAGCATGCATATATTTCCATTCATCTTAACTGTTTATAAGATATTCTGGCAGTGAAATGACATGGTTGTCATGGAAGCAATCAAGAACCAGGCATCAGAACTCGGGAGAGAATATGCAGCTGACCATGATGCTCATTTTTGTAACACAAAAGATAGTTCTTACAGCAAGTCATTTGTTAAGGCTGATGCCCATCAACATTTCCATTTGATGTTATCAATTCAAATTCATTAGGGGGGATGGTACTACCAGATATCAAATATGAGCATAAGTATATATTAGTAATGGTCATGTGCTTTTGTGTATTTTAGGTATGGATTATTCTCATTCAATCACTGTTGGTTGAATTTCAAATTGCCCTATACTCAAGATATCTAGACTCTAAGATCCTTCTTGTTTTATTCAATATGCAGTGATTATAAACCCTACCTCTGAAAAGATTTCAAGTCATTGAAACAAATTAAAAACATTCAAAAGTATCAAGAAAACAGGTGCCATTAGCTATCAGAGGTATAATTGCCCACCCCACACACACACACACCACCACCACAAGGTACTGTACCTACTTTCTTGGGTTTTCTAGCTGAATTAAAGTTTCCCTTTAGTGTAATTTAGCAGCAATCAAATCTGTCTGTAGAAGATTATGCCCATATTTTGGAAGAGGAAAAAATAGTTAAGATTCATGGTCATTCAGAAAACTCCTAAAACATAGGAAAGGTGAGTCAGGCAAACATTGAAATTGCTTGTGACAACATTCTTTGGAAATTAAAACAAGGATATGCCACGGCTGGAGAGGCGGCTCAATAGCTAAGAGTGCTTGCTGCTCTTCCAAAGTACCAGGATTTGATTCTCAAAACCCACCCATGTATTGACTCACAGCATCTTTAACGCCAATTCTAGGGGATCAGCCACACTCTCCTGAACTCTGTGGTAAAACACACACATACACACTAAATAAATATCTCATATCCTACAGACCTTTATGACTCTTTGATCTTCAACTTAGGCAAAACATTAAAGCTGGAGATTTAGCTATGGAAATTGTAAGAATATTAATAATGTACAAATCCATTAAGAAAGCAAGAAACCCAGAGAGAAACTAAGAGTAGAGAAAACAAAGAAAAAAGAATAGAAAATGAGAATAAAAAGAGCAAAGGAATTTAAGAAATTATTACAGTTATCAATAAAAGAAGTACAGTGTCACCAGGCACGAGAGTATTGGCTTCAAAAGAAAGACATCATTCAAAAGCTGACTCAGACCCAAAAAGGAAATATGAGTGAAATTATTATGCTAGAGAAAGGAATTTTATTGTGAATGAGAAAATGATAAGGAAAGAGCAAGTGTGAACAGACAGAAGTTTTTTAAGATGAATGAGGCAGAAGTTGAGATCAATTTCATACAAATATTTTTATTTTATTGTCTTGCAAAAAGACACGGACTGTTGCCAAATGCTAACCTGGTCTTTCAATTTCTTTCACTAGTTGCCTAGATTAACTGTGCCTTTATCTAGCAGGAACTTCAGAAGGTACCTGTTGTGGTTTAAATAGGTAAGGCTCTGATAGACTCATGTGTTTGAATGCTTGGCACATCCAAAGTGGCACTATTAGAAGGTGTGACCTTATTGGAGAAGGTGTAGCTTTGTTGAAGAAAGTGTATCACTATGGGGATGGACTTGGAGGTTTTATATGCTCAAGCCACACCCAGTGTGACAATCTTTACTTTTCCTGTCTGTGGATCAAGATGTAGAACTCTCAGCTCCTTCTCCAGCATCATGTTGGTCTGCTTACCATCATGTCTGCCATGAAGATAATGGACTAAACCTCTGAAACTATAACCCAGCCTCCATTAAATGTTTCCCTTTGTAAGAGTTGCCTTGGTCATGGTGTCTCTTTCCAGCAATAGAAACCCTTGTTTGTTTGTTTGTTTGTTTTATTAACTCTATAATTTTTTAGATTAGTCTTGTTATTTTACTTAATTGAATAGTGTCAGCCTATACGTTCCTTCAAAAGTATTTCAATTAAGGACTCTCTTCGCTCTCCTCAATGTGGGCTAAAGGCAGGCTCAGAAGCTGTCAGTAGGTAATGGATGGGAGTTCAATTTGCTTTTTCTTCTTTTCACTGTTTTCTCTTTCTATGTTTACCCCTCAAGAAGATCATTGGTTAGGGAGTAGCCTAAGGAGGGAGGCGATTACCCAAATGATACAAGCTGGAATAAGCAAAACAATTGTTATCTATTGTCCTTATCCATGAGAGATTTTCAGATCCTTGTGATTTTTTTGAGAATCAAAGTATCTGTGAAATAGATCACTCCCAATTCCACTCTCATCCTCTGATCTACTATGCCCATGCTGTTCTGGGTCACTTCATGCATGCTGTTCTGGGTTACTTCATACTTCCATTCACTTGTTAAGAAATTAATAAGATTACACTGTACTTTAGGAGTCATAAGCTACGTAACACTGTAGGGAGTTACATAGCTTATGTAACTTTTGTAAGGTTTTCAATACTTGTTGGGGGCCATTTCCTCCAAAGCAGTTTCTCTCCTGCCATCCTGTAGAATGAAGCACTTCAACTATAAACTTGTGCCTTTAGACATTTCCCCCCAAGAGATATTTACCAGGACATACATTCCTAACCTAAGGTAGACCCATATAAGCATCATAAGGATCCTTTCATTGAAGTCTTTCTGGTTTGTTTGTTTGTTTGTTTTTTTCTTATAGTGTTGGGGTTGGATCTAGCCTTGTACATCCTAGATAAATACTTGTCTGAGCAGCATCTTTTGGGGTCCTTTTGAAAACTATTTCACTTGGTGTAATGTAAAAAGCTGAGTTATGAGACCACAGCCTTTGAATACTTCCCCCAACATGTCTTTCTTATACATATCAATCCTCAAGCTCATATATTCACGAGGTAGGAGTGGGCCCGTGATGTATAACTGGTTTTGAGTATTATCCTTTGAGACTTCTGTATTATTAGTTTAGCATCTCTTTGTAGAATGGAGGAAATTTGGCAACTTTTGTGTTGTTTTCAGCCAAAGACCTATACAGAAATTACAAGATAACAGGAAGAGTTCAATTCAACATCCTGGTACATTAGTAAAGTAGAACATTAGATCATTTCTTGAGACTGATGAAGGGCATTTAGGGATTTTTTGTGGTTAATAAAAGAGAAAACAGGACTCTGGTAAGTGGAGCTGGTAGTCAATTAGCAATGAGGAAAAGATCTTAGGAAAAGCATTTGTGAGTCTCACTAACATCACTATGAAGAAGCCATAAATACTTATGGGAATAGTGCCGTCAAGTTCAATAGTACGATAAAAGAAAAAAGAGAACAGCCCACCCCCAGTGATAATCATCAACAAATGTTTTAAGGCATTGATTTTTAATAATAGGTCAAGGTCCACAGGGACAGTGTACAAAGGATGGAGGAAGACTAACAGCTTTGACATTGGTAAAATTCTTCTGTGTACAGAAAGCTGCAGGCTTTTGCATGTGTCTTGAAACATTGCCTTGATTTACAAGACAATAAAGGAGATTCTTAGGCCTTCTGCCTTTCCTAAAACTCACTGTAGCTGTAGAGGATGAAGAACTGAACTAAGCTCTGCCCCATAGAGTAGGCATTTGAGCAAAGAAAAAGGATAAAGTAGGTTGGAAAACAAATAAGTATAGATGTAAAGGAAAGAAGAAGTTGAAGTTATCCTGAGGTTGAATGAGAGGAACCTATAAAGCAAGATCAAAAGTTCAAAGAAACCAATGTCCAGTATTTAAAGTATACAAGTATGGCTGGGTGATGTGATGCCCACGTAGAGCAGAGCTGAGGTCATTGGAATAAACAAACAACCTCTGGGTGTGATTAGAGTGACTATATTTTCAGTTCTGTGTTCAATCAAGGGTAACAAGGAAGACTAGATGGATCATTTAAGGAATGAAGTTGTTTCCAAAGAACTAAGAGAAGAAATACTTTAAATAGGTGGGCTTTATAAAGTTTTGCAATTGGCTGAATATAAAGAATGACCAATAATGGTGAGATTGTAGTAAAAGGAACTGGCTTTACATTCTTAATTTCTAACTCTTTGGTGTAAGAACATGGATCACTTCTAAAGGAAATGGAGAAGGATTTGGGCTTTTCAAGAATGGAAAAGATGAGCCTGTACTCCCAGATTTCTATGTTCCCAGAGAAGCCTTTTCCTATTAGCTAGTCCCTGGTAAACTCATGTCAACCACTGTTCTGTTAGCCTCTTGAATTTGCTTCATAGTAATATTTATTATCACTCTAAACTACTCATGCTTGTTTTTTAATACCTTCATTTTATTTAGCATATAAAATAACCAGATTCATTATGAGTTCACATAAGAATACCATGTACTGTGCTCATGTTCACCTCTGTTATCCCCACCGCCCGACCCCCCGGCTGTACTTTCTGCCACTGAATAGCCTCCACTACAGGCAGGTCTTATTATGGTCTTTAGTCTAGGTTTTATATATGAGAAGATACATATCATGCTGCTTTAATAATTTCCCCATCTCTAGAACATGAGTCCAATGACAGCAAGAACTCTGTTAATCATTGTAGACCCATCATTGAGAACTGAGACAGAATATTCACTAAATTTATTTCGGATGAACACATGAGTTCAGCATGAAGAAAAGTCTCAGGAATCCAAGCTTTCTAATAACATGGAGAGGCAGTGAAGTTAATGATAAGTTGTCAGAGTAATTGGAATAAACTACATGCAGAATGTGTTCAGCAAAATATAAAATATAAACAGAGCCAGTTAACCTTCTTTATAAGGATGGTTGAGGTGAAGATTTAAAGAGAAGTGGGGGGTTTCTGAGTCAGGTTCAGGATGGGAAAATAACAGGCATATGTGGAAAAACCTACACTTAAATGGACACTTCTTATCACTCTCGTGATCTTTGGTTTCTTTATCACATGTAACATGAAGACCCAGCTGCAGTGAACAAGGAGAAAGTTTCAGGCGTATGAGATCACTCCTGTTCCTCTCTCTTTTGGGGGTTATCTTTATGTCATAAATAACTATTAATGTGTGGGAAATAACATGTGATGTTTTCCAGGTCAGAGTCCAAATGTAATTCCTTCAGTATGAAGAAAACTACCGTTGGAGAGAAAGCTCTCACAAGATATTTTCTTGAGCTACTGGGCTTCAAATGATAGAGGAAGAACAGGAAGGAAATGTGAGCAGTAGCTTGTAGCTACCTCCCAGGGTAAAATCTAGTGTGGGGGAATTCAGTCTGCCAATTGTAGGGAAAAGTAACCAGCCAAAGAAACCCACCCTGGGTCTGAAACCAGAGTCAGTGAAAGAAAACCCACCCTGGCTCTGAGACATGAGCCAGTGAAATACTTTATCCCTGAACTCAGAACCCAAAAGAAATGTGCCCCGACTCTGAAACCAGCACCAAAGAAACACACTTTGACCCTAGAAACAGAGCCAGTGCCCTGGCCCTGAAATGAGAGGCCAAAAGGGCAAAAGAGCCAGTGAAGGAAACATTTTGGCCCTGAAACCAAAACTGAACCAGGGTAAAAAGGTAGAAATATCTGACCAATCCGCACCCTGGAAGTCTCTTCCTTAGAAAGCTCCGCCCCCAAGAAGCCCTATATAAGTCCTGAGCCCATAGCCCTTTTCTAGGTGTCCTCTACCACCCCCGGCTGAAGCAGCCACCCTCTCCTGGATATTTTCCTCCAATAAATCTCTTGAATGAGGTTTGGGTGAAGATCTTTCCCAGTGATGCAGCCTGGAAAAAAAAACAGTTGAGGGAGCAAAGGTGAAACATTCTCACTGCCCAAGGAACCTTTCCTGGTGGGGCCAAGTTGTTACACTCCCTGAACAGAGAGCAAGAAGGGGAAGAGAAATTGTAGGGAACACTTCCGGTTGGAGGGAGCCTTCCCCCAGCAGAGTGAAGTTGTTATATTCTATGAAACTAGCTCAAGACTGTAGCTACTTCATTGGGTAGGTCCCCTCCCACTGGAACAGAGCTGCTAATATTGGGAAGCCTTTCCCTGAAGCAGAGCTGTACACTGCTACCTGGACTTGCTGTGGCCTGTGATATCCATTGGCTCCCCAGTGCCTGAATACTTTCCATAGAGCTGTAACACTCAGTATCCAATGTTTCCTGATTGCCTGAATACTTTTCCATTCGAGCTGTAGTGCTCAGTATGCCTGGGCTTCTAACTGCCATAATCTTTTTCCATCTGGAGCAATGGGCGCTCGAATGAGAAGAGAAAAACATTGATTTTGTTTTTCATTCTCATGGAATGGATTTACTTAACCTTACTTTATTTTCAGTCTACCATGAACAGAAAGCCAAGGCAGGAACCAGGACCAGGACACAGAAGCTGAAGCAAAGACCACAGAGCAAAGACCATGCATACTGGCTTACTTGGCCTGCTTTCATATTTTTCATAAAAGGGACTTGAAGTTGAGTTAAATCAACAGTGTGTTTGTCAGATTCTGTAGGTTTCCTTAGATTTCTGTGACAAGTTAACCAGAAACAGAGCAGGAACTATACTTTCTGTTTCCAGAGAGGGAGGTGGTTTGGCAAATCTTAGAAACTCCTTATTCACAGAACTTTCCAGAAGAATCTATCATCCTTCTGATCATTTCTTCCATTCTTCCTTTTTCTTTTTTTTTAATAAAGCAAAATGACAAGCTCCCTTGGTTTCTGTTTGAAGCTTATTTAGACCTGAATGGACTTAAGTAAAGAGAATCATCCAAATGCTTAAAAACATTGATTCTCTAAATTCTGACCAAATAGTTTGGAATGGATGTTTATCCTAACACATTAGGGCTCATTAGGTAAAACACAGGAGCTGTCAGGGAGGATTAGTGGGGGCTCTTCCTGTTTGCTTGTTTACATTTGCTTACTGGGGTTTCTACAGTCAAGGCGAGTTAGAAAAGATGCAGCAGTGACTGGTCTGAAGAGAAATTAATTAAAAGATAGGAAAACGAGGGATTTTGTAAATGATTCAGATTAAAACCTTAAACAAACAGAGGAGAAATTCAGAGTACAAACAGAATTTTAAAACATGACAATATAGGGACTTGGTAGACTTCTCCCAGGATCCTGGAAAACCAGGGGCCTAAGTTATCCCACAGTGTGTTGTGACCTCGAACATTGTGGTACCATTTGGTGAAGTTCTGAGGGGTGGGGGTGAGGGTACTGGTTTCATCACCCACTCACTTTATACTTAGAAGATTTTGACAGATTATTTTACTTTTCTGACCTATTTAATGTCTCTTAACTCCTTTTTCCTCATCTGTGAAAGGAAGATAACATTAGAATCCATTGTATAATGTTACTGGATAGATTAACTGAAAGTATTCATGGAATAAAATTTTACTCTTTTTCGATATTCGTTATTAATCTCATCCTCATCATCACTGGTCACTGTCAGCATGTCTGCTACTTACCACACTGAGGAATGACAGACATTCAGTCAATCTGTAAGGACCCGGTGGCTCTGTAAATGAACGCTAGCAAAAATGAACCGTTTCTGCTTAGAGCTCACCATGAGAGGCTAACACTGAGCTGTACCCTTAGAGTTTATATGATAGATGTCATAAATTACTTTCTATTTAGATCAGAAACACCATGACTAAATCAACTTGGGGAGGAAAGGGTGGATTTCACTTTACAGTGTATGGTTAGTTCATCTTGAATGGAAATTAAGGAAGGCATTCAATACAGGAACCAGGAGGCTGGAAGTGAAACAAGCCCATGAAGAAATGTTGTTTTCTGGTTTGCTCAGCCTGCCTTCTTAAACAGCCCAGGATCACCTACCCAGGGATGGCACCACACAATGACCTGGGCCCTCCCACTTCAATCATTAATCAAAAAAAGTATCCAACGAACTTGCCAACAGATCTCATGGAGGCATTTTCTACATAGAAATTCCATCTTATGAAATGACTCTTGCTCGTGCCAAGTTAGCAAAACCACTAACGAGCACACTGGACCAAGTATAGAAATGAGCAAAGCACCTTCAGTATCCCTGAAGTAAACCTTCCTAGTGCACTTTATTGTTTTCTTGCTTCCGACAAGTATCTAGAAATGGAAATAAATCTGTATTCAGTGAAACCAAAGCTATTTCTTATGTCAAGTATACTTCAGGGGTTGTAGCAGGCCCATACTCATAACCTAGGACAGATAGCCTCTAGGCAATTCTCACTGATTACTATATAGTCCATTATTGCATGTAAACATACTATTGTCTCCAATTGTAATGCATTATTTGAAGTTTAGTGCTTCCAATTCTGATTTTTTTTTCAGAATAACTTGAAAACTTTTGAGATGTAGCTTTTTTTTTTAAAAAGCCTCCATTATTTTTAGCTTTCTGCTTTATTTGTTTGCTCTGCAGTTAGTGCTTGCCTTTCAAGCACTGGGCACACAAAATACTATCTGACTGATCACTGGTGATCCAGGGCTGAGGCCTCTAGGTGGGAAAGAAACCTATTAAAATGCAAATCCCCCTGGAGTGATAGCCCCAAACAGCACTGTTATCAGCAGTTGTCACCAAAGAGGGGACCAGGAGGGTGGGTGTTGTGTGAACATCTGCAGGAGGTAAGATAAAGGAAGAGGTAGGAGGCAGCCAGAGGCAAAGCTTGTCTATTCCATCCTCTAGCAGAAACTGGTCAGAAGGCCGAGAACTAGAAGAAAATGAGAGGTGGATTCTCGAGCTGTGATGAACGAATAGACAGACATGGTGAATATTTTTTTTTTAAATAGAAGCGCTTGAAGGGAAAAATAAGTAAATTAAGAAATTACAAAGAAATCTCCACTCAACATAAAAACACAAACCTGATGTTTTAAAACCTTCCACTTAGAAATAGAGTACCTTCATTTTCTTTCCTCCATTTATTTTGGGTTGGTTTCTTGAAGATTCACATATTTCCATGCTTTGTGGTGGTAAAGAATATTTGGAAGTGAAGGATTCTGTTTGTGTCCCTTCTAAGAACATTTTTATTTTCTAGAGCTTGTTGCTTTTGTAGGTGATAATATCCTTGACATATATTTGGAATGTGGTTTTGCTTTTAATTCATATTTTTAATATATTTTAATATATATTTGTAAATGTTTGTCTTTGATTTGAGTCACAAATAACGTTTTTTAAATGCTACCTAAGAAACTGACTATCCCCCTGCCTCAGGATGTTCCATCATCCATATCACTGAGAGAAGATCCAATACATTGGATTTACTAACCAAAAATGGTCAGGCTGTAAATTAGAAATGGAGATTCTGGCTTTTGAAGTTTAAATCTAGTAGAGAAAAAAATAATGGTCATACAACAGGTAGACAGCAGCCCCTACAACAAGCTATTATCATACTGGACTCATGTATAGAATTACTGGGAATTACAACATTACAAATATCTCACTCCAAAACTGACCAGCCATCTGGATTTGGGTTTATCTGTGAAAATGGGTTAATGGCACATCCTTTCTTAATAGTAGACAATGAAAAGGGAGAAAATGGGGTTTTTATCATCAATATTTACACAGCCTGCAGCAAGTGCTCTAGATACTATACTTTCTTTGCATTTAGTTGATTATAAATCTATAGTCAAAAAATATATCATGTGAAAATTAAATATAGTATAGTGATAACGTATCTGACCAGTTGATAACTAATGACTCTCAGATAATGATAAAGCAATTGATATAGGTATCTTTCAGAAATGTCATAGGTAAAAGAGAGAGAGAGAGAGAGAGAGAGTGTGTGTGTGTGTGTGTGTGTGTGTGTGTGTGTGTGTGTGGTTTATTTGGTACATCACGTATCTAGAAAAGTCCAGAAATCGTAAGTTTATGGCTTAGTAGAATTTTCAGACACATACATTCAGCCACCATCCACAGAAATGTGGAAGATATCCACAAATTAAATTTTTTCTTGTATCTACTCTCCACTGTAATAAAATAGTGTACTGACTTCCATTATTCCTTACTAATTTGTCTTAATGTTATATAAATATGACTTTTTCCTGTGTTGTCCTTTGTATCTGGACTTGTGTTTCCCACTTTTTCTATGGCAGTAATCTGTAACCAGTGTGTAACAGTTCCATTCATTTCACATATATTCTTCACATGTTTCCACAAGCTGTCCATACATGTGTGTGTCAACTTGTGTCTATGTGGTACCTGTAGAGGCCAGTGGATAACCTGCAGTTGTGTTCCTTAGGAATATATATGTTGTTGGTTTGCTGGGTTGTTTTATTTTCTCTGTTTGAGACAGACTTTCTCAGCAGATTGGATCATACTAAGTAATCCTGGCTAGCCAACCTACTAGTTTAATGGTTCTGCCTCTTTTTTACCTTAAGAGAAGTGAAACTGACTTTAAGTACATGTCCATCAGGCCTGGATTTTTTATAAAATGTAATTCTGGAGCTCCAACTCAAGCCTTCATGTAAAGCAATACATGTGTGGACTGAGCTGTCTACCCATCGATCCCTTTGGTTATTCATATTTTGTATTAAAAATTTGGATTTGCACAGCTGGAGAGATGATTCAGCAGTTAAGAACACTGACTCTTCTTCCAATAACCCTGGATTCAATTCCCAACCCCCGTGTGGCAGCTAATAACTCGAAGATTTGACATCCTCACACAGACATACACACAGGCAAAAACAAAAACAACAACAAAAAAACCACATAAAATAAATAATTTTTTTTAAAAAATTGGATTTTTGACATCCTCTCCATTATGACTTTTGCTCATTCATTGATCATCCAATTAATCCATTTTCTTATAGATTTGCTTTCTTATAGAGTTGAGAGTCTTTGATTAATCTATGGTTTGCCTTTTCAATTTCTTAATAGCATCTTGATAAAAGGAAACTGTGTTATTGAATTCTAATTTATCAAAATTTTCTTTGATGGTTACTCTTTCCTGTGAACTGAAGAAATCTTTGCCAATCAAAGTGGTCAAAGTAGTTAACATGATATTTCAATTCTTTATAGAAGTTGAGTTGGAAATACAGAGGATTAGAGGCCTGTCAAAAATTTGCCACTTTGTGTAATTTCCAAGCAGAAGTTTTATCAAGAGTGCTATGGCTCTGTTTCTTCTTTTTTACCCTCTTCTTCTACCTGTGAAATCTTGAGTCAACCAGACGGCATCCCGCCTTCAGAATCCATGGCCGTTCAGTGCCTCCAACCCAAACTCAGAAGTCCATGGTTCCTCTCCAGCCCACAGCCCAGGACTCAAACACTGAATCAACACAGACCATGACAGCTTTTGGGTCTGCATGGGGTCTTCTAACTCTTTTGTCTTTCTTCAGTGAATTCATTTACCTCAGTCCTAGATGACCCAAGGTTAAATATTGAGAGTATATCCTTGTGTCCCATTGTTCAGGGTGTCTAAAATGTTTGATAAATTTCAGTGAGCAGAAAGATTCTACCTTTTTATTCTTCTTACTAGGGGAAAAGTAGCCCAGTCATAAAATGATATTTGTCATATTTTTTTAGCTATATAAAAAACAAAGGTCAAATTTTCTCCTAATCTATAAAAGAGGAATAAAGATAAATTGCTAATTAAGAAGTTGAGGAGAGGAGGGAGGGCACACTGGTCAGGATGTAAAATAAGTCTAAAGTTTTGTTATTACAAAAAGAAGTTAGATTTCATATGTCAGAAGACTTACATGCTCTGACTTCCGGCTTGACTTTCAGTGAATGTGAAGGACTGACAGCCATATATATATGACTTAGTTAACTGTACTGTAACAAAGGACCTGAAACTAAGTTGTTTACATGACTGAAATTTGCTTTCTTACATTTCTATCTTTGGTGGGTTTGATAATCCTTGAGATTTCTCTCTGGCTTACAAAAAATGACCTTCTTTCTACGTCTTCAGATAGACTTTCTTTTGTGTTCATAGAAAAAAATAGCAACTATTTATATATAAAATTCCTCTTCTTGACAAAATACCATCATATTGAATGAGGACCCTGGGATGCTTAGAGTGTAATTGTCAACTTGACAGAGATGAGACTCACCTGGAAGATGAGTTGCCAGACACATCTACGGGAAATTATCTCTACATGGGAAAGCCTGCCTTCACACTAGATGGCATTATTTCCTAAGCAGGGGATCACAGGTTGTACAAGAGTGCTGAACACTGCTACATATATTTATATGAATTTTACTTTCCGGGTTTTTGTCCTGATAATGAATATTATGTAGGTAGCACCTTAAAACTCTTATCAGACTGAACTAGAAAACCTGGAACTGTAAGCCAAATAAATCCCTTTTCCCTTAAGTTGATTTGGTCAGAATATTTTATCATAGCAACAAGAGGAAAAGAAAATACCGGAGCAGAAGCAAATTAACATTCTTATTTTAACTTTGTCATATTTTTAAAGACCTTTTCTTAAGTTTCATAGTAGTAGTATTTTGAGATACAAGGGTAGACTTAGAGGCTAGAAATTTTAGCATACAAATTGCTTTTGATACAGACTGAGCATAGTTCATTTGGCTCAAGAGGATGACTTATGGGCATCAGCAGAGGATGCTGAAGGAAGGCACCCACATCAGAAAGTAAGGCATGTTTTTATGCAAGCGTGCAATTGTCACAGAACCCAAGGGCTCAAGAAGCAGAGTGCATGCGGAAGTCATAATGAAGGCTTCTCCGAATATATACATGATCTGAGAAGAATGATTAGGCAGCGCTGATGAGAATAGCTGGGGGAATCTTCACACACTGAGCACAGAAAGACCGTGAAGGGAGATTGTCTCATTGAGGATATTGGAAACCTGGTTTTTAAAGTAGTGAACATTATGGGTTTTCTGGTAGATGGAAGATATTATCTCAGGGAAGAACATTAAGTACACAGGCCAAGTCTATCAGCCAGATTAAAAGGGGTATGTGGGACAGAGAAGATAAGATCATAGGCTGTATTTACTTGGTTCGTTTTAGGTCTGTGGTCTTAGAACTCACTTTGATGTAAAAAGTCCTCTTTATCTAAAAAAAAAAATAGATTTTAAGATTTGTTTGATTTTTAATTATGTGGGGGGGAGGGAGATAAAGATACTTCTTGAGTCTAGAAGAGGGTACTGGACCCCTTGGACCTAGAGTTACAGGTACCTGTGAGTCTCCTAATGTGAAACAGGTGTTGGGAACCAAACAGGTCATTTGGAGGAATAGAAAGTGCTCTTAAATGCCGAACTATCTCTCTAGCCTCAAGAAATCATTATTAAAACCCCCATAGGCACATTCCCATGAACTTTAGGTTCTTGTTTCACAGAGGAAAAAGGGTATCTAATCTCTCTTCACAAAAACTCTAGGTGTCTACCTATTGTATAAATGCCTATAATGTCACTATGTTTTTGGACTCTGACATTTAGTAGGAGACATTAAGTCCTCTAAACAAACCACACTTGTAGTATTACCTAATAGTTCATGTACATGGTAAGTAGATGAGACAAAGGTAGAAAAATGGCACTCCAACAGTCTCAGTTTGTCTCACAACTTTAGATGCCCAAGGAAGGTAGCAAAGATCCATAATATGTGCATAGGGGAGAAATTGAAATGTATCATCTAATGAGCAATGTGACCAAAGCTTATTTAACCATTCTCTCCATCTAACACAGGAGTTTCCGCTTTAAAAATAAAGATGAGTCAGATTTATTTTTTCTCTATAAAATTATGCTCATAATATAAAGTTGATCATATATAACTGTAGAATATAAAGAAAAAATAAAAACAAACCACCAGAAATTCTCCTGCCATTGTTGCCTTTGTAACTTCCCCTTCTGAGGGCAGGGAGTGTCAAATTTTACATAACCAAGTGTATAACATATTTGATATTGGCAACATGGTTTTGTTACTTATATTGTCATTGTTGTGATATACACCTTGTATTCACAAAATATTCACCTACCTCATTATTTTAACAGCTGCATGGTACTCCTTAGTGTGAATAAACCATCCTTTTTACCCTCTTCTTTCTTTGAACAACCTTGGACTTATTTCAAATGTTTTTCCATTGCAATCAGACTTAATGAATACCCTATCCACCACTAGGTACTTTTCCTACTATTTTCTTTAGATACACCTCCAGAATATGTACACATTTCTGGAAATGGTATTTGTGGATAAGACATAAGACTGCCCTAAAATATGCCAGCCTCTTTTTGTATTCTAAAGCACTTTTCAGTAGAATATTTATAGCTGTTTATTTTAAGTGTTTTCCCATTTCATCTTCAATGACAGTACACTGCAACCTTCAGACCTGCTGGGTGGTTTAGAAGTGAGGGAGCATCCATTGCTATTTGTACTTCTATGGTCAAAATAGCAAGGCCATTTCTAAGGACATGAGTAATATGACAGTTTAGTGAAACGCAACATGAGTATGAGATAGGTGGTTTTATTTATTTATTTGCAATTAAATAAAAGTAGGCAATACAGCAATGCACTGCACAGTGGGAAGTGTGGAGGGAGAATAGACAAAATAATTGCAGCAGGCTTGGTGATTAGGAGGAGTAGTTGGAAAGTTTTGATCCATGATCCGCTCTTTTTACTTGCCAGGAGTATCTTTCACAATCTTCTTCCTTGACCTAAGCAACATCTAAGGAGTGCTTTTCATTCTTTGTGGAGAGCACATTCTTTTGTCTCTGCATGTCGCTTGCTCTTCCCTGAGCCATGAAACCCTGTTTGCTTATTACTTTCTCTAAAAGACACAGCTATGCTACTACAAAATTTCTTTCCAGGTGGTCATCTTTCATTTGATTTTGGAGACTATCCTTCCAGGGTTATCCTGGATCCTCAAAGTGGAACATATTCTGCTGACATTCATTTCTGCTTCTTACATTGTATCAATTTCATTGAATTTACATGTTTCCTTTTAATTGTCTGTTGTTCTCTCTCCAAGGATGACATTCTTGAGTGTAAGTGACTATATCTGTCATATTCTTCCTTCTGTCATTAGGATCTAATTCAGTCTTGGTAAATTGTAGACATGGATGAATGTTTTCAATAAATGAATAATGCAAGCTGCAAACTATGGCTGGAGGGACATTTGTGCAAAGAGAAGATGGGAATGAAGATGGTGACCTTGGGTTTGTGTTTTGGAGGGTCTAGACCATAAAATGTTCTTTTATAAAATATATGTTTTATTTTTACTATATGTTTGTGTGTATGTAGGTCTACGCACATTAGTGCATGTTCCTACAGAGGCCAGAAGAAGGCATATGATCCCCTGTAACTTGAGCAAGGTCACTTAGGTTCTGGGAAGCAAATCCTCTACAAGAGCGATATATATTCTTAACAGCTGATTCTTCTCTCAGCTTCTAGGTAATCAAATGCCCTAAAATCATCTGGCTTCAAAATCTCAGTAGAAAGCAATCCAAAAAGAACTAGAAGAAAACAATGCAACTTCAAATGTTCCCCCAAATCTTGAACAAATTATGTAATTGATAATTTCTCTTTGTCATATCTCTAGAGGCCAACTTAATGGTCATGCAGTCCCTTCAAGCAACTGGTTTGGAAACTAGAAATGAATGTGAAAAGAAAATGGCAAATGTCACATGATTTTGTCTTTTGCCATGATTAATTAAGAAGAATATTCTCTAAATTGTTTTTGGAGAACATATTTTTAGATATAAAATTACTGTCTATGAACTATAACAGACTCAAAAAAAAAGAAATTACCTCTTTCTAATCTCATATTTTTCAAATGTCATGTTACATATTTTTTTTTTTTACTTAAAGCATACTTCATAGGGATTGGATCTTAAATGTCCTCTAATATTGCAATGAGTAAAGGTCTTATCTACAGCTGCAGAGACAGCAGGAAGTAGTGAAATCTTTCATAGGAGGAATCATGTGAAAACAAGTTAGGTTTTGGGGATGTGACATCACAAGGCATACTGGGATCTTATATGTTTGCACTTTTTTTCCTTCTGTCAAATGATAAGCAGCCAGCAGGAGAGCTAGCCCTGCTCCTTGCTGTAGGCTGCATCTGATGAGCTAGCTGAGGCAGTGCTAGAGAACTTACCTTTATAGTGTTGCTGAGAGAAAGCTGGTGGACTGACCAAGCCAGCTACAGGCCAGGACCAGAATCAGAGCTACGAGTTGGTCTATCCCTGTAATGTTGAGCCATGTGAAGGAGACAAACCTACATATTTAAATCAGCAGAATCTCCTCGACACAGGACAGCAACAGGATATCCAACAGGAGCCCCTGGGAGATGACATTATGTGTGGTGGATCAGAAACTAGAGGCCTTGAGCCAGACCAGTGACTCCTGGCAATGAACACTTGAAAGTAAAGATGGACAGACTGTGTGTCTCAATAGGTCACACCACAACTTTCATGATAAGATTTAATATTCTTTCTTTTTATAAAATTAATTAACTCATTTATATTTTGGTTTTGGGTTATTTGATTTGGTTTTTGGTTTTTCTCTGAAATATTTTTTTTTTCTTTTTTTGCTGAGGGTGGTTTGCAAGGGCAGAGGGTGTACACCAGGCAATTGGGAGATAAGTCAGATCAGAATGCATGATGTGAAATCCTCAAAGAGTCAATAAAAGTAATAAAAAACAAACCAACAAAGTTAAGTACCTATCAAATCAAATGTCCTTCACCGGAGTGTCCAGCATTGTAACTAGCTCAAAATAGTCAATCACTAAAACATCCGTTACCACAAGGCCAAATAAACTGACCTGCCAAGCATGGTGGCTCACAACTGTAATCAAACACCAAGAATGATGAGGCAGGAGGATATTCTTAAGTTTAAGGATATCTTGAGTTACATTAGATATTCCAGGTTCATCTTTAGCTACAGAATTAGATTCTGTCTCTATAACCCCAAGTCAATTAACTGGTAATCCAGTCAGTCAAATCTTTTCTTCTTCTAAGCATACAATCTTAGATATTGTCCTAGTGATTAAAAAATGATATAAAATCTACTCATAATTGTATAAAAGGAGAAATATTGCTTAAAGAATTGAGGGAAAAAATGTGTTTTGAGATTATCCCAGATAAATATGTTTGGTATCCATCGCCGTGACGGCTCATAAGGCTGTTACAGTTTTGTATGGCCTGTCTTTATTTAAACTATTTATTTAAAATGCTTAAACACTTCTAAGTTTCATCATTTAAGACAAATGTATGGTGATAAAATATATAAACCCATGTTATCACTGATAAAATAGATGTTTAATATCAGTTAGTATACATCAGGCTCAAATTAAATAGGAGTGTTAAAATTATTTTTAAATAGTGGAGAAAATATTTCAGTTAGATATGCTATTTGTAAACAACTTTAGTATTTCTGTATTTAAGTGCCTCAAATATGATTTCCCAAACAGAATAAATATTCCCAGTTTATTTCTACTCATCTTCCTAATTTTCTCACCTCTAAAATTCTCTAAGTCAATGAATTTCTAAATTGACAGTATGTGAGTTAATGTGATCGAAAGATCACAGATCAAAGGCTTGGCATTTTGAATGGAAATACCTCTTCTATTGTCCCTCTGTCATAGAACTCTCTGGAGTATGTGAAGTACACTTCAGGTGAATAAGCACCTCCAAGAATTACCCGTTCCATTCATTTTGAATTTCTTTTTGGGAAAATCAAAATAATTCTGATAGTATGAAGTTTTTCCATGTGCAAATACAGCCCCTGCCCTCTCCTCCGCCAAAAGACAGACTATTTTAAGTAGGAATCATCATCACTCAACAGCGAACCTCAATTAGGATGGAGAAAAGGATTTAGATATGATGTGAACAAATGTTAATGATGAAGACACAAAGGTCACATAGGACTATGTTGCAATGATTGCATCTGCATCACTGGGGCAGATCCCCATCCCTAAACTGGGGGAGAAATACAACATTTCCTCCTTTTAATTATAGGAATAGATGACAGAGTTAATAAGTAAACATTTCTTAGCTCATGCCAGGTTATTGATCATGAAATATTCTTTATTATAAGACTGTGATAAGCTGAGAGACGATTTGCTTATACTCCTTTAACCTCATTACTGTTGATTTTTAAAAAAGAATATTAAAATCTTTAAGGGCTCTGTGTGTGTGTGTGTGTGTGTGTGTGTGTGTGTGTGTGTGTGTGTGTGTGTGTTTGTAGATCCCTGTGGAATCCTGAAGAGATCATCAGATCCCCCGGAACTGGAGTTACAGGTGACTAAATCACCAGATACGGATGCTGAAAACAAAACCCAAGTCCTTTGTATGTGCTCTTAACCAATGCATCATCTCTGAAGCTCTCTTAGAGCTGCTTTTAAGCAGTTCAGGAAGCAGTTGCTGTGTTTTGTAGTTCTCATCTTTTGACAAACCACCCAAAAGAAGTAGGAAAGGAAGGACTTGTTTTGGGCTAACAGTTTGCTGTAGTTTAGTTGATGGTACTTGGTTCCCTGTGCTTGGGGCATCTTAGCAGCAGGAACTGATGGAGTAGAATGAGGACCATTCTTGCTGAGCTGCCTTTTTCCTCTTTTATTTTTGTTACATCCTGCCTCCCGCAAGGTGGTCCCCTACCTCAGATATGCCTCTCTGGAAATGTCCTCATAAGCATACCTAAAGGGGTTCTTCACCGGCTGCTTGGAGGTCTACAGCATAGTCGGGTGAGTAAAGATGAATCATTACAAGAGCCAGCATCAGCAGCATCTTCTCTTACTTTGGTTGACCTGGCACCATCTAACTTGTTTTGTGCATATCAGACAGTTTTTACACTGAATTTTAAAAGACCCCATTTTAAAGATCCCAATCAGTGAACACTTTCCTGTTTGATGGTTTGTCAACATTTTGAGTAAAAACATTTTTGAAGAGTATGAAGATTCCAAGGCATCCGCTAGATACATCTAATTTTAACCTCCAATTAGCATTATATTTGAAGTGTGCCATGAGGAAAATCAACAAGCACAAATGATATGTTTGTGTTCGTGTGTATGACGATAAAGCACATATTCTTCTTTAAGTGGAGATCTAGCATAGTTGCAGCCCCCAGAAAAGAAGGTTTGGTGTGATATGAAAGGGGGGCCACCATGAGTAGTAAGTACGTTCATTAAAATATTCGCTTGCTGGTGTGAGAACACACACCACAAGCTGGATTTAGAGAACTTTGATTCTGGAGGGGTTCACATCTGGTTCAAACTCACTTTGCCACACTCTGGCAAGCATAGGAGGGTGTGGTTATCACTATTCTCATGGGTATGTGAACACCTAGTCTGTAAGAGACTTATAAAGAATAAACCAGAAATAGAATGCTTGCAGTACAGTGGAAGTTCTTACATTGCTGTTAACACTCACACATCCTATAACAATGTTTGATCAGAGATAGACCACATGCATGATGGAGTGCGGTAGCAGGCTATACTATCTTGGTATGTCAGTATGTTTTATGTTATGTTCCCACAAAGATGAAATTATCAAAGGATATCATTCTTAAAATGTGTCACCATCACTAAGTGACATGTGGCAATTCCTTTTGTCACAAGAACCTCAAATATATGTCTGAAGTAGTTGTTTAAAGCAACAGGTAAGAGCTGGAGAAAAAGGCCCAGTGCATTGGTTTTGTAGAGGACCTGAGTTTGGTGAGAAGCACCCATATTTGGAAGCTCATATTTGGAAGCTACTCTAACTCCCACTCCAGAAGATCCACTGCTTTCTTCTGGCATCTACTGTCACCAGGGTCACAAGTGGCACTTAGGCATATATGTAGTCAAAACTTCTATGCCCATAAAAAATAATCAAAATTTAAAAAATGAATCCTGAAAGGATAGATAAGAAATGCCCCTGTGCTCCTAGAGGCTCCAGACTGCTGCTTCTGGGACAGTGGGCTAACAAAGAGCTAGAAATACTGACTAACGCAACTCTGAGCTTACCCCTTGTGTTCACTTCATATATTAGCCAAATTAGAACTTGAAAATTGGTTTGCACTACTAATTCCTGGCTATGCTAAGGATGAGCCTTAGGATTTTAGGAACAATGTTCCTTCTACTTTGGCTTTACTTTCTTCACACATAAAAAGGAATAAAAATAATTGGAATATACTCCTGTCTGTCAGATTCCCATTACTATAACATATCTCAGCAAATCAGGTTATGAAGAAAAATTATTTACTTTGCTTCAAGCTTTGAAAACTGCAACAAATAATCTTTTGTCCTTCAATTCTTTGGTTCTATGGTAAGGCCACTCATCTTGGTAGCAACACCACAAGGGATGTAGCAAAACCCTTTGCTCCTTACTCTGAAAAGGAAAAGGAAGGTGTTAAGCACCATAATGGTATCCTTGGAGGCCATGTTCCAGGTAACCAAAAGACCCCTACTCTACCTCAGTTCTTGAAGAGCCCATTATCTTCCACAATGCCAAGTTGGGGACAATAGCTTCTGTGGATTGACCTGTGGGGGCCACAGATAGAATCATAGCAATATATGCTGTCTATTTGTATAAAAAGTTTAATAACTCAGTGGAGTTCAGAACTATCACTTCTTATTCTAATGTGAAACAGAAGTCACACTCCAATTATTTTATTTTTATTTTTAGAAAAGATTTTTCCCATTTATCGGGAACTTTTAGAGAGCTCATAAAGAAATTAAGCAAAAGTAGCCAGGATGGATTTTATCATTTTCCTTCTCTCAGCTCATGGATTCTCATTTATTATCTCTTGGAAGGCATCAAAGTTAATATTAATAAGAAGAACAATGACCCCTCTGCAGCCTCAGAGAAGAGAAAAAAGTCATCCCTCTTATAATGCTCTTCTCGAGGAGGCCTCCCTTGAGTGCTTGGGACATCAGATTGCCATGGATCTAGCCACCCTGTGGCAGAGTCTTTATCATTATGGTATCTCTAATCATAACATACTGAGAATCCGATATTTTACTCTAATGAGTAAAGTGCTCTGATGAATATATGCAAATACCTCCTGAATCCAACCATGCTTTCAGCTCTGAACTCTGGCTTCCGGGAGCCAGCAAGAACTAATTGGATAATAGAAAGCTCATAATTTCCTATCCATAAGGAAGCTGGAAGTGTCCTTCAAAGCCAGTGCAGGTGGGTCAGGATTCATGACTGTCAGAAGTATGAAATCTGAAATAATTCTTCAGTTTCCTGGTGTCTTGAAAATATGAGCTGAAGATATTCAGTTACATGGAAGAGTGCACTATGGTATTAGTGGTGCAACACTCCTTTTAGAGAGAACTCCATTGGTCTCCAGTATAAAATATATCTCTTAGACCCTCAGAAGGTGCTTTGCGTGTGTTTGTTAACCACAAGGAAAATTCTGAAAGGTCACAGAGGAAATGCCTAGGACTCTGTTAAGTTCTTGGGGGGGAGGGGGGTTGTATTGCTGAATACCCTCAGGCAATGCTCTGGATCATTATCTTTTAGCTTAGAGGAAAGCTGGCCATGTCTCCTTTCTCCCCTAAGACGAGACCTCCATCAAGCTCCATTTAAACTACTGAAACAGCATCCTACTATGTTTCTCTCACCCTGCATATATGTGGCAGATTATTCTCCATAACATATGGCTCTGAGCATATTCCTTTCTTAAAGGACACTGAAAGACTCTTTAGTAATATTCCCCTGGTCAGATAATTTGCAACTCAAGATATGGTCATAAACAAAGGTTACAGATATAATGATTGATGGTATTGCATAAGCATCGAGAATGTCCCAAATGTAATGGTCTTAAAGATTTCTGCTGAAGAAATCGGTAAAATAAAACAGGGCATTTGGCTACAAGTGCATCAGGCTTTAGATTTTAGAAAGGTCTAATTTCTTCTAGTCTCTGGGTCTTGTCTTCTCCTATGAATGAGCCTTTCTTCCATGGTTCCACACCTGGCCAGAGGCACATCCTGAGCATGTACTCATTCAAGGAAAACGAAAGACTCCTCTGTTCTAAGGAAAGAAAGGATGGGGGGGAGGGAGGAAAAGGAAGGGGAGAGACAAGGGACAGGTTGGCGGGAGGGACAGAGAGGGAAGGAGGGACATAGGGAAAGAGGGAGAGCCTAGTTGGCATTTTAGAAGGTGAAAAAGAAATCTGACAAGAAATTAGAGGTCAAAACTCAAAGAGAAAATATTCTTTGCAGAGCATAGTGTTACATCTTAGGATACAAACGTGTTAAAGATGAAAAGAAGGTGTAAGAAACCATGTTGCCTAGTTAGGCTCCACTCTCAACTGATGGATTCTAGAGTCACTCAGAAGATGATCTCAGCCTGGCCAAGAAGGACTCTCATACAGAGTAACTGGATTGGGAAAAGCTGTTTAAATGTGGGTGGCACTATGCCATGAATTGGGGTCCGGGACTGACTAAAAAGAGTTAGTGAAGTGGGCCACAGTCTTTTCTTCTTCTTGATGGAGACTGCAGTATAACCAGCTACCCCAAGCTCCCGATGCCATGACATCCCCTCCACAATGAGTGTGAACTCAAAGTGTGAGCTACAGAAAACCTTTGCTTTTTAAGTTGCTTTTTAAATCACAGCAATGAAAGAACATGAAAAATGTATGTAGTTTATTGATCAATCACCATGTAATTGAAGAGAAATATTTTGATAACAGGTTTAGTGTGTGGGTTTGAGAAACAGCTCACTTGCGAAAGTGCTTGTTCACATGTGGCCCTGAGTGGGACCCCCCAAAACACTATACAAAAAGCTGAACGCAGTGGCAGCGGTACACAGCCATAATATGGGTGGTTGGAAGCCTGAGACAAGAGACTAGCTGAGACAGGAGAATAACTGGGACTTATTGGACAGCCATCCTCTCTGGATCTAAGAACTCCAGGCCAGTGGAAGTCACTGCCTCACATGAGGTGGACACTCAGGTTTACCCTCAGATCTCCACACATTTACCCAGACACACAGGAAAATACATGCACATGAAGGCAGCAATTTAATATTTAATATCGAGAAATTTAACTTATTTGAAAATTGTGACATATGTTCTGTTTCTAATAGTTTAGCTGATTCTTGCCATTTGGGGGCATGAAGGCAAATGCTTCCAGTAACAAGGGAAAGATATAAACAGAAAAATAAAAACCTAAGCCTTTTTTAGTCCATGTTCTGGGAAGAATTAGTTATTTTTCAAGGAAGTTCGCTTGGCCCCATCTCTGGATGGAGTGTGATTTCGTGTTCCTCTTAGGGTTATTGGACATTGAATACTAGGCTTCCCACACCCCACATCCCTACATGTTGTTGGGTGTGGAATCAATCACATCCTAACAGCAGTCCTGCTAATTAGAGAGCAGATTGTGATTTTTCAAATTCCCCTCCAGGTGGAAGTTGTCAGCTTCTCCATCCTCACCTCTGTAGAAGGCTCATGCTGGCATAAACCTACATGAAGTGGACTGTGCAGGTTAGATATGAAAAACATCCCGTAACCAGCTGACTATGTTTGAAGTATTGCCACTCCACCATGGCAGGGGATGTATTAAATCAAAGGAACAGAAAGCACCACAGAGGGAACACTCTTTTATTTTATTTTATTTTCCTGGAGGTTTGTATTCCTGGTGACACTGTTTGGAAGCCAAGCTTTTCCCTCCAAAACTTTGGCTTTCGGACGGTGTGTGAATAGCTCTTCTCATTTGCAGAGAACAGGGAAGAGAAATAAGACGGGACCATGGCATAGGTTGTGTGTAGATTATTTTTGTTTGTCACGGTTATACAGTAGAAAAAATGGAGAGAGGGAACGAGAGGGGTTAAAAGTGAGGGATCCAGAGAGAGCTGTCAGCAACAGTTCCATGAGAAAGAATGTAAGAGATGTTAGAGATTCATAGAGAAATTAATAGAGAAAAAATAGGAATGGGAGGGATAAGTATCATCTTCAGGTTCTGATTGGAGATTAAGCAATAACACAAGATAAAAAAACAAATGCACAGTATGGTAAGATGCAAGAGTAACATAGTATGCAGTACATTTTGAAAAATTCTATGCCGTCTCAAAATAAACCTACTGCCTGTGAGCTAAGAACAGTTTTTATATTTTTAAATATTGGGGAATTAAAACCATGTCATATCGCATAAAGTTTTATGAAATTCTAATTTCCATATGAACAATGATCTATTTATTGGTGCTTGATTACCCTTACTCTTGTATTTGTAGAAATTTTTCTTACTACAACCAGAGAGTGAGTAACCATGCCTAGAAACTGGGCAGACTTCCGTACTTCAACTGGTCCTCTGTAGATGTTTCTTAGACAGTAATTAGAGAGAATAAATATTTGAAGGACCAATGGACAATGCAAATGGCTGTGATGCTATATTATTTTTATAGCACTAAAATCGCTCAGCAAATTGATAATGACTGAGTACCAATTTAAAAAGCCCCGGCATTTGTTATTACTTACTAAAGAAGTGTAAATCCTTGAAGAGACTATGTCAAGGTCATAGTGGATGATAATTTATTTAGTCTTGGAAAACTACCTATGTAGTGAGGAGGATAGTGTCCTTGAAAGTGGACAGTCTTCTGTGTTTTCTTCTTCTGGGTGGAGAGTAGAGGAGAAATGCTCACCTTTCTTTCTGCACTAGATGGATCTGGTTCTCTGAGACATAGGCACCCTTGATTCTGTGCCCTGGGTTCTGGCTTGGTGAGGAAAGGTCTTATCCTATGAAGGGGAACATCTGAGGAAGTTAGGGGTGTGTGTGTGTGTGTGTGTGTGTGTATGTGTGTGTATTTGTGTGTGTGTTTGTGTGTGTGTTTGTGTGTGTTTGTGTATGTGTGTGTGTTTATGTGTGTGTATGTGTGTATGTGTTTGTGTGTGTTTGTGTTTGTGTGTGTGTTTGTGTGTGTATATGTGTGTGTGTTTGTGTGTGTGTGTTTGTGTGTGTGTGTTTGTGTGTGTGTGTTTTGTGTATGTTTGTGTGTGTATGTGTGTGTGTGTTTATGTGTGTGTATATGTGTGTGTGTGTATGTGTGTGCGCACGCGTGTGCCTATGAGCTGGTAAAATATAAATTTTGGATGATTCATGGCTCTTCACTTTGTCCCTGCTTACTTGGGTCTTGCAGTCCTGGGAGTTAAGCTTCGGCGCTGCCATGTTCAGCAGGAGTTCTACTGATGGTCTCCCAGTCCTCTTTCCCTTTCCTCTGACTTTTCTATCTTAAGACAAAAAGACTCTCACCAGATTTCCCAATGTGAACCCCCCAAACTGCTTCTTTTGCTTCTCCATTGGTTGGGTTACAGGTCTGTGTATTATGCCTCACTGACTTTTGAGTTTAAAGTAAGTCAATTTGAGCTTTTGATACAAGCATAAAATTTAGATTTGAAAAACAAAGCTCCAGATGCCATGTCTATTTACATACTATTGTATGAGGAATCTAAAAACTAATGTGCACTGAAGTGGGGACATTGCTTATGTTTCTGTATAACCATCTAGTTATGCAAAATAATAGTTCTATAACAATAATTATAAAACTATTCTCATTTGCATTGAAGAAAAATGTACATGTCTTCTTTTACCAAATATGTTTTGACTGATGATTGCAGATACAAATAGTTCCATGTAATTGGATATCCTCCGAGTATGCACCAGTGTGTGGACTTTTTTATTTATCTTTATGGAATCATTTAATTTTAGTACATGAACACACGTGTGAAATGGTTTGTTTTAGTCTATCATTTCCAGTTCTTACAAAAGCCATCCTAATTGCTCATTACTGAAAGCTCTAAATGTAAATTTTCTACTCCAATAAGATTGACAGGAACAAGCTACCTAAAATAGAAATATAAATGGATGTGTGAATGAACGTCTTGCTTTTATTCAGAATTTTGAAAATGGTTCATAATGTCCTATAATTTACAATTTTAAAATTGATGAAATTCTTAGCAATGTAAAATTAGAACTAGTGATAGATAAAATTTGTTTCAGGTATTACTAAAAATACAACATTTCTAGTTTTGATAAATGTTGAGGTTATTAAATGCATAGAGAATTTAGTCCCAAGAATGCTAAGCATTAATAACTGCAATACAGTTTATGATATGATTTAGGCATCATAAATAATTATAGACACATATAGCTCTAGAATAACTATGAAATCACTATGTTATAGGAGGCAAACACAAACTTTGCCAGTAGTAGTCATGATCTCTAAACAGTGGGAAGATTTGCATCTAGATTTAAATGGAACAAAATTTAACTTGTTCAAAAAATTACAAAAAAAGTGAGTTTATGAACATGGAGCATAAAGTTTTAATCAATGCCAACATGGGTATCACTAAGTGATGGGGATGGGTGTATTGCTGGATATGCTTCATTGATATTATAAAGCAGAATGTGGAAGAGATGCAGGTAATTCAACCCTGACAGGAAAAATCAAGATACTCTGTGTGGCACTATAAGAAAATATCTATACAAAATTGGAACAAACTGGTTCTTGATTAGTTTTAAATAGTTTGAAGCAATAGAAAAATCAAGTGTGTCTAAAAATAGGTGTTGACAAACTATAGTCCATGGGCCAAGTCTGGTCCAGATCCTGCTAGTAAATAAAGTCTAAGTGGCACATAGTTGTGTCCAGCCCTTAGTATATTGTGCCTGGCTGATTTAACAGTTAATTGAGTAGAGTTGTTGTAATAAAGATTGTATATTCTGCAACCAAGAGTATTGATTATTTGGACCTTTAAAGAATGAAAAAGCTTGGCTCTTGTTATAAATATATACCTGGTTATCTTTTGGAATTTAATGGATAATGTTGAACTTTATATCTTTATATATATTGTCTTTATTGAATTATCCACAGCACTGTCTTTGGGACAGAAATGTTATGGAGCTCTAAAGAGGAAGCCCTGTGAAGGGGCATAAGAAAGCAGTGCTCAAATGGGAAGTAATAACCTGTCACATCTGTGGAAAAAAAAAAAATGTTAGCATCTTTAGAAATCCGAAGTTACAAATAAGAGAGGGGGGAGAGAGAAAGGAATGAAGGAAGGGAGAAAAGGAGAAAGAGAAGAAAGAGAGGAAGGGTGGGAGAGGGGGAGGAAGGAAGGGAGAGAGGGAGGAAGGAAGGGGGAAGGAAAGAAGAATAAAAAATAATGAAGACAAACCAGAGCCATAATACTGATTAGCACACAAAACAGGATGCTATCAAGTGTGGGAGAGAATACTGGGCTACAATCTTCATATTCTATTCAAGAATATTTCAACAATTTCTTAACCAAATGGGCTGGTAAGAGATGAAAAATAATTTTTATATCTTAGAGATATGAACTGTCCTAAATCAAGTGCAATTTTGAGAGATTGTTTAGGTGGTCTCTAAATAATAGAATCTTCATAGTTTTGATATTTTATTAGGAACATTTAATCTTTTCCAGAATTCTTGGTGATATAAACTAGAAAGTTTTATCTATTAAATAAGGAGTCTTGGTGACTGGAATTCACCATCTCTTGAGATGCCATTTTGTTTTTCAATAAAACATCACCCACATTTATTGCTCAAAATATACCTACTCCCACCAATTTTTTTTTCTATCAGTACAGAACCATTTATACGGTTTATCCTTTATCCATGTATGTGAGCTGATACTCAATTTTTTTCCTAGTCATTCTAAACTTTAGAAAAAAAAATTTGGTGCTAGAGACTCGGTGACTTGTAATTAAGAGGACATTCTTCTTTTGAAGAGGATCTAGGTGTTAGTCTAGCACCCACATGGTAGCTCACAATCACCTGGAACTCTAGATCCATAGGATTGGTAATTTCTCTGGACTTCATGAACAATGCATACATGTGGTATACGTACAGACATACATGTATACAAAACACACATGATATATATTATATGTCTTCCAATGGAAAAATAATATATCCTAGCTTGCATGTTCTCTTAGCCTTAGAGCCTGTTTCTCCTTCCCTTATGTTAATTCATAATAAACTTAAGCTACTTGGTACTGCCTAGACAGAGATGACCATGGTTAATTGGCTATACCTCTTTCCATTTGATTCGCAAAGTACCCCACAGATACACACATGATATTCTGATTAAGGAACTTCCATTTCACCTAGACAGAGTGCTTATTTTAAAGCAGGTACTCATTGGTCCACCTTCCCTAGTTTCAAGGGTAATCCACCTCTGCTAACCTTTCACTTCCTAATGATCACTCTGTGTGCTGGATGTTTTCCTCAGCAACTCTCCTATATTTCTGTTTAGGGAACTCTGTCTTTTTCACACTCTGCAGCAGAGGCCTCTCAAGTGATGATAACTGTCCTTCTCGCATAGAGTTTTAGAAATAAGTATTATTGGTTTGACACTGTTGAAAGCAAGAACTAACATCTGGACATGATGAAAAGAGGCATCAGAGAGAACTCAGGTTGGTCAAGGACTCATACTTCTCCAAAAGTAAAGATTCATTATAGAGGGCTCTGAAAGAATATTAGTGTCAACAGGGTTCTCTTTGGCATCTTTGGATACAGATTTAATGGCTTTCTTTTTCATTACCTTAAAAAAAGATGCAAGAGAAATTGGTTTTCTGTGTGTGTGTCTGTGTGTGTGTGTGTGTGTGTGTGTGTGTGTGTGTGTGTGTAATCACCTTTAAAACTAATGAGCAGGCAATGCTAAGGGATCTTCTTATTAATTAATATTTTATTTAAAGAAGAATAATTAAGTTAATTGAAAATAAACATATTGGTTCCCAGGTAACAAGAAATGGCTGCAGCCTCACATTTTATTCTGTTTCTTTGTTTTTCTGTGTTAACACTGTTTTATAAGAAGTCGCATCCATGTAATTGCAAATGTGACTGGCTTGCATCTCTAAGTGGTTCCATGGGGCATTTTCTACTTTTCTGTGTCTCAAAAACTTAAACATAGCTGACAAGGTTATCATTTCATAGCTGTTGAAATGGTGCCATTCATCTGCTATGATGTAATTTTCCATAGTCAGTCCAAACCGTAACTGTGCATAACAATTCCATTGATATTCTGTCAAATGTCACAAGCTTTCAAGTTCAGTATCTACACATTTATTGCACTGAAGCCAGAGATTACCTGAAAATCATCTCGTCATTTGCTTCTTTCCATTAGATCAAAAAAAGATATAGAGGTCACGAGAGGGGGCTCCTGCTGGTTTCATGCATATGATGAAATGGTAAAAATTGTTTGCTGAATACTGGAATAATGATTTCTGAGTACTTGCCTTGGTGGCAGAATTCTAGTTTCAATCTCTCATAGGACAGGTTCTGAAGCAAATGAATGAAATGTTTGGTGTCTATTCCCCAACCTGTGCTTCCTTAGCAGGTGTTAGTCTCTGTGGCTTCTATGGAGCATCATTTAAGTATAAATATTAAAAGACAAAGCTCAAAGAAAAAGAGAAGTTTTATGTTTGTTTTTTGCTTTGCTTTGCTTTGCCTAGAAATACATGATAAGGCTTAGAATACAAACTTTGGTATCTGTCAGAATAGAATTTCGAATGCTTGTCGGATTGTTTTCCTGTCAGAAGACTTGAAAGAACAGTAATGACCCTTTCTGAACTCTCATAAAGGGAAATACTGAGGAGACTCAGCCTTACACCCTTTAACAGCCCTCACAGTAGTAATTCTGACACACATTCATTATGAGTAGCAGATGGCTGTCGTCATCGTTCCTATTTTGTACAAATGGAGGGGAGAGTATCAGTAGTTTTCTCCATTAACAGAGCTAAGCCCAATCTCATACCTATGAAATGATTATACTGACTCTGTAGACTTCATGTAAGAATTAAAAACAGGTGATTCACAATGAGAAAAATGTCTCTAAGAGTCCAGAAGAATGATATGTTTTCATTGAAAGTTTTCCTGTCTGGGTTTGTTTGTTTGTTTGTATGTTTTGTCCTTTTTTTCTTTTTTAAGAAAAGCTTAATACATTAATTCAGGAGCCCTGTCTGGAAGTGAAAAGAGTCATTTGTCTCTTTGTACCCGTTAGAAGGTTCTCAGTTGTTTCCTGTTTGACCACATGAACCTGTGTTGTGGGTAGCACATGACAGCATTTTTGCCAAGATATTGTCTCTAGGTATGTTTCTACAGCTTCAAGTCTTTCAGGTTAGGGAAGGTTGCATACCCAAACAGGGAGAACCCACCAACCATAGTCAGCCTTCAAAATTACTTCTGGTGATCAGTGATGCATTCCTTGAGGGAAAATGGGAAAGATGCTTCTTTTCTGCTCAGTGATTTCTTGGGTTCTCTGGAGATTGTACATATAACATAAACCTCCGCCATCCGCATTCTGTTAGAAACCAATGCTCTTTGTGGAGTTCTATTGATTAAGCAGACAGTATAGGTTTTTGCTACACTGATAGGTCATCAGAAGATGCATTGAAGTGAATCTAAATTCTTTTCAAATATATACAGATCAAATATACACAAAAGCACTGTTAATGATAATACATTTTCTTCAAGGTTATTAGCCCAAGAACTAAATGCTCTAAGGTTAGCATTTGCAAACCCTTGTTCTAGTAGTTTTCTTTTGCAAAATGTAAGCTGAGAAAATGAACAGAAACAAAATCAAAGATTTTCCCTCCGTATCATAAGAAATACAGATATATCCAGTCTTTGTAGAGTTTAAAATAAAAGACCTGAAAAGGTATAAAATAAATTACAACAACAACAAAATTTTATGCAAATAAATGGAGAACAAACATAGACTTAAAGAAGGTGGCTGCTTTTAGATTTCTCCGGAAGTGGCGGGAGTTTTGATAACATGTCATATGTTGTGTGGCGTAGGCAATTATAGCATGCTTTCACAGCTCTGGAGGCAAGAGCTCTGATATCAAGGAGACAGGAAGTTTGGTTCCTGTAGAGGTCACTTTCCTTTGTACATGGCAGTCTTTCTGTCCTCACAGGTTCTCCTTGTGTTTACATGTATTGATCATTTCTTCTAAGGTCTTCTTAACATCATTTTCTAATTCAGTTAATTCTTTAACGACTTCATCTGCAAATACCGTCATATTTCTAAGGAACAGATAATTAGAAGTCCAGCAGATGTATGGGGTGGTATTGGGTGTGGATTCAGTCCATTCCAGAAACCATCAACAATAACCCTGGCAGGGTTGCCTAATACAGTCTTAAAATGAAACTGTATTAGAATCATATGCAACTTGGCTACAATTTGGAGGGACTGGGACACAAAGAACTGATACACTATAAATTCCCAAGTAATTTATCTATAGTTGCACACTTGGAGATTCAGGTAGAATCAGAAAGACATATCCTGGGGTTGGGCTGTGGCTGCACAGTGAATGATGGGAAAACTGGCTTTCTACATTTTTTTTATTGCTCTTAAGAATGCTTTGAGAGTGTTAATCTATATATCCTTCAGTTATATCTATCTACAGTACCTCCCTGAAAATTAAAATTTAGACCTGTTAAATATATCATCTAATTATAGGCAAAAATATATAACCATTTTATGTTGCTATGGATGGCAAAAAAAATACTAAGGCTAAAATATATATCCATGTTTTCTAAAGCAAAGAGTAAACTCTGCGTAGAGTGGCATTGTTTTGGTATTGCAAATCTATTCAATACTAACTTGTTGTATGACATAGACTATCTGCTTCTGTGTTTAATCTATGGTAAGAATCACTTTTCTTGAGTCCCCTAGAAAACACGAAAGTCCTCCCATAGAAGAATGAGTGTGGAAAGGCTAATGATGTCTTGGTAACATTATGGAAATAGTTTTGACCTCAGGAGTGTCAAAAAAGCTGAGCATACTTTATGAATCCGGACGGATCATAATTTTTGTTGTTGTTGTTAGCTGACTCATACAAGAGAACGCATCCTAACAGAAATGCCTCTGAACTTTTGAAGGATGGCATTCTTACATTGGCCACGATACAGCAGAGGATTTTTGTGGCATGAGTCAGGTCAGTGCTTTTAGATTTTTGTTCTTCGCGAAGCAGAGGAATTGTCTTCGTTTTGAATCCATGAGTTTTTCTGCTTTGTGTGTTGTCTGGTTTTCCCCTTTTATTAAACAGATTCTATTTTCATTCAATATAATCTGGATACAGTTTCTCCTCTCTCTCCCTCCCTAGTGCCCCCCACACACATTTGCTCCTATCTGAATCTACTTCCTTTGCAAGTCTCATTGGAAAATAACAAGATTCCAAGAGATAACACCACCACAAACAACAAAACATGAAATATAGCACATGAGATGAGAACAATCATTTTGAAGTTGATCAAGGCAGGTCAATAGAAGAAGAGCCCCAAGTGAGGACCCATGCATCAGAAACCCATTTGTTTACATATTCAAGAGTCCCCCCCAAAAGTACTAAATTGGAAGCTATAATATTTATGCAGAGGACCGGGTGCCAACATGCATAAGCCCTGGAAAGCTTTAGTATTTTTCCTTTAAGGTGTTATTATTTATTCTGTTTTTCTTTCTTTCCTATTCTTTGACTGTTTACTTGTATTTAATAAATTAGGTCCTTACCACTCACCCTATTCTCTTTCCTTACGCTTCCTAGAAGCACTGCTTACTGAGGACTCCCTGACCTACTTTCTCATGTGTTCCTGCATGTGTGTGACCCACTAGGTGTAAATAGGGTTGCCTGCATGAGCATGGGTGGAAGATGTTTACTGGAGCATGGGCAGCATATCAGTGGCCACACACCATAAACTTCAGTAGTCCCTAAGTGAAAGGTACAGACATAGGGGCCCTTCCTCCTTCCAGGATGTGATGTTAATGAGTCAGTCTTGTGCTCTCTTGTGAAGGGAACCATGGCTGCATTAAGTTCATGCTGTGTTGTGTACAGAAGACATTTCATAGTAGTCTCCCCAACTTCAGATTCTTAAATTATTTTTGTTTTCCCCTGTACCATGTTCCCTGAGCCTTGGGGATGAGAAGGATGTGACACAGAGTCTTAATTAGGGCCACATAGCTTCAACTCCTTTGTTGTTTGTTGTGTTTCTCGTTACTTTTGTGAAGCATAAGAATTAATACTAGGGGCACATGGGCTCTCTCTATAGAGGGACTTGAGATAAGTCTTTTAGGTTTTGCTGCCATTATGGACTCACTTCTTAGTAATGACACACTAAAACAGTCACATACATACATACAAAAGGGTATGGCTATGCTCCAATCAAACTTTATTTGCAGAAACTGAAATTTAATATAATTTTCATGTGCTATATAGTGTTCTTTGTGGTCAATGCTTTAAACATTTAACAATATTAACATAATTAATTTTCAGCAGAACCAAAGTAGACAGTGAGGAAGGGTAGCTCTTATGATAGCCAACTGACACAGGCTCAAAGGTGTGAACTTGCAGTGAGATGAGAGATCAGGAGTCATGCGTAGATAGACCCTAAGAGACTTTTTTGACCTATATACAAAATAGAAACAGTACTGATAGTTTCAGGAAGGTGCTGCGGTTTCATATGTGCCACCAACATGGCAAATGACAAAATGACTTCTTACTAGCTACAATTACCAAGATGGCTAGTGATTTTTATTAACAAATGGAACATTCTGGATTAATCTTACCATGAACTTACTTTTTCATCTTCTACAAAAAAAAAATCAGTTTGTTATAGAAAAAAAATCCTAGATGAGCATAAGTTGTTTTAGGAATTTTTTTTTCTCTACATCTCATTTTATTCATCTTTGATGGAAAGTTGGGGAAGTGGTTCACTAAAAATTCTGAATACTCTGAATCTAGAAATGCTAATTGGCTTGCCTGTATCCTTATTTCCCCATTGAAAAACGAGAGTGAAGCAATATGGCCATTCCCCTGGGAAGTATAGGAATTTAAAATTATCCCCCAGAGAAAGAAGGTTCAACACTTCAGGTCATTTTAATTAACCAACAAAAGATCCCATGAGACCATGGGGGATGATTGACTCCTCTTCCATTTTGAATTGCTTACTCATGCTAGTTGCAAATTTCCACTTTTTGAAAATTAAATTTCTTGTCTGTGTGAGTGAAATATAATATTTATTTTATCTCAGCATTCCATTTATCCTTCATTTAAACAGAATCCTGGAATACATAGATTAAACTAGTAGTATTTAAACCCCAATTAGAATATAGATCCCACCAGTCTAATGTAATTAAATGAGAATGGACATCTTGGATAACCATGAGAAGCTTCTGCTACCCAGAAGCTTGTTCCCTGTTATCTATCTATCACATCTTTGTTTAGTTAACACTAAACCAAGTTAACATTGGTTTAGTTAATGCCACTTCAGTTCTCCCACTAACTTAAAATAGACTTGTGCCTCTATGCTCTTTAGAAGCCTTGGCTAGAGGTATTTCATGGGGTTAGATACATTAGTCAGGGTCCTTTGAATCAAATCATACTATGGTAGACTGACTTGATAATAACTGGAATATACAAAGATTTCTACTAAGAAGTAGAGATTAAACATAACAAAAGATCCTATTCTTGAAGGATGGTAAAAAGAAAATGAGAAATACATGAAATAAGATTTATCATGACAACGACTAGATGGAAACCAATTTAGATGATTTGAGTAGTGTCAGCCATCCTGAGCAGCCAGCATCTGAACTTGCAGGATGTGAAGATAAGCATGATGATGTTGCTGAACATGATAGAATTGAACCCACAGTTAAAGCCTCTGTAGACATTGCTTACATAGTCCTCCAAGTTGCCCAATAAGTTAAGTGGTATTAATCAGTTGACAAAACAGGAGTCTGAGATGCATCGCACTTTGATCATTTGCTGAACATGAGAATTTATAAGTATCGGCACCAGCATTTGAAGCTAAAACTCGGGTTTTAGAGTACTATATTGCTTCTCAAAAAGAGCAATCCATGCAAACTGGCTAGAAATCCCTGTGTCTGTTTTGAGGTCAGTCTTACATCCTCACAGTCAGCAGCTTCCATGAACTAGAAACCACTGAAGCAAGTTCAAGAAAAGGGGGCAATGAATTGATGCACTCCATCCAGTATGCTTGCAAAATTACTTAAAAGATGTGTTTGTAAAAATATGATAGTATGCTATTATTCAGAGTTAGCTTGAGGAAAATAAAGTGATTTGGCTAATTATTTCCAAATCAGTTTGATCATTTTCAGTTTAAACTTAGGAGCTATGGAGTGTGTGAAATAAGCTGCATTACATTACTTTATCTCACCATGTAGTGTTTGCTTCTAAAACAGCCTTGTTCAATTACTGGATGAAATGTGGTATTACTTTCTTCCTTTAGTTTGAATCCTAGGTAATAACCACAGAGTTTGTATCAACATGGAAACAAAAGATAAACCCAAATTTATATTTTCACAGGAGATATTTTTTTATTCCTACATCATCAGAACAACAACAGGACATTGTTTTGACATGTCTTAAGTATCATTGGGAGGGATCTGGGAGCTACATAATTCTGTGGCCATGGCTGCACACTGACTTAATAACACCAACCACAGTAGAATTCAATAAAGGAAAGGCAAATGAATTGATTCAAGTAACTATTTTTAAAACAGCAGTTAATGACAAAAATAATACATTTTAATTTACGAGTTCTTTTCCAAAGTGTTTATAAACCATCTATTAACTGTGGGAATTCTTCCACTGGAAAAAAAATGAGTTGTAGATTAAAAACATAGGCTGAGTTTTCCTTTATATACCAAGAAATGTCATATCTTCAAGTCAGATTGCCTCATTACATGACACCACATAATGGAAACTGATTTCAGTAATTCTTCCTTTCCTATAGTTCAACCCTCTGAAGTATCTATTATTCATTTATCCTAGTATTATTAGAATGAAAATATATAAGTCATTGTATCTGGAAAGTCATGGAAATTTAAAAATATTATATAGCATGGTCTATGAGAGATACATGAATAAATAATTGTAAAACAGTAATAATGATATTGACACTGATGTTTCCGACATTTATAGTGTTCTTTCTATGTGCCCAGTGCCACAGGAAGCAATTCCTTTGCACTCTCATCCTCAGAAGATGGCTTTAAGACACTGGTACTACAGAGAAAGGAGAAGCTTGGAGAATAGCTTGCCCACAGAGCTAGTAAGTGGTAAATCAAGATTTCAGTAGGTTGGTCAGACTCCCAAAACATGCTTGTTACATTTTGATGACATTTCCCTCAGTGTTCAGCTGGTTTTTATTCAAAATGATGAGCTAAAACTTTATAAGGTCAAGTCAGTTTGGGAACAGTGGATCAAAATGAGTTAAACAGGTTTATTAACAGAAGAGGTTTTTACACTTTTGATATGATAATATTGAAAGTTGTCTCCAAGAAAATAACAGCATGAATTTTAGCCATGTATGTAGAATTATATAACCAATCCCCTATATAAGCATGTGTCAACACACACACACACACACACACACACACACACACACACACACACACACACACACACACACGACAGCAGTGGATAAAATAACAGCCTGCTTCACAAAATATTTAATGTATTTTTTTAAAGGTGAGTATTAAAAAATTTGAGTGATAAAGAATGAAAAAGATTTAGTGTAAAGATTAAACATTGAATGTTTCATGGGAAAATACAAAAATTTAAAAGGATAGTGGGTGGAGAGAAGACAGTGTGAAACTAACAACTTGTTTTTGTTTTGTTTTTTTTAATTTTGGAATAGATAAATGGCACAGTTAAATAAAGATAAATGACGTGAATAGAAAATTCTCCAAAAGACATTGTAATCCCAGAAGGCAAGGATGGAGAGGTCTTGCCCCTGAGGTTGGAGTAGAGAGAGACTGAGAAAGGGTTTACCCCTCAACGTTTCCAAAGATGGATTTTGTAGAAGCAGCTAGAGTCAGAACAAAAGGGGGGGGGGGGAAACAAACAAATAAGCAAACAAAACCAACCTGGAGCTCTTCCAACTAAGGAATTGTCAGTGACCCTCCAGAGAGCAGGTTACTTGAGCAGTGGGAGCTAAAACCCTATTAGACAGAGGTTAATAAAGGGGCAGGTAAAGATTGGAGAATATTCTTATTTTATTGGCAGATAGATATTGAAGCAGTGACAGTGACGAGGGCAGCTTCATTTAAAGATGAAATCTGGATGAAATCTGGATAGAGTGGAATGTAGAAATAGGTACATGGTTAAGTGATGAGGGTGAATTGAACAGGGATTAAGAACCAATATTCCAGGAAGATTTTAGGACTGGAAAGTCAAAGATGTCAGTGGGCCTTACTAGGTCAGTGGGCTCTACTGATATCAGGAGAAATGTGAGAAGAGAGTAGAACTGGGGAAATTCTTAAAAATATAAGAAGGAAAGGCAAAAAGTAAAAGAATTTCTTTCTTACCTGACCCATCCAGTGAAATAGAAAAAACAAACAAACAAACAAAAAACAAAAACAAAACAAAACAAACAAAAAACAAATACAAAACAAAAACAAACAAACAAAAAAAACCATTCCTGCATCTTTGCAGTTGATTAGACCATAAATAGAAAGATTTAAAACACTTCTGACCCATTATTTGGGCTAAAAGTTAATTTGGCCAGACGTTGTAACATTGCTTTGTTTTGGCCTTTTGTGCTTGTATGTGTATTTTAAATTTCGACTTGCAAACTTTTCATAGAGTTTGTCCTAAATAATATAAGTAATTCATAAGTGGCGTTCAACTTAGACCGAGTACCCTGAGATTGAAGTGTATAAAAATTCTCTGAATTTCAGGTGCAAAAAGAAAGAAGAAACTAGGAAATGAGCCTGGAAAGATTAGCAATCTATGGTGATGAAAAAATATTTGCAACAAATGATCAGAAACCACTAGAGTAGGTGAAGCTTGAGAGAGTGGTTCAAGGCATCAGAATATGTGACGAGAGCAGATTCAGAAATAGACAATGCAAGAAGATTTGCATCGGCACCTTTACCTCCTGGAACATTGATGCCACTGTCTGTGCTCCTCAAAGGAGAGCAAATTTTCAAAAACACTGATTGTCTCCATTTCCATTTGTGTTCACACTTGGACTGCAAAGACGGAGAAGACAATGCCATATAAAATAAGGGCAGCATGTTGAAGTAAGAACATTGAAAATGGGCCAATATTGGGATTCTATCTGGTACTGTAAAAATGCCACAAAGCTAGTACATGGAAGTAGCACTCCCCCCCCCCCCCCCAGATTTGAAGGACTGCCCACGTACTCTTGCAGGTTCTATGGGAAGTCTCGTAAGACTACTGTGAGATCTCCTCCTATATAAAGACATGTGTGGACAGTGCTTAGTAGAGTGTTTTGGGTTTTTTGTTTTGCTTTTTCGTTTGTTATTTATTTGATTTTTGATTTCTTTGGTTTTGGTTTGTTTTTTACACGGTAAGCCACAATATTCTTTTTATGTTCTTTCTCATTCAGGATAACCGTGGTTGATTCCAGGAAGGAAAAAAATCTATCCCAGGTCTACCCAAATATGTGAACAAAAACAATATACCTCCACAAAAGTTAGACATTACTATTTGAACTAGGATACTGTGTATTATGGCTTTAAATCTTCCAAAATAAACAAAAAAAATTGAGAAAAAAATACTACCACTTATGGAGGAGCCATTTAGGCCCAATTTGTAAAAGATATTTATAGAACACCTATACCACACCAGGGTTTATTGTAAGAGAAAACAATACTGAACGAGGCAGCCAAATTTCAGACTTTTCTGGAACCTGTACTCTAGCTTCTTTCTGAATGTTTATGTATATGCTTTTAGTAGGTACATTGTATTATTATTATTATTATTATAAATAAGACAAATCTAAAAGATAGGATACATAGCCAAACAAGTGATACGATTGCTAATTTGAGCTTTAAGAGTCTGTGTAGTAGGTGGGAAAACATTACACAGTCTTCTGAATAGTATTTCCTTTCGAACCCCCAGAAACTGAGTAAGAAGATATCTTTTATAACAAAAGGACTGTGTAAATATGTTAAAAAGTAAGATCTTGTGGATGAAGATAACTCCCTGGGTTATCTGGGAGCATTCAAAGTATTCAAGTGTTTCTTACAAACAAAAGAATGAGGCAGAGGGTGGTCTTGGTGTAAGTAGTTTGAGAAAAACCGTGTAAGTAGTTTGAGAAAAACCCTACTGTCTTTGAAGGTAGAAGAAAAAGACTGTGCCATGGAGCATAAGCAGCTTCGAGGAGCTAGAATTTCCAAAATAAAATGATGTCCTATTGATTCTAGGAACCTTTAAAACATATTAGACTTTTGACCTCCTGACACTTAAGCTAAAGTATATATGCTAGCGTAGGCTACTAATTTTATGGTAAATTGTGATATAAGCAACAAACAGTGATACAGGAAGTGAAAGAAGAGACAGAGCACATTCCTGACAACATCTTCCCTAAGACACATTACGCCTGACCATACCTTCTTATCTCGATACCACAAGGAAGCATTCTGTGATGCGTAACAAGGGACCTGAGCTAGATCATACAGAAGAGACAGTGTTAATGATAGGAGCATGGAAGAGCTTCTAATACTGAAAAGGAACAATGAAGCTAAATTCTTAAGCTAAGTCTGGATCCAACATCGGGAACAAAGTGGATGTTTTATCTAATGTGCCCTCTTCTCTCCAGCGGGCTTCAGAAGAGCTGTTAGTGTCCCCATACTCTCAGTCTATAGGGTTGGATGGTGTATGAACAGAATTGCAAGACACAGCTACAAGACCAGCCACCCATGTGTTAGAAAGAAAGAAAGAAAGAAAGAAAGAAAGAAAGAAAGAAAGAAAGAAAGAAAGAAGAAAGAAAGAAAGAAAGAAAGAAAGAAAGGAGGGAGGGAGGGAGGGAGGAAGGAAGGAAAGAAGGGAGGAAGGGAGGGAGGGAGGGGGGAAGGAGGGAGGGAGGGGGGAGGAAGGAAGAAAATTGACTCTTTCCTTGTCTAGACTCATCTTTCTAAGCTTCCCTTGGAGAAATAAATTCTCATCGTTCCAGCTTAGGTCAAGAGTCTTGGTTTCCACTTACAATATTCTGCCAAAGACTCCAAATTATATGAAATGTCTGCTCAAGAAAGTCAAGATTATTATAAGCTGTTCATAAAGAAGAACATATTTATTTTGCTATCTCTGGTTACATCTAGGGTGATAATTTTAATCCTATCTAATTCATGTGGTTTAGAATTTGCATTAGCAAAGAATGTGTGAGACAATGTGCGAGATATATGATGTATGAAAGATAATAGATAGATGAACATTCATTACAAATTTGACTTTATACCTAGAGTTCTTGCCATAAAACATTGTCATATCTAGGGTTCATATGTATTAAAACACTATGACTCTGAGCAACTTAAGGAGGAAAGGTTTATTTTGGCTTAAGACTATAAAGTCACACTCCATTGCCAAGGAAAGTCAGGGCAGAAACACATACTGGGAACCTGAAGGCAGAAGCTGATGCAGAGGCCGTGGAGAATGCTGCTTACTGGTTGTTCTCCATAGCTTGCTCATACTTCTTTGTTAAAGCATCCCAGGACCTGGATGGCAACATACACAATGGGCTGGACCTTCAAATATCAGAAATTAAACCCAGTATAGAGTTAGCTACAGGAAAATAATATAATGTCTTTCCCCCTAAACTGAGAGTCTTTCTTCCCAAATAACTCTAAATTTGTCAAGTTGGTAGAAAATTATTCGGAACAGACATAGAAAACAGTAAGCTTAGAGTATGAAAGAAAAGATCTTAAAATGTCATGGGATTTGGGTTGATTAGAAGGTGTGTGCCAAGAGATGTGTGTGCACACGGACAGGACAGCAGAAGACAGAGTCCTATCTAGTAGGCTATGGTTGGGTGGGACTAAAGAAAATTCCCATAAGCGGCCATTAGAAATTCCAGATAAGCAAAAAAGAATGAAAGAAAGCATCTAAACACTTAGAGCCATGAAAATAATCAGCAAGAACTGGACCCAGCCACCAGTTCAGGTGAGGGGGCTTGAAGAAGGGAAAACTCAGCTCACAGTCTAGCACTGACCGGCAGTTGGGTAATAAATAATGATTATAAGGCTGAAAGGCATCGGTAGTCACAAAACAGCATACTTTGAGAGTTTGGCTGGTAAGCTTGGGGATACAAGGTCAAGTTCAAATTGAACTAAAAATGTTCCTAGGATAAACTGGCTTTTAAACAGCTTCATAAATAGTCAAAGGTTGACAGTTCCAACAAAACAGAACTTGAAATTAATTAAAATGTGCCTCTTTGGTTTCAAAGCACAGAACCATTATGCAAGTGAGGAGTTACGGCCATGCGCATCACTGGAGGTCTGGAATCACACTTGATCCCCAAGGTGAACTAGTTTCCATGAACCTGACTCTGTAATGATAGCTATCATCTTCCTCTTTTTTGTTCTTTTTTTTCTTCTTCTTCTTTTGGTTTTCCCTTTAAAAGAACTGCTTGACTTCTTTAGTGAAGATAGCTGAACTATGCTAGGCAAAATTCAGGAAAACATGTTGAATACTGAGTGGCAGTGAAGACCCTAGAGGGAAAGAATTTCCATGACAAAGTGTCCGCTTCTTGTGGAATCTTTGAAGTAGGCAAACTGGCTTGCACATACCAAATTCCTTTTGCTTTGTTTCTTTTTTTAAAATTAATCATTTGAACATGTTGGGGCTTCAGATGTTTACTGGGTGATTATAAACACCATGAAGTACCAAAGGAAAGCTCCGGGGACACCATATTCATCCTCATCATCTTTTTAGATTTTATTTTGATGCATCATCAATTGGAATTTTTAATTTCAACTACTCTCAAGTGTCGCAGTAATTTTACAAAGTTTCTTATCAAAGTTCTGTGCTCTTTGATAAGGGTAATTAAACATGCCAAGTTTGTTTATGGAGGTCTGAGTACTCAGCCAACCCTCCAGCAGCTCTGATTGCATGTGTAGTCTACTTCTTTCCTTGTTTTAATTTTATGATGCTACAGTAACATACTCTCTTTCAATTCCTTATAAATCTTGTACTAAAAGTACAGAAAAGGAACCTGATCAGTGGTAGGCTAAAGACATTCTTCTTTGTTTTATTTATTTTCTTCCTAATGGGAACCCTTCATCAAGTAGAAATCAAATATTAATTATATTAGTTCCTTGACATAATCCCGCACACTTCTTATGCAGACAAAAATGCCATTGATTTTTATAAACCAGTAGAAAGTTTGATATTTTTTTCTGACACTGAAAGTTTTGTTTGGAGAGAGGAGAATGAAAGCCAGTTCAAAGTAATCTATCTTTCTACATAAGTATTTCTGTGGCACTTATCACAGCGGTATCTAGGCACTCAAAAGCACTATTAAACTAAAACACATACACCAGGGGGAAGGGGGGAAAGTTAGAAGCTAAGAAAATAGAAAGTTTAAAACATCAACAGAAAAGGGGGAAAAATGTCCCTTTTCTCAGGGACAAACAATAGAATTTTGAGGAAATCCTTGGGAGTTATAATATATACATACTTACTCTAGTGCTTCATCCATCACTTTATTTAAAGGCTTGTGGAGGACTATTCCAGGTCTTTGATTTCAGTACAAAATACTCGTGAGATGTGGAAAACTAAGTTTGGAATATGACTCTTGCTATAGCACTCTAGATGGGAGAACAGAGAAAGAAAACACACAAACAAACACACACACACTCGAACCACAGGGTATTTAAAACTCTCTAGTAGGGCAGTCCCCCTTTTTCAAAGGAGGGATTTTCAGAAATCTTGAAGTTCAAATGGGATTTAGATTGTCCAGGCTTACCTCGAACTTTGCCTATCTACAAGCAGACACATGTATGAAAAAGGTTGTTTGATGGTGAACTAAATAAAGGGCTTAAGTCATAAATGAGATTCTAAACTGAGTTTAAAAGTTTGGTATCTTTTATCCATGTCTATACGATTGAAAAAACTATAATATTAAATCCCTATGCTAATCAGGAGGGTAGAACAGTTTGTAGTATCAAAGGCTATTTATTCTATTATCTTGTCATATGAGAGGAAAATTGCTCAATAATTGCCTGATTTTATATAAAATATAATCTATTGTAGAATTATTATATATGAAAATTCAAATGTGAAAATGAGCCAATTTCCCTTAGCATGTGTAATTTCCAGAATTGTATTATAACCTAGCTTAACATATTGAAAAAAGACATGTTAATGGGGAAGGAATAAATATCTAATTTACAGTGTAGTAACCACCATAAAGTTTTATTTGTATGATGAAGTAATTTCTGTGTCAGAATATTTCCTGGTTCATTTCATTGTGTGTAACCCCCTGAATCTTATGATTTCTCTCCTATTTTAACAAAAATGGTTCAATTTTTATGTGACCTTGTTATAGTATCAGAAACACTACTGATAGAAATTGTATTTCAAAGAGTAAAGCCATCCTCACTCCAGATTTACGTACAAGTTGGCAAATTAGAAGTATTTTAATAAGGCCGGCAGTGATAGTTGAGAAATAAGATTTAAACTGAGCTTCTGTGCCAATGAGTGCATTAACTTTATTCAAAAATAGTGTATGTAAAATGGCACGCAACTGACATGAGCTGATTATGATAATGTCTCAGTGCAAATTTTTGAAAATCAGGTACTATAAAAATATACCATTAACTTTATGTTAATAAAATATTTTGCTTGATGCCTTTTAAATTATTCATTTGAAGTAGTCTAAAAATATAAAAGAACTCTTATTATCATTCAATTTACATGATTACTTTTAAGTTCACTTTTTTGGTTTAACATAAACAGAGTGTAAAATTCACATCAAGCTTTTGGTATTTAAAATGTGCAATTTTTATGCAAAAGTTGAATGCTGTGTTACATTTTTAAGGTTGTCATTAGTATAAATATAATTTTGACTTCTGATTTGAAACAATTTAACCCTTAGGAGAAATTATCATGTTTCCCAGGTTGACTCATTATGGCTGCTTTGATTATAGATGGAAACCTTTGTAAAAACACTTTTTAAAGAATCTAAGCACAGCCTTGCAGCCCCAAGGGTTTCCACAGATTCATGTGATGGAATGATAAAAATTACCAGGAAAAGAGACTCCTCCCTGTCCCTTGCTCAAGAGTTCAGCTTTGATTTTAATTATTAATCAACCACTGTGTGCCAAGGAATGCATGGGGCTCTTTATGGGTTTACTCAAAGGGCACATCCCTGGCAGTCTCTCCTTGCTAAATATCAAATCAAATCAAACCATGAATTAACAACATTCTGTCAACAGTGTTGGACACAATAGAACCAGGAAAGTATATATATATTACAAATAAAAAAAAATGATCAACAGAAATTAAAATAGGTCAAGAGCCCTAGATATAGTGAGGCTTGATTTGAGCAGAGGGGATACTTTTTAAATTTATTTTATTGCATTTACATATATATTTTTTATGTCTATGAGTCTGGGCTACATGTATATATGTTCACCACATGAATGCCCAGTGCTCGCAGAGTCCAGAAGAGGATATCAGATCTCTTGGAACTGTATTAACAGATGGTTGTGACCCACATGGTGGCTCACAACCATGTCTGAAAGACTAGTAAGTACTCATTCTCACAAGGCCTTACTGGCTGAGCACAGGTTATAGTTTATCATGGCCTGGCAACTTTTTCCAAAAGCTCTGCACATGGAAACTTCATCCCTCCCCCCCTCAAAATTTCACCCTCTCTTCTTGTCCTTCTCTGGAGAATGTCCCTAGGCCTGGAGGATTGGCTTTATCTAAAAGCTGTCTCTAAACCAGATGACTGATTTATCTTTAGCTTGACCATTGACACAGATTCCTGCTAGAAAACTTGTGCTAAGCTGTCTGCTATAAGACCCTACTGCCATAAATGGAGCCTTGTGAATGGAGCAGAGCGGAGAGTGCCACTTAATGCAATATAGGGTTTGTCGCCAGGCCCCCCAATCCTATTTATTACTTACATTCTGGAATAAAGTTGAACTGAATCATTGTCCTGATACTTCATTCCCTATAATAAATACACACACACACACACACACACACACACACACACACACACACACACACACACACACACACACACACGCACGCACATACCTCATACCTTTTTAAATCTAGGCTCCACATATGAGAGCAAACACGGCATTTGACTCTATGAGTCTGGTATAATACTGCAGCCTACAATTTCCTTTGTTAGTAACTGTTCAGCTAATCTTGTAGCTAACTCAAATTTCTGGAGGTTTTATTTTTTCTGAATTAACTACTGTTCTGCCAAGTTTCCTTGATACAGTATTTATATAACTGATGTTTGGCCATCCGCACAAACCTTACATGTGCAAAATTCCATTATCTAGATGTTGGTCAACTACTTTAATATGGCAAGGCCATATTTGTGTCATTGTTAAGGCATTCAAAATAAAAATTTTAAAACAGCACTCAGGAACTACATACACTCGGTGTCAATTGAAAGTATTGTAAATAACAACTCAGTGAAATCAGTAATTCACTAAAGCAAAGGCAAAACTCCAGAGTATATATCAAATTGTTCACCTAGTTAACATAATAAACTATGAACAAAATAATCCCACATTAAACTGTATGTTTTAAACATCCACTGATGTTCACCACTCATTTTTCTTTTCCATCTAGCAATAGATGTTTCCATGAGATATGTGTATTGCAATGTCACTTTGTATGATTTAGAGTGTACATTCTACACTGGTTCCAAGTTGTTTGACCAAATATGGCTAAGGAAAATATGAACTTCCACGATTGGGCACAGACTCTGAGATAGATTAATGAGATGAAAGGCAAGACTTTGGTAGACTTGCTAACAAGAATCTGGCTGAAGCAGAAAGTGGGGAAAGAGAGTGGCACAGGAAGGTACCATGCTTGGAGGTCCTGGCTAAGCACTGGAGGCCAGAATGGAGGAGCCACAACATAAAGAAAGACTATGAACCCTACATGCTGTCAGTCTTTTCTGGAGTCAGAGCCAGGCCTGGACTGTTACACACAATAGCAGTTGCTGTGCCTCCGCCAATTGGCATTAGCCTTATATCCTTTGCCAAAAGAATCCTGATGGATGCACCACAGTATTATCTAGTTCACATTTTTCTTTTGGTGACCAGAATATCATGGGCATCTTTGTCATCTGTTTTATTGAAATCCAGATACTGCATCTCTGCAGTGCTTCACAGCTCAATGAGTCTAGTGGTACTTCTTTTGTCAAAGGATATTAGATTTATTTGTCATGATTTGTGTTTGTTGTGTATTTATTTAGGTTCATAACAATTGTCCCTTTTCTAAGGCCATCTGTATTAGTAATGTACTTAGAACTAGTGTAGAAAATAAATTCCACAGCTCTTTGTATCACTTAACCTAAGATAATGTATGGGTTTTGTTTATTTTTTTAAATTTTGACCCTTTGGATGGTTTCTTTTTTTTTTTTTTTAGTTTTTACATTTTTTTTATTATTGTGTGTGCATATGGATAATGTGGGGGCCAAACGTGTGTTGTGATGCTTATGTAGAGGTAGGAAGCAAACTTGGTGGAGCTTGTTCTGTGTTTCATCCTTGCGTGACTTCTGGAAATTGAATTCAGGTTAATAGGTTTGAGTGTCAAGTTCTGTACCTGATAAACCCTCCTGCTGGTCCCTCTGGCTTAATCATTAGGATTTAGCTTTTTGGATATCGCTTTTAAATATGAGATAAAAAAATCTTTAAGTTCTAAGTTTGCCTTCTTAATTACTATTCATTTAAAAATACACAAAGAGAAGAGGTGTGAGTCACCTATAATCCTTATGTGAAATCAACTGATTTACAGAATTTCTGTACATTTGATAAGTAGTCTTGCGCGGAAGAAATAGTATTCATTCAGTCTATGTATCTCATTCTATATGGACTCGGGGAGAAAGAAGCCCAGATGAGGAAGCCCTGTGACAAAAATTTGTTTGGCTATTGCCTATCATTTTTATCCCTGGTCCCTTTCAAATAAATGCAAGACGCTCTACTGTCTCTTTCTTCTCAACTCCCCCCCCCCCCATCAACCACTATGGAGGATGCTCTTTCGACTCTTCTCAGTGGGAATCTAGACCAAAAAGATGACCTGTTGTGGAAGAACGTTTAGACTCTTATGCCCTCAAAAGAGCGGGGACATGAGCTGGCACCAGAAAAAATTCACTAAGAACCAGAAAGTAGGCTTGGGCATGGGACATATCCCTTGGCTTTCTCTAGCACAATAAAAAGGAGACTGTAGTCCAACATTCTCAAGAGAATAAATTACCTGACAAACGGACCCTAATGACAAAGCATCCCACAGAAACTCCTTAAGCTTTCGGCATATGGTTTCTCTGATAGTCGTCCTCAAATGTGAACAACTGATAACACCCAAATTTTCTTTCTGCCTCCTTTCAGTCATTTATTGTTAAATCAAACTGCAGTTTAGAGGAAAACACATTTATTTTTTAACTTAGTAAACTGATTGGCACTTTGACATATCACCTAAAGGTTGACACAGCCTAGAAAATGTGACACGTTAGCTCAAAGGGTGTAAATAAATGAGGGTGGGGGGGAGAAGAAAAACAAAAAGAAAAAAATCTAAAAAAAGATTTTTTAGAATGAGATCATTAAAAGTCAGGCATCAATATTTTTATTTTAAGCATGACGTTGCTGAGTTGACAGGGGTCGAAGCCTGTCATACCAAATTATTGGTTGGTTGGTAACTAGTAGATGAACATGAAACCCTGTTAGTTGTGCCTCTGAGACAATGAAATGACTATATTATCCAGTTCCTGCCTTAATTTTTAGATTTTTGAAACAGAGTAGATACAAAATGTTCAATGTATCTAATCATTCTAACCCATTGGGGATTGAAACTCATTGTCCCAAACACCAGAGAATAAACTACTTGAATAAAGAATTAGTAGAATGCATTTTTTAATTCCAGTTTACTGCAGGAATGATAGCAAAGTTAAAGGAGGTTAGAAAGGGGTTCTTCTGACTTTTGGATAAAGTGAATTGCTGAGAGTTGACAGAGTAGTATAGCCAACTTTTTGGCATCTGGACAGAAAAATGAGCAGTTCTTTGATTTTTTTTTTTCCTTAAACATCCTCCTAGAGGAATGGATGGATGGAGAATTAGATTAGGGATATAACTATCTTTGTACAAATATATCAGCTCTGTGAGACTTTAACCCTTTATTACCATGAATTCTTCTTGTCCCTGGGTCACTAGAAAATCCTTTTCACAAGAATGTTACTGTCATGCTTCAAGTAGCACATTTTCCCTACCATTCTGCATTTGCATTTCAGGTCTACAGCCTAAGAGGAAATAAGCAGCCTTCCACATGCCATTGATTACAAATCTCAAATTAAAGGTGGCAGGGAAAAGTCCTTTTCTCTCTGTGACACTCGTGTCCTCTCGCTGCCCTTCCTGCCTTACTCCATTCGTTGTGTGTATTGTGTGCAGCACAGCACGATGGGAGACTCCGGTAACAGAACAGAAGGCTCCCAATTTAGGGCAGGATCAGAAACTTTATCTGCAAGAGCCAGGAGGCAAATATTTTAGGATTTGTTCATAAGACAGTCCTTTCACAGCTATTCAACACTACTGGTGCCTTTTAGAAACAGCCATAGGCAATATCTAAGTGTGCAGAAATTATATTCCAATAAAGTTTTATTTATAACCACAGTAGTGGGAAATCCTTCAATATTCATGAGTCTTTCAAATATGCTTTATTGTTCTCCATTTTTTCTTGTTTATTCTCCTCTCATACGATATATACCAACCACTATTCCCAGTTTTCCAAACACCTACCCTGTCTCCCAGACCCACTCACCCTCCTCCATCTCCCTTTGGAAACAAGCAGACCTCTCAACGATACTGGCCAAACATGTCTTAAGCATTACAATTAAGTCTAGGTACAAACTCTCATAGCAGTGAGGAAAAGGTTATCAAGAGCTGGAAAAAGAGTCAGAGACACTCCACCCCCCTCACACAATACTGTAAGGAGTCTCACAAGGACACCAAGCTACATAACCACAGCATATATGAAGAGGTGACCATAGTGCAGTCCCTTAAGGGTCCATTATTGACATTTCAATTTCAGTAGGCTCCTGTGAACTATCCATAGTTGTTTATGAAGGTCGTATCCTACAGGGATCCTTGACCCTTGTGGCTTTAACTTCCACCGAATGTTTGGCTGTGGGTCTCTGCATCTGCCCCCATCAGTTACTGGATGAAGTCTCTCTGATGACAATTATAAACATACAAAAACTTCCTAGCTCACGAGACGTACTGACACCAGCTGTGTTGAGCTTTGACTTCTATGCTACATCTTGCTGATGCATAGTGCAGGAGACAGGTTGTTATAGACAAGAATTCTGCCTCTTCCCTGTGTGTAGTCTTGGACAGAGGCTTTCTGGGGTCTCTCAACCTGATTTTAATTGAAGCTGTGTCTGTATTTTGTGGATTGGGAGAGGAACCAGGAAGTGAAATACAGAGATAGAGAAAGTGAGTTTGAGAATCTACTTGCAAGGGGATGTGTGACATTTGATGGGTTGTTATGAAAGCAACTAGCATGGTGCCTTAATCTAAATTCATGAATGTTCTGGAAAATCCATTAACAAGTCTCTGCTATGGAACCAAAGATTACCATCAGCTAAGATTCACTCACTAATTACACTAACATGGAAAAGACTTGATTATGTTTTCGAGAGTTAACGGAAGTTCTGTGGTCAGATAACTCTTATTTACATTCTGCTTATGAATCTAAGGAATTGCCAAAAAAATTTTAAAAATAAGAATAATACATTTTTTTCCACACAAAGGCACTGTGAAAATTACATGAAATACTATTTACAAAAAGCATAGTGCTTGCTTATCCTTTAAGAATTGGTCTTCAAAATGTTTTAAGTAATATGATTCTTATTAATACTATCAAAGAGCTTTAGAAACCCTACTGGACAGAAGCCCAGCCTATACAACTTTATTTGAACAATCTGATCAACTAGCATGTCTGGATATGTTAATGTCTCCTCCCTGTGTGTGATGTGCTTATCTTTGTCCTTCCGCTTTTCACACCTTGCTCATTTCCTCTTAAATGTCTTTGTTCATGAACTTCTCCTTATCCGAAGATCTTTGCACTAACATTTCTTCAGTGAAATGCCATCAGAGCTTCCAGATCCCACTGAAGTTCCAGCTTCGTGCGTCCTTCCCAAAACATCTGATAGCTGCCTTTTTTGCTTTCAACACAAATGACACTTTATAGTATCAGGTACAGATTTGCACCTAAGTGTGTGTGTGATATTATTTTATCTTCTCATTGTGTTATATTTTAAACTCTCTTGTGTCCTATACAGTAAGGAATTAGGCTCTCCACTTGTGTGTCCTATTTGTCTACAAAATACACTCCATTTCTCTAAGCACTCATATTTTCATAGACAGTTCCTGGACCACACTAGATCTACCTAGACCCTAGTCTGTACCGATCCCAGTCCTAAAGACTTCAATATGATTAAATAATCTCTGTACAGTATATGATACTGTTTTTCCTGTTTTATGTTTGCTTTTAGCATTGTTCAAACTCCAGCATCTCCTACTCTCTCAAGTACCAAAGATTATATCCTTAACAGTAGTTTATTGTTAAGACTTTTAAGTGAATCTTCAATGTTTTGTCCTTAAGTAATCCATGTTCCATTATATTGAATCCTTGGGTTTCTTTTTGAGTCTTTTGTGTGATTCAGAATTATTCTCCACACAATACCTGCATTCTTCACTGACGTTTATTAAGAACCCAGGTAATTGTGATTCACTGGGTAGTGTTTGGCAAGGCTGGCTGGAGTAATTCCGACACATTTCCTACTTCTGCACACACTATCTTCTTTGGCAATAGGTATTCGAATAGAAATGTAGTCTCCTTCTCTTTCTTATATATCTTGTCAAATATTTTTATTGTGGATGTGGATATGGTTGCGCTCCTCAGTGGAAGAGGAGACAAAACCCAGAGGGTTAGAAACGGAGTTAAGAGAACACGATGACATTGTTACCCACTGCCGGAGAGAGACCCTTTTCTTCTCATGTGTCTAACCAAGAAGGTTTCAAGTAAATGTCCTTCCAATACTAGGAGTTCCCCAGCCCAATGCAGGAAAACACCTAGTGACATAGCCTTGCACTCTAGACTGCCCCGTCTTACAGTTCTCTAGCCATAACAGTCAGAGAAAAAAATTTGTTTTAGTGTCAAAGTGCAGAGAAGAGAGAATGGGAAGATACTGCCATGAAAAATGAATGATTCTCCAACTCTTCTGCGGGCCTTCTCCTGTCTGCCTCATATGGGAACAGTGCTGGCTCCTGAAATTTCAAACGTACAAACATCAAAATTCGCATCTTTCTGAATATAATTATAATAATGGTATTAAACCCCAGTGACAGTCAGGATGACTGAGCATTTCTTTCTGGAACCTTTATGTCTACAAAAAGAGTCAAGGAAAAAGAGCTGGCTCCTTATTATAGCCAAAGCAGTGAGGGAAGATGCATGTCAATGAGATCTGCATCCTACGTTGTTTCATCTGTTTGTCTGGGTATCACTTGTGTACCCATATGTGAAGTGGTCAAAGATATGTTTCAAGAGGTTTCATCTTCTTGGGAAATGTCTGGGCTTGCTTGTTGGCAATAATGAAATCACCGCTGTCTCTGCCCTCTGCAGATGGTATGGTTAGTGGGTTTTGTATACTAAGAATTCTCCCTTTGGACTCTAGTCTGGATTTACAAAATTCATGCACTACTTGCCTAGGCATGTTTTTAAATAAAATTCTTCATATTTCTCCCCTAAAGATATGTTGTAATTTAGAGGATTTGAGGTGAACAAGTAAGGCACGAAACTGAGGTGCCATTGAGTGCCTGAGGTGCGGAAGGAGTGTCTCTCAATATCCACCCATCATTCTGGCAAGTTCTAGGGCTGCTATGTGATGGGTGGGGCCACTGCAGAAACCAGAGTCCAACAGAAACTCAAAATAACTTAAGGAATTTCACCTACAGACAGAGGGCAATGGTCATATGACAGCAGAAAACTTTCTTTTTACTTCTCTTTCCCCAGACCACTACAATTACTCATGTAATTCATGCCTGGGACATTTGTGTGTGCCCAAGAAGAGTGTCGTCCTTCTGAATACCTTATTTCACCATTAACACTTCAAAAGTAGGATTCAAACATCTGAAATAGAGCATTCTATTTACAGGGCAGGGACGTTACTCTTCGCTTCTTTTTAAAAGACTTTGGTTCTTTTCACTTTTTCAGGAGCCCAAGTGTTTCAAAACCAACCACCCTTTGACAGATCAAGGGAAGAACCAAGTGTTATGCCATATAATTGGCTATTTGTGGCAATACAGAGAAGGATCTGAATCACTGCACCATTGCTCTGGAACTGAAGCTATGGTGGAGCACTTTATGCTTCTCAATATATTTGTCCATTTGTGAAACGGGGATAATAGGTACTTACAAAATGCTTTTACTTGGAAAATGCACCGACTTCTCACTTGAGACCACATGATAACTAGACACAGGATAAAAGCCTGGCATCTCTGAATACATTTTCCATCATCTTCTTTCCTTTGGATCAGTCACCTACTTAACTCTGCACATAGGCATGTTAATCACTCAAGAAGTATAGAACTAAAAATCCATGCTACACAGCCCATTTCATCCATCTTCAAGGAAGAAGGCACAAAGACAAGAGTAACCTGAGGTATCTCCGTATCAACTTTTATAATGTTTTACTCCAGATTCCTCAAAACTACCTAAAGCCTCTTTCACTATTTTAAGCTCTAAGTTACCTTCAGTTTCAGGACCACCTAAGTACACAGGAGAGACTGTCACCAAATAAAGGAAATGAATTGATAGTGAGAATATGTGCCTTTAAATAGGTGTAATCATCTTACAAGAACTAAATTTTTCCCTCCTCTTTGGGTATTAGGAACATTTGGGGACATCTTATAGAATGAGAATCAAGACAGTGGTCAATTAGACCACACCTTGAACATGAATTCCGGGCTATGCACACTGCATGTCCCTCAAAAGCCCTGTCTCTTTTTATCAGTTCCCTTTCCTAAGAGGCCACTTTGGAAAGTCTCCATATGATGAGTTGCCCTATTGCTTTGGGGCCTGTGATGGGGCAGACAGGCAGTATGTAGTAGGTCAAAACTTTACCTTCTGAATGTTGGTAAATTAAAAAAAAAAAAAGATTGGGTTTCAATATTCCTTTTAGAGGGATGTTGGTTTGCTTGGTCCCAATTAAGTCCTGCCTTTTAATGATTCTACCACCTTTCAACCTCATAATCTGGTGACCAAATCTTCAACACAGAGGTGTTGAAAGGGTCTTACCTAAGTGACAGCAAAACCTTACCTAACGATCTTATCCAGCACATTCAGGGATTATTTATTGCCAATGTTTTCTTTGTTACCATCTGCTTGTTTATTTCATGTGTCATGTCAGTTAATTATCATAACAAACTTGAATGATAACTAAAATTGCATCCCATTTCTCAGATGATGAAATAGAAGAAAAAAATGAAGTTAACATCCAAGGCCAAAAGGGGAACAATCAGTTTTAGCTGATTTGAGTCTATGGTCTATATTGTCACACTGTCATCTCTTGATATAATTAAGAGTCGGTCAGATATTTTAAACTCTTTTTCCTTCCTATATTGTCTGTGGTGATATATTGTATATTTAAGAAATGAGAACTAATTCACCCACAGTCTAGCGATGAAGGTCAGAGAGTGGTGACTCACACGTTTAATCCCATTACTCAGGAGACAGAGATCTTTCTGTGTTTCTGTGAGTTCAAGACCCGACAACCAAACAGTAGTAGCTCACACCTTTAATCCAAACTCTAGGATTATGACACAGAGTTGAACCCAGAAGTGAAACAACTGGACAGGGAAGATACTTAAGGAGAAGGAGATTTAGCCATTCTGTAGAAATGACAAGCAAGGCTAAGGACCCTTGGATGATAGCATTTACCCTGTTAGGCCCGAGAAGTTGGCTATGAGAGAATTGACAGTGATTTGTTTCCTCTCTCTGATATTCTAGCTTTTCCCAAATACGTGGCTCTGGGTTTTCAGTAAGTACTAACTGGAATTCATGCAATGATTGTCTGTGTTTTTATTTTCCTTGTTTGTAAAATTCAGTGACCCTCTATAAGACGTATAATCAAAGTATGTAGAGAACGTTTCCAAAATCCCACATCTGAGCAGTCTTTTGATGGCTCCAGTGTTATATATAAATGTTTATTTACTTAGAGACTTAGACTATGATTTATTCTAATTCAAACGTCCAAAAGGGCAGTGAGGTAGATCACAAACTATTCTTCATCACTTGTTACCTAAGAGTTTCTGTAAGTTCTGAGGCAGAAGATGATGTCTGCCTGTGTACTATGTCAGTGTCTCCTCTCAGAGCAAGATAGGGTTTTTGCTCTCCCTGACATTTCACCTCCTGGGTTGCCATTGTAAGTGACTTTGGGAATTAAATGATATTCACACAGAGGTGCCTTGCCATTTGTAGTTTAAACAGTTCACATTTCAGCAATGTGCTGGGCATCAGCCTTCCCCTTTGATGGCAGAAGTATAATAAAGGCTTTTAAGCCACTCTTAGCAGAGGTACCCCCATGCTGCTTTCTTCTGAGGTATGTCTTTGCCTTCACTGCTAGCCATTATAAAAGACTGTATGTTGTTATTAGCCTTCATCTTACCTGAACATAAGTTGTGATCAAACGCCTCAGTATTCATAAATGGGATATAATTTTTACAATATTAGAAAGAAAAAAATAAACTCAAGTTCACTACATCAATAAACCATCCAAACCTTTCTACTTCTTATTGTGTTAACCATCTTTTGCAGTACTTCTTTGTGGAGCACACACTATTTCCAATTTTAAGCAGCTGAGTTATGTCTGAAGACTTAGGATAGCCAACAGACTGACTCTCTCCCTCTCTCTCTCTTCCCCCCCCTCGTGTGTGTGTGTGTGTGTGTGTGTGTGTGTGTGTGAAACAGTGTTGTTATGAAAAAATCATTAATAAATTAGCAAGACACTATATGAATGTCTAATAGCAGGTATTATTAGAAAATGAAAACCTGGAAGTGACTGTGTTGCTAAGTTATTTCTTATGTAGAAGGGAATAAAATGAGTTTTAAGGAACATACAGCAATAAAAGTTTTAAGTAATATAGAAGGAATGTACATTATCCTAAATGATTTCCTCTGTGATGCTTAATGGTCATGCCAAGCCTGTAGGACAGGTAACTTCTTCATTTATATGTATTGGATGATGATGATTCTCAGAGACACTAAGAAGCTTGTCCTAGGTTGATCTCTGAAGTGGTAAAGACTGAATCCTATTCAAAGCCTGAGCTCTCTATCCTTGTGAGACTCAATCTCCCAAATAGACAAGCCTGGAGTTCTAAGTCTAGACAGGCAACTGTTAGGATGACACAGATGCTTATCTGACTGAAAGCAGGTTTTGGATAACGCTACCTCTACTGTGAAAGTAAAGTTACTCGGCCATAAGACTAAGAATCACGGGAGAAGCAGAGAAAAGGCTTGGGAGGGAAACTAAAGAGCAATAAAGAAGAGAGCTGTAAGGTATAGAGCGAGCTAGAAAGAGAGGAGGGAACTTGCCAGGTAGACGTGTTGTAAAGAATTCTAACCTGAAGGACAGAGGAGAGAGGACAGCTCTTTAACAAGCCATCTAAATCTCCATAGCCCCTCAGGGCTCTTGGGTACCACATTAAAAGCACATCCATCACTGGACAGATCTGTGATAGAAGCAGGTGCCAGGGCATTAATGAAAGGGCTGGCCAGGTCCTGCTTTCTGCCTTAGCCTCGGAGCACATGAATCATCATTTTCACCTAATCCCACTTTGGACTAATCAGGACAGATGATGAGAGGGCTTAATTGGGAAAGACATGAAGTCCTTCATTCTACTACAATGAAAAGTAAGACTGTGCTAGTGTAGAACATATACGTCATCACTCAAAACACAAAAATAGCTTAATATGCATTCCTAAGTGTATAGCTCAGATATAAAGAGAAATATTAAAATCTACCTCTAAGCAAATCAATTTCTATTTTACTTTTTAACAACTCAGGAAAGATATATATATATATATAACTAACAAAATGGGAGGAGATGAAGAATAACAAAAAATGGAAAGAGCAGTGAGGAAGGAAAAGGAAATGGAACGCCTGTGTAAATAACAGTAATTAGATGAGCATTGTATTCCGGTTAACTGTAAAGCTTTCAAACGAGACAGAATAGGGAACTGAACACAGCTAGAAAAATCAATCAATAGGGCATAGAGCTACAAAACTATTTTATGGTTAGTTTAAAGCAAAGATTCTGAATACAGCCAACGATTGGACAGCTTTAAATGGCTGATTAAATGCATATGTTTTATTTTAAGCTAGTTAAATTGCACCTCTGTTCATCTTCCATTCATTTTACATTTCCATAAATGATAACTAATAGGGTGCTATCATTATCCCTCAGCTCTCTAACATACCAAGTATTCAACAGAGCGAGTTAAAATATGCTTTTGTGTGCAATTCATGGATAAGACATTCTTTGGAGATGGCAGAATCAAGTAGGCATGGTGAAGCAAATCCACTCTGTGGGCCAGGAAAATTTTACCAGAAAGGGCCATAGATGGTACCAGGAACTTGTTTTGTATTTTTTTTCTTTTTTACTATAATTTTATAAATAATTATTAATCTTATATTACTTTCATAGTAGTACCAAAAGTTATGTTTGATCATGTAACTTTAAAGCACAAAGTTTCTTATTCCTAATATTTCTTGAATACATCAAAAACTTTTGTTGTAACTGTTTCTGACATTTCATCTGTGTTACCAATCTCTGGTCATATGTACCTGCAGGATTTGAAGAATCTTTTCTTTAAAAGCCATCTACAAACACATGCTCTGTCCCTACCAGTGGGGCACAGTTATCTGAATGAACAAAGCAAGTATGATCTTTATCTTCAGATTCTTGCTTTACTGGTACAAGAATGCTACAATGCACATGGGAACTCTGGGTAAATCAGGGGAGAGTAGAAGAACCTTGAAACTCAAGGTCATTTTCTATAGGTAGAGGAAATGGCTTTGAAGATTACTATTTTGCATTCCAATCTGTTAATTTATAGAAAGCTGTCTGTGTTGGGGCTTTCTGAAAGTCTGATACAGAAACTTTTTTTTTTTACAAGTTTTAAAGACAAAATAACAAATATTTTAATGAAGTCATTTGATATTAGAAAGGGTTTCTTTAGTGAAATACATTCTTGGTGCCAGGATAGTATTCATTTAACCTGCAACCTACTGGGTTTCTCACCTGTGAAATGGTACAGTGAATGGTGAAGAGAATTAAAACCTTATGCTATCAAGAAAATGTAGAGGATTATCTAGTGTGTGTACTAAATAGAGACAAGAAACATGTCATGCATTCAGGAAGAGTTCTGTTCCCCAACAACAGTTACCAATTTTAAGATCTGGTTCCCTGGAGTGTTATATTAATTACTTTTGGTACCTAGTGAACTAATATATTGTTGGTCAAATAAATGGTCTGCTCTAGTATGTATGGAGTAAAATCTGAAAAGAAGAGTAGTTTTGGCTTTGCGGTTTCTAAGTTGAATGACCTTTAACAGGCTACCCAATTTCTTTGCAAACCAACTTTTCTCAGATAAAAATCAGTGAGAACAGAGCTTTTGGGTGCTGCTGCAGATAATATAAAATACATAACTCCAGAGGTGAACCCACTAGATGGGCTTAATGGGAGGTGCATATTTTTCTTAAAGTGTCAAATTTACTTGGAAACAATACATGAGTTTAGAAACATTAACTAATTGCAATATGTTTTTCAGAAACTTTGAAGTCATGCCCTCCACGTATAATTAGCATGAAGCTTTCAGCACAAGGCTGTAAGTTCATCAGTAGTCATTAGTCCTGCTGTGTCCCCTCATGATCTCCAGCAGCCCTGTGTTCAAAAGTCCCACCTGCTAGAAGATTATATTCTATAGTCAAGTATCAGGGTCACCTTACTGTCCTCTGCCTAGGCCATAGCAGGTTTAATCCATTTTAGCAAGATTATTCTAGCCAAGAAGGACATAACAGTTTAAGATCAGCAAATAAACAATGAAAAAACTTTCATTTACTGAACCCATACTAGGACCTAGGAATGACTGTGAATGTTATTTATGCATGATTTCACTTCATGTGGTATTTGTGAAGACAGGCCTTAAATCAGATAGCTTTAGGATGAAGTTTTGGCTTTGGCTCTCAGATGGATGACCTTGATACACTTTCTTTTCCATAGTTTGCAAATGTTGGTGACAATAGTTGCTTTTTGGAGGCCTGTTGTAGGGGGTCAGTGGAGCAGTGCACAGGTGTTTGGTGCATTGTGTACTTCTTGAATCACTGCCTTCTGCAGGCTTCTATGAGAGGTCTAGGAGAAAAAAAGAGAAAAACTAAAACTTCTAACCTTAGCCTTGGTCTTTTATACCTCTCCAGTTGCTAATGGTGGCTTCATACAGTCTCTACCTTATTACCTGTCTCCTACTTACATCTCATTTGATTAGAGTAATTGGGAGAGTAGAAGAAGTCACCTCAGTGGTACAGTCAGTTGTCAAGACAGGACAAAATCAATCAACCTCTGCCTAGACTGGATGGCCAAGCTACTGAAAATGAATTGGGAATATTGAAGAAGTTCTGTAAACCCAAGTAGACCCTGACTTCATCTCAGTGTTTATTTAGATTGTGACATCTTGAGATATTATGTTGATTCCCCATAGGATAGTACAGTTTATCACTTAATTAGAAATTTAAAAACAGTTCTTGAAGGTTAAGGGTTCCATCTAAAACTTCAAATCATTTTCAAGGAAAATTAATGAAAATTATTAATTGTTATAGCTCACTTATAAGAAGCTAGATGAGAACATTATGAAAAATTAGCGAAATTATTATCAGATGGAATAATTAAAGATCAATTGTGAAATAATCACATAATTCTAGCTATACGCTATATCGCTCTTCATTAATCAAAGATAATCTGGAATTGCGATACTTAATTAAATGCAAGAAAGTGTTTGTGTGTCTGGCTCTGAAAGGGGATAATTGGAGAGTGGCAAAGCTGTACAGTTGTCAGCTTATGCTGATTTTGGGGAGTTGAGAGCTGGAGATTCTACAGTGTGGGGGCAGGTCCCTTTGTGGACAGCTGATGAAAGCCTAGAGTCGGAGATTTTGCAGTGTGGGGGCGGGTCACTTTGGATCTGCTGAAATCTGTTCTAAAATAGACACCAATGCTTTTCAGCGGATACTAATTATTTTCTCCTCAAAGATGTTTTTTCTCTTAATTCTGAAAAATGGGGTTGCAAACTCATCATTCATGTGACGTTAACACTTGTAATTCAGGCATTTGCATCTAATCTCAAAGCCCTATCAATAAATATTACCTGGATTTTCTTCTTCACCACCTCAGAGCAGCCTTATTGATTGATGCCCACCATGATCCCCCAAAAGGAAAGTTATTCTGCTGTCTTTTCCAGTCTTAAATTCAGCCACATCTAAAACTCACTAGGAAACCACACATTGGTTTACATCATAGTATCTAAAGATTATTTATTGTTTTATATTTAATCAAAATAATATTACATCACTTTCTTTCCTCCTTTTTCTATGGCCTTCTCAGTAACTCTCCCTCAAACCCTTCCATGTACCTTCATTTTCAAGTTGATATCCTCCTTTTCTTTGATTATATTTGTAGCATGTAACATATATAGATAGATAGACACAGTCTACTGAATTTATTTTTTCATATGTAGATACATAGTTTCGAAGCTGACCACTTTGCATTGAACAGCCAATAAAGGGATCGTTTGTAGGAGATTATAGTTCTCACTCAGCGATCATTTGTTGCCTATATAGTTCTTTTTCTAGGAGTGCAATCCTGTAAAAGTTCCCTCCTTCCACATCAACATGTTCATCGATATTACTATTGTTCACATCTCATTCTTTCAGTCATTTTCAGGTAAGTCTGTTACCCAACGGACTTCTTGCTGTTTTAGCTCATGCAATATTTTTATCCCCTTCTCCTACAGTGTTTCCTGAGCCATACATGCAGGAGCTGTGATACTGGAGTGTCCATTGGGGCTGGGATCTTCAACATCCATTGTGTTCGTCTCTTTCATTGTAAAAAGAATCTTCTTCATTGAGGAGAGGTGGCTACACTACACTTATCTGTGAGTATAAAGAAAAGATTATGCTACTCAATGTTGTGGGAAGTTGTACTGGTCTGGCATAACGACAGCAGTTGGTTTTTTTTTGGTTTGTGTGTGTGTGTGTGTGTGTGTGTGTGTGTGTGTGTGTGTGTGTGTGTGTGTTCTCTAAGGTCTGTGACCTAACTAGCTCTGAAAAGTAACGGTTTTCAGTACTGGGCATGATTTTCTCCCCCATTCAGTGTACTTTAATGTCCATTTAGACAGCTCTTAGTTGAGACCTACGTGTGAATTCCTCTGCTTCTGTCCTTATAAATATTTTGCCATTCTGGTAATTGTGGTTTTTAGATGTCGAGTCTTGGTAAAACTGTTCACTTCTATCACTTGGCAGCTTTCATAGTATCTTTTTGGATCTATAAAAGAGAGAAACTACTAAGTGAGATCTAGCTCAAATCATCTAAGTCTTGTATCCTAAATTTGTGGTCTGTACAGCAATAGGCCAACCCTCAACCCCTGAGGGTCAACTAAAGGCCATATTGATAATCTGTGTTGTTTTGAGAGTTATTTAAACTATCCTGACCAAGGAGATTTCCTTTGTCTAGTATTGGAGTTTTTGGTAGTCTTTGGTTTTTGCAGGGAGCATTGTCAAACCAATTGGCTTAACTTCCTTTATATCATAAATATATATATATGTATATATTGAATAATAGCTTGTATTTATATATATTTATATATGTGTGTATATATGTATTCAATACATCAATTGTTATAGTGATCACATGGTCCTCATTTGTAAGCATGCAACATTGAGTAACCATAGAAACCTTTATGTGGGAGGGTGGCTTTGGAGGATAATAGCAGAATACAGGTGATATTAATAGGAAAGCAGAAGACAGGGATGGCATTACAACTGGAGAAGGATGAAGGTCAATACAGAAGGAGGAAGAGAGACAAATAATAGTAAATGTGTTTGATAAATTCTCAAAGAATCATAATGTTTTATATTCACCTAAAATTATAATAAGATAAAAATATATATGTGTGTGTGTGTCTATAAAGACTTATTTTTTATTTTAATGCAATATACACATGTCTAGTCCAGGACTCTTTGTTATGAAGAGTTTTTGCTTTGTCAGTATGCATTTATTATTGCACATATACTTTTTAGCTGACACTATGTTGAGATGTCCATGTTCATTTGAGATTTCAAAATTTCATGTTTCCTTAAAAACGTGTGATTTGACTGAGATGTTAATACATTTACATGAAAAAATGAGCACAAGTTTAAGGCAATAAAATAATTAAGATAGATGCTTGTGTTCTGGACTATGCCTGATGCTGAAGTTGGATTAATGGGTATTTAATAATAATAAAAAGAGTTATTTGGAAGATGTTCACTAAAGAAATGCTATTTGTGACAGACAGAATGAACATTAAGAAACATGAATGATTGTTGATAGAGGAGAATCAAGAACAAGGGTTAAGTAACTCTATGCATCTAAGTAACCAGGAGGAATCACAGCAATGGAAATACAGTCAAGTTGAACATGGAAGGTGGGACCCACTTATTATTATGTTGAATGGTGTGGCATTGGTTTAATAGGTAGTACAGAGACAATGTGAATGTTTAAGAGTGCCTTACATGGTACAAGTCCTGTTTTATAAAGAGTTAATTGGTCTTGCAGAATGATGTAGGCAAGGGAAAGGCTATGTCAACCTACTATGTCCTAGAGAGAAAGTGAAAACCAGGAAAAGACAAATCCAACTTCTTTTACAAAATAAAACAAGCTCTTTTAACTGGCATTGTAATTTAGAGACATTCAAATAGAATTCCTCTAGAAACTAAATATCCTCTGTGAACAGAACTAGGTTTCACAGCCACAGAAATGGTTATAAAGTGGGATGGATGCTTTATAAGACTTAATTTTGGCCTGGAGCTTAATTCCCTTTTTGCTACAATTCACTGCCTGTCAACTTACCAAAGGATGCACTGGCTTGCTTATTTCAGCTTCTCTTTGGAGTATAGTTTAAAATAGCACCCATCAGTCTTAATCTCCACTATTTTCCAAAATGTTTCCCAAATTAATAAGTGCAGGATAGGAGGCAGTGACCCTGGAGGGGAATATGACAAAAATAGCTCACCCATAATTAGAAGTGAAATCTCCTTTCATTGAGCAATAGGAAACTGGCAAAATACAGCAGCTTTGCATACCATGGAGTTCCAAGGGGTCCTGAAGGCAAGTACTTCCCATCTTCTCTCCTGCTGCCCAATGGTCCAAAGGTAGCTTTCATTCTCTTGCCTGCTTTCACCCTGCCAGCTTCACACATATTCACCATACCCCGGGCATACATGTAGGTTGGATGCTGGTAATTAAGTGAACAATTCTCATAAGCAGACCTCAATTAAATGTGTATGTGGGTCATAGCAACCCACAAACACACACGCTCCACAACACAGGCTAAAGAGACAGCTCTTGATGGATTTGGAAGCTGAAGAAAGCACTTGAACAGAACTTGATGGTAATGAACTCAAATGCCTCCAGTCATTCTGAAATGAGTTTCTTTGGTTTGAAGCCCTGTGATTGTTGCTTTTTACTAGATGGGAAGGACATGATGGACTTCAGGAGCATATGAACTCCTAATTCCATTTGATATGTGCTTTGTACATAAGTCATTGGATCTTGGAAATGTGATTTCCCTCCCTGGTGCTAGTTCTATTCCATTAGAATAGAATCATAGTTGTACTTGGGAGATAGTAAATGAGATGACCTCCTGAGGATAGCAAACATTGTACAAGATTTACAGCATACAGACAGATATCAACATTTGTGTTCAATGCTTCTGCTACTGTTATTGTTGGTATTTTGTGAGAGTTGTTATTTTTGTCGCTGTTAAGGTTATTGTTTCAGAACCAAAGTCCAGTAATTCTCCTTGATGTATTTGCAGTCTTATGAAAAAAAAAAAGAACTATATATAAGCCTTAAAGAAGAATTGAAGATGATGCATGACAGGTACAGATAACACTTGTTGAAACAGCAGAATGCAGAATAATTCTGCAGAGTCAGGCAGAAAGTGTTGTGTGTGTGTACTCTGTATTTAAGCATTTTAGCTGAGTTGTGAACAGGAAATGGGATTTTTAGCTTGCTCCTCAGTGTAGGAGTGATGTGAAATTTTTTGAGAGGAAAATCCAGCCACTGTTTCAGGAAGTGTGCTCTAGTCACAGGGTGAACTGGAGCAGCAGGGCAGAAAAGTTATGGGCTCAAAGAGAATCACACACTGGAAGTGAATGTGGTTTATTATTTTAGCTCTCAAGAGATTGTGAGGCAAAAGTGAGGGGAGGCAGGGGGTGCAGTGTGTAGAGGTGGGTAGAGGAGGAGGAAGGGTACCAGAGTCCTGAGGAGGAATCTGGCGGCTGTCAGTAGTCCTCACCAGTCTGTCAGTGAGTAGAACTCAATACTCTTCAGAACCCAACTAAGCATTCTCCCCCTCTTATCTCTATTGATCCCTGCCCAATATTTCTCACAGTAGATGCCTGCCCCTTACTATCCCCTTCTCTCCTGATGTACACAATGACTATGCTTGCCCATTACCTCCATGACTTTCCTGACATTTCCTTTTCCAAAAGAAAAATGTTTATTTTTATTTTACGTGGGAGTGTTTACCTGCTTATATGGATTGCATAGCATGTATGCCTAGGTCAGAAGCAGCTTCTGATTTTATAGAACTAGAGTTACAGGTGGCTATGAACTACCATGTTGATACGGAACCAAACCCATATTCTCTGTAAGAACACAAATACTCTTAACTGCTGAGTGGTCTTCACATTACATTCCTTCCTGGAGACTTTGGAATGCTTCATTTGAAAGTCACTCACTTCCCATTGACAGTCATAGTTTCACTCTTTTGTTCATTTTCAAGTTAAAATATCCACAAGAGTATTATAAAAGTGATATTTTACTTTCCAAAATGGATATTTAGTGAGTTTCTCCAGTACGTAAGTTGTCCTGTATCCACCTAGTACTGAACCAAAATTCATCATTTTCAGCTGTGGGTATATCATGGGATAAAATCAAAAGGGCCACTTAAACAGGATGGTTTTTGTTATTGAATCTCTATCCTTCAATCTCCATATTAAATTAGTGGGAAGTGGAAATCGCATCTTTACAGGCCCCAGATCTTAATACTGTGCTGCCTGCCTTTAGTGTCATGTGCAAATGTAGAAAGTATATGTCTCTTCTGTTCTAAGCTCTATTTCCCATCAAGGATATGCATGTCAGTGATCTCTTGAAAGCCTGATGGCAGTCATATCTTTTTGTAGACCCTCCCAGGGTAGGCAACTGTCTATTGGCGTGGGCAGTATGTGGAGCTTTGAGGGGTGGGATCAGACTGTGTGCTGGCACCTTGGAGCCCATTCTCTGCAGAGGAACACCTAGCCCAGTCTTGACTATGGGACGAGTGAATCAGATTCACATGGAGTGGATGTGCCAGGCTGAGTTGACCCACCTTGGGACTTCTTGCCCTTTTGTGGGAGGGGAATGGGTGGATGGGGAAGGGGGAGGTTGAAGGCTCACTGATAGGGATTGGGAGGAGGGAAGGGAGGGGGAGCAGGGGGATACAAGGATAAAAAGATACTTTTTTAAATTAATAATAATAATAATAATAATAATAATAATAATAATAATAATAATAATAAAATGAAGAAAGAAAATGCAAACTGTCCCTCAACCTAACCAGCTTTCTTTATCCAACTTCATCAGCCACATCCCATACTGTCCCTATAATATTTTCTCTTTCCTTAGATCTAGGAAATTTGTGAAAAATGTCTAGCCAAGCTAACCAGAAAAATAAAGTGAACCCAAGTTAACACAATAGAGATTCAAAGGAGACATTATAACCAACCCTGAGGAAATTCAGAGAATAATGAAGACATATTTAAAAAAATAATCTATGTTGCACCAAACTAGAAAACATGAAGAAAATGAATTTCTTGACATATACACCCTACCAAAATAAAATTGAGTTGAAATAAAAATTTAAAAACCTATAACCATTAGAAAAATAGAAGCAATAATTAAAAATCTCCCAACAACAAAATGAAATATAAGGGACAGACCATTGCAAAACACACTTTTACCAGGCCGTCAAAGAACAAATGTCAATACTCCTGAATTTATTCTGCAAAATAGAGATTCAACATACACTTACAGTTTAATGAAAAGTAGAGGATGATGCCACTATTATCCTGAGACTAAAACCACACAAATTCTTAACAAAAATAAACATTATAGACCAGTATCCAAAATGAACATAAATTCAAAAATTCCCAGTAACACACTTGAAAATCAAATTCAAGAACACATAAAAAGATTACTCACCATAATCAAGTTGGCTTCATTCCAGAGAGTCAGGGGTGGCTGGGTATAGGCAAATCAATAAACATAATTCACTACATAAACAGACTAAAATATAGAAACCACATGATCATTACATTAGATTTTTTTTTTTTTTTTAAAAAAAGCTTTTGTCAAAATCCAGTATCACCTCATAAGTGTCCTGGAAAGACTAGACGGACAAAGGACATATTTCCCCATAATAAAGGTGATATATAGCAAGTTCACAGTCAGTTTCTTTCTAACAGGATAGAAACTTAAAGCATCTCCACTAAAATCAGGAATCAGCCATGAATGTCCACTCTCTCCATGTATATTCAATATTGTACTTGAATTAGCTTCAGAAATAAGACAAATCAAAGAGAATAAGAGGATACAAATAGTAGAAGAAGTAGTCAAAACACCTTTTATTTTTTTTAAGACATAAAAGATTCCAAAAGCTCTACCAGGAAACTTCTACAGCCGATAAACACTTTAATAAAACTATTAGAATGCAAAATTAAGAGGCAGAATCGGTACCCTTCCTAGTTCCCGGGACAAACAGGAGGCAGAATCGGTACCCTTCCTAGTTCCCGGAAAAACAGGAGGCAGAATCGGTACCCTTCCTAGTTCCCGGAAAAACAGGAGGCAGAATCGGTACCCTTCCTAGTTCCCGGAAAAACAGGAGGCAGAATTGGTACCCTTCCTAGTTCCCGGGACAAACAAGAGGCAGAATTGGTACCCTTCCTAGTTCCCGAAAAAAGAAGTCAGGAAAAAACAAAACAAAACAAAACAAACAAACAAACAAACAAAAAACTTTCAAAATTCCGTGAGCCCTTTCAGAATAATTCACATCAACTAAGTGAAAAATTTATATAATAAAATATAAAAAGTTCAAGACATGGAAGGGATAACTTGAAACCATCATCTCTACTTAGCAAAACTTATGACTGTTTTACTTTTAACTGCTGGAGCTCTGTGTAGGCTTCTCTTTAGACATTCCTTCTCTCATACTGTCCCAGTCTGAAGTCCACTCCTTGGATTTTCTCATTCCCAAATAACTTCGCTGGCTTTACTATTTATTTCATTTTCCTAGACTCCATGAATTTTTAAAGTATATTTTAGAATTATTATTATTATTATTGTTTGTCACATTTTGTCTTTGTTGGGGTACCTGTGCCCCAGCATATATGTAGAGATTGAAGGATAACTTTGTGGAGTTGGTTCTCCTTGGATGAACCACATGTCAGAAGATATTCACATTAAGCCTTACTACCCTTGAGCCGTCTAACTGACTCCTAAACCATTTGCCACTTTCTAACATCATTTGAGATCAGATAGTCTGCTACTCCAGCATTGCTCTTTTTATTGGGAATTAGTTTGGCTACTTCGGAAGTTTATGGTTACGTTAGGATTTTTTTTTTTTTCCTTTTTCTCACTGTGTAAGGAAATCTCAATGTAATATTCATGGGAATTAACATGGATATTATTTGAATACAAAGATTGTTTTTCTTTCTACAAGAATGCTTATCCCTCATATTTAAGGGTTTTTTTTTTTGCTTATTATTGTCATTACTCAAATCAAATATTATTTCAATGAATGATTATCATATACCACCAACCTAAGCCTTAGTTAGCACTCTTTCTTGCTTAGAATACAACATGCAATCTTACTTAAGGATCTGCACCTTAACATCACCCCCTCCACTCATTCTCATCTTTTAAAACTGCAGGTTGAATGTGTGACATAGTCTCTCTCCCTTAGACATAGGTACAGTAGAAAGCCTGGCCTTGTGGCTTCTCTATTTCCCTCCTCATTTCTTCATTTCTCTTGTAGCTCCCTGTGCTATTACTACATTTTTTTTTCTTTATGATGAACCCACAAAGACTAGAGGACAGTTGGCTATGTTTGCATCTTATTTGTTCGTCATCAGTATTCAAGGCAGCTGATAGTTTTCTACTTTTACAACCTTACTGTATTGCCTGTGCACCTTACACCAGGATGTTTTTGCAAACTTCTTTTTAATTTGTGAGGAGAAGGAACAGGGGGCCCGAAGGTGATTACCAGTCAGAGCAGTTCATCATTAAAAAGGTCTGAAGCTTGTGGCAAGTTGATGACTGTCAGATACAGGTCAAATGGATTTTGCACTATTCAGGCTCAGGGTGAATTACAAAAATTAAATTGCATTCTAATTAACCAGAGTAGTTAGCACATAATTTAGATCTCTTGAGCTCCAGCTGGTTGAGATTTTTTTTTTTTTAATGTGTCGTATAATGTAAAAGTAACCAAGGGGAAAAAAAAAAAAAAGTAAAAGATTTTTCTAGTTGGTCTTCCATCTGCAGTTTCAAGGGTAAGAAAACATTGCAGATTTTTGAGAGGAAAAAAAAAAGCCACAGAAATTTCTTGACTCTCAACAGGTTAAGAAGGTGAGCTCTGTTTTTCAAAGAGAATAAAGGATTAACCTACAGGAAGATGAAAGAAGTTTGGCATTTGGTTAAGTGCTGCACATGAACAGAAGGGGGTGGGGGAAGGTGATTGCATGCAGCAGGATTAGAAAACAAGGTTCCCCAATCACATCAGTGTTTTCTACCACACAGCAGTTAATACAGTAGAAGACAAACTTAGATGAACCCCAGGTTTGCTATAGAAAAGAAAATGATGTGCTCAGGATACACTAACCCCCTCCCCAATTTGGTCCTTTAGCTCTTAGAAAAAAATAATAATGGTGCCAACAATAACTATTTAAATACCTGATAAATGAAGTAATCTTGTTAATGAGGTTCTAAAAATGATGGGATATGAGGTTACATTCAAATATTAGAGCCATTTTGGGATTATAACCCTCTGTACAAAAACATAAAATATCTGCTCCTTCTATTGCACAGAAGAAAACCTGAGAGACACCACTTTGAAATGTTAGCAAATGTCGAAGATGAGCTAGAAGCTAGATATAGTGTTCCACACCTCTAAACCTAGCTCTCAGCCCCAGAGATGGGAGGATCAGGCATTCAAAGCCAGTTTGAGCTGTATACCAAGTTCAAGACCAGCCTGGGCAGCACAGGTAATGTCTCACCAAACAAAAACAACAGTAATTAAAGTTTCAAGACACAGATGATTGGGTTTCTTAGAAGCTACAGAAAGTAATAACAGTGTACAGGAGCAGATTTTAGATATTTAACATTTAAAGTCCAACTAATGTATTTCATTCTAAATTTAAATCTGTACTTTTTCCAAGGTCACTTCCACTTTTGGTTTTTCATATAAAATTATCCCGGCTAATATTAATAGCTAATGTGTTTTGACCTTACACAGCCCCAGGCGCTATGCTAAACACACACACACTATCCCGTTTACTCCCTCATCTTCACCAAATTAAGAAATACTGTCTGTGCTCTGTAGATGAGGAAACTGTGATTTACATACTCTAATTTTGGCAAGGCAAGCCATAAGGAGAGGGCTTATTGAACTACATCCCCATGTCTTAAATATTCTCATTATAAATGAAAATAAAAGATATATATATAAATTTTGCTTCTATACATCTCACTATGGTTGCCTCTAATGTAACACTTTTTACTTCATAGATGTAAACTGTGGAAATATGGCAAGTGTCATTCTGTTTAATCCACATCAATAATGTTCTTCTCCACAAGCTCTGTTATAATGTGGACAAAATATCTTTACATTTGTGTCAAAGTTGTAATACAACAGTATCATCACTGGTGCAATCTAATTTACTCCTTGCAAAAATATAAGGCAGAATGTTGTCCTTCATGCTGTATATTTTTTCTTTATGGTCTGTATGGATAAATATATTTAATGCTCAATTTAAAACAAATAGACAAACAAAAACTTCCTTAGGTTTCAAATATTAAGGAAAATGATTCTGGGAAGCATAATCATTCACAGCCTTGCATTCATTGGCTCTTTTTATCAGGCAAGTCAACAGTTTACAAATCCTTCTAAAAAGGAAGCATTTGGTTTGGGAGCAAGAAAACAAGGAGTTTATGCACTGTGTGCTATCTTTGAAGAACAACTGTATGCAGCTGGAGACGTATGGTTCATAGCCATACCTTTAAAACCTGGATACATTGTAACTATGACCTCTAAGTTTTCTGTTACAAGTAACCATGTGTGTAGCATCTGCTAATTTGAATGAAAGTCTACTAATGAAATACTGATGGGCTCACTGCTTGCTGTCAGAGTTTTGTTTGACTTGGTTTGGCTTTATTGCATTTACTTGACTCATAGTTCTTTGTATTTTCAGGGGCTTTGATACTTTCAATAAACGTGGGGATTTTTTTCTGTTTTTGTAAACTATTGTAGAGAATTATTTTTAAATATGTAAATCACATTGGTGGTAGAGATACTTTAACTTTATTAATTCCTGTGGAACATGAGACACTTTTTTATTTCTTAGGATTTCTTTAGATTCTTCCATCCATATTTTATTCTTCCTGGGATGTGCATCTTTAACCTGTTTGCTTTCATATAATAGTAAGGATTTTCATTCCTTTTTTCCTCTTTTCTCTCTCTTTCCTTCCTTCCTTCTTTCTTGTCTTTTAGTTTTTTGCTTTTTTGTTTCTCTATGTAAGTGGCAAAGTTTAGGGAAAGATGTCCCCCACTCCACCCCTTTCTACCTGCAGCAGTTGAGAGAGCTGACCCTCCCCCTTAGCAGCAGCCCTTAAAAGCTGGTCCCTAACCTCACCTGGGCAACACAGTAGAGCTGACCGTGTTGATGGTGGTCTGAGTAAGGCAGCCCCAAGAGCCTGAGAGCAGAGATCTGGCCTTACCCCTCATTTGCCATAAGGCTCAACAAGGATAGCCAAGAAGAGTCCCCGTGAGGGCCTACCCTGGTAGTGTTAGGAGAAACTGGAGGCTTCAGACTAGACCAATGACTCTTTGCAGTGAACACTTGGAGGTAAAAATACATGGCATACCGTGTGATTCACTGTTACACTACAACTTCCACAATGAGATTTTTATTTTCTTTTTCTTAAATTTTATTTTTATTTGGGGTGAAAGGACAGAGAGATACCAAAGGACATTGAGTTGAGTGAATTGAAATCCATGATGCAAAAGCTACAAAAAAAAAAAAAGAGCTAAATTTTTTAAAAAAATAGACATGACTACATCAAGCTGAACAGTTTCAACACATAACCAGCAATGTAAAGGGAATACTTCTTAAAAAGTAGAAAAAGAAATCTACACCCTATGTCTAATAAGGGACTAGCATTTAAAGCAAATAGTTCACTTAAATAAGTAGCCCAGTAAAACCTTGGACAAAGACTGAACAGATTTTACTTTTCAAATGAAGATTTCAAATGTCCAACAGATATGTGAAATCGATGAATAAGTTAAATGCCCCTGAATATAAAGAAACTATAAATATATAGCATAATGAGACACACCTAAGAAACCGAGATGATCTGAATTTCCCCTTCTAAAATGAGGAAGAGTAGCTTTGAGATGTAAAATGCTTAGCCTAGTGTCTGTATGTGATTCTAACAAGCATTGACAGGAACATGCATGGTGTGACTTCAGATAATAGATTATTAATGGATTTATAATACTATATTCACAAGTTACAAGGATTTTTTTTCTTTCTTAAGTGTCTTCTGGGTTTGTTTCTCGTCTATTTTCTTATCTCTGAAATGCTCCAGGGGAAATGTTCTCAATCTATGAAAGATGCACAAGTGAAGTATGGATTATGGACACTATACCTGCTTGCATTCTGGCTGATGTGCTGGAATATGCAGAACACTCTTGCACTGATGAGCAATGGAGTTTTATTATTTTATCCCGCTTCCACTCCTGTTGAATTTATGGAAGAAAGACACAGAGGGAAATTTTCAAATTATTTGAACTTTATAATAAGAAATAGATAATTTCAAGGTGGATAAGTAGATGGATAAATAGCTGGATGGAGAGATAGGTAGGTAGAAAAACAGATGATAGATACATAGATATATAGATAATCAATAGATAACAGATGATAGATAGGTGGGTAGATAGGTAGGTAGAAAGATAGACAGGTAGATTATAGATAGGTGGATATAGATGATAGAGATAGATATATAGATGATAGGTTGCTATGTAGATGATAAAGACATTTTAAAATAAGATAGCACATAGAAGCCTCATAGAAGCTATAACATCAATCAATGTCACGGGTTTTTAATAAGAAAGAATGAACCACATAGAATCCTGACAAGAGAGGATTCTGATAGGGAAAGCAAAGGGGGAAGCACAGACAAACCAACAAACAAAAACACCATGGTATTTTGAACTGCAGAATGCTAGCCAATACAGTTAGTGCATAGGAAACATGCATGAGGTGAATGTTAGGATAAAATCATCATTAAGGGGACAGCAGATCTGGATAAGAACTGGGAGATTTAATTGGAATAAGAAATCATGAGAGGATGCCTGTAATTTGAAGTCACTAAAGACAATGTATTTTGTTTCTTGGGGATTTCCTTTGCTGCATGCTCCAAGTCAAAAGAACTAAGGGCATTACCTCAGCTATGCACAGTGCTTGTTTGCCTGCATGAGAATATATTTTCTCTTTTCTAGGTTTTTGGACCTTAGTGAACTCCCTCCAATGAACTGCAGTTGACCACCTGTATCTGGCAGGTTGACCATGTTTTCCTGTGTTAACCACCATGGTATAATATGCCATGATAAATACTACCTGGCAATTTTTTTAAAGATAGCCTTTTCAGAGCTAAGTTGCTAAGACTAGATCTTGATTCCAATTGTAATTTCCCCACTGCACTCTATAGTTAGTCAGCAGTGTCCCTTAACAAAATTCTGCAATCTGTTGAGTGAATGAATAAATATGACGTTGGTATCCATTATTCAAGGCATGTAACTAATGGGCCATATTAATTGTGTGTTGTGGGTTTCTTTCATATCTTAGGACTTTTCTAGTCTCTTGATTTCTACTTTGATGATTGTCTTTAATTTAATATAAATATCATTTGATACTTAGTTTATTACTTTAGAACAGTATAGATTTTCCATCTATTGTAGAAAAGGGAACGTTTCAAAGAGGCTTGGGTCTAAATCTACACCAGGACCCAATTCTCAGAAAAAGAAGAGGATCTGAGAGCACGTGATGTTATTATAATACCCAGTTCAGGATGTTTCCACATCCAATTTCATTCCTCTGATACTGTAACTCACAAAACCTCTGGCTGGATTGTGGACAAACAATATGTGGGGACTGAGTTCTCTCCTGTCTTTATTTGGGGAATCTGTGTGCTGCACTGGTGAGGAATGGTGTGTTTGCCTTCTGAATAAAACCTGTGTATCCCGATGCTACCGACAAGCAGCTGAAGTTGCTAAGGCAGTTGATGGACTCCTGGGAAAACAAAAGTGAATGAGATAGATTTTCCTGCTCTCTCTCTTTCCTACCTCTTCCCCAGTGTTCAGTTCTCCTAAGGAAGCAGGAACTGAGGAGGAAGGAAGTAATTGACATTCAAAGCCTCTATTTTTAGACACCTTTACACTTTCCTTTGCTTCTAACTAGCAAGGATTTTTTTCCAAACAAGCTTTTAATTAGCAGGTGAGTTTAATTGATATGTGGTTTTTCAGAAGGGGAAAGGACCTCAGTGTGGAGAAGGAGGAGGGAGGGACTCCATCATTCTCCCTCACAATGGAAGACCATTAATTCATTTGCACCTGGGTGTTTTAAAGGATCAATTTACTGTAGCAAAGAAAGAAAGCAGAGAATCAAAAGGTTGGAATCTGTCAGAGAAGAAAGAGAGGCACTATAATTTAACATGCTATGTGGATAATTTAAAAACTTGGAAAAATATTGCTGCCGACATCCAAATATGAAAACAAGCCTATTTGCATATAGTCAGGTTCTGTCTACTTGCAAATAAAATAATAATAAGGATTAATAGTTCTAAATCTATAAAGTTAATTTTAAAAGTTATTATTTTGTAAGAAGGGGAAATAAAACACATATTCATATAACTCCCGTTTATGTTTAAAGGGATTTTATTAGTTCCCTTGAATGATAATTCATTACACATTTTTTAAACGTTACAAGTAAATGTTTTGTCTCTGATAGGGGCAGGAAAGGACATATGTGCTGTGTAAAATGGGAGTTTATAAAAGCATAGAAATCTATACGCTGAAAGATACAGAAAATATAGTTTGTGTGCAGTAGATGATCTAGGAATGTAAGTGGGAAAACAGGAGCAGACTGATTCTGTAATAATGGTCTTAGAAGACCAAATGAAGAGCTAAATGATTGAGCTCCACAACTAGGACCAGAAGCAGAGAAGTTTGGAAATAGAGGTAGCAGGAACTAATCACAGGTCCTTGCTGGATCTGCTGGACCAGTGACTCGGATCTTATCGATCCCTTTTCTCATCATTCTTTGTTTTGTTTCCTGCATGAGTACAGAGCTTTTTGATAACATCCACCCTTCCCTAGCCTCCTACAAATCACCCATATTCCCTCAATACTTACACTCAAATTTATGTTTAATTTTTCTATATGTAATGTATTGAGTCTAGTATGGTCCATATTACAAGGACTTCCAAAATATGGGCCTCATCCTGAAGAAAACTTACACTCCCACCTTTAGTAGTTATTCCCACCATCTCTTCAGCCATAAGTGACTCTTGTGATCCCTTCCTCTATCTATGCTGGATCGTTGACTGGTGTTGACTTGGGATGGTCCTGTGCAGACAGCCATAGCTGTTGAGACCTCAGAAGTGCAACATCCCCAACATGTCCAGAAATGCTGTTTCTCAACATTTCCTCTTGTCCTCTGGCTCGTACATGTTTTCTGCCCCTCTTTCTCAGTGTTCCCTGAGCCTTGGCTGTAGGAGCTGTGTTACAGGTACCCAATAGGCACTCCACATTCTTTTATTCTCTGACCAGTTTTTCTTCTATGTAAACTCTCCCATTAGTTGCGAAAGGAAGCTTCCTTAATGCAAGGTAAGCTCCTGGAGCATAATCAGAATGGTACTTCTCTATCTACTGGTGTTCAGATTATAGTTGCAGACAATGATCAGTAAAGCTTATTTTGTATGACCACCCAATAGCCAAGAAGGTGAGATATTTCAGTTATACCAGTATCTTCTAGGGGAAAAGATTCATCAGGAATAATGTTCTTGCTGCTGATTCAACTCTGCTTTGTTCTACACATTATGAGCATATATGTGTAATTTAGAATCTATCCAGGTACATGGAGCTATACATGGTGCGAAATTACAACTATCCCATTAGCTTCTAAAACCCCCAGCCTGAGTTAGAATGTGCATACTCTCCATTAGCAACAGAAGAAGGCTGTAGTCCCAAGAAAGAGAATTCTTTGATTCTCCACAGCTAGTAGCCATAAAAAATGGTTATACTTTCACCCTTTGAGATGCCTTTTCAGATTATTTGATATTTATTCTTTTAAAAGCCTTAAATAATAACCTGTATCCTGCTGAGTTCACCATAGAACTGTCAGAGCCTTATATTTATTAGACAAATGGTAGTTACATGGAACACAAAGTCTTAGAGGAGAAGCAAGCAACACAAACATCTCCTCCCTCTAAATTTTGGCTTTATTGATGGGCCCAAACTGAGAATCTTAGTTAACATTATGGCAATGCAAAATAATTTTAGTTATACTAACAAGAGACCTTTTATTATTTAAGAGTAAACTATGCTCTTGGGGATACAATTTGCAGATTTCTAACACTTTTTTTTCCCTAAATAATATCTTCTTTTTTGTGCTTATTTATTTTAAAGAAATAAGAATGAATAAGGATTTTTTGAAAAAAAAACTTTTACTGACCACATTGTTAGTCCTAATATTTGCTGGTAAAAATATACTCAGGTCATGAGCATAATATTTAGGTCAATAAATTGGGAGCCTGAGCTTATGTATTGGGACTTTGGATATAGATAATAGAAATATGAAGAGAATGTTGTGTCTGATTATAGTTCTGCCTTGTATGATTTGTGGTACTTTCTTTATGTCTCTCTCTAGAATATTAGCAATACAAACTCTCATTACAAGCCGATAGCTCAGTCTAGTGTGCATCAGGACTAGGTAATGAAAATAAGAACCCTTGAATACTCTAATTGGTGATCCAGCCTCCTAGACTCCTAAAAATTAATTGGCCAGATGTTCCCTACCCAACTGTAATAGGTGAGAACACAGAAGCCTGAGTTTTCACCTTTCCCCAGGTGTGCACATTTGAGCGGAGAAAAGTGATCATGACTGACGGGATGACAGGTCCATGTTCCACAGTGCCCTTGTGTGTCTGGTATATATTTAGGACTTTCCCCCTGAGGCATTTCAGAGATATGAAAATAGACAAGAAACAAAACTAGAAGACCTTTAAAATAGAAAAAAAATTGCTTGGAAGTTGTGAATATTATATTAGGCATATATTGATTGTATTATTATTTTAGGCTGCACCTGTGCCTGTCATTGTTAGTTCTTGTTATAATTATGTGCCAGGACTGTACTACAGGCACTTTATAACCTTCCCAACTCTGGAGGTGGGCACTTAAATCATCTCTACGTTAGAGATTTGTCTGCTGACCTTCTGTAAGATAGTCAGTCTCATACAGTTGTAGAGAAAGTAGGAGAAGAGATCTTGAGATTCTAATATGATAGTGTCTAGGCTTATCATCTAAGCTGCACAGGCCCCTGGAAAGCAGGCCTGCTCACTTCTCCACACCACAGTCAGTGAAATAAGTCCATTCTTTGCATCAACTTATTTCATCCTCAACTGAAGACATATAAATTAATATTTCCAATCACAGTCAGAGAGGTGGATTTTGTAAGACTTTAATGAACCTGCCCAAGGTCACATGCTGCATGGGGACAGTGGCACTACTCAAATTCCAGTTTCTCTGACCCTAAGGGTGAGGTCTTAACCAGATAAAGTAGTACTACAGAAATGATGTATCTTTCTGATTATCTTCCCTGTCAGTGCCAACATGCTTATGTTCCCAAAGATGATACTCAGATAAAGATATTCTGAAATCTATGTAACACTTTCTGGGGCTTCAGTTTTGACTAGAACCTAAAGTACCCCCTGATTCTTCTCCATGATGCCCTGAAGGACTATTGAGGAAGAAAATGTTGTTCTTCTGATGAAACAGCACAGATGTCTCCAAGAGTTTTTAATCCATCTTTTTTAAAAGATGTGGACTTTCTAAAATAATGTCGTTCCCATTTGTCTTCCATGAAAGAAGATATTTCAAAACCAAGAACACCTATCATAATAAACCATTAAGAAGAGTCTAGCATTTCAGTATATTTTTAGAATTTCATATTTCACCAAATGCTGCTATCTATAATTTATGGTAGTGGGATATGATGTGGTATGACAGTTATCTCATTTGTGAAGAAGGACCAAATAACTCATTGTCCCACAGCCACAAATAAATTATTCTTTTCCTGGAGCACAAGTTCTGTTTGTTATTTTTCTCACCTTAATGGGTTTTCTTTTCTTCATAATACTTTTTGCAGAAGACTATGACCCTTAATATCAATTTGGCTACTGTGAAGGAAGAAAATTTCCTAGGAATTAGCTTCATTGCTCTAAACATGGAGCTTAGCAAAGCAGTTCCTGCTTCTAGCAGTAAAAAGAGGCATCAAGCTGTTGTTACTTGGCAGAATATTAGTATTACACTTATTTGCGTGTATGTGTGTGTACATGTGTGCACAGGTGCACATACATAGACCATAATGTAAGTATATCAGGTCAGAAGACAACTTGTGAGGATATAAACTTTTTACCATATAAAGTTCTAGGATCTAATTTAGGTCAGTGGTAATAACCTTTACCAATGTCCATTAGTGCTTCTATGACCTTCCAAACACTTGAAGAGAAAGAACAAGGTTTCACTTTCAGGGCTCCTCCTGTTCTAGCCAGGATTCCGTATTTTTAACTTTCATCAATTTCTAAGTTCCACTTTGAATCTATCATTAGTGTATAATGCTCTATATATGGTTCACTGGACATTAAAAATGTAACTAAAAATCTTTCCTAATTACATTGCATCAGTATGTTGAACCTATGCTCAGTAAATTTGACTCTATTTTATTTTTTCTCCTTCATAATCATATATGTTTCTTATTGTTTTGAGCTTACCTGGTGTGAGTTATCGTCTGCAATGTACTAGTTGATCAACTTCCTGAAGGACAGATGTTTCCTTTCTTCAATTTATTACACCTCCACAAAACACTCTATAACTCTTTTGGAATTTGATCTAAAACTAATGTAACCAAATTTAAGAAACAGAAACCAAACCGTCTATGATGTCTTCCTAAGGGTAAAGGTTAAATCTGGAAGAAGGCTAGAAAGGAAGAATTTGAGGGGAGCAACAATTTATGTCTGTTTTTTTTTTTCTCCAACGTTTCCATGGGAACTCATAGCATGGTGCATTTTTAAGCCTCTTATCATGAAAGATTTCATGCACATGGTTATAGATTGGCTAAAGTTTTGAATTTATGCTTTTTTCTATAAATACACAATATACACTATACTGCCAATGATTAGATAGCACCTAAACTTATAATACTATATATACACATACATAAACATATACGCATATATGTAAAATAAGCTAGCTTGCTGAAGATATTATTTATTTTCAATTTGGCTCATTATGTTTATTAATCCATTGATAATAGAGAGATTTAACTCATGTATTTCTACTTGTTATCAAACATTCTAATTAATATGAGTTGTCAATTCTACAAAACCCAAAATCACCTGAGAAGACAACCACAGTTAACGAATTGGCTAGGTCAGATTGACCTTGAGGGCATGCCTTTTTCATTTTATTTATTTATTTTATTTAAAACAATGTCTTTTTTATCCATGTATACCCTTGCTACCCCTTCCTTCCCTCCTCCCAATCCCTCCCAGTTTGCCTTCAGCCTCTCCCCTTCCCATCTCCTCCCCCAAAGGGCAAGAAGGCCTTCCTCTAGCTCCACAGCTCACTAAGAGGGCATGTCTTTAGAGCATTGTCTTCAAAGGTAACTGAAATAAGAGGACCCTGTCTTCTTTAGGCGGCACTTTTCCTGAGCAAGTGATCATGGGCTATACCTGACATGTATGAGTGTGTTTATGCATGCATACACGTGAGTGCTTTTGTAAGCAGTGAACGAACGTCAATTGCATCAACCTTCAAAAATAACTTAGCTCTACTCTTTTATGATTATGTATTAGAGCAAATGAAAACAACAAATGAAAGAGTTACTTGACCTGGTAACTGCAGTAGCCACACCAGAGCCAGAGTTCCTGTATGTATGTACAGTACAAGTGCATAGCTAATGCTATTTCTGAATATTAGTTTGTTACTGGTTTTCAGTACGAGTTCCCTGTAAAGTGACATTCCTAAGAGGCCAGCAGATTCTAGCAGTGTCCTTTAACTTGTATCCTTTCAGACTGTCACATTGTTAACTTCCACTGTGTGTTAATTTGGGTGGCTTTTTATTAATCAGATAATTAGACCAAATCCATAAGTAGAAGTTATTCAAAGGTTCATTGAACATCGCTTGCTTGAAAATGCAGCAGATAATAGGTTTATTAAGCAAGAGTTCACGATTTAGTGTATACAGTGAATAGTGAAAACCTGAAAAGGTAAGATGAGGCAATGACAGAACATGAATACAACATTCTAGCGAACAAAGAGCCAAACGTTCTTGTTGTGTGTTCTATATGCTCATCCTCCCGCCCAAGCAGCTTCGCACATTGAACCCTGATAGCCATATTTGAGACAGATCACTCATCTCTTTTCCAGATGATTAAATGGGCATTCAGAAGGTGGTATTGCCAGCTCACTTGACTAACCTTCTATTTTTCATCAGAGTTGGAGACAGTTATCTCTGCAATAAAATGCTTGTTTAATGCCTTTTTCTTCATTGAATTTAAGCTCTATGAGGATGTAGAATTTGTTTATCATATTCAATATCACCTTCTCAGAATGCAATATATTCATTAGATTTAGTTAACAAATATTTATTTATAGCCAAACATATGCCAACTGCTAATGAAATAATTAACAAATATAAACAACACTCCTGTCTTTGGCGTGCTGACATTCTGGTTGATGGAAACCAATAAAAAGTATAAAGATGACTTAAAATCCTAAAGAACCTTAAGTCAGAAGAGTATTTTAGAAAATAAGAGAGCAGGAAAGGGATAGGTAGAGAGAGGTAAAGGAAGTTTTCAAAGAGATGTTCATATTTGAACATAAACCAGAAAGAGACATTTGGGGAAGTAACAAGACTCATTAAAGGGAGGAACATAGGCAGAGACAGTGTGTATATATGAGGAAGAAATGAGCTGACATATATCTGAAGTAAAGAATCCAGTAAAGTTAGACAGTGTGTGTATTGACCAAGAGAGATATTCCACTTTGCTCTCTGGTGCTCTGATAAAATAGACAAACCTTATTTTATGAGGTAAGGATTTATTTTAGCTCACATATTACATTCCATCATGGAAGAAAGCCAGGTCAGAAGCTCAGGCAGGACCCTAGAGGCAGGAACTGAAAGATAGAACATAAACAGATGCTGCATACTGGCTTGTTTCCATGGCTTGCTCAGTTTGATTTTTTATAAAACACAGGATCACCTCCGGTAGGTGACACTACTCCTTGTGTCCTGGGCTCTCCTACATATACATATATTATTATATTATGTATTAATTGTATTATATGTATTAATATATACATATACATATATAATACATATATTATTAATCAAGAAAATGCCCCGAAGATATACCTACAGGCCACACTGATGGTGACAATTCCTCAGCTGAGGCATCCTCTTCCCAAGTGACTCTAGTGTGTCAAGTTGATGAAACTAAGCATTACAGAGAGGATATTAAACCAGAGAAGAACTGGAGAAGGAAGGAGAAAACAAAACAAAACAAAAAAACCCCAAAACTCTGCAGACTCATGTACACTAACCTACAGCAATGACCCTTTCTGTGAGGAAAATGAGAAACCAATGAACAGAGGGAAGATAGAGTTTATGTCTTCCCATGATGATCACACATGGCTGGATGAGTATAGACAAAAAAAAGACCAAGAGTGGGAACTTGATAATATTTATACAGTATTATTATAATCCTGGAAAGCATACAGCTTTCATAGAGGATAGATAATGAGATAATAAGTTTCTGCATTTATTTCAAAAGTAAAATTTAACATCGAGAGTCCGACGTAGAGTCAGAAAATGAGAAAGAAGTGAAGGAGAACCTGGGGTATTTAGCCTGAGATGTTGGAGAGAATGAAACATTGGTAACTGGTCCATGGAAGAGACCTGGTATGTTTGGGAGATAAAATCTAAAGTTAGGCGTTGAGTGTGGTACACTGAAAATGTTGATGACATGCCTTCTTGGGATCTTAGCCTAGTAGTTGTGTGTTGAAGTCATCTGGAACCTGAGGTACAGCTGAAGCTTGAAATACATAGAGTAGTGTTATAGTAAAGACTGTATTGGAAGATATGGAAGTGAATGTGATCTCCATGGAAACAGGTGAGTGACAACATCACTGAAATACATTTAAATTCTCAGTTGATGAGGGGGTAAATGCTCACAACAAGGTTAAGATAGGAAGTGTAGCTTCTTAATACTAGAATCATTGTATTTCTTATTTTTTGTTTAAATCATGGTTTATTTGTAATCAACAGAGTCTTTCTTTAGCTATTTTAGCAACTCCTGAATAGCAGAAAATACATCAAAAATGAGATTTATACAGAATGACATAGGAAGAACTGAAAGAAGATGTATTTAAAGTTATAAAACTAGACTTAAGTCTTACATAAATATGGCCTTCTCCAACATGGCCACCTACCATGCCAACGGTAGCCACAGAAGTATAATACTAATGGTAGCATTAGCAAAGACCTACTATATGATAGTCAATGGCCTAGAATAATGATTAAGAATTCATATTAATGAATGTCTACTCTGTTAGCTATCAATTTTTATAGCACATTTATAAGACATATGTTATTCTTAGGGGGAAAAATTTGGTTAAAGGTATTAGGCATTTCCCCTACATTACACAGATGGTAGGTACCAGAGTCTGGATACCAGTACAGATTTGTCTCATTCTAAACACATACATTTCCCATCAGCTAATGATTTTCCTAAAGCAACAAGTAGGCTCCACCATTGTTAAAAAGTGTTCAGAGGGCTGTGAAATCAGCAGGAAAATGGGATTTATATCAATTAAATAGGGAAGCTAGAGTTGAATGACCCTCGCCAGTATTATCAGTACCAAAAAGCAGGTCAGAACTGATTTCCAAACTTAGTTTTGCAAAAACAATGATGAGTTACTAAAAATCTCTCCACCATGTTGCTTTATAAGAAGACTTTTACAGACTATTGATGACCTTCATTCAACAAAATATGTGACAGGTATGAACAACTGTATTTGTTGATTATGCAGTTGACTGTCTTTAAAGAGATAATAATGTCTCTTCATGTATTTCCAACCATCTTAGATCCTAATTGTGACAGCACTTCCTCCTAGTCACACATAATGACTCTAGAGTCTAATAATGCTAATTTTTCAATTGATTTTCATTGGACTATTTTCCTTAATTGCTTTTCCTCTCCTGCACATCACTCCTGTTTGGAAACAAGAAGCCCGTCCCCACTCCCCACCCCAAGCACTTACACACGCTTCTCACTCCAGCTCTTGTTCTGCTTTGGAGAATCAATCTTTCTTGTCAATACAATATTTCTCTGGCTGCTTTGTCATTTATTTTTGTATTGGATTGTCTTTCACTTTATTTCTCTTTTGAATCTTTAAAAAATTTATTTCTCCCAACTGAATAATTTCAGTTCTGTGGAATGTGATTTCAGTTGCCTTTTCTCTCTCCTTGTTTTGTTTATCAGGAGATTAACATCTTCCTCTTTGGACTATGAAGTCCCTTGAACATTTTCTCAGTCATTTTTTTTCTTTCTTATTGCTGAGGCTCTATGACACTCCTCAGCAGTCTGACTTGTATTTTTTCCTAGTATCTCTTGATGTCTACATTAGTTTCTTGAGATATTTTACATAATACTATTAAATATCTTTGTTACTAAGCCAAAGATATTGCTGTTGAATAAAAATACTTGTTGTGTAAATAAGGGAACCTGAGTTCAAATCCTCAGAACCCATGTTAAAGCAAGACACTGTGGTGTCAGCATTTTTACAGGAAGAGAGGAGGCAGAGACAGGCATATCATAGGCTAGAATAGATTATACAGAGGAAAAACAATGAAACCCTGTCTCAAGAATAGTAAAAACGTTTGGAACAATACCGAAGAGTGTCATTTGACTTCTGAGAGCAAAACATGGCATGCATACACCTATCCACATCCACACACACCCAACTTCATATGCATATGATGCACACATATGTATATATCCAGGCACACAAACACACACACAGACACACACACACACACCAAGAATAATTTAAAACATATTTCTAGATATTTTTATGTGTTTGAGTGTTTGCCTATTTGTATGTATATATACCATGTGCCTGCCCAGTGCCTAAAGGTATGAGAGAGCATCAGACCCCATGAGACTGGAGTTAAGAATGTTGATGGCTCAGAGGTTAAGAGCACTGGCTGCTTCTGCAGAGGTTCTGAATACAATTCCCAGCAACCCCATAGTGTCTGACAACCATCTATAATGAGATCTGGCACCCTCTTCTGGCCTGCAGAGACTGATACAGGCAGAACATAATAAATACTCGGAGCTCACTGACTCAGAAACAACCACTGAGGAACCTTCAGGGAAAGGAACTAAACTCTCCAAAGATAGATGACTGTCAAATGGCGTGGGCAGTTTGTGGAGCCTCTTGCAGTAGGATCAGACTATGTTCCTGATAAACTGACATCTTAGAGCCCATTCCCTACAGAGGAACCCCTAACCCAGCCATAGTACTGGGATGAGGGACTCAGACCTTCCTTAACTGGATATGCCAGACTGAACTGACTCACTTTGAGACTCCTTGCCCTCCCTGGGGAACGGATGGGGGAATGGGGTGGGGGGGCTGAGGATGGACTGGGAGAGACTGGGAGGAGGGAAGGGAGGGGGAGCAGTGATAGATATGGAAAAAAACCTTTTTAAATAAATATAAATAAATGAAAGTCATTAAAGATTTTTAAGAAATGTTTTAAGCCAACACGTGGGTGTTAAGAAAGAAACCTAGGTCCTCTGAAAAGAGCAAGCACTCATCCACTAAACCATTTTTCTAGTCCTCCAAAGGTAATTCAAAGAAGATGATGACAATAATAATAATGATGATGATGGTGATGATGATAACCCCTTTGTTAGTGTAAGTGCCCTGTTATTTTCCCCTCTTTGAATGTATTCAGTAGTTAGTGAATGGGAGCAGAAACCACTGCCCTATCAGGCTTTTCCAAAGTTCTGCTTATTTTAAAAATCCCTTAAATCTAAAGAAAATCTACTTCAGCATACGATTCAGGACTATAAAAGCTCACTGACTGGTGTCCATGTGGCCTTGGAACCCTATAACAAATGCTCTTCAGCATGATTGCTTCACTTTGACTTGTTCTAACTTGATTTCATGTTTTAAAATGAAAAGTGTAATTAGTAGAGAAAGTAAGTTTGTATTTTAGTTTTTTTCTGTAGTGGTAATGATGAATCTGGAGCCTAGTCGCATCCAGTGAATAGAGTTATAGAGTTTTAATCCTGCTTTTACCCAATTCCAACATGTTTTAGCCTCAAGATTTTCTTTTGAAATTTGTCCAAGAAGATATGTGTACTTATGTTAAATTTAAAGGATTTAGGAGGGTGTGTCTTCATCTGTTAGAGCTAGCCAACAGATTTGCATAAATAGAATGGCTCTCACAAAATTAATTAATTAATTATCTTGAAAGCTCAGATTAGAGGTCAGGGCTAGTTTCTCCAGAGGCTTCTTTGCTTAGTTTATAGATGTTCACTTCTGGATGAGGATATCTGTATCACACACTTCTCAGAACAGCACAGTTATACTGAATTAAGATCCATCCTTGCAAATACATTTTGACTTAACTACACCCTTAAAGCTCCCTGTACAGACAGCACAGCCTTCCTCCGGCATTGGAACTTTGGAGTACGAAGTTGAGGAATATCATTATTTCTGTAACACTACTCATCTGTGGCTACTTGTTTTATACCACTTAATTTTTTTTTCTTATTTTAGGTTTATGAATGTTTTATCTGCACTTAGATGGGCTTGGTGCCTGTGTAGGCCAGAAAAGGGCTTGGGACTAGAGTTACACATAGCTGTGAACTATCATTCAGCTGGGAACTGAACCCAGGTCCTCTGAAAAAGCAACCGGTGCTCTTAACTACTCCTCCATCTCTGCAGCATGTTCAAGCTTTTCTTTTTAAATTTTGAATTTCTTCTTGAGTTAGTATGTTCATTCCCTTATATATTCACTTTCAAAAATGTTTTTCTACTAGTTGATCTTTTTTTTTAGTAAATTTAAAAAAATTATTTTACATACTAACCACAGTTTCCCTCTCTTCTCTCCCCAACTTTCTTCCTTCTCCCCTCACCCCATCAGTTCTTCCTCTGTCTCCATTCAGAGAGGGTAAAGCCTCCCTTGTGAGTGAACGAAGCATTACTTATTAAGTTGAGGAAGTCCCAAGATCCTCCCCTCTACATCAAGGCTGAGAGAAGCATCCCACCATAGGGAATAGGTTCCCAAAGCCAGCTCGTGTGCCCGGGACAGTTCTGATTCCACTGTTAGAGGTCCCACAACACACCAAGCCTCACAACTCTCACCTGTCACCAACATGCAGGTTGGTCCCATGAAGGCTTCCTTGAGCTCCCACAAGCTCAAGTCAGCTGACTCTGGGTTTTCCCATCCTGATCTTCATACCCCCTGCTCATGAAATCCCTTCTTGGTCTCATCAATTGGATTCCAGGAGCTAGGCCTAGTTCTTAGCTGTGGATCTCTGCATTTCTGTGCATCAGTTACTGGATGAAAGTTCTATGATGACAATTAGGGTAGTCATCAATCTACTTACAGTAGGAGTCTTAGCATCCTTGTGGATTCCTGAGAGCTTCCCTGGAATCCAGTTCTTCCCTAATCCCATAATAACTCCCTCTATCAAGATAATCTCCTTAATTGTTCTCCATCTCCATCCTTCTGAATCCCTTGTTTCCATCCTCATCTGTTACCCAGGAGATCTCATCTGTTTCTCCTTCCCAGTGTGATCCATGTGTCTCTTTTTGGGTCCTCCTCCTTAACCCAGCTACTCTGGGGCTGGGGATTGTCGTCTGGTTATCTTTTGCTTTACATCTACTATCCACTTATAAATGAGGACATACTGTGTTTGTCTTTCTGGATCTGGGTTACCTCACTCAGAATTTTTTTTCTAGCTTCATCCATCTTTATTTTATAAATTGATATATTTTTTACTCATAAGAAAGATCTACAAGAAGCTAGAGAATAAAACATGATAGGTATGTCAAGAAGATCGCTGCAGAATAAAGCTTTATGAAATGCTAAATATTTCTGAATTATGTTTTCACAAAGTTGGAGAAATCATAATTGAAAGTCTAATGAAGAACTTTTCAATATAGTTGTCAGTGAAGTCCTCAGTGATTTCAATTAAAAATATCTAGTTCTAAGCACGACACAACGGCCTCACTCTCATATATAAAGGTTTCATGGGAGGTGAATCCCCTTATAACTTTAAGAGAGTTTGGCTTCTAGCCACTTCCAACTACATCTAAAATGTTTTCTTCTCTGGCCCCAAATATGGACCATATGCAGAGCTGTGCTCCTTGCAGGTAACTGAAGCCCAACATGTGCCTTTACCTCAGTTTGCACAAGTCAAAACATCTCCAGTCCTTTCTGGCTATTCGTCAGACAAAGTGAGCTCCTCACTATGTTTTATAACGTGTGTCATTGGTCCCATTTTTTTCCCCTCAGGTCCCTGAGACCTCCTTCATTCTGTCAGTCACATATTTGATGCTGAGTGTTGTCAGTCAGTCTCTCATTCTCCATGTGCACCCTCTCCATTCTTTAAACTTTCATCTAAAAACTTCCCATAAGTATTTGCTGTGATTCCGTTTCCTTTCGTGCCAATAAAGCTTCTGATAGGGCTTTGTGCTCAAGCTTGTGATCAAATTGGAAATAAATCTATTACCATGGATAAAAACTTGAATAACTTTATGTTAATATTAGCATCAATTGGTACAAAGCCAGAAAGTATTCAACAGCTGTCTGCACCTCTAACTCCATTCCATGCTAAAGCTCGTTAGAGACTTCTTGAAGATGAAATGCAATGGAGACTTTAGAACATCCCCATGTAGTTTGATTATTCCTTCTTGAGGCAGTTTGATGGTCTTAAAAATTAATTCATTTAAATAGTTAATTATTCAAGATCTTGTCTATAACATCTCACAAGATACATCTCCCCTGTGCAGTAGGTTACTTGAGATTTATTTATTTATTTTTTCCTGGATATTTTTGTCCTGAATTTCGGGCTTGCATGTTACTTTAAAATCCTTTTTAATTTGGGACTCCCTAGTACCATCTCTCATTCACTTAGGTGGCCTTTGCTCACGAAAGAGTATAGCACTTTCATCTCTTACCCAGTCCTTCAACCCCATCTTATATGTCACCTCAGACCTCCAAGTGTAGCGCATCAGGCCTGTTCATTTTCTCCCAGCCTCAGACAATGTTTCTGCCTTGGAAATGTTGCCCTGTCCCGATTTCTACCCAGAGACAGGCAGGAACCTGTCTAGTAGCATTCAGTCAATCACCCACAGCTGGAAAGGGGCTTCTCTTTCTGTGAATTGGAACACTTGGTTTTTCAGCATGTTTTCATCACTTATCCCCACCATGCTCACTGCAGAGCAATGAGCAGTGTAGAAACTCAGAATCAAGAACGAAGAAAGAATAAAAGATTCATCATTTTACCCCATTTCACCATTAATACTCAATCATATTTCTTTTTGTAGTTTTTACCCATGTATTGGCATTACCATCCCTCTTCATGGTTCAAGGAAGAAAAATAAGAAACACTATTGTTATTATACTGTGTGTTCAATACTATTGGGGGTTTTTACAATCATTGATTAATTTGATATTCAAAATGTCTATATGCGTATCTTACTTTTATTGCCCTTTTGTGGAAAAATTAATTCAAAGCTTGGAATTTTTAAACCAACTTTGTAGGCCACATAAATACAAAGAGATGGGAACTACATGGGTATATAGGCACAAGAAGAATCCTGAGTGGTAACACAATGCTGCCTAGATATATGGAGATGTTAGGTATAAATAACAGCAACATAACTTTTCTTATGTAAATATAAAGCCAACAAATTCTTTTGGAAGATAGTGGAAAAATATGCTAAAAGTTAAACTGTAGTCAATGAGTCTAGAGATCATCTTAATTAGACTAGTAGCCATAAGAAGTATCCATAAGCATATGCAATGGGTACTTATGCAGACCTCTGGCCAAATACCCAAGTAAAATACCTTTAGGGACAGATGATGTATTTTGGTTCATAGTTTCTGAGGGTCCAGTCGATAGTCACTTTGCTTTGGATGGGAGGGTGAGGAGGAATATCACCCATGTCTTTGCCTCATGGTAGACAGGAAAGAATAGGTCAGGACCAATGTCCCTTGCAAGGAGCCACACACTATGATCTATTCCCTCCAGCTGCGGTTCATCTCCTAAAGTTTCTGTATATTCTCCCAAATGATGTCACTAGCTAGAGACCTAAGCTCCTAGACATGGCCTCTTGAGGAAAGTTTGTAGAATGAATTATAACTACAGTTTCTGTCTACACAATGCTTTCCCTAGGAAAGGCACGGTTAAAGTGTTAAATTCATGAACTCACCTTCCCAATAAATCCACAGAAGAAGGATATTTGTTATCATCATTGAAAAGATATTCAAAAAATGAAGTATGAGCAATGTATATAAGGTATCCAAAAATTATAATCTACTTTGAATTCCTCAGCTCTGTGAGAGATTACCAGACTTCTGCTATCCAGGACTTTCCCCCGTATATTTTATTTTACCTCTTACTTTATATTTTTGTACTTTTTCTTTAATGTAATCTCAGTGTTTACTTACCTTGCTGGGAATGAGGTATTTAATTGTAATCAGTAGCTCAAAACTAAGTCTTGATTCTTGAGCCAGTTGTCCTGGCAGAAAAAAAGGACACTGACTTTAATTAACTTTAACTAGGACTGTTGGAGCCACGTGAGAAAAGATACAAAAAGGCCCATTAACTCTGCACATCATTTCCGTGTGTTTTGCTCTGTATGCCTTCCAGATAGTATTTTCCCCCTGCTGTTCCTTCATTTTCTTTTTTGCCTTTTTTCCATTTTTTTAAAAGGTATTAAGAAAGGGTGTTACTCTAAAATTAGTCATGATCCACAGTAGCCTCTTAGTTCATCTAAACACATTATTTCTGGGGAAGCTAGAGGACCAGAGAATTATTATCTTTTAAGGGCTGAAAACCCTTCTTGTTTAAGAATCTCCAAATCCAGTTTAAGAGTAAATTATTTAGTCCTGAGTTTTATCATTTTATCTGAGTGTGTGTGTGTGTGTGTGTGTGTGTGTGTGTGTGTGTGCATGCGGAGTGCATGCATTTATCTTAAACATATTTCTGAAGCATGCACGGGGGAGGCTGATACGGGAGCATTGCAAACATGTTCCAGGCTACCCTGATATATATAACCAGTTGTAGGCCGTCCTGGGATATAGAGAAAGATGCTGTATTGAGAGAACAAAAAATTGGTTAAAAAAAAAAATATCCATTCTCAGATAATTGGGCCTTGAAAAAAATAATTTTGAACATACTAAGATTCTTCCTCTCTCTGTGAAAAACAGAGTTCTGACTTTAACTACAGATGAGAAATATTAAATGAAACTGTTAACTTTCAAACATTCAATATGTGGGTGTAAGAACCTGCCCCGTGACCTCACACCCCAACACTTTCTGGAAACTCTCATTCAAACATGTCTTTTAAACTATTTTCATGATTGCAGACTTCAAAGGAATGCTTCAGGGAAAGCTGAAGTGAGACTTTCCGCAGCTTTCTCCACTGTTCTTTTATATTCTGTGCCAGGCACAAGGAAGCCTTTTCTCTTGAAAGTTTTATCATGTCCAAGGCTATTAACATTATGCGGATAGGCTGAAGCATGAATAAATTCTGAGACTTACTGATGATGTCATTACATTGGTCAATAAAATACATAGAGGCAAGGCTTCCCATCTACCAAGCTCCACTAACTAAATCAGGATACACGAGCAATTAACTCTTTAATTAAGATGAATGGGTGACATTAGCCCTCCTTAAACTCTGCTAGTCAGCATTTACAAATAGAAAAAGACGGATGCTTCCTTCCCAAGAAATGTAGGTTTTATTTTTCATTCATCAATACGGTCTCATTCTTTCTACACTGTAAACAGAGTCATTAAAGTATCATGGTGGTCACGGATATTTTTAGAAGGTTTATTTCATCAATCAATCTCTCCCTGGTTAAGGATATAGATAGGAATGTACTAGTTCTTCTGCGAAGCTAAGCTTGTTATTGTTGCAAAACACAATATGCTTGCCTTTCCTCCCACAGCATACAGGAAGGGCTCATCTCAAAGTCTCTGGGCAAAAATATGGATTCCACAAAGAACAGAAATACTGTGTGCACTTCTGCCGCGGACAGCTGCTCATTGGTGTCCGCTGCTCTGCTTGGAGCTCAGGACTGTCAGTCAATGGATGATTGCTGAAGCTCTCTCTCAGATTAGGAAGTGCTATGAATTTAGGAAGGAAAGATGTTTCTAAGCTTTCTGTACACAGACACAAACACATGGAGCATTCTTTAAATTTTTTAGATAAAACTCTGAAAGGCATACAAAGTGGTCTACATTTTTTAATAGCTACCTTAAAAAAAAAAAAAGAAATGGGCAGAATTAGTTTTAACATTTAAGGGCATACATTCAACAGGCAGTTATATGATCTATTTTTGACACTACACATTTTATCTTTGCTTTTATATTACATCTGAGTATACTTCAATGCAAAGTAGCCAGCATATCTAGTGATCAAAGCCAAAAGTAGCAAGTTGTTCCTTACTTGAACAGTACAGTTCTGTGCCAGGATGAGCTGATCCACCTTGGGACTTCTTGCCCTTTTGGAGGAGGGAATAGGGGAATGGGGAGGGGCGGAGCTGAAGAAGGCTGACTGGGAAGGATTGGGAGGAGGGAAGGGAGGGGTAGCAAGGGGATACATAGATAGAAACAACATTTTTTTAAAAAAAAAAATATGAAGAAAAAAAAGATCTGGTGTCTGGCACAAAATGAATCACAATATACTAACACTTTTTATTAAATCTATTAATGTCCTTCATGAAATGAACAAATAGAGTACTCAAGTTTCAGTTGCTTATTGCTGAGAAATAAATACTTCAAAAGAAAAAAAAAAAAGAGTCCAGGTGTGATGTGATGGTGCATACCTTTAATCCCAGCACTTGAAGGTCTCTGTGAGTTTGAGGCCAGCCTGTCTATTCTACAAAGCAAGTTACAGGACATAACTCTTTAATACTTGTCAAGTTTAGACAATTTTTAAATTAAAATTTTCATTACATATGTAGTAACACTTAAGTAACCATATAACATGTGAGTAAGAAACTCTGGTTACAGAGGCTTGGTTGAGATAAGGCCTTGTTATATGGCCCAGATTGGTCTTGTGATTTTCCTATGTCAATATCTTCAGTGATGAAAGTATAGGAGCACACCATTGCATTTTGCCGGTACTTAAAGGTGATTACATTTTGTTACATTATTATATATAGTGATAAATCAATGTGTTGTGTTCTGCTTTTGTAGAATGGAGCATTTCTGAATCTGTCTCCACCAAAATTCCCCTATGAGCAAGCAGCATGAACCTTAGACATCCTGTTGTTGTCTACACCCCTGAGTACATGCTCTTGAGTTGCATGACCCAGAGAAGAAACTACAGTTTAAAAGCAATCATTCCTCTAATATCTCTTGAAGAAATGATTTCAAATCAAGTAGGTTTTTAAATAAGACATTTGTTCAGGAGATGTCTACTTGTGTGATACATCCTTTTCAGAGAGAAGGAAACAACATAGGAAGTCTGAAATATTCTTTCTTGTATCGGGCTCTTTTGCAAATGAAAGAACAATGGACAGAGAAAGTTCTTCATCTTTGAGGATGCCACACGTTAGTAGGGGAGGCTGATCTTCAGCAGGGTAATCCCTCGTCCAAAGTTTACAGTTTCGAGGAGGAAGGGTTCCTACTGCAAAGAACTGTGAAAAGATAGGAATTGTAGACTTTATTGTGGGCATGGAAATAAAGAATAATTCTACACAGCAAAACAGAAGGCTGTGACAAGACAAATGAAGGTGCCCTTTTTAAAGCCTTCTCCAAGTAAAAGGGCAATGAAAGCGTTAACTCAAGAAGTGAGGATGGTTAGCTCTCTATGTGGTAGTTATTTTAAAATAATTCACCATAACATTCCTTATGACCCCATGACACTAAATGTGTGTGGGATGGAAATGGCAGGTGTTTGGTCAAATTATTCTAAGAAATATCAGTCAATGGTTCTCCATTGAGAGCCATTTACTTCTGGGAGATCTTTGAGGCTTTTCTTGAATTATCCTGACTGAGTTTAGTTTGTGCCATCTAGATAGCTGACAGCATGGATGTTGTTGACAGATGATCATGCATAGGACAGCCTGGTCCACCTTTCCTGACCTAAAACACAAGTAGTAGTGAATAAGGTGAAATCTTCTGGGATAAGCCTGGTACACTTCATAGGAGTGTCTGCAATGCTCTGTCATAACGTATAGAGAGCATCTAATATTTTAAATTAAAACATAATCAAGTGTGGCAATTCATCACTTAACTGCTCTGACACACTGCAGTGGTAGATGGAAATACAAAGACTGTTGTTTCATATTCTCTACCAATAATCATGTTTTTCCTCATGCACAGAACCAATTCTATTTGAAGTCATTCATATGCCACTTAGCATTTTCTCTGAGAAATTGCTTCTCAGAAAAAATTCAAAGAGAAGTTATAATATTGTTGAAAACTGAAAGCCTAAGAGGTTGGGCTTGTTTTCTTCTGGGGAGTGGTATCCTGTAGCTTTGTCTGCTCATACCTGCTCAAAAAGAAAGCCCAACATTATAACTAGGGTTACAAAATTAAATGCCTAAGGCAAAGCTGATGTCCAGTCAGGCCCATGTCAGCTGGCTTCAACTCCCAAAGCTGCCTCAGATATGTCAGGCTGTTCCTGGTCCCTCAAGCTATTCTGCTTGCAATCCACAATGAGAGAGTGAAGTCACAACATAGAAGCAAGCCTCTAACTAACCTTGCCCACGGGTTTTAAAATAAGTGTCTATAATAACTCTGATTGGCTGGTACCCAAACCATACTTGCAGAAAATACTTAGTCCAGTAAAGAATGATGAACCATCCAAGTTCTGAGGTGCTATAGGGATGATGACATTGAACCTCATTGAATAATAAAGCCTCTGGAGTTGTGGTGACAGCAGGGTACAAGATAGCACATGCCCCTGTAAGTAAGAGCAGCCCGACTCAGCTCTAGCAGATGGTTGCTATGTAGGGACACTGACCGAGTTGCCAGGTTTTTCAAGGGAAGCAGTGAAATCTAATGATTTCTAAACATTGGCAATTAATTCAAATGTAAAACACTATTCAGCCACCACCACAGTCTATATAATTTCTTCTGGGATTGACCAGTGAGCCAGCAGTTTGCTAATTCTATCTAAGAGTGGAAAGTGAAATGTGTTCACTCCCAATTTCAAAATGGAATCATTTCTCTAGCTGCTTTCTGTCTCTTGCACTGCACAGGATTTTTATGAAACACCTTTCCAGGCAATTTCAGTCCGGAGCTGATGGTTGAGAGTACAGTGGTCCAGATGGGAAAAAAATTCAGACAATTGACATTTTTGATTGAGTATATTAAGTCATAAAGTATCTGTGTGGCTGCAGACAGAAAGCCTCCACATAGTCACAGGTGGAGTTTTCAGGAAAAAAAAATCCCCCATGGATGGCATAAATATGAGCTTCATGTTATGCTCAGGTGACTATGAAATTTTGGGACTATATTCATGATTTTACCTAAGAAAATGCATCACGTTAAAATAGAGATGACATACTTTCTCTGAAAAGATGTTGCCACTGAAAATGCTTCATGAAATTGAACCCAGAGAAAGGGGCAGAAGGGCAGAAGGACTCAAGTCTAGGAAGTTAAAATAATTTCAAAATTCTTTTTGTTTTTAATGCAGTTGGCCTTTGCTTTTAATTTGCGTGCTTTTCTAACACAGAATTATATCCACAGACCAGGATTCTGTCAGTGAGCTCCCTCAGTGATGCTTCAAATGCTTCCCTTTTCTTTTCATCTTTTATTGACCATTCATTCACTTAATGTTTGGGCGTGGGAGGACCTTTGGACCACGTAAGAACACTTTCTCCCATTCATCACCTGGACCTGTAGCTCAGTGGTAGAGCACATGCCTGTATAAGTGATGCTCTGCATTCAATCCTTAATAATGTCAACCAGATTAATAAATAAAAAATACAAAGAATACCATTAGAAAAAAGTGGAAATCTCCCATTATCAGTTTTAAGGTTCCTGTTCAAGATTATATATCTGATTGGAGGATGAATTTCAACAAAAACAGTAAAAGAAATTTTAAAACATATTGTTTTGTCACAGTGGGAAGGTCTCCTCATTCTGTAGTGTTCCGCGCCTATTTCTCGCCCGCAAGAAAAGGCACGGTACACACTTACTTAGGATCCTTCTGCAGTATAACTTTAATGTATCTTAGGGGAGAGCATTTAGCTTACGGAAAATGGAGAGGAGGGCAGAGAGAGGAGGGGGCAAAGAGGCCGCCGCGGCGCGGGAACCCGCAGCGACAGGCCCCAGTGAGGAGAAATAAGGCTAGAGAGAGAGAGCTAGGCCCCGGCGTGGTCTGGGCCGGGCCATCTGCCACGTGGCCTTGAGCCCGCGTCCCAGAAGCCGGGCCGGCGTCTGTGCGCACGGCGGGGCGGAGAGAGAGAGAGAGGAAGAGAAGGAAGAGACCACGAGGCAGGAAGCACCCGGTTTTAAGACGACCAAACGGCTCTTGCTTTAGACGAAACATCTCCCTATTGGTCGCAGTTCAGAATCCCATATGACGCCACGGGAAAGGCGGAGAAACCAGACCAGTCTCGCGAGATTACCAAGCGCATGCGCTCTCTAACGACTCAGGCGGGTTGGCCAGCACCAGGTAATAGCGCCACCTTGAGGAGCTGGAGCCAGTGGCCTCCAACATCTCACCCTTCTCAAATATTAAGCAACGAGGAAGTCCTATAAGAGGGTGGAGACAGTGATCATCCCCCAGAACACAGTGGACTTGCGTGGGGGTCATCCCTAATCCCTCGACAGATCGAGATGCCCCCAGCCTGTCCTCTGCCTTTTGCTGGGAAGGGGATTAAGGCAGATACCCTTATGCAGGATGATGTGTCTCTCGGGACATAGGTATGTCCCGTGCGATGCCCTTGGCTCAGCATACCTCTTAGGACACGGGCTGAACGCTCCATCCAGTGCAATAGACAAGGCAGTCTAGGTGTGTAGGAGCTGTCTAAGCCACAATATCTCTATTGCTTTATCATAATTAGTCATACCTCTATTGAGGTTTCTGAGTCTAGAGCCATTAAGGCTTGAGCCGAAACTGTCTTGTTTCTCGGACTTTGGATTCTGAACCTACAAACCGTCTAGAGAAGAATGACTAGTCCTCCGCAAAAAGCTAGGTCAGATATATCCACCCCCACCCATCTTTTGGAGTAGGGGAAGAGGGGATTTATGGAGTGAGCTCTCTGGTCAGCGACAGGTCTAGCCGAGTGGAATTGGCCTGGACGATCGCCACTTGCAGGTCACGAAGGGTCTGTTCAAACTTAGACGACCAATTCTGTAAGAAAATTGAGAGAGGCTTTTCGAAAGATTAGTTGTCTTTGTAAAGTTTTTATATTGAATAGAGGTTATGTATAAGCCAGCAAGTCATTGCTCACACCTCAATTGTGCCAATTACTGAGGTGGACAGTTTGTTAACCGCCTGTGCAGTCTGCACTATTTTTGAAAGTGTATCAGATAGTTGTGAGCTACTGGGGAGGCCACGGTGATATGGGCGTGACTCGTGGCACGTGGGTCACTACTGCAAAGAAATAAAGCTGAGTATTTCAGCATAAGGCATAAAGGCAATTATCAAATTTGTATCTCAATTTATCTATAATTTCTGAAGCATTGCTAACAATCTAAATAACTGGTGGTTAAATTGGGAGAAAATGAAAATATTTTAGGCGTGGCCCAACCTATATTTTTGGATTGGCAACTGTTATATGGTAAAATTGAATTTTTATCTGGCCTGCCTGAGCAAAAGGAAGCCAATTTTGGTTTTATTAAACTCTGTTTCCTTTGTCAGGCTGCCGAGAAAATTTTTAGTAATATATCTGAACTATTTTTAACTAAAACATAAACTTCTCTCTAACCCCAAACTTCTATTTTCTTTAAAGCTATGTCTAAATCTTTATACATCACCGGCATTGGCAGAGGGAAGGTGGGCATTATCTTCTATCGCTGTCACCAAACACATCAACTGGAGAAGGCGAGGAGCTCTGGGATCCAAACTGGATTTTTTTTATCCTGTGGAGAAACACAGACAGCTCCCCGGGATCTTATTAAAATAGGATCCAGGCCTTTTCATTTATATTCCCCCTTTCTGTTTTAACAAATAGGATTTTAAGGTCTGATGTGCACGTTTAATAATGCCTTGTCCTTGAGGGTTGTATGGTAACCTGGTAAGGTGTGTCACTTGCATTTGTGCACAAAATTGGGCGAATTTTTGGGAGCTGTAAGCTGGCCCAAAATATGTTTTCTAGCAAGCTGTTCCACAACAGGCTCAATCACTGCCTTAAGCTTGTCAGAGGTCAGTGGCCACTGAGGAACCCATACCGGCACCTCTGTCTTTTAAGGTATAGGTCGTGCTGCCTCAGTGGCGCCTAAGAAAAACCTAGGCCATTTTTGCCTATGAATCTTGGGCGTGGTTTGTCTTTGTCTCAACCGCCCCAGGCCCTGTCTTTCCTCATTCCGCGAGGAGCCAAACTTTAAATTTAAATTTTCAAGTTTCCGTACCTTTAGTTTCTGGTTCCCTATCTCCCCCAAATCTTTTATTTTTCTGGGGGGTCCTTTTTAACTTATCGAGTATTCCTATTTTTAAGTTTCTGTACCTTTAGTTTCTGGTTCCCTATCTCCCCCAAATCTTTTATTTTTCTGGGGGGTCCTTTTTACTTATCGAGTATTCCTAACTCCCCCATATCTTTTATTTTTCGGGGGGTCTTTTTTCACTTTTTCGGCGCGCGCCTAACCTCACACGGCTCCCGGTTTCTGACATGTTGCCCCGAACTTTCTTTATGATATCTCGCCCTCTAGCTATCAGATCTCTACAGGCCTTTTCTTCTACAGAGTTCTTTAGAGTACCCTGTGCCATCTCAATACCACGCTGCCTAAGCAGGGAGTCTGGTGCTGTTATGATAGACTGGGGGGATCCCACTGACCAGCGGAAGCAGAAAACAACCACGAAGAAAACCAGAAACACTGCCAAAGCAAGCACTAAGGCCTCAAAAGACCCTTTCCAGGGCGGGAAAAATCCCAAAACAAAGTCCAGTTCAGACATATCTCTCCGAGTAACCTGTCCGCAGTTCTGAATCCTGTCTGGCGGTGCAAACGATGTTAATTCCCGGGTTCTCGGCACCACTTGTTCCGCGCCTATTTCTCGCCCGCAAGAAAAGGCACGGTACACACTTACTTAGGATCCTTCTGCAGTATAACTTTAATGTATCTTAGGGGAGAGCATTTAGCTTACGGAAAATGGAGAGGAGGGCAGAGAGAGGAGGGGGCAAAGAGGCCGCCGCGGCGCGGGAACCCGCAGCGACAGGCCCCAGTGAGGAGAAATAAGGCTAGAGAGAGAGAGCTAGGCCCCGGCGTGGTCTGGGCCGGGCCATCTGCCACGTGGCCTTGAGCCCGCGTCCCAGAAGCCGGGCCGGCGTCTGTGCGCACGGCGGGGCGGAGAGAGAGAGAGAGGAAGAGAAGGAAGAGACCACGAGGCAGGAAGCACCCGGTTTTAAGACGACCAAACGGCTCTTGCTTTAGACGAAACATCTCCCTATTGGTCGCAGTTCAGAATCCCATATGACGCCACGGGAAAGGCGGAGAAACCAGACCAGTCTCGCGAGATTACCAAGCGCATGCGCTCTCTAACGACTCAGGCGGGTTGGCCAGCACCAGGTAATAGCGCCACCTTGAGGAGCTGGAGCCAGTGGCCTCCAACACTGTAGGTAAACATTTTGGAGGCAGGCAACATACGGGACAGCTGGGAAATGGTGATTTATTCTTTTGGGCCAGGTATGAAAATAAAATAGCATTTAAAACCATATAATAAAGAGCCGCCAATAAGGCTACTCAGTTTACAGAAACAGGCATAGCAAGGGCAGGGACTCCGGTAAAGTTCTTTATAAGAAATACCCTTAACTTTTTCTGATCACAACACAGGAAGCTGAGCCTCAGAAAGTGCTGCAGGAGCTTCCCAGAGCTGACTGTTCTGTGACTGGTGTTTCCCTCGGCCAATGCTGGTGCTAGCATTTTGTCACCATTTCATATGATAGCAGAAAAAATGGGGAAAGCAAGGGAAGTGTGTGTGTGTGTGTGTGTGTGTGTGTGTGTGTGTGTGTGTGTGTGTGTGTGTTTAAAGTCACATGAGCACATGTTAATTCTGGTAATTCACAGATATTCAAGGGAATGATACTAACTAGGGAGTTTAATAGTGTCCTGTTATCCATGGTTTGCTTGGCATTATTTTAATTATCTATGCTCAAATGACAGCCAAGAATATTAAATGGAAAATTCTGGAAATAAAAAAATATATATTTTTAAATTGTACAGCACTCTCTATCGTGTCATTAAATCTTGTGCAGCCTCCAACCACCTCCACCGGCAGGGGAATTTCTCCATTTTGTCCATTTTGTCTACATTATATTTGCTGCCTGTGTGTTAGAACTCAGTAGCCACCTCAGTTAGCAAATGAACAGCCATGATGAAACAGTACTTGTATTCAAGTGTTGTGTAGTCTTACAATCATTCAGTTTCATTAGTATTTACTGTAACGTTTTACTAAACATAATTTTAAGTTAAATTTAATTATAAATATTAAAACATAAGAAAAACAGTCCTAACAAGGAAATTGGTTTAATACTTTCTAATTTTTCAGTGTCCAAAAGAGATCTTCTGAGTGGGAATGACCTTATCTTAGCAGTGTATTCTCATGCTGAACAAAAGTAAAAATAAATAAATAAAGTTAATATTCACAGTAGCCTAGCTCATCATGAGAGTGGGAGGTTTTTAAGGAAAAATGGGAACTTTTACTGAGGACTATCCTCTATTTAACATGTCCTGTCTAATTGTAAGCTTTTCCATGTATCCAAGTAGGCCAAGTCTCATGGAAAGGTCCTGCTGAGCACTAGCAAAGCCTGTTGGTGTGAAGAGTCTGGGAGAAGTCACTCACTGTTTGGAAACCTGCAGATCCAACAGTCTTTAGACAGAAGCCTTCCACTTGTGTGCCTGAATTTCTTCATGCAAGTTTCTTATCAATAAAATGGGGATGATAATAGCTCTTATACCATTTAAAAAGAAAAGAGTGAAATTTTATAGTGCTAAATCATGAGATTATTTGAAAAGCCACAGTGAAAAAAAATCCATGCATCCAAGTGAGATCATATTTAGCCCATAGTAAATGCACAGGAAATATTGGCTCTATTATTTCCTTACTCTGAGGGCGTTGGGGTATGTATCCTTCACACATTCTTTCCTGTCCTAGGCATAGTTTGTCACTCCCATCTACATTGACATATTAAATTTTATAATGAATATTTCCATTTTTAAGAGGCTATAGGCGTTTTAGCTACAGTTCATCTTCTTAATGGGTTTCTAATGAAGAACATAGTAGCTACACTTACTTGAAAATTATTCTATGCGATTAAACGCAGCGTTCTTTAAAGCTCCCCCACCCTTCCCTCATCATGAACACCTTCACCACTTTTCTAATGTGATGCATGCAGGGTAAGTTCTTTGTTTATTGATTGGCCAAATATATGCAGGGGGAATGTATGCTACTTCATCCTTGGCTCTTCTGAGGGAGGGTGTTACCATGGTAACAAGGGCATCCTTTGACTCCTGTTTCTACCCAGAGTTATAGAAATGCTTCTTTTTAAAAGAACGACAATATTTAATGTCGAATCTGAAGTAATTTTTCTCATTGTTTGGGGAAGTAAATTGATTTTCTCTGGACAAAGTTTGTTTGACTGCCCAAATGCACTGTTTATAGTAATGTGTTCCACCAGATGTCTTTAAAAGCCAGTTAAACGCATTTTGTCTTAACTTGTAATCTAATTTCATTATTTGGAAGTGCTTCTTGCTGCGCTATGCCTATTTTCATTTTTGAAATAGCCCACATTCCATCCTTTCTGTGTCAGTGGAAGGTAGAGGAGAACAGGGTGGAACATCCTGCTTTCTATCTGGGTGGGAGAGAAACCACATGCTCAGGGTTTTGAAGAGTATGTGGCTTGTTCTAGCTGAGATTTTTTGGTGGCAGCTGATGGCTGCCTTGTGAATCTAGAGGTTCAAAACTCATTCTTTCCTAAGAGGCATCCTTTTTTTTTTAAGAATTAAAAATAACTTCTGTTATTCTTATTGTAAAAACAATGCATAATCACTTCAGATGATTTAGAAAAAGTATAACCAAAAAAAATATAACCATAGACCAGCTTTTTAGAGATAACCTTCAGTATTATTTGATAGCAGGTACATCTGTAGAATTTTGTACTGATACACACACACACACACACACACACACACACACACACACACACACACACACACATTTCCCAAGATATGCCTTCCCACTTATTGTTATATAACTTGTTCTATGTAGATATCCATGTGTTAAACCTACTGCTGCATTGAAAAATTCCTTCTAATGTATGAGGTTTGATAAATGTGAGAGTCTAGGATGGCAGTTACATTAACTTACACTTATTTATTGGGTATTTGGGGGGTCTATAGATTTTTTTTCTTGATTGACGCAGAATGATAATGAATTTAGGGGATTGTTAATTATTTTATTCACCGTAAGAGAGGATAAAGTGAGATTCGTGTACCTTCCTGAAATAGAAGGGATGTGAAGTGATGACTGATGTTGTTCCTCAGTAGCCTCTATTTCCCTTTGTAGAAGGGTACTTGAGCTCTCCACATATGCATCAAGGAATAGGAGCATTGAACTTGGCAATAGCTCATCTCTGTGATTCTGAGCCTTCACATGCTCAAATCTAGTTTCAGCTTCCCGGAATCTTAAGAGGGCTTTGTCTTTTCTCTTTTCTAATCATATTTCCTGAGAATCAGTTACCCCTAGCAGTCTGTCCTGTTAGGTTTTATATAATCTGTCTACACCCTAGATAGGCTATCAACCTATCCCCTGATGTATCAACCCAAACACATGCATTCAAGTCACCGAATAGAAAATCACATGGGCTTTCACATAGGACAGGTCCCAGGTCTGAATTCCAAGTCTCAAACTTTATTTTGAGTTGATATTTCTGAGTTTGCCTCCTCCTTTTGAAAATGGTAACATAAAACATAGTTTAAGTTTCTTCCCTTCAAAATTCAGTGACTCAGTATATAAAAACTCTAGCCAAAGTGTCTGACATGATAATGACAGTGGTGGCACAGGTTGGGAGGTAAAAGCAGGAAACAGAGAATACTCATCCTCCCTAAGGGGAACGGGGTAGCCCTCCAACCTCCTTTGCTGTCAGAATAGACAAAGTTGGAGGCTGAAAGTTTAAAACTTCATGTCCAAGTGCCAGCTCTCCTTGACTCCTTGCTTAACCCATGGTCAACCATCTCTCTCTCTCTCTCTCTCTCTCTCTCTCTCTCTCTCTCTCTCTCTCTCTCTCTCTCTCTCTCTCTGTGTGTGTGTGTGTGTGTGTGTGTGTGTGTGTGTGTGTGTGTGTGTGTGTGTTTGTGTGTCTCTGTCTCCCTCTCTGCCTTGGCTTTCCTCTCTGTAATATGAGCATAACAACTCATGCCCACCTCACTTAGGTTAGGAGAATTAACAAGTTATTGTGTAAGTCCTTTGGGTATGATGTGCAGTGAGATTGGAAATCTTACTATTACCTGCTTTCTTAATTTCTAAACCTGCATGCCAGACTCTGATGGATGGAGTACCATGGACAAGACCCGCATGCTGCATCATTGTCAATGATCTTGTTCTGTGAACACTGCCTCCGTGAATATCACTATCTCTCATTCTAGCATTCACTTCCCAACAAACTGCAATCAATTTACTGCCTATCCCCAAGTTCCCAGAGCCACCTGTACCCAGGAGAAATGTTCATTCCTTCAAGAAACATTGATTTGAACAGTTAAAACACATTCTGTTAGGCACTGGAGGGTAAATCCAGGATGTGTAATTATCTGTGTGGTCGCTACCTTTTATATAATTCCTGAGATTCTAAATGCATACATTCCAGCAATTGTAGAGACACGTTGTCAGTAGGCTATTCTGCAGGAGATGAAATTCATCTGAGAAGCAATCTATAGTCATGGAAATATATGGGAGAAGGAGTAGAAAAGAAAAAAATTGTAAGGAGATGAGAAATTACTATCAAGGCCCCACTGTGAGTGAGAGCAAGATATACAGGAAGCTTCAGGATGATGGGATGCAAGTGACACAGAGGGGGAGCATCTCCAGCACAGTCTTGTGATGTTGTTTGATGAAGATCATCCTTAGGATCTAAGTGTTGATGTTCCTGATTTGACTCAGGGCTGAGCCTATTCTCTGGATCCTGTCTAGGAAGGACATTCCTCAGATGCTCAGGCCGTTAGCTTCTCAGTAGTTGAACTAACGCATGTGTGTCCAGCTACTTAGTATTTTATATTCCCTCCTGGTATCGCTTGCAGTTGTCACCTAGTGTTCTAAATTACTGTCTGTCAAATGGTGTTGGCAAAAATACGGAGCACAAATTCCAGAAGAAAGCATGAACTGAGATAGCTTGAGAACAAAAAATACAGTGTGGCTTGTACCTGCCAAGCGCGAAGTTGAACCTGTTGCCTGTGTGTCACTAGGAAGGAGGCATGTGTGTGTCTTAGGTTCCCTCTATCCAGTGCTCATTGTACATTAATTTCACAACATGCAATAAAAAAGTGCTAGTTAGCGAATCTCAAAACCTACATGGAGTAATGAAATCATAAGTCATGAGAATCATATTAAAAGAAATGCACCCTCTTCTAAAGAGAAAAGAAAATGGAAACTTGTTGGTAAAAAGAGCATAGGCTAAAACTTTAATCAGCATCACAGTTAATCACCTCATTTGGGAGCTGACAGTTCAATGAAGTTTCTGTCTTAAAAGCATGGGCGAAGCAGGTTGCCTACTTTGATTTTTCATCTTCTATAAGTTAAGCTATAGTCTGAGATGGTAGAAAACCTTTCTTGTTGGATTTTACCTCTTTAATCTCAAATGAAAGCTGGCACTCCATCTGGATAATGTCCAATGTGACACATTTGGGGAGCCGTTGACTACCTAGCCTTACAAATCAAGAACAATGATTAAATAATCAGGATTTCTGACAAACCTTGAGGGAGCCACATGGGTTTGGCGTGAGTGATTGCAGCTCTGTTTGTAATACAGGGTCCTTTGGAGCTCTGGGTGGGAATCTGAGTTTGACAAAGTGGCATTGGACATTTTCTTTGTGTGTTACCTGAGTTTGACATCCTTAGAAATGTGATAGTAAATATATAAACTTGAGTGATTTTAAAAAAATGTCTTAAACTAATGAAATTTGTCACTGAGAAGATGAAACTGCATAAGTAATTACTTGGGTGTTTGTTTGCAAGAGACAGTAAAGATAATGATGTTTTGTTGAACATCCATTAAAATACAAGAGGCTATTGTTTCTCAGATGTGAATAGACAACAAATATCTACATAATTATTAATTCCCTGTATAGAAATTAAAAAGTCACTTCTTATAATATCTAGATGTATAAAGATGGAGAATTCTTAAGACATAGATCAAACACACCTTTGTGGTAATTTGAAATAGCCACTGCCCAGAATCAAAGGATATTTATCATAATAACAACTTCTTTTTCAAAATTACATGCATTATGTAACAATCCTTTAATTAGAGATGTCAAAAGCCATCTACGGATATTGACAGATATTATTATTATTACAATCTTCTTTATCACTGGAAAAATTGTTAATTTAGTGAAGTTATTATTGGCTTTGAAGAGTTTCATTCATGATAATACACAGTCTTGTATCATTCAAAACAACTTTCATTGAGATCTTACTTGGGGGAAAGTATAATCATGGTGCTTAGAGCTATACCTGTGAAGGAGGGGAATACTGAGTGCAAATGGAGGTTACATTCTTGAAGAATAGGGTAGTGTCAGACAATAAAATGCATAACTGAACACAACTATAAAGAACACAGATAACAGTAAAATCAGTGAGCCTGATGTAAAATGTTATGCTTGAGAATATCTGAGATTACTTAGTGTAGTGGCCAGGTAATTCTTCTAAAGGAAGTAACCTCCCTAATGACCTTTAGGAATATGGAGAACATCATTACACGTTTTTAGTTAGCTGAAATACACACAGGATTCAAGGCCTGGTGACTAGATCAGGAGCGTGCCTGGAGTTAGGTAGGTGGGCAAGAACTGCCAGCGAGGCTGGGGTGTAATGTGTTGTTATTTACCACGGGAGAAAGGAGTCAAGTGTGGGGGGTTTATTGAGGAGAGGGGAGAGAAGGGCACAAAGAGTGGTCCCTGTGGACAGTGAGAGAAAAGGAAGAGAAAGAGGTAGGAGGTGAGTAAGGCCGGCCTTTTGTAAGGGGCCATAGTGAATGTGCACAGGGGACACTCAGTGGCTGCACAGGAAGACAAATCCCGTTAGGATGCCAAGGAGAAGCCAGTACAGCTGCCTGAATGCTGACATGTGTGAGGGAGAGCAGGTAAAAATGAGGAAGGAGAGCCAAGCAAGGTTTCTGTGCTCTACCAGACTCAGATGAGAAGTGTGTCTTCATCTGATGGGAGTGTATTAAAATTTTAGTATCTCTCTGTCTCTCTTCTAACTTGTATTGCTTGTTAGAATCTCATACCTTTGTAGCCCTCCTGTCAGATCCTTGGTCTAAGATTTTTGTTCTTTAAAAAAGAAAGAAAAGAAAATGCCTCTTCAAGCATCTTACTTGTGATGATATGTTGTATATTTAATAAACCAGTCTGGAATATCAGAGAAGAGATCTACCCACAGTTAATCCAGGAAGATCAGAGTGGGAACTAACACCTTTAATCCCAGCAGGGGAAAGACGGGAGTCTCGACCTACACCTTTAATCCCAGCAGATCTGAGTTTGAGGACAGTTTAGTTTACAGAGGGAGTTCCAGGCTCCTAGGCAGGCAGTGGTGGTGCCAGACCTTTAATCTCATAACTCCAGAGACAGAGGAGATCTTTCTGTGTTTCTGTGAGTTCAAGGCTAACTACCAACTAGTAGTAGTCCACGCCTTTAATCTTAACCTGGATATGAAACAACCGGTGAAAAGGGTATTTAAGGCAGGCGTAGAAAGACAGAATAAGGCACTGGAAGTCACGAGGAGTGAGGCTGAGGAAGCTAGAAGATAGCTGGGTGAGATTTGACTATGTTGTTGCCTCTCTTTGATATCTCAGCCTTTGCCCGGTAGTTATCTGGCTCTGAGTTTCCTTTATTACAATCAGAATTTGTGCAACACTCACTCTCTCAAGAAATTGCCAAGTTTGTGCATCTAATCAGATAAACCACAGTGAATTTGAACATTCTTGTTTCATGTGACTTATAATGTCATCTTCTAGATGAATTCTTTTCTTTCACATACTCAGCATTATTTAGATACCAAAGAATCCTTAGAAACTACAGCTATTTAAAAGAATTTAAAACGCAGGTAAAGTGATGTGCATCCATATTTACTCAGGGCTGAAGAAACAGCCCCGGGTGTTCTGGACTCCTTGATAATCTAGCAACCAGAATGATTTGCACATTTGCCTTAACTATTGGTTTAAGCCATTAACCCGTCTGTCATCAATGCCAGTTTCTGTGCTACCAGCAGCTTCACATATGTGTCTTCATTTAATACTGAGCAGCAATATTTTAAATCAGTGATTCTCAACCTGTGGGTTGTGACCCCTTTAAGGGGTGTTGAATGATCCTTTTTCAAGGGTCACATATCAGCTATTTCTATTACCACTCATAACAGCAGCAAAATTACAATTATGTAGTAATAGTGAAAACAACTTTCTGGTTGGGGGTCACCACAACATGAAGATCTGTATTAAAGAGTCACAGCATTAGGAAGATTGAGAACACTTGACAGTGTAAATCCTCAATTTGTAGATTGTAGTGAAGTCCAAAGATTTGTCTATTTTGCTCTTTCTACCAAATCTGTGATGTGATAAAAGTTGGTTGTAGAGATATAAAAGTCTATAAGAAATAGTTTGCATGATTTTTAAATGTGTAAAATATTTATTTGCAAATCATTTACACTACATAGGCTTATCTTCAGTGACTTATTTCTGAACATTGGAGGAAAAATTTTAATGTCCATTCAAGAAGAAGGACAGTCATTGTTTCTATAATGCAAGTATCATTTTCACTGTGCAAATTATGTTATTTTTTTCTTTTTAAAAATCTTTTTAAAAAAGTTTTTTCCCATACCCACCACTGTCCCCCTCCTCCCAGTCCTCCCTCAGCCCTCTCACCCTCTACCCCATCTATTCTCCAGGAAGGGTAAGTGTGGGGATATGCTTCAAATTTAATAAAAACCAGTCTGGAATATCAGAGAACAGAGCCATCTCTTCCAGTCTTTGTTTGTTTTGTTTGTTTGTTTGTTTGTTTTTTCAAGACAGTTACCTGTGTAACAGTCCTGGCTGTCCTGGATCTTGCTTTGAAGACCAGGCTGGCTTTGAACTCAGGGAGATTCTCTTGCCTCTGCTTCCCAAGTGTTGGGACTAATAGTGTGTGCCACAGCTTCTACTGCGTGTTTTGTCCTTCTATGCCTGCCTTAAATACCCTCTTCACCCAGTTGTTTCACATCCACATTAAGATTAAAGGAATGACACCACCACTGCCTGCCTGGGAGCCTGGAAATCCCTCTGTAAACTAAGCTGGCCTCAAACTTAAATTCAGTTTTGACAGAATTAAGGGTATAGGTCACCACTCTCAGATATTCCCTGTGCTGGAATTTAAGGTGTGAGTTACCACTATCTGATCCTCTTTGACTGTAGGTAGATCCCTCTGATATCTCAGACTGATTTTTATTAAATTTGAAACATATCCCCACAGGCAAGGAATCCCAAGGTGAGTCAGTTTGGTCTGGCATATCCAGGTGAGGTAGGTCCAAGTCCCTCCCCTCAGTATCAAGACTGAGTTAGGTGTTCCTCTGTAGGGAATTGGCTCTGAGATGTCACTTCATGCACCAGGAGTAAACTCTGATCCTACTGCAAGAGGCTCTACAAACTGCCCACACCTCCGTCTTTGGACTGTCATCTACATTCTGAGGGTTTAGTTCTGTTCCATGAAGATTCCTGAGCTGTCATTTCAGAGTCAGTGAGCTCTCAAAAGCTCAGGTCAGCCATCTCTGTGGGTCTCGTCCTCATGATCCTAATCTCTTTGCTTATAAACTCTCTCTTCTCTCTCTTCAGCTGGACCAGGGACTGTACCTGGTACTTGGTTATCGGTCTCTGTTTCTCTCCATCCATTGCTGGATGAAGGTTCTATAATGATAATTTGGGTGGTCATTCATTTGATTGTAGGAAAGTCCTGTTTAGGCACCTTCTCCACTACTGCTTGGAGTCCCAGCCAGGGACATCTTATGGGTTCTTGGGTATTTTCCCCAGCACTGCCTTTCTCTCTAAGCCCACAGTGACTCCCTCTCCTTCTCTCATGACCTCTTCCCACCTCCCCTTGTTCACTCCTCTATATGTTTCCTTACTCAGGAGGTCTTCTCTATTTTGATAGTTAATTAAAGTGATTGTTCAGCCTAGAAGTCAATAGGTGAGGAATGATGGAGTTTAGCCCTCTTCAGTTTCGAAGTTTTCTTTTCATGGTAATGCCTTTCTCGTGTATTGTACAATGGGCTGGTTCTCTGATTCCACACTCAGAGGATAATTTATCTGGAACAAAGAGGAGACAAAGGTTGTGGAACATGTCCTTATCATCTTTATTTCTTTACTTTGGCTGCAGGGACCACTTTGCTGTATTCTCTTGGAAAAATCACACTGACTGGATGACAAAATGTGGATAATAATGTTATTAATAAAAAAATCAAGCTATGCCAAAAGGCCTTTTCAACGTGCATGGTTTCACAGACATACATACATGCACACTCTCACTAAAGCTAGTAACACCACGTGGTGACCAGGAGGGTAGAACTCTGGCTTCTACCCTATAACCAAATAAGCTTGTTTTGCTGTGTAGTGATCTTCCAACCTTACCATTTACATAGAAAACACTACTATGGTACCCGTGAATTGTATTTATGTGACTTTATTTACTGTGTCCTATGTATTTACTTAGCTATTGCATTACTAATTTAGCTACAGGACAAACTAAACAGTGTATGGAATTAATGGTCTTTGGGACACTTTTTGGGAAATACTAAGAACTTTAACTCATTTTTAAGGTTAAGTTTGTGGGCATACAGCTATTCTGAACTCTAGTGAGTTGCAAGCTAATACATAAGCTTGTAAAGAAGAAACATGTCTGACGATATGGCACAGTTACCTCTGGCTCTTAACTGCAAGAAGTAAAATGAGGCAGGTGGAAACCCAGCTGTAAGTTCCCACTGGCACTTACACAGCCAACATGACTCTGTGCGGCATTGCGGTTCTTTGAACCCAGCCTCTACATAGCACTTATCTCGGTAGAAACTGTGCTGATGTTGTAAACAGTGTGCTGGGAAAGTAGGAAGTGCTCACTCTGTAAGAAAGCTTTTCTCTTCTCCGATCTTCTCCTACATCTATGCATATCCTCCACACCCCTCACAGAGCCCCCTTCATGTCAGGTTATACAATTGTACATTAGTGCCGTTGTTCACAAACCCAGACTAGCAGGTTATGGGCAAAGATTTTAGACTCATTCCTCTCCATGTTGCCCACACTCTTCTTCAGCTCCTACACTGCTAAGTGGTCCTTTGAAAAGCTATTCGCAAAAAACAAAACAAACAAACAAACAAAAAAACTCACTAAAACTACCTTTAACATGAAGAAAAGATTTTTAAAAATTGGTTTTCTATAAGAGCCTATGAATATGCTTTATGCTGTCGCTACACCAGTGTGTGTCTCCTTAACGACTAGAGTGGGTCTCATAAAATAATCTCCCTGGGAAATGAATAGCTTGAGATCATAGGTTGATGTTTACCATGCAGCCCAGCAATTGCCAGACATTTGTGTCTTCAGATACACAAGCCATTGGTAGACCTGCAAACAAGTGTTTTAACTCATCTACAGAATCATTTGCTGCTCACACATCTGTAACTGACATTCATATCGAAAAGATCCCACTGCAGGTATATAAAAAGACTGCGCTTAAGTTCATAATGATTTCAATAGGGTTCCTGTGCTATGTGCTAGGTTTATTATTTATTTTTCAGGCAGAACATGACAACAGTTATGAATATTTAAACGTGACTATATATTATTAATCGTGTTATTCCTCTGCTCCATTCCAAAGGGGTCCCATCTCATTTAGAATGAAAATAAAAGTCCTTGAAATGGGTTTCAAGGGTCTTTGATCCTTTCTAAAATCTCCTCATACCCCTTGCTCAGTCTGCAATAACCACATTGTTCTTCTTGTCCCAGGGGTATCTCTGCCTTTAGCCTTTAGGCTACCATTTCTTTCTCCCTCACATTATCTTCTTCGAGATATTCATGAAACTCAGCCCCCATTGCCTTCCAGTCTCTGCTCATGTGTCCCCTGGCCACTCCTTGTGAACTAATATGACCCACCCCCAGCATCTTTCTCATAGACCCTTGCTTACATTTCTCGGTGATATATGTTATCTGACATAATCACCCTTGCTCATAAGAGTCCATTGCTGGATTTTGAAGATTTTTCAAGGAAATGCTTAATATCTACTAATTGAAACCAGTCATTTTATAAATATTTAGTCTGGCATTGGCAAAAGCTACCAACTTGGGCATTTATTGTTTTGAAGAGCTGGCTTACTAGAGCACCAACCACAAGGCACATTGTGAATAGACTTGTTTAGATAATCACTATTTTCACTGTTCGTGTCAGATCAACAATCTAGAGATTATCTTTTTATCTCCTATCATAGACAGTGTTTAACAAAACAATTGACAGGTTGAATAAGCAATTGATGGGGCTAATACTTTAGGGTTGGGTGACATTTGTGAAGGCTAGGATTAATCTTTGAATAAATTCACAAAGTTACTGAATCAGAGAACGTATTTGAGAGCTCATATATCAGACCGTAAAAAATCTTTTAATGACAAATGCCCCAGGCTTCCTGTAGCTCATACTTTTGTGTGTGTGTGGGGGGGGAAGTGATGTATAACAAACAAGCAAAAATATTAAAAATATGTTCTGATGTTGCTCATTGTTAGTGAAACACAAAATCCTTAGTTCCATCACAGACAGAGTGGGGTCTATTGGATGAGTTATGAGTTACTGTTCTAATTTGCTTTTTATTGGAGTGATAAGCACCGCAATCAAAAGCAAATTTGGAAAGATTTTATTTGCCATCCACATATAACAATCATAGTCTATTATTCAAAGAAGTTGAGATAGGAACTCAAGCAGAAACATGGAGGCAGGCAATGATTTAAACAGAGGCCGTAGAAGAAAACGGCTTGATAGCTTACTTTATAGTCTCATGTTCCGTTGCCTTTCTTACACCTTGCAGGTCATCTGCCTAGTGATGACATCACAGTTTTATGGGATCTCCCATATCATTAATCAAGAAAGTGCTCACACAGAGTTTCCTACAGGCAAATATGATGGAGGTACTTGAGTGGAAAGAGGTTTATAAGAATGGGCTAGGATAGATGAGGGATATGAGAGACAAATAATTCTAGGTATGAACACCCACAATTTATATACTTCATAAACACATCTCACACACACACACACACAGTTTTTAATTTGAGATACCCTAATATTGGGGGCAAGTGCTCCCCAGAAGTCATAGATTCTCAGATGTGAAGCCCATCATAAAATATTTCTCCTCAAATTGTTAGTTAGAGATATCCCAGAAACTCCCAAAACAACACAGGCAATTGTAACTGTTCTTGTTCTAGAACTCAAATGTAAGATCCTGAAGATATAACTCACTTTCGTAACAGGACACGAAGAAGCCAAGTTGGTACTGACCATGTAGGCATCTTCATACTATGTATGCTGCTATAAAATACATAAATATGTGTACATACATAATTAACAAAGTTACCCAGCTGTGAATCTCATGAACTGCAATAATTACCAGCTTGCCTGTGGGTTCAATAGTGCCATGAATGTTATAGAGGTAAGCAATTCTTTCTAACAGGATTGAAGCTTACTCCACAAAAGTAAATCAGAGATTGGCACTAACCAAGTATCTATGGATTGAAGTCGGCAGTTTCCAAGGTTAAGCCTACTATTTATTTTGTTATATAGGCATAATTTTAAGCTTCCCGTTGAATCCACATCACTGTATCTGCAAGTAAGTGAAGTTCTCCAACTTCCTCAAAGAAGTATTGTTTTAATCATGGGCAGAAGTTAAGTTAGAAGCATAAAACTGTTCAAGGTACAGAAAAAGAGTGTCAGTAGAATGTCCAGTAAAACATAGGACAACTGTATCAACCCCTTTTGTCAAGGATTTGGGGCCATAGTGTAAGGCTGGGCAGAAAGAATTTAAAAGCCGAAATCAATGGGTTACAGAAGTGAACCAGTGCCTCCTAGGCATGATAAGGTACTACATTCATGAATTCAAAGCAGCTGAGCTTGCCTGTGCAAAACCTGCAGAAGATCAAGCCAGCATGAAGTTGGGAGGTGGTTATAAATAGACAATCCTAACCAAGGACTTTTTGAGGGTTCTTGACTTCAGGAGAAGGAAATCACTTTTAAGGATACCGTCTCTACAAGGTCAACCATGTTCTAGTTGGTCCCACACCCAGGAGTATATGAGCACCATGTATTAGACTTGATGGGATGTTTTTTTAAGAACGGAAATTGGGAAAGGGGTATGGGGAAAATATGATCAAAATAAAAATATTATGTCCAGTTCTCCAAGAAATAACAAAGTATATTTTTAATGTTAGAATTATGTGTTATAGAGGAACAGTCAAGTGTGTCTTTCTGTGCTTTTCTATTGCATTGTATAAAGAACTTAACTAATGCAAAAAAGAGAAGAAAAACTGTACACATGGGGTAGAAAGGGAAAAAGCCGGTCTTTGAATATTTAACAGAATCTATGGTCAAACTTTAAAGAACCCGGAATAACCGCACACAAACCTAGTGATAACTTCATTTACCACCACCAACCACCCAACAGCTAAAAATCAAAGAAAGAAGGCAATTGAATCCATTTAGTCTGCATGAATATATGTATTGAAAGAGCTTCAATTTTATGAAGAAAATATTAAAATTCTCAAGATATAAATTAAAAATTAAATGTAATATTTAAAATTCAGTTGTATTAAAATAAAAACGTGTGTATCATAAGACAAAAACAAAGTAAAAGAGATTAGAGAGAAATTTGCTCCACATGTAATTATCAATGGATTAGAATCCCTAAGATAGTAAGCTCTTTTGCAGTATTTTAGTTGGACTAGTACAAACCCCAGCCGTGTATTCTCTTCTCTATAATGTTTCCTTTTGCTGGTTTGGTCCATCACAGGCAACGTATACCTTGCTGAGTAAGAGTTGCACCTCAAACTGGTCCATACCTAATTGTCCATGGCTCAGATGATATATCTCAGTTCAGCAAGAGGCCCACAGGAAATTGTAGGCTAGAGCAATCACAGATTCTTATCTCTGTTTTCTTCCCTTTTCAAAGTACTTAGTAGTTCTCCACCCTAATTTAAAAACTGGACTACTCATTTTATACACATTGATAGCATCACAGTTCAAGCTATCAGTATATTTTGCCAGGGTCCTAAAGCTGTCCATCTAATTTTTCCCTTTATACTTTCTTTCAAATTTTGGTAAGAATTTTTTTAACATATACAACTTTTACAGGATTGTTGTACACAATGGAATTTGAAGATAAGCATATATTTATAAAACAAGAAGTATAATCTATGCCATGAGCCTACTTATCACAATGCAAAGATTCCTTCCCGTCTTCTCTAGTATTATCTAGTATATTTTGTAATAGGAACACTTAACGTAAGATATCATCTTACTAATATTTTCTATGTACAATTCAGAATTGTATAACTCAGCTCCTAGCAACCATCATCCTGCACCTGCTCCTGAGTTTGATGATTTTAGATTCATCGTGTAGCATTTGTTCTCTGTCTGAAGCATTGCATTTAGTAGAATGACTGCCAGAATTACCCACGTTGTCATCCAAATGCCAATATTTCCTTTTTAACAAGTTATTTTTTTTAGTTACCTTACAAAATAATGTCATTCATGAAATATTTCCACACACATGTATGATTATACCTTACCCATATTTGTTCCCTTACTTTGATGTCTATTACTATACACCTTCCTGGATGGTTCGCTTCCCTTTCTTCATACAATAGCCTCACTTCTACCTTCATTTGTGTGTGTGTGTTTCTCTAGGTTTTCCATATGAAAGACATCATGAGTCATTGTCCCCTCCCTCTACGTTACACTAGCTTGTTCCTCATGTCCCCATTAGACCCCTTTCTTCCTCCTGACAGTCAGTTTCTGACACTGATATCACATGTATGTATTCAAATCTGGATTTTGCAATGAAGGAAACTGGTTTATTTCTCGTAGTTTTCTATGCTCCCCCATTTTTTTTTTTTCCCGAGAAATAGGATAGTTGCATTTAGCTTTATGGCTGACTAAAATGATAGGTGAATTCCCAGAAGCTGCATCAGATTATTGCTCTCTTTTCAGGTGTTTTCAGGAATCCTCACTCTGGTTTCCATCTCGACTACACCAGTTTCCATTCCCACCAGTAACAGAAAGTGATTCCTGTTTCCCAACATCCACACACTTGTTTGTATTTGTTTTCTACCTATAGCCTTTCTGATTAGGGTGAGGTGAGATCTAAATATAATCTAGATTCGCCTTTCCTTAAGCTCTAAGGATTTCAGTACGTTTTTTGTATTTTGTTTTTCAGATATTTTGTGTTTCTCTATTTGGAACCACATATTCAATTTATCGGTCCATTTATTGACTGGTTTGTTTTCCTGACAATTTAGTTTCATCCCATAAAGTCTTTCCTCAGTTTTGTGATGATTCCTTTACTATGAAGAATTGTTCTAGTGTTACATAATGCTATTTGTCAATTATAATTATTTAAGATTGTTGAGTTTTTTTTCAAAATGTTTGCTTAGGCCTATATCTTGAAGTCTATGTTTTTCCCTAGAAGTTTCCATTTTCTGTCTTCCTTTAAGGTCTTTCATACTTTTGTATGAGGAAGCAGTTCTGTTCTTTTACATGTGAATGTCCAGTTTTAAGCACTCCATTTGCTCAAGAGGCTATCATCATATGATAGATGGTTTTTTGAATGTCTTTGTGTACAAAATGTGTTTAGGCCACATCTGCCCTTCACTTAACACTCCCAGCCCCTCCCAGGCATTTCCACCACATCTCTTCTCTATATGTCCTTTGTGTTTTGTTTTAATGACTCATTGGGACCTATTAGTGTTGCGCATAGGTATATGGTCACCAGTGGAAGCATGGCCAACTGTAGCCAGAAGTTTCTGGCTCAGCCTAGCCTGCAGTCCAAATGAATCTCTCCTGCCTGTGGCCTGGCCTAGGCTGAGATTCAGACCTGCAGCACCGCTTGATCCCAAATAATCACACAAAGGCTTATATTAATTACATGCTGTTCAGCATATGGCTCAGGGTTGTTGCTAGCTAGTGCTCACATCTTAATTCATTTCTATTAACCTGTCTCGCCACGTGGCTGCAGCTTACCTGTGCTCCATTACATATTGCTTCTTGGGTGGCTGGATTGCTTCTCTTGGTAACTCTGCCCTCCTTCCCTTTTATCTATGCTTGGATTTCCTGTCTGACTATAAGCTGACTTATCATAGGCCAAACACTTCCTTTATTATCTAATGATAGTTTACAGCTTACAGAAAGACATCCCACATCAAAGGGCAAGATGCCCTTTGTAACCTGTAAGTCAGTTCCAGATAATATAAATCTCTCCTCTGGGCTTCCTGAGCTCCTATGTACACATAATATACATGTACGTAGAATATACATCCATACAAATAACTAAAATTGTAAACTATTTAAACGTAAATGGTGGTTATTTGGAGGGCCATTTAATGAATACATGCAGCTCGTTTAGCATAATAGAAATTACTTGCAGTCTAGAGCTTCTAACCTTCATACCATGTGCTTTTGACTGGACTTACAGTACCAGACACAAATTCTTTCCTGTAGAATGAGTATCACATCTAATTAGAAAGCCATTGTTTACTCCATAACAAACTTGCCACTCTTCCCTCAGTGGAAATATCTAGCCTGGTTAATCAGTATTGTTGCCTAGTATTGATGACAATTCTCCCTCTGCTACAAGGGCAGGTTTAGGTTTTTTTAATTTCTCTTTCTTTGTTGCATTATTACTTTTAGCAAAGACAAACTAGATTAGAAATGGGTCTTCAGTAAGTATTGAATGAATGAAAATCAATCATTAAATAGAAAGAGGGTAAGTAATAGTTAACAGTTCACTGAGCACAACAACCAAATGAGCAATAAGCACAAGAAATTCTATTCAACCTAGTAATGTTCAGCAAAAAGAAAAGCTAAATCGAGTCCACATTTGTTCCTAGATGATGGGAACAACAAATTAAACGTGATAAAAGAAATGGCTACAGTCAATGAAAGTAGCGACAGATCATCTTGATTAAATATAAATCTGGATAAATACCTTATAAAGTTCATTTTAGTAATAGTGTATAAAATGATAGATGCTTTTCAAACTTCCTGTCTGATTTCTATGTGCCTTCCCCAAATAATCACTCTTACATGAAGAAAATGACATTTTTCACACAGCTAGTAATGGTTAAAAAGAAGAAGAAAAAAAAAAAGAAAAAAAAGTAAAAGCCACCTAAAACTTTCAGAAGAAAAAATATGAATAAACTGAGGCTTGGTTTATTCATATAATGAAATTTTGTAAATCTATTAAACTTAAAAAACCAGAACTGCATTTATTAAGCATGCATTTTAAAACACAGAGTGAAGTGAAAACAAATGGGAGGGAGGTTATATATATGGTGCAAACCTATTTGGACTCTTTCAAGACACTGCAAAAATATTTATATTTTATATAGCTTTACATATATGTATGAAAATATAAAAATGTATAGAACTGTTGACGCTTAAGTAGAGCGACATTTGGATTGCAATAAAGAAATATTTGACAATATGTCTTTTGTCCTATCATATATTAGTAGCTTAAATTATTTTAAGTCCATCTGATAGCTTGAAATTTATTTAGACTGTTATGGGAATCCTTTACGTTTTCTGTGTTATATGCACAAATTGTAAATATTTTTAAAAATAGTCTTTTGGCAAATACAAATGAGATAGGTTGGATAATAATGTACAGAAGCAACAAGGAAAACATCAAATTCTGAAACAGCTGAAATCTGTTTGTAAGATGGTTTCTAAGAAGTCCTTTGAACAAGGGGGAACAGACAATGTAAGAGGAAACATAGCAGAGTAAAATGTTGATAAAATTTGTCACAAGTCAAAACAAGGACACATAGGCAGCTGTTAGTTATGACAGGGAGTCATCACTTTTAAGCTAGTCTTTTTCTCAGAGATATGAGGTTTTGAGACCTTGAGACCTGGAAAGGTACAATAAAGGGAACCCAAGTAAACAATATTTGGTAATGCATAATACAATATGGTTTGGGAGTACATCTACCAAGAAAGGTCATCAATTGTTTCTGTAACTTGGGTGGATCAGAGAAGCCTCAACATTTCTATATTGATTTGAGAAACTAAACCATTAAAAGGTTGCTTTCCCAAGCAGCTTCATCAACCCAGTTGTGTTCAGCGCTGTATCTGGGACAGGAGCATCATAGAAAAATGTGGCACAAGGAAGTTATTTATATTATTACAGCAAAGAAGAAGAGAAGGAAGGGACCAGGACAAATTGTAAGCATCATAGACAGGCCCCTTGTGATGTGACTAACCCTCTAATTTCCTCTAAGTCCCAGAAATGCTTATCAATCCAATAGATAAATCACTGATTTTATCAACCCTCATGAGCCAATGACCTCCCTCTGATCCAGCAACTGGAGACCAAGACTTTCATTCTTGACCATCTCCAGGATATATTTCATATATAAACCATAAGAGATCATTCAAGTTGAAAATCAACTGATTTGTGAGAGCACAAGAAATTAGAATCCACAAATGTGTAGTATTTATTAAAACATCAATAAAATGGCTACACCTAACATGAAGACTTGGAAAGATAAAGGTGAGGGATTCCAAGCTCCAATGGAATGAGGTTTAAAAAAAATAATAAATATTCCAGGGAGGTAAAGTTATGATGAGTAAAAAGTAACGATGTCTGCACTAGGTCTCTGTAAGAGCAGGCCTGTAAACAGTCAGAGGCAGGTGGAGGAAGGAATAAGGGACCCCCGCCCCACCACGCACTGCTGGACAGTTTGCTACCCATAAATTTGTAGGGTGAGTGAGTGATATTACCCAGTTGTATATCCACTGATGACCACAGCAGGCTCCAAAAATAGTTCCAATGAGATGATCACACTCATGGCTCTTGTTAAACTAAATTGTTCTAAACAGACCCCAAATTCATGAACCTTTGAAAAAGCCTTATCAGTACAAGGGGGTGTTGATGGGATTGCAGGGAAATAAAGGAGGAGAAATAAGATTTTCTTTTACAGAAAAATTAATGTTCTGATTGTTGTAATGAACCTGAAAACTATACAACACTCATATGATAACACACTAAGGTCATTGTACTATTTAGATGACAGCTAAATATTAAAAATAAAAAACTTGAGGGTTTAAATTTGGACATGTTGTAAGAAACTAAATTATTGTGTTAAGAAATGAAAATGTATGTTAAGTTTAAGATTAGATAACAAAGGGTATTGGAGCTAACTACTGGGCAGAAAGAATTATAGGATTCTTGTCAACTGACTCAGAAGAGAAGGTTTTTGTTACCTTTATTAACAAGTGTAGTACGAGGTTTCTGGCCAGGACTTTCAGGCCTAGCCTCTGAGTTTAGGCCCACAGACCCACAGACCCGCAGACCCGCAGACCCGCAGACCCGCAGACCCGCAGACCCGCAATCCCACAGAGACACACAGATGCTGTCAATAGTTTTAGGCTGATCAGCCTAAGGCCCAGGCATATAACTTGCTAGCTCTCTACCCTTCATCTAACCCATGATTCTTCCTGTTCAGCCATGTGGCTCAGTACCTTTCTTTAGAGCAGGTACTCTAATCTAATAAAAAGCCAATCAGCGCTTTTTATTAAACCAGTGAGTGGGACAATTATTTACCATGAAACAACACAATCCCCTACAAACAAGGATTAAATAATAATAGTTTATTTAATGGTTTTACAATTATTCTACTATACAATATTGAGATTTATCTGCATTGATAATTTACAAGTCTATTGAATTTGTTAAAAATTTTCCTTGGTGTTTCTCTTTGTAAATACTTTTATTTATTTTTTTTACTAACTTATGGTTATTTTCACTTATTTTTAATATTGCAAAATAATGCAAGTACTTGTGTTAAAATACATTTTGTCATGCACATATCGGAAAAGATCTCAAGGGCATTTATGTGAAAGAGAAAGTCCTGGGTTACAAGTCATATTTTTAACTTGAGTGGGCAAGTTCTAATATATATGTATATATATACACATATGTATATGAAACTTATGAATATATGATATATAAATGAAACATTTTAATAAAGATTTAAGTAGATTAAATATGATATATGAACTAAATATCAAATCTATCAAATAAGAATAAATATGAAGAATGGTGTTCTAAAGAGTGGGAACTAGGTACTTACTCATATTTGATCTACTTCACAACTAAAGAATAGAAAAGTATGTTTTTACAACAGCATAGCGCATTGTGTGAAGCTTAGAGAGCACAATGAAAGACAGACTGAAAACAAAAATTTACTTACCACCCCATCACCCAGAAAAGAAATTTACTGTTTTTGTTATTTGCTTTCAATTCATGGATAACATGCAGAAGTAACAGAAACAGCTTATATTTCACATCATATTTTAAGACATTTTTGTTTTACTTATAAGCCCACAGTAAAAATTCTATTAATCTTTTGGGGTTCAGCTACAATGTCTTTTTTAAAAACTTTGAGAGTCATGAATCTCATCCCTACATAAGGAAAAAAATATAATAAACTAAATATTACCAACTTTCCCTTGACTTACCAGTGAACTGACTTTTCAGTGTAAATGATTCTTCTAAAGAGAGAAGACAGTTGTAAAAGCCCAAGTATTTAACATATGTTCAAACAGAAGCTGTTATGAGCTAAAACGTGAGGGAAACTTAAACAGCAAGTTTAACATAGTTTGGAAGGCTGAACATGGATGAACGTGAAGCTCTGCACATCAGTGGGTCTTTCCTGCTTCATGAACACTCCCAGCCAATTAAAGAAAAATAAATATTGCCACAACTCTCACAGGAGAGGAGACATTACCCTCGGTGAGATATGTGCAGCGCTTTCTCCACATCAAAGATCCACGTCCATCAGCATCTTTGGACCGATGAGAGAGAAACCTATGAAAACTTTTGAATACATTGTAACCTAACCCAACACGACCATTAAAAGACTAAGATTTGATGGTGTACTTACTAAGTGCTTGCCCTGTCTCTGACTGGCCACTACATAAACATATTCGAAGAAATGTGACATTCTGTCACCTAATTGCTATAACAAACAAAAAGCAAAGCCAGAGGCTCCTAACCAAGAACACAGAACTCTACAATCAAGGCTTGCTTATCTCTATTTTTAAAGAATTTATCTTTTTTTTTTTTTTTTTTTTTTTTTTTTTCACTTCTCATGGGCCATGATGTAGAGAAGCTCTAGTTCCGAATGTGGAATAAATTTCTGATAAAATTCTGTTTCCCAGGAAAACAGGCCTCTTTTTTGGAAAATACTCTGGGGATACTTAAAAGTGGCTACTCACAGACACTATAGATCATGACCAAAGTAAACAGTCAGAAAACATGGTACAAGAAAGATAAGACATAATCTAAACACACAAGTCATTTAAACCAGACTCAGATTATGTGACAGATTTGAGAGTTATCAAGTGGAATTTAAAATAACTACTTAGAATATGCTGAGTGCTCTAGTGGGAAAAGTGCGCAATATGCAAGTACAGATGGCCAGTGTCATACAGAAGACAGTAAACCTAACAGAATAAAACACTAGAAATGGAAAATACCACAACAGAAATGAAGGATGCCTCTGAGAGTCGGAGAAGATGGGATATGGCTAGGAAGGGAACCAGGAAGCTTGAAGCTCAGCTGATAGAAATGTCCAGACTGAAAGAAGATGGAAACGTAGGAGAAAGAGTAACAGAACAGAAACTTAAAACTTAATCTGCTTCAACATAGATTGACTTGTTGATTACATAGGCAGGGAAGAGAAGAAGAGTAGATCAGAATAAATCCTGGCAAAGAGAGCATCACGAATTTCCAGATGATGATGATGATGATGATGATGATGATGATGAAAATATCAAAACACAGATACAGGAGGCTCAGAGAGCATCAAGCATGGTAAATACACACCCATTTACCTCCAGTTGCATTGTCTGTGAGATGTAGGCAAAGAAAAACCGCGAGGAGGTGATGAAATTTGCTAAGCAATGGGTGAGCAGTACAGAAACACTATCCAGAAAGAAGAAGAATTTAGGGGACTTTTCATGAGAGCCTTGCAGGGCAGAAATAAGTCAAAAGAAACATTTAAAATATTGAAATAAAATGGCATGAAAATAATACTGTCTTTTAAAAATTGAGGAAAGAAAATTGAGGGATCTATTTCCAGATCCAGATGTGTCTTGCAAAAAAATTATCAAGCATGAATGTTCATAAATAGAAGAATGGGTAAAGAATGGTATGTATATATTCACAGACAAACACATACACAGACATGCACACACACACACAAACACACACACACACACACACACACACACACACACACACACACACACACACACACACACAGGAGGTATCCCAGCTTAAATCAAAATGAACTTATATGCTATTTGATGGAAAATAAAAGGAACCAGAGATCATCATATTAAGTAAAATAAACTAAAGTCAAAACGGGGGAAAAATCTCTTATTTATCACACGTGTATGATGTGATATGAAAGAAGAGAGATTATTTTTAGGATTAATGGGGGGATGGGAGCTAGAAGTTAGAACAGAAAGGACAGAACTGCAGTGTGAAGAACAAAGTGCATGTGAGGAAAGATCTAAAAATAAAATAAAATAAAAAAAAACCTTTGCCATATGAACATTTTAAGTAGAAGGGAAAGGTTATAGGTCAGATTCTCAGACCCATTCCCCCTCAAAAAAAGGAGTGGTGGAGACAGGATGAATTATTACAAATAAAGTATCTTGAGGATTCCAGATGGAAATCACGACATAATTAAACAACCCAGTGTTTTGTAAATCTTTGGAATAATTTTATTGTATCTGTAGCAGAAAACACACTGACCTAAAGAACTGAGCATAATCTATAAGAATAAAATCAAATCCAAGTTCACAGAAGCACTTTATGCTAATTGTTAAACTTGATTCCCTGAGGAATGAGTATATGTTGCAGTATAAGAAATTATGTGTAGATGCTAGAATGAAAGAATGGAATGAATAATAGCATGGAGCAGAAACCAGTTTTCTCAGTGTCTAAGCAGGCGCTTATACTAAGCAAGCACAGGGAATGGTTGTTAGAGTCCATTTCCTGCAGAGGAATACCCAGCCCAGCATTGACTATGAGATGAGAGAATCGGAATTTTCTGGAGTGGATGTGCGGGGCTGGGCTGGCCCACCTTGGGACTTGTATCCCTTTTGGAATAGGGGATGGGTGAATGGGGAGGGTCAAGGCCGAGGACTGGCTGGGATGGATTGGGAGGGGGGACAGAAGAGGAAGCAGGGGTATACATTGATGGAAATGACATTTTTTTAATGAAAATGAAAAAGAATAATAAAATAATAAAATAAGAATTATTCATATAGCAAGGAATACAAGTTGGAGAAATCAGTGTGAATTTACATGTAATTTAATAGAGTTGTAGGTCATTAGATGGGACATTTACCAATATGAATAGATATACTAATTCAAAATAAAATTTATTTTCTATCCAGATTTAGAAGCAATGGCTCTTCAGTAACAACAAGCATCACTAATGCCTAGATGTTTTTTTATTTCCCTATTCTTTTGATTTTATTTTACAAAAATCTTTGTTTCAATATTAGTCTTTAGTAAGAGAAATTAGGGTTCCTTAGGAAGAGAGAAAGTTTCTTTGAGACTAGAGAAAAATGTTCCAAGATGAACTTAGAGTGACTGACAGTGCTCAAATAAAGAAACACAAATGGGCAAAGTTTGAGAGAATTTCAACAACAAACATAAAATAATGAAATAATTAAGTTAGGTCAAATATAAATGATGTATAGATGTACAGTATATATCACTGAATAAGTAAACACATGGGAAGAGAAAATTTCTATCCATATCATGCTAAACAGTTTCTGTAGATACTTCACTCACGAGGAGTTGGATCGGAATTCTCTGCCCAGTTGTAAGCTGCATATAGTAATCATTACACAGAATACAATATGGAGTATAATAAAGTGACGTCCTTCTTTAGCCAACCAAGAGGCAGCAGAATCCACTGTCCACAGACATCAGTCTTCATTGATAATATTGGCCTAACTGACACTTTTTGGCTTTTCCCCAAATTCACAACAGAAGTTGGTTCCTGAGAAAAGATCTCAATTGAAGGACGATCGACCACATACTACCCATAACACCTCAAAACTACCAAAGTGATTGAATAGAAGGAATTCTGAAACATTATCTGATACAGGAAAAAAACATCTAATGGGTGACTAAATGTAGGCTCCTATATGAAATCCTGAAATGGGATTATAAACAAAATACTAAGAAGCCCGAGCAATGCACATACTTGAGTAACAATTTGGCAGTTTTGGTTCATTGATTTAAATCTATGTGTTCCCTCTTCCCCCAACCATCCATGTAAGAAGTGCATGGTGCAGTAAATTGGCTGTGGATACCTGTGAAATATTGTCATGGTTTTTGGAAAGCAGTCTTTAATGTAATAGTTCATTTATCTTTAACTTTTCAAAATATTTGAATGACTAATGTAGATGTTTGCATAGCCTGTTTATTTAAACAGACTTATACTGTAGCATTTTTTAATTCATTTTTTCCCTCTCATAGGCCATGCTAATCTGAGGTGCTGTTGTAATTTTTTCTTCATAAGATGTTTCCGATTATTCCAAGAGACTTCTGTCCATTTAAAACTTCAAGTAGCACATGAAATAATAGCCATTTTCATATATACTAGCAACACTGAGCATTATCCTCTATTTAATTTTGGCTAATTAAGTAAGTGAAGAATCATACCTCATTTTACTTTGAATGGTAGAATTTTTAAAATAATTTAATTGGCTATTTAAATTTATCTCTTTATAATTTTAAGTTGGCTTTAAATATAGATTTGATGAACTCCCACCATGTTCCAGGGAACCTTCAAATGCAAGCTCTTACATTATCTTTATTATCCCTTGCATCTGGCTGCATGCAAGTAATGGGAAACTCAATTAAATCTGGCTTAAACAACAAGAAGAAGCTATTATCTCCCACAAGAAGAAGCCCAGAGGGAAGGTGGTTACTGGAATAATCTACCTGCTGAAGAATGCCAAGGTTCTGAAATTCTTTCCAAGACTTGCCCTTCAACTGAATCAGACATCTATCGAAACCCCAAAAATCAAGAACAGAGGAAAACAATGACCTTGTCAATATGATAGTTTTCTTTTTAGGCATAATAAAAACTCTCCTAAGACCATTCTATCAATGAATTATTCTTCATAGTTTACATTCTCCTTCAGTTCAGAAATGCTTTGCATATAGGCTCAAGTCAAACCAGTACTCACCTGTTAAATGCAAGCCATGGATAAATTAGCAAATTAAGACTTCTCTTCCCCAGTGGTTTGAATGAGAATGTCCCCCATAGAAACAGATATTTGAATACTTTTTTCCCGGTTTAGAGGATATGGCCTTGCTGGTGTCTGGCTTTGAGATTTCTAAGGCTCCAGCCATTCCCAATTTTCTCTCTCTATTTCCAGCATGGTATAGAGATATGAATATCTCAACTATTACTGCCCTTGTATCTACTGCTTCGTGTGCTACAATTCCCTGACATAATGGATTCTTTTCTTTCTAGAATCATAAATTCAAATAAATCCTTCCTTTTAAAAGTCATGATTTTCTTGGTGTTTTAATGTCAGGTGTTCCTGACACCTAGTGAAGAATGGAAAACAGTGATCAAAATTACAAAGGAAAAATAAAAGGGGTGGCTACAGGATGCGTAGCCAACAATTTGTTTCAGTCACCATAGTGGTGCAGTGTTAGCTTTGGATTCTTATGTGTCTCTAATAGTGGGAATGTTGGGCTTCATGAAAAGTAAGCAACTTGAAAGACTACCTACAGTATGGGATATCAGTCTGTGTTCAACATCTTTAACAATAACCATTTCTTATTTTAAGACATTTTAAATATATATAATTGGTATAAGTATTAAATACAATTATGACCAGCACTAAAAATGATACGGAAAGGTGGAAAAGCCTGTTTTGTGTGAGTTAAGCAGTAAATCCTTGGGGCTAGTGTGAAGGCATAGATTTACCTTTACAAAACTTTATCTCAGGGAAAGATCATTTAGTGCCCAAGGTCAGGGCTCAGGTCTAACAAGAATCTAGGAAAATTTTCAGGAACACACCTGACAGCCAATAGATTTAAAGCTTGATTTCACACTAAAAGTTCAGCCAGTAGATTCAAAACTTGGTTTTGTGCCTAAAGTTTAACCAATAGTTTCCAATAATTATTCTTATATTCCTTTACCCAATCCTGAAATGCCAAGACATATAACACCCCATTTATGTATTTTTTTTTCTTTAAAAACCCTCTCACCCCTGAGCTCAGGTCCAAATTTTCTCTTCTGTGTTGGAATATAGGGTTTCAGCCTGGGTTTGAACCTGTCCAGAAAAATAAACTGACCTGCATGTGTTTGCCTTGGATTCCAGCTCCCTGGTGGTCTTTTGGGGGTTCCTCAACATGGGTAAAACACCAGAATTAGACATCTAGTAACATCTGGTGAGGGTTTCATTTTACATGAATGTGACCATTTTATCACACAGATATAACCACAGATTGTGAAAGTACTATGTGCCAAGGCCAAGGTACAGGAGAGAGGTGCCAGGAAGCACATGGGTGCTGCTGATCATTCAGGTGATTGCCAAACTCAAAAGAACAAAACCCCAGGAAGGCAGAAGACTATATCATGGACAGTAGGAAGATAGCATCTTTATTCGTCAAGATGGGGAGGCCTAAAGCTGAGAGTCCACTCCTAGGACAGTGAATTAGGCATTGTATAGGGTCCCTGCCTTTCTCCTGTGGTCCTGTTTATATACATGACCATACACTTGCCTTCAGTTACTCTGAGCAATGTCTTCTGGGAACAAGAAGGCTCCATCTCAGAAAGCCCACTTTTCCTTTTCTTGTCTACGTATGTCTCCGTAAATTTTCTTCACCAGGAAATAGAAGGAAGTTCCTCAGTAAGGTTCATGAGCTTCTGGGCTGGACTGAGTGGGCTGGACAGTATTGCAATGTCTGGTCATAGGAACTGTCACTTGCGTAACACTCTGTTTTTGATACTAAAACAGGATGTTTTCTTCATCCACGTAGGACAGGCCACCTAGAATTCCACTAAATGCTCTGCTCTTAGTTTTAAACATTGTGAAATTGGCATTATATGGTACAAATGACAAGTAGAACACAGATCTGTGAACTTGATGGGTGAGTAAATGGTTACAAAGAAAAGAAAGGAGTATGTGTTATTAGGAAAACTGGAATTTCTGCTTTGGGAGTCTTAGGTCTTGTAAGTAAAAGAATTTAGAAACAGATGGAGAACAATCTGGGGACAAGTTTCTTAGGGCTTGAGAGGGAAAAACAGGGTAGGCACATGCCAGGGCAATAGAGAAGGGTAAAGAGAAGATAAAAAAAAAAAAAAAAAAAAAAAAAACATGCCATTTGACTCAGCCTGGCATGTTCAGCATTGGATGTCAATAAGCAACATGACAAATAGCATCATAGGAAGAGTGAAGGGAATGGCCTCAGAGAAGGATAGAAAAGTCAGTTTCTGGAAAAGAATGCCTTGGATTTGGCTGGTTTCTAAAAGAAAAAGGCATGATAGGAAGAAAAAGCAACCTGAATATTTTTGAACAACTCAGAAAAGCAGGCAGACTCTGTTGGACTGTAATAGAGACTCTCCAGAAGTCCGACCACAGAGAGAGATTTCTGGGACAGACACATCCATTATCACATTGAAGTGAAAATCAGACCCGTCCTCTCTTTAACATGTCTTCAAATGACTCACTTTTGGGTGGGTGGGTGTAGACTCCTAGATGATTGATTGATAGGCCTGCTTGGATTAACTCTTAAAATATAAAAGTACTATGTAAATGGCTAGCTTGAATTGTTTCATTTTGGGTACCTTATTAGATTGTCAGGTTTTCACCCAGGGTCAGAGGTACAATTTAAATTCTATTGTTGGAAGGAAATAGCTTTGCCTTAATAGACTTTAAAAAATCAGATATCTGGCCAATTTTGTGTTAATTTAAATTCTAAAAAATATCTAAAGTGATGTTTCTATTTCTAGTGTTACTTGAAAAAGGAAGTTGGGGCTCAAAGTTTATCATCAATGAGAGTTCATGCTCAATGGTCTTCAGAGTTATTAATACCTGTAGGAAAAGGAAGAAGGAAGAAAAAAGGCTGAAAAAACAAATTAAAATAATGCCAATTTAGAACTCAGTTGGTAAAGTGCCTACTACGAAATCATGAGAATTGAGTTTGAGTCCCCAGGACCAATGTAAAATTTGGCTGCAGGGGTTGTGTGCCTGTAATGCCCATGCCGGGGAGGCACATGCAGGTAGATCCCCAGAGTTTGTTATTTTCCTAGTCCAGTTCAGCTAGAGATGCCATTTTAAAAGGTTGAGAATAATAGAAGACATCTGATATGGAACCCATGCTTTCTGCATGCATGCACCACCAGTGCATACATGCACATGAACAAGTTAATGCACCGTTCATACACAGAGAGGAATGACTGCAACTTATTTGAGTAGGTTTTATTATTAATTAATTATAATATGATTAGTAGATTAAGAAATGGCTGCCATTGAAAAGATAGTTCATTTATTCACAAGTAGATCACTTATTTGTCTAGTGGAGTTCTTTCTTTCTTTGGCTGGGTATAGTGGTACAGGTCAGTCACGACAAGCCTAAAGCAAAAAGGTTCTATGAGGTCCAGACTAGCCTTTGCTATGGAATGAGGCTTTGCCTAAAAAATGAGAAATAAGCAAATTTTAGAAATAAAAATTCCTCAAATAAAATACGTCATTCTGTTTTTAATAGAGTGTATATACGTGATTTCTGGATGGAGAGGGGAATGTACACACAGTGCATCATGGGGTCTCTCACATGCACAAAGGAGGAGAGACAACCATGGGAAGGTCGTCTCTAAGAATTTCTCTTATGAGAAAGTAGCAGGTATGGCAAGTAAAGGGGTTAGTACAGGCTAGCTTAAATGCTACCATAGGAAGAAATGACAGGCGCTGTCTCCCAGCTTTCTGTTACTGAGTTATGGAAGTGTGTGTGTAAGAGGGTGAGTTAGCCCAGAAGATGAGAACTTAAGAAAAAAAGTGATTGGTCTTGACATAGGTAAGACAGAATTTTATGAGGCAGTATTATTATACAAAGTACTACCAGCTACAGTGGAAACATTTCTTTATTCCATCCTTAGTTAAACAGTGAGGAGGAGTATTTTCAATTTTAGCCACTGATTTTTTTTTTAAATAATTCAACACAAAACTCAAACTAAAAATAGAATTCACAGAAAATGTTTTTGTAACACTTTGCATATTAAAAGAACAAAAATTACAACATACCAATTAAAGCATCATTATTTTAAACAGGTATGAGTCAAGATTTATTTGAAAGAAAGATAGCAGAATTACTATCCAATAAAGTTTAGTTTAGCACCATTCACAGATTAGAGGCTCACTGTACTCTTCTATTTACCAGCAGTGTTTTACCTGAAATGTAACTATTTTTCATCTGCTTTCTTACTGGTGCCATGTAGTTTTCATGAAAGGGAAGTGACTAAACTCATGCGCTGATCTACAGATGACACAGGAAAGTCTATGATATCAGCTTGTACAAGGCCTATTAGTTCTTAGTTTACTATTAAAAATGCTATCTTAATGCTTTTGGAAATTTAGGAAAAAGAAAAACATATATGTCAGATCTATAGTTAAATATACAATTCTTCCTTGGTGAAAATGGAACATCATTTCATAAATGGAGAAAGTGTAACTGAGATTAATATCTTGTGTATGCCCCAACTAAAATATGATAATCTATCAACAGCGGTATTTATTTGATCAAAGTCTCTCTCTGGTTACTCAGTCTGTTTAACAAAACACATTAATAGTTTGCTAAAAATTAAATTATGGCTTAAAAAGCAAGGCAATATTCTTTCTGAAAGTATTTTGGCAGGAATCATTCATTCTAATAGGGATAACTTATCTAATAATATCAAACAGTTTTAATTTTCCAAGTGTTTCACTAACACCAATTAATTAATTTTCATCTTATTACAACCAAATAGGTACAAGTGAAAGAAATTATTTTATTTCTAGGCCAGATGGTGGAAGATCTATGTCAATTTTTTTTTCTTTTAATATTTTTTTGGGGAGAGAGGGGAGTGTTTGGTATGGTTTTTCACGACAAGGTGTTTCGGTAAGCCCTGGCTCTCCTGGAACTCACTCTCTAGACTGCAGGCCGGTTTCCATCTTACAGAGATCTGCCTGCCTCTGGCTCCTCAATGCAGAGATTAAAGCCAAGTGCCAGCATTGCCCGTCTACATACTTTATTTTTAATCATGTGAATGTGGGTGTCTGTGTATAACTACATATCTAAAGGGTACAAATGCCAGAGGAGGCCAGAAGGGGGCATCTTTTCTCCTGGAGATGGAGTTAACATGAAATTGTTCGCCACTAGATTATGGATGTTCATAAGAGTCAGATTTTAAGCAAGAGAAAGGTTCATTTTTAGCCACTGGGCCATTTCTCCAGCTCTATTTTAACCCTGATCACTAAGTAACAACAAGAAGAAAAATAAAACACAAACACACACAAAAACAAAAGCCGCGTTCCTTAGCATGTCAAATAACATAAAATCATCACCAACAATTTTTAAAAGGTCATAAAATTAGGAGAGAAACTCCCTGTGGGTCACTAGAGGGACTGGAGGGAGGGAATGCTGGAAAAGCATGGCCAAAATACATTCTATAAATGTATACAATTTTAAAAGTATAGATAAATAAAAACATTGTTTGTTAAAAAACAAAAGTAAAAAGAACATAAGAAAAATGAAGGGGGAAAATCACAAATTCAACCATTAAACATATCAAAGAAACCAAGAAAGAAAAACAGAAAGAAAAAGGGGGAAGGGAGATAGATACAAAGCTCAGCCAGGAACGCTTTCCTCTTCTTAAAAACATCTGATATTTTCCTGCTAATGTCAAACTGTGGTCTTTACAATGTAAGTGCGGTCGTTTTCAAGTTATCTTAGAAATAGCAGACTATATTTCACGAAAGTGTTGGTGAGAAAATACTGAAAAGAATCAGATGTGCAAACTATTTGTAACAGCTCAGGGTTGTCTGCATAACAATGTGGGAGAAAGAATTCTTTTCAAATACACTTACACTGAAGGAATCCTTACATACCTGAGACGAACAAAAAAAAATTTTGCAAGTTTGAATAATGCATACATTCTTTTGTCACAGGATAGCATCCTTTAAATAAATAATAAATATCTTACAGTGCTAGCCTTCAGAGAAAAAAGTGATGATTTCAAACTATGGTTAACTGAAACGAATCCTCTGTCTTTGTTGAAGTGGCAGAAAGAGAGGAGGAATTTTATAGATGCTAAGTAGATACCCAGTTTTCTGAGCTGAGTCACAGCCACATATCAGAGCAAGGGGAAAGTCAAAGAAAGCCTCGTGGCTATGTTAGGAGCCTCATCAGCCTGAAGTTGCTCTTCACAGGTTGGCAAATATTTCCCAAAGGCCAAATCCAGCTACCCTCCTGATCTTATGAATGAAGCGTCATTGTAACAGTGTCCTATCCATTTGTTTACATGTCATCTATTCCCATAATGCTTTGGATCTTCAGCAGAAGGCTTGCATAGTTACGTATATATGTCTTACGAAGCTATATTACAAAGACACGAAGACTTTTGCCAACTTTCTCTTCTGCTTCAGAAGATACCACACTGAATCCTCAGAGAAAGTCAGACTGCATTCATTTAGGCAAGAGAGAAGCTACTAAACGTGGAGAGTAAATCTCTTGAAATATATTTCTGTGTAGGAAATAGCAATTTTGGAAACAGGTATGACCCGAAATAAGTTCATAAATACCACTTATTCCCTCATTCTGCCATATTCATTAAGTTACAGTGTATGCAGCTTTCTAGTCTGAGGAATGTTGTGTTTATGATACAGGCCATGAATATTTAAAGCATGTCCTGTAGCAATCTCAAGAAAACCTGTGCATGCATCTTGAAGTTACCTAGATACGAATAAGACACAGCCAGTTAGGGCTTCCTATCCTTAAGAATCCAGCAGACTCCAAGGGGCATATATGCTGTGACATACATGTCTTAACTTGTCTCAAAGAAATGCATTTTATTTCAAAAGTCAGCCGGGATCAAAAGTGACATCTTTACAATGGGCAGGAAGAAAACTTGTTCTATATCATTTAGAGTGTTCTGTTTTAAATGGTATTCACATAAAATAGTGATATGCCTGATATTTGTGGTTTTCCTCAGGTTCTCTCATACCCAATCTAACATTTGCTGATGACTGTGGTTAGTGATGATATTGCTTATCTACAACCATGCTGAAATAGAATAATCATGTTTTTGCCATTGTTTTACGTTTTTGTATTCATAGAACAATCTTCATAACATTACCATGAAGTAGAACTGTTTTTATCTTTATTGCCTAGACACAGATGATTAATTTGTAAAATGTTACACATCTAACAAGTAATGGGGGGGAAAATAGGTCTCTATCATGACTTAAAGGTCAACTAATTTCTCTAAGCCTCAGAAGAACTAAAAATATATTTATATATAACCTTAATTAGTGAGCTATACATGGTTATAAATATTAGTTTTTCTATGTTGTTTGACTATTAAGTTTAGCGCTTAGGTCAGTCTATTCCGGTAATATTAATGCTGCAATTATTCAAAGCTCTTTACCCTCTCTCAGGCCTTTATCATTTAGCAATGTGCAACGCTATTTTTATCACCTTTTTTAATGATAAAATATAAACTTAAAATCTTTCTTTTATGTCCTAAATGATACACTATTATGTTTCTATGAAAGTATATTTATTATGTTGTTATAATGTTATAGGAACTTCGCTCCTAGCAATAAAACACTGAGTAATTAAGATCAAACTTTCCGATGAAGTCAGCTAGAATATCTTGAAAAAAAATTAAAATTAATGTCCATTTAAACCACCAGAAAACAAGAGGCAATGCCAAGCCAGGATCTGTAGGTTGGTGGAGGTCCAGCTCTGTTTCCTCTGTCAGCTCTGCTTCCTCACTTGTGTCTTCTGCTTACGAACAAGATTCCTAGAAGCTGGATATTGACCGGCAATGTGAAGGAGCTAAGAGGCTGAGATATTGTCAGTGAGGCCCATGAAAGGAGGGAGTGGGGGACTCTGTTGCACCGAAGTCACTTGTTCTGTGACCATCAGTGGCTAGATTCATAGTATTTACAATCTAGATCAGTTCTCACAAGGATATCAGGTGAGTTCCAAACTCATACAAACTTAACATCAGACAGACAGATCAATCACAGATTAGCTGTGACTCTAGATGCTAGAAAGATTCTCTCTCTCTTTTTTCACATAAGAAGAAAGCCAACATCATCTGCCTCAGTATTGTTATAACTTGAACATTCCATGACAAATATTCATTAAAAAAACTAACAAGCACAAACACAAGATCATAAGACACATAAATAAAAACAATGCAAATGCTATACATTACCAACAAAACCCAGCAGAAACAATGCTAAGAAAACCAGACTCAGGTACACTTTAGATAAGGAAGGTATGAGATATAAATTTTAATGAGAAACAAAATTTAATATTTGGGGAAATAAAAATATGGAAAATATAAGAGGAAAAATTTAAAGATCTGAGAACTGAAAATAATGGAACCAGATTTAGTTGCTAGTAGGTAACTTAATCAGGATCTTAAAAAAATGATGCAGAGAAACTTAGCGATATGGAAGAATAGCAGGAAGAAAATATCCATAATAAACCACAGAGAGACAAACGTGGAAAAGCCACGGAATATGAAAGACTTTGAGTATGTATACAATGAAACATATGTATACAATGAAAAGGGCTGGGTTTAGAGTCAATCATACGGCTAGGGAGCCTCAGCTAGAGAATTCAACTGGTTGCTTTAGTTGGTGTGGAATACCTACCCAGAGCGTGAGCAGCACCTTCGGGTGAATACTCAGCAAAGGGAGGTGTGATAGAAGGGAAAGTATTTGCCTTTTGCTTGCTGGGTTTTCCTCTTGCTGGGAAGTTGATCTGCCCTGTTGCTACTGTTGCTCACTTTACTCATCCATCCTTGGCTGCGGACCCCAGGCTCTCCAAGAACCTCTCAGATTTTCAATGCCAGATTGGATCTGCTAGGCACCGAAGCTCAATACTGAGCAGCTATTCAGTCTCTCTACTTTAAGAAACTGTTATTACTATCTTAACAGAAAATGTGCATGAGTGTGAGAGTATGTGTGTGTATGTGTATGTATGTGTATGTATGTGTGTGTATGTGTATGTATGTGTGTGTGAGTGTGTATGTATGTGTGTGTGTAAGTGTGTATGTGTATGTATGTGTGTGAGTGTGTATGTATGTATGTGTGTAAGTGTGTATGTGCATATGTGTGTATGTATGCATGTGTGTGTATGTGTGTGAATATGTATGTGTGTATGTGAGTGTGTGTGTATGTGTGTATGTGTGTGTAAGTGCGTGAATATGTATGTGTATGTGTGTGTGAGTGTATGTGTGAGTGTGTGTGTGAGTTTGTGCATGTGTGTATGTGTGTGAGTGTGTGTGTGTGTATGTGTGTGTGTTTATTCATTCACCATCCTATCAGCTCTCCTAGGTAGGCCGTCGTAATACAGTTGGTAAAGTTGATACTTTGGATTCCTCAGGTGTATAAAATAACTCTAAATTTCTCCACATCCACATACTCATAAATTTACAAATATGTATAAATATAGAACATACAGAAAAATAATGGAAGATATCCAATCACAGACTATTTTATGCTTCTTACATATAGTCAAAAACCAAACTCTGTAAGGAGATATATTTCTACCACATAATGGGAAAACTTGATATAACTGTACATAGACCAGACCATACCTAGTAAAATCAAAGTGCGTATTTATCATCACAGAAGGAAACGGTATGCGAAAGCTTCACAAACTGCCCTCAACAGTGTGTTCAAATCATGAAGGATGTGTTCTTTAACGATGAAGAGTTTAGTTAAGTGTCACAGTTCTGGTAGTAGAATGTAGAGAATGGCACACTTGCCTAGCCTACCCTCGGACTTTGCTTCAATCTCCATCCCAAAACTAGATCACATGATGAAACTATGTGACAACTATCGTAACATAAAAGAGCATCACAGATTCTGTAATTTATAAACAGTGATCTATAAACATAATTTTACATATAGAATATGTACATAGTATAGAAAGGATGGATCTGGTAAAGACATTTTCATGGTGATATATTTATATTAAATAAAATCAGCCTGTAATATTAGAGAACAGAACCACCCACAGTCAAACCATAAGGGTTGGAGAGTGGGGACTCACACCTTTAATCCCATCACTCAGAAGAAAAAAAATATTTCTGTATTTCTGTGAGTTCAAAGCCTAAACACGAAACAGCAGTAGCTCACACCTTTAATCCTAACTCTAGAATTATGATGCAGAGTTGACCCTGGAAGTAAAACAACTGGGCGGAGAAGATATTTAAGGCAGGAGGAGGCGGACATTCAGGCATTCTGTAGGAGCAACCAGCCATGTGGAAGACTCTTGAAGATAGCATTTACCCTGTTCAGGCTGAGAAGTTGGCTGGGTGAGAATTGACTGTGGTCTGTTTCCTTTCTCTGATATTCCAGGTTTTCCCTAATATCTGGCTCTGAGCTTCCATTAAATACAAATTAGAATTCGTGCAGTACATTTTTATGCTTCCTAGGGCATTATAACACAGTAGGAGCAAGAGAGAAAATTGAAAAGGGAGGAGAGAGGGACAAAAAGATGTCTCTGTAATAACCAACAAAATACAGAATGATCATGACCTAAACACCTCATATAGGCTCTGCCCACTGATCCTAGGGATTAAGCCTCTAATATGTGGAATTTAAGGAACATAATTAAACCACAATGTGCAAGTTAACAAGTATTCTTGTGGAAGATTCATAGGATAGAAGAAAATATCAGGAAAGGAGTTCAAATACTTAGAATTGAATAATGATAATGTTATATAAAGTGTGGGCTGCAGAAAAGCACATTTTTACATGTTAATTTATGTCTGTAAATCCACTCAATAAACGGGAAGATAATGCTGAAAAACTATTCCATAGTTTATAATATAACATCAAATTAAATATAAAATGGAAATTTTTTAAAAGATCAAGGCCAAATGAACTATAAAATAGAGACGTTAGTAATGATCTCCAATCTTTGAGAGAATCAAAAGATTGATAAATTTATGTTGATAATAATCAAGAAAAAAACTGAAGTAGAAAATAACTGATACCAGGAATGGAAAGAGGGTCAATAGTGTATGTCTAAATGTAGAAAGTGATTAAAATTGTGACAATATTATGCCAATAAAGATAAATATATAGATTAAGTGATCTATATTTGAAAAGAGACAAAAGATATGGTGTCGGTAATTATTAAAGACATACAATCATAAATTAAGCTCTTCAGACCTTAAGTTCCAAACCCAGAAAATTCTATCAAGTGTTACAAAAATAAACGAGATGAGTTCAGCACCCCTTCTTCCCCTGTTTAGAAAAATGAGCAACTATTTCTACATGTGTATGTCCAGTGTCGCCTTTGTAACAAAACCACAACAAGGTTTTAGGAAAAAAGGGAATTGATGGCTGATATTACCCATAAAAATAGACAAAACAACTTTAATTATTAGCAATTCAAATCCAGCATTTTAGCAAAGAATAAAGCCTGATGAGCCCACTTAAGTCATTAAGTCAAGGTTTATTTAATGCTTGGAAATCAATGTACAGTGTATTAACAGAGAAAGGAATGCAATCATTATAAGAGATGCCAAAGTATTTGTATGTATGTATGTATGTATGTATATATGTATATATATTACTCTTATTAATGAGAAGCTTAACAGCCTAGAAGTACTTTTCACTTTTGGAAAAGTTATATACAAGTATAAATAAATAAGACACAGCCCACTTTTCTCTACAGTGTAAAATATGGAAATCACTCCTCTGAAGTTGGATATAAGAAAAACACAGGGGTTAACTTCTATTCTGTATTGTACTAAGTGTTCTAGCCAAGAAAATAAAGCAAGGAAAGTCTAGTACTGAATGGGAAGAAAGAAGTGAAAATGTATACTTAGAAGAAAAGACAATATCTACTTTAATTGTTTTTTTTTTAAAAAAAAACTCTTTATAAATGTTGTAGATGAATAATTTGTACTTAAAATTCCTCAGCACAGTACAATTAAGTGATGGAACCATAGATTTACATACTGAGGATGATATAAAATATTTTATGATTTAATTCATTTCAAAATTAAGAAGGCAAATCGCAGAGTTTAGAGCATGCTTGTACAATAATCACAAAGAATAGTGAGGAAATGATTACTCCAAATGTCTCAGGATAAATACTGAGAGCAGAGGATGAAGGGGATGGAGGTGCCCTAACATTTCATGACGAAAGACTTAACTAGACATTGCCCAATGTCCTAGGAGAATATTCTTCAATAGGAGTTCAAATAAAATGATGCTAACTGTACAAATATGTCACATATTAAAGAGAACATTAGCCTCTAAATGTTTTTTTTTTTAATCAGAGATAAATTTGGCACAGTTGATTTATGATGGTTCCCTTTCCCTCGAGAGCAGCTAAGTCACTAGTCTTTTATGCTTTAGCCGTACTAATTCAGCAAATTTGAAAGTCTGATAAATACAGTACACTTCCCTTGGCTCTAAGTTTCAACCCTAAGCATCATCCATCAATCCATGCACTCTTGGAGCTTAACACTTAGTAAGGGAGATAAGAGGTAAACAGATCTAAGTGAGAAAACATAAGTGATCGTAAGTACTTAAGAGAAAAAAAAAATGGGTCACAAATAATAGATCTTTTAGAGCTTCTGAAATGGGGGAACAATTGCAGGTATGCCCTCTGAAATTCAATGACAGTTCAGCAAGTAAGAGATCCAATATCATCGATGTTGGGAAAGGGTACTCCAGACAGAAAAAGCAAAATGTTGGGAAAGTGGAGTACAGAGATTTTTCTGAGTCAATGTAATTTCTGAATTCTTACGGAAATCAACTGATACAACCAGAAAAAAAAATTAGGGAGAAAAAGTAACTCTACTCAAAATTAATAATCATCGCTGTTGTTTGATATCATACTTGGGAATATTGGATTCCTCTGTAAACAAACTGTGTAACACAACAGAGAAGGTTCAAAATAAATGTTTGCATCTTGAGATTATATAGAGGAAGTCCTCAGATCAATAAGAATATAGGCAATGAACCCAGATGCTAACTTCAAAAGCTCTTAAAGATTGAGATAAAGTTTCTAAGAATGTTAGACTATACATATTAAGACATTCTATATTTCCAGGAAATTAGAATAAAAGAAAATTTCATATTCTCTGGGTAATTTTATATTCTCTCCCAAAAGTGAGTCTTCTATTGTTAACCATTAATGTGGAAAGTAACTGTAAAGATTTTTAAATGTGAAAAATACTTTATACATATCCTAGGTGTGGAGCCAAGGAAATGTAAACATAAGTATATATAATGTTATTACATTTGGTAGCCCCAAGTTTTAAACAATTTCACAGTCTATCACTGAGGGATAGCCAAAATATGTACTCATGAATGATGGACTACTACCTGGCCATAGGGGATAGGGGAACAGAGCACCAGTGTGTACTGTGACATGGATGAACTTGAAACCATGTTGAGTAAAATAATCCAACAACCCCTTGCTTTTGAGATATATAGGGAAGTCTACACGGGATCAGTTGAATGTGGCTTAAAGCTGAGAATAAATATGATGAGCTGAGAAAAAGAAGCTAGTAAAAAGCTTGAATTTCTTTTCAAAACTCCATGAATTTGCTACAAGCAAAATTAAGTGAAGAACATAGTATATACGTTTTAGATAAAGTGGTGTTTAAATAGCAACACTTTATTAGGGAATCTATGAATAATTAATAAATCAAACATAAGTAGTTGATTGATGATTTCAGCTACAGCTCTGCACATGTTCATGTCAATCAATGACTAAGTTTTTGGATAATCTGCCTGGAAAAGTAGAAGGCCATTCCACAGATTTGTGAAAATGTTTACTTATTTAAGAAGATGTACCACTGATAAGCATGAACTATATGAATGTGGATGAATTTAATACTTTCCCAATTCTTAATGCCTTGATCATCTCCTCCATTGATGATCTTCTCTCCTATCATGGGGTCCCTGATGTCAAAGGATGATGACAGGAACAGGTGAGGACCCTGATTTTGATCAGAAGGGTCCATATTGCCAATGACTATTTATAATTCAAAGTAACAGAAAATTATAAGAACAATAAATACAGAAATTACAGAGATAGAAAATATTAGTTTTCCAGTAATATTAAGATGTCTGTCTAAACTGTCCTCTTAATATCTCTCTCTCTCTCTCTCTCTCTCTCTCTCTCTCTCTCTCTCTCTCTCTCTCTCTCTCACACACACACACACACACACACACACACACACACACACACACACACACACGCACACACACACACCCCTTGATGGCACATTGTACCATGGTGTCTTATCTGTAGAGTAAGCTGGCAGAAACATTAGCTCCACCATTGATGTGAGAATATAATCATATTGTGATTTTAACATTTCCACAATAGATATATTCTCCCTTTTCTTTAGGAAATTAGTGTTTGTGCTCTAACTCCATGACTTCAATCTCCTGTCTCTGATAACATAAAAGATAACTTAAACAGTCCCAAGGGAGAAGGCCAAAGAGTTTGACTAGGTCTAGGAAAGAAGTCGTAAGGATTCGTATTAAGTTGACAAACTTTGTTTTCCTGTAGGTTCCTATAAAAATGAAACAGAAACAAGCTGATGGAAAAACACAATCAGTGCACGCAGGCAAGCGTAGACCTTGTCTGCCTGTGTTCTCTGATGATGGAATCATTACAGCTGCCATTTTGTATTCCTATCTCTTACAGCGCCTTAGGCATGACAGAATGTGACTGGTGCATGTATTGACAGGTTGACAGTTTCTACCTGAATCAAAATCCCACAGAGAATTTGCCATTTCAGAAGGTCCCCACCATCAGAGGATTAAATCTAAAATAATTTACAACTGCACCAGCTATTATTTTTAGGCAGTTGCTACAATTAGCATTTTACTAGGTCTGGTTAAAAAGGTTTTTATTTGCTTGTTTATTGTTCTTTCTTTTCACACAGTGTGTGTTAAAAGACCCTTCTCTGCATAATGAAAAGCAAATTTTAGTGATGTGAAAATGCTGGAATGGCAATCATTTCAACATGGGGAAATGTTACAGTATATAATGTGTTAAGTATACTATTAAAGAGAGAAGGAGAAAGGCAGAGAGAGTGCTCACTGGGAAAAAAAGAAGCAATGTTTAGGGATTTTAATCTGTTTGGTGCATATGTTTAATACGACAGAATTGCAGCCTCAATTTTATATTTCTGGAAGCTTTTCAATATTCTTTCTCCAGCAACTAACCTGTATTTACTTAGAATATCAATCAGCTGCATTTTTTGGAGTGCATAAAACACTGTCTAATTAAGCTTTATTTAATTTGTTTTAACTTGGAGTGTGGAGGAGATGGCACAATGTGAATTACTTATTATGGTAACCTCTCCTCAGAACCACAAATGGGGATAAGGTGACGTGTCCCTGTGTGTTTTTGCACTGTGACATCGCTCACAGAAGCTGTTCTTCAGAAAGATAGTGACAATGCTTAGCCTTTATATGGCATTTTCAATCTCCAGAATGCTTTATAAACCTTAACTAAATAATGGTACTTGCAGGAATGAGGTTACGGCGTCAATGAATCAGCAAGTGCCTTGCTGTAGCATTAGTCCTTTGAAATGTCACCTCCCAGTGTCACTTCCTGGGGGACAGATTGCCCCTCGTGATGGATGAAAACCAGATACAATTGATTGGCTGCTCTTGGCCTGCACTCGAAGAACCTCCATAGCCTTTACATGTTTATACTGATTAACTCAAGCTTCAGCATATTTGTGGTCTTAAACAGGCCCTCCATGGACAGAGTCAAGAAGATTCTCCACTTTAAGGTAATCATCTAGACAATTCATTTCCAAATTAGAAATGAATTGGAGCTCATTGGAGTCATCAAGGTAATTCTATACCTGTGTTTCTCAAGCTCACCAGTATTGGGGTTTTTTTTCTGAGGAACATTCATGTTGTAAAACATTTAGCAGCATTCTTGATTTCTGTAACTTGGTAGGTTTTCTGTAAGTGGCAGGTGGCATTTCTGTAAATGGTAGGTGACATTAGTACCCACCTATCCCAACTGTGCCCCATTTAAACCCCCAAGTATCTCAAGACATCATCAGTGCTCTTCACGGAGACACATTTCAATGAGAAAGAGCTAGAACTTTGTCCTATGCTAAGTTAGCCTTATTTGAGTGATTCTCAAACCTCTTAATGCTGAGACCCTTTAATACAGTTCCTCAGGTTGTGGTGACTCTGACCATAGAAGTTTTTCTTTTTATTAATGCTATTTCATAACTCTAACTTTACTACTGTTATGAATAGTATTGTAAATATCTGGTATGCAGGATTCTGATATTTGACCCCTGTGAAAAGGTCATCAGAACCTCAAAGGAGTCATGACCCACAGGTTGAGAATCACTGTGGTGGTGCTCTGGTGTATATTTAATAATGTTTCCTTAGAAATCAGAGGACAGCAAAGCCACACACAGATTAAGCTAAGAAGGTCAGGGAGTGATGAACCATTCCTTTAATCTCTCAGCAGGAGGCAGATGTCCTCTGGATCTCTGTGAGTTTAAGACCAAACAGAGCCAGGCAGTGGTAGCACATACCTTCAATACTAAGCATTAGGAAAGTTGAATGAGGAGGTGGGATGCTGGGTAGGGAAAGAGGAGGCAGGAGGTCAGTCATTGGCCTGGGCTTGTCAACCTTTTGTCTGAGGGGGGTACTCAGAGGCATTGAGTTTGAAGATTCATCGAGACAGGATCTACCATTTTGGGCCTAAGGAGTTAGTTGGGTGAGAACTGTCAGAGGCATTGAGTTTGAAGATTCATCGAGACAGGATCTACCATTTTGGGCCTAAGGAGTTGGTTGGGTGAGAACTGGCTGTGCCTTGTTTCTCTGTCCCTCTGATTTTCAAGAAAACTTTATTAAGTATACAATATATCACTACAAATAACTGCACTTACTGAGTTGTAACTGTGCAAACTGGCTTCCAGCAATACCTCCTTAGACCAGGGATGGTAGGTGTGTTCTTGCAGGCTTATTACACAAAGGAAGCAACCCCAGTGACTTACTTTACAAACCTCGATTTCAAGCTAGTTTGGGTGACATGCTGCCTCCCTCCCTCCTGCAGCACCCGGAGTAAGAAATTCTTCTACATGGAGCACAGAACAGCTCTGTAAACATACCCTGGAAATCAGTTTAGCACTACAGTTAAGGAAAACTTATTTCACAGGGTTTTGAGATAAGTTGACAGGGGCTAGTTTGAAAGCCCAGCCTTACAAATTTTGCTTCTCAGCTGGGCTTAGAAAATTGTTGCAACTGTAGTTGTAAGGAAAATACCACCTCAAGGCCTAATCATAAAAGCTTCTAGCAGACAGATGTCTGCAGTTATTTTGGGTTGTGAATTCAGTTAGTTTTATATGGACCTAATTCTGAGAAAAGCTCCCCCGTCTGTTTACAGGAACAGGGTAAAGGCGTTGTGTTTTCTTTGTATTCCTAGTGTGAGCTGCTAATTATCCATTGACTGCTGGGATATCTCAAGTAACTGGTAGACACGTTAGACACTATGTCCATCCTTAATCTCTCTAGGATCCTCTTGGGACAAAATTATTTGATATGAGAACCTTTGATAGTACAAGTTGTGTTTAACATTTCAAGCCTCATTTACATCCACTGAGGTCAGTGAGTTGCCAAACACACCGAGCAATGTATGACAGAGAATAAAATAAAAGAGCGGGAGGGGGGGGAAGGAGGGAGGGGGAAGAAAATCCAGAGCTGCACTCAGTAGCCTGAAGGTATATCATACAAAATAATAAAGTCAGACTACTAAAGAAGTATCTATTCCTCATCAGTATAGGGCACACACATGGTTGGCAGCTGTATCGCATCTCAAGTTTTTTTTTTTTTTTTTTTTTTTTCTAACCAGGTAAATAATTAAATAATGAGTGCTCATGAACACAGGCAAGAATCTCATGCTATATACATTATAGTCAATACACATTTGACATTTCTATTGTGATCCGATTACCCAAACACAAATGCAGCAAGCCGTCTCTTGATCTAAATATGACTGTATAAAATTTCTTCCATTGTTTTTTGTTGCTGTTTTTTCCTCACTAAAAACTGACAATTTCCACCCGGGCTAGAACTAGGTGAGAGAAAAACTGATAGCGCACAAGGTCTTACTAATCTCTGTCACCCAAACACCTGGTAACCCGTTATTGTAAGCATGTATCGGCTGTTCGCCTGAGGCAGAAATAAATGAATAAGTAAACCCTCACCAGTCATATTACATGAGTTAATGCATTATAGCATTATGTAAAGCAGCAAAGCACATTCTTCTGGGGCTTTTTAAAAAATCATTATTTGTGGCAGGCTAGAACATACCTACCTGTTCCCCAGCTCCATTTTCCTCACTTAAGTTTCTGTAGGAGCCCTCACCAATACAGGGTGAGTTGGCCTTTGCTCTCCGAAGAATCCCTTTGAGAAAATTGCTTTCCTAATCCTCAAAGAGTTTTAAAATGGCATGACAAAGAGGATGGATATATTAAACACCTCAGCTGTCAATGAGCCAAATCAATAACTGTGGGTACAGGGCTTACATTATGTCTACTTACACAGGACTTGCAATGTTTAGAAAGGACAGCTTTGCTTTTGACAAGTGGCCCCCAGCTGTTTCAAGAAATAACACAGCTGTACATCCCCAACACACCTGCCGTATTTTCTATGATTTGAAGGGGAAGGGGAAAGGTAAAAATTAATGACCAGAGAGGGCAGACCATGGCTGAAAATCTGATTCACAGAAGCGGTTTTATTAACATGTTTTATAAGGATTAAGGATAAGTTACCAAATAGAGTTAAAAGTAAGAATCTGAAGTTGGTAGTTTCCTTAAGTCAGAAGAGAACAGTAATAGATGAGTCAGTGTGATATAGAGCACACATTGCTAAAGCCGATGTCATTAAAAAGAGCTCCTACAGTGAAGATCATCTCTGAGCATAATATAACAAGAATGCTTCAAAATATCTTGTCCATAGATTTTTCACTATTTATACCGTGAAAGATACTTATTGCAAGCACATATATTTAATAAAAGAGAAGTATACATATATGATTAATATTAAAGATACTTCTGTTCTAATTTATTATTTTTTTATTTCTGTATATATGTGTGTGTGGGGGGGTGTCCTGTGTCTTTGTGTGTGTGTGTGTGTGTGTCTGTGTGTAATGGGGAGGAATGTGCTTGTGGAGGGCATAAAAGGAAGCCAGGTTCTCCTGAAGTTGGAGTTATGGGAAATTGTATGCTGCCCACTGTGAGTGCTGGGAACCAACTTCTGTCCTCTTGAAGAGTAGAAAAGCATTCTAGATGCTAAGCCATAGCCCCTGCTCCATGCTCCAATTTTTAAATATCTCTTTCCTTTTCTAATTCGCAAATCCTGTAAAGAAGATTATGTGTGTCTGAGCCTAATATGAGAGTGTGCTTCTAGGAATAAGCACTCCCTAAAATAAAGAGAGCAGACAGTTCAGCCCTCTTTACTTTTAGAGTCATCCACCATTTTCTCACCTGTGACAACAATGGCCGTAATCTCACTTTTCCAGTATCATTGCTTGACTTTCTGATGGACCACTGTAATACAATACTACAAAGTGAAACAGAGCCGTGTTCTTGGCACTCTCTGAATCTGCAAAACTGATCTCATGTACCACATTTCCTTGTAAAGTGATTGTGTAAGTTGTTTTACAATTAATGTATTACATTTTTAATGTTGATATTGTTTGGATCTTAAATGTTCCCCCAAAGATTGACATATTTAAGGCCTAGTCCTCAGACTGTGGGAATATTTATTGGGAAGTGGCTTCTAAGAGAGAAGCCCACCAAGCCAGGCATGGTGATATTTGCCTTTAATCCCAGCATCTCTCTGTGAATTCGAGGCCAGCTTGGTCTACATTGTGAGTTCCTGCATAGAAAGGACTGTTATACAGAGAAACCCAGACTTGGAAAAACAAAAGACAAACAAACAAGCAAAAAAAACCAAAAAACAAAAAACAAAACAACAAACCAACCAACCAAGAGGAGGTGTTACTTGCTTGGGAAAATGACTGCAATGGATGTAGAGCTCCTTTCTTCTTTAGATCCATGGCGACTATGAGGCTAATACTATTGCATCACACAGTCTTTGCTACAAAACGACGACTCATTACCAAGCAAAATCAATAGAACAAACTGACCATAGAGAGAAATTTCCATAACTTTGAGCCAAAATAAGCCTCTCTCTCTTTATTTTTTAAGTTGTCTCAAGAACTATTTTTTTTAATATTTTTATTTTTGTTCATTAGTGATTTGCCTGCCTGGATCTCTGTGTGAAGGTGTTGGATCTCCTGGAACTGAAGTTACAGACAGTTGTGAGCTGCCATGTGGGTGCTGGGAATTGAACAGGGGTCCACTGGGAAGGCAGTCAGTGCTCCTAACCACTGTGCCATCTCTCCAGCCCCAACAATTGCTTTTCATGATAAAGGAAAACTAGCAAGAATATTAATAGAATTTTGTCCCATGATAATAAGTCTCTCTGCCAATGTAGTAAGTCAGATCAAACCAACTTAAAATGTAACTACAGGTTTATTAAGAGCAACTCCTGGGCGGGTCCTCCGATCCCTGAGATTGGAACCAGGGAGTCCTCTGCAAACTCAAGCAGGAAGATTTTATGGGTTGGAGGTCAAGGGTGATGATATTCTCAGCACAAGCTGGGTTTGTGCCCATGTATGATCAAAAACTTTAATGTTTAGGTAGAGATTTGGCATTTGGCAACTTTTAGGGGAGAAATGTGCAGTAGCAGCCAAGAACACAGAACTTGGAGGCTCTCTTTGTGGGCGGGGCTTGGAGCAGTTATATTTGGACTATGTAGGGGCAAGTCAGAGACACTGATGGAACAAGTATATTAACAAAATGAAGCTAGTGAAGTAAGCCCATCACGAATGGTCATTAAACTGAGGCAGTTGGATATTAGCAAATGAATAGTAAAAGATGCATTCAGCACAGTAAAACACAGTATTCGAAGATCTGAAGGCATGAGGATTTGAAGGGAAAGACTTCTGGTGATCATGACACATCTCTTTGGTATGAATGTCTTTGACAGTATCAAGTCTTAATGCTTTTCTGTGCTCCTGGATGAAAATGTGCATTAGCCGATAGTCCAAACCAAGAGAAGACTCATTACCATTTAGGTACAGGGAATCCCTCTGAATATTTGTTTTCATTGAGTAAGAAGTGCTAAGATGTGAATAAAGCTCCTGTTAAAAAACTGAGTGTTGTATGCATAAATAGCATTCACAAACATAAGCATGTGCACTTGTTTATTTAACAAAACTCAGCCTTGGACTGCTCAGTGAGCCAGATGACCATGAGACCCAGGGTCAACACACCTTAAATGGGATTTTGTGAAAACATTTGCCAAGCAGGTAAACAAATGAAACAGGAAATACTGAAAGATGGTTCTTAACCTCCAAGGTCAAAATAAAGAATAATGGGATATGGGACATGGGGGGAGGTAAGGAAAGAATCACAAGTTCCCTGAAAAGAGATCCCCAGGTAAGCAGGGAAAGAGAAACGAGTCAGTTGTTAGGTGCAGGGAAAGAACCAGACAAATGTTTTGCAGGAATCTAGGGAGGGTGAAAGGTCAAATGTTTAGGGGAGACTCCGTGTGTTATGGGCTTGCAGTACCACAAGGATTCTGAGTTTTATTCAAAGTACAACAGGAAGACATTTGACAGCACCATGATCAGACAGAATTCTTAAAATCCTATTGATTGTGTAGGAAGAGAGTGGAGGGCACAGGGACCTGAGAGATGCTCCCCAGGTTAAGTTCAATGATGTTCTGGACTAGAATGACAGTCTCAGCATTAGTGAAAGGGGCCTGGATACAAGGGACTTAAGACATTTCTATTTCTGTGTGATTTTATTTTTTGTGGGATGTAAGGATATCGAACATGTTGTTTAGAGTTTAAAAGTGAATTTCTGACTGATTATCTGGCCTTGCCAAAATGAAAGACACACAATGGTGTCTGAGTATTTTCCTGGGTAGCTCTTTCCACCTCTATCTCAATACTCAGGGTGTAATCAATAAACAGAATAGAGGCTATTCATTCCACCAGGATGGATTCCAATAAAAAAGGCTCTATTCATGCTGGTAATAGTCAGACTTCACCCATTCCAACACATTATGTACTGTGGCGACAGTCTCTCGTTACCTCCCAACTTTACAGTCCCATAGTGATTAAATGCCCCACTGGCATAGGAATGAATAAAAAACTGGAAAGTTTACGTTTCTGGTGATATCGACCATGTCCCTTCAGTGAAGATGGAGGTAATGTTCATTAAAGCAAAGGTAGATTATGAAATGCAGTCCTCACTGACATTGAGTTAAACTTGAAATGCATCCTCCAAATAGGAGCAAGATCAAAGCAACTTTCGCAATATGAATAGTTTTGTGAGTTTCAGTGGATATCTACTAAAGAGAAGTGGATATCTACTAAAGGATATCTGGAAAGATGGTCATTATCTTTTTCAGGTCTATTGTCTTTTGAGGAAGTCATCTACCTTCACTCAGATGTAAATTCATGAAGACACTGGCCACAAAGGTGCCAGCAAACCCTTGTAAATAGTTAACATATATTAACTGGAATGTTGTAGTAGAAGACTGGCTGCTATGGGTTTATTTTAGAGCAATTTGGTATGATTTATTCTCCATAATTTATTGACTTATTCATCCAGCAAATGATTATTGACTGCTTACTACTATATTGTACAATGTGAAACATACAAAGCAGGCTAATTAATAATAATAGTGGTTAGCATTTTTGAGTAGACACTGAGCCAGCACTCAGTACTTTATATCATTCATCTCATGTAACCATTAAACATACCTCATCATATAGCTGAAAGTATTTCCAGTTAATAAATTAAAAAGAAAATCAAGGCCCAAGGGAATTCCAAAGAAGACCCAGATGTACATAGAAAGAAAGTACATGGTAAAATCTGAAAATTGAATAAAGACTCACATTTAACTTTCTGCACAAGTGTTAACACCTTTACCAAGCCAAGAGATTGGGAACAATCTGTCCTGAAAATGTGGGCAATGTAGCAAGAGAAAGAACACAGTCCCCCCACCCCCCAAACAAGAAGACTTTATAACAAACTCAATCAAACACAGGTTTAAGAAAAAGGTTTTGAAATAATATGACTTTATCCCAAATCCAATGGTTCTCAAACTTGGCTGTAGGTTTCTGTCACCTAAATATTCTTGAATAAAAAAATGCTGATGCCTTCTTTGTCCCAACCCCAGTGTCAGACTTAATTGACCTGGCATTTACTTGTGCAACTGGATTTTAATGACCCGCTATTCCACCCTAGGTCATCTCTGTGTTCAGCCAAGTTGAAAACCACAGAGCTAGAAGGACTAGGGCAAATGTTAGCAAGGGAAAAGACTCAGAATTAATTTTCAAAGAATAAGCAGAAATCTTAAAGGTCATAATGTCAGGATGGGAGAAGAAGGTGAATGGTCATATTGAAATGAGTATTCTATTCATAGTGTTCAGATTAGGGTCCTGCAGTCTACAGGGCTGGCATCACATCAAATCTGTTAGCAAGATGGAAGTTCAGGCTCAGACCTATACCCCTCCATCAAAATGTACATGTCTGAGAAACCACAGAGATTATTTGAGCCTGGAAAGGGTATCCAGGCTAGTCACTAGAGAGGAAAGTATAGCAAGTGAAGCAGGACAGCCTAGCTCCCCTCTGTCTCCATTCTTAAAATAAGGAGGTAGATTGTATTCTGCAGAAGGATGAACGTCTGCAAATTTCCAGGTAAAAGTGATATGTGCTGCCATGGTAAAGATAATAATCGAGGACCATCTGCAGAACAGATTAGGGGAAAGAGAGGGCAGACATGCAGCAGTTCTCAGAGGTTTCAGAGTGAATCCTTGCTCAGAGATAGGCAGAGTGAAACTCAGACTCGGGTGAGATTCAGTAGGCAAGTTCTTATCTTCAAAACATTTTGTTTTTACTTTCAGGAATTCTTATCTCTTGCAGCAGCCTGACTTTGGAGTCACATTATGTATCTGAATAGAGATATAGGCCACATTTTCTTCAGAGTGGCAGGCAGTGTACGCAGAATAGCTTTTCTTATTTCGTCTATAATATACTTTCCAGAATATTGAAAGACAGAGTAGAGGAATTGAAAGGGAATTCTAATGGTGCAAGGAAGATGTGTAGGATTATCTAGCTGCTTTATGATAGCTATCATGCCATTGTTTTCCATGTGGTCATGGGCAATAGTACTGTGTTTGATAAAATATTTTGGCTGAAAAGAGTTGTTATTCATTCTTGAGAAATGTTATTTTCATGTGTTGTACCAAATAAACATGCTTAATCCTAAATCGATATTGAATGTAGATTAAAAATGTACAGCAACTATGTACCTAAGAATTATTTTGATAAGAGACTCTAACCACCTTAATCTTATAAATGTGCTGGCTTTGTAGAAAGTTAGATTGGCTATATGATGGTCATGTATATTAATATAAAAAATCATAATGCAGTGCTTAGTATATTGTCTTCATTTGGCAGGTTCATTAGTTAAGCAACAAGTGCAGGAACTCTATATGAAAATAGATTGTATCATCAATAAGGTTTTAAAACTAGGAAACTTAAGCAAGAGAAAATGCATCTAATTGTAAGCGTAGAAATCAATTCTTTTTATTCTTAACACAGTGGGGAAAAAACTGAATAACTGAACCAGTTGTAAATATCTCTGAGGTTATCTGCTAATCAGCAGTATCAAAATCTGTTATCAAAGGATCATATAAATAAGCAACTCTTTTTTGTCGTCCCTGTTTTGAAATTCAAGTTTCCAGATGGCAGATTCCAAATCATATCTTACATCTTTATACTGTAATTTGTGTGTGTTGCCACGAGGCAGTGATGTGGGCTTTAGTCCCAATCAGCTGCCCTCAGTCCTTAATATTTTTTAACAGGCTAGGTGAGCTGATACCAGAAAGATGAATAACCCAGTCCTCTGTGACCATGAAAATAATAATGAATTGCTTTGTGTAGGCAATGATTCATCAGACAAATCAGAATAAAACAGGGGTCCAATCCTTGAAATAATTCAATACTTCAGCAAGCTACTGGAGAAGTAAGATAGGAGATCGGGAGATACCTGGGGAAAGAATTGTTTTATAGAGTTTAATGGGATGTGAAGAAGTCCAGACGAAAGAATTCTGAATTCTTTCTGGAGAAATATTCAATTTCTGAGCAATGCTATTCTCAGAAGCAAAGTTTTGAAAGAAGAAAAAACAAACAAACAACAAGCAAGAAAACAAAACAAAACAAAAAACCAGAGCTTTGAAGGAAGAAGGAAGAGCATGTGTTGCCAGTGAGAAACACAGAAGGGCGTATCTGTGTCTAGGAACTGGGCGAGCACAGCACTCAAGGCTGCTTTAAAATAATCAAGGTCAAAGTGATGCTGCACCTGTAGATTTGAACCTCCTGAGAAAAACAATGAAATTACATGTCTGAGTAACTGGAAGAACAATCTCAGAAAGAAACACAGGATGACATTTTTTGTTTGGGGGGAATGTGAATCTTAAGGGAATACATGGTGAAGAGACAGGGGTCTCCATTTCTCTGTCCCACATTCTCACTCAGGCCATCGAATCAATTTTTCAGTTTTTATTTGCTATGTATTTATTTATCTCCATGAACAATGACATACAGAATAGTCTCTCCTTAGACACAGTCTTTTGTTTGCTCCAGTTGAAATGTGACTAGAAATATGTTGTTGGCCGGATTCCCTTCTACTTCCCACCTCCCTGTGGTTATGACTGTGCCCTGAACCATTTGAACTCTCTTAAAGCTTTGAAACCCATTTGGAATTCAGTTGGGGGTAAGAATGGGGCAATTACATATCCTAATCTAAATCCCTTAATGGCTACTTTGTTTATGGCTTGCCTTGACTTTGTATGTCTGGTCTTTATCACAGAATAAAAGGAAAGGCAACGTGCCCTCTCTGGTCTGTCCTAAGAATAGATCTGTTCATATGGGGTGCTAAATGCTACCTAAGCCCAGTCACCCTGGGATGGAGGCCACTTCTCTATTTGCCTTAGAACCAGATTCTTGGAGCTGGCTTTGCTTTCGAAGTGGTTTGCCAGGAGACCTAAGGCTCACAGCTTGGTCACTGATCACACTAATCCTCTCTGACAATTATCTGGCACCTTTCCGTATTTTGTGCTTCTGGATGGGGGTGGGGTAGTGTTAGTGCTGTCAGGGAATCACAAGAAGGTTCTTAATCTGAGACTAGATCTTTGTTTCTCAAATGTCATTCCTTATGGAAGGCATGCTTCTCCTCTAGGTCACTATGACATAATCACAGAATACTCTCAAATGTTCCTGGAAGCTAGGTGGTGAATACTGTCACATTTAGCAAAGACAGAAGGCCAGGACAGTAGAGTCTATTGGACATTCTTCTAACCGGCTTTGTCACAAGTTTGCAGGAAGAGTATTAACGCACCCTTCACCTGATTCTTCTCTGAGGGAGTTTCTTGATTCCTACAAACTACTTGAAGGATGTGAGGTGGAAAGGGAGAAATGAAATGGATAGTTGACTTCTGGACTGTTCAATATCCTCTTTCTACCATTTGCACTAGCAGACAGAATACTTTGCCTCTCGAAGAGTAGAGTGTGTAAGGGGGCACAGGAAGGAAGAGTCCCGAGGCCTCTTGAAAACTCCTATATGTCAAGGCAGTTTCTCAACACGGTTGCTGCTCATTCACAGGACTGTGTGCCATGGAGACCATTTTGCAGCTGCTCTCCTTTTAGTTATCCTGCAGCCTACCTTGCCATGGACAGCTTGCTTTGGGATACCTCCACTTCTCTGGAAGCAAGTTAACTCAGGACTTTAAACATCCCTGCTCAGAGTTGTTTCTACGGATGGGCTTCTTTTCGTCTACCGTCCATTCTAACCCTGATTCGGTGGGGTTAGCAGCCATTTCTCTGATGAGATAGACTGAGCCATAAGGAGGCCTTAGCCTGGGCTTGAGATCACCAAGTCAATGGAGTCAGAAGTGCACTGCTACATCCCTCTCTTGATTTGTACGGCCGCAGCATCTTTGTATCTCATATCTGCAAAGAGATTTTTAATTATACCCACTTTAATGAGAACCCTGCAGCCAAAATGGCCAATAAATCATGTACTTGTCTTTTGTTCCCCCTTTGTCCTTGAGTGAGATACTTGTTCACAGTATTCCGAGGTGCTTACCCATCCCAGAGCCTCACATCTCTCCATTCCATTGAGATGTTAATGTGTGTGGTGGTGAGGGTTAGATAGTACTTTTGTCTTCAGCTACACTTTCAGCAGCCTGGACTCTAGCTCACAAATTAGTTGGTATGTCTGCAAATAGGCCTACTCACAGGTATTTAGAAGAAAAAGGGGCAGGGGGACACTTTGAAAATTGCTACTTCCATGGAATGTTTGTTTTATTCTAAGTGTTTCTTGTTTGTTATTTTTTTTTGTAGAGGAGGAAAGGGGTAATGCCATTCCTCAGTCATCATAAGGGCCATGGCTAACACCCCCATAACAAACAGCAGGCTAGTAAGATAAAGGCATGGGAAATCTATCAACTATAATTTTATATGGCCTGGAAGCTTTCAGGATGAAGATCCCAAACCAAAAGTTAAATGACTGCTTGTGCTTGGAGTTGGTAAAGAGAACAAAAATTCATTCTGATTGAACAGAAAAGTCTAACCCAAGCATAGAGTGTTAAATGGGCAAACCTACCGAATTCATTCCTCTAAAGTGTAAGGCTGGAGCCCTCTCGAATGACACTGGTAGGTCAGAATGTCCTTACAGAATACTTTTATACAGGCAGAGTGAGGTCAGAATAACTTGGTTTTTGTTGTGGTACGGCTTGTTTTAGGAGAAATGGTTCTAGTTTCTGGTAGTCACCTTAGGGGAGAGGAATTCTGACTTCTGAGGCTCTCTTCTGTGGAGAACAGAGGAAGTGGGAGATGAGAGATGTGGCGATATTAGGAGAGACCTTGGTACAAAGACTCTGCTTGCCCCTGAAGCAGTCAGCATGTCATAGGGGTATACTCAGGTGTCACTGAGTTCCAGTACTCTCCCAGTATTTTGACAAATATAATTTTGAGGGAGATTTGGAGTTATTTGGTCCCATTTTATAATGAGACTGATTGAGATTCAGTGGGATGTTAAGTGATGGGACAGACCACACACTTAGTTGAAAGCTAAGGTGGTTCCCTCTTATTTCTACCAGAAAGCTTTGTAGAAATGTCAGGTGACATTGCTTTAGACAAAACAAATCAGAGGCCCAGGATCCAGGACCTTGTTGTCCCCAAGATGTTATGTCATGTGGTGGTAAGGAAGATACTGGGCAGAATGGAAGGTAATACAGCGTTGAATAAAGACTTCTTTGGGAAATGAACGAACTTATCTTTGCCATGTAGATTAGTCTTGCCAATATGAAAGGTTGGTCACATTTATTTTCTGTCCCTCATCTATTAGTGTCTGTGTTACTTTTCTCATTGGTGTGATCAAATATCTGTCAAAAACAACTGGAAGAGGAGTTTATTTGAATTCCCAGTTCAAGGATACAGTCCGTTATGGTTGTCCTGGAAATGGTGGTCCCGGGCACTACAAAGGAGCTGGTTCATTGTATCTGTATCTAGGAAGCAGAAAGAGATGAATGATGGTACTAGCTTTTTATTGCTTTTTATTCAGTCCAGAACTCCTTCTGCCATATTCTGATTCCGTTAAACATTTCTAGAAATGCCTTTACAGATAGTCTCAGAAGTAGGGCCACTAAGTGGTTCTAAATCACATTAAGTTACAATAAAGATTCACCTTGAGACAGCAGGACTTCACACATTGTAGAGGGAAGGCACGGTCAGAAGTGCCAACACTAACAATGGAAGTCCTGGTTTCATAATTCATTTTCTCCCTCCCTCATCTATTTTCCTTACATGGTCTCCCTTCTTCTATCCCCCTCCTGCTTTCATCCTTTGTCATTCTCTTTTCTCATTCATCAGCTAACTGTATGGAGTTTACTACTTGAAGGCTATGGCAGATGTGAGTGGATTCTCTTCTTTGGTCTTCATCTTCTCCATTAGTGAATACTTATAAAAATAGTATCTCACGTGATGGTTGGAGAGGGAAACTATCACTTAATACATGCAGAGTCCTAGAGCCGCAACCCAAACTGTAAGAAGGAAGCAGTTAGTAAAAGTTGGGTTATCACCATTTCCTAAACATATAGCTATCAATCCGGGCTTTGGGCAAAAAAAACAAAACAAACAAAAAAAAACTCGGCTGACAAATAATGTGATTAGATTCCGGCAAGATCAAGATGGCTCTCTCCATTGCTTAGATGAATGTATTTCAACTTCACATACATTTGAGAGTGTTGTTGTTCTTATTCCCTGCTCATTGTCAGCCCAACTTTGTTCCTATCCCCTTGGCATATTCCACACCATGCCTCACACATGGCTGGGTGAGCAACCCAAGAAAAAAAACAAACCCAGTAATGTGGAAAACTGATGTACATGGGAAAAATAAAAATTATGGAGCTCTCGAGAAATGTTTTTCATCTTGAAAGTGCTTTGAAAACATTAACTAATTAATTAATCAAAAAGAATTTCTACCAATCAGTAAAAATGCTCTTTACAATGTATTAAAGCCTCTTGAAAGGTATTATTTATTCAGCGATGTTTTCTCTTTCTCTGAAGGGAATCATCAGTTTCTTTTTTTGGAGACATTTCAGCTCTTGTAGAAACTCTGTACACCCCTCATACACTGCGCACCCCAGTAAGCTTGCACACATGTAAGCTCACTTATACCAACAAACACAGATACTCTTTAAGATTGTGCCTATTTTTAGGAAATACATTCAAGTGGTATTTAAAATCATTGAATCCACTTTGATTACGTGCCATTTTATTGACCCCATAACAAATTCATGACATCTTCCTGCTCTTCAAGTGTCAATGAGACTGACTAACCCATCTATTGTTTAATGAGAGTCACTCAAGCTGGTTTTCTATGTGACCTCTGCAAAGCCTAGTTACTCACAGAACCTCCAAAACATTAGGCCTATTTTCTAACCTACAAAACATAACTTCATCTCCGTGGGACACATCAGGGGAGTCGTGACAATAATTTTATGTTCATTAATTTAGCAAATATTGAGCAACCGTCATTCATGTATTTACACATACTTATGGCATACACTTTATTCGGTCTAAGGGTTTCTGCAAATCATGGTGATGGATTCAAAGATCATCCAGATGGAGTCATTGCAATAAAGAAGTCTCTTATCCATCAGGGAATGGAAGGCAAGAATACAAGTATTATTAATGTAGGAGAGATATGGAAAACATTTATAAGAGGGGGTTTCTGCAAAAAGCAGGAAAAAGCTGTCTTATGTATTTCAAGCATAACTTTACATGAGACTGTAGGAGAAGGCTTCATGGAGTAAATGGCTCATCAATGAGATACTGAAAGAGACATTGGCCTGTGAGGATGATGAGGAGAAGCAGAAGTTGGAGGCAAAATGAGATGGGAGAAAGAAGACCAAGAAAAGTGAGCTGTATAGGAGTTGGTGATTTGGCTAGGGTCTAGATGGAGGAAGAAGGATGGAAGATGTGGTCAGGAGAATGTGACCGGACTGTATGCTCTAGAAATGCGTGGCTTTTGCAATAATATACCTCTTCTTACCATTATTAGTCATTACTAACCAATCTCATTAGTCAATACAGTGTCAGTCATCTACTAATAATCATCTCTAAACCTTTACTGAAACACCACACCATGTACACACAGTCTATAGGTCACTGGACCAAGCAGTATTTGTTATGAGAGGAAATATCCAAGTGACTTTGGTCATCTCATAGACAGCCTGAGAGACAAGCTGAAGAATCCAGTCTTTACTTTTGTCACATGATATCACTATGGAAACACATATTGAAAGTCAACTTCATTAATATCATGAGATATTCTGTGATGTTATAACCCCAGGTACCCAGAAGTTCTATAGGAATGTGGAATGTTGGAGCTTTTCTGCTCATAAATTAAAACTTTCGAATGTCTTATAGAATATTTAAATTTCTGGTCACTGAGTTTGGAAACAGACTTATTAAATAACTTAGAAACTGTTATTAATTCTAATAACAAGGATTTAGCATTTGTTTTCTAATTCCTCGTGAGCGTGTAGATTCTTAGAATGCTGTATAAAATTAAAATAATAGGTTCTGAGTAAATTTGGGGGGGCTTTTCATAATTGGAAGTCAGATATTTTTATGTTTGTATGATCTGCTTAGACATCAGGGTTTTTTGCTACTGTTGTTTGTCTGTTTACCAGAATGATTTCTTGGAACAACTAAAATTACCTTAAAACATAACCACACTGCACACTATCTCTACTTCAAGCTTCATGGCCAATACTCATCATCTATTGCTTTTTTTTTTACAAGGTGCCCTATACAAAAATGTAATGTTGTTCTGGTGTTCAAGGGCTATACTGCCATTGGGGCCATGCTGATCTGGGTGGCCTGCACTGTCTCCCCCCAACCCTTAGTGACATCTAAGCTGTCACTGTTGATGTGACCATGTCTGAGTGACAGTCCCATCATAGTCACACACTGTGATGTCTGTGTCTCATGCTGCTACCAAAGGTCACATGGATGCCCAGGGTATAGACAGAATTTTGTGGCCATGTTGATGTCCTCTGGGCCACGGCTGCTGCCAAGGGCTAAGTCTGGATTTGTGGCCCTACAACTGCCAAGGTCTATGTTGATATCCGTGGTTCCTGATACTGTCAAAAGCAACTCTGATGCCAGGGGCCTGGGCCATCAACACCTGTGGTCATGTTTGTGTCTAAGGGCTCCCCTACCACTTGGGGCTGAGGCAGGTTGCTGCTGTGGATCATATGAGTCCATGGTTCAACAGCAGCAAGATCTGGGCTGATGTTCATGGCTGGCGTTGCTATATGGAATCATGTATGTTGAATTCTAAAGGCCGTGCTGAGCTAGCCCTGTCCCTCATTGGCCATGGGATTCCTGGCCTCGCCCCTCACTGGACATTGTAGCAGAAGAGTGGGTACTTCCCCCCTCACCAAGGGAGAGCTGACTCCCAAACTCAAGATAGGTGGTTTCACCTCATACCACAGGCGTGGGAGAGCTGGGCTTGATGGCATGGATCTAGAAGAACTGGCTTTACCCCTCACCTGAGGGGGTGGTCCCAACCTGGACCAATCAACTCAACTACTATCCAGATCCACATCTTGGACCTTGAGTTGGCCCACCCTAACAACTGCTTCATCTTGAAACTGCAAAGAGTTTGCAAAGGGACTAGACCTGCAGAATGATAGTGAAAAAAATCATCATGACTCTAGACAATCAGATACCAGAGAGAAATTTCCATAAGGGCCCAGCCCAGTGATGATGATGTACCAGAAACCAGAGGCCTTGAACCAGACCAATGACTCATTGCAAAGACCATTGTAGGTGGAGCTGGTTGGACAAAAGGGGTATGCTGTATGACATACTGTAGCTGCCAGTGCCACCAAGATGAATGAAAGATGGAGGAGTGAGGTGGGAATGTTTTGGTTGTTTCATCTTGCTTTTAATTAGTTTGGGGGGGCATCCCGCCGAAGTGAGGGGTGGATATGAAGGGACTGGAAGATGAGTGGGATTGGAGTGCATGATGTGACATTTCCAAAAAAATAAATGAAGAATTATGTTTAAAGTAAAAAAGATACAAATTCTGGCACATGGGTGAATGACATAGCATCATATTGATATGGCTGCTTGGGACCACATTCCCAAGAGTTTCCACTCACTTCTCTTCAAAGCAGGAAAGTGCAGAATTTATCAAATCTCTATTCTTTGAAGAGATGCTTAAGGTAATAGGAACAAACGTGAAACCTAGCAGTAATTTAAAATCATTTAGTTGATTAGAACACGTATGTCTGTAGTCATTATAGAAGCGAAAATCGTCCTGGTGGGAAATAGAGAATCCAAGAGATGGCTGAGCATGTCTATAGTGAGTGAGTGGCTTTAAAAATGGTTGCCAATTACACTGGAACTCTTTTCAACACAAAGGGAATAAAAGTTCATCCATGACGACCCAGAAACTCTTGTTCTAATGGTATCTTGCTTCCATGTATTACCCCCATCCAACAGGCTCTAGGCACATCGGTTGTCTACTTATTAAATCCACCTGATATTGTTTCTTTACACAGGCTGCCAGAGTTGAGGCATTTTTGGAGAATAGTGATATTGTGTTAGAAATCGTTGCTCCCACTGAGTGCATATCTCTGTATTGTCACTCCATCCTTCTGATGTCTAGTGTGATGGGAGAGCTGAAGTTCCAGGTAACAGAATATATAGGGTCCACAAGGCAGATTTAGCAGGCCCTGGACTGGCATCTGGTTTGATTTCTTATGACATGAGTTACTTGGCTTTCATGGTACACTCTTTCCAATCCTCTGATTGCTCATCAATAAAATGTGGACAAATTGGTATCTTATCTCAGAGTTACAAGAGGAATAACTATGGTGATCTATATTTTACATGCTGAGCTTTCAAATGCCTTATAATAAGCCTTAGTTTCTTTCCTCCATGGCTCCACAACAGAGGGCCAAAGCAACTTAAGGAAAGAAGGGTTCATTTGGGCCCACTGTGCAAAGATACAGTTCATCATGGTAGGGATGTTAGGGTAGAAGGACCTTGAGGAGGCTTGGTCACATTACATCAGCAAGCAGGATACAGAGGGTCATAGCTATTGGTGCTTGAGTTCTTCTTTTGTCCATTTCACAACCACATGAAATGATGCCACTGACATTTAGGATGCATGCTCCTAGGCCAATCAGCCTAATCAAGAGAACCTCTCACAAGCATTGCCAGCTGCTAATTCAGTCTATGTTATCCCTCACAGTTGTTCAGATACTTCTCAATTTGACAGTATTAACCATTGCAAATGACTTTTCAAAGAAAATTCTTGGAAATCTATATCTTCATGCCAGAGTGCAGTACTGAGAAACACTTCAAGTGTTCAGGAATGTTTCCTTGCAGTTGCCCTTCATGGTTTTCTTAATGAATTATTCTCAGCACGAATAAATCTTCTGCTGCCCCATGACAAAAAAAAAAAATCAACCTAACATATACACAGGAAGGGAGTTATCTGGGAATCCCAGAGACCTTACTGTCCATTGAAGCATTCTGTGGTGAATATATTTATCTTGAGAAAGAAGGAAAGAAGGGGTTATATTTAATCTATTCTTCGGGCTCACCTTATTTATAGTACCAAAGGGCAAGGTATAAATAAGCTAAACCACTGGAACAGAAGAATCAATACTTGAGCACTGATATACATGTATAGTCAGATGCACACATCTGTAGCTCTGACTATGTAAATGAAGTGGATAAAATTTGGGGTATGGTTTAGGTAACTATAGGATAAAAACACGGAAATAGATAATAGAGATGTGGAAGAGAATAGAAAGGATGGAGATATTTTTCAAGATCTGAGAATTTTATCCTTAAGATTGATTTACATATGTCTGTAACCTCTGTGGAAGCCCATGCACCAACCCTTTTATGCAGCAAGACTACAAAAACCAAAGGCATTTACCAAAAGCCTGATTGTAATCAAACCTTCCCCTTGTCACTGAGGATGCTCAACATTCTGCTGCAAGAAGAGCTGTACAGAATGCACCTTTTTCTTCCTGTGTTCTGTGGCCAGTCAGTGCAGGTGACCAGCAAAGCACTGACTTTGTGTTTTGATTTGCAAAGTCAGATAGAGCAGGCAAAACAAAGAGGGAACTTGGGAGTGGTAGCAGCCCTGAGGGATGGTTCACAGGGCTTGCCTGGTTTCCTCTGAGAGGAAGGACTCCCTTGTTCTCCAGCCAGAGGCCTCTGAAAATGTTGGCCTCTGCCACTCAGTACACAGGGGAGGCACACATCTGAATAAAGTAGGGGAGACCTGCATTTAAAACCTAATTCTGCTTCTGAGGTAGCTATTGCCCTCATGAAAGGACTTAAGTCTCTGCGTCTTTTGTTTTTAAAAGCTTTAATGACAAAAAGAAAGCACAAGTGGGGATCTTCCTGTTGATGAACACACACAAGCTTTGGTTCTTAGGAACCACAGGGCTAAGGTAACAACAGTATTCTGTCTGCAGGCCCAGTCAACTCTGAGGTTCTGAATGAAGTAACAAACTTCAGTTCAAATTCCGTATCTCCACTTGCTCATAAGATGTTCAGAAAATGGGTTTGGGTGGGGGATATGCTCTGGGGGTGAGATTAATGTCTGTCATGTACCTTTGGGTTTCCAATCTAGTACCTCCATCTTCACAGGGCCATTTGGTTTCATCTGTCAAATAGGAGTGTTAGCACCTTTGCAGAGTTGTACATAAGTTAACATGGAAGTGCCTGGTGTTTGGTGGAAGCGTAGAAGTAAATTACAATCACCTAAATGCATGCCTTATTAATGCTCACAATATCAGATTGCTTGCCTCTGTAATTTTCTATAATGCCATCCTGGATTTCTTACTTCCTCACTTCCCATAAGCCTCTTTCATGTAGTTTGATTAGTTACTTAGTAAGAGGAGCAAGGTAGGCTGAGCCTCCTCCCTGTAGACTTTAGCACCAGGCAGATCTGAGTGAGAGCCCTTCCATGTCACCTACGTTGGTTTGGACAATCGGCTCAGGCTCTCTTCGCTTACTTATCTGTTAAATGTTCATATCTCATGTTCTGAGCATAGTGTGATTGTGTGGAGTGATGTCTGCCATTTTCTGATGCATACATGGAAAAATAACAGTTTCTTCATTTCTTCCCACATGAAACTTTAGACTCTGGAGAGTCTGTGTTTGATGACTTAAATGATATATCACATCCCAAGTAAAAATTTGCACCAATGGGAAAATTATAAAAGAAAAATACATGATACCAAGAAAACTTATAATAAAGGAGATCTGTCCAAGCAGGAGAGATACAGGTTCCTTCAGATCACGGAGGGTAGATAAAAGTTTTCAGGATGAACGCATGGAGAAAAAGACTCCTAACTACCTTTCTGCATAGGTCCCTCATTAGCATCACAAGCATATGATTACCTTCTTGCTAGAATATGAACTCAAAGAATACAGCCAGGATGCCTGTCATCTGTCACCTCTAAGACAGAGCCTTGAAGAGAGCAAACGCTGGTAGAAAATCACCATGTTTGCTGAATGAAATTAAAATACTATGTCTACATCTCGCAGCTTTATCTGGGATGCAATTAAGAAGGGAAGAAACGTATTTCAGCCAAAATAGCACGAACCTTGGATTTTGCAAACCACATCCTCATTCCTGAAGTCTAAAGGAGGTAACCCTCTCTGGGATCTGGTCTCTCGTGTACATTGTGGGGAAGGACCCCCGGTACTCAGCCAAGCCATAAGTAGCTTCCATGCCATTGCTGTGAAAACACTGGCAAGAATCAGGTATATAGTTTTTCAAGGTCTGTGGGTTGTTGAAGGCCAGCCAGGTGCAGCTAGGGGTCAGGGGATACTATCATCAGCTTTCCACCAGGCCTTCCCCTTGATGGAAATGCCCAGAGCTCCTAAATGCGATGCATTCTGTCTCCAGTGGCTGAGTCGGACCCTGGGTTTAAATTTAGGAAGCATCGGTTGTAATTGACTGGCATTTAGTATGACATACTAGGGCCCCATTTTCATTTGAGTTAACTATACAGTATCTAGATAGAAGAAAATCAAATAATTCATGGGCAGCACACAATATGAACCTGGACATGGCAACCAGGCAATACACATTGAGCTGTTGTTAGTAGTACAACTAGTAACCAGGCCCTGCTGGGTTATTTTTTATTTTCTTTTATTTTTTTCTCTCCCAATTATTTCAAAACGGAACCGACCATTTCTTTTAGAATTCTCTTTTTTGAAAGACAGAAAAGAAACTGTTTTTTGAGGTTTGGAATCCTGGTTTCACTTCCCTGTTTCCGCGCCCTTGGGGGCAGGTTTAGGTCCACCACCTGGCAATCCAGGGGAGGTAGGTCTGCAGCTGGGAAGGCTTGGGAAACCCTGTCTTCCCTAGGCTCTGCCCTCTCTGCTGCTCTCGGCATCCCTAACCCTGGAAGGAACCGTCTGGGTCCAGCCGAGCACTGGGCATGCTCGCGAGCCGGGGCAGGCTTGGGTCGCCAGCAGCATGCGTAGGCTGGCGATGCTCCCTAGTTCGTAGAGCCCCGGGTGCAACTGTGATGCATTGGGTTTAACTGAACAGAGTTCTCGGTGCGTGCAGCTAGGGAACAGGGCCTGCCCGGGACAAGCCGGGAGCCGAACTGAACTCTATTTCGCCCGGGCTTGGCGCGCTCAGTTTCTGCTCTTGGAAACGCCCGGCTGGAAGGAGGAGGAGGGGGGTGTCTCTGCAGACAAAGGGGTACACGTGCCCCTAGCGCCCTTTTTCAAGCCTAGAGCCCCTCCCGGAGCTCGCTACCCCGTGGGCACCAACCCAGATGGGGCTACCAGGGCCTGTGCGCGCGCTCGGGGCCGGGGATTGGCTCTCACTTCTCACAGAGGGACAGCAAGGGAGGGCGGGCGGGCGGGCGGGCGGTAAGCCGATCTCCGTGCCTCTGTGTGCGCGTGTGTGTGCGCGTGTGTTTGCATGTGTGTGTGCGCGCTCACGCGTGTGCATATGTGTGTGCGCGCGTTTGTGTCTGTGTGGCGCGCGGGCGGGCGCGTGTGTGCGCGTGCAGGAGCCACTGGGTGTGCGTTGCGTGTGTTATGGGTTTGATTCCAGAGCAGGTTGCACATTGGTCCTGGGTGGCTCGCAGGCTCAGGTCGTGCTTGGGCGTCCTCCTCCTAATCGTTTCTGAAGTAGCAGTTCCAGCAGCAGCAGCAGCAGCGGCAGCAGCGGCAGCCGCGGCAGCAGCGGCAGCAGCGGCAGCAGCGCCTCCGCAGCAAAGCCTGAACTGTGCAGAAGCAGCGAGCACCGTTTGGGGAGTCTGGGGGGCGGGTAAGAGGGAGGAGGGAGAAAGCCTGGCTAGGTCTTTGGGATTATTTTTTTTCCCCTTCTTTCCCTCTCTCTTTCTGGAGGGTGTGTATTGCCCCCTCGAAGTGAAGGAATTTTGCTCCAAAGCGAGCTGGGACCGAAGACTCTAGGCTAAGTTCTCTCTCTATATAGATGGTGTCAGGGAGCGAAGCTACTGACCGAGCTGCTGGTAAATGTTTTTCACTTCTTACTCTTTAATGCTTAAGGCTCCCCCCCCCTTTTTTTTTCTTTCTTCCCCTTTCCTTTCTGTTGCTCTTCATTCTGCAACCGCTCCTGAATCGCTGCAGTTTTCTCTCCCTCGCCTTGCGTTTGTGCAGTTTGCAACTTGTTTCATGATTTTCTGTGTATTTTTCCCCCCTTCATCCTCAGATGAATGCTGGAACATTTAAATTCGACACTTCGGGAGGTCATCATTAGTTGCATGAGTTTGGGGGCGGGGAGGGGAAAGATTGGTAGAGCCGGCTGTTATTTCCCTGCAGAAGGACTTGCCGCTTCCTTTCTAATGTTCATCGCAATTATAGGGATTCTTTTAGGATTCATTTTAACATTGCATTGATGTTTAAGGTTATCGCTCTCCAGGATTGCAATGCGTTTTGACTCAGTTTTAACAGCATGACCGATGCCAGTGATTCCAAACCTACTGTATGGTACACGCTGGCTAAAATATTCAAAATTGCGGGAAGAATCCTTTGCATCCGAAAGAGAATTTCTTTAAAAATGCTGTTTTGCATTACATCGCTGCAGATTTGCAGGAAGCAATAATAGACACGGCTTTTCATGTGGCTTGCTAGGATAATAAACAGATAAGTGGCTCAGTGCATCCTCCACTCCACTCACTGAGCTATGGCTCAATTTATTTAATAATAAATTTAAGGTTTTGAAGAAGCAGGGAGGTTGCTGGTATTGTTTTATTCAAAATTGTGAGACGTACAGAGCTTGCTAACCGCAGACCAGCCCTCTGAGCGCTTACTTGATGTGGCATCTTGTCAATTGGGAAGAGGAAGAGTGTAGCTTCTGCTATACACATGGAATGAAATTATTTAAAATAGCCAGCATAATGCATGCAAATTGGACCCTTACTCTTTCTTAAAAACAGAACTCACTCCATCACCCTTGCTGCCGGGATCCATTTTAAACATTAAAATATATATATATATATATATATATATATATATATCACACATAATAGTTCTTTAATGCCATCAAGTAATTTGAGTTCCTTCGAGGGTTCTGGATAGTTACAATATTTCATTTGTCTTTTTTTTTCTTTCTTTCTTAAGTTTTTAGTTCCAGAAAGTAGAAAAATTGAAGGGTCAATAAGTTAAGGCAAATCAGCGATTTAGAAGGAAATGAATTTAAGGTTGGAAATGTTTTCCTAAGCCAGGTAGAAATGAACTGGTGGTATGTGGGAGTTGTAAGGTAGAGAGGAGAACTGTGCTTGTATATTATCAGCTCCAAAGGCACAGAGCTCTAAACTCAGATGAAGACACCCGAGGTACATGTATTTTTGTCCAAGGAGAATATTATTCTGTAAAGAAGACTGCCTCTGTTGTGTGGTAGCCACCTCAAGAGCAGCAGGCTGCCTAGTGTAGGGAGCATGGTTTGTAGTAATACTGTTGAACTTTGCTTTAATGTAAACTTAGCTGGTGTTGGAAGAACTGCAGAAGGCAGCATAGTATATTCAGGAATGAAGAATAAAACCAACTGTAAATTAGCTCAACTAGTCAGCTATGTTATATGCTAGAGCAAATCTACCTTAAACCACTATGCAGATTCACCTGTTCTGTTTCCCCTAGGATTGACAAAATCCATTCTTAAAATTCCTGAGATCTAAACCTTACTTCTGCCTCTGTATTCTACTAATAAAAAATGAGGCATCTTATTTGGAAAGAACACTGTTTATTCAAGACTCTCTTGAGATAGCAATATTGTCATTTTAAAATATTTTCATGGACCCTTGAGTTTACCATTTTGATTACGGAAGAGGAAAACATTCCACTTCCATTCATTTAGAACAGTTTTTGACTGAAGGATTTGCTTGTATGAATCATAAAGAAACAAAAGTGCATTCACATATTAACCCCAATCCTCGGAACCTAAGGCATCCAAAAAATTTTAGCATTTCTCCTTCTCTGACTACACCCAGGGTAGTAAACCCCACACTGAGAAGCTACAGTAGTAGTCCACAACACCCACAAGCATGGGCCCTAAGAGATAGCTGGCCACCTTGAGGACTCTTTTGATGGGCCCATGGGGCAAAGCGTCTAATTGGTACATACTCATAGCACACCTTTATATACAAATATCACAATTAGCTTCCCTGTTAGTGTCATCACTACAGAGGAAGACCAGGACTCTTTTTATTTAAGGAACACATTTCTTTCCTGCTGAGGTTGTTTTTTTGCTTTTCTTTTGTTTTTCTCCACCCCACCTCTCTCTAGACTTCTGGTTTCTTGGCAACTTCTACAAAGCTCTGGTATTTTGTGTTAAAATATTCAACATATCCATGTTTTCAACTCAGTGGCAAGCTATGCTACTATTCAATTAACTGGATTTGTATTACTCTAACGTGGCTCTCTGTGGTAGCATGTCTGCGGCTTGTTGGCATGGTTGATGGGTTTCTTATTATCATTAAGTTTACTATTAAATCTTCGCTAAGAGCCTTTAACTCATGTGCCTGATGTTGATTTCAGGTTAATGCATCAAAATAGTACCATCATCCTGATGGGCTTGTTGATAAATTAGAGAGTTTACTTTCAATTGGTATTCCTGTGGCATTTCAGTGTGTGCAAAAGCCTTGCACTTCCTGGAGAAAGTCACTTCTTTTCTGGCAAGAGGGTTGTGTAGATAGACAGGTGCCTGACATTGTGGATTCACAGACCTAGCAATCTTGTCAGCTCGGTTGTTAGAGTTCCTGTTTTTATCTTTATAGGAATGGAGATTTCTCTGCATGCCCAAAGTGTTGATTATGCCAGACCTACTGAACATTTCTTGAAATTAATTGCCTTTGCCTTTCCTTGTGTAAGTGAAAGAAGGGACTCTGAACTAAGTGTGCTTTTCAGGAGCACCTGCATCGCCTGGCTCCTTCATTGTTTTCCCTTTTGTGCAGACTGATTTTTGAGAAGTGATTTCTGATGGAAGCTGATCAAGGTCATTTCCAAGGGCTTTAAAAAAAAATTCCATCCAAGAGCTGAAAGTTACACTGATAGTGAGATTTGGAGAGGTGAAAACTTCCTCTCAAACTGCTTGCCTCACACATGGCTGTGGACAAAGTGCATTTTCTTTTCCTCATTACTTTGCATTGAGCAACAGTTTTATTTTTGATCAGCTGCTGACTCTTGGTAACCCTGATATGTTCACACTCTCCCCCGCCCCCAGAAGACTTGGAGCAGACTTCCAGCCCTCAGATAGCACCTAAATACTTACAGTTTTAAAAGATACTACCAGTGAAAGGATTGGTAGCTGGTATTTGATTAAATAAGATAAATTTTGTAAGAAGGGAATACTACATTTAATGTTTTTTTTTAACATATCAATAGTTTTATGGATTTTTTTCTGCTAAGAGTAAATAGCAGCTTTGCTAAAGTATTCTTTGTTTTTCTGGGTTTTGCATTGATTTATATAAGAAATAGTCACATTGTTCAGTAATATGTACAGCCAGCAACATATCATTATTTTTACTATCTTGGTGTATTTTCCAAGGTAAGGAAGAGAAAACATTTTTTGATGTAATTATTTTAGATGAACTAAGAGTTGTATTGTAAGTTTTTTCAAAAGGTTTCATAAGCTATAGAGGCATACATCTCTCTCTTTAAAATGTATGTGTCCCTGCATCTAGTCTATTGTATATACTACAGTGTGATTCTGAACATGAAATAGTACAGCTTGAAAAAATCAGTTACTGCATAGCAAAACATGAAGTACTCTGAGAACTAGTCCACAAATGAAGTTCCTTTAGTTCCCCCCACCAAAAAAACTCTTTTATTGGTCCATCTGCCTTCAGCACAGAATTGCAATCTTTATAAGCAAAAGGAATTCCCAGAATTTGAGGGCAAGGGGGTAGGGGCTGCAAGTTAAGAGCTAGTTGGCATTGCTATGTGTGAGGAGAGAGCAAGGGTTTTAAATCTATATAAGTTTAATAAAGAGAAATCCAAGCAAAGCAATGACAGTGCTTTGCTAAAGTCAGCTCCATTCCTCTGGGTAAGGATATCCACCACCCCTCCTCGGAAGCAATGTGACTTGAATGGACCAGTTGACAGCATCCTTCATATTACTAACAGTGTGTAGCCCCTGCGAGAGTATGCGTGCAGTAGAAGTGCTAAACAGTCAAGTCTGTCTTGAAGAAATACAGTGCTGTGTGTTTGGGAAGAGACCTGGTTCCGCTGAAGTGCCCAGTTCTCAGACTGGCCTGCAGTTGGGAAGGGGATTGTGTCTGCCTGCAGATCTCCAGATTTGGGGACTGTGCCTCCTGCTGTTCTATCTTCTTTGAGGTAGTTCTGTCATATATTTTGAGGCACAGATATGAAGTCTCGTTTTTTGTTTTTATTTTGTTTTGTATTTTTTGTTTTTGTTTTTGCTTGTACCTTTCATTGCAATAGAACACAAAGTATATCTGCGAAAGTTTGCAACTCAGCTTTTAGAAAGTACATTTTCTTGTTTTAACGTGTATGCTATTTAGTGCTTTTAAGCTTAGGCTTTTATATATATGTGTAATATTAGATTTTGCATTATGCATTCTCATTAGAAATGTCATTTGTGCTTACTCTAAGTTTATAGACCTGTAAAATGATATATTTGAGACTATGATTCAAAAGAATAAGTCATAAGTTTGATAATTTATTTATGTTCTTCAATCTTTACCTAAGGGTAAAGGTAAAGTCGGAGAGTATTAGTCTTATGTAGGCTATAAAGTTGATCTCAGAGTGATACCCTGATTCTAAATCTTTATGAAGAATAGAGTTCTGTTGGTAGGAGGTTATATTAAAATGTTCATTATTATTATTATTATTATTATTATTATTATTATTATTATTACTGTTTAAGGCTTAACAGATACCCAATGTTTTGATATTGCTTCTGCTTCCAGTAGAGGAATAAAAGAATATGTAGGAAAAGTATACTATTATAAACATCTTTTGTTGAGAACTTAAGAAAATCCCATTGTGTAAAGATAACCATTTACAAACAAATGTAAGCTCTTCTTACTGTATCTGTAGCACTTTTAAAAGCTACATCAATTTTTTTCCCTAAATGTTGAAAAAAAGTTAAGGTAGGTTTTTAAATTATTTCATTTAAGAATGAAACAGTATTATAGAAGCTATCTATATCTATGCCTATAGTAATATGTATATCTGTACATCCAGAACCATACTTACTGCTGCAGACTTCTTGCAACTTATTTTTAAATATTAATCATGATCATTTCTAAAGCATTGCAAGTATTAGGGCATTTGAGTATATGTTATATATTTCAGTAGAGAAATGGAAGTATACAAGAGTACATTTTAGCCTTTACCTTAGTTTCTTTCTTCAGTAATCAGTATTGTGATTCGAGAGACAAGTCGGGTACTGTGTAAAAGCAAACTGATGTCAAAATGATATCAAAGAAATCATATGGGAATGGTAGTGGGTGCTTTCTTCACAATGCAAGATAATGCTTTTTTCTTTGTGTGTGTGGGGTTTATTGGAAAAGTGATTTCATTTTAGCTTTTGCTCAGGCAGTAATTGTGCACAAATAACTGTGTGCTCTATGCTTTCCAGTATATCTAAGTCATTTCTATTCATGTAGCCTTGTCTGATGTGGTAACTTGACTTATCAACCTCAGTCAAGATCTGGAGTCACAGCACTGGCTCCGTGATGGTACAAGGAAAAGGCAGTGAGTTAGGGAAAGAGGACACTTTAAAAAAAGAAAAGAAGGTTCTGTAGCTGGTTAACCTTTCCTTACAGGAATGCTCTTGCCTCCAGTTTTATTTTTAACTTCACTGAAATGTCTTGAGAAACGATAACCTGCTCCTCTCTATTTTAACCCCAAGAATAACATAGATATTGCAGAGACTTTTCACAGTGGCTAGGGCTGTACAATTCATATGACCCAGCATCTAATTTTTCTCTTTTCTAATCCTGTTTATATATCCCTACACACCACCAGACTCAGTCAGATGAAACCAATTACTAAGAGGGGGAAAAATCAAATTTATTTATTATATTTATTGGATGTGTCTGTTGCTTAATTACCCATTGGCAAATTTACATGTGGCTACAGAAAAGGCTGTGGGTGAGTGTGGAAAAAATGATCAATCATAAATCTCACAGCTACATGAGGCAGCCAAGAAAATAAAGAGGAGACGAAATCAACCTATCTTTCCCCCTTGGCAGATATAGTGAGAATCCAAAATCTGAAAGAAACCATTTGAACGTCAAGGTGTGTCTGTGTTGACATGGGTTAAGTCAGGAAATCTGGAGGCAATGACTTTACCACACTATCAATATCCTTAAGAAGTCTAATGTGCTTTATACTCTTGGAAACACATAGTGATTTAGATGTTCAAAGTGCAGATTGGAAAACAGATTCAATTTTCTAACCAAGCAGGTGACTGAGTCCATCCTAGGGAGAGTTTGTGAGGTAGGGGACAAAGGGGAAATGGTATTAGTAATATATGGGGCAGAATAGGTAAGAAGAATTTGGTGAGCTCAGTGGTATAGCACTTGTCTAGCAAGCACAAGGACCTGCATTTGATCTGTAGTTCCAGGATGGTAGAGCCAGAGAGAATAATAAGATGGTAATAGTAGACAGGAATAAGATGCTATGTGCAAAGTTTTATTGAGCTTGTGAGTAACTCAAGTAAGCCAATTCTAAGACAGCATTGGTACACTTAAAAGAGGTTGTTGTATTTGACCTTTGATGGTATATATATATATATATATATATATATATATATATATATATATATATATATATATATATGAAGACAGGTTTTATTATTTCTCTTGTTTATTTTCACTTAAGATTCCCTCTGCAACTAATCCTGGTTACTTATCTTGTTTTACCCTATCCATCTAAGGGCATGAATCTTCAGTGTGGTTTCTTTCTTATTCTATCAACTCCACTTATCATATTTATGGAAATCTACTAAGGTGGAAATTGCTCTTCAAAGTAGGCAGTGGCTGAGCTGGTCACTGTTTCACAGAGATTTGGCAAAACCCAATTGATAGGAGAGCTGTTATTTCTACCCCTATTCACCCGATTGTTATGCCTGGCCCTTCTAACCCCCGAAGGTAGGAAGTGAATATGAACCTCGGGAGAGAAAACAGCAATTCACAACTGAGATGTTGGAAGACATTCTTCTAGGTCTTGGTGAATGAGGTGTGTTTTCAGGAGTACAGTGCATTAAGAATGCTTCATTTTGCAAAAATGCTAGTTAAATTTGTGATTTATTACTAATATCCATTTGTTTGGGAAAGCTTCTATTGAAGAGCTATTTCAGCATTAGAGATTATGATTTCTCTTTTTTGTCTGCAGAGAAATTAAAATGGCAACAAGAATCTTGAGGATTGAAAGCAAGGTTGGATGATGCTTGTAGACTCAGTGAGAAGCATGGTAAAGATTGAGCGCACAGTGTTGTATTTCTTCTAATCTTAATGTTAAACATGATCTTATAATACCTTTTATTACAGAATAAACGTTGCTTGTAGCTGGATTTGCTGCAGAAGCCAAACAGTAAATAGATACAGAGGCTGAACTCTCTTTCCCACAGCAGCGGTTTTTCACTAAGCTATTCCCTAAGGCCAGTCTAGGTATATGAAGGGTACCACGTCTTTTTTTTATATGATTTGTGTATGTTCCCATAGATTGTGAAGTCTATTTCTGGGCAATTTTCAAGTTAAAATTGTGTTACAGCTACCCTGAAGGTTGTCATTTCTTGGTTTTTCTCTTGTCAGTCAATTCATAAGTGTTTATTAAGCCCCCATGGGGTGTATACAGAATCATACACAGTTTAGAGCATGTGTGTGTGAGGATTACTGGTTTGTGTTCTCGAAGTTTATAGTTTATAGGCAAAAATACCCTATGCTGCGATGCATGTGCATGTATTGAAAATAAGATTTTAATTAGGGACATTCGGAAGTTTTTGTCAATATGCTCCTTTCCTTTTCTGTTTTATTTATTTACCTATTTGTTTTGGTGTATGTATACTGAACCCACTGAAACATTTCCTTACACCCTCCAATGTATTTATTCTATGAAAAGCATAGCTTTAGGCGAGGTCGGGGATCTAATGTGCCAGCTTACCTTCCTCTCATTTCTTTCTTTTAAAACATTCAGCTCACTAGTAACCAGCATGCTTATCTAAAGGGGAAGCCAGAAGGTGAGCTTTAAACTGTGTGTCTCTGGCTGCAGAAGTCAGGTCCTTCTTAACTTCTGGGTTTCCAAATGAGAAAAAATCCCAGTGTGGGGACATAGCAGGTTCTGTGCTTATTACCTGCGTGGCTTGAATCAGTGAGTGGCTAAGTCACTTCATACCCGCAATACCCCCAAAGCTAAGAATTTCCTCAAAGAGAGAGATTAAGAAGATAATTTTGAAAATTTCAGAAACTAAAAACCAAGAAAAAGGAGAGAAATAAAAGAAAATGTGTATCTTTCACATCCCGAGGGTGAAAACTTGTCCTTAAAGATCTCTTTCCTCACAGAACATGAAATCACAAGGCTAATATGCAAGTTCTTTAGCTTACTTTTCCCATGTCCATGCTTGTAAATTTATCACTTATCAGTCATTTGCTGGAAGGGTAATGTTCTTGAAAAGTGCAAGGTGACTAGCTCAGAGAGCAGATGGTAAAGGAAGAGTCCATGGAAGCACTGACCCTTTCTGCAACCCAGGCAATAGCTTCCTGGACTTAGGGCAGTCTGCTCTGACTTTTGATAGCCCCCCTTGCTTCTTGATTAGTGCTCATTTTGACTGTAACTTCCAAGATGTTCGTATCTCATTTCCAGCAAATAGTAGCCAAACCATCCAAATTTGTTCTTCATCATCTGTTCCTTATCTATTTGAATTGGAGAAGCAATAGGTGAAAAAATATGTCGGGTCATTGGTGATGTGTTCTTCTCTTAAACTTTGCACTTGGCTCATTTCTTCATGGGCGGTTATGAGAAGGTCTAAGGATTTATGAGATAGCATATCCGTGACTTCTGGACTCCTTCTGGATACAAGTCTTTTTGATACTCATTTTTATTTTAATTCACAATATTTATTACAACACAGCTTTGTTTCCATACTTTATTATATAATTAACTGAAACAATTTGAAAGGTTTTGTATTTGGGATCAGGTCGTGATCTCACTGTGAGGTAGAGAGTAAGCATGGCTTAGTAAAGCATCGTTATAAAACCATTGAGAATCTCAGGAACTTTGAGAAAGATGGAAAGCAGAGCCCTCTGTGTCTGTCCCTGGGTTCATTAGCTCAGCGGGGGCCCTTCAGGTCTTTTGCTGTGGCTACTGCACCAGCGCTGCCATTGCCCTTACCACCAGGGATGTATCTGTTTGCACCAATCACGTGCAAATGGAAAATCACCCTGCCCTTGACTCTGAGGCTTCCTGGTTTCCTATTCAATGCTCTAGTTGGTGAATCCCACCTGATCAGTGTTGGCCTGTCTTTCTGTAGTGCCCATACTCCTCTTCCTAAAACTCTAAAACTATTGAGACGGACTCTTTTGTGTTCTTTCCTGTTAGACAAAAGAGGACAGACTATAGGAGATAAGCACATTGTCTTCAGACTGAAGGAGAGGAGCCAATAAAACTTGTAAACAAAGTATCCTTCAATATTTTTTATTATCCTTTATATTGAGCTATAGGATCTTAGGTGATGTATAACCAGTACCTCAGAGTATGCACTTGAAACATCAGTAGCAACACAAAGATGATCTTTTGTTTCCTAAAACAAATCAGAGACTGTCCCTGAATATAAAATTATTAAGTGCAATGCCTTTGATTTTTCAGAAACACACAGCGTTCTAAAGTATGTAACCAAGAATCCTATAAAAATGCTATACACTTGAACTATTTCTATCCCAAAGTTAAATGTAAATTACCTACTATGGACCTATCTTTGTCCAGTTGCGAATTTTCAAGGTTCACAAACAAGTAGGCAGAAGGTAGAAGGAATTGTGCAGAGAATGGAGGAATCGGCTGGATGGTCTAATAACAGCCAGGAAAACAGCCACATGATTTCTGCGTGAATTATCATTAAAACCATACATTGACTTTTCCATTTGAAATAAGAATAATTGTGGTACTAGAAATGAATACAACTGCATTTCCTTTTACTTGTGTGTTCAGATTCTCTGAGGTTTAAAGCATTCTGCCTCTAACTAAATTATTAGTAAACCCAGCGAGGTGCAGGACCCACACAAGTAATCTGTATCACAGATAAAACTTCTGCATCTGAAGGCTCAGCCTTTAATTCTTCAATTCTGAATTAATATATTTATCCCTTCCATCACTGTCTCCCAAGGATTTTGAGAATTAATTAGAAACAAAATCACTTTCAGTCCTTGGATGTTACACTCTGAGCTGAAAAAATAGGAGGCACTGAAGTGTTATTAATAACGACAAAGGTTCATCCAATAAAATAATCTGACTGGCTGAATTCTCACATGGTTGGTATTTTCTAATATAAATTACTGTAGTATTAGATAGTTAAATATTGAATATTGTCTCATTTAATGCAGTTCTATGAAATATTAATGATAATGATGATTTTCCAGTTTGGGGAATATGGAGATGGCTCTTTAGTGACGAATAGCTTTGACCAGTAAGATAATACATCTTACAGAATGATAATGAAGATATTTAAATGAAGAAGGAAGGAGGAAATAAGTGACCACAAAACTGAAGGATTCTGTATAAGTCAAAGATCACAAAAATTTGTTAGTGTTAAATAGCTCTCTCTCCTCTCTCTCTGAAACTATTCCTATGCTTTTGACTACTGTAGATAGCTTTGAGAGTCTCTTAAAAAAAGAAAAAGAAAGGAATAAAAGGAACAGATCTACTCTATTAGGCCCTTGCGCAGGATACTGTTGATGTTGTTTAGCTGGCGTGAGGTGTAAAAGTCTGAAAATTGGATTGGGCTTTGAAGGAAGGCTGGCTGTGTAGAGTGTGACAGTTCAAATGGGATTGTGCATGAAGTTAAAAAAAAAAAAAAAAGCAAAGCAGAGGAAAGGCCGGGGAGGCAAGAAGGAGGTGATCAAATGGTCCAGTTGGAGCCCCATAGGCAGACCTCGAACTGAGTACTTAGTGTTTGAAGCCAATATTTTGAAATTTGATTTTTCAGTCTTCTCTGTTTTGATGTTCTTGATTCTGTGAGCTTATGTTGCCAATTAGAGAACTTAAAATTGATGATAAACAGTGGCTGTTCTGGCACCATTTTGTCATGGACAGAGAATGAGACCATTTCCCACAGTATCAAAATGGTTTAAATAGAATGTTTGTGGTCTTGGGATACTTTGTGCCCACCCCCTTTCCAGGGGATACTTGAATGTTTTGTGAGATGATTTTATTTGAAATTGCAGTTACCCTTACTCCATACCTAGTAATTTAATAGTTGAAAAGGCTCCCTTTTTGTTCTTTGTAGATAATGTATGTGGTGTGAGTGAAGGCTTTTTTATTTTTTAAGTGTTTTGGGGTTTATTCTTTTAGCACAAACTTATTCCTGGATAAAGGAGCTGGCTATAATTTGCAGAAATCACTGTTTCTTTTTCTTTCCTTGTTGGGTAATTGCTCTTTGTATACACTGTGGAAATGTTCGTATAGACCAGTGACAAAGCCTAGCAGATGCACTTGTAATTATCTGGAATTTAAGTAAATGTTGCATCTGATACACACAAAGCAAATGCTTTGTCCAAGCAGGCTCAGATACTGCCATGTGGATTGCTGTGAATACAATGAGGAGATTTTTAATGGAAAACAAATGCAACTATTAGAAAGTCTTTTTTTACTTGAAAAGGCACCAGCTTTAGGAGTAGCCTTCAACTCATTCATATTCATAGTTGGATCCATTCTAAATATGACCTTTAAAACTGAAAAAACTTTAAATCTTTAAAACAAAATGTGATTTTATATATATATATATACACATACATATATATATTATATAATCATAGCATCATCAGAGAATTCTTGAGAAGAAATGGTGAAATAAATATTTGTTCCATATTCCAGTTTTTTACGATTAGGAGAGAACATGAAATTACTATAACTTTAAAAATATAAAGAGAAATTTCATATTATAAATAAATCATGCCATATATAACAGATAATTATACTGTTGCTTTAATAACCTCACTTCACAAGGAGAACCTAGAAAGGACTATATAATGGGTCCAAATTCTACTTCTTATTGTAAACAAAAGCCTTCTATCCAGACGAGCAGTTTCATGTGAAATCCTCTTTTCCCAATTTTGTTTGAGATTAATCCGTCTGCTGTGTCGTTTTGTTGTTGACTGACTTACATAAGTGAGATCTTTGAAAGTTTAATCTTTTTCTCTGTGTTTATTCTTAGAAAATGTTAAATGCAAGGAGCTACTGGATTCTCTTAAATGCTTAAGTCTTAAGTTTCAGTGACTTTGACTTTCCATGTGAGAAGGTTATTGATAATTGATTTCAAACCTTTTGTATCACCAATTTAGAAGGTAGACTATGAGATTCCAGGGAACTCCAAAGCACCTCAAGTCACAGAGAGAGACACAGCCTCCCTGGCTGCTCCCTGTTTTCTTCTGTACCATGACGAACTTTGACAGCAGAAGAGGGCCTCTAATTTTTGTAAAAACCCAGAGTCTCCAGGGGTTTAAAGGCTTGAGTCATTCTTTGAAAAGAAAAAAAAATTTTTTTTGAGAAGAAATTGTGAAGGAGGAGAGCCTGACAGAAGTATTTTAGGCTCCAAATTAGAACAAGACAGATGTGCCATGCCTAGAATACCATGGCTCTGCAGTCATACCCCTACCTGAGGCTCTTTCCAAACAAAATGCAGAATGGCTTTATCTAAGTATTTTTCACTAAATTTCCAAAGTGGCAGAACTTCGTTAGCTCTAGCTTGCTGCATGACTTGGTGAATGGTGTACTCCGTACCCCCCGAGTGACATTCATGTCCCTTTTACCCCACTGCACCCCCAGGTCCAACATCTAGTTCTCCATTTACCCCCAGACTATCTTGGGATCTGGAGAAGAACAAGGTATTTTCCTTGGTATTTAAGAAAGTTGCTATTTTGAAATTCCCTTAGAGAGCTGTGTCTCCACGCATCTCTCTCTTTCTGAAGGAGAAACTGCTTACATAATAATACCCAGGAGCAGACCCTTGGGAATCGCTAAGCTATTTGATGGAGGTTCTGCTTGAAGAGAATTGCAAGAGCTCCCTTGTCCTGTGCAGCTTCCCACGGGGGTCTCAACTGGAGATATTTACACACTAGCAGATTCTCAGAAGGATAAATATATACAAATCCCTCTTTCCAGTTGGGAGGAACCAGTAGGAAACAGCACCTGGGAAGAGGGGAACTCACTAATAGCTCAGCCCCACAGAGCTTCTTGAAGAATTAGCTCCAGAGCCAGGCCCCAACTGTCAGCGGAGCCTGCCAGGGAAACAGATGCTGCAGTTGGAAGATACTTTTCTTCAGTTAGATATTTTGTTCTTGTAGATGGCCAACCATGACTCATGGGGAAAACCAGAGCGAGAGAGAGTGCAGAGGAGAGAGTAAATTAATCTTTTTATTAAGCTCTCTTTAGGATTTAGCCATGGTTGTAAATGTCAAACTGGGGAACTTGCCACGAACCAGGAGACTTGTGAAGACAGGTGCAGGGCGGTAAGCTTAAGCCAGGTGATAATAGCATCAGGTTTCGCCTGCTGATAAAATGATTGACACATATTACTAAGGATATCTGTATAAAATAGGAGTGCAGGGATTGTCTAATGATCCAGGCCCAAGAAACATGCTTCCGAGAATGGAAACATCCTTAACATTCTCTATGATGATGGTGTGCCTTCTATATTCTTTCTGTGTCTCTCTGTGTTTATGTGGAACACTTGCATTTCAAAAATGACTTCCCTCTGTTCACTCGCCTGTGTTCTTTCCACATGTATATGTGTGTATGTGCATGTATGTGTGTGCATGTTTGTGTATGTGCATGTGTGTGAGAGAGAGAGAGCGAGAGAGAGAAAGAGAGAGAGAGATTATACCTACATACTCTGTCACCAGGAGTCAGACTTATTGCTGTACCCTGAAATATCAGCCTTTATCTGCATTTACCATTCGCTTCCACACCTAACTCTGCAGCCACATTCACTTGATTAGATAGAAGTGGAGTCTGTGCTGTTGGAGAGATAGTGAAATACAGTTTTTGTAACTCATACCTATTGCTAGGTTGTGGGTTTTATTAAAATTTTAAGGAAGAGGACCAACAGGGTAAGCTATTCCTCAGCTTCCTCTGTTTTTTTCTTAAAAATGAGAATCTCATTTTATTTTGAAAATAAACAAAATTATGGCATCTTTTTGCTGATTCTAGCTGTTGGGTGAGAGAGGGCTAAGTACTTTAGGCTCTCTTAGGATTGAGTTATTTCATAAGCCTCTTTTGTAGGTCCAGCATAGAATAAAATGTGTGTCTGAGGTCCTGTTGGCAACTCCTATGCCAAATTCTTTTTTTTTATTATTTTTTAAATTTTTCATTAAAAAAAAAAATGTCATTTTCATGAATGTATCCCCTTGATCCCCTCCCCCGACTCCCAATCCCTCCCAGCCAAATTCTTGACGTGACATTTTCTGATAGAGTTCTGGAAGTGGTCCTTTATATCTGCACATCTCCATGAGTTGGGATGGCAACTAGCCAAAAGGTGTGTGGTGTGTTTGTGGGGAAAGCAGATTTTTATTCCCCCAGCTTGCGTGCGCGCGCGCACACACACACACACACACACACACACACACACACACACACACACACACACACACAGAGTGATTTGGAGGGTACTCCAGGCTTTGGAAACCACAGCTGTGGAGCCAATTTAGAGAGAGTAATTCACAATTGACTTATGGATGAGCTGGCTCACCTTCTTGAGCCACCATGCTTGCTTGGCCAGCATGGGACTATTTGAGATAAGGCTCTTCAATCCAAGTTCTGCCTGTCTTTCACTGTTTTTCATATCAAGTCAAGTGCTAAGAGGCTGTCTGTCAATTTGTAGCAATGCCTTGAGGAACTTTAAATCTTGAAACCCATGGTCCTATTGATCCTGTAGCAAATGTGCAAAGGTGCCTGCATTTCTTCTGAGACTTATCACAACAATGATATATATATATATATATATATATATATATATATATGATATATATGATATATATATATATGATATATATATGTATATATATATCAGGACAATTCTCCTTTAACTGCTAGTGGTTCATTTCCTTTGTTTTGTACAGGTACAGTATGTGCTAGATAAACTTTGTGTGAATTCAGTATATTTTTTTCCTTTTCTTTGAGGACACAGAACTCTCATGTCGTGTGTGTGTATGTGTGTGTATTACTTGTGTGTGAAGGTTTCAGTCAGCTTTCTTTTTTTAACATATATTTTCTCTCATATTAGAATTTGACCAAAGTTTTCCCTCCTCCACTCCTTCCAGTGCCCCCCCTTCTCTCTTTCTCTCTCCAGAATAACACCCGATATACCCTCCTCCCCAAAAGATAGAAACAGGCCTCCCAGGGATATCCACCTTACATGGTCTAACAAGTTATAGTGAAACTGTACACAGACCCTCACATCAAGACGGGACATAGCACCCAGCAGGTGGAAAAGTATCCCAAGTGCAGGCCAAAGAGTCAGAGACATCCCCACTCCCATGGTTGGGAGTCATACAAGAGCAGCAAGCTGTATAGCTGCAAAGCATGTATAAGGGACCTAGTTCAGACCCATAGAGGGTCCATGTTTGTCACTTCTGTCTCTGTGAGCCTTTTGGAGCCCTGTAAATACAATTTCTTGATTTCATGATATGCACTAGAATTTTATCATTGCATCAATATTTCAGAAATAAGAAAATAACTTCCCTCTGAGGTGAAAAAGACATGCTCAAAAACATAGGCTTTGGATTAGGTTTTGAACATTCCATCCTTTTTCCTACTTTGCAGGTTCAAGGAGAACCAGCTTAGAAGTTAGGAGCACAGGTAATACAATTAGTTTACTTTTAGAGTCACCACTACATTTTATGTTTTAGGTAATCATAAAAGGCCACCCTAAGGGCTAGAATGGACCTGCTACCTATTTTCATATGATTATCAAGCAAGAACTTTTTAAGAAAATAACCAAGAGACTATTTCATGACACTTAACAATTATGCTAAACTAAACAGTCTTTATCCACAAATACAGTATGATTAAATTATATCCATGCTCATCTAATTACTACTTTACTACAACATCAGGGATGTTTATGAATTAATACAATAAGCTATTGTTTGGGCTTTAAAAGAAAAACTTTATTGTCATTCACCAAAAGTATAATTTGTGGTGCTTAGAAGGCAATGTGACAAACCTTATATTATACTTTCTGTGCTCATGTATGGTATTATGTTTGGCCTGCCTTTGTATATTAAAGGTGATGTAGGAATGAGCATATGAAGCAAAGGAATTTGGTGAACTTGGACAAAATAATACTGTTCCTAAGGTTGGTTTATCATAGAATGGATATGACCCTCTAAGTTTGAAGGGAGACACATTTTAAGAAAAGGACTTTGGTTGTAATTTGAGATTTTACTTGATTATGTGGGTTCAAGTTGAGCTAGCTGACTCTACCCTTCTGAAAATACACATATACCAGTTACTTGTGAGTTATTTGTCACTTGATATGAATTGCCAAGGTATACATTCTTCATCTTTATTCATATGTCATTGGTGCCAATCTCCAGCTCTCGTATTCATATTCTTTCCCAGAGAAATCAACTTCTCTCATAGTCAATCCAAGAAGCAAGCCTGAGACATTAGATCGTTGAATAAACGTTCAAGGCCTTGTGTAAGTGCTCTCCTGTACTTCTTGGCAGCATGTGTATGTGTGTGTGTGTGGGGGGGGGGGTGTTCAAGCATTGGCTTTCTATTATGGGACCAAACACATGAGACAATCCATTTAAAAACACAAGCAGTTTGTTTTAGCCCATCACTCAGGATGTAGACCTGGGCTGGCACCTCATAGTTAAAAGTATAATCTTGATGAAGCTCTTATCTCATAGTTAGAATAAAAAGTTAAGAAAAGGATGAAGCCAGAGTCTTGAAATATTCTTAAAACCACTGCCACATGTAAACAGAACCTTCCAAGAAAGAGGTCTGAACCTAAGTGTATTTGGGAGGCACTGTCTAAACCATTGCAGAGTGCAAGGAAGTCCCTTTATTAATGCCATACTTTATAAGAGGTTTAAGTAAAGGCAAATAAATCATATTATTTATCTGGATATTTAAGTAATCAAGTAGAGAATAAATTCCAGGAATGTTTCAATAAAATATTGTACTGACCACTGTTCCATGGGTTTCACAGAAATACATACAGAATATTTTTATATGTACAAAACGCTGGTGATAAACTATTGGGCATGAGTAGGTACCCATTATTTTGAATTAAAATGTAAATATATATTACATATCATATTCAAATGATGGAAAATATCAACAAAGATAATGGATCTGCAAAAGCAAAAAATAGCTCCCTTTGTCATTCTGGTTGTGTCTATCTGTTGTCACTCACCTTTGGGGCCTGTGGTCGCTCACCATTGTTGGGAGTATGTGATATAGAAAGCCCTCAACCCAGAGCTAAAAGAAAAAATAGAGGAAGGCCATAATGCCAGTGGGCAAAAGTGCCAGAATCAAATTGTCCAGTTAGTCAGTGATTCATTCAACAAACAGTGATTAAGAGGAGTTCAAGACGGCATCTAACGAGTCATGAAGACCCAATGAGAAGAAGTTTTTAAATGTTACTTTCAGCACAGAAAATTTATGGGAAGATTTAAAGCTAATAATGTAACAATGTTTTTTTAAAGCTACTTACCTCCCTTTAAGTCTAAATTATGGTTCTATAAGCCCAATTTTGAAAGGAAATCTATCTAACTTCTACCTCCCATAATCAATGTATAGGAAGTTGCCGCAATAAGAACCTTGTTGAAATGGTACAGTGGGATGTAACTGGTACAACACTGGTTCTTCCCAAATCCAGAAGACCAGCATCTGGTTTTCCAACGAAGCTGAAAGGTTCAACAAAGTTGGGAGAAAAAAAATTATAGGCGTAAGAGTTAAATATCTACCATCCATGTTTTAGATCTTGATCCAAATAATTAAATTAATTAATTGATTGATTAGAAACAAAAATTAGAAAATTGAAGAAATATGAATGGAGATTAATGTAATATTTAGGAGCCAGTATTTTGAATGTAGTATTGTAGTTCAAAAAGTGGACCTGTCTTCTTTTTTTTTTTTTTTTTTTAAAGAATCGTATCAAAGCTTTGCAGATAAAATAACTCTATAGTTGGCTACTTTGCTTGAAAGTAAAATGAAAACCAAGGAAGTGAGGATTTAGAAAAGATGGGTCTGACCATGTTCCTCTGTGTGTGTGTGTGTGTGTGTGTGTGTGTGTGTGTGTGTTTGCATGTGTATGCGTGCATGTGTGTGTGTGTGTGTGTGTGTGTGTGTGTTTGGTGCTTTTTTAAACTTACATTAAAATGCATATTGCATGAAGAATGTGGAATAAAATATCAAGAATATAAGGGATTAAGGACTCCTATTTTCAGAGCAAAGATGGTGAGGTTAAAAGGTGACAGGTTTAGCAACCTTGGGATGTACATAATGGTTTTTTTATTTGTTAGATTATCCTGAGACAGAGTTTCTCTGTGTGACAGCCCAGGCAGTCCCTTGTAGACCAGGCTGGCATCAGATTCATAGAGATCCACCTGCTTCTGTCTCCGGAGTACTAGAATGCTGGGGTTAAAGGCATATGCAACCCCTGTCCAGCAAGAGTTTTTCTTTTTAAAAGACTATTGTTTTATTATATTTATATGTTAGGTTTATGTGTGTATTTGTGTGCATGCATACCACAGTGCTCATTTGGAGTTCGGAGAACAGCTTTTGGGAGTTACTTCTCTTATTCTTCCATGTGGGTCCAATGCAAACTTGGGCAATCAGCCTTGTTAGAAAGTATCTTTAACCACTGTTACCTCACCAATCCCAGGGAAGATATTTTTGAGATGAAATCCACAGCTTTTGGTGATGTACTGGATGTGAAATGCGAAGACCGGGTAGAAAGCAAGGGTGACCTCCAGGTTGTAGCTTGAGTATTGAGCAATTTGAAATTCTCCTTACAGAGAGGGAATAGCTGAGGGAGAGCAGTCCGACGCATGCTTACAAGTTGAGAGCATCCAGTGTAGGCAGATTGTCGGGAGCAGAATTGTAGAAGATTGAGTGGTGGAGGCAGAGAGTTTGCAGGGCAAGACAAGTGTGCATATGGAAATAGGGAGTGAGCATGTTGATAAATGTTCTGAAAGCTAGAATGCTGAGAATGAGTAGGGATGGCACCACCTTCATGGGGAGGAAGCAGCAAGGAAAGAAAGCAACGCAAGAGGTTGTGAGGTGCATGTGGTAGATGACAGGTGCTGGAAGCACAAAAGTGTGGAAGAGAAGGGTGAGTAGTCTAGTTATGAGTTGAGTTTACAGGTGAGATGTATACAGAAGCCTATTTATAGCGTGGGCAAGAGTCTTAACTGAATGGGGAAGAAGATTAAAAAAAAAAAAGCACAAGGCTGGAGAGAGAAGATAGAACAATGTTGGCTCTTGCAGTACAGGCTTCGGAAAGGCAGGGGAAGGGGAGGAGAGTCATGCCATCAAAATGAGGCAGAAAAGAATTTTAGTAAAGCAGGACATCACACTGGTATTAGTGTCTGCAGACGCACATGTATGATTTGATAATTAGGACATTGTTGTTGCCTTTTAGCGAGATCTGGTTTCTAGAAGGTACAACTGGTTTGAGTTCATCCATTCAGAATATGATAACAAAAAGACTATACCATTTGTGTGAAGACCATATACAAATTAAGCAGGTATAATGGAAAATATTTTATGAAATATGTATAAGTTTACTTTGTTATTAATCACAAATTCTAATTTCATTTGTTCTCTTAATGACATTAATTGCCAGAAGCTTTATGTTATAAACCACACATTCAAATTTAAAATTGGAGTTGTATTTAAGAGAAATCTGCAGCTAGACTAGACTCTTATAATGCAAAACCCATCTCTAACTTTGACATTTTCCTGTGTGTTTGTTGCTGAGGGAAAAACTTGACAAGACTGTAATCGGGAAAGTATTCTGTGTGAAAAAAATAATAGATGTTTGGATCTCAATACAGTCTCGCTTTTTGAGGATATCAAAATTGTTCTGATCTGACGTTTTAGTGAGAAACCAAGCAAATAGAAGGGAGTAAACATTTTTGAAAACTCTAAAGCAATGCTTTCTTACTCAACATTATTCCACTAGTCTGTACAGAGCTTAATTTGAAGAATAAATAAATGATGGAATCCACGATTGCCCATCAGAAAGTCCTGCTTTGATTCACTAATTCTACTCACAGATATTTGCTTCCTAAATTTGAATAGGTGGTTTGAAACAATTTTAGAATTTATTCACATAAAGTTTCTCTGGTCACAAGACTCTTGAAATATAAAAAGCAAGTCACTACTTTTTATGTTTGTTTTGGGGGAAGGGAGGCATACATTTTTTGAAAATCTCTCATAATTTCTATTTTTCCTGGAACTAAATAATAGTTTGTTCATTTAGTCACAAGTCATTTGGCTTATTTGTGAGCTATTTAATTATTGACAGATTGACTGGAGTTTTCTTTTGTAGAAGTGTAGAGCTAAGAATATAAGCTACTCTAAACAGTTCTCTCCAAAACTCTCTACCCTCTAGAAATAGCGCATTTCTCAACAGCCCTGGTTTGATGAGATTCCCTCAAGTCTTAATGTTATAATTGTTAAATTCTTAATGGAAAGAACTTGACTTCCCTTTCTTTGTGGGTTAGCCTTGATTAAAATTACTGATGCTGGATAAAGGAAAAGAGTTAAGTCTTAATGCTGAAAGTACTGTGGGGTGCTCTCACTTTCTTAGCTCTGATGGAAGAAAAAGAAAGACCCTCAAGGCATTCATATATCATGTTCTTATTCTCAGTTGTGTGGACACTGACCTTGGCTTTTGATGTCTTCCTGCACCAGGAGAAACATGACCTATGGTCTTGAAGGAGGCTGGATGGCAACGATGATCTTCTGCCACTAGACTCCATTGTGTGTAAAGAGTTTTGTACAGTACCAACCCAAATAGAATTTTGTTTTTAAATTGACAAAAAAATGAATGAACAGTCTTTACTTTTTTACAGTCTTTGGCCAGGAGAATTAAATTTTAGGCTTTTCTGATGAGGCTGAGGCTAGCTACAAAATCCTTCCTCTAACATTGCATCCTGGATACTGCTTTCTACGTTAGCACGAGAATTGTCCTTTGGATCAAAGAAATAGCATCATCATAATGGCAGTAATGACTGTTTCATATGGAAAGCGCATAGGACAAGCTTGTTGATAGCTGGACATCAATTGCTCTTTATTTCATATAGACAAATCTCTTTGGAGTCTCCAAATGCTGGTTTTATGTTGCTTTCTCCTGCTCCTGCCTTTCTGTATTCAGTGAGTCACTTACAGAAAGAGTTACTGGGTTGAGTTGATTTAATTCATATCATATAAAAATTCCTTTTGCACTTATACCAAATTGATTCTATTATTCACAATAACATTCTACCCTTCTTGTAACAGTAAAATGACAAGGGATATTTTTGGACAGTCTCTAGTTCATGTGAAAAAGAGCTAGTAAAAAATGGTCTTTTTCAGAAAAATGTCACTGGAGAAACATAGCCATTTGAGAACTCTAAATCACTTAGGAGAACACTTTAACCCCATAAAGAATGAAGTTTGGGCTTCAGGAAGGGAAGAAACTTGGACAAAAAAAATCTATAAAACTTATACTTACCTTACGGAAGCAAATCATGTGGTGTTAGATGAAATGTTCATTTTTTTTTTTTTTATTTTGAAGTAAAAAATTAGCACCATGTTTCTATAATCTTATCCTGAGTAAATGTATAGATACTGATGAGTTCAGGCATTCTAAAGTAAAATACATTTAAAGCATTCAAACTTTTTTATTTTGCAGCAATAAGAACGTCTTATTACTTCAGGAAGAGCTGGCTTTCATGTTGACTGAGAAGTCTTTGAAAATGATCTGTCGCTCCCATTTAATGTCCCTGTACATAGAATATAATTTAGCACAATGGATACTTTTAAAATTTGTTTTGTTTGGTGGCTTCCTTCCCCCACAATAAACCCTCTAGGACTCATTTGAAAATCTGCTTTGAAGTTAATTTCATGAAGATTTTTCTGATTTGTACTCCTGCTGAATTATTGTTAAGCTAAAAGAAAAATACCCGAAAAACTCCAATCCTCAAAACGTACCATTTATTTCATCTTTTGTTTAAATTGGTTTACTTTAAACTATGCAAGTGATACCAAGTCCTTCAAGTCGCTAATAAATTAAACAGACATGATAAAATCTTGCCGTGAATTAATATAGGACACAGCAGAATTGCTGCTTAATAATCCAGGTGTCTTCACCCAAGAACACTTATTAAGATACCCATCACCTCATTAAAATGTCCCTACCAATAAAAACCTCTTTTCGAGTGTTCTTTCTCTTTCAAACTATAATTTGAATAATTGGGGGAAGGGTATTTCCATTATGCAAATGATTCCTGGTACTCCAGTCAGAGTTGCTTAATTGTCAGTGAATAGGTCAGTTTGTATTTCCTCATTAATATTTGAAGTTTTTGTAGAAACCACTTCATAGCAAAAATGACAAGCTTCTATCTTGTAACATTAGTTTAATTTATTGTGACCAGCAGATCGGAATGCTTTCAACTCTTGGGTGGATGTGTCATTATTGACAATCACCATGCATGACCCATTGGTAAAGTAGAAATTTAAATTTTATATTTTAAAATAGTTAGAGCAGTCTAAAGGTGTGTGTACTTCCAAGGAAAGAGAGATGAGAAATCTGCATATGTCTCATTTTTGAAAATAGTAAAATTGAGTGACTATTGAATACGTATGTTGATGATCTTGGGAGAAAAACTCCTATACAGAGGAATGTAAAATGCTTCACATTTGCTATCAGATGGTTCATTATTCACTTGGAGTGTGTCTAATGAGTGTTGTACCTCCTTATAAATATACTCAACGTTTGGGTCCTCTTATTTGCAGATTATCTGGTACACAGTGTTAATCCCAACCATGATTCTGAGTCATTTCCTTTGCTCAGGAGTTGTGATTCATTTTTAATATTAGCCTTAGGGGTGGAAACATGATTAGAAATGCAGAATAATGCCTTCATTCAAAACCAATTAAAACAACTTCTGGATTTTCCAACATAATGGGTAATTCGCAGCACTGCACTTTTCCATCACAATAGATCAAGTTTGATGTATTGGAAGATGATTTAAAGCTTAGTCACTGAAGTATTTCTCAAGAAAACATTTGATTTCCATTTTTACTGATTGAGAATGTGCTTATGTCTGTATCATAAGAAGAAATACACAGTTGCATTATACTTTGGCAACATACAAGTATAGTTTTTGGTTCTGATGCCTTATAGATGTAATGTCTTATTTAAACTGTACCATATTGGCTTTAAGCTAGTCATTTCTTACCTCAGAAGCTGCATTAACACCATAGACAGAAACTGTGCCATAGAAAAGTTTTTATCTGTGGCAAGGTTAAGTAAATTTGTTAGTTTTATTTCACATGGGTGGGGGCAGTTGAAAAGAACCTAGCGAAAGATACTTCCCATAAATTTTTAGTGTACTTGCTAGGTCCACTAGCTTACTTTCAGACATCTTTACATATAAAACTAAAGAGGAGAATGTGCTCACCAAGTGAATAGGTGTGTGATCTATTATTTTGATCGAAGTGGGTTTGTTAGCAATGAAACAGAAGTATTGAGAGATTTTTAAATGGCCTTTGAGTTTGCAGTGTGTGCGTGTAATCTAGGTTAGTGTGATATGCCAAGTTTGAAGGGTCTTCCATTCTTAAATGTCAAAGAAGAGGTTTTACTCAACTGTGCAGTGGGGCTTGATCAGGAGAAGCTGGGGAAGGAAGCCTGTCAGATGTGCTTTAAGCCAAAATAAAAAGAATTCCGTTGAACTGTGTTATTCACCTAGAGTTCACCTTTGAACTTATTTTCTTTGCAGCTCTTTCCTTAAGATGTTTGGGAACACCGAGTCAGCATAAATAAATAAATGAATGAATAAATAAATGAATGGATGAATAAATAAAAATTCTAAAGGTCAATAAAATGTCTGCAAAGCAAGTCATTAAGAGAAAACAAAACAAGAGACAAGTTTTTGAACAAATCCAAACACCTAAGAAGGGCTTCTAAATAATTTTATTAGCCTCTTAGAAATCTTAGTCTCTTCACTGCCTCATTGTTTCCATGGCAATAGGGTAATAGAGTATGGGACCCACATAGGCTTCCTCTCCTTGTCTCTGCCTATTCCTGCCGGCAGTGTGTGATGGAGTCTTGGCCTCTGCAGGATGGGCAGTGTGAGAAGTGCCCAGAGGTGATCTGCCTACCTGCCTCACCACCTGGGTATCAAATTCTTGCATTTCACTAGTTTGTCAGTCAAGAAAATTCAGACTCTGGATGTATATCCATAACAACCGCTTATAGAGGCTCAGCTAAGTTTTAGCCACGATAATGGGCAAAGCAATGGCTATATCACTGTCTTAGATTTCCTGGACTTTTTTTTTTTTTTTTTTAATTTGTTTCTTTCCATTTCTGGTGGCAAAGAAGAGAAGATAATCTTGCTGCAAATAATGTGTGCTCTACTGAACTGTTAACTCCAGTATCTGAGATGCTTATTTTTTTTTTTCATAAAAGAATTTTTTCTTATTTTGATCTCTATAGATGTCACTGGTGACAGTGAAGGCTTGTTTTTGCCTTAGCTGCCGAATCTTTAAGATAATTGTGACAGGGCAGCATAGAGAATGCAAATACAGATCTTTGATCTTAAACTAGCAATCTCACCCCTAGAGGGTCTGCAGCTTTGGGTCTCCCATCAAATATATCCTTGGAAACAACCTAGAAGCCCTGACATTGTCCACTCAGATCTGAGACATTCTGTCACCCCTTCATGTGATTTTTGCTAAAGTGTAGTAACTACACACTAGATACTTTTTAGAAAATTGACTTCAGTGAGCTCAATAGGACAAGAGTTGAGTACTGTTTTCCAATATTAATCTGTCACACCCGTTAAGAAAAGAGGAGCCACTGGCCCTCAGGGCAGATTGTTTTGCGATTATATTGCATTACCTCTCCCAAAATGCTAACGGATGATATTGTTAGTGAGTAAAACAAGGCAGAAAAGAAAAAGAAAAGTATCTTGGAATAACCCCTGGCCTATAATCTAACCTCAACAACTAATATTATTCATTTATCCATTCTGCCAATTCAATGCATTTAATGAACATGTGAGTCTATGTGTATATAGGAATATATACACGATGTATTTAACTTTATGCAATAAAACCACTTATTTATATTGAACTACACATTTCATTTTAAAACCTCACATTATATTCTGCTTCTCTTTTAATTCAGTAAAACTTCCCAAACCATCATTTAATGCTCGTTTAATACATAATTCCTTTTGGCACATTATAATTCACTTACCCATCCTACCGCTATTGATGGCTTCTAGTTTTATAAGAAATGAAGATGCTTGCATTTTGAATATTATCTTTGTAATATCTTAATGCCTATGTTCCATCTCATGCTGTATTATCCCTCCATTGCCCAGGATCACTGTACATACTTGTTGGTTTTCAGCTTACAAATAGAGAAATTCATCTCAAAGGCATTTCCCAAGTCACAATTTAAAAGGAGAACTCTGTTAATTCAGGGGGACCATTTTACTCCAAGATTTTCTAATATAAGGAAGAGGGCTTGTGAAGTTAATTATTGGTAGGGCCTAATTAATTTTTGCCTATTTTATATTCTTTAATTTATGAATGCCATGCATGCATATGCCCACAAAAGTACAAAGAAAACACAAAGAGAGAAGCTACCCAAGATCTCTGTTCACTTTGTCATTATTGTTCCCTTGTCTAGCATCCTATGGAACCCTATATAAATAGCCTAAACCTATGTAAATATGGCAAGGATAGAAGTTGATAGATTGATACAGGTTTGTATAAATAAATAAGAGTCCCCACTTAATTCCACTCCCGAGTTGAAGGTCTTATTCAAATAATAATTTAAAGACCTCTTCCTCAATGTGTTTGCCCCAACATTTAGCTTTCACAGTCCGAGTGACAGGCAAACACATTTCTGGTTCAAAGTTCGATAGCACATAATGTACTCTTGAACATTGGTACAGACACATATTTTTACCATTAATTTTCATGGCTTTGGTGTGCTAAATCCCATAAACTAATACCTGTTTTCCCTGAAGACCCCTAGGGACCAGTTGCTGAAATTTGCTCTACAATCTCTCCAGCAGCCTCCAACAGAGGACTGACAAGTACAGGAATCTTTTGAAGACAACGCAGAATCTGACTTTATGCATCTCAGTTGCCCACTGTGGATTCTGTGGAACACCCTCTCCTCTCTGCCTCTCTGACCTTCCTACATGGTTTGGCAAGAGGTTTGTCTCAATAAATCATTTTCAGAGGAATCTCACACCAGGACCACCACACAGTCTCAGATGAGCTACACCATTGTTTCCTTCCACATGATACACCTTCCCGTAGTTCACAGTTTGTGTTCTTACAAACTCTCCCCCAATGTCCAAACCTGCATGTGTTCATTATTCTTTTAGAAGAATTTCTTTTTTTTTTTTAATCCAAAGTCAGATTATCGGGGCATAGTCAATGCCATTTTTAAATACTAGATAAAAAGAAGTTGCCATAATCCATACTCCCTTCAGAAATGAACAGATGGGTCTGCTTTCCTGTAATGTTAGCATCGATATGATTATTAACCTTTTCAGCATTTTTGTTCATTTTTAAAATGGTTTTGAAGATAGTTTTTTTAAAAAAAAAAAATTCTCAAGGTGTTTAGCATAATGAGCACACAAAGAGCTCCCCCCCAGCCCTCTTTCTAATTCTTCTTTATTGATGAATCAATTTTTTTTTTTTTTTTTACTATCGTGGGTCTTTACCTGATTCCTAGACTGAGGCTTTTGTTGTGAATGCTTCATTTGGCCATTTGTGATATAGTTGTGACTAGGCCATTAATTTCATTTGTCAATTTCTTTTCCTATTTAGTAGGTGGCTTTTTTCTATAGTAGTTGTTTATTTATTAGAACATCTGACTCTTGTATCTGAATGTGTGTCAAAAGCATTTTCTTCCAGTTGTACATAATCTGAACTTTTGCAAATATTGTGACCATCATTTAGGAAGACAGGCAGATAGAAGAAGCACTGATGTTGCAGCTTGGGCACTGGGCCTGTCCAAGCAGTCCGAAGTGTATTGTTGTACACATTTGTGAATCATACGCATCGTTCTTATTTGGGTCAATGTGCCCAACTTGAGTGAATGTAGCTGGTCCTATTTATAGACCTCTGCTTTAGGAATCCCCACAACAAAGCTGTTAGCATCGAACCTACAGGCTGTCCCACTTACGGCTCCACATTCCGCATAAGAACATGAAAGGAGGAGATGGATCAGAAGCCTGGCTGTACAAATGCATGGTTAGGAAGCCCTTGTGACACAACGAACATTCCTCAGAAAATGTGAGAGGATTGGCTTCCTCGTGCCTTCCAGAGCAGCTCATTTCCACCACCTTCGGCAGAGATGTGAGCTTCATAATCACAACTTAGTCTGGCATTATTTGTTGTGATGATGGCTTGTATTGATTAAATGATCACACACACACACACACACACACACACACACACACACACACACACACACCCATCACCGCCATACTCCATCCTCTCCTGTGGTTAAACTGAGCAAAAAAATACCATTGTCTCTCCCACCTATCCTGTTCACCTTTCTCTCATTTACTAACCCGTTTTGTTTTGTTTTTTTTTTCCTATAGTACTATGCCTCTTGGTTAATATTTAATCATCACAAGTATAAAATATTTACTGCTTCAAAAAATAATGACGGCATAATTAACAAACTTTTCAGGAAGTACCCCCTGTTTTTTTTTTTTTGTATTTTTGTTTTTTTAAGACTAAGGTGCTACATGTCCAATTAATAATGTTTAAGCAGATGATTCCTCATCTAGTTTTTAGCCCTAGTGATCGAATAACTATATGGTGTGGTCCCAGGTTTACAGAGATAATTTTTTTTTTTAATCTCTGAATTTCTCAAAGCTTCTGTAGCTCTGGGTTGTCAAACTTGCTTTTTATTGATCTCTGTATTTCAACTCATACACATAAAAAAAAATCCTCTGATCACGGAGAAGGAGCAGCCTGATGATATATACGTTTCCTAATTAAAGCTTAAATCTCGCTCCCTGCAATTGCCCTTCTGAAATGTTGGAACCACAAAGTGAAATATTTTTAACTTTTTCCATCCATCATACTGGTTTTTAGGTTGCTGGTAATGTCAGCCAGAAAAGTATCTGAATTGGGAGCATTTTTCATAGAGATTTCTACTACCCCTCTTAAATGGGCAACATAGTATTAAAAATATCACTGGAATTTATCCCAAAATGTAATTGAATTTTTTATTGGTTTTAGAAGGTAGTTCTTAGTGGTTCAGTTCAGACAGGAACCATAGCAAGTAACGAATGTGGTTTAAGCTGTGCTCAAAACCACCCTGGTACAATTTTACAAAGCAACTGAGGTTCTGGCCATGTAGCATTTTAATGGACATCCTTTGGGTATGTGAAGGAGAATAGCACTGTTGTGTGAGAGCTAGCAGATTACCTTTAGTAAGTAATTTCTTATTTTAAAAGATTAACAGGATGTCTTCTTTAGACACCCAATAAAAGTGCCTGTTTGGGCCACTTCTTGGTTATTTGGGTGAATCTAACATTTGATTAGAGATAATGGTTCTTCTTACTATAAAAATTATCCAAGTATTTCATGTTACTTTTAAGGGCCAGTATTTATTTGAAGTAAGAACATTGTGTGTGTGTGTGTGTGTGTGTGTGTGTGTGTGTGTGTGTGTGTGTGTGTGTGATATGCATCACTATGGTTTATTCTATATACTTGTCTTGGCCTTCAGGGGTTTGACAATCCTCTTCCTGGGAATAGGAAAAATTGACATCACCCAAAGCCTGCCCTCCCTAGTAGAAATTCTGCTATGTTTATTTCTTTGATGGTTCCACTGTTCCGATGACATGGATCATGATTTCCCATTTTATGAAGAAACCAATGTTCGTAGTATGTGTACATAGCACAGTAAATGGTTTGTGGCAAGAATTTTCCCGTGTTTTGTAGAGGAATAAGCTATTGGCATTTTTATATTGGTTGTGAATTAGCTGAAGCTTTAAGCTAATACCTAACACCCCCCCACATACACACACATACATCTTTCCACTTCATTTAGTTTCTGACCTTACATCTGAAGCATTATAAAATCTTTTCTGCTGGCAGGAGTCAGTGCAGCACTGGCAGAACCCAGAGAGGTTCTACCAGCCTCCTCTTATCCCTTACCCTAAGGAAGCCTGCAATGCTCCTCATCAAAGGAAGATTAGTCAGAGATGTTAACTGTTCACTGCACAGTTCTCGGTGCACATTGCTCATTGTCTGCACTGGCATTTAAGCACCTATGAAATGCCTATAGGTCCACATCTCCTCACATCCTGGCCTCTCCTCCAGTCTAGGGAGTCTACAGATAATAAACTATTCAAATCCCTTTTAAGGAAAATGGTCCAAACAGTAGCAATGTTTCAGAGACATTAAAATCAAAATATGTCTGAGTAGTCGTGGGGAAGAAGAAATCCATCACAGTAGGGAGACAGACTACAAGGGAGCAGAGTCTGTGGCCTGACACATAACCGATGAGAAAAAACCAAATGCTGGAATTTTGGAGGATGTTTGTGGCGTAGGAACTCAAGGCAGCACTAGATTATTTGATAGTGCTTGCACTATATAAAGGTGCCTGGCTGTTCTCTAAGGGAGGTGGATTTTGTCCAAGGAAAGTAGAAGTTAGGGTACTCTTCCTACTAATGTCTTCCAAAGTTCTGTGTCCATCAGAATGTTTGTATATGGTTTGGGTTTTGGGGTTTGCCTTTTTTTTTTTTTCTTTTTTAGTGACGATAACTTTATTGACTATCAGTTACCTTAATTAAATTAAAATTTTAATTTTGGTCTATTTGAGAAACTGGGAAAAAGAGTTGTAATTAAGAGGAATATTATAGTGTATAGTGATATTATAGACAGGTGACATTTTCTAAGAGGTCTGACTAGATTACAGTACAAAGAGTCTATTGAATGATGTTCGGGAGGAAGGTGCTGTATAAGTTTCTATAACTATTATAATGTAAAGGAAGGTTACTATGATATGTGAAGTAGAGAAAACCTTACTGAGCTCAAAATTAAAAATAGAAAGTATGAAAAAAGTGAAGTTAGGTTTTTGACATTCAAAGCCCTCATTCACCTGTCTTCTATTCTCATCTAAAAGATTTCTGATGATGAATCTCAATGACCTTGACTTCTACAAAGACAATCCAAATATTTACTGTAAGCAAAGTCCTGTGGTACCATGTGTCAATGGGTGAAAATAAATCACCTGTCTTTAAGGAACATTTGTTCCCCATCTTCCCTATCTAATGCCTGGATGTATAGCTCATTTCTTGGTGAGGAGGACCCTGATTGGATGGAAGCTCAGCCACACTGAGACATTCAAACAGAGACTGGAGGGAAGTGGTGGCCTTGGTGATGATCCAAAGAAACTATTTCTAGCTCACTTTGTCTTTGGTAGGATTGCTAATGCGACACATTCTCATGATGAATGCTTGATAACAGTTTTCACTACAATGGCACATGTAGGGAGGTGCTGGCCAGGTTCTTGTGAGTGTTCAACTGTCATACTAGCACATCTGGTCCTATGAAAGGAAAGTTAAAGCTACTTGAAGTCTGTCATCATCATCCATGATCAAGATGAAAGCACATTAGATAAAGTTTGTTTTGTAAAGAGAGTCACAGGAGCAAGACTTAGTTCCTGGAAGATCAGTAAGCTCTCTCAGCCGGTCTTGGGGTTTATAAGGAGACCTAGATACATGTTTGTGGGGCTTAAATGTCACGGTTCTGACTGGTATAGTGTTAGAGTATGGCAAAGTATATTTTAGGATTAAAGAAAAAAAAAAAGCAGTGATATGCTTTTGTTCCTGAGGGATGAATGAAAACAATAAACAAATCAGACAATGAAAAGAGAACCCATGCGCATTGAATCAAGATCCCTTTCATTTACCACCACAACATTCTCCCCCATTTTTTACTTCTATTCTGCTTTCCCTAACTCGATCATAAAGTCCAGTACCAGTAAAGGAACCCTGTTTAAGGGCTAGATAGATTCCTGTCCACCCAGAAAAGTTAAGGACATGAAAGTGATATACTCAGAAACTTACTGAATTCTTAACCCCTTTAACTTTACCCTCATCTCTGATGAGGACTCTATGAAAAGAGAAAAGCAGACCCACTAACCACTCCATCACCCACAGAGCCTGTTACATAAAAAGAAGCACACAGAACAGGCACTCCAGTGGAAACAGATGTGGCTGCTTAATTCATCTACCCTGACCAGGCGATTATGGGAATTAAACTTAGTCCATTTCATTACATCAAACATCTGAACATCCTCTTTCCTGAGATGATGCAACTCAGATTCTGAGAGCTAACAGCCAAGACCAGGGGGAAGCTGAGCACTAGCAATCTCAGAACTGACTTCCATATTCTGCCCCAAATAAATGCAAGGCCATGTCAACCTAAGTGGATCCCCTTTTAAAAAGGAAAGACAATAACTATTGTGGTTTTGTCCTGTAATCAGCGGCTAATAGGGTCTCAGATGTTGTACACGCCACTATACAAAATTCTTCTGCTATAATACAAGACTTTCTTGGATGCAGCTCACTGTATTTAGAAAAGAGAGTGGAAGTACTTCCTAGCACACACAAGACTCTAAACCACGGTTTTTAATTAAAGAGCAAATAGATAATTGATCCTATTGGTTTCTCATTACATTCTAAAAATCCAACTATTTTTGCTTGCAGATCTTTTTCCTGTAAAATGCAGAACTCGTCTGAAATGTGATGGCTGTGTGGGGGATGTAGTGATTCTTTTTCGGTTTTGGCTTTGAGAAGGGACACTTTACGATCGTCTTTAGATTTTACTAGGAGTAGTAAAAACTCTCTCCATAATGATAATTTTAGCATGTGGGGGTTTGGCTGAGGTTGCAGTCTGGAAATCACATTGAAACAGCAGTACTTTTTCAGTAAAATGCAAATTACTGAACACAGTTCTGTGATGTTTAGGAAATATTAACATGCATTCCAGCATGATTGAAGGTCTCTATAGTCAAGGATCATCTATAAAATAGACCTGATATACATTATCAGAAAATTTTAATTATATCAGATACATGATTTTGTGTGTGCTTCTCATTTCTCTCTCTCTCTCTCTCTCTCTCTCTCTCTCTCTCTCTCTCTCTGTGTGTGTGTATGTGTGTATGTGTGTGTGTATGTACATGGGCATGAATGATCATGTTAATGTGTGTATACATAAAAGCCTGAGGTAACATTAGATGTCATTTCTCAGAAACTATCCAACTTATTTATTAAGGCAGGTCTTTTGCTGTCCTGGAGCTTGCTGCTAGACTGACTGGCCAGTAAGTCTGATTTGTTTGTCTATTTCTGACCATCCCAGTACTGAACTAGGCAGATATGCCTATGCCTCAAATTTTATATGGGTTCTGGGGATCAAATCAGTAACTCATGCTCACATGGCAAAATTTTACCCACCGTCTTTTCTGCCTTGCATATATGGTCTCTGGAAAGAATCCGTTTGAGCATCTTGGCATCTCCCAATGATGCTTCTCATGGGTCTTTGTCTTCTGGGTTGAACAAAAGACTGGACAGCGTGGAACACAGCTTCCCACTGGTTACATGGAATCACAGAACTGCACGGATAACATGTGAAATGCTTACCTTTGACTCACTGTTCTGTCACACTCAGCACACTTACTTTTCCAATTTTTTTCTTTTCTTTTGTTTATGTTTTGTATATCAGTTCCCTCTCTCTCCTCTATAGTGACCAATCCTGAGGAGAATTGCAAGGCTGGAAGAGTCTGGCATCTTCTGCTTTACTAGGGAGTCTTCAGTGCACAGTTATCCATAGTGACCAGAGCAGCTTTCTTCTGCCTCGTTTCTGTTTCATAGGAAAGGGGCTGACCCAAACCCAAACCTGGAGAACTCCCCGTCATGAGAATAAGATGAAGCTGAGCACATGGACTGACCTTACCAAGCGACAGTTCTTCCCTCTCTAACTTTCAGGTTGAGTGATGGTAGATAAATTAGGCTGCTCCCTTTTGACTAATGAAGAAAGTGCTGTCTATACATATAGTGGAAAAGTATTCAATCTTGGAAGGGAGGGGATTCTGCAATATATGGTGACAAAGAAGAACTTTGAGGTTTTACGAGATGAATCAAGGCAGTTACAGAAATGCAAAGAGTGTTTGCTAGCTAGTTTGCCTCTTATCCCTTCTTATTTCCATGTGGTCCTCAGACTACTGTTTCTACTTTGTACACAGTTGGGGCAAAACATTTTATCTTTAAGTCTAGTTACAGAGATGCAGTGGTTGCTCGTTCACAATCTGTGCTTATAGGGGATTTAAAAGAACTCAGTTGAGAATCAGGAAAAGGAGAAGAAGCTGCCTGGATTGGGGGTAAATATCACTGCTTGACACTTTTACCATGCAGGAAAATGTAGTTTACTTAAGGCCTTTATATGCTCAATTGTGATCCTCAAACTTGGCTCTAACTTCTTTTGATAAAAGAGCCAGACCGCTTGATTATCTCTGGTTATCTCTGGTCTTAAGTGTCAGGGATAAATCTGAATGAATATATTAAAAATGAACTCTTAAAATCATTGTAAAACCCTAGACAGGAGATTGTGTCTTAGCCTTGGGTTCTTTATGCACAGGAAGAAAGAGGGATCTGCATGGTTAGGTGGTGAACATTAAGGCTCTGTGGTAGAGAACTACTTCCTCAGCTCTGTCCCCTGGTGTTACAAATTTCTATGGCTAATACAGGAACATGGCAGAGCTCCACCCTGAGAAACTTCTTCACAGTAGAGGTACGGGATATGGACTCAAGTTGGCCAATCCCAGGAAGAGCTTGAGGTTGAGACTATATCCTCTATGCATATACACATGTTCAATCCAAAACATTTAAAATGGCTGAATTCTGGAAGAAATTCAATTTCTACACTTGATATATTATAGCTCTGGGATTTTAGAATACATGGTTTTAAACGACTAGATTGGATAGTTCCTGGTATGTCATTTAAAGTTTATTCTCTATAATATGAATGCATATTAGAAATTTCTCTTTTGTGATTTCCCAGCATCTCAGAGCCTATTCTCTCAAGTTAGGCTCGCACATACTTGTTAAAGTATTTTTCCATTGCCATTAGCAGAGTAAGCCATTGGAAACTGAGGACTATCCGTGCGATAAAAGTGGAAGAGACGGGCCGAGAAAACAGCGAAGAGATTGGTCGCTAGCAATTGGCCAACGTATGATTATTATTTTCTCTACAAGAGCAAAAACTGAGGGTGTAAAATAACATAGAAAAATCCTCTAAAGGTTTTTAATCTGTTTGCAATATATTCTTTCCTTAATTATGAAATGTGTGGGTAGATTAAAGGTATAACAATCCACTCAGTCACCTTCATTAACCTTAAATGAGCTACATTGTATCTAGGGAGACACGTATAGTCAATTTCCCCTGAAATTATACAGCACGATCCCTGTCACTCCAAAAGTAAAATAAATCGTGGTAAAGTTTTCCTTGCAATGTATCCTTGTTACAAGCACAACACAGAAGCAGACAACAATAAAGCTAATTATCAGATTGCCCAAGAGCTAGAAGGACATTTTGTTCCTATAAAAAAAAAAAAAAAAAAAACTTTAAAAAGAATAAAAAAACGCAAGCCAGACATCACCTTTGAATCACAGACTGAGGAAATTAATAACTTCTCATCATACTATATCCATTTGCTTTCCTTATGAACAGTAAATCATGAAAAATAATTAATTTAATTGTGGGCTCGTAATTTGGCCATCCTTATGTCCATATGTAGGGAATTGGAACCAGTATCCAATGACAGTGTGAGAAACTTTCTCAATGTGATCCCAGAGTAACATGAGACCTCATCACCAGTGAAATCTTAGCTTAGCAGACCCCTGACTAACATAAACAAGTAGAAGAAAATTTAAACATGAATTGATAATTCAGAAAAACTTTATGTCTTGGGATTTGGATACTGGAACTCAAGGATTGGGGAATGCTAGGCAAGTGCTCTATCACAGAGCCACAGCCTCAGGCTAAAGTTATATAAACTTATAAGAAGACAATCAGGACATGTGGATGGCCTCTGATCCTAGTTACTATAAACATCCTGTAAAAAGAAACATCTTTCTAGGACACTTCAAAAGACCGTGAAATCAAAGTAAATGATGCCTATGAACCAAGTTTGTATTCTATTATGATAGTAGGATATAGAAGTCTTATCTGGGTAGTCTCCTTAAGTTGTGTCTTACTTTTCACCAGCCTTTTGACCTCAAGTGTTGACTTTCCATTTTGTTTTAATTTATCATGGCTGAGTACCACAAACTGATGATTTGCTAAGGAGTTCCATCTTTCAGTTATGTACTGCCCATTCCCCAATGCATGTATTTACTGAACATGTACTCCCTCTACTTTGGAGGCCTTGTAGTGAATCTCTAAGATAGGATTGGTTGTGGCGCAGCCTTGATGAGTATTTCCAGATGCCTATGGATCTCCCAAGTGGGGTTAGTACTGGAGGAATGAGCAGAGGACTTGAACAGTAAGCCACTTAGAGAGGTTAGACACCTGTTGAGATGGCAGAGTGGATCTGATCAGAAAGGATGGAGGAATATCCTTGAACTTGTTATTTTTCTTATTGTGATAAATCAAAGTAAGTTTTAGGAAGAAAAGGCTCACTTGGGTTCAGAATATGTGGCGACATTCCTTCATTTCAGGAGGGGACAATTGGCAGTGCTTGGCCAGCTGCGTTGTGGCCACAGTCAAGAAGGTGATGCATTAGGAGGATATGTGATTGCTTTCTCCTTCCTCCCCCTCTGGATTCGGGCCAGGATCCCAGCCAGTAGGGCGCTCCTCCCACACTCAGGGGAGGTAGATCTCCTTTCCTAACTCTTCTTTGGAAATGACACCACAGACACACCGAGAGGAATGTCCCCTACCTATTTCGAAATTCTCTTGAGTTGACAATAAAGATTAGCTATCACCAACCTATGTGGCAATTTTGACTTCTTCACATAAGAATCAAATTGTTTAAATGGTAAAAACTTAGGCAAATTTTTAATGAAGGTTTGGGCATCTTAAGCCCTCTAAATTAGGATTAAACAATGAATGAACATACTTCTTATGAAATAATAATTATATCCAAGTCAGGTATCCAGCAGATAATTTACAAATTTTGGTCTTTTGATGATGGGAAAGAGTTGGTGATGGAAGTTGAGGAAGAATAATAAAACATCACATAAGGAATTTATCAGTGAGCATCACAGAAGCAGTCTTCTGCCTAGACTCACTCAGTACTCGAGTCCTCCATCTCCTTGCCTATCCTGACATGGCTGCATATGAAGTACATTTCCTATGGGAAAATTATTACCTGCACAGTTTTGCTCACAAACACTTGGGGGAACCTTGCCAGCTCTGAGGTCAGGGTGAATTGTGCTTTCTGCACCAGAGTATGTACAAGTCACCCTTTGCCCACTGATTTGAGTTTTTGGAAATGAGTTTAGAAGTATCTGAGTGCTAGAAAAGCTGAGAAGAAACTAGAAAAACACTCTCCCATCTTCTCTCAGTCTTTCCAGCTAAAGAAAGAGAAGCTGGTAGGTGGTCGTGCCCTGGGTGTCTGAGCTGGCCACGAGGTTTCCTGTTCTAGGACCAACAACACAGTCTGCCTGGCTGGAGAGGATTACAAACCTCAAGGAACTTTTTTAATTTACATGAAAGTTTATGAAGTTCCCTAATTCCTTTGGCCGTCAGGTTCTCTATAAAGTTAGGAGTTTGCACAGATGGGTGCTGAGAACCCCCTCTGCTGAGCGGCTTAAGGTTCCCGTTGTGTAGGAACAGCTTCTGTTTGCCTGAGACAGAAAGAAAGTGAATCATTTACCCATTTGTATCTATTGTCAGGGCAGTCTCCTAAGGGATGCTTTCTTCTGGGTGGACAGCAATACGAGCCGAAAGTTGATATATGTCCTGCTTCTGCTGTACGCTAGTCATTATAAAAACATTTAAAAAGTAAAAATTAAAGAAATTTTCTGCAAAGAGGTATTAGATAAAGAGAACACCCTTATACTTCATTCCACTTTGAAGTTTGAAGGAAAAATTGTGTGCATGATGTAGCTTTTCACATAAAACAAGGCAGAGAGGAGGTGAGTTGTTGTAGGTCAAGTCCAGAAAAGTAACTTGCTTTGTTTGGGAGCAATGAATTATGTAACTGAAGGGAATTTACTTAAATGATGACCGCAGAACCAAAGCACAGTAGTATAGGAAATTAATTAGGGTAAAAATTTAAAATGCTATAAATAACTGTGTTAATTTAATTTCCCATTGCTTTGTAGAATGCACAGAACATAAAACTCACAGAACGATTCATAAAGCCAGAGCTGTGCTTGATGCTGACTGGACGGGCTGTGCTCTCACCTTTGAGCAGCCACGGGCTTTAAAGGAGAAATGATTTTGAAAGCATATTTATTTGCATTCCGTGAATGTAAAGGGAAGCACTACTTACCTTGTCCATTTTCCTTTAAAACTTTTGTTATTTTGTGTGTGAAGGTGTGATTCTGTGGGCATGTGTGTGGATGTCAGAGACAGCTTTGAACAGTTGGTCCTGATACCCTTTTTTATGAGGGTTACAAGGCTGAAATAAGGTTTTCCAAGTTGTGCTAAAAGTGTCTTTACCTGTTGAACTACCTCACCAGTTCTGATAGCTTACTGTGTCTGGCAGTTTTTTAGTCATGAGTCCAAGCCTGAGTCAAACACCACCCATCTGTAATTGCCTACCTAAAGTTGTTTATCAGAAGCTCATGATAAATGAATCTTGGCATTTTATCAAAAGTTTATATGATAAATATGCTGTGGAATCAAAATTTATAGGTTAGAATTCTGTTTTTGCTATGTGCTAGCAGTGTGCCCCAAGGTGTGTGGTAAAATGTTCAACCACTTTGAATCTGGAACATTGTTCTCAGATCCAAACCCAATAAATAGTGCATGCTAATAAGGTGCTAGTTATTGGCATTCTAAAAGTTTGTAGTTGATAAAATTATTCAAATTATTTCATAGGATTTATTTATTTTATGTCCTTCGACAATGAGATATACAACAATCTTTATATACCTGTTTTAGAGTTTGCTTCTCTGGATGTTCTATCAAAGAAAGAGAAGAAGACCTAACCTGTAGTCATTCAAACAAGACTTTAAAGATTACAGTGATGACTGTTAGAGGCAGAGGTTCACACTGACCCACACGAAGAGTTATTAAGCATCATGGGACATGTTTGTAAAGTAGATTGGCCTGCAACATGATCCCAAATGTGATAAGGCCAACCACAATAAATAATCTTATTTAAATTTCAGTATAAATAACCAAAAGTTTGAAATGTAAGATGATCCCTTCTACACCTCAGACATACTTATGCTCAAATAGTAGTGATTCAAGATTAAGTGAATGTCTATGCAATTTCATTTGCTAAATATAACTTGCTTTATGTAATAGCTTTATTAAAGTGTGGATTATTGTCTCCTAAATTTTAGGAGGTTTTACATTAGAAACATAGTTTTCATCTTTTGAAAAACTCCAATATTTAATATAGATATTCCTTGCTGTATAAGAGTAAGTTGGACAAATAGTAGCCTTTTGTTTTTGTTTTTTGTTGTTGTTGTTGTTTTTTGTTTGTTTGTTTGTTTGTTTTGTTTGTTTCATAGTGTTGTGTGGTGTGGTGTATGCCTTCCAGTTCTTCATGGCCCTAGCCAGTCATTTTCTTGAGACTGGGTGTTTCATTGACCATTGTGGTGACCACTGCTCGGTGGCCCACAAGCTCCCAGACATTCACCAATCTCCATCTTGCATCTCATGATAGGCATAAGTTACAGGCATGAAATTTTGTGTCATTTTTATGTGGATTAATAACTCAGAAATATATAGTGAGCATGTTATCCACTGATCCTTTTTCCTAGTCAAAAATTAGTAATTTTAACATTTTCTGCACTGAGGTCCAATTCAAGGACAATCACAAGAATTCTTACCTCCCTTGTAACTAAACTTCATTAGCATTTTCAGCTTCCAGTATTTTAATGCATGACATTGTGTAGTGGTTAAAATGAAGTGGGGAATATTAACTTACACTAGTAAATTCTAGAATTATGTTTAGCTTAATATATGAAGAGTCTTACTCACATTATACCTGTCACAGATGAGGAAGCTGTATGCCTGAATGAATATAATCCTTTTATTGGTTTGTGTGGACACAAATCATCAGAGATTTGTTTGAAAATCTTGTGAGATTCAAAGAAATTAGATGTGATATTAATATTATAAACAGCATGAGTGTAAAAGTGGAGATAATTTTCAAAACTAAGTGCATTTAATAAAAATGTCATTCTTTTGTCCTTGTGTCCCTTAAGGATGAATGTATGTATTTGCATTGTTGACTAGAATTACAGAAGAACCAGGGAGCCAATGAATTAATCTTTTTCAAATCCACTCTTATCATCTCAGTAGCAAGTGCCCCCCAGCCAGCATGCTTTTACTAATGTACCCACAAATCCAAAGTAGAAACTGCCTTGTGAAACCGCCCAAATTGTTATCTGGGAAAAGTGACTCACATTTTAATTATGTGTATAATATGGATTTAACTGTGTTTTTCTGTTCCACTGTTGGACCACAGAACATTTTTTTTTTTGTTGTTGCATAGTGACTTGTCCTCTAGTCAAATACTTTATACTTATAAATGTAAATTTTTCAAGAAGATTGGGAAGAAGTATTATGATCCACTAAGTATGTATAGATTGATTAATTTCTGATGAAAATCACAAGTCTAGTCAAGGAAGAAATGATTAGATAAATTTCAGTCTTTTCAGACAGGGTATTTGGCAATCCAATTAGCTTTAAGAACAGAGATTTACCAAAAGTAAGTATTAATCAATGTTCTAATTATTTCTTGTGAATGTAGTCATTAGCCCTAGGAACTCAAATTTTTGGTGAATCATTAGGAAATTAAATCACCATCGTCCTATATGCTTATTAAATATTATGTTTTTTATTTTATGCAGAAAAGCGTTATTGTGATCCCCTTATTCATTCAACACTTATTTCAAGAATAGAGCAAAACAATGGGTAGAACACAAGGGGACCAATTCTCTAGTTTTCCTTAGATGTTACATTGTTGTAGAGACTTGCGATCAGCAATACTAGAAATTATAGGCGAGGAACATCTCATTGCATGCTGTGCCTTGCTCTTTCCAATGCTTTTAATTCTTCCCACTGTAGAGAAAAAAAAATTAAATCCTTTCACCACTGAAGCTGAGTTCTGGCTACAATTGAAGATTTCTAGAGTTTCTTTTGAAAAGACAAGTGCACATGGGTCTACCCCAGGGGAATTATCTCATGGACTTGGTATTGATGTGTATACCAAGCTTCCAATTGCTGCCAATGTGGAGAAGCACTGAATTAAACTTAGACAAGCCAACAAAATATTACTATACATTGATATTTGTGAATTTAAAAGGTAATGTGAAACATAATTTTAGTTATATATTTAATCCAGTTATGTCCAAATATCACTATTCAACATCCAATGGCCATAACATTATTGCAAATATTTGACATTCTCTTTCATTCTAAATCTAAAGAGTGGATTTGAAAAAGATTAATTCATTGGCTCCCTGGTTCTTCTGTATGTGTATTTCAGACTTAGAAAATGTTTTCATTTGAATATTAAAAGTTCATGAGAAATACTTGTGTTATATTTGGAGTACATAAAACTTACAGTTGAGCCTCAAGGAGTATGTGGATTGTAGATGTGTCCATTGGGACCGGGCTCAACAACTGTATTTCAATGGTGATGGTTTTCTGTAATGGTCTATGCCTGAAGCAAAGAGAAGTGTCCTCGATGAGGAGTGAGAACTACAGCTATCTGTGAATAAAAGGACAAATATTTAGAGTGTTGTTGAGGACTATTCTGGTTCAATAAAATAATAGGTGTAAATTCTTTCCCAAGATTAATGCCTTCACTAGTCATAAATAGTTAGCTAGGTGTCCAGTGTAAGAAGTGGTTTCTCTTGTTGTGGGGTATTAAGTCCAATTAGAAAGCTGTTGGTTACCACCAGGAACACTGTAGAATAGGGGATCAAAAAAATTATAAGGGCCAGAAGGTTTACTGTGAGACTGATTCACCCACATGACAGCTGAAACATGAATGCAACAAGGACCACAAGAGACATGCCAAAATGGATGGGAAAGGAAAGCCCAAATGGCCTCACCTCAATTGTTTACTGTAACTACGGGCAACTGAGGGATGCTGGGAATGCAAGGAATAGTCTTTCCCAGGGAAGGGCACACCAACTGCTTGTCCAATACACAATAGCCAGCTCTGAAAACATATATGTAGGTGACATTAAACAGACTGAGCAGTTTATATTTAGGAGTCTCTCTCTCTCTCTCTCTCTCTCTCTCTCTCTCTCTCTCTCTCTCTCTCTCTCTCTCTGTGTGTGTGTGTGTGTGTGTGTGTGTGTGTGTGTGTGTGTGTGTGTGTACATATATAACAAGTTAATGAAAAAAGAGAGGCCACGAATTTGAAAGACAGCAAGGAAGGGTAATGGGGAGGGGGATGGAAGAAGAAAGGAAGAGAAAATTATGTAATTAAAACTTCAAAAGTAAAAGAAATTTTCAAAAAAATAAAAATAAAACATAGCAAAATCCTCAAACCCTTTATAACTGAAAAAGTAATTTTTTTTAATAATCAAATTGTGTAGAGAAAACATAAAGGTTTTCCAATAACTACATTGTATATCATCTTAAAATCTGATTACAAATCAAATAAAACTAGACAGAATAAAGTTGAATTTTGTTTAGGGGGGAATTTGGGCTTTCAATCCCACTTAGGTACTGCAGAGTTGTAGAGAGAGAGACTCTTTTATAGCAGTCTGGGTTCCTCGTTTATTAAATTACCATGATGTAGCTATAGAATTATCTTTAGAATCAGTTATGAAGAAATTAAGTACCTGCCATGATGCCTGCTATACAGTAGGCTTTCAGTTAGATTTTTTTCCAATACCCCTCTCTTCCTGGCTCCTAACTAAGCATCCACCTAGTTGGATCTCTATATAAAAGAAAATAAAATGGAAATGATAAAGATTTTTCTGTCTGTAACTTTTTCTTTATGATCATCTTTCTGAATTCATTCACCTCATCCATCTAGTCTATGAAACTCTCCAAGAAACAACATGCCTGCACATGCTTCAATAACTTTCAAAACATTTGACTCAGTGACATTAACTTCTATAGATATTACATATGCTTTGTCTAAGACAGCATTTGCACAACAGTTGCCCACAGGGACAACTCAACCCATAATTCTCTTTTATGTGCCATATGCAATTCTTTGTGTGCAGGGTTCAACAGTCACTAGCATTTAAGAATCAGGACATAGGGCTAGCACGTAAATGTGTAGTTTTCTCTGAAGGAAAGTAAAAGGAATGTTGTACACAAGACTACATTTCTATGGCAGCATAGCTTGCTAAGCTGACACTGTCCCTTTTCAATGGCCCTGTATTCTCAGGTGACCAAGTAAAACACTGCTTTTCTTTCTGCTTTGAAACTGACCATCAGTTATTACTTTCTATCACCCTGTACTAACAATTTTGTTCTATCTGTTGCCATAACTTCTCTGCATAAGTAAGCCCACAAGTATATAAATTCCAGTCCATTTCAATGTTAAATCTACACTCTAAATCCCCGGTCTTTCTTCAAAGAAACTAAGGTCCCTCATGTAAACTGGAAAAGTATTGCTTCCTTCAGATTCCTCGAGCTGTCTACTGGCTTTTGGAGTTAGGGCTTGAATGCCTTTGTGACCTGGATAGATGAATGTCTTGCAAAGTGATTTTTGACTTAGAACTGTGTCAAACCTTTCCTCTTTTGTTGAAATACCACACTGGATGATCTTCAAATCTAAATTTTAGGTCGTATTCTCATCAACTCTGAAGAGAACGTTTTGTAGACTGCTACAAAATGAATGAGCTTTATGAGCATAGACCATTGCTATTATTCTAACACATCAGCTGACATTTTAGTGATCACACAGAATTGCATATAACATGCTAAGAAACAAGAAATTGTCAAATATCAACTCTGTAAGAGTTTGGAAGAGTTTATATGCCGCTTAGTTTCATAGTGACTATAGGATGTCAAGGTTCTGATACCTACTGCGAAATTTTGAAATTTAATTTAATTCTCTGTAATTCTCAGAATTAAAGCTTCTCATTTAAGACTTTAGGAAAAAAGTTCTAAGAGTGGTCCTGAGCTTAGCCCAGTCACCTAACAAGATAAACACTACATGTCTACTTGAATTCAAATTCTCTTTCATACACTAAAACTCTAGAGATGTGTAGACACTGCATTAAATTTATGTAAAATTATATTAAAAATTAAACATTTGTATTAGCTTTATCAATGTTAATAAGGTTATTTTGAAAAAATAAATTTGATCTTCATATATATCATCACATATATGTAATTTCAAAAATTCCCTAAAATTAGAAAAATAAGTTTCAGGGGAAAAAAAACCCAAATTAGACTTAATGATATTTAACCCTGAGACTAGTACATACTAATTATAATATTATAGTTGATATAAAGTACTTGCAAATGTGTAAGAAAAACAATACATATGGAAAATCTTGCAAATGAAGTTGTTACTATTTGATCCTGGCGTGTGGAATTTTACGTGTGGAATTAGGTAGTTTTATTTCAGAATTCTTCACCTTTTCTTTCTTGGCATTATTACCATTATTCTACTAGATACAGAATAATACAGTCTTTAAGTTGGCATTAGAATACAACAGAATAAATATGCTATAATTTATTTTGTCAATACATTATGTGTATTTCTCATTTTTTTCACCAGACATTAAAGCTAACACCCCCATTCATATCTTTTTAGAGTCTCTGTATGTTGTTTTCTTGATGTCAACTAATATTAGCGTTAATGACTCTCTGACTATGAAAAGGCATTATTTACTGGCCTTGTAGTGGATGCTATGAAATCCTTCCCTACAATAATACTTTATGACTTCACTGGCATGTTTTATATTTAACTGAACAACATGAAAGGGTATATTTAATTCTTATATCTTTGATTAATACTTCTGTTTACTTTCTAACCTTCTTTTAAATAAGGAAATGTAGGCAAATACTGGCATTTTTCTTATAAATGCTTACAAAGTCAATATGATGGATTGATGGATTTGCCAAAAGGTGTATGTGCAAAGATTCAAAGAATGGATGTATGTACAGAGTTATTCACCATATACACATATGCATACACTTTTTCTTCCCCTCCAACTCTGCCTCTACACACACACACACACACACACACACACACACACACACACACACACACACACACACACACGTGACAGTATCATCTGTCTGAAGCAGTATCACTAATGGTGCCAACAGTTAGAGAATATGCTCTTATTGCTTCTAGAGTGACATTTTGTAACTTACTATGTGAGAAACTTTTATGAAATTACCCAATAAAAACCTTTCAGGTTTAATGTTTTTGAATCTGTATTTGTGTTTATCAGTTTTTTGTTTTATCATCAGAGATTTTAAAAACAATGAAAATTACTCCTCACTCGAATTAAGCAAAATTATATTTCAATATTGCCTTTTATAGCCCACACAGCAGATTCTTTTTCACTGGATGGCCAATGTGTTCTGGGCATTTTTGATTCATGATCTTCAACTGAGTAAAGACCATTTATTTTTATGTGATAAGTTCTACAATAGGAAGTATAACAAAAATACTTTCTTCCTTTCTGGTAGTCTATCTAGTGAAATAGGCTTTAAGTCTTCTACATAACTATTATGTTTCTCGCATAAACTGTAATAGAGTTAACACAAAAATTTAAATGCTCCCCCTTTTCCCCTAATGAGACAATAGAGCAATCTAAACATTTTAGTTTATCTGAGGGACTCTGGAAGGGCAGAATTAGAGCAGGTAACTCCGTATCTTCACTACCAAATGTCTGCCCATTCACTGCAGATCCACCTTCCGTTCTGGAGTCTGGAGAGGTGAATGTCAACTCCAAAGCCTTTCTTTGCTGCCCTCTGATGCCTAGCAAGTCACTTGTCCTGCTATCTAAGAAAGTCTATTTGTTTCTAAAGTCAGAATGTTATTTCTGTGCTCATGAAGACGTTGTCACAGACAACCGAGAACACCACCATTGTGGTGTGCTTGTCTGAGTTTATGTGACTAAGGTCTTTGCTTATTCTCTCAGTCATTGTACACTTAACGCTGGGTTTGTTATTACATTCACAAATTTCCTATGTCCAAGTAGCATTCTTTTTTATTTGGTTTGTTTAAGTTTTACAGGGGTCTGGCAGGATTTATTAACTCCCCCAGCCTCTCAGTCATTTGCTTTCTGTCTTTATTGTGGTTAGTTAGAAACAGCCACCTAGATGAGTTACCTGTCTTAGATCTGAAGAAAACCAGTCAATAGCTTTTCAAAAACAAAGCAGTGGAATCTAAAATTTTCCCAGATATCCATTGATCCTGTTTTATAGATAATAATTTTGTCATTTCTTATTCCAGGGTCTGGACAAACCAAGTCCGCCTCACATGGCCAATCCCCCCTTTCTTCTTGCCACAGGTCTTCCTACTCATCACTATCTCAAAAACCCACACCTCTAAGTGGTTAACCAATGCAGGCTGAAAGGTAGCTTAGATTTCGGAGTCTACAAAACCATATTAATTAGTTTAGACCCACATATGTTGAAATTTTGGATCATGAAAAAAAGAGAAAAAAGAAGCCAGCATCATCCCTGAAATTTTCTCCCACCTTCCTACAATGAGTTGGCCCTCCTCTAAGCTCACACACTTGTTAAGACTCCTATGTCCTCTGTCTTTCCGAGATATGTAGCTTTAATTTTCTGTTACTTGCCCAGATGGTGCTGCCAAGCGTCTGTGGGCTCTGCCCTATGTGGATACCCTCTCTTCCTTTTCCCTGCCATTTGTTCCTCTCATCTTTCTGACATTTTTCTTTTCCCCACATCCAAGAGCCAGCTCTGTGTTTACATCTCTCCCTCTCTCCTGGCTTCTGTCTCTATAGTAACAAAAACCTAGCAGAGAAGCAGGAAATGCTGGGTTCTATCAGCAGGGGGCGGGAGAGTCCTGAGAAGAAAAGGGAAGGAGCCTTCCCGAAAGCCAGAGATTCCATCCTGTGTGTGATGATTGCTGATGTCTGCCAGACGCCCTTTGCTTCCCGTTCTCCCACTTCTCCTTCCTCTTGCTTAGAGGATCACTTCCGGCAGTGTGTGCTGGGATGGAATAGGATGTCAGAACCGATGTCCACGTCCCTGGTCATCTGGTCTTGTTGCTGGCTGCCTACTTAGCTTTGTTTCATACTGCTCAACAGTTGTCAACCATGCCGCCACCTGGCCATCACTTTCTGGCAAGTCTATTTACGTAAACTAGAATTGGACCCAGGGACACGGAGCTTTTAGAAGTCTTTCATGACTTCCCAGTAGCAGGTCTTCAGAGAAGTGTTCTAGTACCACCTAGAGCTGCCTTTGAAATATGGGTAAGATTTTCTGAATGGTGAGTTCTACAGACGTGAGGAGTATGCCCAGAATCATAAAAACCATCCATCAAGATTATTTGTTTTTCAGTTCAACGACTAATCCAGACAGGCTTTTATTTCCACAAAACCTGTGAAGAATTCTAATGTTCGATTTTAAAAGTTCAGAATTTTGATAAACAGCAATCTTGAGCTTTGATTGATTCCCTTGCACTACTTGAGTTAATAAATGGGTAGTTGTTTGTGTGCCTGAGTCTAGTCCTTAGCTGGGAAGTACCCTTATGGATACATGTAATTAAACTTATAGCAAGATCAAATCAGAACAAATGAATTTGAGATTCTTCTTACATGTGCCTCTTTTTTTTTTTTTTTTTTCCAATTGCCTATTTTTAAATATTTTAAGAGTGGTGAGACTCTTTGGTTCCTCTTCCTCCTGAAATGACCACTGTGAAGGTTCATTTCACAGGTTCAGGCTATAAATGGCAGGGCAGTTTCTAATCTCGCGTTTTCATAGTTAGAAGATAGATAGCCATGATTGTTGGATTAAAATACCCAGGTACGCGAACATTAATTTCAGTGTTTTGTCAGAATTCCACAGAGAACCGGGAGAAGGATATTAATTTTAAGTGAATAAGTACAATTTTACTCACAGTCTGGGGAATATTATAAGATTACAGGTATAGCTAATTTTAAGAAGTTTATGAGCTTTTGTAGAATACACACTCAAGGGTAAAAGCAGCAAGAAATTGCATGTATATAATTGGACAACAAATAAACCACAATAGAGATGCCCAGTGGTACAACTGGTAAACTTGGCCTTAGGATTTCAGCTGAATGCGGTCCCTGAGGCTTTATTGAGGCCCATGCTTCTGGAGCCTTTGCTTTGGGGTGTCAAGGGGAGGCATAAATAAGTGAAACCGTTGGTGGGAGAACTATAGGAAGGCACTGAAACCCCCAGAAAATAAAATCTTGGAATCAACTAAATGCCCTTGGGTTTTATTAGCTAGTGCTTTTCATAGCTCATAATAAAGTCAGCTGAGAAGGTCACTTCTTGAACAGTGCCATGCAGATTATAGTGTCTGACTTCTCAAATTGTTTATAAGCAGACAGGGTGAGGATTTTTAATAAATACTTGGCCAAGAGAAGTATTCTGGTGTGTATGTTTATGAATCGAGCAGTGAAAAGTTGAATTGGATCCCTCTTCTCTACCACTTCTCTGCTCTCACCCCAGGGCAGCAAACATCAACCACATTGAAACATGGTTACAGTATTTTTGCCCTTCTTTCCTCATTTTATAGTTGTAGAAATCGTGTGGGCATTACAGGGCTATTTCCATATTCTGTTTCTATCGCAGCCAAAAGACTTTTTTTCCATACTCATCTTTGCCATCTCTATCCACTTTTCCTAACGTTTCTTTGTAGTCATATACAGGGATCCCAAAGGGGGAAAAATGTTTATCTAAAGGACTTTTTTTTTCCAGCTCAAACTCTGAGGTATAAATGTTAGAGTCAACATCAAGTGGATTCACAAAAGAAAGCAGTGTAACGGATGCCATCATCAATGTACAGGAGTCAGACACAAAAAGCAGAGAAGCTTGTTGGAATGGTGTTCACAGTGTTGAAGACTGAACAGACAAGAGTTAGATGCAAAGGAAACTGTGTGTGTGTGTGTGTGTGTGTGTGTGCACGTGCGTGCGCGTATGTATCTAATATCTGCAGGAACAGCACTAAAGTTACAGACAAGAATATATTGTGATGAAGCACATATATAATTCATATCTTTGTATTCACACTATTTTGTGGAGAAACTCACTTTATAAAATAATGAAATTCAGTCCAATAAAACCGAACTAATATACAACATTGCTGATGTACAGTTATTTTTCTACTTGATTTATGGAACAAGGTGAGCAGGATACAGTAGTTTGGCCCAAGTTCAATTTTTACCCATTTGAACTCCATCTTTCAAGCTAGGGGTTTAAACATTAAACGGTTGCTTATGTTTGTCTTCGTAGATTCAAAGTTCATTATGCCAAGCTGATTGTGGTCTTTAACACTGATGAGTGGCCTTTGAAAGGCTTGCTGGCAATTTCACCTGGTACTTCTTTTTGTTGAAGGTGCAGTTTGAAAAGTGAAAGCCAGCTAATCAGTTTAGGTTTATTTTACACTAATTGTGTACATATTATTCTTGTCTTTCATATGAAAATATATTATAGATGTTTTGTTTCTAATAGCAAAAAGAGAAGGCCATGAAGCTTTCAGAATGGCATCTCTTGAAAAAAGGCAAGTATATAGACAGGTGTAATTTAGCTACACTTTTCTGGATAACACCAATACTCACTAGAAGAAGCTTTTGTCCTAAGTAAGTAAAAGTCTGCATTCTGCAATGCCTCCTCACCTGTCATTCAATGTTTATAATTCCGTGGGATTTTTTTACAGGAAGAGGATTTTGTGTTCACATGTTCCAGATATGGTAATTGATACTGTAACTTAAGAGTCTGTTTTTTTACAGTGATTCTGGGGTTTGAATGCAGGACCATGAACATGAAAAACAGTCTACCCAGGAGCTAGATCCTCAGTCAAAACATAAGAGTAATACAGCATGTATGATTTCTTTAACTTTTTTTTCCAATTTAAAATAGATATATAAAGAAATCGAAGTCCTTTTTACATATAAAACATGTCCCATGGATTGTTACACAGGGAAACATCTAAGTGTTGTTTGCTATACATGTGTTTTGCTTTTCTTAAATTCTACACATAATCATGAAAATAATTATTTGCCTCCACAAGAATAGTGGTTTGATACAATGCCTATGCCAATAAGCTAGAGTAGTTGGTGCCTGATAAATTGTAGGAGGTGCAGGAAGGAGAGAGATCTGAATAGAAGATCAAAATAGTTATCAACAATCTCAAAAAACTTAAGCAGTATGTGAAGTATTTCCATATAGTCATCTTTACAGATTACTCACAATGCTCCAGCTAACTGCCAGGGGCTCTTGGCTAACCCAGTTTAAGGATACAGGTGTAAAGTTGGCATCGTCCTTTCATAGGCTTACTTTGTTTACAGATGCTATAATCAAGTCAGACCAGCATCACAGATCTGTAATCAACTCTAGATAATGGGGACATTGAGAAATGAGGATGGACCAATTCATAGCCAAGCTTGGTTAAGGAGTGAGTTCAAGGTGAGCAAGGCCCACTCAATGAAAGTATCTCAATGAAAGGTGAAAAGAAGCCTGTGGATGTGCCTCAGAGGTAGAGTGCTTGCTCGGAGTATATGAGACTGTGGGTTCAGTGTCCAGCGACACACAAAAGAGGCAAAAATTAAATGATATAATTCATAATTCATGGCTTTAACATTCTGTGCTGATTATACTACTTATTTTTCATATGGTTGTAAGGAGAGAGAGGGAAAGAAGGAGGGAGAGACGGTGGGAGGGTGGGAGGGGAGAGAAAGAGAGAGAGATGAGAGAGATAGAAATAGATACCTAGGTAGTACTGGCTTGACAGAACTAGTTCCAGGACATCTAGGGCTACACAGAAAATAGAGAGAGAGTGACAGAGGGGGGGGGGAGAGAGGGAGGGAGAGAGAGAGGTAGAGGGAGAGAGAGAGAGATTTGAAAAGTGGTTTAGGAAAATTAGTTTTTATTGTTTTTTTCCCCCTCCGGTACTTCGCTGTAAAGCAATGCTGGGTCCTTTTAGAGCTGTAAGTCCTGGGGTAACTGGGATCTACTTCATTTATGTAGCACAGGCTCTCCTCACAGGAACCTTTCTGTACAGTCAGGATTAACACTGTCTTCAAGCATCCCTCTTCAAATGCTATGAGAGTCCAGCAATATGTTAAGATTTTTGGTGGGTCTTTTTTTTTTTGTTATAAATTAGAGTGTTTTATTATTTCTTGGTATGTAAGCTAGGCTATACTTCCTTATGAATATACATCAAACCTACATACATATCAAATTATTTTTAAAAATCAGCTTTTTACAGATTGACTTTGAATTCAGGTACCCAGCTGCAATTGGAAATCTAATGGCAATTTAATTTTGCTTTTAATTCTTTCAATTCCTGAAATGTCAACACAGACTCTATTTCATTTGAAACATATACAAGCAGAGATATCACTATGCATAGTCATTCTCTAATTGTAGCATATCTCATTAGATTGCACGCATTAATTTCACTCTGTTGGAGGAAAAAAAAAGCTGAAGGAATTGTGCGGTAGTTAACTTCCTATGAATTTTTATGAGTAAATATACACGTTGGTTTGATGCTCCTGCTAAAGTGATCCTTGGAATTTCATTATTGGGGGGCTAATATGACCAAATATATAATTATAGAATTGGTAAGCTTAATGACTCTGAGGAACTTATGTTAATTCAACTGCTTACTTAAAAATTGAATCTCAGTTCTGATTCATTGATTCTACACACTGACAATGACGTCATCTATATCAGGTCTATTTTCTTCTAGACAGTGTTTACAATCTCTCAGATGGTATACAGACACATACATGCAATTTATAGATTTTGGTACATATATTACATATATACATATTACAAATATTTTAGATAGATAGATAGACAGACAGACAGACAGACAGACAGATAGATAGACAGATAGATAGATAGATATTTATCAGGACCTAATATTACAACATAGAAAATGGTAGTGTAGGAGAGAACAATACTATTCTTACAGATCTTATAGTCTAAGGGTGAGAAAGACAGAAATTCATCAGTAAACAAACAGTAAGTCACCAGCGAGATGATTCAGGTAATAACAGTAAGTCTCATAACAAAATTAGACACCAGCTTGGTAGAAAGGCCAACCTCAAATATGGTGGTCAGAGCTGCTTTGAGGAGAAGACTTTTGATGTGACAAAACCTGGGCATGCAGGATGTGCTAGACTGTAGGAAGAGTAAGCAAAGGCCCTAGTGATGAATCAAATGTGCAGGTTTGTTCTAATGACTGCACAGATAAAGCGAGAAGAAAATGTGCAGCAGGTGTGTGGGGACCAGGGTCTGCAGGCTGCATTTCTCCTTTGTCGTGTCTCATTTGCTTTGTTTAATCATTGGTAAGCTTTGCCAGATAGCTGTTTTATAAATTACACCCTTTCAAAACTGAACTTTCCTGGTAGATAGAAAAAGGAATCAGCACATTCAGATAGGTAAGATTTTTTTCTTTTCCATTTAAGTTTTATCACATATCATCAGCAAATACTATATTGTAGCGGATAGAAATCATTTTTTTCCCCTCCAGGACAGCGGTGTCATTTCGTGAATGGTTATTCCCTATCTCCATCATTATTTTCTGTCAGAGTGTGAAAGCCAAATGATGACACAGATTATTTTCCCAAAACATTGCATCTAGTATATAGTTAATTGTTGGCATAATCAGCTGAATTTGCTATGAACCATCCTGTTTTCTAAGGGCCTCATTCTGTAAACGCATGCGCTTGCTCAACTTTCTATTTGTTGGTTCTGGTCCGAGCCTCCAGAGGCTTTTTATTGTCTCAGCACCCTTTGCCCCTTACAATGAATTCACACTACCTGTAGATTTAATTAACTTGCTGTTGATACCTCTGGCCTAGATCATAAGGAAGATGTTTAGTGAGACTGGAAAGACCCTCCTACACTGAATATGATTTCTTATTTAAGTCCTGTCTTGCTTCGGCTTCTCTATCCTATTTTCAACAAAAAACCTCTCTCTTTGACCTGGATCTGGGCTGGAGATAAGAATTCCTGATTCTCTTTGTCTTGCTAAATTTTTGTTTTTTATTGCCTAATCTTCAGTTCCTGTTTTAAACATTAGGCACAAGGTTAATTGATATACACGCTTATTTCCTGGGTTCTGTTGAGGTTATTGTGCATTGTATTTTATGGAAGATTTTCAGCTGCAACTTCCCACCATGAATCATTGTGCCGCAGTCTTTAAATGGTCTTATGGACGTTTCATTTCTCAAGGCAGTCATGTGATCGCCCAGGAGAGGAATTTCCCTGACTGATCTAAAGTCCAATAAATCACTTCTATTTATGAGTGTTGTTTTCCATTGGTTGATGTGGCTTAAAGAAGTTCGTTCTGAAGTTCTCCAGTTTAGATATTGTTCAAATAGATTCCCGAATAACAGGACTGTATTATGGGCTTATCCTTGGTGAAGCTTTAATTTCAGCAACAAGCAGGAAGGGGGCTGGAGAGTTGAGTAAGAGGTTAAGAGCATTTTTTGTTCTTGAGAAGGACGTAAATTTGCTTCCCAACACCCATATGATGGCTCTCAACCCTCTGTAACCCCATTGCTAGGAGATCTGACATCTCTTCAGCCTCCACAGGCATCAGACATGGAGGTGATACACACACACACACACACACACACACACACACACACACATACACACACACATACACACACACACACACATACACACACACATACACACACACATACACACACACACATACACACACACATACACACACACATACACACACATACACACACACATACACACACACATACACACACATACACACACACATACACACACATACACACACACATACACACACATACACACACACATACACACACATACACACACACATACACACATACACACACATACACACACACATACACACACATACACACACACATACACACACATACACACACATACACACACACATACACACACATACACACGAAGGCAAAACACTCATACAAATAAAATAATTAAATCTTTTTAAGAAAGAATATCAGCCATCAGTGATATCAGGACTTTCTCTGTCCAATCTTCATCCCAGGTTCCGTTTTCTTCCATTCTGCCACAGGGTCTTAGGCCAATCAAATCAAACTTGCCAGACAGATGCTGTGGTCTGTGATCTGCCACTTCCAACTCATCACCTCTCTTTCCTTTACTTGGCTGAGTACCTACCTCCTTTCTGAAGATTGTACGGAGGCTGGAGGAACTGGACATGGAAGGTGAACTGGGCTCCTCCTCTCACTCAGCATACTAAATATTCAGAAAGTCAGTGAAAAACACCCAATGTGTGACTAAACTTTCATTTATGAAGAGGAGAAGATGGTTCAACAGGGTCCAGAGAAAGAGCAAGGCTAGGGACTGTCTGGATATAGCAGGGCAGGGTTTTTCAGATTCTGAGGGAGGAAAGGAAAGGTAGTTCTGTGAGTTCTTTGGATGGAAGTTGGACAGCAAAGGCTTTTTAAGAGTCAAGCAAGAGGAGTGGGGCCTGAAGAGCATCCATGCATAGGACAGAGCAGTCAGTGACAGAACACAAGGTATCTGTAACCGAGACCCACATCAAGCAGAGGACACAGAAGAAATGCTTGAAAAATAGGCATTGGGTTTTTCCTTGATCCCAGCAGCCCAGGCCCAGCTTACACGGATGCTAGTCAAGTAATCTCTGCTGTTTCCTTTCCTTTTACACTTCCTCTGCTTCCTCCTTCATTGGGAACAATCAGAAGTCAAAGGAGCAGAGCTAAGACTGGGAACAAAGAGAAAGAAGAGAATGGTCAAGCAATTACTACTGACCCAGAACCATCAGCCTCTTTTCTGACCAAGAATTTTCAGTTTGAATTCAGCTGTGGAAGAAGAGATGCAATGATTTAACTTGAAATGAACTTCAGTGTTTTGATTGCTATCTTGGGCTACACAGTTTAATTATTGAAGAGCACGTTTTTGTTAACTGCAAGCCGCTTAAGGACTTTATCAGAGAAATTGTAAAAGTCCAGCAGGCAGGCTAGGCTGTCCCTAAAGAGAAGGATAGAGACCCCTCTCCAGTAGTAATGTTCATGATTTGTGTCTGTTTTTAACAGATTACAGAATTCTAAGTTTTTAACTTAGCATTTGCTTTTCTGCTTTTAGATACCATTGAGAATAACTGTTAAAGATGATGTGAGTTATAAATTCAGTGAGGACACCTTCAGCCAAACAGCTTGGGATCTCCTTGGGGTTAGTTTATTCATCTTTTAATTGATGACCTGCTTTCTGTCATTTGTGTCTATATAGAGAAGCCCACATCTAATTACAGGAAAATTTAGAAAGAAACATAAACATTAAGAGAAGGTGGCAGAGTGTTGAAGTGGGGGATGGAATTTGGTACCTATATTCTTAAGCTGTGGGTGAGGCACTATTGAATACTCTGTCCTCACAACATCAAATAAAAAGCATTTTAGGAGGGGAGACTATCTGCTGACTCAATGACTACTTTGGTTTGTCCAGAGCTGCTTTATAATACTGGAACTATCTTAGGAGATGGAGTTGATACCTCCAGTCATGTGTCAAGTAGAAACTTCCAGACAAATTCAAGGGCACCAGAGGAGACCCTGATTAGGGAAGAATCTTGAATTGTACAACCTTAGGCTTCCTTTCTGAGGTTCAGAGTCCAGGTATTGATACCGTGTCTTCCAGATTGACACCTATGCTCATAGACACGCACTGGGGGTAACAAACCTGTTCACCTGAGACCAACATGGCTCCTGTCTAACTTCTCTGGTAGGACTGAAGTTCATTTTTCAGTCTGGTTGTGGGATCAAATGGAAATAAAACAGAACATAAATTCAATATGTTACAAAAATAGTAGGTTGTGTAGGTTGAGGCAGCATTGAATTTTGATTTGGTGCTCCCAAACCAAGCTGTGCTCCTCTGATATGTGAAGGCTCACATTGGCAGTTGTAGAATTTATTTCCCTTTAAGGATTTAGACTTACACAAAGCATATCTATAGCCAAAGGAACTGAAGGTTCTGAAATGAATATTCTGTAGAAAGATGTTAAAATTTTATTAGCATAAGTGAGCAGTGCACAGCACAAGTGCTCACTTCAGTTAATGTCTCACCAACATACATCTAGAGGGGACCTGTACTGAAAAGCATGATCCCTTTGGGTGTGTTTTCTGAGGGGTCTAGTACTCAAACTGGTATCTACTAATCTTCTACTTCTAGTATTTACAAAAAGAGTTTCACCTCGGCGTAAGGACCCTGTTATTCATTTGGCAGCAGAGATATTTATCTAAAAATAATCATACGCGGTGCATTTTAGCCATATTAAAAGTGAAAAGCTCTCCATGCTCCGTAACACCACAGCTTTCCAAGAGCTCTGAGCGTCCATTGTCTTCAGTTCTTCTCAAGCAATGCAGGGATTGACAGTATTCTCACAGTTTTAAATGATGATGAGCCCTAATTTACGTTCTTATCCCAGGCCTTTCACCCTGACCAACTCAGTGCTCAGAAATGGTTCTTACATCTTAACCTTGAAGTTTACTCTTTAGCACAAGCTGTAAGTGGTTGCTGGAAGGCTACAGCTTTTGTCCTCAGATGGGATGGCTGTCAGATGTCTTAGCTCTAAACTGATATCAACTGCAAGATCAGGGTCAGGAACACAGAAACCTATAAAAGATTGAGCAGTAATGAAGCAAGGTACCAGGGAAGGTCCTGGGAAAATGCACATTAACAGATATGTAAGAAAGCAACTTGATACTATAAATATTTATTTAAATCATGTTTAAACATTATGGTCTTGGTATCTGAATTTGGCTATAGAAAATCATTTCTTTTTGGCACTTCTTTAAATGCCCAGATGTTACTGTTCAAAGAGAAGCTTGTGTTTCATGCAGTAGACTTTAGTACGTGTTGATGTTATCAGATACTTGCCACAGTTATTAGTTTTGCCTTGTTGTAGTTAGCAGTATGTTAATGTATGGAGTCTAGCTACTGAGTCTTGGAAATAAATTACTGATGACTGTGAGATTTTCCCTCCACAGCCAACCTGAGCTTTACCCCTGCGGTTTTATGAAGGTAAATGTGTCTGTTTATTATAAGGCTATTAGAGGCTCATGAGGTCCTGCTGCTGAGTGCTGTGAATGACATGATTTAGCAACATCATGGTCACTTTTCAGTAACCTGTAGGTTGTTAGATGCTAATAAATGCATTCTGTCTTCTGTGTCACATCAGGCATTTACTAGAGAGTAGGACACAACAAACAAATTGGTCACGTGTGTAGGTGATGACGGACCGTGGGAACAGTATACAGTTCTTTGGATGCTATGGCAGGATAGCACTTAGTGGACACATGTCCCCAGAAGGACTGTGTGTTTAGCAGTTATTGGCACTTCTCATTAAGACCAGTGAATATCTGGATCTTGTTAGGAGGGTGAGGTTAGAATGTAAAAGATTGCTTATGTAAAACCTTTGGTAAGCCAGATATGCCTACCAGACCCTAATTTATACCAACATTCCAAATGGAAGTCTCAGAAATCTACAACAGGTATAAAAGCCTTGAGAAGCAGAGTGCCTAGACTAGATTCAGCTACTGTTGAGATATAGCTGAGGAAACATGCCTATGCTGACTCATCTTCCTGTGAACACGATTCTCTTTTACCCTACCTACACAGCGTCTAATCATCTAATAGACAATCTAAGAAGAATCACCCACAGTCTCGGGTAATTGGAGAGACTAAAGCAATTTTGGAATTTAAAGTTGAAAAAAAATGCTTGTATTTTATTTTATTTTATTTTATTTTTGGTAAACAAAGGAGCCTAGGATTCTCAAAGATACATATTCATTTCAGTATGTGCTTAACAGCTTTCCTTTTAAAGAAAATGAAAAGCAAGGAGAGTGTGTGTCAGGCTACTCAGGCCTTAGAGCCTTTGAGGGTATTCACTGACCTGGTTCTTTACTCCATTGCCACAATCCCTTCTGAAAGGGCAACAGTCACCAACACTGTGTGCTGGCCAAGCAGTGTCTTTGTGACCCAGAAGGTAATTAGTCTGGACTCAGAAAGATAGCTGGATCTCCCTTATCTGTGTGGGAGCTTGCAGCGTGACAATCGTTATTAATGGTCATAAAATTATCTGATCCCCTTTTAACACCAGCCTTAGCATTTGTCTCTCTGACCCCTCCCATGGCCGCTATTCCCACAGGCTGACCAAGTGCTGGGTGAAGATGAATTCCTCTTTATTGGTTTGAAATTTATTGCCCCTTAATTTCATTGATCAAAGAGAATAAAAGATCAAAGAAAGGGTAGCCCATTACATGAAGATACAAATCATTATTACTTTCTTTAATATTTTGGACATTAACATTAATCACTATGAATTATGGCAGTGCTCTTTTGGATGTAATATGCAACTTCAAACACATTTGATCTTAACACCACATTACTGTTCAATGTGTTATTTAAGCCAGGTTTTTGTTAGCATAGTTTTTTTTTTTGTTTTTTTTTTTCTTTCTTTCTTTCTTTTTTAAAGCTCCATCGCAATCAAATAGGTGAGAAAGAGAGTAACCAGACCTGTCTCTAGAGGTCATGATAACAGGGCTGTGTAGCTGTTTTCCATTACCAGCAAAATACTTAATATTTAATAGATGTGACTGAGCTGCATTCTTTCTCCAATAAACTACATCAATTTGAAAGATATATAAACATTCACAATTGCACAATCAAAGATAAAGTTAATTGGGGGGGGGCAGGGTGAGTTAAAACCACACACATACACACACACACACACACACACACACACACACACACACACACACACAAATAATTGTGTATTTTATTTGAAGTTGTGTTGAAGAATGTAGAAAGGTAGCTTTGATGTGTCTATAAAGATATATATTTCCTAGCCAAATGACAATTTTCTATGATGTTTTTTGCAGGGGGGGAGTTATTAGAGTTCTCACTGAAAAGACTCAGCAGGATAAAATTGTAGGGAAATGTCTGAAGACATGTTCTGTCCTTTGAAAAGGTACCTCTATCTATTTACGGCAGACCAGATGTATTTGCTTATTTATTTTAACTTTGGGGTAACTCGGTGATTTAGTACGGTTTATCCTATCCTAACCTATTTGCGTGTCCTGTGTAGTTAATTATGCCCTCATTAAGGATAGATATTTGCAGAGTAGTGGGATTCTGGAGAACACTTTTCATCTTAGTTTGCAGATGATCAAACAGAGATAAATTACTTATTTAAGGACTTTCCAATTGTCTCGTGCTAGCACAGTGTCTGGAAATATGTGTTCCTGACTTCTAATTAATTGATCTGTAAAATAAATCTCATTTGTTCTATGGCTAAATGGCCTCTTAATCCTACTGATTGTTTTCAAAATAATAGAGATTAAATGCTAATTTGCTTATTCTTAAAACTAAAGGTCCTTACCCACTAAATGCCACTTTGAGTTTGAGGGTGGGCGTTCTGTGGTGGTGATAAAAATAACAAAATGAGTGTAAATATTACTTTACAATTCCATGACTTGTGAGAAATAGATAGATCACATAAAGGTAAACTCATGGCATGAAGGATAATGGCTAAAATTTGTTTGTAGTTTGAAGGTAAAGTCAAATAAGTATGAGCTCCCTTCTATTTGGTGGGAACTGAAGACTTATCTCAATAGTAAGATGATTCTTTTCTATGTGAGGTATTGAGATAAGGCATAGTTTTGCTTGGAAGTAAATGCCATTCAATGTACAAAAACAATGAGGTGGGCAATTTTCCAGAAATAGGAAAGACAACCCCAGGGCAAGAGCCATAGGTTATCCTAGAATCCAAGAAAGATGAGCACATTTGCTCACTGAGTCAACAAGGGAGGTTCAAGCCAAACCTTAAATAGCTGGGGTAGGAAAATTAAAATTGGAAATCAGAAAGGGAATAGGGAGATATAAAGTACAATCTGATGGGTATTTTATACTACACTAAGGACAGTGAAAGGAAATCACTGAAGAGGCAAATTTGGGACAGAATACAAAGATCTAGACCATTCCATATGACGAATGAGAGTATCAGAGGCTATTTGGAACTTTGAAGAATTGTTTGGTAGATAAAAACCAAAGCAAATAACAAGAGAGTGTACTGGAGATTGAAGGATCGAGTATTTCAGAATTCTGGCTTACATGAGTGAAACACAGAAAGCAATTGTTTTCAAATGAGAAAGAGGAGAAAGAATACGTTGAGCACAGTCTAATTAGGCTCTACTAAGATGGAGTTTAGAATGTATATCCATATGGCCATGATGCAGAATGCACAGTAAAGTCTATAGTTCTGATGTGCAAATGAGAAACTTGGGTTGGCGATATAGGGATAGTAATCATCAGTGGGTGTAAGATTCTTTAAACCTAGCTATCACCCTCAGTAATTTAACAAAGAAGACAAACAGCAATGGAGTGCATTGCCAAGAGATTCCTAAGGACTTTCCACAGAGTCACCAGAATAGAAGTCTGCCAAGGAATGGAGAGCCAGCAGGAGACTGCAAAAGAAAAGTGTGTATTGTTTCACTAGGCAATCATGGGAGTCAGATGACACAGATCATGATAAAATGTCCCTGTTATCACCGTGTTTTAGGTAAACCAGAAAAGGTAGCTTCTGCATGGAGGGGCAATTTTCTATAGCAGGGCAAGAGTCAAAGTGGACAAAGCCAAGACTATGCAATTCTACCATTCAAAAGTGATAGAGAACAGGGATGATGAGGTCATGGGTTTGAGCAGTATTAAAACCTGATGGGAAGGTGATACCAGAGGAGAGGTTAGATCTAGAGGACAAATGGGAATGTATAATTAAAGGATAAGAAATCCTGGATGCTGTGTGATCAAGAAAGTCTATTTCCTTCTATAAGAAAAAAGGCATATGTTCCCTCACACTACAGAAAATGGTTATTTGGGTAGAGATTTTATTGGTGGCAATGAAGTGACTGGAGGCCTTTTCCCAAAGTCCTATCCTAGGAACCTTTTATACTCCAAATAGCCTTGTGACCTTGGACAAGTTTTACAATCGCTCTGGTTTTTCCTTTCCACATCTGTAAAATTGCAACATCAATCATCTAAACCTAATTGAGTCATTGAATAAAGTGGAGTAGCCTTTCTACAATTTTCGCTCTAAGTGCCTAACATAGCATAGGCACCAGATACTAGAAGCCATTGTTAAATGCTGGCTCAGGAGCTGATTCTTTCATACACATTGACTAGCTATCCATCCATTCCTCACTCTTCCAACCCGCAGATCCTCTCTGGGCACCTCCCTCACTCAGTCTGGTGATGACTACTCTGAGCTGAACCTCAGTTTGCCTTAGTTCAGAACGACTGGCATTTTATTCCATGCCTGAGTCTCTGTGTGGTCAAAGCAAATAAATTATTTCCAAATAAATCAGAATTAATTGTTTAACCCAGTTCATTCAGTCACCCGGTTTGCATAAGCCAACAGTAAACCAAGAGCAAGGCAAGTTACCACATGCTATCATATAGAAACCTGCCCATCCTCAGAGAGCACACATATGTGTGTCTTCAAGAAGACCAATGGGCTATTTGCCCAAACGATCAGCACAGGAAGTCCAGCCTGTATTTTCAGAGATTAAGGGTTGCACCATTCTCCATTTGAGCCTGAGGAAAATTAGTAACAGCAGGGAAATAAGCAGAAAACCTACTCATTTTCTCTGGTCACTTTCTCCTGTAGGGGAAGATCAATTGCCTTCTACATGATACTCAAGCGTGTTCCTTAGACCTAGTCTCAGAATCTGTCAAGGTTACTGAAACATGCTACCAATGCAGCTAGGTCGTCTTGCTCCCAAGCAAGTAAAGAAAAAGAAAAATTAAGAGCATGCTGGGATAAAGACAAAGTGGTCACCTTCCAAATCACAGTCACCTGGAGTCACTGTCAGCTGTCTCCATGTCTGCATCCATGCAAACACTCTGAGAGGAAAAATGGTACATTTTCTCCCCAAAATATTTCGTTTATTTTCATGTTAGAAAAAAAAGCATGTGATTTATTAGTCCATTTAAAAGCCATTAAAGATCTACTTGCTTTGATTAAATGGCACCATTTTAAAGGTTAATCAGTGTCATTTTTTATATTTAAAACTTAAAGGTACGGTGCTTCTTCCTTACTGAAAATTAGTATAAAAGAACAGAATGGGAGCAGTCCTTGAAATGCATGCTTGTGAAAGTGTGGAGTAAACATGGTGTGAATCATTTACTGGTTAGATCCTATGGGTCAGTACACCACTAATCATATACATTTTTCTTACTTCCAACAAGTACAAGGTCAATGTGAGTGTCCCATTCACGTTTCCTCTGTGCATCTACAGGGCAAGCTGCCTAACCATCCTGTTCTTCTGCTCACCACCCTATTTCTGCAAAGCTATTCATATTGCTAACTCTCTGCCACCAAAGCATTTTGAAAAGTTTGATCAAACATCACTTTTATTCATGAATTCTTTATTTTCCTTTTATTTCCTATTTTATGTTTTTTTTTTTAATTTTTACATGACATCTAACATGTGAATATATTTTGGTAAGCCATATTGAAAAGCGACTTGGGAAGTCACGAGAGAAGCATCGTAGGTTCTGAGTTATCCCCCAGCTAAAAAGAGGCTAGTTTTGAATATATGAGGCCTTCTTTTATTAAAAGAAGTAGAAAAAAATAAAATGAAGAGGAGGACAATTTATTACTATCTCTGTCTTTTGTCCTTCATGTCCCATTTGAATATCCTACAAGCAATTTAGCTCATCTTGGCCTATGCACAATAATTATAGTTTTAAAATAAAGTATACATTATAGATAGGCACTGTACCTTGGTGTGGGGGGGGTTGGAAATTAAGAATTATAATGAAAAGTCCAAATAAGTCAAGCAAATATTAACTAACAGATTTAAAATATATGTAAGATAATTATGAACAGGCATTCCAAAGTAATCCTGCTACTTGAGGTAACTCTGAACTCATTAGGTGATAGAGAGGGGTTCCCTTGGGCCTTTCCCTAGTCTAATCTTCAACCCTGAAAGTCTACTTTAAAGAGAACATTTCCCCCTTTGTCTACATAGCCTACAGTTTCTTCACTGGTTTCTAACATCATTATAGATGAGAATTAATTATGAGATTCTTTTGTCATCACTTGGTTTTACTTTTCTAAAACAGCCTCATGAATACTGCACCTCCACTATTGCTGGCTAACTTATATATGCTTCATTACCAGAAAAAGGACAAAGACCCTCTACATTAAACCCTCTGTACAGCATTTTGATGGTGTTATGCCTAGTGACTTTGCCACAGAGAGAAGAATTCAATAAGAAATTTAGGGGAAAATTTAGATGAATTTAATCTGTACTCATGAATAATTATTTGGCTATGATTCCCTTGTTTACCAAGTAATTATGGTTTTAAAATCTGTTTGGGTTAGCATTTAGCATTTCTCCATCCAAGGGAATCATAACATAGATGGAATATCTATCAGCCTATTCTTGTGAGCTAAAGTAATTAAATTTTTTTTTATTATTCTCTGTATGATAGTAACCTATAATAAATTTGGAATGAGTTGTTTAAATCTTGACTCTAAACACAGTGACCTGCTTCTCTACATGAAGGAAGGAAGACTTGAAGACTTTTAAAAAACACTTTAATGAAAACCCTTGATTTCATTACATCATTCAGCATGAAGCCAACCACAAGATTATGTATGGGATGTTATCATATTAAACAAGCATAGAGGAAAGAAAGTAGATATGCAATACAGGGGAGTGACACTTTATGGGTGTGACATGGGTTAAGATGCCATGCCATTTTGTCCTGATTTGTTCAGAAAACCCACAGCTCTAAATATGTGCTGCTTCTCATTATTCTATATACCCTGCAACTATTACAAAATTAGCACTGCTAAACAAAATGGCACTTTCTGGTACCTTTCATCTTGTGTCACTGTCTAAACTGGGGGTGATACCAAAAGAAAATAACTTCCAGAAATCCAAGGAAATGAAGGCTCTGAGCTAGACGTCTGACAACATGAGTGACTGTTCCAATGGATATGTTATGACTTCTTCTCCTTTGAAAATATCATTGCATCTGTTTCCATGTCAAGTGGGACAGTAGAGCACAGACAGGGCTTCTGAAAGGTACTGCGAAGACCTTTTTTGTTATTGTTTAAGAACCACAATGTGGAAACTACAGAATTACATGGTAACTGTTGACCTTGTAATTACACTGTAAGTACCTGTAGTGACAAGATAAATACATAGTGATTTCAGTCTTTTAAGCTATAGGGCTACCATGTGACCCTAACAATGTAAGCTACATAGTAATTTATTTGTAGAGTAAATAGTGCTTAGCCATAAGTAATACCCACCCATGTGTGTGGATGTTACACAGAATTGTAGAAATGGAGCTGATCAGTGTTCCCAGGCATTTTTGCTAACTGACATGAATCTCATATGTAGTCATGGCTTGTACATTAGGGGCCTTCACTACATTTTCTTTTAAATGTCTGCTTCCTGCACCTAGAGTCATAAGTGACTTATTTCTACTGATAACTACTTTTCATTACAGTAATATGAACTCAAGTTTCTTAGCTTGGAGTTTTCCTGTCCTCAGGAATATTTTTCTTTACAAGGCCAATGAGGGAATAAATATATGTACATCAAACTGTACTTATTTCAGTAAGTCATTAGGTGAAAATCTTCCTATGAGTCTGTAATAGGAAGTTGTAAAGAATTTTCTAAGACAAGTATTACATTTAATGTAAACAATAATGTTCAGCCTTAACACTTGTTGGGTAATTATTAAGCCCTAGGACACTGTGATAATTATCCCTAATTTTGCTGTGTCTGCTCATATTTGGATTTCAAAGTATTCTGTGCCTTCTGACAGCTTGGTTTTTAACAAAGGAGTACTGTGAATTGAGGTAATTTACTCCTTCAAAAATACTGTTTTCTGCATTCTCTCCACTGTCAGAATCTGTTGGGAAGACTGTGGGGTCCAATCACCTCTCTCCTATGAGAGGCAACTGAACAATTCTCTTCAATCCCTTAAGTCATAATAATATTCTGCACAGAATAGAGTAGGACTAAACTAAAGTCCTAGTAGAGAGGACCAGGAAGGTATGTTGACAGATGTGTTTCTCGGTGAGGGGACAGGTTGTGAAAAGCCTAGGGATAAAGGACACAATGGGAAACATGAAAGTCATCACTGCTAGTGGTTTAAAGGAGCGTGACAAAAGAAGGCCAGCAGTTATTACTTTCTAAACAGACCCTTGGCTAGATACCATGTCTCCCAAGCACCTACCCGTATGCAAATGAATAGAAGAGCGATAGTGAGTTATATGGTAAGTCCTGCTTGAGAAACAAAAACGCAGGCGGAACAAAGCTTATATAACATCATGAGCCACAGAAAACAGAGGTTTGGTGCTTATGAAGTATGGTAGCAACATGATTTAAGAAGAAAAGGAAATGGTGAACACAGGTCATCTGGATATGCAAATTAAAAGACTCCCAGGTAAGAGGTAAAAACTGCGGTCTCAGAATGGCTCTGAAGAATCATGGTTATGGCTGGTGGAATCTGTTTGGGAATCACCAAGTGTTCTCTCCTGGGTCTCTTGCTCATATTCCTTGGCTAATGGGGTTCTAAAGGAATCTTTTCAGTGGACTTCTTGTGAAAGTTCTGTCTTCAGTCTGATAACGTACATTTATAAGTAGCTCAGGCTGCTCTAGATGTTCACCACGTAGACTCAGGTTGACGTCACAAGTGAAACAAAGCCACATGACTACTGATACTATAAAGTGCAAACACTAAAAATTTAACCCCCCCCCCCAAGAAATGTCATGTCGTGTCTGCATGAAACATTCTAGACTGTTCAGTATCTCTACTTACTCATTTTGTGACAAATTCTAGTGTAGACAGAGGTAGATAAAGCATTTGCACTGAGGGAAACAGTCTAGAGTGGCTAACTAGTCATGGATTAACAATGAAGCTCTAATTGGACAAGCGCTTACATAATATCATAGACCAAAGATCTGAAGTCTTGTGGAAGGAAGTTTGTCAGCCTAAAGGTAGTTCCAGCTCAGGAGACACATCAAAGTCTCCCTGTCTAAAACATTGAGCCACCCAGTAAAGAAGTCATTGCCCCTACCCTGCTGCAGTTTTTCTGGGGATCCATTCTCTAGTCCCCACCCACCCTCGCCCCCAGCGCATGCAGTTTTTTCCAAATGGTGTATTTGTCCTGTTGACAAAAGTTTGGCAGTGAACCTCATACACAGGCTTTTATATATGAACTATGTAAAGAGCTTAAGGACAGCTAAATTGAGAGTCTCTTAGCACATCAGGTTGTATGATTAAGGAGAATAGGGAATAAATTGCAAAAGGCAAACGTGTTTGGATTCAAATGTCATCTTTGCCTATCCAGCATTTATTTTTATTTCTTCTGCAACCAGGAGTGTTAACTTTCCAGGAAAACTCAACCTCTCTCAGGGAAGAGCCAAGACAAATGATTTATTTTAAAGGTGTGATTTTCCTTGAGGCTGTAATCTTATCATTTGGAATAAATGATGTGTTGAAGAAAAATAATTTTTAAAAATTCCCAACTGCCTTGGAGTGTATTAGTTTTTCACTAGGACTTCAGCCTGAATCACAGAGTAAATCATGTGGCTACCATACACCTAACCCTTTTCCCCTGGAAAAACCCTTATGTTACCATTGTGGAAACTCTATTTGCATCGTCCCTGGGGCAGAACTTCGATCACTTAGGGAAAGCCATCAAACTTAGATTTCCCTGAAAATGGATGATGAAGGTACAGGTCAGATTCTTCTCCTCCTTTACTAGGGTGCACTGGCTCTCAAAACTAGTGAGGTTCTGTTGTTACTCAACATAGTCACCTATACCTACCAAGTAATTGAATTTCCTGACTTTAGTCCATGTCCTTCGCATGTGGCAGATCATATCTAATCACATTCATTTTTTTCCATAAATACAGTAAAACATGGATCTGTTCCTTTACTTGTCTCATATTAAGAGATGTGCATACATCTTTGTTCCCTTTTCCTTGTGCTTTTGAGTTTGAGTGGCTAATGTGTGTTTTCGGTGCTTACATTTCTCATTGTATTTGAAGTGTAAACAACCATCGGGTGAACTCGTTTTTCTCATTGGTCATGTGATATCAAGCTTCCCCTAAAAACGATAGTTTGCTTTTTCACCCAATCTTTCTTGCCTCTTCTTTCACCCTTATAAACTCTGCCGTTGTTGGTTGTTGAGAAGGAGAGGTGGAGAATGCCTGGAAGTGACACTGACCTAAGGGTTAGTATTAGGCAGCCCCTTAGATTTTCTCAATCCTGCAACTTTACTTCTCTGAACTTTTATTTTTAATGATATTCAGGATTAAAAAAAAAAAAAAAAGCTGAAATGCCAACACCATATTGGAAGACAAATTTACATTTCATTCCCAACACTGTAGTTTAATAAGACTTTCTTGGTGTTATGGGTACTTAATTATGCTTGAAGCACAGGTGGAGTTAAACATTGTTCCACACAGAGGAGTGCATTTTAAAGGGTTCTTTGGTCCTTTGAAAGAGCATTGTCTCCTAAAAATATTTCAAGTATGCAATGTCTAAAATATTCTTTGGAAAACAGTAAGTTGCTTTCCTTACATTTCACTCTGCATAAGGAAAATAAACTCTCGTTAAAGTTGACTTAATTCCTAGGTTCCTAGATCATCAGCATCAAAAATATTTCTTCTTCATGACCCAGCTATGTTGATGTTATCATAGGAACCGAGAACATCTAGCTTATATCATAAGCCAATACATGGGTTTTCTCACAATTTTTCCTAAGTAAATATTTCCTTTTTACAGAACTCCAAGTTTGTAATCATTTTTATTATTTCTTATATCCAACCAAATCTTATTTATTAGATGATTTCACAGCTCGGTTTACTGTCTTTTATTTAGAATTATTCAGTGCTGCCACCTCCTCCAGACTTGACACCATTTAAAGTGCCACTATAAAAGATAGTTCAGTGTAGGTAAGAGCACTTGCTATACAAACCCATGGAACTGAGTTCAAATCACTAGCATCCATTTAAAAACCAAGGCATGGCACCGTTGCCTGTAACCTCGGCATTGGAGGGTGGAGTCAGGCAAATACCAGGAGCTTCTTGGCTGGCCAGCCTAGTCAAAATAGCAAGCTTCAGGTCCATTAAAATGATACAATCTCAAAGAAATAGGAGAACAGTAGAGCAAGATTCCGCATGCATGCACCCACATGAGCACATGCACATACATGCATACAACACATACACACACCCCACACAAACTTAAAAACCCAAATTTGTCCATTGCAACTCTCCAGGTTATGTGTTATTTTGCACACCTGATAGCTCAGCCCATTCCAGGCCTCACATCAGGCCCCTTACTTCGTTATCCCAGGCTGGTACTTTCAATGTGATTTCCCCTTTTCTCCTGTTCCTACCCAGTAAGGACTGCCATCATGTGTTACCTTTGACCAAGATGAAAGCAGGTTCACCAGGGTCCGTTGCTTCTGTGATCATCTTCATTTGATTTTTATGACACAGATATATGGTGTGATGAATATAAACTATTAATTTTCTAATAACTTTGTGCGAAGGAGTTAACAGGCCACTTGTCCTCTGCATAGGCAGCATCTCAACTGTGCTTGGATGTATGAATAAATAGCCTAAAATTTTAGAGAAGGTGTTTGAATGTGCTGATTAAGTGACCACACCCCCTTGCTCCTGAATACATTTAGGTTGGTGTTTCTATTTAATCTGGTTTTATCCCTAGTACTTTATGTGTGAAGAGCCTGGCAGTGCCTATTCACAAACACTTCCTCCACAAGTCATTCCTGTTGGGTTAAAATGAGCAATTCTTCCAACCACTGAACACAGCATGCTCTTTGCTTACCTTGCATGTTAAAGCCTCATTGTTTTAAATGCTTGTATAACCAATCTTTGATATTTTCAGTCCTTCAGTTATATTTTTCTTTAATTAATAAAAGTAATCATTTAGGTCAGTTTGAGCATTCTTTAGACTGTGATAGATTCTACTCATTTGTTGATTTGAGGATATTAAGCTAGACTTCATTCCTGCAAAAATCTCACCTGATCCTTGAATTGCTCTGTTAATACTTCATTGTGTGTGTTTGTTTTGGCACCTGTTTGTCTGCGTGGTTTCCTTTTATACAACAGCTCCTGCATGTGAGACAAGTGTTCTGTCACCAAACTGTCCCCAAACCACATCTCTTTTTTAGTGATTTCTCTGGTTTTTGTATCAGGAAAATGATAACTTCTAAAGCAAACCAAGAAGCGTCCCATCTGTATTTATTTCTTTAAAGAGATTGCGGAGAGAATTCACATTTCTTCCCTAAGTGGTTTGTGGAATCCACCAGTGAGCCTGTCCATGGTTAGTCATTTAATCTCTTAAATGAATACAGACCAGTTCAAACTGTTTATTTCTTCGCTTGTAAGTTTGGTGGGTCATCTTTAGTGGAAATGGTATACTTCATCTGTGTTTTCAGACTTTCTGGATCTTGCATGTCTATAGTTTTGTGGTTTTAGCTTCATATTATATTCCTCTTCACTGACGCCCTTTTCCTCCTTTCTCATAATTAGCAGTTTGTATCTATTCTTTTCCTTTCTCACTAGGGCTACAAAGCAAATTAATTTCAGTGATTTTTTTTCCAAGCAAACCACTTTTATGTTGCTGAATTTCTCTATTGATAACATTTCATTCGCAATGTCCCACCCCCCCTTCTGCTGATTTTGAATTTATTTATCATTCTCTCAGTTTTTCTAAAGCAATAGAGTGCTTCGTTCTTGTCTTTTCTAACACACACAGTCAATGCTATAAATTTCACTCTAAGTCCAGATCATGATAGATGCCATAAACTTTAATAGTTTAAAAACATTCTATGATTGATTTCCAGCTAAACTTTTCTGTTTGAGGTGAATTGTTGTGTGATTTCTGTTGTCTTAAATGTGTTCAGGTATGCTTCAAGGTCCAAAATGTAGCCTGCCCTAGAGAATGTAGAAAGAGGGTTTGTAAAATAAATAAATAAATAAATGTGTAATTCATTCTCATTGGATGAAGAAGTTTGTTAACATTCAACATTCACGTCAGTTGTTGAGACACTGTTGAACTCAACCACATTTTTGATGACTACTCATGACCACCTTTGGTGCAGTCTACTAATATCTATCTTTTAACTTATATGTTTTTTCCTTTATCTTTGGACAATCAGTGATGAGCTGGGCAACTATCCCCAATGCTCCTTTATCAGTGACATATTTGTCTCCACTCTCCCTACCTTTCGAAGTTTTAACTGAACATTCTGTATTTCATTCATCACCTTTGTTATATGACAAGGTCTACTTTCTTTACTGGTGACTGTCCTTAACATAAAAATATACATTTACAATTAAACCAAGTTCACTTTCAAATAATACTGCTTTGCATACCTCTTATGAAAAACGCAAGCAAAAATACCCCAGTATTTAAATACAAACATGCTTATGTGCACCCACATAAACACTTGAGTATTAACGCACAAATGCAATACTTTGCATAATTGCTTTGTTAGACCAATTAGGAATAAAGATACAATATTGTATAGAATATCCTCACTCTGATGCTTCCTCTTCTTACATAGCTTGGCTGCTGACCTATGTCAGCTTAGCTCTCTCTGCTGAATTTATGTTAGAATTTCTTACTAGTCCATTCCTGGAAAGAAAAGACCATACATTTTGCTTATCTGATGAACTCTTCATTTCTCCTTGACTTTGATGGATAGTTTCACAGAGCGTAGAATTCTAGGTTGGTAGGTTTATCTCTCTCAACACTTTATATTTTCAAGCTTTCTTGCTTGAAAGGCATGCTGGTGAGTTTTTTGCCAATTTGACAAAATGGAAGGTCATCTGGGAAGAAGGCGCTTCAATATATGAAATGCTTCCATTCAACTGGCTCGTGGGCGAGTTTGTGGGCATTTTTCTTGCTTGATGATTGAAGTGGGAAGGCCCAATCTACTGTAAGCCGTGCCTGCCCTGGGCAGGTGATCTGGGGAGTATAAAAAAAATCAGGCTGAACATTCACAGGAAAGCAGGCCAGTAAGCACCACCATTTTGTGGTCTCTGGTTCAGTTCCTGCCTCCAGATTTCTACCATGAGTTTCTGCCTCACTTCCCTTCAGCTTCCCAGAACTGTAAGCTTTAAACTTAAATTAACCCTTTCCTCCTCCCCAAGTTGCTATTTGGTCCTGACATTTTATCTCAAAATTAGAAAGCAAACTAGGACAGATGAAGTCTGTTTTTGGCTGTTACTTTTTCATTTGACCCTATGTATATGACGACAAAAAAAAAAGGTCTCTGGTTTTGTTCAATATTATTTATTCATTTAAAATTCTTTTTTTTTTTTTTTTTTTTTTGGTCCTGAGGAATGATACTTGCGTTTCCACATGTACAGTCAAACTCTACTGAGCTACACTACAACCCCTGAATTTTAAAATTTTTACTCTTTCTGTCCTTATATTTGAGCGTGGTATGTCCATATTTATGCTTCCATTTTTATTATTTTCCATTCATTCTAATTGTTATACTCTCAGCTTCCCAGTGGCTTGGTGACTATCATTGATTAAGGACAATTTTCAATCACAATTTCTTCAGATAATTTCAGGTCCTGCTTGCAGGCACACTGCCCCTGTAAAATCTTTAGAATTAGCTGCACTGGGCTTGAAGTTCTGTTTCAATTAAGGGTTCAGGTCTTCTCAATGGTGTTCTTCATTTCTGATATATTAGTCCTCGCTTGTTTCTTTTATACTCTTCCTTAGCTTTTAATATTTCTGCTTATATTACCGCCTATATGTTCAAGAGTCTAGTTTTCCTATTGATTCTTTAAACTTCTTGGTCACAGTGTTTAAAAAAAAATCCTAGCCTGATCATTCTACCATGTTCCAACAATTATTGTGCCTTGTCATTTTGTGGTTTAAAGGCCAGTATGACATTCTGGCTAACCAAGCTGATGCACCTGGCCTTTTGGTAATGTAGTGAGGAGTGAGACAATGTACTAAAGAGTAGAAGAAAAAATTAGTCTTGTATGCTTGGACTCAAACTTGACCTTGCTTCTTTGGGATCCTTTCCTGCAAGGCTGGCGGGGACTGGACTTGGGCTCCTCCTTCCCCATATATAAGTCTAGAGGGAGCTGGAGTGGATGTTTCTCTTCCTGCAGGTGGATCAATTTCTCATACATTCTCTACAGGTGAGACTTTGGGTAAATGGCTTCTCCTGAGGGCAGATCTTGCTAACAACAGGCTGCTGTTGTATGCTTCAAACTGTTTCTCTCTTCCATTCCCCTGGCAGACGTATAGAGTAGTTTGCTTTGTTAAGAACTGGCTGAACTTCTGGAATGAAACTCACAAAAATATGGATGATCCCACTTGGTTCCTCCCGAAGTTGTTAACTGAGCCAGTGGTTTATCTGTTACTCCTCAAGGATTTGAACCTCAGCCCTCTATTCCCAGAGATTTCTGTTCCACTAAGTCTAAATATTCTTTATTTACCCATTTTTAAATTGTTTAGGGACAGTGGTTTTGACTCCTGCTTTTAAATCCCTCACCTATTAAGAAAAATAAAAATAGGTGCTATTTCAGCCAACCCACCTATTATTTCTTGTTCTGAAAGAGGAGTGATTTCTGTATTCTTTGTAAGGAAGTCCAAAAAAAAGAGATTCCACCTGAAAAGTTTGTGAAGTCTGTGTTTGTTTTAGTACCTTTCTCCAAACAGAGAAAGCCACAGCATCTTTGTATTTATTCTGTTTCCTGAGTTTCAAAAGATAGACTCCAAAATTATAAACATAGGTCAACAAAATAATGAGAGTGAATAACGGTTACACTAATATGATCTCCTTTGGAGAGATATGTGCATGGTTTGACACAGAAAATGTGGCAAAATATGGAGCCAAGATACTTCTGTGGCTCCATCTTAAGATGTAAGCTGTTTGAGGACATAAAATTAAAATAATAGAGTTGTATATATAAATGACACCTTATAAATAATCCATGAAATGACCAGTTGATTAACTCATTGTCCATTCTGAAAGTCAATCTGCAGAAAAGTTGACCAGAAGGACAAATTATGACCCTTTTAAGCTACAGTAATTAAAATTCATTAACAGAAACAAATATTTAAAGAGTTACTGGCATTAGGTATGCCCTCTCTGTTAGGAGGAACCCCATGTGGCCTTTCTTTCTAGACACTTAAAACAATGTAATTTTATAAATCATAACGTGCTGAGGAAACTAGGAAAATATTTTTACTACTCAAGGGATAGAGGAGAACTTCTTTCTAGAATATGGATACTACATTATTTGAGCCCAGCTGCATAATAAACAGAATTATTAGGTAAGTCTCTTGCCCTAAGGGCATTAGAATTTCACTAGTACATTAATGGTATTGTGAACTAGGAAAGTCTGCAAGCATCTGGATATGTATATATGGCAGTCAAGAAGATAAAGTAGAATTCTCTCATTATTATTAAAACACAAAATATTATAAAAAAAATGTACCTTGTTTAAATAAAATAATATTAAAAATCAGGTTGTAAGTATTTTTAAATATGTTGATTATTAAAACACCAAATTATAGACTCACTTTGGAATCCATTGTAAACATTTCAATAGAAGGTTGACAAACATGATAAATGTTTCTGTCTAACCTTTCGCACTTATTTTACCATCATGTTGTACTGGTACTTAGTGCTATACTAAACTATTCTTAACAATTCCCATATTGACTGCTTTTGCTACATTTCAGGGAGGTAGTAAAAAGCATCCTTATAGTAAATATTATGAACATTGTCCACATATATAAACATACATACCTATGTATGCCCTAAAGAACTTCAGAGTTAAAAATAACAACAGCCACATGTGAGAATCGATAAGACGTCTTTTATGCAAGTATTCAAAGTCCTTGGGGATAGTTAAAGGGTCAGGATTATTTTTCTCACTTTTTTCGTAAACTAACAGAATATTTCTGCATAGAATGTATTTATCTGGAAACTTTGTCAATAAATTCATCTTGGCTAGGTTTTGTAGAAAACACATACTAAACTTCTTATCACATATATTTTGATCATGGTTTTATGAGTAGAATTCTTTTACTGCCTTGACTATGGAATTAGTGTTCATCAATGCTGTTCAATAGTAAAATAATTTCATGTAAACATAGAACGTCTAGAACGAATACAAATATGACCTGTATTGTATACTCAAAATTTCTATTAGCTACAATCAAAATGAAAAGAAATTAGAAATTTATGAAAAATACATTTTATTAAAATGAAGACATGAATATGCTTAATTTCAACATGTCAGTAGAGAAATTATTAGTCAAAGCTGCCTGAGCTAAATCTTGTTTTCCTAGGAGAGTAGATTATCTTGCTTCCATTTCTTACTTTCTCAAAATACCCTAATGTACCAAGTATGTGTGTGTTTGTATATTGTGTGTGTTGTTGTGTATTGTGTGTGTTCATTACAAATTGTTTGTTCATAGAAATGACTGACTTCCTTGTATTCACTGAGTTCAAACTAAGAGTATCTTCCAGCCAGGCCAGCATTATATCCTGTGCTCAGATCCCAACAACTTGATGTCAGACCATTTCTTTGACCAGTTGTGGAATACTTAATGCAATTTATAACTGATACAGACAGTTTAACAGTCATAACTTAGTTGACCTCCTCTTTTCATTGGAAACATTTGAGTGGGTTCTACGCTCAGGAATTGGTGAAACACTTTTGAGTGGGAGAAAGACACATAGAGAAGTCGTCAGAATACCCAGGGCAGTTTTCTCATTGAAGCAATTGATTATCACATCTGCAGAAGTAACAAATGGTAATAAAACTGAGAGGAAACAATAAACTATATTGTTTCAAGAGGATTCTCCATCTTTCTGGAGGCAGGTGACTTTGCACGCTTCCTCCTGGAAGCAAATGCAAACTGAATTTTTGTGTTAAATGTGTTTACTTTTGCACCAAAACAGTAACACGGGCAGTGTGTTTCAATTAAAAAGAACCCTGGAGCAAAAATGTGTTCCAGTCAGGGGTAGAAGCAGTGTATCATTATCTCGTAGGCACAGCAGTGGAGATAATGAACAGTTAAGAACACTGGACAATGGGACGTGAAGGATGTCTTGTCACAAAAGTGTCAATAGAAACCCAGCTCACTTTTCCTTAGTAGATGTTACAAAATTGCAGGGATGTACAGAACAACCGAGAAAAGATTGGAATAAAAGTGGCTTTGTGGCACTTAGTATTTTTAAGACTGATTTAATATTTGCCACTGCTACCAAAGCCTTAAAGCAGGGAGTTTGATGTTTGTTTAATTCTGATTCTGTGAGTGGGTCATTGGGTTTCTCTGCTGTTAGCTTGACATTGAAACAGATTCTTCTAATATTCCTTCCCTGCTTTGGTGATATTTTGGTTATTATTATTCTTTGGTACAGAATGTAAGATTTGAATTTCTGGGTTTTTTTTTTTTAGAGAGATAATGAAGACAATTAATATATTATAGAAGTGTTAACAGTACATTGAGTTTAGATAAAATGAATTGCTACTGGACTGAGCTGAACTGTGAGGATCCCTGTAAACAAAATTGGACAGCGATGTGGCCAGAAAGAAACAAAAAACAATCAGGACGCTCTTTGAATGAGAAACTTGCTGTAACACAGGCCAAATGTGTTCTTCCTCTGGAAAGCTGGAGATCACAAGTGTTGGTGATTTTTTTGTTTGTTTTGTCTTGTTTTTTTCTTACATTTTTGAAATGTTCACACATATAGGAGATAATCTAGGGATAAAATGAACTTAAACCTGAGATTTATTTATTCATTCTCCATCTATATCTTGTACACAGACCTAAATATTATTTTGAACCCGTGTCTTGCTTATTTCCTGTAAGGCACCCATCTAGTGCCAAGCATTAAGTGCATAAACTATGAGCATTTTATGCATTAAAGAAAGAATAATAAGGAAGGCTGTCACCCCAAGCCATGTTGCTAAATTGCAGTATTATAAACAGCGCCCACAGAGTTGTCAAACTGTCGTTTGAAAATTGGTCTGATAGCATTAAACACATAGACCTTACTCTTGAGAACCTTTTCTTCGTAAGACCCAAGCTTGAAATTGTTATTGAATTCCCTGCCTGAATCTTGTTAATACTTTTAGACTTGAAGCAAGATGAGTCAGGATGGGACATAGATGCTTCTTCTCCTCCTCCTCTTCCTCCTCCTCCTCCATCATCTCCTCCTTCATCATCTCCTCCTCCTTCATCATCTCCTCCTCCATCTCCTTCTCCTTCATCATCTTTCTCCTTCATCATCTCCTCCTCCTTCCCCTCCTTTTCCTTCTTTGTTATTGTCTTCTTCATCTTCACCTTCTTCGTCTCCTCTTTCTCTTTCTTCTCTTTTGCTCATGTCCTCCTTGACTTTGTTTAGTTGTTTACTAATTATTAATGTATTAAAGTTAGACCCAGCAATCACAATTATTCTTACTGTGTTTTAGCATGTAAGAGATAAAAATTAAGGTAATTTTTGTTCCACAAACTCAAAATTCAGATGCTGATTGTGCCTTTCCTTTGGAGATATGCTAATGTCTGCTCTATCTGGACTAGTCTCCACTCTGAAAATGAATCAGCTCTGATAATAGCCATAGAGTTATACACATTGAAACATATTTAATAGCGTATGTGTTCATACACTGAAAGCTTTGCATACTTAGAATTGTAGATTAGAATGCAACTTTTTCTCCCTATTAAATGCCAGCCGGGCAAGTTGCATTAATGACCGTGGTTATGTTTGAATGTAAATGGGGACATCTGGCGATATCAGGAGATCAAACGTTGGGAGTCTGCATGATGACTCTCATCTGTTTGTCGCCCAGCAGGTGTAATGGATGGCAGGCATGTGGGCTCTTTGCCCAAGTTAATGTACAGACCTAACCTATGCTGGGGAGAGGCTTCCTCTGCAGGTTTGAAGGATTACAGCTCAGGATACATGGGTGGGGGGCCAAGAGAGGGCAGGGCAGGTGAAGTGAACACTTCCCAAAAGCACTGGTCCTTTAGTTTTTAGTTAGTGGTTTTATTGTTGTTATTGTTTTTTTGTTTTTTTTTGTTTTTTTTTAAATTAAATCTCCGTTTTCTAGCCTAGAGGCATTTTCCTTGTCTCATTTCAACAAACTTCCACAGCCCAATTTGTTATTCAAAAATTTATGGAAAATGTATGTTAAAGTGAAAAGGGTACATTGTGCAGAAAAGAGAAGCAGCTTGTAAGCATATCATTATGCACGAGCCGTGGGGCCTGCAGATGGCTCTTCTTCTCAAAATCGAGAGTGGTGCCAAAAGCTGAACTCTAAATACATTTAAATCACATATCTTTACTTAAAAATGGAGTATTTTGGAAGGAAAAGCAGATGATATTTAAGTACACAAGTGGTATTCTTTTGTTCCTCATATAATAGAGCCCTTTACAAAAGTCGTTGCCTCCTGAGTGTGCAGTAAGCCTTTGATTCCTTGAATTCCCCAGCGGATTTAGTCTCAGTGCACGGCTCATTCCTAATAGGATTAGCCATTGAGGTAGCACCTTGCTGTAGAAAAGCTCTTGAGTATCGTTGCCGTGATTAAAAATTAAGGGATTTGTTGTGATTACTATGTTCAATGCTAAAAGCAAACCTTTGTTTTGCACATTAGAAATAGTAACAAAAAATTATCATGACATATGGGCTTCTTATTTTAATTGAAAATAAATTTAGTTCTTAGACTGTGCCAATCTGTTAATTAATTAGAGGAAGGGTAGCAAAGGGATGAAGGCATTTGTTTGCTGCTTAATATAATGATTTTTCTGGAAATGTATTTTCATGTAGGCATGCTGGATTCTAATTTCAAGCATGGTTATATTTACTCTGAACGGAGAATTTATATTTTGAAGGGTACAGTTCACACTGGTGAGATTAACACAGTAAATAATGAGGTCGATTTTTGTTTTTACCTTTGAGCAAAATTCACATGGCTTCTTCTAGAACTTTATATCAAGAGAATTTTGACTCCGAGATTGGTTTTGAACAGATCATCCTAATTTTTATTGATATCATTAATTCTGACAGCAATGAGATTAAAATATACACTTGTTTGTATTTAAAATTTTTAAACATAACCTTTTATTTTAATATTCTAACAGCTTGATCCATTTAATGGTTACAGCTTTAGAAAGTATGAAAGTATAATTATATATATATGGCATTTGGTATCTGGGCTTTTTAGTTTTCAAAATACTGCAAGCACATGGGTATTTATTTTTCACATTTCTCAACCCCCTCCTCCATCCTTTTTTTTTTTTCCATGAAATATTTCACATAAATCCCTTCCAGTTCTAATAGTGTGTTTTTGACTTGGTTTATAGGATGAAAAAGAAGTTGTGTAGTGTGCATGTACATATGCAAACACATGGGTATACAAGGAACAAGTAGGGGAGAAATTAATTATAATTTGAAGAGGCACAATTGTATCTTTGCCCCTACTAGCTGTAAGTAAAAAACAGTACTGACTAAAAATGTGTTGATAAGTAAAATCTCCTGGGAGTCTCTGATCATGTGCAGATGGGAATCACTTACAGTTATTAGTAAATTGTTCATTTCAAAGTGAATGCTGATTATAAAAACCCCAATGTACATGCTTTAGAAGTCTGTGTGTGTGAACTAGACATTGACATTGATCCTATTAATTTTTTTGTGTGAAAAATTCTATAATTCTTTCTGTGAAATTTATTATAGAATATCTCTTGTTGCCGTCTGTTTAGAAATCAAATTATTTGTAGACTGAAAGCATTGTGTTCATTTGCTATACTTCTTTTTTTAAAAAAAAAAAAACCAAAAAACCAAAAAACTTTTCTGGCATCCTATTAGATTTAGAGGTGAGTCTATACTTTAAGGTCATCCTGCTCTTACTGTGAAGCTTTCACCAAGGACAATAGCTTGTTGACACACTATTTCAGGTAGTCGTACTAACTTTGTCCCTTTTCTGACCTGCTGGAATTACCCTTTATAAGTGGTAGGAATATGTATCATGCAGGGATGTATTGAATAATTTTATTCCCATAACACTGAATCATTATGAGGAACAACTAGAAACTCCTTTCAGGATAAAGTGAGCGATATTTCACTAAATTGTCTATTTATAGACATAGTTTAAATATGATAATTATTATGTTAAAGAACACAGGTATAGGAAGATGATACACAAGGGTCAACCTCTTCATGTAATTGATATTTTCATTACCCAGTTCCCCATCTGTCCTCATTAAAAAAATGCAGACAATTTCATACATCTCTGAATTATGAAATTAAAATCTCATTTTTACTAGTCTCTCAAGAACTAGTGAGATGTTCCAGAATGTTCTGATGCAAACCATCTTTTGGCAAATTCATTTTATTTTTCTTAATGATTTCAAATTTACTGAAAATGATCTATGGTCATTTTTTAAAGTCAAGATTATAATAATAAAAAATTCAGAGTTTCTGGTGATACCTATATGTTTCTATCAACTTATACTTAAAAATGTAGTTCTGTGCTTAAGTTATTCAATGAATAAATACAATCTTATATGATCGAGTAGTCACCTAATTGCACTTTAAGCCCCCATATGCATATTATTTTATATACTTTAGCAAAGACAAATGAACCTCCATTGTCTATTAATTAATTATAATTAGCAACTGATTTAGTGTTTTCTTTTGCATTCTTTTTCTATGTATCCCTATGAAACAAACATTATTCTAGGCATGCAGTACACAATTATTAGTTGAAGTTGAAGTGATTCTGTATAAAATTGGCCTCATATTTATTCATTCAGAAAATGAGCAGGGAGAGAGTGCATATTTTATACAACTACAGTAATTTCAGTATCAGATAACCCTTAAGCAAAATAAGATTTGACCCTTTCAAAATTGCTTAATGAATTGGTATTACACAGAATATCTTTTTAAACTTCTGTAGAATTTTCCCCTTCCCCCGAAGCCTTTAAACATAAGCTTTGGATCACAGACCCTGCATTTAAATGTTGAAAATATGATTGTGTTTTGATTGCTTTTGGTGCGTCTTTATGATAGAAGTCATGCATTCTAAGAAAAAGTATGCTAGCACTCGACAGCTTATTGTGGGTGCCTCTATGTGAGAGAGTGAGTTAAATTAATTGAAATGCTATCTTATGGAACTTCCACAATTTCATATAGCAAGGATGTATCTTCTTCAGCCAGAAGTGGGCTTGCAGGGAATAAACCTTATTATTTTGAGAATCTAGTTACTGACATTTTCAATATACTCTAAGCATACCTTTCCACTTTCCCAGGACTTCTTTGCAATGTTGGTTAGAGCTATTGAAGATGAGGCTTCGTTCATTAATCCCTAACATGTACACGATAGTTCTCTAATGTATTTGTCACAAACTCAGTGGTCCAACAGATGTAGAAGACAGCTGCAGGGTCTTCTGAATGATTTGAAAGCTATTCTTTGGGCTCCCTTCTCCTAATATCCAGTTCAGCTAGCTTGGGGACATGAATGCATTTCAAATAGCATTTGTAATGATGCCACTGTCTTGTTCTACTGTACAAAATTGGCCAGTGAAAGATACTAACAAGCAGGATCCTCACATAGTGGCAAGTGCAATGGTAGGTTTTGCACTGCACAAGGGGCACCCTCTCCTCATGGTTAAGGAAGTGAAATTCACTGAGCATGTCATTTTAGTAGAAAGAAGAAAACATCTGTTTTATATTGTTGGTATTTAGTAGCTTCACTGTTGGGACAGGATTCTAATGTGTCTATCAGATTGTTATTTGACAGTTGCATTTCAGGAGTGGGCTTCAAGCATCTGGGGCAGCCCTTAAACAACATAAGAACCTGGCTGTAAGCATGCACATTTCATGAATATATAGCCTGTGTTCATATGCATCACCAATCCAGAGAGGAGCTGACTCATAGAAATAGAATGCAAATTATTTGTTTTGTTTGAAAATTTTCTACCACATTGAAAATAATGGAGAGAAAACTGCTAGAGCTACCTCTTAATGTCTTTTCTCTTGTTGAAAATATAAACAGTATCTTTTCAATGTACAATAAGAGCAAAAATTTTACTGACATATTTATTCTAACTGTGTAAAATTAGGTATGTGTTGCAATGCATGCAGAGATAGAGTGGTCACATGTTTCGTATTCCACAGCCATACCTTGTTAAAGGTTACATACATGCTGCATGTTATACAGCATGGAACTGGAAATTGCATGCTGTCAGATACATAAGCACCAGTCGCTACATGTTTGTCAAAAAAAAAAATGAGTGAATTATAACAGTTGACAAGCTTCAACCTATCTAGACCAATTTTTCAGTGCTAAAAAATTATTTTAGATTCAGTCAAAATACCTCACTATAAGATTTCCATGTCAGGTAACAGAAAACTGGTTTTGTTTTTATTTCTTTGAAACTTAGGATATTTGATTTTGAATAAGGTTTCAGCTCCCAAGTAGTTACGTGGATATACTCAGGCAAAATGGCCTGAGTATATTACAAGATTCATCTAGTGGTACTTTTCTGTTGCATTTTCTTCCACAGTGTGAAATGAAACTCATATGATCATATTTTTATGTCTGTGAAATCTTTATTTTTATTCATTAGAAAGAAACCAATTAATTTGCATTCACTAATCTCCCATTCTTCACATTGTAATACCATTCTCTTTATATCTGAAGGGAAAAAAAGTTAATACTTTCTTTAAGCCTATAAACTTAATTTCCATTAAGGGAACGGGTAGTTTGAATGAAGATAACAGTATCTTGCAAGTTTTATTCCTATTGTTTGGCTTTTACAAAAATAGTCTGGTCTTTATCATTTCCATTTTTGGCATTCATGTAAAATATGAAGTCTGCTATTTCCTTTGTTTGTTTGTTTGTTTGTTTGTTTGTTTGTTTTTGTTTCTCTAACTTCTGTGTTTAATGGTAGAAAAATTGACGAAGTGTTGCAAACTGAGACATGCTCAAATTATTCCCCTAAAGCCAATCATGTTTAATTATTCCAAATTGCTTATTTTATAAGATTTTCAATCAGGATGTTTCAAGTTTTTAAATTTTTCTACAAATATTAAATAAAAAGTTGAAGTAATTTGAACAACTCTAAAGTGGCCCTAGATTAACTGCCATCAATAAAATGGAAAATACATCTCTGTTAGAGAAAAGGCTTCAGAGTAATCAATCATCAATGAATGGTATTGACCTAATTATGCACTGTTCCGTTTACGTCTGATACATTTCTGAAGAAGAGCGTATAAAAATGCTCAGAAACCTCAAGTCATCACTGTCTGAAATAGTTCTTCCTGGATTTACTTTCTCTTTACTATTCTGAACCATTTATGCTTTTTATGATGCTAGAAAGGGATATTTAAAAGTAGTCTTTGAAAACACAGAGATCAGATCAAAGTGTCATCACATAACCTCCCGTCGAGGAAATAGAACAGAAATTTGTTTCAGAAAACTAAAATTTAAATTTATTATCACTTAATGTATAGGTGTTTAGAATCAGTTCATATGTAAGTTCCAGCTGATAATCCTTTTTTGGTTTCTCTTTCTGTTCCTACCTCTCTTTCTCCCTTCCCTCCTCCCACCCTCCTTCTAATTGCTTTCTGAATCAGATTGTAGCAGAGGTTAGCCCACAGATCAGTATCTAGCTAGATTCCAGCTCCTGATGCTCCTGTCTTAGCCTCCCAGGTCCTGGATAAACCTGTCAGGCTTTATCTGACAATATTAGCACTGACAGAAATCTGGTATAAAAGAACATCCAGTGACCATTATGTCTCAGAGCATGTACCATTGTCACCAAATATTTGATTTGTACCATACAATGTTCAAAAAAGCCTTTTGGAATATAAGTTTTAGTTAAAAAATGTTACTATCTCATGCAATAAAATATGGGGTAATTTTTATTTTGACAGTGCAAAAATCAGTAGATTTTATATAGTTGTATTTCATTAATACAAAGAAGCAATAATGATAGTTAATGTTTATGATATATACGATTGTTATGTCACTATATACCTGTTATTTAGATGCTGTTATTGTTCTTTACATTACCCAAAGGATTATACCTGATCCAGAGACACACAATGGTTACATGTGTTTTGTCAGTTTTTCATCCTGATAGTTGAGCTGTGGGGTGAAGCTTCAGCCATCACAGTGAGCTGTTTGTACTGTGTATACTCATCAGGGACACTTTAATCTCACATTTTAGAAGCTGACTTCTAACTTTATAATCAACACCATTCAATAACAAAACAGTAGTATTTCCCTATTACCTAAAATTGAGTGGTCTGACTGTGATGTTTTTGATCACATTTTTCCCCCCTAGAGACAGAGTCCCCACTAGGACACTCAGGATAGACACCATTCATCACCTCCTGCCTCCATACCTTGTAAACTGGGATTGCAGGTGTTCACCACCATTTCTGGGGATTCTAAATTCATGTTTGAAATAAGTTGGTAATCCAGCTGAAGTAAGTGTATGACCCTACTGTAGCTTTTCAGTGATGGTGAGAGATTTGTCCGTGTCTTCAATGCTAGTGAGTAGGAAGGGAAACATCCCTGTTAAGTTCTTCCTTCTAGATTTATGATTTTTAGTATTTTAAACTATCAAAGTATTTTTTTAAGCAGAAGGGTTTGAGATAGTTCCTTGCTATGTAGCCAAGGATGGTCTCAGTTCATGACCATCTCTTGCATGCTGGGGTTAAAGGCATACACAACTATGTGTTGTGGTTCACAGTAATTTTCCATGCTGCCCAATAATGACTCTTCTTGAAAGTATTCTTAAAATTTTGTTTTGTAATAAAGTTGTTAAATTGTGCTCTTAATAGCATTAAAAAAACTAATATCAGGAGAGATTAAAGGATCAGAATGGTGCAAGTGAGTAAACAGGCATGCTTATAAGGACACCTAATTATTGCAAGATAGGATATAATTAAGTGCTAAAGTTGTTTGGAACAAAGACAATAAAGGATACAGAGTTTCTAAGGATGAAATCAAAGGACCATATTGTTATGTTGGATAATGATAGCAAACTTGAATTTTGAAAAATCAAACAAAATTAAAACCATAGCAATTAAAACCTTCACACAAGGTCTATAATTCTGTCTAGCCTTGGCAGTTTGTCTTTTAAAGGCATATTGCATTTATTAGGTATTTGCAAATTTATTATCCCAATGTACTGATGCACTGACATGTAAGTTAGTAAGGAAGGAATATTTGTTGTGTAGACTAAGATACTTCCTCTCAGTACTACTCAATTTTATGCAATGGGTATTTTGGTTCCATAATGAAGAGAAGATTGAGGCTCAATGTATCCCTGGAACCTGACACTTAACTGTGACTCTCAGTAAGAGACTCAGCAGAGGACCATCTGGAAATTTACCTTCAATGTCCTTCACTGCAGGTGTAGAGCGATCTTTCTGAGAAATCAGCCTACTAGCACCTACAATTTACTCTAGGTTCCTACAGCTGTTTGAGGAGGAGTCAGAGCTTTGCAGAGATGTTAGAAAGAATGTAGTAACTAACATGAAAGTACAGTTTGAACCCTGTGAAGAGTCTACGAAGGTGCCATCCAGTGGGCAGTGAATGAATGGACTTAAGATAAATTCAACCAAAGGGGGGTGATCCCAGCTCTTTAGAATATTATCTCCCTACTTCCTACTTCACAGTGCCAGACAAGGATGACCACATTCCACTTAATATGTATTATATATTACATATATATGCATATATACATTGCACGTGCAAGATGAGTAGGTTGATGAAAACTGAGAATTAGGGATATTGAGTTCCGTTATTGCTACTGCCATTTTCTTTGACCCTCTTTCATTTCACACCCACTAAATCCCTTTGTGGATTTAAAATGTCAGCTGTGGATGTGAATAGAGAAGAATTACTGGAGAAGAGGGAGTGGGGAGGAGATGAGAGAAGAAATGAGGTAGTAAATATGATTTATACATTAAGTGTATAAGTGAAAATATCTCAATAAAACCCACTATGTTGTACAACTAACACACAGTTATATGAAAGGGGTAAGCATGATTGATTTCATTAATCGGCAGGTTCTGTAATAGAGGAGGAAGAGACTGATGATTCATACATGTCTCTGTGTGAACAAGTTACACTAGCTTAATGTTCAGTCCTTTGCTTTGTTATTTACATTTTTACAAAATATCATTCATTAGATATGTTTCAAATCTCTGTCGATGAAATTTCAGATACATAGCATTTCAGTGGTGACAATGGGAAGACTGGCAACAGCTGGCATGCACTGAAGGACAAATATGTGCCAGGCACTGAATTAAGTGCCACGGTGGCATTTTAAAATTTAATCTTCGTGATAATTTCTATGAGCTAGACATCTCCATGGCTCTGGTTTTAGTTGATGAGAACTTGCATTCTTTTCTTGGGACAACATTGATTTGTTCACTGTGATCCTCTTTTGACAGGGGACACCACAGCTAAATGCTAGAGAGAATGGAACTAACTAGCAAATATTTGAATTTGAAAGTAAAATAATGCCCAAATTGTATTGTATGAACAAAGTGTTAAGTTCCGGTATGAAATCAATCATTTGTCAACATGAAGAGCAAATACAAGTCTATGTTTTGTTATAAATGTACACTTCAGCTACTCTCCAGTGAGACTGTATATCTCAGTGTTTGTACCATGAACAGCCTCATCATGAAAAGTACCATTGCACTACTATGACAATTGACACAATGATTCACAAATAGTGAATGTGCTGGTTGGTTTGAAAAGTTGAAGCAACCTAGGGTCACATGGAAAGAGGAGACTTCACTGAGAAGCTATATTCATCTGAGTTGCTTGTAGGCAAGTCTATGGTAAACTTTCTTGATTAATGATTGATTGATATGGGAGAGTCCACACCATTATGGGTTCTGCCATAGCCTGGGTAGATGTTCCTGGGATATGTAAAAAAGCAAATTGAACAAACCTAGGAAGTAAATCAGTAAACAACATTAGTTCCTGGCCTCTGCATCAATACCTGACTCTGGGTTCCTGCCTTGAGTTTCTGTTCCAATGTCCCTCAATAATTGGCTGTGAACAGGATGTACAAACCTAAACAAAAACAAACCCCACCCACTTATCCCTCAAGTTGTTTTGGTCATCTTGTATTGTACAATAGAAAGGAAAAAAAAAAAGGTAGTAAGCCTAATTAAAGCAACTGAACTTAGATTTACTACATTTTAAGCTCCTCTATTAAGGGTTAACTTAATTTATCTAGTGTCCAGCTTCAAGTTCCCCAAATTTTTGACCCACATTGTTTGTATTCCTGATTCATTTCTGCACTGGTTTGATTCTTACCTACTTTCTCTTTTTATTTTAACAGTTGCAGCTGTTCCTCACTGCCTAAACCCTCTGGAACTTGCTCTCTTCTTTGGCTTTGCTGGTGAGCCCTCTGAGAAGTAGCAGAAGTATACGTCAGACATCATCCACTTGGTGAGTGAGACCACAGCTACAGTTCCGATTTCTTCTGTCTTGGCTTGTGCTTGTGTTGTTGAGCAAAACGTTTTCTTATTGGGCTCAGCAGAGAGCTTAGCCAAATCTTTGGAAGAACTCCTGTTTTCTTTGTGTTTCTTTGTTGTTTTTGCTATGTTAATTTATTTTCTTCTTTGCCCTGTGGATGAAGTAATTTGTTCTGATGATTTTTCTTTCCATCAAACATGTTATTATCATTTTCTCCCACTTATCTATAGGACTTTACAATCTCTCACCTTTCAGTGCCTAACTTCTACCTGGATAGATTGCCTATGGCTAGTTCCTGTTCCATATTCTACTATATATTTTGTCTGATACACATTTGAAATGTAAACCTGGGAATTCAGGGGAATGGTTGTGACTAGTAGGATAGCGTAACTTCATTTGGTAGAGTGGAATGACTTTGGGATAAAAAAGTTGACTCCTGTGATTGGCTTGATGTGAATCTACACATGCTTTATACAGCAAACCAAAAGGAATTTACTGAGTTTACTTAGGTTCCTAAAATCCTCTATTCTTTTATTTCCCTGAACTGTCATTCACATTGTGTTGCTCTGTATCATCTTGCTCCACATATCAAGTGATTCCTAGGTTATTTCTATATATTCTTACAATAATTTGCTCCCACTTTAGGATTTCATTTTGTATTTATTTATTTTATTTATGATTTGGGGAACTTCCCTGGGATCTGGCACATAGGGGGAAAATAATCTCCCAGTGAGCTCAGCCTCTCTTGTTTTTGTGGATCTTGATTCTATCTTTCAATACACGCAAGCCTATCACGATGACTGATTTGAAGATAGAACATTTCCATGGTTCCATGGAGAAGTTTTAACATTTTATGCAGTTCTTATTTGGAGAAAGGTAGTATGACTTAGCTAGACTATTGCTCCTTTCTACTTCTAATCATGAAAATATAGACAGATGTTTTATAGCTAAAGTTGGGTATAAGAAATGATTTATCAAAGTAGCTACTAGAAAAGTGAATTAAAAAAATCTTTTTTTTTTCTAAAAAATATCCTTTCTTCTTTTTTTCTGTTAACAAAAGTTTTCCTGTAGGAATGGGAGACCAAGTAAAGCTGTTTTAAACTGGCCATGGGAATAGGAACAAGCTTAGGCTCAAAGCTGATGACTGGAACACACACAACAAGAATGTATTTTTAAAATACTAGTGCTTTATGCATGTGATTGGAGAAATTAATAAAACACATATGAAGATTATGGGATGCTGAATGGAACTCTCAGAGAAGCTACCAATCAATTGGATTATGCATATTGGGCTTGGGCTCGTTCTTCCATAGCTAGCTAAAGAAAAAGGAATGCTAAGCAGTGCCAGCAAATCTAGCTCCCCGTTGTTGGCAAAGAAACCAAACCCCTTGTGTTTTATTAACTGTGTTGTAGTCTTCCTTTGCCCTGGTGTCGTATTATCACATCCCCTCATCTTCTTGCATTTTTCCTGGGTGTACAAGAGGTTTGTAGTAAAGTAGTTAACAGCTCTGCCTGAATCTTACTGTGTGTGTTCATTCTGTGAAAGATTCCCATTTAAGCAAACAACACTCTGCATAAATTAACTTCCTCTGTAGCAGAGTTGTTCTCTGCTTTGAGGTGAGATTCAGATCAGCTACAGCAACCTGAATTAGTCAGAGGGCCCCTCTGACTTCTCCATGGTTCTACCAAGGCTCTCACATCCTCTTTTCCTCTGAGCATGCTTCCCAGTGTCTCTCTGTGGATCAATCGTGTGTCTGTTTTGCTTTTAGTTCTTAAGGATTCTAATCAAGTGCTTAGGAAACCCATTAGACATGTTGAGTTGTCAATTTTGGAAGAAATAAGAGTGCGTATGGTGAAACAGACCTACGACTCTGGCATATTCTATACCAACCCATCTGTCTTTCCTCAGCGAATAACAGACCACAGCGCTTCAGAGTAAAAGAAAGGAGCTTTTGTGGGGCAGGACCTGGAAGATGGGGATGGGGCATTTCTGCTCATTCTAGAGCTTTCCTGACCTTGTCGCAGCTGGCAGCTCATCTGAGGCTCTTCTCTCTCTTGGTGTCATCTGAATCTTGTCACACAATCAAGTCACCTGTCTTGCTTTTCCAGAAAATAGTGCATTGCGGTTCTGTGATATATGGAGGCTAAGGGAGGAGGCAGCGCTGAGTGAAGACAATGAGTAATAGCCTAGAGATCTGGGATGAAACAGAAAAGGTTGCAAAGGTTGAGACTCCCTGGGTATTAAAGGCGAACATCAGAATTTGCAGCTTAGGATAGTAAAGTTCTATCCTAACACACGGCTGAGATGCGTAGATGTTTGCCGTGAGCTGCCTAGCACACAAGTTTGCCAGTTGCTTATGCTTTCTCAGTGTTTTTATGATGTCTTGTTATCATTTCATTCAAGCAGTACTTTAATTTTTTACTGTTGAATCTAAAACTGCTTTAGAGTTTGGCTATCTAGCAAGCCAGTGAGTGGGGCAGGTCTTAGCTAACAGAAAACTACTACTTGGAGAAATTGTTTGCTGTACAGTCTGATGTGAGCTTTTGAATGATACTGAACATGTTTTCAAGATGCCTAACTACTTGAAGAGGGCTCCAGAAGGCTTCTGCCCTCTTTTGCTCAGCTACAATGTCCCTTTCACCACTAACAGGGTGAATGAGTGAGGCCCTGTCAGACAGGGTGAAGCTTTGTCTACTCCCCAAGTGTTGGTGTGTGTGTGTGTGTGTGTGTGTGTGTGTGTGTGTGTGTGTGTGTGTGTGTGTCCGGCATTCCATTTTCATTGTGGCTTGTGCAGGAAGTTATAAGTGCTACTCTTTTGGCTGTTAAAAGTCAGTGTCTGAAGCTAGATAGCTTTTCTAGAGAGGGATCTATCTTAAACCTTTCGATGTGAGTACTTTTAACTGGGAGAGCTATATAAAATATTTCTGACTACAGTTTGGTATCATATAAAGTACTAGATTTAAGTGTAAAGCTTGTTCATGTAGATCCCAATTCTGAGGACATCAGATGGGCTTTTAACCAGACCAGGATGGAATGTAAGAAGTATCTTATTAATAAGAAGCACATAATTTGGAGCTGATTTTTTTCACCAATTAGAATATGATGAGGAAGAAGCTAGCAGAAAACAGAAAGAAGTCCCTTGTTTTTAAGAATTGCACCCATCAAAGCTAGCAGTACAACCTATTTCCCTCTACGTATGTTATTTAAAGGTTACTCCGCTTTAAGAAGAAGTATACAGCATGTATTTTAGGCAAGTGTCCTGAAAGTGGGTGTTTTATGGACTTTCCTTCCTATCTGTAGATTGCAAGCTGACATTCTCAATTTCACCCTCCTCTTCTGAAAGGTGCGCAACACACACTAGGTGTTGAATATATAAGTGGTGATGTCTCTTTTTAAGAAATGAAATTAACACTCTTTCAAATACGTTTCGGTGGAAGAGGCTGGAATTATTAGCACCATGTAGAAAGCACTCTTTCCATCTTCTCTGCCAGCGGAGAAGCACCCTTTACCACTCCACATTACCACTCTACAGCTAACCTTTAAGATCAGCACATTTTGAGATGTTTTTTCCACACTACATGCCATGAGTTGCCTTTGAACACTGTGAGATTTACAGCAGGTTTCCTTTAAATATTTCACACTCTTTCACATAAAATCAGGCAATATTATGTATCTCATGAAATATTTTCACAGAAATTAAATGAATAAAAGTCACAAAATCAGAACTAATATATAAGGACTATGGTACTTTAAAACAGCAAGGGTTACAGAGAAAAGATAAAGGAATACTAGATAATTAACATGTACATATTCTAAATCTTTGTTCTCTTTAATACAAGTCAGCATTTTTTACTCATTCTAGTCTTTCAAATCCTGAAAACAGAGGTCTCTTTAGATTTAAAAAAAAAAAATCTAAGTTTGCTAAACTAGGAATGAGTGGGGGGGTGGAGAAACAACGTTTTTTCCTTAAATCTGTTTCTCTAGATCATTAACCACTATTTAGCTATTTTTTGATAAGTACAAAATGAGTTCATTCTGAAGGAAGACATATTATAAAGCATATGACTGGATAAGCTTTGCCACAGTAAATTAATCATATGTATTTTTAAATGATGAGTCATTTAGTTTCTATTCCAATTGCTACTTATGTTGAGGTGGGAGTGTCCTGGTCCTCTATTTGCCAACTTTCATTGGGATACAGTACAGAGTTCACAAGCTTTTGAGTTTTGGAGCTAGTAGACTCTAGGCAAAACAGAGTATCTTGGAATAGTTCAAGTAACTGCTGAGAAACAGCTTTAAAAATCAGAGATTATTTATTTTTGTTTCATTAAACTTTATAAAATCAGGTAGCAGACAGTACAGAATTTTGGTAACCAAGGTACTTAATATATGTAGCATTGCAAAAATATAAAGAAAATGAATTCTATATGACAAGTATAATTTTATGGTAATATAAAAATGGAAATGGAGAAATAAAGTGTCAGTTTAATATAAATTAAATATAATTATACATAAAAGACATTGTTCATAACTCAAACTTTTATGCTTTAAAGTGTTTGGTTACTTGGTTACTTGCTTATGTGTGAGTGTATATATTATGTGTGTATTGATGTTAGTAGCTGCATATTGTACCAAATTCTAGAGGAAAGACACTGAGGAGGCATGTTAATAAAGAATACAACAATGTAAATTGTCAGCCATACAGATGAAGTAGTCAAAGGCAGTGATCTTATTTCTGGCGGTGATTGTTCCATATTATTTCCATGAACAAGATATGAACAAACACTGACCCATTGCTTTGAGGGAGAAATGCAAGGTAAAGGAGAGACCCGAAAAACTGATGACAACATTTTCAATAGCCATCCACAGATCCAAACATGGATATAACAAGCTGGAGTGATGACCACTCATGATCACAACACAGTAGCACATCCAACATGTATACATGCCTTGCAGTAGAACAGACAGGCTCCTGGGCTGAGCAAACCTGCACAGCATAGCAGCACTTTCTCAGTGGCCATTACTAAAGGTAAAGCCATCAAGAAAAAGCATACATACATGAAATGCAAAGCAAAAATGTGGCACTCAACAGATGGTGGAAAGTATACTTGTTTATAGTATTCCAAGTAAAATAAGGCAGATGAGGAGTCTCCAGGCTCCAAATAGTGGGTAAATGCATTTTTCAGTGCTATGTGCCATGAGTCTTAATTTATGGATTGCAAACCTTAAAAACAACAACAATGCATATTTTTATTAATGCTTAGAAATGTTCAGACGATGCACTTTTATCATATTCCCTCTGAATACATCCCCTAACTTCTCCCTCATCTACAGCTACCTCTCTGCTCACTTTCAGCAAACAGAGTGGACCCAAGAAAATGCTGCTACTATGAAGCTGTCTTTGACTCTGCTCCCTTTTCGTTCTATATAAACAGAAACCTTAAATCAATCATATGCAGCTTGCTGCTTGCACTGAGTCTTCTGTGGGACTTTGGGAACCAGCCTTGGTGTAGCTTACACTGCCTGTGGCAAGTCTAGCACTATTTTGTCTCTGGCCTGGACACCATGCCATCTCTGTACCATGACCCACTTCAGAGACACAACTCAGAAGCCGCTTTTGGCTCCATTTCTGTGCTCTAGTCTATTTTAAAGCTTTCTCAGGCTATAAGTGGGTGTTTGCCCCATGTTGGGCGCCATCTGTTGTGCACCACACCAAGTTCCATGGAGGCAGAGGCTTGGGTGTGTTAAAGATTGGCCTCACCCATAATCCACCACCATGGCCTAGGAAGGAATTGCTGCTGAAGGTGTAATGGACATCAACACTGCTCTACAAGAGGTGCTCAAGACAGCCCTCATCCGTGATGGCCTAGCACATGCTATCCACAAAGCTGCCAAATCCTTAGACAAGTGCTAAGCCCATCTCTGTGTGCTTACATCCAATTGTGATGAACCTATGTATGTCAAGTTGGTGGAAGCACTTTGTCCAAATCAATCTAATTAAGGTAGGTGGCAACAAAAAACTAGGGGAATGGGTAGGCCTTTATAAAATCTACCAAGAGGGGAAGCCAATAAAGTGGTTGGTTGCAGTTGTGTAGTAGTTAAGGACTATGACAAATAAGCTCAGGCCAAGGATGTCATCTAGGAGTACTTTAAGTGCAAGAAATGAATAAATTTTAAAAAATGGCTCAAAAATAAAAAGGAGAGGGAAAGAAAAACCCTGGTGTACATGACTCAATGATTGCTTTTGAAATATAGACTATAGGACAGTTGCAAGATAGCTTTCTATGATTACCTTTCATGTCACATCTTTAACAAGAATTCCACATGGACTTGCCCAGTACTCTAAGAATGGTTATAGGTGTTTATAGTCAGTCCATTAGTATCTAACCACTGTCTTAGCTTTTACAGCATCCCGAAGAGATACTGCCACTCACAAATCAGCAGGAAGCAACCTTATGAAAAACTACTCCTATCTCCTGATAAATTTTCTCCTCTGGGTGTTCTGGATAATTATCATCCGATAGAGTAGTTATAAGCTAAAATTAGGTTGAAGGTAGAACAATAATATAGACTCAGAGATCCCTTTTGAAAAAAAGAAAGGGGAATAGATATAGATATAGGTAGATTTTTGTATCTACCTGTAAATAATTATTAGACAAATAAGAGCCAAAGACAATTTTCACTGGTAAAGGTGCTTGTATATTGATACAAATGTAAAATCATTTTATATGTTTTACTGAGATAATTTGTATATTGATACAAATTTAAATCTAAAATTGTCTTATATGTCTAAGGTAATTTGTATATTAATACAAAATTGAATCTGTAGTTGCCATATTTTATACATGCTTCTACCCCTGTTTAAGATATTTTGCACATTTATGAATATTAACCATATTATTGTCATTTCCATTATGCAATTTCTACCTCTATTTAATTATACTAGTCATAATATATAGTCATATTAGTCATACTATATATATAAGATGTTTTGTATACCTCTGTTAGATATTTTGTTTGTGATACATATTGATGATACTGTTATCATTTGACATGATACATGTATGTTTGGTTAATTGCCTACTTTTACAACGTAACCTTCTGTCTTTAGGATGATAAGAACTGCAGGTCACCATTACTTAGGCTTGCCGTGTTGTTTAGGTTTCCTAGATACATATTAGAATATATCAGACAGGTAGGAGTCTTCAACTACTTCATAGACCTGGAGAATATGGCATTTAACATTTTGTTATTCAGAATTGGGCCATGAGACACAACTCCTGGTGTCACTGTTACCTTTGCAAGATGGTGTTGAACATCAAGGACACTCCACTAGGAGTTTGTCTTCCTTGGCAGACATGGTCTGTTAGGTACAGAACTGCCCTCACCTTGACTGTTGTTAGTACGCATGCTATCCAATCTGGATGAGCAGGATGAAGGATAGAGACGGCCAAAACTTGCCTGGACAGGATAAGATGGTTTCTCCAGAAATGCCCTGGTTCTGAAGAAATCTGTCAGATATCATAGGTCTGTAACAAAAATGGTGGATGTTCCAACTGCCCAGAAAAGCCATGGGTGACTGTCCAGGTAGCTAACTATTACTGTTCTCTCGTGAATTTTGGAAGCACTCTCTTGTGCTTCCAACCTTCACGTAATATATTTTCCTTCTCAGGTCTTAATTGGGTTGAAGATTAGACAGATAAGGTTATAATCATCTCATCTCTTAGCAAAGAGCATCCAAGTGTTGGATTTTTATTATTCAAGATAAACAGCTTTAAAGTAATTACTGTGTCTCACAACATACTCTAGACATATAGGATGCACCTTATATTTGTTGTTTCTTAGTTATAGTTTGACCTTGCTTATGTTTGGTCTTTTCCTCCCTCAAACATTACCTTAAAATGTTTCCTATTGTTTATAGTTTGATACTTAGTTTAGAACATTCTTAGACAAAATGGGGAGATGTAGTGGGATTCAGGTGTTAGCTGGGAAAGTTTGGAGGTGTGTCTCTGGAGTACCGAGGGTCTGAATGGGACATGGCCAGACCCCATTGAGATAATGGGGCATTGACCTTCTTTCTGTTTGTTTCTGCTTTCTGGGGGAGCACATCAACCATCTATCATGAGACAGTTCTGCTCTCCAAGAATTGTCTTAAGGTTCAATTGTATCAGTGAGTGTTTATATAACCCCTTAATAAATATTAAACTTTATATGATTTTTGCTAGTAAATTTTCTGCGATAACCCTCCATGCTGGGTTTTGTCTGGTGTGTAGGTCTTGTGCTCTCATAACCGCTATGATTCATATATGCAAGAGTCCTGTTGTGACAAAACAAACAAACAAAACCACTATCTGACAGTAAATCATATACCACCTCTGGCTCTTGGAATTTTTCTACCACCTATTCCACAATGATCCCTGAGCCTTGGCCGGAGGAAATATGACACTGAAGCCCTACTTCTGGCTGGGGATCTCTGGGATAATCACTGTTTACTGACAAGAAAATCTTTCTGTTGAGAGTTTTGAGATGCAATAATTTTTAGATCATAAGTTATTAAAATTTGGCTTAATACTATGTGAACAAAATATAGTGAACCATTTTTTGAATGGATTTATGGTGCTTTCCACCAGATGTGACCTAAGCCTGGCACTGTCACAGGGACTATGAACCAGTGGCTAGATAAATCATAGGTTCTAAGGGAGAACCTATTATGTTTTATGAAACATTTGTTTGTTTGTTTATATGTATGTGTGCGTTTACCCACTTACATACCAGGACACATGTGAGGATGTCAGAAAACAATGTGCAGAAATAAGTTCTTTCTTTCCACCATGTGGATTTCAGGAATTAAACTAAAGTCATCAGGCTTGGTGTCAAGAACTCTGATTCACTTAATTGTCTGCCTAGCCAACACATACATTTTAATGAGAGAGTAGAATAACACATTCAGAACTCATAAATGAGGACAAATTACTGTCTCTTTGGCTCAATCTGATATCATAACATTTTTTAAGAAGTTTATTTGAGAAGTTTATTGTTGACTTACTTGATAGACAAGGCTCCACTTAATAGGAATATTTAAAATAAATATATACATTGAAAATAAAGTGCTATAGATACTTAGAAGAAACAGTTTTTTTTTTAAATGTTTGGGTCTAGTAAAAACTCTCAAAAAAGCCTTCATGTATAAGTATTTTTAATTAAATATATTATCCATAATACTCTAAATTAAATACAATTCTATACCTTTCACACTTATTCCATAAAGTTCTTGCTAACAATACAGTGAACACAGTCACATAGGGACCAAATGGAAATGGAAATTCAGATATATAATCTCTCAGTTATCTAGCAAAATCTAAAGTTAAAATCTGAAGTATATACATTTTCATGCCTTTATGGTCATTTTTTCAACAATTCAGCATCTTTCATTTTGAAGTCAGTTTTATATGTTGAAAAGAAGCAAGTTAGAATAAATGTCTGGGTTCTTGTATTTTCTTTTGATAAGTATGATGATTTTTAAAAATTTTAAAACATAATATACCATCATGGCTTATAAATTGTAAGATAGATGTTGTTTAGATAATATGTAGTTAGATGATAACTTATATAGATGTATGGATAATAGATTATAGGCTGATAATGGATGGTTGTAGATTAAGAGATTATTACTAAATAGATGTTGTATATTGGTGGCTTGTAGTTAGTCTTGGCAAAAGTGTAGTTATAGGGATTAACCACCACTATTAATGTTAACAAAATGTGTTAAAAATATTTAAGGCGTACAACTTTTAAGCTAGAGAGATGTTCAGTAGCAAAGAGCACTGCCTGCTCTTCCAGAGCGACTGGGTTCAGTTCCATGCATCCACATGGTTATTTACAGCCGTCTGTAACTCTAGTTTCAGAAGACCCAAAACCCTCTTCTGGTCTCTATGAGCACCAGAAACATACATGGAAACATTCCAGAAAGACATGTACACAAAGCATCCATTTTCAACATCAAAAAATAAAAAATTCACAAAATCTTATAAACTTTGAATCATATGTTTAATATTTTATATGAGAACAATTAGCATTACATATACAGTATATATATGCATATATATACATATATGTATACAAAGATGTTCTCCAAATAATTTGAAATATGAACAATTTGAAAACATTCTAATATCTACTGTTATGGATTTAAAATGTAATATCACATGAACTATGATATATTTCTGAACAGTATCAAAGATTGTATGTAAGTATATAGAAATGAAATTATTCTATGTGTTTACCCTGTAAGGACATACTAGAATTTGTTAATAGAGTTGAATTCTGAGAGCAAAAGTAAGAACTCTAACTTCTCAGGTATTGTTCTGCTCATTTGCAACTTTATAACATAATTTTATATTACTCCTGTAGTGAACACACTCCATAGATAACAGAATTAAGTAGTGTTTTGGTTACTAAGGGGCACTTCTTTTGGGCAAGCTGTCCTCATTATTACCCAAATTGTGCGTCATCTTCTATGTGTAAGGATTACCTTCCCGTACAGAGGACACAATTCATATGCAGCAGTGTAGACAGTAAAAAGAAGAAACCGAATACTATTTTTCTGCTTTTCCTTGAGTAAATATTTACCTTTCCATGTTTTGCTGGCCACACCATTCCCATTTCATTTGAGAAGTCATTTAAGATACCTTGGGATACCAGATCTGTAGAGACAGGAGGATTTTTGAGTTTGAAACTAATTTGAGATATGTAACCTGACTGTCTCAAAACATCCCAAAACCTGGGGTGCAACAGAGTGGCAAAACATTTTCTTGGCATATGCAAGGTATTAGGTTCAATGTCCAGCAATGCTGTAAAACAACTTAAAAGAAAAAAAAAAACCTAATGTTCGAAATATTTTTCTGTGCCTTTTATAGTTATATACTGCGTTAGATAATGTAAGATTTTGTTAAAAAAAAAAAATTCTGTCTCTCTTGCTTTACAAAAGTTTCAATTACACTGCAAGATCAAATTTGGTCCTTAAAAAAATGAAGTAAGTGATATAAAATTCAGAGGAGAAAGTAATCATTGTCGTTATCATTGTGGGCATAATGCAAAAGGAGAGCCTCAGAGAGAATGGATAGCACAGAATGAGCTGTAAATAACAGGTAGGGATTTGATAAGCACACTGCAGAATAATAATGACAGCTTATTGAGGCCGATTACATGCCAACTGCTGTGTTAGACTTTTGCTGCAGCTACTTCATAGCGTTCACCACAATGTTGTACAGGAATTGATATTATCTCATTTTGCAGATGAGGAAAGTGAGACTCAGAAATATTAAACAGTCTTCCCAAGGTCGGACACCTAATGAATGACAGCAGAGGGATGCAAACACCATTCGTCTCTTCGTCCTCATACCCAGCAAGCCCTCATGCCAGGTGTCAAACATTACTGCTTTGCCTCCTCTCAGCCTATCGACTTTTCAGTTTCTTCTATAAATAGTGTTAATGTGACTAACCCTATGATTAAAAACTACTGTCATTAATGTGCATTGTTAACAAGGAGCAAAATTCATGTCATCATGATAGTCGATAACATCTAAGTGATTAACAGCCATGGAAAGTTAGCCTCTACTTAAATTTCTTCTGACCCATTGCTTGAAGTAAAGTACATTGTTATACCCATCCCATAATATATCTAGTAAGCTAAATTTTTGCTTCAAGATGTTCGTGATTTGCAGTCAACTATGTTTGGCTTACATATTAAATGGATAGGTTCATACAGAGTTTGTAAGTTTTAAATTCTGTTCTGATTTGAGTCGTGTGGTAGAATCTCCTAGTAACCCACTGTCCTTTACTTAGATCACAAATCACACCTTGGTGCAGAGTATCTCTGCTGTATCCACCCCTTAGTTTTGAGGTAGCCATCTCACTTCTCGAACTAAACAACCTGATGCCCGGTACATATGCTTAGTAAGCACTTTTGTGGTTTCCAGCATATCTGTGCTTTCAGGCATCTATTGGAGGCTGTATGTAACAGAGGAATAGAAGTCATAAGAAACAATAGATTCAGGGTGAGCCAATAGTATCTGGTCTGCTATTAGGAGTTTTAAATTGCTCACACACACACACACACACACACACACACACACACACACAATATTTAACTATCTTTGAAAACTTTGTCTACTTTGTAAACGACAAGTTTAATATACCTCAAGGTAAATCAAAGTAAGAGATAATGATGTCAATAATATAAAACAGTGGCATTTGTAAGCTAACAGTAGAAATAAAAGTGAGAAATAATGTACTCTGTAAAACTGATAGGGAATCTTAGCAAAGTCCAGGATGTAACCAGTGGGATAAAAATGGAAGGTACAAAAGGAAAAAGATGAGGACAAGGTCTCTAATGCTCCAGTGTTTATGCTTCTCCAAAGTGGCAATGACATTGGTTAGTGAGGCCGCACTAGTCTGAATCTAAACCTTTAGAGGAGAGCAATGGTTCTTGGCTTACAATTACCTAAGTCCTAGAACCTCTGCACATCCTTAGAATATAATACTTTCTCAGTGACTATATTTTTTTTAACAAAGCAATCAATTCCATCCAATGAAGAAACTTCTCTGACTTTGCTTTATGTGTATATGGTTCCAGTTAAATATTTGCTGAGTTTAACATAGAAAGAAAACTTGAATGAATTCTAAGTTTAAGAGATGTGTGACCTTAAGTGAGGTTGGCAGTGTCAGCAGGAGTATTTTGGAGACTGGCCACTGTCAGATGAATGTCATGGTATAAACTGAGGTATTATATCAATTTAGGAGGTTCAAAGTACACACAGATGCACACAGATATTATTCCTGGGAAGACTGTGAGAAGCACCATAAGAGAAATGTAAGCATCCCTGAGGTTTCTCAAAGGAGACAATCAGTCTCGTGTCAGGGTCTTTATGGATCACCATAATTGCATTGAAAAATGTGTCAGTGGGGCCTCTGAGGACCAGAAGGTTCTGCCCTCACATGGTAATGTCACTATTTTAGCTGGTTGTTTGGCAGGGTATTTCAAAACACAGATAATTGTACACTAGACTCTTTGACTCTGTGTGGGGTGTAAAATCGGGAAGTCTTAAGAGAATCTCTTTGGAGCTACCTGAACTTCCACTTGAGATAAAGCACACACTTCAGATTACCAGTTTAGATGGCTATGTAGAGAGTTAGCCACTGGTATAAAGCTATTCTTTGTGTGTGGTTTCTTATTCAGCTGTAAGCAATTTTGTAGGCAGACATGGGCAAGGAAGTTACAGCTATAGGAAAGATGAGATTCCCCAACACACTCCCTCATTTCTTAAATATTAGTAAGTGCTGACAAATCCTCCTGCCTATAAGAAGAAAGGAAAAGCCTTTTGAAAGTACATTTCTGAACTATCAGGAATTTCACTTCTGAAAATGTACATACTCTGCAGGGAGGGCTTGCTCTGGAACGTCATTCTACTTCATATATATATATATATATATATATATATATATATATATATATATATATATATATATATATATGAGAATTTTCAAATGATGCAGATACATTTTAAAGCAAAGGTTAAAATTCAAGAACAATACCAAAAAACAAAAAACCAGTTAGAAATCATGAAACTTAGTAGGAGCTAGCAAATGAAGAACACACATTATCATACACAGGAAAAGAGAGAGACAGAAAGACACACAGAGAGAGACAGAGGGAGACAGAGAGGCAGGCAGACAGAAACTCTCATAATATTCTATAGGAAAACTTGTTAGTTTTTTTTTTTTTTTTTTTATTGACTCCCTAAAATGTCTGTTAGCCCACTAGTCTTACTGGATTTTTCTCAGACTGAAATATCTACCAGTTGATCAGAACGTAACATTGGAAGAACAAACACTTTAGGTTTGGCAAACACTTTATTTATTATAAAGTAGAAAGAGAGTTCTACATTTTTTACCTATCTTTTCAATTTTGGGACCTGGGCAGCCATTATACCCGACACTTCCAGATTAAGTGATAATTACTCAAACAAGGCCTTGACCAACTACTACAGGAACATAAAATTATTATTGTTTATGGCTACTAGTCATATCACAATCAATTTCTCTACCATAATACAATTAAATCATTTGTCCAAATAAGATATAATAGTTTTATTTTATCATCGAATTGATCCATTCCAGATTTCTAAAATTAAGTCTAATTCCCCCTTTGTAACCTCAAAGGTGACACTAAGTGATAAAGAATTACTCCTGACCTTGCAGCGACATTAAGAGACAATTTAAAGCTGAGATTCTGCAGCATTCAAGAGAAGCTCAACATTAATTTAAATGTGCTCCAAAGTGGGGCCAGTTGTCACCATGGAGATAGTATTCTTTGCTAGACTTAGTTTTAAATGAACAAGGAAGAGTTTTCTAAGCAAAGATGTTGAAACAGGTGGGAGAAGGAAAAAAAAAAACTGATAATCTAGAAGGTACGATGCAACTATAGTCCTGGTCTCTGGAAGGATGAGGCAGAAGGATCCCTGGAACTTAACAGCTAATAATAAGACTGGCAACATAGTGATTTCAAATATGATCTGGGTGAAATTCCTTTGCATTATTATATATAAAGTACTTTGAGGTTTGGAATGTGTGTGTAGAATCATACATTCAGCATCATTATAACCATGCATTCATGAGAACCTAGGTTCAGATCCCCAGCACTGTGGAACAACTGAGGTTCAACAGTGCACAGCTATACTTTTATAGTCACAGAGCATGGGAAGCAAAGACAGGTGGCTTCCTGGAGCACTGGCTGGCCAGCTTTGATGGCCGAATCAGTGAACTTCATATTCAGTGAGAGAGCCTGTCTCAACAAATAAGGTGGGCAATCATTGCAAAAGATGCTTTGTAGCCCTCTAGCCTCCATGTGCATATACATCTGCATATACACACAAAACACACACACATGCATGCACACACATACTCACTCATGTGCACACACACAGTCACAATTCTATTGTAATATTTATAGATGTCTGGAAAGCTAGCATATTGTATCAAGTTCCTCTAGAAAGGATTATAGCCTTATAGCCACATTTGGTATTCCTCTGAAGCTCATTGAGTATTTGGTATTTGTAGATATTATTTCAATATACAATCATTTGCAGGCATTATTTTAATCTAGTTCTGTCTTTGCAGAACCTGGTGGTTTCCATGGGTCGCACAGCTAATATAGGTAGCAGTAGTATTCAAGCGAAGGCACAAATTATAAGACCCTTTCAGAAATGACTATAATCAGGTGTCACACCAGTATTACGGGATTTTAGGACCCTGCTTAAGAGTGGCCATTCCTTGCTGGCCTCTGTTTTGAGGAAGATAGTTAAGTGGGCTCCTGATGTAAGCTGGCAAGTCCATACCTGCCATTCCTTTCCTATTCAACGATTAGTAATTGGGGCGTCAACAACAAAGGCTATGATGTCAGTCTTGCCCTATATTACTTCTCTACACTCCTTGTAATTCCTATCACCTAAGCTGGAGAAAGTTACTCTTCCAATTTAAAGGAACCTAGAATGTATAGTAAAAATATCAGAACCAACCCTGGCGGCCAGGTGCTGACAGATGTCACAGCTAGCCAACCCAGAAACAATCCTGCGAAGGCTCTTTAGAAAATATCAAGTGGCAGTTAGCATTTAAATCACCATGATCTCATCTATTTCCTCCCTCTGGCTCTATGTGACATTCACCAGCTAGGACTTCCCATCATACCTTTGGTTTTCAGAATTGGGAAGAATTGTTTATTCCTTCTTGGAGAATCTTGAGAGGATAAAGTCCTTGAGGAATGTTCATCGGTACGTTAGTGTCTGAGAACTTTGACTGTCTGGTACCCTTAAAAGCAAAAGTATTGGAATTTCCTGTTGTCTCCTTGGCAAGAACTTTGCAGACTAGCTAGCCAATTTTTCATGTCCCTCGAGGAAATCCATGGGAGCCAGCTGCTAAGTGCTGGTGTTTGCACACACCTGTCTGTTTACTTTTTAAAATGTAATTGAGAATATGCCTGGAAGCATGAGTCTATTTCTCCAGGGTATTCTATACAGATTGAGACATGCAGAAGACAATCATAGCTCTGTATTGCGCATCTAGTGAATGTATAGTTCTCCAAGTTCTTGTTTTGAAAAGACACAACAATGAAAAGATGCCTAAAATACAAATGGGATGAAGATATAAAACATTAGAACTTAACTCAGAGCCTGAAAATGACACAGCGACCGTTGATACTTTATTAATGTTTTCAATACTGGCTATACGTTAATGCCATCTAATAAGCCTAATGCACATGTGTGCTCACGTGCACATACACACACATTCATACATACACACACATACACATACCTGTCCACATGTACACATAGACAGTGCCTGGATTTCAACAGCAATTGTGGGTTGAATTGAGTAGGTTGTGGTTGAGGCATACTTCACAATTACTAATCATATGACATTATGCAACAGGTCCAAGGTGCCATCTTAATGTTAACCTTTCTGGTTTTATGTCATGGTGCCTGTCCCAATGCTTATACCCTGAAGTCGATTCCTGATTTCTCTATGAGCATTAGTTTATATTTCTACTTGGCAATCCCTGTTCCCTTTGTCCTTCTGTTGTGATACCTTTAATTGAGTCTTTACATGGTCAGTCCTTTTGTGTATTTTGTTCTAGACTCACATTAGTCACCTGCCTGGGAACAGAACCTTTAAGCTCTGTCCAGGGAGCCATGGGGAATCCTATGAACTGTACTGCTTTGTCTAACACTCTCAGATTGACGTGGGTCAAGCCCAAATTAGCTTCTATGTGTTCTTGGCAAGCAATCACTAACGCCAGTAATGTTTATTGCTTTTATGCTTTTACATTTTATTTTCTGCCACTAAAATTTAGGCAGTGGTTATTCTGGCTGAAATAACATTTGGATTTCTGGAGTATGGAATGCTACCTTACAGTAAATACCTATGTATCTGTTCAAAAAGTGTTCAATATACAGATCACAATGCCACAGGTCTCTGCTATGAGAAAATAATGTAAATCTTTTGGAATTTGTCAGGAAATTTCAGTTTCTAACATGCATTGTTCTACATTTCAAACAAAAGAGGCCAATCTTTGTTAAGATTGGCTGAGTGTAGTCTTTGTACAGAGCCAGTGTCTCTTATAAGGTACAGGATTGAATCTGTCTTAGAGTAGAGCAAGCTAGTTGGTTTGGGTGAGATGATCAAGGACTGAAGTAAAGTTAATCTAACCTCCTAAAATAATGAAATTCTGTGAAGAGGAAGCTGTAATTGAAAACGGATCAGAGCGGAATTTAATGTGAATATCTCTGAGTGACAGGGACCTAACTGTCATAGGGGAGCATAGACTCCCCAAGATTCATACAAACTGAAGCCTAGATTTTTATATCCAACGACAGTTCCCTGAATACTAGATAACAATTATTAAATGTAACAGCACGTTTTTTCTTCTTATTGAGTGTTTCTTCATTGGTGGCATAGGATCAGAAGTGTCCATCACCTCATTTTAACCCTCACAGAAAGCTGATCAGGTGACTAAAACTCAGACTTTACTGTCAGCCAAACTAGGACTCCAAATAGTTAAAGGTTGATTGAAGCCCAGTTCAGTGAAGATTAAGCTAGAATTTGAACTCAGCATCACAGAACATGAAGTTACTGTACTGCCCTCACCCAAAATACCTTGCTGTTTGTATGGATTCACTTTTCACCACTGTGACTCTGTTGTTTCCCTGCCTTCCAAAGTAAACTGGATTTAGTCCAATCTAATTAAAGGATCAATCAAAAGTATAGAAAGCTTTTGAAAGTCTTTTATAGAATTGTTTAGTGTAGGATTTGTTTTTTTTAAAAAAAAAAAAACCCTTAAAAAAAATTTCACCACAAGGAAATTACGGTTGTTACAGAATCCCAAGGTTACAGTTATAATTCTGAACATTCTCATTAATAAAAATGGGGAGGTACTTTTTTTATTCTGCCTGTTTGATGAGTCACTCTTAATTACAGTGAAAGCATGTAACACTCACCACCAATCAAGAGTCCAAATAGTTTTCTATATTTCAAAATACCATCCAAATAGCAAAGCAACACATACAGCAAATCAGTTCAGAAATTATACTTTCATTATAACGGTTTAGTTAGCACAGCATGAGAAAGGTACTTGGGTGATTTTATCTAGATCCTAAAGGAGATTGGGCACAAGCTGGGTTTTCTCCCCCTCCCCAACATTCCTTTTAAAGAATACAGAGATTAAGAGTGGAATAGTTACGTGACATGAGCTGGAAGGGGCTGATCTCAGCCTGTGGAAATGTTGGGTGTATTGTTTAGTATCAGGAAGTAAAGACAGAAGAGGAAAATGAGTAAGATGCTTTCAAGGAAGACACATCACTTAGGCTAGGTTTAATTACCCAACAATGTTTGGCCCGAATGATTTTGTTCCTCAGAATTGTGTTGTCTTGAATAGGGACCATGATTGAGTGAAACCGGGTCCTTGGTTTGAACTCTGGCAGGCTTGTCTGCAACTTCCAGGCACTCCTAGCTCGGGGCGGAGCTGTTTTGTCTTCAGTAATGGAGGATTGGCAGGAGACATAAAAAGATAATTTCTCTTGAATTCAGGTAGCAGTACATAACAAGTGTCAGTTTCTGAATAATAGCCTCAATTGATACTGAGTACACAGGTGGCTCCATTTTTCTTTTTTCTTTTTTTTTAAAGAGATGATTTATTAGTTTCAGAAAAGAATAATAATAAAGCGTTTAGTTCATTTCCCTAAAAACCTAGTGCTGCTCTGAGTTTGTTTTAAAAACAAATAGTTAATTTACTACTAACAGAATTCTCCATTAAAAAAAAAAAATGGTAGTCTCTTATTTACTTCATTTCAAAGTTTTTTTTTTAACTCAGTCTCCCTAGCAACAGAGACATCTGTCTCTATTCTCTTAGTCATTAAAGCCAAAGAAAGTAGCTGCTTCAAAAATAATAAAGGCAATTTCTATGAATTGGGTAACTGTTAATTGTTGCCAAGAAATCTTAGTGAGATAATGAGGCATACAGCAATTGACAAAGAGCTTCTCATTGACGTCTGAGCTCCCAGCAGCCCCTGGTGGGTAGCTAATACACACAGTACCATCGATGAGGTATTGTGTGATTTGCTACGTAACATAGAAGTGATCTTTACTCTTTCTAATTTCTGTCAGAAGTATGCCTTACTGTGATTTCTCTGATTGCTTGGTAACTCATCATCCCTCAGGATCCCAGGGAATATATTTGCCCATTACATTTCATGAAAATAGAGAAGTTTGAAGCATTTACAGTAGAGATCAATGCAGCAGCAAATGCTACAGTAGTTGCTGGTGCTGTAAAAACACAATATTCTATTTATTTGAGTTGTAGACTCTGCAAAACCATTTGAGTGAAAATACTTAAAATTGCCTTGGACTCTAAAATGTATATTGGCGTTTGTGCTAAAACTGTTTTCAGGCCCCTTATAATGAAACCCCAATCACCCTCTTCAGTAGGTTTGCTAATAAACACAAAACACTTTTTCAACGCTTTCTGCTTTCCCATGGAGGCAAATTATATTAAGTCAGTATTTTTTATTATTGCCCTGTTTGGCTCATGCCTGGCTGTATGTGAAACTACTGTTAAATGGGTAATAACAGAAGGAGAAGCCATGCATATAGAAAGAATTTATTTATTTATTTATTTATTTTTTAAGTAAGTGAATGTAATTGATCACCAGAGGAAGAAACATTTACTGGATACTGGCCTTAGAAACCACCTTTAGTTTCCTTGAAAAAGGCGATGGCAGGGCAAATGTAAACTGTCAAAGTGCTGACCCTTATTTCAAACTGGGATGTTTATAAAATTAGCATATGTATGAATACTGGCTAAGAAAAAATACAATGGAGTCTACATGCATATCAATTTTAGTGGAGATTTGAATACTGTGTTTTTATTGAAGCATGTTGTAATTTGACACCTCTAAGAAACAGGGGCCATAGACCATGTTTTATCCCCACTTTCTGTCAAAGGCAGGTAGGTGTCTATATAGCCTGGTACATTATACAGATAATTAAGGTGTAGCTTGTTGGGAGTGAGATAAGACCTTATAATAACGTCAAAGCATAGTTCAGCAATTCCTTTTAATTTAGAGATATTTTTATGATTTGCAAAGCTACTTTTTTAACAAAGAATCTTTGAAATATCGATATTTCTAGTAAATGCTTATGAATATAAATGAATAAGAGACATTATCTTTTAAAAATTACAGTTTTCATCTGCATAATTTCACACTGTTAAGGTGACAAACTGTTAATTTCCTTTCAAGATGCTTCTAATATAATGAAAGGAGAAAGAATCTTTCTAGAAACCAAGTAGAGATAGACTTGAATAGCTGCGGTGACTTTTTATTGAAAGTCTAAAACATGCAGCGTCAAGGAAATCTTGGCACTTGACGCGCCGTTCACGACACTCCAAGGAGCTCAGCACGGCAGCACTGGCTTTGTTGATCAAGTTGGGCCATATTGTCTATCAGCATGTCATTTAACAGCAGCTTCTGGCGGAAGACTGAAATGCATATTTGTCACAAACAAGGGTCATCACACTCATCTTTATTTCCAAATGGGAGGCTAGACATTGGAGGCCTTGGGCCACACAGGATCTACCACCTGTTTGTGTAATCCTATAAAACAGACTGATTTTCGCTGTCAGATTGCTGAAAAAGAATCTTTAATGATGCAGAAATTACATAAAATTAACATTTTAGTGCCTCCTATCAAAGAGATTTTATCAGAACATACTGTGCCTATTGGTTTATGTATAACGTCTGATTGTTACAATGTCACAGGAGAGTCAAATAATGGTGATTGAGGTAGTCTGGGCTATAATACTTGAAATATTACTTTAATTAGTTAGCAATTAATTAAAAATTAATCCCTACCTAGCCATTTGCAGAAAATTATTTCCAATGTCAGCTCTAGATTTAGGTTATAGTGTCAATGTGAATTAAAATAAAATAAAAGTTCTATAGCATATTGCAAGTTAATGTGTACAGCCATGTGTGTGCCAAGTGTCTCACCTGAGGCATCTCTAAATTTCCGTTGGACACCTATGATGAAGGCCTACTCTTGGACTCATTTAATATATTAAAAACAAACACAAATATTTGTACAATATTATACAGCAAGATGCAGTGATGCTAAATTAGGACTATGTTTGAAGGGGGAAAAATCCATATTTTTAACAATTCGTGTAAAATTATGAGCCCTGAAAAACACATAAAAAATACTTTACTAAAAAAAAAAAAAAAATCAGTAAAAAAAGTGAAAGTAATACGTAGGGTTGTTCCCAGTAAACAACCTTCTTCCCCATATGGATGTGAATATGAAAGTAAAGATAGGACTCACCAACTCCCGTCTGTTCTATGACGTGGTACTTTAGATATGGATTCCTTTTTCTTTGAAACATTGATTAATAGTCAGAGATTCAGGGAGATTTCCACAGTTTCAAGTACAACCATCAAACAGCTGCCCCGGTCTTTCTGTGGGCTAATCTTTAACTATCTTAGTTAGAAAAAAGTAGAGAATCCCAAATTACTTTAGGACAGTGGTTCTCAACATGTGGGCCACAACCCTTGGCCAACCTCTACAGTCAAAAAGATTTACATTACAATTAATTACAGTAGCAAAATTGCAGTTATGAAACAGAAACAATAATTTTATGTTCCACAGCATGAGGAACTGTACTAAAGGGCCACAGCATTAGGAAGGTTGTGAACCCCTGCTCTAGGAGATCTCCATGGAAATGAATTTCCCTGAGGTTGGAATTGTTAACACAAGAAAAAAGAGACTTCCAGGCACATCAGGGATGTTGCTCTGCTGTTTTGAGAAACATCATTGAACCCAGGTTCCGTTTTCTAGCTCAGGGTCTTCAGCAGTGAATGCTCTTGAGGAAGCCCTAAGATTCTCACCCTTCTTCCTTTTTCATAACGTGTTCTGTTCCTCTGTCTTTTGCTTTTGGCCAGGTTGTCATTCTCTGAGCCAGGATTCTGGTTTGTAGTTAATATAAACAGAAAAACAGCTCATTGAAAGAATAGGAGGAAGCTTCTAGAATCCCAAGGAAGCCAAGAAAGCCAAGTAGAAGACAATAGTAAAAGGAGATCTGGCAGCGTGAGAGATGGTGTAAGCTCCACCTGACTGCTGGGCTAGCTGGTTCAATGTGTGACTTCTTAATCATGCCTTAAACTTTCTGTTCAACAATGTGATGGATACAGACATTCAGAGTCCTGACTAGGAAGAGCCAGTTGACCAAACAATCGTTGAGCCTTATCTTATCAACCATATGATATAGAAAGGATCATAAGGATTCATTCAGCTTCCAGAATGGAGCAAGAGGGTTTGAATAGATTTACAAAATACATTTGAAGAAACATTTAGGGACTTAGATTAAGAGATGATTGACATAGTTCTTGGGTTTGGATAGACTGAGGGGATAATCAAAGCTGTGACAGCTTCTCAGTAATATTGAAACAATGATCCCAGGGATGACTAGCTGTCCAGGAAGGCAATGTGGAATGTCCAGTGATGGTGTCCAAGGGATGGGAAATAGCTACTGAGCTGAGGTCCAAAAGATGAATAAGAATAAAAATGAACAGATAGAAAGGAAGCAAAATAATCAGTATATACCCAATAATTAGAAGAATGCACATTCTGCTAAATTAACAAGCTGTTTAAAGGTGTCCTCATCTGAGGGTCTCTCTCTCCCAGCCACATACATATTTAATAATTTTTGTCCAATATGTTTAATGTACAATAAATTGACCATTTAAAGCACATTATTTCATGAGTTTGTGTGTATGTGTATTTGTGTGTGTGTGTGTGTGTGTGTGTGCGTGAAGTATGTACATGTGTGTGCACATGTGGGAGGGCACTATTCCAGATGTGTGTAAATGCTGTAGAAGCCTGAAGTTGATATGAGATGTCCACTCCTTTTCTCTTCATGTTATCTTTTGAGATAGATTTTCACTGTGAACCTGGAACTCACTATAGAGGATAGATGGGATAGCCAGTGAGCCATGGGATCTTCATGTCTCTGCCACACCTAGTTCCTGGCATACTGGTATGCCTGGCTCTTGCCGAATTGTTATTATGTGCTTGAATTTTCATCCTTGTACCAAAGACTTTATCCAAAGAACCATCTGCCAAAACTCTTTTGGTAAACTTTGGCTGGATATCTATCTATCTATCTATCTATCTATCTATCTATCTATCTATCTATCTATCTATCTATCTATCTATCTATCTATCTATCCTATCTGTCTGTCTGTCTGTCTGTCTGTCTGTCTGTCTGTCTGTCTGTCTATTTGTCTGTTGTTTAATATAAAATATATGTATTCTCATTAAATTATTGTTCAGTTATATCACTTCAATATTTTATTTTTTTAACCTCCATTCTCTATTAGGAAGCTCCTATTTAGTATATAAGTTTAGAAATTCAGGTTATATGTGAAGATAATTACTGAGTTTGGAGGAATGGGGAGATATGTAATAAGACTGTTTTATTTGAATAAATAGTAGGTATCTTTTTATTATTCTTTACAGTTCATACAGGATAAATGACAAAGGATCCTAATTTTCTAGCCACTATCTAGAATTTATGTTTTTCTTCAGTTTTTTTTTTTTCAGTACACTCAAAGTGTCTCACCAATATCTTCCAAAAAACATTCTGAGGTCTTTTGATTAGCTTTGCACTCTTTATTATTCTGGAAAAGACAGTGTGAGTTCATTACAGGTGGTTCCCTTAATCCTTGAGTCAAGAGTCAAATCTAATCAACACATAGAAAAATCCTTCCAACATGCAATTCTGTCATTTAAAGGTAGATAAGACAACATATTTCATAGAATCAAAGAATCCATGTGTGAGTGTGTGCATGCATGCTTGTACATGTATGTACATCTATATGGAGCAGGGGAGAAATAGACTTTCACTCTGTAGCCCAAGATACTCTGGAACTCACTGTGTTCTTCATATTAGCCTGAACTCACAGCAATCCTCCTGCCTCAGCTTTCTGAGTGCGGAGATTCTGGGAATGATCTACCACATTCAACTTAAGGACACCGATTGAAATTTGAACACATTTATAAATTCTACAAATGTCTCACAGTCTGGTTTAATTAGTCACAGATCTTGACAGCAGATGAACAGATGATAAAAATGTAGTCCTTTCCTTTGGGAGTTTTCTGCGCCTACAGAAAGATGAGGGCATATGAAGCCTATTGTAGATAATTGTACATGAAAACTATTAAGCACCCACTGTATACAAGAACAGTAATATTTCAGGGGCTGGCTTCCTTTAATGTCAGAAGGGTCTGATGATAGGGCCTGAAACAGATAGCTAAGTAGAATGAATACGATGATGAGAAAGGCCATGGTAAAATAGTCATGTAGGAAGGATGTTTTCTAGATAGAAATATAGCCAGGTATGCTGACGAGGGTGGTAACTGGGATAGGAGCATCACAGAAAATAAGAAAACTCCAGTTTTTGAAAACTGAAATCAGGGACCCACTTGCCTTCTCAAGGGAAAAACCATAGAAACATGATTTGGAAAACAGAACAGCAACGAGAGCCAGAATATATGGAGGTTGGGAGGCAGAAAAGGCAAATCAGCTTCTCTCTATTATGTTCAGCAGAAATCTTTGGGGTGATTTACAAAGAGGAGTACTCAGTCTTTTGCTTTCTTTTTCAATTTTCTTTAAATGAGGCCATCAACATAATAAAAAGGTAATAAGTAAAGTTCATACAGCAAAACCTAAAGTGTGGGGCTTGAGTTTTGACTGTTGAGTATTGTTCCCATAAAGTGTAATCTCCTTGTAGCTGATATTTTTCAATTCTAAGAAATTTTCTTTGAACTTTTTCTCTTTGGAAGCATCTCATTCTAATTAAAATTTTTTCTTGGGACATTATGGTGCTGTTTTCTTTCATGTACACAGCATAGTAGGATCGAATAAAGCTATTTGATCCATCTACTTAGCACTCTTATTTCTTCTTTAGGAGGCTATATGAATTTTTGAATAAAAGTTATAACTGGCCTTTGATAAGCTTGGCATGGTGGCCCATACCTCAGACCTGCAATTTGAGTTCAAGGCTAGCCTGGGCTACAAAGAAAGACTCTGTGTCAAAAGAAGAGCAGATACAATTCTAAATGTATATTTAATATGAGGGAAATTTTCTCTTGCCATTTTGTGATTTATATCTTGAAATCTCATGCCCATTTTTCAACCTCTTGACCACCACACATTTCTAGTGCCTCTACTCTTTTTATTCAAGCCCCACTCCAAAGGGTTCCTTCCTCTACCTTATGTGATCTCAACACTTGTCACAAGTTGTCTGGCACTTGATCTTCAAAGTCACTTTCAGCTTAGCTTTTGAGCTCTGACTCCCGTCCTGACTCTACCTGGCCACACCAACAATATCTGCCTCATTTCTGAAAATCCCAATATTTTTCAGGATTTTTCTTTGCTCATTAATTTTTCTAGTGTGTCTGACCATTGAACTACAGGGGGCCTATTTTTTTTTGGGGGGGGGTAAGTGAATGTTGAGGAATGTAAACTCAGAACCTCATTCTTGCAAAGCAGTTTGCCACCAGATCCATATGCCCAGCCACCTAGATGATCACTCTTTTTTCCTCTGTGGATGTCACATCTAACTTAGGTTGATGATGTGATTACAATTATAATATTTTAGCATATTACTTATAATGGTAATATATCAAAATTTCTCTCATCTTATTCTTTGACTTATAGAATTCTAAACCAAGCAGATAAATTATGCTGAAATATGTTACCTTTATATGGCCACCATCTGGAAAATGAATTCATATTTATCCTGTGCTATTATTTCTGTTCTAGTGCATTATTTTTAAAGTACTTAACAAGGATCATGATGCATAACATAAGGAAGTTGAGACTTTAGGTCCTGATGGAGTAGACTCTAGGACATAAGGGCAAACCACATAAATAACTTGAGTTCAGAGAAGGAGAACTCTGTCTTGGAGCTGATTTGCTTTTATGTTTCTAGTTGGTTTTTATTTTCCACTTGCATATTAATAAGAAGAGGAAAGTCATCTTCCAATGATCAGGGAAGCTATGACCAGGGCAGGATTTATAAGATAGCAGTTGTTGGGATCTAGGCCTAGTAGATACACTGTAGCCCGTACCAGCTTCTATCTAATATGTTGATATCCTAGTACACATGCAGATGTTGATATCCTAGTACACATGCAGATGTTGATATCCTAGTACACATGCAGATGTTGATACCCTTCATTCTTCACTGCAGAAGATTTGAGGGGTAAAAAGATGGTCCAAGCTGCTTCCCAAGTGATGATAGAAAAAAAAAAAAAAAGGATGACCTTATGGGAGAATCACACGAACCTACTGGCAGCCACCTGGTCCTTCCCAACTTCCTCTCACCTGGGCATTAATGATGTTTTTACCCATTTCCTCATTAAATCATTGGGTCAGCAGCTGTGAAACACAGAGGATAAGCCAGCTGAGACCTTTTTAAAAAAAAAAAAAAAAAAGAAAGAAAGAAATCCAGAAGCTGAGCTAATTAAAAGGGGGAGCATTCAAAATAGAATTGATTAATTTGATTAACATTATATTTTAAATGGAGAGCTTAGAAGGCCTAGCTCCCGTGATCAAGAAAGATATATTAGTAAATACAAACCAGAGTGCTGTGATTGAAAACTCAAAGAAGGACATTTTTGTTCTTTACTATCTCGGCAGTCTAGTGAAGCTTCTGCAACCATGTCCACATATATATAGATGCTGTGTATCCACATCACCTAGGGTCCTTGCTACAGGGCACTATTTGAAGTCCACAACATTCTATGGAATCCCTAGCTCAGAAACAAGGGCCCTGGAATCTGCATTTTAATAATAACTTCAGGAACTAGCCAGGTTGTGTGAGAGTTTGTTGTTAAAATATTTTATTTCTAATTTGAAAGAGAGAGAGAGAGAGAATATCTCTCTCTCTCTCTCTCTCTCTCTCTCTCTCTCTCTCTCTCTCTCTCTCTGTATCTCTCTGACTCTGTCTCTGTATGGTGGGGGTTAGGGGGAGTGTCTATGCACATGCTGTACCACTGCTAAGAAGTTGAATCCTGACCAACTAGCTTTTTTCTGAACTCTGTCATTAGCTGTATGAAAAAGACCAAGGAGTATTACTCCCCAGGTCCTTATCTATATAGTGGGAATTACATCGTCATTTAGAAGAGATCATTTTGTTTGGGGTCTTGGTGAAATAAACTCCACCACACAATTGGCACAGAGTCTGACATCTTTCCATGCTCCCTTTGGTGTTTCTTGTTTTGTCCCTAAACTAGTAATATTTTGTCACCTTAATAATAGGTCATATAAGTCCTAATTGGATTGCAATTCACCCACAGCAGACTTGGAGAAGTACTTAAAGAACAGGTACAGATGATCCAGATTAGCCTTGAGACACTGAGCTGGCTTGACCACCGTTGCTTTCTCTCAAAGGGAGACTAAAAGAACACAACATAAGTGTGGAGATGTTGATATCCTAGTACACATGCAGATGTTGATATCCTAGTACACATGCAGATGTTGATATCCTAGTACACATGCAGATGTTGATAACCTCCACTCTTCACTGAAGCAGATTTGAGGGGGGGGAAGGTAATCCAGGCTGCTTCCCAAGTGATGATAGAAAAAAGTTTTCTCTCTGGTAGCAGGATGACCCTAGGGGAGAATCACATGAGCCTACTGGCAGCCAGCCTGTGCCTGCCTTGGCTAAATCCTCCAATGGGTTTCTGTGTCTCTCTCCTCTGATGTCTTCACCTGGTGGATGGACAATTGGAAGCACAGGTATATATACCTCCAGCAGCCTCCCTCCATCACAGACAGGCCTCTCGTCTCCAGGAATGGAAAAATGAAAGTGCCCTTCAACTCTTTCTTCAACATTCCCAGTGTAAAGAAAGCCTTCTGCTTTCATTATGTACAGTTTCGGCCAAGTTCCCACACACTGGGTTTTGGGCGATTAGAGGGCTTTAATTACAGCTATTACACAGCCTGAGTGAACCAGTGCTTTCTCCCTGGCCAGTGCAGAAACCAGAAAGGTATCACAGAGGTGGAAGCAGTGTTGGTGAATCCTGCTGTGAGGGCCCACAGATGCCTGGGCAAGGGGAGGAGGCGGTGCTGATTCTCTGCTGGTCCCAGCTGCTATCACCTGAAGCATGCTAGTTATCCTGAGTTCTTTGTGACTGCAAAGCCCGTGTTTTCCTCATTCCCATTGTTATCCTTACTGGCAGACTACTTCCGTTCTTGCGAAGCCCCTCCAAATTGCACTTGACAATGGAATGAAAGTCCCTCTTTAGCTTTCAAGTTTGCACATCAGTCTCTCCTTTCTCTGTAAATACCAGACACCTTACTTTCTTGCCTTTTGCCCCTCCGGATTATTATAATATTCCTGGCATGCCAGAGAAGTGACTTGAGAAGCCTGGGGTTTAGGCTACCCCCAAGAAGATGAGTTTCCTTTAAAGATGATAAAATGCTCCCCTTGCATATACACAGCAATCCAGAGAATTAATTCAGGCTATTTTCAGACCGATTTCGAACATCTGATGACTCAGAATCTGAGTCAGAGCCAATAGGACATGGTCTAAATACTACAAGGTGATACAAATTCAACATGAGCAGGAACAAGTTACAAAGAGAAGGCGGTAATTGCAGTTATTCATCTTAAATCAGTTTATATAGAGAGAAGTAGCACTGCATGCCGGAGTTTATGTTGGGTATCGCTAGCACCGTTATTCAAATACATAGGCCGAGAAATGTAAAAATAGACAAAATTGGTAGAACCTTTAACAAAAATACAGGGTAGTTTTTCTTTTCTTGATGTTTTGAGTGTCCTTGCATTAGTGTGAATGAATTAAAGACTTACATTATTCTTCCATAATAATCAGCAGTAGGATATTTAATTTGAGCTGTTTGGAGGCTTTGTTCAGTTTGTAGAAATAGTATATGCAGGATGTGGTGACACATGCCTGTAATCCTGGTACTGAGGAGACCTAGTCGGTAGAATCATGAGTTTGAGGTCAGCATGAGTTATGGATTGGAGCCCTGTCTAAAAATAGAGAATTACAAGTTATATGGTGCAATCTCTGTCCACCAGAATCTCAAGAGAGACTGATGTGGAAATACCATAAAAGGGTTCATATCTCCATTTTGGAAGCATAGCAAATAACATGTTCATCCCAGTCAGGTTTCTACAACTACCCTCGACAAAAATGAATGTTAAAGGCATTCCAAGTTTGATATACCACCACTTTCTGGGAAATTGCATTTTCCAAGGATAATAGCAACAGTAGCTCTCAACCTACAGGTTTCTTCATTGTGACCTTGCCAAACCATGATTTCCATGCTCTTTATGTGAATTGGTCCATGTAACTCATTTTGTAGCCCATAGAATATGGTGTAGGCAGTTCTACCTGACCCACCTCAGTATTCAGGAATAATTTCCCTACAACACTCTCCTTGAAAATAATCTATTGGAACCTAACTGATATCTGAAACACCCCCAGAACACATTGCTATGTGCTATGAGTACAACCTTTGAAGTATCTCACCCAAGCAGTACAACAGAGATGATTTCTAGACCCCAGACTCATCCATCTGAATTGCACTAGAGATACTTCAACTAGGGAAGAAGGATTGCCTATCATCAGTACCATGAACAAAATATTATCCTGTAGACTTTAGCAGTGTATGCCATTAAAGTTGCTTATTTTATGTAGATAATTGCATTCACATATAATGCTAACTCTGTCCATAATTAATGATATAGTTTTAAGGAAACCAGAGATAATGAAATAAGTGTCACTAATATCTCTAATAGTAAAAATAAGTTAATGTGGACTGCTTGGGGCTTTTGATCTACTGGATCATGACTGGACCCAATGCTCAGAGGAATGTAGGGCCAGCGTTAAGCAGATATACAAATAGGGTGAAACTGAATGAAACTGAAGCAAAAGAGAAAAAGGGGCTGAGATGCCTCATAATTAGCCACATGGTAAGTAACTAGAGGTAATCAAGAGTAAAATCAAGTCTAGAAAGTACCCAAAACCTGAAATGTATTTATACATTTACTATGAAACACAGAAACACCAGACATAGTAAAAATGATTTCCCATGCATAGGTATTATATTCAAATACTTTCAGAAAATTCCAATGTTCCTTAAGGAAAAGACTTAAGTAGACTCATATTAGAATTACAAAACTCAGAAATGAGTACTGTAAAAGTTGACCAATAACCCACAAACATGTTATACAAATACAATAATACTACAATTATTACATTGCCTTATGTCTGAAAGGCTCTTTTGTTCTATATAAACAACATACAACTGTCATGTGTGATTCGGCATAAGACTTCATTAGACTGTTAGACTGAGTGCAGAGGGTGTAGCTGAGCCTTATTTCTAAGATCCCATGTCAGACGAAACCTCATCTTGAAACTGGGTACTTTGAGGCAGTGATGTTTCTATTTGAAAAGCTACACTTTTAAATAGATTTTGTACTGAATGGGGCATGTTTTATTCTCATAAACTGAGAGACAAAAATACTTCTTCGGACTCTGTACATGGACAATGTTTCCTTATATTTTATGTTATGGATTTCTGACAAACCTTTTTATACATGTGCAGTTTGAATTAATTACAGTGAAGTAAAAATGGAAGATTTGAAAAATATCTTGAAGTTCTTTTATCTACAGATGAATTGAGGAACTAAATTTCAATGTTGGTGACTGAGCACAAGTCCAGGGTAATCTTAATTTCCCTCTTGATTCCTTGTAGGCAGTTCTGTTCATTCCATACCTGACTTCCCTTTATATATCCCTTCTATTGACACCATCATTGAACCTAACTGCCATCTGTTTCTTGGGTTAACACAATAGACTTAACATTTGTTACAATTACTAAACTACTTGTTATATCTGCATACCTAGCCCATCTACTCTCTATGGGACTGAACCTGTAATGCTCTAAGCTGTCCATTAGATTTTCCATGTGTTAGATAACAGTAGTACCCAACAGCACTGTTCAGGATCATCTCATGTGAATTCTTCCATCCTTTACAATACAACACAATTGTCACAGTGGAAGTGTTAAACACACACACAGAAATGCATAAGCATATGCGACTTGCCTCTGTACCACAACATACATGGCACATATACCCTGTCTGGCATGCCATTTTCCTAGTCCTACAACCAATCTTCTGTTCAATCTTAAAAGTAATTTTCTAAGCATCTTCCTCATTGCCACAGTGCTCTCACCTCTCACCTCTGTATTGTGTAATGATTCAGCAAAAACTCCATTGTTGCTGTGGTCATCCTATTTCATAATTGCTCATTGTCATAGCTACTAACTAGATTGTAAACCACTTGAGGCCAAGGCCTGTGACTGTCAGTTTCCTTATCCTTTGACATTTATGCAATGCATGCTCATGCTATGGTTAGTAATTTAATAACTGTACACATGAAGAAAAACACTAGGAAATAATTTTGTATGTGCGTGTATGCCTGGTAAAAGTCATTACCCTTGTGTGACATACAAAAATTTATGGAACACTTGTGTTCAGGACACACTGTGCTGAGCACTCCCCAGAACACATTACACAGATCTGTCTCTTGACCTCTAAGAACTTATTTATAATTTAATACGTATATCAGGCATGAGGGCAAATACTGAAAGGAGACACAATAATTGAATTACCAACGTTAAACAGATATACAAATAGGGTAGATTAAATATTTACTTTGTATGTGCATTACCTTGTAAAGGGTAATTGCATTTTAGCAGCTGGTATGTGTATGAGAACCATCTGAATTTTATGCGTAGACAATAGGATCCTATCACACTGATTACAAAGTAAACTGAATTTTGATGTTTTTATGGGTAAAGATGGACATTAATGTTCCCTAGGAGGTTAATTTATATTATAGTAGAAGAAGTCATATAGCTTGGATGCAGTCCAAAGCTAGACAGCCAAATCGCAGCAAATGGAGCTCATCTGTAGAACTCCCCCATTTAAAAACCAGGGAATTTGAAAAATGTGTGCTTTTCATCAAAAGCAGGAAATAGGGTATTTGACAACATGCATTTGTCTACTGAATGTGATGGAATATGTGATGAAATATGTTTTGTCAATAAAATAAATTGCCAAACAAAATGTAATCCTCTCTGCAAATGCATTTAGTCTCCAGGATAAAATAAGCTACTTCCACAATGCTCATTTTTTCTTTGAATTATTTTAGATTTGCTGTCTATCAAAAACAATGGAGAAATGCGTTTTGGCAGACGCAGTATTTCAAGGTGTACACATAAAATGTATTAAACTAGAAAAAAATGTAAACTCTGTTGTGGAGGATCACTAGAAATCAGAAGCAAATCAATGTATTTAATAAGTCCCAAGTTTATAATTTGGGACTTAAGGGTATAAATTCTCATCGCAGTATTAACTTTATTCCTTAAATATTTAAGTCAAAATTTTTATAACAGTTACTGTTCTCATTTTAACCAAATAGCTAACAAAAGGAAGGGTTACTTTTTCTCCCTATCAGATATAATGCATGCTGGGAAAGACATGGTAATGAGGATATGTAACTCGGATTCTCCTCTTCACATATCTGTGGAATAGTCAGCGATGCACTCTGGTTGAAAGAGAACCCAGTTGCAACCCCCTAGCCCTGCCTCAAGGTTCCACAAAGTCTCAAAACACCATGACCAGGAACTAAGTGTTCAAACACATGGTCCTGTGAAAAACCTTTAACATCCAAATTACATCATTGACTTCTAAACCAATATATATTTAAATTACCTTTGGATATTTTTAAACACACATACACACATTTCATATAATCAGCATAAATAGCATCTTCATATGATGTCTTCGATGCTCCTTAAGCTTAACCATATCACATTTATTATATTTGTTATCCTCGCTTCCCAGAAAGAGTTAATCACATACCTAATTAGGCCCTTTTTTCCTATTCTCCTCCTGCTATGTGAATTGATCCTTTGCCTCAAGGCTCCCGGGGAATTCTTAACTTTCATAATTAATTAATACAGTTTAACCCTTCAAATGTGACTCCAACATCACACCAAGTTGAACAACATTTTACCTCTCTGGGTAACAGCCTCTGGTATTCTAAAGTGGGTGAGGGAGAGTCAAGTAGTCCAGCCTTAAGCCAGAAAAAACACAAGTATAAAAAAAATGATCAAAAGATATTAGAGTAAATTAAAATACCAAGGAAAAACTATTTCTATAGAACAATATTTTGAGAAAGAGAGAGAGCGAGAGAGAGAGAGAGAGCGCTTAATGATAATATACTTCCTCACTCATGGCATCTGTTTAATATTTCAAGACTGAATGAGATAATGTCTATAAAGCCCTTGGCTCCATGCCTGGCACTATTCTATATTGATTTATAGTTTTCTAGTATTAAATAAACACTGTTCCATTTGGTTCTCAAACTACTGCCTTGTTGGGGTAGGGATCATTTATTTCTGACTTATGGGAGAGAAAATTGAGGTTCAGAGAGTTAATAGGTGAAGTAACACAAAGGAAGGACCAATTTCTATTTCTGGATGAGAGGCACTATCTAGGGACAGATGACATTTTAACTGTATCCTGATGAATAAAGAGGAAGTTGAAAGGTTAGATCGGCATGGAAATAATGTATGTACATAGATTTTGAGTGTGTTTATAATAACCCTTAGCCACGAGGAAGGATTTAGTTTATCGAAAAATAACTGCTAAAGTATAAGTTAGTTCAGAAAGTACCTCAAGGATTAAGTAATTTGACTCAATTCTAAAAGTACTGAAAATGTAAGTTGTTACCAGCATGAATGATCTTATATTTTAGTAAACCAGAGATAACAAGCAAAGGCCTCAAGCAGAACACTGGATGTAGGCAGTATGTGTATTGGTGGCCCATTGCTATTGCACACCTGTATACAACAAGCACCTGAGCTGGTAGCTGTAGCCATGGAGATAGTGGCAGTGACAAAAAAAACCATTTCTCAGAAATAATCAGGGAGTGGTGCTCTATGGTGGAAGCAGGTATGTAGGAGGCTGGGGTAATTGCAGCAATGATGTAGATACAATCCGAAGAAGAAAAACCCGGCTTCCTGTGAGTGCTAGAATGTAAAGGCAAAGATAATGAGGTGTTGGCTTGCAGAACTAAAATAAGAGGAATTGCTGTGATTATGGACCCGGATCAAAGAGAGAAGGATCAAGGTAGAACTGGAGATTAACAGGGCTAGTTCACATCTGCTTCTGAGGTTTCTATGATACACGACGTAAATGGCTTTGTGAAAATGTTAATGTTCTAAGCATCACTTTGTATATGATTTGGAAACCAGGAAGGACTGACTCTCACCTTCCTTTTAATTTTGCTAGCAGAAGTTATTGACAGTATCTTTGCATTGGGTTAAAGTTTGACATTGTTGGTATTAATGATCACTGGAAACTGACTTTAAAAGGTTAATATTTATTAAAAGGTTTATAGGGGAACACTCACTGATACAAGAGATTAAACAGTTGTATGGTTCCTGGAAAGCTGGACTGGTCCATGAGGCTGAAGCTCAGCAGGTCAGGTTCTCCACTCAAGAACACAAGAAAAAAACAGGAAGATGAGGTGGGAGCATAGGTGCACTTGTTTTTAAAATGGCCCTCTGGCCACACCCCCAATCCTGGAGTCTCCAGGCCTAAAGACCACACCTCTAGGTAACACCTGCTCTCCACTACAGTTTACATGTTTTATGTAAAGTAAATTTTAAAAACTGAGAGGAATGTATCTTACTATTCCTATTTTTCCAGGGAAATTCCCAAAAATTTAAGTCCTTATTAACCTTTAAAGCCCGAAGGTTGCAATTGTGACTTCTATGAGACATCTATGAATGACTTGGCTTCTTGCATTTACAAACCTCTGAGAGAGGATTTGGCCTGTCAAAGACAGCCAATATTTTATTTTATCCTTACTCTGCCCTTGCTCATCTTTATCTTTTCTTTCCATCCTCCCCTCTTCCATTATCGATGTGGAAATATAGAATCTCTCTTCTACTGTTAATATCAGAGGCTTCTTGACTACAAGCATTATCTAACTCTGCATTTTTGTCCAAGAGCCAGCACAGAGCCTACGCTGTACTCAAATGCTCTAGTTTCCTGTTTTGTTGTTAAGGCAATGAAGTCACAGAATAATGATCACTCTGCACAGGAAACCTCTGCTTCTGGACAGATGGTTACGTCAGTGATGAGATATAAATTCTATCTGGGATAGGAAGAACACGACGTGACTACCATCTTGCACACGGTAGGCATTCATTTTTGTAACCACACCCATGACCAAAAGCACTGGGCATACCTCTGCTATCCTGTAGGCTGTGCAGGTGCTTCTGCTGCCTAGACCTATGCTTCCTCCTCCTCCTCCTCCACCACCACCACCTCTTCTTTCCTGATGATGGAATTCTGCCTAATATGCCTTGTTTCAGAGAAGGTTTGGAGAAAAGAAGCCCCAAATGCTAAAAACAATTCCAGTCAGTCTCAGAATATGCAAAAGACACACACTTAGTCCTTAATCTCACCAATCCAAATAATGAACAAGGGAGTCCACAACAGAATTACAGAGATTGTTCTGAGGCTTAGTAGCTAATTTGATTTTGTACAGAAGGGCTTTAAAGAATTTTTAATGGAAAGGCAATTAACGTTGAAACCTTCATTAATAGATAGTTGAGAGGAAAATTCGGACTTGCTGAGTTTTTGACTTTTTAACTAATTGCAGAACTTTATGGTATTTTTACTGTATATTAGAAAACAGTGAAGTACTATCATTTAATAAAACTAGACCTTATGGGCAAATAGAACACTTTTTTAAAGGCTTTTAATTTTTTTTTTTAAGTAGCCAGACCAGAACCCCCAAGAACTAATTAAAATGAAGCAGCTTCATTGGATAAAATGGCTGCTGAGTAATGAAATGTTCACCAAGAAACAGTGTATGCTATCAGCTGAAAGGTCCCTGTTTCTCTGTATCAGTCATACATGGGTGTTAACTCTGCATAGAGCAGAACATTGCTACTTTATAAACAAACAAACAGACAACAACAACAAAAAAACAAACCAAGAACAGACTTGAATTTCCAATAAAACAAAGTGTTGCTTTGTTTATGAGTGTTGGCTTGCTTGAATTGGAATCTTGCAGATCTTTTATACACAGCTCATTCTTCGGAAGCTTAATTATGAAGCCGAATGGAAATGAATGCCTGCTTCGTCACGGTTTTATTTTAGTAGCAGGCTTTCCCAGACTTTACCCGCATGTGCTGTCTTTGAGACCTTGGAATGATGATAGTGAGATCTGAGCTGGTTTATGTAGAAGGATATTGGAGGCTTTGATTGGCATATGGTATTAGGTCAGGCCATGAGGTGAATTGTCATTTCCTTTGCTTTCCATAGGGGCCCAAGCCAAGGGTTTCAACAGCTATGATTTAGAACACCTTGTACTCTGTTTCTTACTTTCTCTTGCCCTTCTCATGGCATTAACTTCAAGTGACAATGAAGGAAAGATGTAAAATGGCTGAGAACCCCCACTGAAAGCGTGACTTCTTACTTAGCACTTGTCTTTGTCAGCTGGTCTTTCTAGTAGTTACATGGTCGACCACCAAATCCAGTGATCTACCTCAACTGTCCTAAATTTTAGACTGGATATAGAAGATAAATAATCTTTCATTCCCTTTATAATCTTTAACCTTGATATTCAGAGGATAGACATGTGAAAGGGCCTGGAGGCATGTTCCCTTCACAAGAACAGTCTCATTCCACTCACTAGAAATAGAACCTTTGAGAGACATACATACGCGTCTTATAACTTAATGCCATCCAATCTTGAGAGCATCTATAATAGAAAAGAGTCAAGGTGTAAAAAGTCCTTTCCCACTCCAAGCTCTCTATTGATGTTAGAATTCTATTCACATAATTAAAGCATGTTCATAGCCTAAGCACTCAGCATGTGGACTCCAAGCACATATATTCATTGATAGCACATTAAAGCATCAGAGAAGACATTTTGTAGCCTATGTTGGGAGACCTGAGCTCAACCCATTACTTATCAACATCACTACCCAGGGAATTTCCTCATTTTGTTGGTTTGCTTAGAATCAGCAGGACTCTCATGAACTAATTTTTCTGTTCTCATGAGATAACACTACCAAATTATTTACTTACAATCAAGACATTTTGAGAATGCTCAGAAAAAAAAAAAAGAGCAAGTTACAACATGAAAAATATGTAAACGGTCATGTCTTCTGCATGCATTTTTTTCTGTGTTTGAGAATTGATGCTTCCTACTGTTATCTAAAGACAGAAACAAGGCATGGAATTATGGAATGATACCTTCTATAGATGATTTTCCCCTAATATAATTTCTTTCTTCTCAATTTGATTCAGTTTTTCCTCCTTGAATGTACATCTTAGGGAGTGATACAAGAAAATAAAGACTGTTGACCAACAAAAATGTAAACATTCATAGTATGTTTCAAATTCATTGTGCTATTTTAAGTATTTCCACAAGAATATTTTCATAAACGTTTGCCAGCATTTAAGTATGGCATGGCATTATGTTCATAAGCAATATCTTTAGTATAAGCTTTTGATAACTGGGAGAGCAAATTCTGCATAGTTTTTCTGTGGACAGGCTTTCATTAATATTAGTTTTAATAATTTCTGCACATGAGTAGATGAGTTTTAATCTACATAACTCTTTAATTCACTAACATGGATGTTATTTTAAAACTACTTGGTGTCATTAAACACAGTGAAGAAAGAAACAGAGGTAGCCTCCTACAATATTAGGATATTCTGAAAATGTGTGCTGCATAATGGAAAAACCAACTGTACTAAAACAAGATAGGTGGTTTTCTCTTGGTAGAGATTGCTGAAGGCCCTCCTCTGGACTCAGGTTTCTGTTACACATATTCACTGTTCACATCATTGTTTGATATTCTTTGTCTATACTCCTAACAACAAGCAGAAGTCTGAATACTTTTTTCACTTCCTTCCTGAAGTTAAAATAATCATACATTTTGAGCAACCTTTTATTTAAATATCAACTACTATGGGAGATGAGGTGTGGTGATGTTATTGCATTTATTTACACACCAGTGTAATCCAAGTGTGGAGTGAGTTTCTCAGCCTCTCTTTACACTTCGAATTTTATCTGTACCATGCTCTTCCTTGCTTTGTCCCCATTTCTATTACCCCCTTTCCTTGTTTTATTTTGCTCACCCAATCACTAATATAAATAACATTGTTTATTTATTTCTGCTTTAGATGTATTAATTTGCTCATCTGGCCAGATGTGAGCTGGTTATCAATTCCCCTGTCACTTTTTCCTTTATTCTACCATATTGTGAGTTGACACCAAGATACACACTACAAAATATATGTTAGGCTGAGACATTAAAATGATTGACAGTGAACTTGCAAGGTAAGGAGGAGGCTAATCCATATATGACACACCGAAGCTGTTTTCCAGGCAACAACTTCATCATTGTTCCTAAACATGAGAGATGAGGCAATGTACCTAAAAAATCATTCAGGTAAACAGCAGAGACTGTTTCTTGGCAGGGCAGGAATACTATAGCCTTTCTCTTCACTTCACTGTGCTAAATGGAAATGGATTCTTCTTGCCTAGATTAATAGCTGGTTTAACTCAATAAAGTATGTGTAAATCCTTGGCTATTTCCTATGGAGTCATATTCAATCCTTTTATATGTATGTAATAACATCTCAGGGTAATTGAGATGTAAGTCAAACCCTTGGGGGAAAAAATGTTCCTATATATTTGGAGTGTGAGTTATATATATGAATACTTAGGGGAGAATAATAGATTGTTGTCAGAACTAGAAGAAATCTGATGATAGCCTACATCAAATTTTAGGTTCAATATTTCATAGTATTCAATAGTTCATATTATATGAACAAAGGAGAAAATAGGAGACTAAGTTGAATGAAAAAAAAGTTGTATAGAGCCTAAGAAAAGACTGCTCCCAGATGGGATTCACTGAAGATTCTGTTTCTTTGCATTTTCATTATAATTAATTCTTTAATATTGCCAGTTGAATCCCACGAATTGAAAAGGTTCCAATCCATACAATCTGGCATCATGCTGCTCTTCTGAAATTCCAGGAAGCTTTCTGAAGGGGAAATTGGAAATTTCTCAGTGGGAATGGAGCAATTACAACAGAGGTGTGGCATCAAGTGATGTGGGCCAGAGAGAGCTTGTGACAATGGGTCCCTTCCAATAGCAACATTGTCCAATTAGCACATCATAACAAGAGAAGGGAGGGGAGAAGGAGATTGGAATAGAGGATGTTATTTAGAAACAAGATGATAGCTTTAAATTCAAGGTCTCCAAATTGCGTCATCTCCATCATAAAGGATGGAAGCTGCATTGGATACTTTTGATTAACTTCAGAGATCCAGCAAGGTAATGTCGAGAGTCATAGGAAAGGTAAATAGGGGACACAGGCCATCTCAGCAGCATCGAATATTTTGATGGGAGCACTTGAATTAACTAGGTGTGGAAATTTACTCAAAATAATTTAATGAGATGGTTCACTTATTTAGGTGGAAAGGTTTGTCCATTACTAATAGGTTACATATGAAGGCTGTGGCACAGTCAGTGTGCTCTACTTCCTGTTTGAATATAGGCGCGTTCTGAAGAAAGAAATCCATCCTCTTCCTCCTGAAACAAGTGTGGGAATGGGGGCAGGTGGCGGGCTAGTACTTGCTAAAATCTAGTCCTGTATTCAAACTTAGAATTCTTTTTTACCCTGCTAAATAGCTCAGATTATAGACCTGTGCCATGTAAGCCAGCCTGTATTCTCACTTACCTATTATGGGAAGTTCAATACCTAGGAAGGGTGAACTTATTCTCACCTTATGTAAAATTCATGCCATCCTTTATTTTATGTAATGATGTTTTAATTGAAAATCAATTCCCAGGCATAGAAAATTTATAAAACATAAGGGACTACTTCTCTTCTCCACTGTCTTCACTGTCTTATCGCCAGTTCTAGAGAACTAGAAATGAGTCCAAGGATAATGAAAATGATCTTGTGACATAGACCCTTGCCAGTACCACCCAGAAACCTTATGAAGCAAAAATGAGGCCGCAGAGATGAGCATGTCCCCTTGGTGAATATCTGAGAAATCTTCATGTCCCTACTCTGCTGCTCACAGGAACATGACTGGTGGGTGTTAAGGATCTATGGCCGTCCTTCAACCCCAGTACTCTAGACACCCTGGATCCCACCCTAAAAAGTCAACTATCCCAATTGACCCATCGATCCCAGAACACTCTGATCTTTAATTTTTATTAGTTTTATTCATTCTATTTTAAACTATTAGGTCTCATGTAACCTCTGCTCATTTGGAGCTCATTATGTAGCTTAGCCTAGCCTTGAACTCCTGATACATCTCTGTCTCTGAGTGCTAAGATAAGAGATATGAATCCCCATTGTTTTATCTGCCAGTGTTTCTTACACTCTCTACTCCGTGTATTGTCCTTGTACTAACTTATAATTTTATGTGATACATTAACATAAATAAAAGTGACTCATGGAAGAAATTGTTTATTTTGACTTGTGGTTCTACTGAGGGATCATCCATAATGGTAGGAGTGGCTTGGGAGCATGTGGTCTGATGATCGTATCTTCAACTAAAAATGAAGAAGCTGGGAAAATGAACTGGAAGTGGAGTGAGATGTGCATTCTCAAAGTCTTCACTGATGACATACTTCCTCCAGCATGGTTTCCATTGCAAAAAGGTTCTTTAAACTCCTCAAAGAATACTATCAACCAGGGGACTAAATGATAATATACTTATAGTGGATGGTGCACATTCAAACTACCATAGTTCTGAACACAGCAGAGGAAACTGTTTCTTTCATTCATTATTGATATTTTGGGTAGTACCTGTCCTTAGAGGGTTGGCTTTACCATTATTGCTGAATGGTACTGAGGGACCTGAGTAATGTGTCTGATTTTTAAGTATCTTGACAATCAGGAATTTATTTAGCAGGTTTTCAACATGAAAAGGACTCACTAATCAAAGGGGTAAATAGGTGAACTTTCACTTGTGATATCAGTTAAACAGTAAGAACTATTAAAAGGAGACATCAGTGAATAGTTACTGTGAGTTTAACTCTTCGGGAAGAAGGAATTTTCAGAGGTGTTAACCATGTAAGTTAGAATTCTTCATGAAAAATTATAGATCTAGATTTTCATTTTGCTTGCCTTTTAAATATTAAATTATTCTTTGCTTTGCTTTCTTTTTCTTGGCTTTATCTTCCCCCTTTTCTTGTGAACCCTTAGTAGTTTCTGTACTTAGGAAGTCTTGCTAATGACTTTTATAGACAATTTCCAAAAGCTGAAAAGGGCCTTAGACTTGAGAGAAATTGAAGTATTATTTAAAGAAGCTAAAAAAGGTGTCTATTAGAATCTGCCACATGAATAGTGAAGTGACATTTGAATTTGACAGAGAGAGTGAAAAGATCAACTTGAAATGTGGCCCCGAGGAGGGAATGCCATGCATCTTTGCATTCTCCCTTTGCCAGGGAAAGATATTCTAAAAGTCTGAATGAGAAGTAAATGGCATTAGCATCAACCCAGTGTACAAGAGTCAGTGTGTTTCTGCAAAGTGATCCAGGTTACACTCCAGGAAGACCTTGAATATGATATTCAAGATCTTGCTTGGAAATAAGTCCCTTCTGTGAAGAAGAGTAACGGATGGCTAAAGTAGAGCTAGCCCAACAAAAGAGAGATCGTGAAAGTGAGAGTGTGAATAAGCTAGGATGCAAGGTGGGTGGTGAGAGTCTACTCAGGGAGATTGGACTAGTTGCTGAGTCTATGCAATGATTTCAGAAAGGGAAACAGCTGTTACTTCAACATAGAGAATTTTTTTTTTAATTATGAGAGCCCCTATGTAGACATTTTGTGTTCTTTCTAAGATAAGTTCTTTCTACAGTTGTAAGTATCTCTTCTTTATATTAAAGGCTACATTTCTACTTGGTTTTCTTGAAATCTGGGCCACCCATCACCCTTCCAGGTGCCACCGTTTATTATTAGTCAAATGCAAAGATTCAAATTGTAGAATAAGATACCACAGGGCTTTTCTCATTGGAAACAATTAAGAATTATGAATAAGAAACTGCTCATTGAAATTCACCTCAAAAGCTATGGTCAGTAGTTTGTTGGTTATAAATAGTATTTCAGCTTCTATATTATCTGAATCTCTTACAATAAGAACACAATCATGTATTATTTAGAAATCCAAAAATAAGCATAAAATAGAAAATAAATTATAGTGTAAGAAAAAAATATAGCATAAGCAATGTTGAAAGAAGAATTTGAATTTGGGAAGGGATTTAAATAGATCTCTATAGTAATTTTTACCTTAATAATAAAGTTCTTTATTGTGATAACAAGTAATTGTGAAAATAAAGTTCCATGGATCGGATCATCAAAGTTTGAATTCAAGATTACATATGTTATCCTGGGATATTCCTTAGTTATATTATGCATACTGTGTGATGTAGGCATGTCTTATCCCTCTCAGTTGGCTGTGATAAAAGCCTGGTGCCTCTTGTGGCAGTGTCCTTGTGATGCACCCTACAACAAAGAGGCTTAACAGCAGGTAGTCTATGAACTTCACCCTCATGGGAGAATTAAGGATTTCTCTTTAGAGGGAGCTGTGATTAAGCAACTTTACCCCATCACTTGACCTTCCTTTAATGCCATACATTTTTTTTTTCTGTTTTAAAAACACATCTTGATGTAGCTTTGATTGGGAAACACTCACCAGATGTATTCTGAAACCTCATACATATCATAAACATGAGCCAAAAAAACCAATTTACTTTATAATGTATACAGCATCAAATATTTTGTTATAGGTAAAAGGGGGAGATTTTAAAAAGAAAATAATATGACTTGTGATAAATGGGAGACTTTCAAATGTTAGTGCTACATTATTAGCATAGTAAGAATAGTAAGAATGTTTATTATCACCCAGAGCAGTAAAGGCCCAAGTTATGGCTCATGAGAAAAGACATAAATTATACTAGACATATAGGAAATATATTGTACATGGGGTGACTGAAGGATATAGAGCCAAGCAATAGTGAAGGAAATATCTTCAGCCCAAATGGTGGATCTGAATATAGCCTAGGATTGAAGCTGGTTATATAGAAATATCAGAGTGTGGCACAGTCCCTCATGAGGAGCCTGAGAAATCAGTAGCTGGAATCATTCAGGTCAAGCCTAGTTACTGCATGAACATGTTGGAAAACCTTGAGACACTGTGAGTGAGGCCCTTCCAGGAACTATGTGAATTATCACTTGAGCAGGTATTTTAAACTACAGTAACAGACTATCATCACTGTTTCAATTGCAGGACCCTTCATTCCAGCTATTCAGAAGCTTAGCTCAAGATGGCCCATCTCAGATTATTAGTTTTTTCCTTACAAAATGGGTAAAATAATGACTATTACAAGATTATTTTAGGTTCAACATAGAAATTTAGTGGAAGGTTTTGGGGTGTAAAATAGACCAGGATATTATTTTTGTATTTATTTTTTTGCCTTTAACTATAAGTTTTAAAGGTTTGTTTATTTTATTCTTTGTTTACCTGTGTTTTCCTGTGTCACGTGTGTGCCTGGCCAGAGAGGATATCCCTGGATCTAGAGTTACAGACTGTTGTGAACAACTATATGCTGGGAACAGAACCTATGTCCTCTGAAAGAGCTGCCTGTGTTCTTAACCACTGAGCCAACTTTCCAACCCCATTAAGCAAGGATTTTTGAGAGAAGTTCTCATGTAGTTTAGACAGGCATCAAATTCACTATCCAACTGAGGGTGATTTTGAAACCATAATCATATTGCATTCACCTCCTAACTTCTATGATTACATGTGTACCACCTCTTCTGACCAAACAATTTTCTGTAAAAATGACATTTCAAAACCATCTTTGTAATCTGGGATTTTGTATAACACTTGACTATGTATATATACACTATATATGCAAATATACATATATGCAAATGTCCTAGATGACTTTTAAATTGCAAAGAATTTATTTTATTAGCAAAATATTTTTAATATCTGATATAAATGCACAAGATGGTAATTCGGTGCCCATTCATTGCCCAATGTTCACATCATAGTACCAGAAGGATTTAACCCACTTTCCTCATAAATATGTTCTAATGATATGGTAGATGGGCACTCAGTAACACTGTTAAGTACTACATCATTTGTTAATGGGGTCCCTGGGTATTCTCAAAATACCTAGAGCATAGAAGACTCAGAGAGTATCTGCTGACTAATTCAATCAGTTAACTTACTGTTCTTGTCAGAACCATCTGTATGAGCTTTCCTCCTTTAGTTTGAGAATCCTAGATATAAAGATATAGGAGGTGATATGATGGAAGCTGAAATCCCTGCTGTCTATGTGGGTTAGACAGGGAAGAGTCACTCCTCTGAGGAGCAAATTACAGAGTCCTCAGACATCATCCTGTGCTTCAGAGCAGGCTGCTCAACAGTACCCTGTTTGCAACTTTGGCAGAGATTATTATGTGCCATGAGAGACTGTGTCATGCTAAGATACTTAACAACATCTTTGGTCACCAATTACACCCACTAAGTACCCAGCCCCAGCCTAGATCAAAAAACATACCCATCATTGCTAGTTGGCTCCATGGGGACAAAGACAACCACATGAAAATCATTGCTTTGTAAGTTAGATGACATGAAATCCCTGGAAGGTTGAATGAGTTACTCAAAGCCCTGGAAAGATAAGTCCCAGAGTACTGATCTTCACACTCAGTGTTCAGTTTCTTCTGTTTCCCAGTGATATTTCCATAACTCAGTTATGATTTTTCATTATATGATTAAATATGCTCAAGGTATAGTTCATATAATGTCATTAGAATAATGCAGATGTAGATATAACTGTTCTTCCAGTTTTAGGTTTTCGATATATTCAGCTTATTTTGTGCAAGGGGAAGCCCTATAATTCTTTATATAAGATTAAAAATGAAGTTCCTTTGCAGATGAAAACCATGTTTTAAAGAACTACATTGACAGGAACAAGGGCTTCAACAATCTTTCTTTTAGGGCTGAGAAATGTTTTATGCTTTTTTTTTTTTTAACCCAGCTTTCTCTTTTTGAAAAAAGAAAAAAATATCTGCCAGGTATAGGAGACACTGCTCTAAAGTGGCAGAGAACAGAATGATCTCGTCGGGACAGTCAGGTGTAATTTCAGATAATTCTATATCAGGCTTCTAAGAACCCTTCTGGAAAGCACTGTTATATATTAGTGTTGGATCTCAAAGAAATGGAAAATTAGTATTTTCTTTCTCAGCCTACAATTTATTGATCAAAGAAAACTTATTTGGAGCTTTGTAGTGTTGCAACAATCCAAAGCATATTAATAAAGAAAGAGAGTTGCTTCTTGGGGGAATAACCTTCATGACTGTAATTTTTCTCATGAGTATCAATTCTCCTTATGTGCCAATATATCACTAGTGAAAGGGAGGGAGGAGAGCAGATGTTGTCTCCGAAAGGGCAGATCATAGCTCTGTGGATTTTGCTTTGGCCTCTCCCAGCCTTTCTTAGAGTGTTCTCATCTGTGCATCTTTATCTGGCAATGGACTTGAGGAAATAGCATTATAAAGAAGAAAAGGCTGTTTATTGTCTACAGAGAACAAGCTGATGAGGGACTGGCTTCCTCTTGTAATTAGTTCTACATGATGCAATAATTGTGATGTGGCCATGGCTTCTTACATTTATGCATCTACGTATCATGTATCATTCCCAGAACCACCAGGTCAACCCCCGCCCTACTCTGTTAAGTGAGTCTCTCAGACCAACTATTTCATCCAATTTACTCCGTGTACTCATCTTTAAAATAAGAGTACTAATAATACTTAATCAAAACAGAGGTAGAATTAGCATTTTGAAAGTATGGAAAAATTGTCTGCTATGGGAGCATTTTAAAAATAAAAGTACACATTTAAAATTTATATTGACTTTATAATACACAGGATAGTAAGCATTATTCTGCTACAGGTTTTGATTTATTAATGAAAAAAGTGGAAGTCCAGAGACAAGAAATATCCTAGTCAGGAAATTGGTCACATTTTAAAAATTTACTATCATCTGTGATTATTAAACACCTGTGGATTTGTCCATTCTGTATGCCTTGGGATTTCTCACCCTTTTGGTGGAGGGGATGGGTGGATGGGGAGGGGCGAGGCTGAGGGCTGGCTGAGAGGGATTGGAGGAGGGGAGGGGGAGCAGGGGGATACATTGATGGAGAAGACTTTTTTAATAAAAATAAAATAAAGTCTAAAAAACGCACACAAAGAGAGGAATGATTAATTTAGAAAAACAGAGATTTTTCATAGCTCAGATACTGGAGAGTTCAAGATCTAGGTTCCAGCTGGTACCACAGTCTGATATGAGGGCTTCCTATGCTTGGGAGGAATGGTGTATCAGTAGTCAAAGAAAACTGTTGAAGGCCAAATGAACTTGCCTTCCTGTTTTTAAAGGTACTTTAATTCTATTTGTTCCTAAAGGCAGAGGCCCCAAAGACCTTATAGGCTCTAAGGATTCCCCAACATCATATATTACATTAAATTTTATGGGAGGTGCTGTTTTCATCACTGAGAAGTAAAATTACAAGATAATGCAACATGAGATGCATTAGACAGTAAACATGATCTAGTATGCATTTATTCAGTGTCCCTTGCCTCACTGCCCCCATGATGCTTAGAAATAGAGAAAACTTCTTAAGGGACATGATATGTCAGTCCAACCTGTAGGATAAGCTGAATGGATTTGGAAAATGAAGATAAAAATTAGACTCCGGTAGAGAGGCGAGGCCTACTTAATCAACAAGAGGGAAATCTCAAGATGTGATGTCCTAGGTTAGAAAGAACATGCAGTTTGGCTTATATAAAAATATAAGCATTACTTTGAAGAAGGAAAGAAGTCAGGGAAAGATTCTGCATCCAAAAGTGGTATGATCAGAAGTGTTGGTATTGTAATCTGTTAACTATATTCTTCTTGTGGAGGGTGGGGGTTAGAATACCAGAATAGCAAAGACACATCCACAAGGAGAGCCTCATTGAGCAACAGACGCAAGACGGACATAGTGAGAACCCAATAAGAAGTATGAATGAAAACGGACACTCTTTCCAGCTGGACTCCAACCAAGTCTCACGGAGTGTAGTTCCCAAATGGGATTGGACTTGGCAGAAAAAGCAAGAAGGAGCAGATTACTGTCCTTCACAATACTGAAAAGTCACATCTGGTCTCCCAAGACATTCAGAAAAGAACAAAAGTCAACAGTTATCAGAGGCTGACTTTGCAAGCCACCTATGATCTCTTGACCCCATAAATTTGGGTTGCCAGTTATTTTTCTAAAGAGCATGAACATAATTCTTGACACTTTTTGTGTATTTAGTGTTTTTTTCTGCATGCACATATATGAACTTTATGTGTGCCTAGTACTCACAGAGGCTAGAAGCAGATGCCTTCAGATCATCTAAAACCGGAGTTACAGATGTTAGGAGCCACCACGTGGGCACTGGAAACCCAAATTCAGTCCTTTGCAAGAACAACAAGTGTTCTTAACCACTGATCCATCTCTCTTCCCACTTTTTGACCCTTTGAATTTGCCTTACCATCATCGTGATATAGACATAGAAGTGGAAGACACAGATTTAGTGTGAGGAGTGGCTGTTAGGACAACTAGGCTACCTGGTTGGTAAAAATCACTACTCACTTATTTCAAAAGATAAATTTCTGAGAGGGTGCTGTCCCAATGCCATCTGTTTATGGGTTTGTGTTTTTAGTATTAGATCTTTGGCGTTGACCAATGCTGACAAAAGTCTGCTTGCACAAAGCCCATCTTGTGGTTGGAGGTGGACAATGATGAACTGACTCAGTTGGATAATACAAGGCAGATTTTGAAAGCAGCAGAAGCAGGCATTGTGATATGTAACAAATAAAACATGATCGTGGGGTGCCAATAAGGAGAGTTGCCTCAGAAAAGAGAATTTTTTTAGCTGGGACTTGAATGGGAAGAAAGAGCCAGCTAGGCCAAGATCTGACAGATGAATGTTCCAGGCTACATGAGCAGCAAGTGCAAAGACCCTGAAGCTAAAAGTAGCGTGAATGTTTGAGGTACAGAAAGCAGGCCTGCAGGGCCAGGGCAGTATCAGTGAGAAGAACAGTAGTTCCCAGGAAGATGGAAGAGTTGGGCAGGAGCCAAATTATGTTTCCCCATGTCAGAGGGAAGGGAGTCTTAGGGTCTTTCTCAGTGGCCCCAGGCAGTTGGAAAGTGAGGGGCCAGACCCTCAGCCTGCAGGTTCTTAGTGGAGTGTTTTTGAAAGCCTCAGTGAGTATGCGGCCTTCTTTTCTTTTTATAGGAAACTCCTTGATTATAACTGCCAAGATCAAACGACTGACGGGATCAAAAACTTTCCTCTATATAGATTAGAGTGGAAAATAGGAACCTGGGATAAGCGTGTTTCCTTCAAGTGACCTTAGTAAAACATTCATGGGGTGCTGACAAGTACTTTGAATTTATACAATGGGGAACACAGTTTAAATACTTTGATATATTGCAAGCAGCTTCTACAGAATCTCAAAAAAGATTGTGAAGCTCATTTAAATCTTGTACCAACCTTGTGAGAATTGGAAGGAAATAGCTCTAGTTATTTTTTTTTCTACAGATGGATAAAATGAGGCAGAGATTAAATTACTTGATTTCAGATTTCTGCCTGTCGTTCAGTCTAATGGATATGTCCCACACACGTTAATTTGCAAATAAATCCAGGCTGTGGCAAAGCATCCTAAAAGTCTTTGATGTTTGAGTCCTGAAGTTCTCTACTGGAATATTTACCTCACAAATTACAAGTGAGAAATAAAAGGCTTGGGTTTTTCTGGATTTCACATATTCATGTATTTCACTGAGCCTGATGAGCTTTAATTTGGTCTCTAAATACTTCCTGTTAGATTTTACAGTGGCCAGGCTGTGCTAATGGATTCTTGTGGAGAATCCTCTAACTACGTCATCCTTTGCCTTCCCGGGCTATCTCACATGCCAGTGTCTTCCCCATACTGACGGACTTGTTTCATGCATTCTGGTTCCAACAGGCTGTGCTCTCTAGTGACATAAATGACAGCTTATGAACTTAATAAATCCAGGCAAATGTGTAAATGGATGTTAATGTTCCATCCGCCCATTCTACATAGCATGTGTACATTTTAATGGTGACCTTTGATGGTTAATACCTAACTCAAAGGAATGATGGATGGCAGAATTAGAAATCCAAGATGGTATGGAGGTCAGCACTGAAGCTAATTGAAAGCAACATGTATGGGACGAGTCAAGGACTTTCTTTCATCCCAGAAGATTATTATTCACTTTATTCCAGGATCAGCTCTTATCCTGAAAGGTGACTGTTCAAATTTCATGGGCCTCAAGAAGTATGGATATATATATATAAAGGTTTAAGGTGTGAGTAGATGTTTCACAACAAGAATGGTATACACATGCTGGATTTCTCTGTGAACTAATTCTGTGATATAACATGAAGTGCATGAGGGAAGCAATGACCTCGTATAGACTCATTTCTTCCCCTGCTTCACAGAAAAGCTTCGTTCCATTTTGAATCTTTCATTATCTTCTGTGTTCTTCCTATAAACAGAATCAATTCTCTTTTTTTCTTACCTCTCTCTTGTAGTCAGAAGTTTCTAACCTGTGCAGCCTGCAGTTCTGCAGCTGCTTAGCCCCAAATAGTTACTCAGATGCTTATATTAATTACAATCTGTTTGGTCTATGGCTCAGGCTTATTGCTAGCTAGCTCTTGAATCTTAACTCAACCCATTTCTACTAATCTATGTTTTGCCACATGGCTCATGCTTACGTATATTCCATTACATCTTTCTCTCTCTCTGTGTGTGTGTGTGACTTTACCCTTCTTCTCCTTTATCTATGATTGATTTCCTGCCTTTCTATAAGCTGCTTCACCATAGGCCGAAACAGTTTCTTTATTATACAATGGTAATTCACAGTGTACTGAAAGACATCCCACATCACTCTCCTTTTGAGCTATAACCAAAATGATAGCCTATATGAGGTCTGTTTCATATTGCAATAACATGCATTGTGATAACTAACATCACTTCATCAAAAAGAAGTTCAAAGTAACTAACGACCAAGATCTTTTCTCAGGGTGTATATTACAGGAATGAACATGTCTGTGTAAACTACTCCAAAGCAATGGCACAGTCTACTCCTAAAATTTTCAAGCAAGCTTCTAAAACATTGAACTTTATCTTTTGTATAATTTTACTTCACAGATAAATAGAGCTTTGGGATGGTTTTCTACCTAACAGTGTGTATATGACTGTACATCTGTTCAGTGTTGATTCCTTGAGAAATGCAGCTTCACTTCTGCTTTCTATATAACAGTTTGTACAGGCCTATACAGGAAAGAAAGGATTCTCCCAGGACTACAGTGAAAGAAAACAGAAAATATTTATACCACCTTCCAGCTCTTTCTTAATGTAATAATAAATATTCTAATTTCACTGTAAAACAGTAGGTTTTTGGAAAAACATATTACACAGTGATAACTTTATTTCATTATCACTTCATAAAATCATTTTCTTCACTCCTTTATTATTTGTAGCTGTATTTACTTGCTTACTATATTTTTATCATGACTGCTAAGGTAGTCTTTGATTTAAAACTCTAATAACATGAAATACTATATGATATATTGATTAGTAAAAGTCATTTACATTTTAATTAACATAAACATGTATTCCTAGGTTATCATATGGTACATAGATTAATGATGTGCCTATAGCATGCTTCATTTGCTCTAGTCTGGGTCAGAATGTAAAGATTTCAAAGAAGAGTCCTTATCTGGCCTTGAGTTCTTCTTCATGTGATTTCTGCTTTCTTATATCTAAGTATAAAAGTTAGGTAAGATTTTTATCTTATACCTCAATATTCTGGGATTCAAAAAAAAAATTCAAAGCATTCTCATAATGTAAGATGGAAAATTTCAGTGTGCCATCCTGGGTCCATCTCCCTAATGTTAAGTTGTGACTCCCATAGCAATCTGTCTATATAGTTTTGTTTTATGTGCACCCTAAGGTAGCATAATTTATGTGCTTACCTTACTCTGCCTCCAAGACTGAAGGTAAACATTGATAAAACATATTAGTTTCTATAAAGCATTCATCTCACACATTCCTGGTAGGAAGGAACCTCCCAAGTAGAGGATTTTTTAGTACCTTGCAGAATGCTAACAGCATTTTATTTCTATTTTTTATTTTTCATATACCATTGTCTTCTTTTTGTTAAAACTTTCAAGAGCTTCTGTTATGAAAATTTACTATTGCAGATGCTGTGTGACTTTCACCATGTCCCTCTCCCCCCATCCTCCATGGCAGTAAGGAATTAGTCTGAAAACACCATGCCAATAAACATGATCAGTGCCATGGGCCTTAGTAATATCCAGTGTTCGATTAGGGATAGCTGGCCTCTCATTGATTACAAGTATGATTGCTAGAGCTATTATTATTTGTAGAGTCCAAGATAGTTAAATAGTAAAGGAAGAAAGAGGAAATGCTGTAGCCACAGCAATATGACTGTGTCATAGGCATCAGAGTTTGGCTAAAACTGGGTGGTGATGTTTTGAAAAATATATGGTATTACTTAACTATATAGCTAGAGATCTGGATAGATTTTTGGATAGTACATAGAATGTTAGAAAGATGGCCAGAAGAGAAATGACTGTAACAACTCAAATTTGGATAAAACTGCCAGCTTGTTTGGGTCAAATAGAAACATCTTGAGGGTATGTTTCAAAGCTCTGTTGATGATCTTGATGTACATTACTGTCTGAGGAGCACTATTGATGTTCCAGGACGGAGGTGGGATTTACACAATGTATCAGGGATGGAATGTGCACCAATGAGATGCTCAATAATACAAAAAGGTTGAAAGCAGTGAAATTGCAGAGTGCCTGCTCTCAGGATTTCATCCACAGCATTCTGAGTAGATGACACATAATAAGAATCTGGTACATGCTTAATGGTGAAATGCAGATTGCATGTGGCATCTACCTAGAAGAACTGAGTCTAGGGTTCAGCTAACAACCACCAATCAGGAAGGAAGGAAGTCTAAGTGGGGATTGTGGTACAGGTGTCAAAGAAGGCTCCTTATTTACTTAGTTAAAACAGAATACTTTGGAACCTATTAACAGAATGCCTAATGCTACATAAATATGAGACCTAGCTGCTGTATTTCTGTGACTTCTCATACACTTAGTACTTTAGGAGTTAGGTATTATTGCACTGAGTAAACAACTGAGCAGTATGATAAAGGACAGGCCATTCAAACCCCAAACCACTCCAAAGTCAGATTCATGAATACATTGTCTACATTTTGGCATGTCTATAAAAAGATGGGATATAGAAAGAGAAAAATCCATGTAAGTTTAAGGACTACTTGGCCTGCCATATGCAGCAGTGAACAAGAGACCCTGACTCCAACAAGGCGATAGACATGGACCACCAGCTGTGCTTGTTCTCTGACCCCCATGCTGGCATCATCACACAGAGGTCCCCACACCTTCACACACATTTACATATACTACATTCAACATATAAACATTAAAATGAACTGTATGTTATTTACAAATTAAATATATATATGCATGTATGTATTCAATGATGATGATATTGCTCACATCTAGCTGGATTAATTGGATTGAGTATCAGCAATTTACCTAGATACCACTATAGGTCTTGGTGGTATAACTCCTGAATTATTACACCATTTCTTGAAGTGAATGTTGTTAACTCCCATGGAAAGAAAAGTCACTCACCAAGAATAAGTGACTTCATCAAGGCCATATAGATGCAAAATGCAAGATCCAGTCAGTAAGGCTCTATCTAGAATGTCCTATGAACCACTGCAGAAAGAATTCTTGGGCCTACAAAATGGCAAGTACCATCCCACAGCTTAATTACATCCTGACCTGTATTGTTAAGATGCCTGTAGACTTCATCTTGAAGCATAGACACCAGGTGTCTTATTTCGCTAGGTTGAATGCTCCCTTCAAAACACCGTAGAAAGGTTGGGGAGATGGTCCAGTGGGTAAAGCGTTTGCTGAGCAAACATGAGGACCTTCAGTTACCAAGAATGCACATCTGTAGCAGTGTGTGTGTGTGTGTAATTCCAGCACCCCTATAGTATTCTGTGTGACTGGCATATAAGAATCCTTGGAAGTTCATGAACAACTGATGCTGGTGTGAAAAATTGTAAACATCTACAGAGCATGTTTGAAATAAGGAGAAAGGTGAGAACATACACCAGCAGTTGTTTCTGATTTCCACACAGATACTTTATGTGTGTAAAATGCATTCTTCACCTACACACACAAAGCTTCTAAGATGCATAAATCCACTTAGAGAAGCCAAGAATTTAAAGTCTATAGTTAGAAGAGCTAGAGCCATTCTTAAAATAAGACCACTCACAATATAGGCAATAGGACCCAAGGATGATCTTGGGAAGGAGGGACATGCGAGCAGAGGGCTAGGAATATTTCAGAAAGGCAGCCTCTAGGGAAGAAGATGCCTCTACCAGCTGGCACTAAATTAATTCTATATCTCCCTTCTCCAAGGCCCACATTCTTCCCTTTCCTGGCATACGATTAGAATGTGCTGTCTACTTTCACATATTTCTTTCAGCTTGGCCTCTTGTGCTTCTTTGTTCAAGAATTTTTGAGATTTTATTTCTACTTGTTATTAAGGAGCATAGAGCTTGAAAAAGCAAACAGTTCCCATTTCCAAGTCCTAACCTGTCATTGGTTAAAAAGGTTTCTTAGATATCCCTTCAGTGTCTTGGCTGTGGATTGCCGTATTATTATTTTGGCTTTTTAGGCCTGGATAATGTGACAATCTTCATTATCAAGTACATTAGAATAGAACTATAAATTGGGCAAGCAGAGTGAACTCACAGTTTCACTTCTCTCTTCAGTGAAAATTATGTGGGAATGTAAAATGTCTCAAGGTACCACACATGACCAGAAGAGATATATCTTTGAGGAGGAAAAAAAAAATGAGGGACTTTGATTAGTTGATCAGAAGCAGAAACATTTTCCAAAGTTGAGTCTTCTATAAGCACAGCCCTCTTTTAAAAATTAATTTCTCAGTGCGAATTAAGGGTGTTTCACACTGAGCGAAGGCATTGGGCATAAGACATTCAAAAGGTGAATTATATGAAGCTTTCCCAGCACTAAGTAGCTTTAGTGAAAACAGCGGTCTTCATTCACTTTCCTTAAATATGCAGGTTATTAATACATTTTCAAATGAGTAGTTTAGACATTTTTGTACCTTTGTAACTATGACTCAATGGCACATCTCCACCTGCACCAGCAACTTGATGCATTCACTTCCCTACAATGGAAGTGTCATTTAGAAAGCCATTAAAACATGACCTTAAAATTAACATTGTGACCCTACGAGGAAACATTAAAAGGACTGAAAAGTAATGGTAAGGAACAAAGAAAAGGGGGAAAAAAGCCACTAATGAATAATTACTTTAATGATCCTTTGGTCTCACATCTGCTTTTGTTCACATGCATTAAAACGTTGAAATATTGAAAAGTGTGGACACATCACGTTTTTGATTCTAGTCTTAATTTTTTTTTCATTAGAGCAGAAGTATAGCTCAAATTCTTCATAAAGTATCCTTTTGACGATTGACCTTGTCATTAAAACATTAATTCTGCCCAGCTGACTTTTTGAGCCTCAGCCTGGAGGAGCTTCCTAATGCATTAACAGGACCAGGGAGCTACTTCAAAAGTCTCTCAGTACATAGGATATTTTAGTGAAGTGCTGCATAGTAAAGCATCATAAAGTGTGTAATGCTGGGTGTAAATGTAGTTTGGGACGAATGACTTATCATTCCAAATCGTCATACATTAAGTGAGGAAATGCATGGCACTGTTAAGATGAAGCTATGCAAGCCAAATGCTGGGTCCTGGGCTAACATCAAAGAAAGGGAAAAGTTAACTGATCCTACGTTAAAATGATATTTGTCAGGATGGCCTCCAAAGTCCACAGAAATGGACTCTGATTTCCTAAGGAAAGTAAATCCCTATCTTTCTATTTCTACTTTGTAACCTTTCTCTTTGTATTATGATTTGGGGACCTGGAAAATTTGATTATGCATTAAAACATCTCTAATATCCTGATAAAATACAAAATACTGTGCCTCCCACCCTAGGTTTCTGATTTAGTAAGAGAAGGTCTGAAGCTCAGCAGTTTGCATTTGCAGCGAGACAGCAAGGCCAGCAGTAAAGCTGAGCTGCTGGCCCATAGACGACCCTTGGAGAGCTGCTTGTTGAATTTATCCTTTCGGAAGCAAAAATCCCACTGTCAGTCATCTGTCCAACACTAAGACCCTATTCACAGAGCCCGCTGCTTGTGGTTCTGCTCTTTGCATCCCCACGACCCTCGGTTCCATCTCTTCTATAGAACTAATTACCTGGCGCTGTGATTGTTTGCTTTGCTTTGTGGAAGTTTAGCTCACCACCTGGACCATGCATTCTCTTCCAAGGGCAGAGACCATGTCACAATTACTTTTCTAATGATAAAGTCAAAGATGTTGCCTGCCACAAGGTAGCTGGTAGCAAACTCTGCTTGTCTTTGCAACTTGAATTTTCTTCTTTAGAAATGCAGTTGTTTTGTGTTTCTGATAGAGAATCCTAGTCCTTTCTTTAAGATCCTGTGCTAGTATTTTTGTTTTGTTTTGTTTTAAGGTAGGAGAATCATTCAGGACTGGACTAGCTAGAATGGGCACCCCCCCAACACTTATTTCCCCCTTCCATTTGACCTTGAGTTTTTTATGGCTGTAACTATGCCATATTGGTCCCAGTGCCCCTTGAACCTAGAAGAGTGGTTAGAACTTAGGAGACTCCTGGGAAATGTGTATGAATGCTGAAATAGCATACTGGAGGCCACGGTAGACTGGACTGGACATGAGACACATTTATTACTGTTTCTTATTTCTCTACCTTCCATGGGTCTTTCCAAATTACCACCCAGAATTCCAGTTCCCATGTAATATGTAGGTCATACAAAAAACAGAAAGTACCTATGGATGGCTACAACCATGGCCCAAGCAAAGTAAGTTAAATCCCCAAACTTATCAAAAACCTCAGAGGCTAATGCAGAGGGTATGGAAAAAGAATCAGGAAAGAGACTAGTCTCTACATTTACCAGCTTAGAATGTTGATATTCAGGCTCTGAATTGGGAGTGACTTGCACTTGTAGCTAACTTTTCTATTGGCCTTATATTTAGCTTTTTAAGTATCTGTTTTTTTATCGATGGGAATAGTGTTATTATCTATATGAAATAAAATGATATCAAATTATCATAGGCCTTGAAATATATAAAACATTCAAATCAAATAATTTCCTGTGGGGTGACTTAGACTGTTGGTGTCTTGTGTTAGGGGTACAATGTGTTTCGTATGGCAAAATTAACTATCCGTGCTCAAATGTACTTTGTTTATCTTTGCCCAGTCTTGGGTTCAGAACATTCCTGGAACCAACACATGCTTCTCAAGTTCCATGTACTATCCAAGTAACTCTCTGTATTTACACCTTGTTGGAAAATTGCTAAAGAAACTGATCAAGGCTTAAAAGGGGGCATAATAGAAGCAGGATGGGTACAGTCAGGACAAACATAATTGTGCCCTCCACATGTTACTACTATTTATCATATCATTGCAGAACAGCATAAATTTCATTAAATGGCTTGAACACAGACAATGCTTTAGTTATTTAAATCTACAAAATACTATGTAAAAAATGAGAGTGTGAGGTCTAGAGGTCTGATGGATTCAGAGGGTTTGATTATGATCTGCAGACCCCAATACTGATGAGACTTCTAGAGTCTAGATAGACAAGAATAAGAATTATGTAACTCATCTAGTCTTAATTGTCTATCAGATCAACGTCTAAAGGCTTTGCAAATAACAGTGCGGGAGAGACCATGAGGATCCATATAGGATGAGTGGAGGAGTAACCTGAGACACAAAGCGTTTGGATACTGCACCCAGGATGTTACAGGAAACATGACACTGATGTGGTATGACTATAGAGTTGGTACAGTCAAACTCACTGTCACTGTTTCAGAGAAGCTCTCCCTGCAACTATCAGTACGGACAGAGTTAGGCAAGGGAGGGCAACACCTAGGCCCTCCTTGTCTCTAGCAACATTCTGGCTCCCCTTTACCTTCTCTGAATACTGGATGTGAGTCAATGCATCCTAAGCAGTGACTGTGGTCAGTGTTCATTGCCATCTAGGTTGGGATCAGTTATTTGAAATGCTTTTCTTCATTGTTTCTTTCTTCTTCCTTCTTTCCCAGGCTATATTGCCAATGTTGAATGCAGTTTAAAAGTTGTTTTTATTCCTGGAGAAGAGGTTAGTACATATACTGATTATCTAAGGCTCCTTGAACTTCTACTAGATAACTGACAGCTGGTAATTAAGCACAACTATAACTCTGACCTGACTGCATGTAGTTTTGTCGCCTGTCACCCAATTTCTGTTGAATATTTTCTATGAAAATGGCACACAAGAAAACATTCCTAAACTTAGCAATACCTCATAATGATTAGGTTAAAACAGCCCATGATGGGTTGGAGACCCGGAAATGATCTTGCTATGTTTCAAATGTTTCAACTTCCTTTGGAAAATAAATTTTTAAGAGGAATCTAGTAATGATTCCCTTGTCTTCAAGATGCAGACACATGAATCAAGATATGGAAAATGAAGGGGCTGGTAACTGTTGAATGACCTCGTATACTCTGCCACTTGGCCAGAGTATCTTTTTAAACGTTAAATGGTGTGTTACATTTTCAACTTCTTTAGATTTATTCTCCTAACAGAAGACCTGGGGACACATGCCTTTACTTGAGGGCTGACTTGAGGGCTCAGACAGATGTCCTAGACACTCTTGGGCCAGTATCTCTCTTTCTCTACAGAATAAGGAAGGGTCACAGGCCGACCAGCTGTTTCCTTGGAGGAACCACCCACTAGACTCCTGAACTAGCCCCAATCAACACCATTCCAGAGTTCTCAGTTAAGAAGGACATTGAAAGAAGAGAGGGAATTTGAGGCTCCAGTACCACTCCTATATTTTTTTGTGTCAATATAGCTAGTATTAGAAAATGGACATGCTAAGATGCCCTGTCCTGGTTAGAGACTCCCTTCCCCATCCCCAACCTTCACATTATTATTGCTGCTGCTTGGCTTTTCAGTGATATAGACCTTTGAATTGACTTAGAAATCTTCCCTAAATAAAAATAGAGATATGTATATGAATCTAGAGCATCACTTCTCAACCTGTAGGTTAAAAATATGTATCTTACAATTTGTAACAGCAACAAAACTACAGTTACGGAGTAGCAAGGAAATGACTTTGTGGTCAGGGTCACCACAATACGAGGAACGGTATTAAAGGGTCACAGCATTACAAAGATTGAGAACCCCAGCAACTCTCCACCATCCAGAAGAATTATACTTGAAGCTAACACCTATTCAGTGTCTGTCATGTTCAGGCATTTTGGAAAGGCTCTTTAAAAAGGTATGTCCCAAAGGATTGAGTGACATCTATTCATTTTATGAGAGGCTTAAGACACAGACAGACAGAGAAACTTGGACAAATCATTCTTTAGCAATGGCTGAGCAGTTTTTACTTTTAAGTTTGTCTAGTAGGTTAAGTTCTTTTTCCTTGGGGAGGGCTAAGGGAGGCCTGAAGGGTGGTCAGGCATAATATTCTACTAGATCCCCCTTCCTTTTAAAGGCCATATCAGGAGTGCAGAAGACCCCCAATTGCTCTAGGCATGTGGATGGGGGGGGCAAGGGTAGCAGGAAGTTTAAGATCTTACATCATTTATACTCAGTATGTTAAGAGAAATATTATTTTAACATTAGCACAATGTAAAGATATTTATGGAACAGAATGTAAAATACTCATGCATTTTTAAAGCAAAACACAACCTTTCAAAGCTCTTTGGGGATTGCTTTGGGCTGCTTTGAGTTAAGCTCCCAGGTTCCTTGGGGGTATATGTTCACTTTTCTCTGCCTAGAAAACTTCAGTGAAGAATCTTGGAGCTTTCCCAGGACACGGAGCATGTGGCATGAAACTCTATTAAAGCATCAGCATGTAGTACTTGGCAGTGCTGGGAGATTGGGAATCAAGGGAGACAGACAGAAGTCAACAGGACAGACAGTGGTCGATGAGGCCCACACACAAGCACAAGGCTAAACAGATAGCCTGACCAACAGGGTAGGAGAGAGGAAAGTAGGGATGAAGGGTTAGAGAAAGCAGAGATCGAGATCCTAAAGCTTGGAGTGTAATGGTACCAAGGGTAGGAGAAATGACTGACAGTGAAAGCCAGGGCAGAAAAGCTTGTCATGCTGCAAATCCACAACCAGCTCAGTCTGGGGCTCTGAGGATGAGGTAGGCTTTGTCGTATGTTTAATCCACAAGGAGTTGTTTCATATTCCCATTCTTGTCATCCATGTATCTGACCATACAACAGTACAGGGCAGACAAGAGGAAAATAATACCCTGATATGTCAAGCAGGCCTATGTTCTTAAAGTTCTGAGTGTTGTAAATAAAGCTGGAGGGCATCACATCCTGGCTTAAAGGCAAGGCAGAGGCATCTAGCTTGAAGAAAGGATCTTTGGTGAAAGTGCTCAAAATTTAAATCCAACCAACTAGTATGTGTACACACACACACACACACACACACACACACACACACACACACACACACATACCTATATATGTATACATATACATATATTTTTTCCAACATATACAAATTCTTTTAATACTCTGGTTAAAATATTCTGCTATTATTCTCATTTGCACCCCCCAGAAAGTGATAGATAGATAGACCAATAGATAAATAAATTGATTGATACATAGATTTAAGATAGATTATAAATAGGTAGCTAGAGACCAGATAGACTGAGAAAGTGACAGAGTGAGACAAATAAATCTCCAGTAATCCTTTAAGTTCCATATTACTGATGAAAGACAGCAATAAATTTGACCCAGAGTTCTTTTTTTAAACCTTTTGAAAATTTTATGATTATATTTTTTTGCTATACATCTACTTCAGGGCTTTCCAAACCTCTACAGGGTGTTTATGACAAGCCACAGAGGCAAAAAGCTACGATCCTTTATAGAAATGTGGTTTGCAGAATATTTGTCCTCAGAATGGTTATCAAACATAATAGTGCCATTTAACAAAGTACAGTGACAACTTTGCTATTTTAAATAACATGTTTCACAATAAACAGTAACATCAAGGCTGGGACTCCTGAAAGTCAAGAGAAGAAATAGTTATTGATTTGGAAAAAAATAATTGGTTTAACAGCAGAAACATTTTAATACAAAAGCTGGGGGGAAAAAAAGAAACCTGTCATTTGATGTGGCCAAAGACTCATTAATAGCCAGATACTGGACAGCTTTTTCACGAACAATTATCTTTGTGACATCACTTTATATAATGAATTTTGATTTTTTTTGGCATGTGTGTATAAAATCCAATAAAACATTGAAAAGATAAAAGATAAAAATTAGCAGAGGTGAATGGACTGTTTAACTGGGTGACTGTTCACAGTACTCATTATTAGCAGGAGAGTTTTCCTGTACACACTTGTTACAGTCTATCCCTTGCTTTATGATTATGAGAACTTGGCCATGGCCATTTATTTTATGCAGCATGTGGAAATCTTACAAAGTCACCTTGCAATATGGAGTTAGATTTTAAGCTTGACCTGTATCAGGTTGCCTATTTCTTCTGTTTCAAAGTTAGGGACCCAATATTATTCATCTTCCTCTGGCCCCATTTTTCTGCTGATTTATTGAACAAATACAGATCTCTGTGGCCAGAGCCTTCAGCTGCCTGGCTATAAAATGAGTATCTTATTTCATGTATATTTTCCTGCCTTCTCCCAGGCTATAGGTGGCTACTTTTTTTTTTTTAAAGCACAATGTAAAAGTGGGCAAACCAGGGAGGTTTCCATAATGAGTTTAAAACACCCACATAAAAAATTATCTCTCTCCTGAATATGAAGTCACTGAGGAAACATTGCTGTACCTTCACACTTGTGAACAATTCCATTGTTAACCATGGTTTATTAAGCTGGTAGCCTTATTCATTAATACCTCATACAGCAGAGTACATTTTGAAGTGTGTGCAGTGAATTGCATGCACAGTGCACATTATTGTCATCAGAGCTGAGCTGAGGGAATTTCGCTATAACTGTTTAGAGGCGCCCCATAATAGTTGCCTGTAATTGTTTCAAAATTGGTTTTCTGGGGTTTAGAGCTCTGTTTTTATTATTGTTGTTATTTATTAATCTTGGTCTGTGACTGTCAACTGATTCTGGACTTTCTAGCATGTTCCAAACAGTCAACAATGTGAATTTATTTCATCACATAATGTTAGTGCTAAACTTTACCTTTAAGTGAGCTGAGCCCCCAAACATTTTAAACTATTAACAGAATTCTGTAGGATATAGGGTTCACTAAGAGCAAGTGTCTGTGAATAAATGAATAATTTCTATATTTTCATTCCTCAAATTTCCTCCTTCTCTACTTCCTATTCATGTTCCTCTTACCAGTCTTTCATTTTCTGTTTCCTAATAGATGCAATACAAATGGTAGGTATTTTACTGTTATTTCAGAAACAAATAATTACCCTAGTGATCCTACTTCTGTGAACATAACAGAAAGTCAGATAAAGAAGTAAGTTTAATTTTTCATAGTATATTAGTGAATAAGAATTGTTTATTGAGACAGGTGTTATTGTAGCTTGCAACTTTGTATTTCATCTGTTATATTTAAGAAGGTAGCATGATTCTTCATTAAATATATTTATTACGTATATTCAGTATTTTCAAAGGAAGTAGTGTTTTCTAAATTCACTTCTTTATGAGTTTCTCCAGTATCTCTTGTAGCTGTACACCACCCGGATGGCCTGCTATTTTCTGATGTATAATTCGATTCTAATTTCATCTACATCATGGTGGGAACTTTATGGGCTCAACTGGCCAACAGATTGCTGCCTGTGCTTTGGTCCCTGGTCTAGATCCTCAAGGCAATGATCCACAGCTCAGTTCCAGATCTGAACCAGACATTGGTGACAATAAATTGGATAACACGTAATAGGAATTTCAGAAGCTTAGATGATTGGTATTCATGAGCAAGGCCCCTGAATAAGAAATGGGGGGTGGGGGGGAGATAAAGACAAACGCTTGACCCTGTCATTGTTATAGTCTCACTCTTCCTGTGTTGATTATAGCCATCCTGGGCTTTCTCCAGACCTTTGGATAGAGCTAATTAGATTGGCTATTGCCCACTTCTATGTCATCGTCATTTTTTCATTGCTTTTCTCATTTTTATATGGTTAGAATAAAGAATACGTAAGTTGAACAAGAATGGTGAATGTTATCTACAATCCCAAGAGGTCCTGCTTTCTTTTTTTGTGGCTCAGTTCATTCTCATGAGGAACATTTCTCTTATTGACACTATGTCTTTTCTCTAAATGAATATGCTACCTTACATGTTTGTCTGCATGTATTATTTGATTTGGATACTACAGTGAAGTGTCCAAGCTTGGGAAAACCTAAATAATAGGTAACTACTGCTCCCAGTTCTAGATTCTGGATAGCCCATGATCAAGGTGGTGCCAGATTAGCTTCTTGGCTTTGAGGTGGCTTTTTCTCAGATCGTGACTCATGTAAAGACAAAGATGAGACACTGAAGATCCTACCTCCATGACCTTATTACTACCCTCCAACATCACATTTCAATTACAATCACATGAGCATCTGAGCTTCAGAATATTCATTTACAGGGAAGGGCAGCTAGAAAGACAAACCACGGTCACTTCTCACCTGCCAACTCCTCAGGCCTGTCTCTACAAAATCCTCCAATTCTAAGCCTCTCTTTCCTTAGCCCACCAAGGATGTTTGCAGGAAAGCTGAAAACCCTCCTTTTTCTCCACCCATCTAACTTATTTCCTTTTTAAACATTCCTAAAACTAGGATTAAATTAGGAAGGTCACCACTTCATGACTTTGCTCTGTGGTTGATTCTCCTCTGATATTCCAGAGTAATTTTATTGAATATATATCACCACCTAAGATATCCTTATTGACACTGCTGGAGAATTGTTCATATCATGGTTTTCTATAAACTACATTGACTATTTTAATTGAGTTTAGACTATGTCAGAGTAAAGAAAGAGAAGGCATCATAGATCCTATTAATTCCTTCACATTTCCTTGCAGAGCCCAGGATTATGGCAACGTGTGATATATATTTGTTTCTTGATGTGAGCTGTACAGGCTACTGGTTTGTTAACTTTAATTGGTAGAACTGTGATCATTTAGGATATTAACAGAAACTAGTCATGTGTTTTCAAAGAAACTGGTATAAATGAGACCCTTTCATTAAAGACCAATCAGCCATTTTCACATCTCAGAATTTGATGCCATTGATTTCTTGATGGGTTCGCAAACTGACCAGAAAATTTGTCTAATCAATTTTCTAGGGGCAAAAGTCAAGGAAATAAAAATCTATCTCTATTAATGACTTAAATATTTATATTATCAATTCTAGCATAGCTGGTTCGAGAGACTCTGAAGTAAATTCAACCGATGTCACTTGAAAGCTAGCTGGGGAAAGCAAGCATCTGCCTCATTGCTGTCTGTCCAAAGCTTTAATGTCTGCTTTCATAGAAAACAATCAAACCAGTGTTTGATTCCTTTCCAAACAAGATCAAATAAATATTCACCCCAACAAAGACTCAAAGAGATAACTCGCTATCTAAAATGCCATATTGTTCTTTTGTTAAGAACAGGTTAGAGCCCCCAAAATGTAATGAATGAAATCAGATGATGGATGTCAGTAAGAAAGAGACAGGGATGACTGATAGTACTGGTGTGAAAACAGCTACAATTCATTATACACATGGACAAAACCATCAAATGGTAATGTTTGTCAACATTTTTAAAATAGACTCAGAGTTTCTCAAAAAAAAAAAAAAAATCCCAGGAGCAATCTAAAATTAAAGTAACAGACAGGTATTTCAGTGAGGGCTTGGAGTAACTGAGAGTTTGATTACATAAAAGACAACAGGCTTGACACTAACCCCAGCCTGTTGTTTAGAAGCCTGGATCTTCAGGAAGGGGTTAAAGTTTGGTGATGTGGCGTGGTGATGTGGGGATGCAAACATAGTATGCAGATGTAATATGCACTCTACAAACTCTTCATTGTCTAATACAAGATCTGGTTATTGTCCTTTCTAAGTGTCCCACAGATAAGTATTCTAATGGTAATAGGACCCAGTGGAAAGGGAGCCTAAAAATGAGGTAGCCTATGTCTCACACAATAGCCAACTTTTTTCACATCAAGCAACTTATAGTCTGAGCTTAAGAAGAATCGTCCAGTGAGGTGTACATCCACAAGAATAAACTGTAAGTGGCAAAACCATGTTTTTTCCATGAAAGCATATTAACAAATAACAACGGCCGGATCTAATGAATGATCCATAGTAACTTCACTTCTATTCACTATGCCTTGGGAGAAGGCACAAGAATGTGTTCCAAGAACAGTTCCATGTTTTTGAAAACACTTAGGGCATAAGGCTCTTGTCTTGTTTTCTTGGCTTCTCACAAGCATTCAGAATTTTCCTACCCCAGCTCCAGTCATGGATGTGTTCTGATACCCTACTATGTGTTCTGTCAAGACCAGGTCAAGAAAACACCAGGCACTACCCTCTTAACCCTAGCTCCCACAGCCACAGGCATGAGGTGACTGGGAGCTAAAGAAGATACTGCCTGTGGCCAAAGTTTAGCAATTTATTTGCATATTCATCCTCCATTTCTTATCACTGCTCTATGCAGACTGCCTCTAGCTACCTTGTCAGCATTTCTGAGGTGAAATACAGATAAGTGATGCCAATGAAGAGATACAATAAGTCTTGTATCTCTAAGTTGCCTTAAAAAAAAAAAAAAACTTTATAGAATATATTTTGTGAGTTTGAAAATCTTCTGTTTTACAATCTATATTCCTTCAAGTCCTTTGAAACATGGATTTATATTTCATGCATAAACTCTAAGATCAAAAGGACCTTAGGACATTAAGACTCTGAAACTTGAATAGATGGATTTATAAACCTCTGGACATAGGTCTTCTTTGTTTTTCTTTAATGATTCTTGTAAAATAAATTCCAAAAACCGATCTGACACATATTTTTCAATTGAAGACACTTTTTGTCCCCTTGAGTAAAGTCAATGATTGACTAATATTTTTGCCATATAGAAAATTTGATTATAATTAGTGCAAAGGATAAAATGAACAAATATCAGAAAAAATAAGAATGGAGCACAAAAGCATTAGGACCAAGAAAATGTAAATAAGAATGAAAGATTCAATACCCCATTCTGTAATGACAAGTGTGCTGCTACCTACTTCCACTGTAACGGGCGGGTGCACCTAGGGCACCCCTAGACACCCCAAGACCATGGCTAATGACCACTGTTAACTTTAAAGAAAAGGAGAGTTTAATGAATATGAATGATATACTGGTACACACATATGTGCAGGCTAGAGGCACTGTGGAAGCCAAGAGCCCCGAGTGCTTTCAGAGTAGAATTCTTATACCCCACTCTGGATAGGGGAGAGGGCATGGGCAGGCAGGTGGGCTTGGTGTGATAACAGGGCGGGGCCAAAGGTCAGTTTAGGATGGAGTTTAGGAATGCAGGCAGGCAGACAGACAGGCAAGCATATTTCCTGTGAAACAATAGTGTCTTGGGCAAGCAGAGACCACCTGAGGATATTCATTTCTTGGAGCAATGATCACAACAGGTACATTGTGCAAGCTTCAGAAAGTTCCTGCCTCGGCAAACAGTTAACAGTTAGCAGTTCTCATGGTAGGACTTTCCTGGGTGACCCCACCCAGGTTGCTATATCAGGAATGTGGTCTCAGGGCCTTATCTTGGGTGGTCCTGCTGGAATGAAGTCCAGAAGGTCAAGCTGCTCACCAGGTGGGTCTCAGGAATTCAGGAAGTATCTCAGGTGGTCCAGCTCAGGCTGTCGGGGGGGGGGGGGGGGGGGGGGTGTCCCCAAGCAGCCATCAATCCTGTGAACAAAGCTTTCCCAGGAAACAGCCATCTAATTTAGTGATACAATGAAGCCGAAACTCTGTCAACCTTGGCTAGTTTCAGGGACCTCAGGAAGGTAGTTGAGGGGAAAGAATCAAACAGGATTTTTCTATCTTCATACTATGATGTTCTAACACTAGTATCACAAAGTAGATTCACTCTGTCTTTCTAAAGATGGTGAGACTTTACAGAGGTTGAGCCATTTGCCTGAAGTCACACAATTAGAATGTGGAAAAATTACAATGTAAACACAATTCTGATTCCAAGGCCAGTTTTAATCTTAGATAAATACCACCTCTTTCTTTACTCATCCTCCATACCTATCTTGCAGCTCCCATATACATACAGTTTAAATTCTTCATCTTCTTAGAAGCTGGGACTAACCAGTTTATATTAATAAAATGTCAGGTGTTCCCCTAGACTGGTGCAATGGTGACTTGTATTTATTTGAAATAAATTTGGGAGGGCTTTGTTGCAATGAATGCCTCTGTGAGGCTCTTCTATGCAGGGTAGGGGGTGGATAATATGTGCACAGTGACAGAATTATCACGAAGCTGCTATAAATCAGAATGACTGTCCAGGAAACCAAAACACAAATATGCATGTGGACAGTGGGAAATCTAGGTAAAATACTTATTATCCACTAGGTTTAATAGTGACTGAGGACCAGTTCCCCTTATGCTTTCCATTAAAGCCAGTTGCTTCGTTGGGACGCTAGGGCAGGGCAGGGCCACATAGAGAATCAAGGCACACCACCTTCTTCCATATTTATGTTGAGATATGTTGCTCTGATTTCTCCCCGATTCAGTTTTTATATAATAGTTTGTAAATTTTTCCATTAATTCAGATTGCCTTTGGAATTTGTATCAACCAGATTTCTACCCATGTGGAAATGTGATTAGGAGGAAAGGGGGACCATACACTGTGATTTGCTTCATGCATATGCAGTTCTGTTTTTTATTGTATATTAGTCAATGGAAATTAATTGCTAATTATCCAAACATTTCTATGATAATATTTCAAGCTCTCTTGTAGCAGATGTGGCCTCAACTATATTTGGAAGAGAGTAGATGGTATTATCTTTCTTGATGGAAATGATTGCATAGAGCTTTAATTTTTTTTCATGATCTTTTATTTTAGAAAGAAAAATGGCTATCTTTCTCTTACAACATTTGTTAAATATTCATACTGACCAGGGTAATTATGCACTGACTATATTAGCAAACATATAACTCTGTCGGCAGTAAGAAGTTGAAAAATGAAATTAAACAGGTTGTGGATAATATATTCACTTATATGTTAGTGCAGACCTACAGGTTGTTTAAATATCCATCACTGTATTTCATTGGTAGTCATCGGCAATGACAGACTTCTTATTTTGAGACTCTCGGGCTGAATTATTCCTTTTTATTGCATTAGATGTCTGTCCTTCAGTGTCTGAACAGTGCCTTTTCATTTCTCCTTTATGAATGCTAATGATATACTGGGTAGAGCCCTGGCTATTTTTAGAAATTCAGCATTTCCTTGTATTTATACTGTGAACAAACTTGAGAGAGTTTCGCTCTGATTAAAACAGAACATTTTCTCTTTTTAAAAAAGAATAATGTGGGACCAATACATAGCCGAGGACAGAGAGAATTTGATGGGCACAGTGTCAGAGCCTAATTGTGTCAATAATTATTTGTGTATTGGTGCCAAGATTTTAATGAGGGGCAGTCACTTGTGTGTAATCATTATCAATGACCAGTAGTTAAAATATCCTGGAGTGTCACACTCTGGGAGAGACTAGGGCAATAGTAACACTGCCTATAGTTCCTTGGGTCTTACCATGGCTGAAATCTGTCAGCAGGCTTACTATTTAAAAGAGAAAAAAAACCACAATCTGACAGGGGCATTGGCTCCTCAAGTCTAAGTTCAAGTCTATGTGCATATGTTTATGTGAGATTGTTTTTTGTTGTTGTTGGGGTTTTTCTTTCCCTGCTAAGAATAACTATCCTCAGGCTGGGTTGTAACCTTGTTAGGACCCTTTTGGAAGACTCTTTCACCTTACACTCCAACTTGTTACTCCTGCCTGGAGACATAGACCTATTTATGTGCTCTTCACTTTTACCTTCAGACAATGTTTCCCTTTTATTAAATTTGTCCTTTCCACAACATTCAGAGTCATCTCTCACCACCCCAAGTGGTATTGCTCTGCTTTTATCTGCTGTGCCATTCTCCATGTTGCTGGGTCTTGTCTTGGAGCTATAATTTTAAGCTGGTATATCTGAGCAGCCTGCCACATAGTATGTCCTGTAAGAAGGGTGAGGGACTTAGGTGAGCTCCAAGGAATCCGTGGAAATTTGAGAGTTCAGCTCCACTACTACCTGTTTCTTCCCATCTCTAGGTAGATAGAGGAAGGTATGTAATTCCATGACAGAAATCTAGAACTTTGATTAAATAAGTATTGCCCACATGAACCATTTGCCTGTGGTCATTGAAACTTCATCTGCAGGAACCAGTCAGTCTCTAAATTAGCACAACTCAAGTTTGCGAAATCGTGTTCTGTTTGCAGGTACAGAAATGAGTTGTTGTTTACAGATGACCACAGAAATCCTTTGCTATGAGCATCGGCATGTAAAATGAAGAAAATAGTTGTGACAAATTTCTGAGCAGTAACATCTATGTAGAATCATAATTTAAGGATTTTTCTAATTGTGCTTGCCTTCATCCAAAAGTCATAATTAGCACTAGTCTAGATCACAAAAAGAGTTTAAAATTTTACTTCTTTTAAAAAATTTATTTGTTTTACAGCTTTCATGTCTGATGTTTCTTGGGGCTGGAATTCATGTCTCTCTTACTGTGAAGTTGTAAGGGGAAAAATGTGTGTGTGTATGTGTGTGTATGTGTGTATGTGTGTGTGCATGTGTATGTGGTGTGTGTGTGTTTACCAATTTCTCTTAGTATCTTAACAAGGAGACTTTCCTATATGAATATTCACTGAGAAGGAAAATAACCCACGAAGTGGTAGCTAGTAGCAGATTTTGAGTAGGCCCTAACCACTGTGTCGACGTCTGGAGACTTGCTGACATTTTGAAAATAGTTTTTAGAACAAAATGTCAGATGATGGGTACTCTTTATACATGCCAGAGTAACTCGTGCACAGCTGATGCTAACTAAGCCAGTTCTTACAAAGCTGCCTGAGGATGGATGACCACTGTGCTTTTAAAAGAGCTAATTATATCTACATAGATATTCAACACTTTACATTTCTCACTTGCTGTGTTCTGCCGAGCTTAATCATGCAAACTGCAGTTGATGGACATTTGTATGGACCAATGAGATTGTGGCGTACTTACTTTATGTTTTTAAAAAGAGCCATCCATGAGGAGATGTCCTGACGTATGCGAACTTTTGGCCAATTATGATACTACCCTTTCAAGATGGCTTATGGGGCAGCTGTGCTGTATTCACATTGAAATTAGGGGATTTAAAAAACCAGAACAGCTGTATTATTCAGATTTAAAATAAGATCTTAGTTTCCCCAAATGGGTGTGACGTAAACATCTCATTAAATATTTTTAATTTTGAAAAAAGAATTCAGTGGCAATGGCTACCCTGCTGCTGGCAGTGAATCTCATGTGTGCAGTCCTGTAAAGGGTTCTTTATTCCTCACAGCACTGGGTTGTTGTTTCCTTCCTATCTTAGAACTGAAGGGTAAAGCTCTCTGCTCCAGGTGATGATGGATTCACACACACTGTGTTCCCATTCTGTCTGAGTTAGAACTGTTTGCTAAGTGGACTACTGTCAGAGGAATACTCAGGACCTCTGTCCTGGAGCCTCTTTGTTTTCCTAAATTAAAATTCCTGTGGCTTTTTATAAATTAAATGTGAAAAGTGTTGGGTGGGCCTTCTGTCCATGTGGTTCTCAACACATGGGTCGTGACCCCACCAGCAAACCTCTGTCTCCAATAAATATTTACCTTACGATTCAAAATAGTAGCAAAATTATATAAATTTTATGGCTGGTGGTCAGCAAAACATGGGGAACTGTATTGAAGGGTTGCAGCTTTAGGAAAGTTGAGAACCACTGTTTTAAAGTGTGGGTTTCTCCTTACTTAATTGGGTAGTACTCTCTCCCCATCATGGTTTGCCTAATACCTTATACTCTCAGAAAACTGACCCAAATTCCCAGAGTTTAATAAGAAGTAAAGCTTCCTTTAGGAAGCTTTGTGCTGCTTTCTTGAAGCTTCTGCTTCTTACTCCATAGTCACCTATAGAGGCTTTAATAAAAGCTGCAGAGGTCTTGGGCTGTAGCTCCCTGGTAGAGTGTTTGCCCAGCATGTACAAGTCTCTGGGTTCTGTCACCTGGACTTGAAGTTGACAAAGGCAGCGATGACATTCCAGCTGGGGTGTTTCCCTGAGCGAAAGGCAGTGCATTCATGGATGTGTTGGGTTTTGTTGCTGAGTTAACAAGTTCAGAGAATTAAGAAGGGATTGATTTCTTGTCCAGTTCTGGAAGTTGAGAGTTCAAGATGAGTCTTTGGAGGCTAACATCAAAGTGATAGCTAGCATGCTTCTTTCCCTCTGCATGCTCAAGCTGATATTCCTTCCCTTGCCTTATCTGTTTTGTTCATTACCAATGTACCTTAGCTTTGACAGCATTGCTTCTCAGTTCTGCTTCTGCCATGCAATCTTTTTAATCTTCTCTAGTCAAATCTCTCTCTGCCTTTATCTATGGAGCTGTGTGGTACCCACTTGAGGAATCTATATCAAGGTCTTTGCATCAGGATCCCTCATTTATTCATAACTGCAAGACCAGCTGGTATCGCAATCATGGTCCTAGGGTTTGGAGATAAATTGCTTCGAGAAGCCATTGTAAGCCCACCACAGGTGTGAACTTCAAAGAGAAATAAAGATAAATTTGAATTTTAACCTTGTTAATTGCTGGATATACAGTCCTAGGAGAGTATTAACCCTCACAGTTTCTTCTGGAACAACACAGACAATTTCATGGATTATGCACGAGTAACCAAAATGATTTTCATAGTACATGTTCGTCAACATAATCCTCACTATTCTTCCAGGCAGAATGGGAATTTCACACATATGTGATCAGGTCAAGTTACTTGGGGGGGGGGGTGCATGTGCGTGCATGTGTTGTGTGTGTGAGTGTTTGCTTCATCAGTAGGACATTACCTTTAATCCTATAATCTGAGACATTGTTTTCACTGTACTTGTTTATAGTAGACCAAAAGTACCTGAAATATTTTGATAGAAGTCTCCCCTTATCCGGGTTATCCGGCTATCTGTGCCCCCATGATGCCAGATCCCATCGTGGATTCTGTCCCCTGTTCAGAACAATAGTTTGAATTTGTTTTGTCCATCTCCTAGGAAGACAAAGTGCCTCTTCAGTGTTATGGAGTTGACAAATATCTATCTACTACAAGTTCATCTATTATGATGTCATTATTCACATTATCACTTCCTTCACCATTATTTTTATCCAGTGACCTCTGCCCTGGGGTGGAACTCCCTATAACAGATGAGAGATTCATTTATGGGACTGCTTTATGCTGCACAATTCCCTGCCATTCTGAGTTTCTAGTGAGATGGGCTGCTTTTGGAACAAAGGCAGCCTGATCACAATTTGTCAGTGTTCTTGGTAGCTATAAGTCACCAAAGCTCTCTGCCAGTCCTTCTGGGACCCAATTATTTATGGAGCTGACAATATGGAATAGCATGTCTTGTTACGAATTCTGTTATTACAATAAAAGCCTTACTATCTTAGATATGGAAGCAATAGACGTTCTGGTTGGTCAGAGTCCCTATTAACTAAGAGTTAATTCATACTTCTCTGGGTGATCATTTGGTGCCCCAGGTGAACATATGAGACCTTGGGGTAAAGTTCTGTTTCAATATTTTTTCATGTCTTAACTGGAGAGATTTGTTGATAACAGTACTGTGTGGCTTCTATCTAGTGTAAGTTTCAATCCTAATGTTTAGGGAATGTGTGGAGCCTGCTGCCTGTGGAGTTTACCAAGTTCTCATGGAATGGAAATGAAATTAAGGACTTGGCCTCTGCCTATAAAAGTGCTTATAATTGAATGAGGGAAACAATTCACCTAAAGTCTACACTTTCCACCCGAAGTGATAGAGTAATAATTATCAACAGGCCCAGCTTGGCCAGCTCAAGCCTGCAAATGGACTTGAATGCCAATTGCTAGAGGTGATTTCTTTATTCTCCAGCTCCCTCATTCACACTGGGTCACCTTGATTTAAATCAGACTTCTGCATCTGCTTTTAAGATGCTTCATAAAGACACTGAAAATAAAGGCAACCGATTAAATCTTAAAGAAATTAAATTCCTGTTGTATGAAACGTGTGTTCCTCATTAGGAAGAAATGAGTAAAAAAATTAAACAATCATAATTAGATTTTAAAAAAGGGCTATTTTTTAAAGTCAGTTGCTGGTACATTTGTACACTAAAGGAATAGAAGACCATTTCCAGTGATAAATCGTTTGAATTTGAGGTTTTTGATGCACTGGCTCAGCGGGGTTTAGTTCAACAAATAAAAAGGATCCTGTCCCAAAAGGCACACCTTTTCCAGCAAATGTACTTAGAGTACTCAGAATTATTCTTGTTCCTATCTCTTTTATTAGAATAGTCTTTGAAACAGGCATAGTGCTTAAGAGATTAGATCTTATAGAGAAACATCACATATTGTATTTAAATATGCTAATCTCTAAGAGGAAATGAAGGATCTGAGCCTGTTCATTAAGAAATAAATTAATTCATCACCATCACATTCATCATCAATCATCATCCAGTTGTGTCCAGTTTTCAATTAAGTTTTTCCAAACTGCTTTGTGCCTTCACCAAAAGGACTGATTATCTCTGATGATGAATTTTTTTGTGGTATTCAGATGTTGATGGCAGTTGAATTGGCATAAACATGCTGAATGTCATTTTTATTCAAGTAGTTAAACAGTAGCTGTTTGGTGCATACAAATACATTATGATGAAAAGTAAAGAATCTTATATTTTTATGTTGGATGCTAATGGCCACAAGGCAGCATCTCAGATTAATAAGTGTATTTTTATGAAATAGAGTGAAAAATATTACTCATTGAATATTAGTGATGTATGTCTACTGCTCATTGAAGTCTGAATCATTTACTGAGTTGATATTTATTAAATACTTAAAAGTTTGCTGTATAATGATAGAGACTGAATATATGAGCAGCCGATGTTATCCCTGCCTTGATTGGGCTTCTTGTCTATAATCTAGAAAATACAGGACAAATGACACGGCCACACATTTACTCACTTGTTTCTTTGTTTGTTTTTGTTTTCGTTATTATTGTTTTCTCCCCCAGAGCAAATACCAAAAGCATGATTACTTCACCCATGTCTCTATTGGTGTAGACAAGCCTCCTTCCTGGGGGTAATGAGAATTCCAGGCCTGTAAAGCATATTTTCTAGCTATCTCTTTAAGGTTTCCATGCCGAATGAGAATGTATGAAAATGACTCACCATGCCTGCTACTTATCTCTAGATTCCTATAACATGAAGATGATCACAATCTGCCATCATGCTGTTAAAATGATGCATAACCCGACCAGCACTCTGAAATGATCGAGTATTATTGCAGCCTCTTACAAGTTGGGCACTGAGATAATTTGGCTAGTGTTGGAGAAAGAATGTTCCACAACCCCTGTGGCTCACCCTGCATTGAATAAATATGGCGTACTGCCGCTTCTGTTCTCCTTGTGTATGGAAGAACAATTAATGTGTCAAAAAAGATCACAAAATATGCAGACTTTTCCCCCATATGAAAATTGCAAGACTACATTCAATCTGCTTTAAAGTTATTGTGTAACATTACAGGATGTTGTTATCTGTGAAATATGAGATAACTTGAGTTGACTTTACATTTCTTATGGTGGTTTCATGACTTCTGTGTCCAATAATGATCCCACAATGGTTTATGTATTTTTTTAAAAAAATGCTGTTGCGCTACCAACATTTACCTAGACAACCAAATAAGCTGTGCTTTATTTAGACAGTTGAAATAAAGCAGTTTTTAGAAATGTAAAAGTGTTCCTTTTCTTTAGAGGGGAAAAACATGGAGTTATTTGCTCCCTGCAATTGTTTTAGAGCACTGTTTCCCTTACGCTTAAGCACAGTCCTAAGAAAACCCATGAACACGTTGCAGCATAAAAACAATGGATTCTTTCCTTGATAAAATTTCAAGGAAAGAAAGAAGAGTAAGAAAGTTAGGAAGGCCATTTTCTGTCCCTTTTATCTGCTGACATAGCTCATGCAACTCAATTAATGAATATTTTAGGTCATAGTGTTTGCTCAATAAGTATATGTGACCTGAATGAATAAATGAATGAGTGAATGAATGAATAAGTTCTCTATCTTAAAGATGAACTTTATTATAAAGGCTTTAACAAGAGCTTAATCCCTGAGATACAGAGGGCTGATTAACATTTCTTTATAAATTAAAGAAGAACTTTTTAAGTGAAAAATGACTCTGTTATGTGAAATTATACTTATTTCCTTTTTAAAAATATTTACTTAACTTATTTGTTTTATGCCTATTTGTGTGAGCCTTAGTGTACACAGGTACACCATGTGAGAATTCAGAAGAAGGCATTGGATCCTCTGAAAACGGGCTTGCAGATGGTTGTAGACTACCATGTGTGTGCTGGACATTGAATCCTATCTGAAAGAGTAAAAACTGATCATAATCATTGAATCATCTCTCAAGTCCAAATCATACTTACTTCATGTTTTTAATGTTTTGGGTCGTTTTTGAGATTACCATTACATCACTTCACCTACCTTTCCTTCTCCAAGATTTTTTATGTACATCCCTCTTGTTCTTTTTCAAATCAATGACTTCAATTATTGTTAAATATATAATTTATATGTGAGTATGCATAATATATATTCTTAAACATATACATACAACATGAATAGTGTGCATAATGTTATGTGTATATGTTTTCAGAACTGACCACTTTGGTATTGGATAATCAACTGGTATTCTCTTCCTTGGCATTCTTTAGTTGCCCATGGTCCTTTTTCTACCAACCATGTATGGTTGAAATCTTGTGAGCTTTCTCTCTTCCATGTTCGCATGTCTGTTAACATCGTCCTTGTTGAGGTCATGTTTAGGTGGCCATGTCAGTGAGACTTTATGGGTGCAGTGTCAATGACGTTTCTCACAGAAAAATTCTTGTTTCTCTGGCTTTTATAATTTATCTGTCTCCTCTTCCATGCTAGATTATAAACTTTAAATTTCTGTCCCATTCATATGTATATCCAATACCCAGAATAATAAGATATAAAATTTCCACACTTAGTATTTTTCTACTGCACTTATCTGCGAGGAAAATGGTCAATGTTGTTTCTGAAAAATGTTATCTATTGATATTTCTTTTATATAACATTATACAATTTTTTAAAATTTTGTATATTGCCAATATATGGAGCTGGTGTTTAAAGAATAGTATTCGGGTGTATATAACATGTGCCTATTGGGCCCCAAGCATCCCAGGAGAGCTATGAATACAGTCCAACATATTTGTTGTATCTCAAAACATCAGAATGTTGAGAAGTCATGGCAAAGTGATGTGATCTATAGTCTCTATTGACTGAGTGTTGTCAATCATTTTCATCAGTGCTCTGCAAAGATCACCTGACAAAGTAGCCATTATAATCCCTGTTTCTCTTCCTCTGCCTCCCTTCCTCTTCTTTCTCCCTTTCCTATTTCCCCTCATATTCTCTGCAGATTTGGGGATGTTTTTCAAGTCTAAATTCCTAGGACAACAGGACTGTATTACTGCATGCTGCTCCATATCTATGTTCTATGTCCTATGTATTTTGAAAACTTGATTTAGTCACTTTTTCCTTGAATGTTCTTCCTTTCCTAGTTACCCCAACTCCGTTTTTGTAATTTTGCTAATAGTCACTATCTAAATTGCATTGACTGTGGTCATCTGCTTATCTATCAATCTCTTCTCCAAGATTTGTATCTTGAGGGTAAGCATTGTGGTTTGTCCATGGTCATATTTCCCGTGCACAGTGAAATCATGGTAGAGAGAGACTGTTCATCAGTGCTCTACTCAAAGGAAAAGGGAAGAAAAGAAATAAAAAAGAAATCTTTCCATGCCTGTTGCTACAGTGTTGACAATCTTCAAGAAATGGAACCAGTTTACAGCTCTACCAATGGATGAATGGCAAAGAAAATATGACACGCACATGGAATTTCATGCAACTATAAAGGAAAATGAAATAATGACACATGCAAAAAATAATTAGAACTAGAAATCATTGTTAAGTGAAAACTACACTAACCAGACTGTATGCATTCTCTTATATGTGAAATCTAGATTTAAAGAAGTAGGTATGTGTGTGTGTGTGTGTGTGTGTGTGTGTGTGTGTGTGTGTGTACATGTTTATATGTGGGTGCATTTATAGTTATATGTCTAGGTTGTAAAACTAGAAAGAGATTCATGAAAGGAAAAAAGAGATCTTAAGGTGAAATGGTAATGGATTATTTGTGATAAGAAAGCAGGAGAGGGTCTGCATAGGAAGAAAGAGAACTAGCCACAGGGTGGTGGGGGCATAAGGATTCTGGTAGGATGGTACTGATATGTGAACACAAGGTATAGTGACATATATGCAGGAAATTTAATTTTATCCTAGCCTAAAAAAGATTAGATAATAAAGGAAGGAAAGACAGAAAAATAAATTCAAAGAATAGTTTTAGTGGATATCATAAATTTCTAAATTAGGGATAACTTGTCTTGTTACAAGCCATTATTACAGTAGAAGTCTAAAATTTAAAAAAAAAAGGATTTTAACTATTACTAAAGCATATGAATGTATATGAAGAGCACTACCTAATCCTTACTATATAGCCCACACTCCATTAATTTCTAATATGTCTATTCTCCTTTTTAATGACCATATACAGTGTTGAACTGGGGGAAAGCTTAGTTTCTATTTTTACTGAGATCTTTATAAGTACGCATCTTTTCTAGTCTACAATACAAATCACTATTATAGTACTTAGTGCTATAGAAGATTGTTAAATATTCAAGCTCATGGTCAAGAACACTTCAAAGACTATCATTTTGCTTTCAAATACATCTTAAAGGCCAGGGTGGTGTTATAGGATCGAATGAATGTGTTGCTGATTTGACTTAGAGTTCCTGTTGTAAGGGTTGATGCTTAAGAAGGACTTAACAAAAGCCAGTACTTTAAGGCTTTACACGACAGCCCAGTTAAACAATAATCGTCTCTGTCTTATGCGGTTGAGGAGACCAAGGCTCATAGAGGCTCAGTACCACATACAGGGGCATGTATCTTCTGTGAGGCTTCCGTGAAATTCCAACTCAGGTAGTTTAAATTCAATGCTAGTCCTCTAAAGCCTCTCATAAGATTTCAACATGGAGCCTAGATAATGCAAAGAGCTTGTTTGCAATGATGGCTGCAATCACAATTATGTTTAATATAATAAGCATCCATATTACGATTAAAATTTTATTTCAAGGAAATGATTGGGTGAACATGGCCCTTTACTGGCATTATTTCATGTAATAATCACAACAATCTTATGAAATTGGAAATAATCTTTCCCCAAACTCACTTTAGAGTAACTCAAATGTATCAGGTAGTTAAAGCAGTACTACAACAAAAATACCTTCAGAGTCTCTGCTGGCTTTTCTTACTAAATCTGTGGATTTAAATTTTATTGTATTAAACCTCTCCTCTAGCAGGTATCATTGAGTATTGACAATTTTTAGAAAGCCTATTTGAAGAACAGAGAGTAGGGAAGGCAATCATAGAGATTTCTGCCTAACAGCAATGCATTAAAAATCGAAAAAAATTTCAGAGGTAGTGGTGGGATAGTTCAGTGGTTAAGAGCATGTACTGTGCTTATAGAGGACACCTGCTGAAATCCCAGGACCCGCCTGTAATTACATTTCCAGGAAAATAGTGCCCCTTTCTGGACTCCACTGGCTACTTTATTCATGTACACAAACCCCTCCCCCCCTCAAAACACACACACACACACACACATACACACACACACACACACACACACACACACACACACACATTTCTTTTTTAAATAATGAAATAATTCTTATAAAAGCAAGTCGTGAATACTATTTTTTTTCCATTTGGAGAAAGATTATGATATACCAACTTAAATAGGATACCTATGAAGTAATTAAAGAATAGCAATAGAGAGATTCTTAGCAGAACTAGGAATGTTTTCTAATACTTATTTTTATCTTATGAAAATCATTAGAAAACACTCCTTCTGAAAAGGCCACCTAGGATTATGTATGCACCATTCACTGCTCAGTAGCCAAATGCTTTTCTAGCATGAAGGAGGCCCTGGGATTGACCCCCTGCACAGGGAAAGAAAAGAGTCTGAACGGGTGACCCCCATGCCAGGTTTACAACTTAAAGTCAAGTTTGGCATCCTAAATGCTTGCATTTGAAAGAGACGTACCTTTCTCTTTCTTTAAAACTGCTCCTTAAGCCTTTTGGAAATATGCAGTTTTCCACTCTATGGGAAGCCAATAAATCTCCATTCATTCCCTTTACACTCAGCAGCTCCCAGTAAAAAGGAAAGATGCCAGAGCCATCCAGGCATCATGCTAGCTGTGGCTTTTCTACATGCTCCATTGAGAGGCCTAATAGTTAAGCCAATGTGTTGTGTTGTGTGCAGCTGAATGTTCAACCACTAGCTGAGGCAGTGTGTGCAACAGTTGGGACAGTCATCGACAGGGAAATAGTCACAATGAGAAAAAAAAAGACCCTGTACAAGCTTTCCAGCTGTTACAGTGTCTTTTTTTATGTTTGTGAGACACACATTTTGTTTTCTTATTCTTTACAAGAAAGTGTAAATGGAATGGGCAGAATTTTTTTTAAATGAATTTGTCTTCTGTCTGGCCTGAAAAAGCTCAGACTTTGTGGGCAGTATATCTAATTTAGAATATCATCATAGTAACAACTAGTTGCCCCATGCACATATATGAGCTTCATATCTGTGTGTAAATTCATAATTAGGTTTATTATAGGGATATTCATTTCATAATCATATGAAAATTATTAAGGAGTTTCTAATCAGGCAAACTAGGAACTGAGCCTCAGCATTGAATTATATGGATCTGAAAGGATGCATGGGTCCTTTACTTCCCAGCTTTGTAAGTACAAAAATGAAATGACCTCTCCCATCAGGACTTTAGGATAATGATCCATGTATTGGACATTGGTACATATCTCCAGAAAGGCCCTAAAATAAGTGATAAGCTCTGCTTTCCAAAGGTTAGTTCATTTATTCTTAGAAGCAGTCAGAGGCTTAGACTGCTCTGGAGCTGTAATGATTTTGAATGACATAGACACCGTAACAAATACTCGGTTGCATGTACATGTGCACATATACATATTTTTCACCATAACTAGGATGCTTAAAGAAGACACTTCAAAATCTTCATGAATTTGCCTTAAAGAATGGAGAAGGAAGGGTCATTCCCACATTTATGTAATGCTTAAAATATTTACTCATCTAACTTGACTAATAAAAAGCTGAAAAGCAAGGCGAAATAAGACTGCCTTTGTTGCAATTACTGTAATTATGAGATGCACCCAAAACTCATAGTATTTTCTGATATGTGTCTACTTTTAAGCCTGTTTTTATCTGTGAGCTAATAATATCTCCAAGTGGTGTTTCTGCCACAGCTGTAGAAATGGTAACAAATTCTGTCCAATGTGAAATCAATAAGAGCTGCTTTCAGTTTGGTGAAATACCAGTGCCGGGTCTCTTTGTGCTCAAAATGGGACTGCACACTGATTTTCTCCTGGAGATGAATATTTCTGTTTATACTGTCCACACCAGAAATAGTCGGTCAATAATCAATTGATCAAAAGTTAAATGGTAAAGACGACAAATAGCCCTGCTCTTGTGCATGGATACAGCAAAGGATATAGCTTTTCTTCATAGAAAGTACAATTTATTGGAAGTGATTTAACCAATGACATTTATTTTAGAACATGTATTTTAAAACTTGAGAATCTTTTCCATGAGTTAAAAATATTTACCCTTTTATAGGTCACTGGTGGGTCCTGAACCACACAGGTAGTTTTAGAATTGACAGTGCCTCTCCATTGCCTTGTTCAATTATGCAAACTTGGCATGAATGGGGCATGTGAATGAAGGGAGTGATTCACAATACAAAAGATTTCAAATTTCCCCATTATTGAGAAATACAGTTTTTAAAATTAAAATCAAACACAGTTGGAACATTATCTCAGTTGACAGTGAAGAGGAATATTTCATTCTGATAAACCAATGACAGATCAGACATTCTCAGAAAGAATAAAAAAACACAACCACGACCAATGGGAATTATTTTCAGGACTAAAATGCCTGCTAGCCCCATTTGATAATCATACTCAAACTAGTCTTTCTTCATTGTTTTACTGTTGGGTTATTTTCTGGCAGTGTGGACTATGCCTCACTGAGTTTATCAGTTCTTTATTTGCTGATTTCAAGAGAGGGCAACATTAGTATGTAATTTATATATTTCCTCTAAAGAACAAAGAAAATACTGTATGTGAAGCAATCAGAAGAGAATGGGCACCTAGAAGGGGCTCAGTGGAGTCAAGCTAATTTTGTTAATTATTCCAACCCTCCCTGCTTTACAAAAGCATAAAAGTCATGTGGATTGCCTTGTAATCCTTCTTTCATGGTCATTTATTGGATAAACCTAATTATATTATAACTTCCTTGAGAGCAAAACACGTCATACTCTGCTTTGATAGTGCTGATGAAGGGGTCACTTTTGTGGATCTAACATTAAGAATTTATCAAGGTGTATATGGATTTTGTTCTATTGTAGAGAGCAGTATAGGAGATAAAACAAAATTGCTCATTTATCACATCACTTGCTCTATTATACCATATAAAAATGTTTAATTCTCTGTGGAACAGACCTTGACAATCCAAGTTCTTCTGGGTCTTGTATCTAAAATGTTTTGAGAAGAAACTCTGTATCCCTGCTGCCAAAGAAATTTATTAGTAAATTTATTTAAACTAACATGTTTTTGAGTTGAGTATGTCTGTACATGCTTTTCATACCAAAACTGTGGCAGCAGAGGTTGGCACCCACCAAATATGGACTACATATGCAGGCCCTGTCTTGAAATCAGAAGAAAACTATCATGTAATTATGACTGAAGAAGTCCTAAGTCCACAAAGGTAGGAAGTATGCTGCATACATTTTAACCTTTAGCCCCCTTTTAAAGGAAACAACACAGTGTTTACTACTCAAAGCAATGAATAGCAGATTGTGAAGTTCAGTTTCAAGTGTGCAACCATTGCTAGAAGCATATCAGAACTATATTGGGTTTTGTTGAGACAGGGCCTCTCTATCTCCTGGAACTCACTTTGTAGCCTAAATTGACCTTGAACTCAAAGAGATCTGCCAACCTTTGGTTCCCAAGGGTTGAGATTAAAGGTGTGTGCCACCATGTCCTGAGTCTAGTGATTTTAAAAAGGAATTGCAGGCACAAAATTCTATAGACTGTTATCTGGGCAGTCTCTTCCAGTAAGCATAGAGTTCAAAGAATAATTCAGAAATATGAAATAAAACCAAGCCAACTGTTCCAGGAGAGGTATCTGTGTAAGCCCATCCCTGCCAGTCATGTGCCTCTTGTGCATTCACGCCACAAGTGAAAAGCAGGGGGTATTGGAAATTGACAGATGTTTTGCAGCACCCATGCATTTGTGTGCACATGTGAAGGATAGCAGTGTTAGTGGTGCTGGCCTGCACTCATTCACTTTTCTAGAAAGTGACTCCCTGGGCTCTGTCTTGCAATAACTGCTGCTGGTGTCGCTCTTGAGTGTGAATGCAAATAGCTGGAGCACAACACTTTAATTTCATGACATTCAGATGTCTTGTTAGTGGGCAAATGAAGGGAACGGACAAATGGGTTTTGTCTAGTTGCTAAGGAATAAAAATAACACATGCCTTTATTACTTTGTTCACAGTCTATTTATATATTTTTGGAGGATGTCACTTGTAGAGAAAAATATGCATATATTTTGAATATACCTGAGTTTTCTCAAATAAAATTATGTGATGAAAGCCTCTGTTTTGGTAAGGTAAGCACCATTTGTGCCTACATTCGAGGAAAATGGCAGGCTTGGTACAAGCTAAAATCTATTAATGGCTCTTCCTATACCAGTTTGGCCTTACATTGGATTGTATACACTATTTCTAGGACTTTTAGTTCATTCTAACCATGCAGGGTGGAAAGAGAGGGCATTTGTTTTCATGGCTATCTTACCAGTCACAAATCTGTAATAAAAATGAACCATGCAATGTCATAAAGTCCCCTTTCCTTCAGTTAGTTGCTGTTATTCCTAATAGCGTACTATCTCAATCTTCAAGTCGGATGATAGCCTTTTCTATTGCATGCAGATCTTTCACTGAAATGCCAGAGGTTAGGCCCTCACATTGCTGGTGAATGTCAGTTGGCTAGAAGAGCATTATGGGTACTATCATGTACATGTATAGTAAGAAGTTTCTGGTCCATCCTAGCCCTGAGGTCTAGACCTGCAGTCTTAAATAATCACACAAAGGTTTATATTAATTACAAATTGTTTGGCCTATGCTCAATCATCTAGCTTACTCATACTACTAAACTAACTCACGATTCTTATCTTGTTCAGCCACATGGCTTGGTACCTTGTCTCAGAGCAGCATTGTCATCTTTCAACTGTGTCTGCTGGCATCTTTGCTCTGCTCTTCTGCTTCCCTGAATTCTCCTAGTCAGCTAGCTCCACCTATACTTCCTGTCTGCCTTCTGGCCAATCAGCATTTTATTAAATTAATAGGAATGGCAAATATTTACAATGTACAAGAGCAGAATCCCATTTATCCTTTTTTTTTTCTTCTTCTTCTTCTTCTTCTTCTTCTTATGGGAGTCCTGAGGCTGGATCATTTTATTCAGCAGCCTTCAAGCTTATGTGACTCCAGCCAGGTTGTTCTCCCACACAGAAAAACTCAAGAGAACAAATTAAGCTTCCCTGATTACATACCTGGTCCTGTCAAACTCTTATTTAGAAGATATTGGCAATTGGAAATATTGGCTGGACCAACAGAATTGTGATATAAATATCTTGACTTGACACCCCTTGGTATCTCTGAAATGTTTAGGCTACTTATTTATTATGCAAAAGTTTAAAATCAAATAGAAAGCAGAGCAATTGGTAATAATGGCTGTTAATATGTGACATTGTGTTGTTTCCAACTTCTCCAAGCCCACATATCTTTTTGTGAACCATTTGTTTTCATGCCAGTGTGATTCATAATGAGCCAGCATTCTGAGTTAATAAAGCTGTTCTGAGACTCTCATGCCGTTGATGCTGTGATAATTTGGCAATCAGTTACAGTAGAAAAAATATCTTATACAGTAGCCCCAGTGGTCCGTTTTACACAGTACAAAGCATTCCTTTTACCCTGTGACTGTTCTTTGGGATTTAGGTTTCTTAAAGCCTTTACTTGCTTGAAAAAAAGAAAAAGGAAAGAAAGAAAATTACTACATTGTAAGAGAGATAGAATCAAAGAGAAACAAAGGTTGACTGTTTGTTAGTAATCCATCTTACATAGAGAGCTGTATACTGCTCACCAGCTAAGGTCTTACGCAGTCACTGGCACCATTACACTTCACAAGATCTCAAGGATGTGACTCCAAACTCTGCTGTAACTAGCCAAGAAGGGGGTGTGAGAGAACCTGGGAATTTCTGGAAGTGAAGGTATTAGAACATCAGAATCTTCAGGCTCTGAATTCTTCCCTTGATGCCATGTTGGGACCAATAAGAGACACTTGAGGGAAGAAGATGACAGAAAGACAAGGTGTGTGTTGCTCCTGCTTGATCATGTGTCAGCCCATCAGTGTCACTGTAGAATGACTACATAGAAATTTAGATAAAAACCTCCCAAGCCAGGCTGTCTACTTTGATTTGTTACAATTAGATTTAAATCTATTAACATTAAAGCTGTCCTGTTGTTCCTCTCATCTATACATTTAAAATTTTGCATTGATTCTTTGGTAACTTAATGCACAAATGCACTGTATTCAGATAATCTCCAAAACACTGTTCCCCCTCCATCTCATCCCAGAACCCCTTCACACCTTCTTCCCAACTTCAGGTCCATTTATCCCCCCTCCTCCCACCTCACCCTTCTCATCTTTCCCTCCTCCTCCTTCCCATCCTCTCTCCCTCCCCCCCCTTCTTTCTTTACCCACTAAGTTCAATCAGAGATACCCACTTGCTTATAGATGCAGGACACTGTCTGCTGGAGAATAGGCAATCTAACATGGACAATGGCCCTGAAGAAAACTGGCCCCCCTCCCTTTGAGGCCATGAACTGCCAGTAACACTTTGGTTAGGAGAATAGTATAAGCTGGCTTCTAAATATTTATCTATATACCTATAGATTGATACAGGATGTATTCCTCATCAAAGAAGAGGCTTTATGCAGCATGTAACAGTTAACTACAGAGACATAACTGGTTAAATTGCAGAGAATAAGTGATTGTGGAATGCTCAGGCCTGGATGGAATATATATGACACATAGCTTCCTCAACTAAGGCTCAGAGAACAGTAAAGAAGAAGGGAAGATATCAAGAGTCAGAGGTCTAGGATTATTGTTTCAAAATAAAAACTTCTGGACATGGCAGGGTCAGTCACTCATGAACTCACAATAGCTGGGTTTGTAGGCACAGTGCCGACACAAGAGCAAGCCAGTCACTATTCCACATGGAGACAAGAGAGGTCACTGGGTCTATACTTTTTATTGTGATAAAAAATTCGTTTTTGAAATTATAATTACATCATTCTTCCTTTCTCCTTTTTGCATCCAATGACTTCCATTATACCCAGGCCCCACACCTTCCACCTTGTCTCAAACCTATAGACTTATTTTATTTGATTGTTCTTACATATATGAGCATATATGTACATATGATATATATTTGCAAATATGTAAATATATCCTTATCAGTCTATATAGTGTAATCTATATGAATATGAGGTGATCTTAAGGCTAGCAACTTTGTATATGGTAACCAATACAGTTTTGTCTTACAATCTCAAAATGATGGGGGCTGCTAGGCAACAAATAAATTAACAGAGCTTCATAATGAATTACCAGTGTCATTAGTCACCTATGCTGGACAGTTATAAAGGAGAAAAGGTTCTTGAATAAAAGTGACAAGGCCACAATTCTGACTGTGCATAGTTTTCTTATTGGAGTATATATCAGGTCATTTTGTGAACATGAGGCTGCTTTTAAAATTTTCTTTAAAACAGGTGACTATGGGTTGATACTTCTGTGTCATGACCTTGATTGAAATAAGTGACACTTATTTTTACTTGAAACCTTTTAAACTTTTTATAACACTTATTTCATTTTAAAATAAACACAGACACTGTGAACATACACCTGCGCGAAACTATTAGAGGAAGGCATTCATGCAAATAGTGTCTCCATCTCGGGTGAGAAATTCTTAGCTAAGCACCCCTTCATTGTTTCCCTAAAGCCTCCCCTTACCAAACCCTGTTGTCCATTCCAAAGCCACCTTGTTCGTTACCACCCACCCTGGGAAAGTATGAGACACTTTGGAGTTTATATGCTGGCAGTTCTCAGGGCCCATCTGTCAGAAGGACCAAAGCTGTGTAACTTAAACCATACAATTGTTTTCTTTTGTTTTCGCTTCTGTAGGCTGCTAGAAAACTCAGAGTCAGATTATCAGCCGACTTCGTGTAATCCATGGAGGCTTTTATATTGGTTAGCAGATGGCCATCTTCCTATGGTGTGGTTGTTGGGATCCAGGAAAGAGAGCAAGCTCTCCACCTCTATTCTAGGACAGTTATGTGACCAGGAAGTTCCACCCTCATGACGTGATGTAGTTCCTCCTTAGGAGCTCTATCCTCAGAAGCTATTCCGTTGGAAAGTAGAGTTTTCATATAGAAATTTGGAAGAATCATCATAGCATTCAGTTCTTTAAGTCAATATACAATATCTGCCACAGTCTTTTACTTTGCATGTGAAGTATGTTTTGGAAAAATTGGGTCATTTGTTTTAAAGCTATGATTTCGACTTTAAAAATGTAAAGTATTCAAATAGTTGAAACCAGTACTCTCTTTCTAGAAGCTTCTCTTGAATTATGCATATTGTTTCTGGCCATTCCTCCACCCCTACGATTCCACATCCAGTTGTGTTTTAGAAATCTGGGCACACTGGAACCCAATTGTGAAGTGATGGAATTTCACATCCATATGGGAAACTCACAGGCAGTCTCTCCCCATCACTAGAGAGGGTAGCAGTTAAATAGGGAAACTCAGTCTCTAAAATCAATCCTGGGTCTAATCCCTTTGACATTTGAATAGTCTCAATGGGTTACCATTTAAAAGCTGTATGGAAAGCACAGAGTTGTGCTAATAGGCATTCCAGGCATGTGGAAATCTCTTCAAAGCTGGGCTTGGTGCCTTGGGAACCATAAGGGCAGAAAATTCTCCTTCAGGAACTTTTCTATGGCAAGTTCATTTGCAAGTTTTAAGTCTTTTGTCTTACTTAGTGGCTCAAGTTTGTGGTGGAGGAATCTGAAATGTGTCTTCCCCAGAAATGATCCTGTAAATGGCTTCTCATTTCTATGGATGCTGTTTTACTAACAGGAATATGCTGGGATGTAAACTTGAGCATGTTGAGTGTATCTGGACTGCATGTGTTGGTCTAACCTACACTGTATTTGCACTCAACTGCCCACAGTGCACACCTAACTACTGGTGGTTGATCTTCTACAGTGCCTAAGACATTACAAACCTTCTTACAGGACTGAGGAGCATATAGCATGGATGTTTAATACTCCTGATTTCTCTCCTACAGGAAGTTGAGATTTTCATTTTCTACGTTGCAGGAAGTTGACCCTCCCTGTTTTTCTTTCTCTTTCTAGAACACTCTGCTGCTATGTTTTGCTTAGCTGAATCTGATGTGCCTCTCATACCTCAGCCTAACTGTATCTTTTTAGAGAACACCCTCATTCATTCAATCAACCCAGGCATTTTTATTATCTCCCCTGGTTTTTCTTTACCTTTCTTGTACTTATCGATCCTAACTACAGTTGCATTGTTTACGGATTCTCTCTTCATCTTGACCCAAAATTGCCAGGGAAGACACTCGTATGTTTTCTTTACTTCAGTGTTCTGTGTGCCTAGGACACCATTTATGCTTAATAAAGGCCTGTGAAATTTATTGAGATGAAAATGAGTTTCAGAGAGGCTAAGCAACTTGTCTTAAGTCAAGGTCAACAACAAGAAACTGAAGACACTCTAAAGTAGTGGTTCTTAACCTGTAGGTCATGACCCCTTGGGGGTCATATATTAGATATCTTGCATATCAGATATTTACGTTACAATTAATAACAGTAGCAAATTTATAGTTACAGAGAAGCAAAAGAAATATTTATGGTTGAGGTCACCACAAAATGAGGAACTATATTAAAGGGTCATAGCATTGGAAAGGTTGAGAACCCCTGCTCTAAAGTCTCATGAGTTTTCAGTACAATTGATTTTGCCAAATTGTGTTCCTTGAATACTAGTGTCCTAAGGAATCTTAATAGGAGTTTTAAGAACAAACAGAAAATGTATTCATATACATAGTTGATGGTATGCAGTTGTTTAAAGAGAATTGCATATTCTTTCTGCAATATATCTGAGACATTAGCATACAGAAGTACCTAGTGGTTCCCCAGGAAACTAGAGTTTCACAGAGCACCTCCTGCTGGTGTTTGCTTACAATTTGTTGGTTTTGAAGAAACTAGTATCTTTAGGGACAGTGGCACTCAGCAGAAACCATAATTTCTATACAGTGCCCTGTACTTGTAGGAAGGTACTAAGTATAGATTTCTCTTAAATTAATCTCTTAAGTTCCCAAGGTTAGAAGCTGGGGGAGATGGCTAATTCAATAAGGTGTTTCCATGCAATATTTTGAACCCATGTTTGATCCCCAGAACCCGTGTAAAACAGTCAGCTATCTGCAGCGTATACTTGTGATTTCAATACTAGGGAGGGAGCAGCAAGCACACCCTGGGGCCCATTGGCCAGCCAGTCTAGCCTAACTGGTAAGCTCCAGGTCAATGAAAGACCCTGTCTCAAAGGAGATAGGTGATACCTGAGGGATAACACCTTGGATTGTTCCCTGTCATTTAAACACACACACACACACACACACACACACACACACACGTAAACTCTGTATCCATTCATGTATCCATGTACCTACAAATCGAAACAGAATTTCATAGTAGAAATCAAGAATATATAAATGGGCTATAATTTAGATTGTTTTAAATAAAATACGGTAGGGTTGTCTCTTAAGGAATAACATATTATAAAGTATAAACTCAAGAAAATTAAATGTCTAATATCTTAGATGTAAGCATTTATCCATTGTAGTGTGCTATTTAAATATGAGTGAGAAGTTTCCTACATATTAACTTCCCTAATAGAGAAAGTCTGCAATCACTAAATAGCCAATCTTACCACATGTAAATCCTGCTAAATTGAAACACTAATCTCCATTTAAATTTCACTTCTGGTCCATCTTTCACAACACAAGAAGATGAACCCTAACTCTATCTGGAGTTATCTGGAGAAAAGGGTGTATTCTCTCTTAAAAAGCCTACTCACTTAGAGAACTGTTTCCCTGATACTCAAGTAAGTGAACCCCAAGCCATATACAAGGCAACTGTTGTGTTTTATATTAGGAACAAGATAGAAGTTTTCTTTTTCAGTTTTTTTTTTTTTTTGGTACTTATAATTAATCCTATTGTTAAAAGGAAATTAAAACAAAAAAAAATGCTGTTTCAGAAAACAGCAGCAAACAGATAAGTTCTCTTTGAGAATTAAGTGGACTCCCTTCGTTTCTTCCTCGTTGACCATCACAACCTATTATCAAGGACAACTTTTAAGAACAGTTACTAAATTGAAGCATCATGAGTGAAGATGTCTATATAAGTTGAATGTGCCTGGGTACCACCCATCCATATGCTGTTGTCCTGTTACAGATACTAGCTTATAATCAGGGAGGTCAAAGAGTAGATTTGTCCAGACTTGCTTTGGGAAAATATTAATCTTTTTTTTTAATCCAATGAACTCCCCAAGTAAATGTTGCCCCCTGCTTCTGATGATTCTTCTCAGTTGAAGACACTTTTCTTTTGGGTATAAGGGTTTCTGAGAGATGAATGTGTGTTTAAGAAACTTAGACAATAAGATCCTTCTGGGAAGAAAACTTGAGAATCGTAGTGATGGAGGAGTAAAGGATATTTCAGTTATACATTACATAGACATTTCTATCATACAACATTTTACTAGGCTGTGTGCCTTCCACTGGGGATTTGGACTGTTACTATAATCAGTGTTCCAGGAGGATGGTTGATTATACTAAGCACAGGCTCAACGGCTGGTGCTTCCAACAACAGCATTACAGGGAAGCTTCAGCTATTTCATTCATTCTAGCAGGCAGTTACTTCCCAGCAAGGCACTTGTCTCTGGAGTATTTTACTGTATATATAATAAGACAAAAACAAAGCTATTTTGAAGGTTTCAGTAGACACAGTAGACAAAGTCCTCTGGAGAGTTGGAAGAAGGTGAGATGAAGGCTCAGTTCCTCCAACTCCTCAGGAAGTAGATGCCCATATCAGTGCCCTCCTACTTGAGTCTTTTAGATGCTTGGAACTTCCAGAGAATTCTGCATTTAGGTATCTACTGCTTTCTGCCTTCATGTGTAAGTGCAATTGCACTGAATGCTCAAAAAGAAAAACTTTTCTTGCAAATCAAACCCATTTGCCCTAGTGTGGAAATTACTCCAGCTTAAAATAAAGACTATCCCTCATCTCCATTGTGAATATGATAAAGCCGTCACTAAACGACCCAGGGATAACATAACATCAAATAGAATTTGACGGACATATATTTCAGGGTCCACAATCTGATTTGGTGTAGCTCCTGGCGACCTTTAGTTTTCTTCTCTATTACATGGGTTGGTTTTTATAAGGAATTTTATTTTACAAGGACAACAGAGATTATATGATGAAACACCCTTACTATACATGAAAAGATTATCTATCCATACGGAATTTTACACTCAGTTTTTGAGCTATGTGAATGAGCCATCATATTCTTCGTATTTTGCTGAGATTGTAAAATACCCTGTTGTTTCTGAGCTTACCTAGACTGACCTCATTCACTATGGGAGCATGTTAGGTATTAAGGAATATGAGGGTAAATGCCATAGAAAGAATAATTCAATCTGGATGTTAGAAACTCTTTTTTTTTTTTTAAAGCTTCATTAACTGATAATTATTTGAGTGTAAAACAATGCCCTTACTGTTTGATAAATGAATATTAGCCTTGTGTCATGCTGATAAAACTCATAACAGAACTAAATTCCTCTGAATTTAAGAGACTTTGTTATTTTGATGCTAATGGATTATATTCATTTTAGATAGATAACTATCTTGAATGACCCAGCAGGACTACTTAAATTAGATTTGTCCATCCACACTTTACTTATTATTATGTACTGAATATCTTGATACTAGTTTCATATTATAATATGTACTTCATATAATTTATCTTTCATGACCTGAAGCTTCCTATAATAGAAAGTGCAATTGATTATAAAACTTATAATTTTACCTGTATTCGAAAGTGTAGCATTGTGTCCCTGTGTTTTCTCTGTTAAATGCATTCTCAGAATCAGCAATTTGGAATAACTTATTACAATCTCTTTATAATGTATGGTATTCTAAAGTCTATTGAATATTACTTCTTTGTAAATATTAGATACTTACAATATAGAGTTGTATTAAATTTGGTAGGCTGAGCTATAATAAACAACGTACAAATTTCAGTGGCTTGACATGATAAGAATTGTTTATTTTTTGTTCAAATTAAACAGTCCAAATGCATGCATGTTGGTCGAGGCCAAGTGGAATATTGGAAAAGTAAAGGCTTCTATGCATCAAGAATTCAATAAGCCAAATTCCTTCTGCATTGTAGCTCTACTTCTTTCTAGATTCAAGAAGTCTTCTTTCTGTAGATGGCTACAAGATTGGTGTGATGCTCCCTTAACTGTTTCATTTTGGAAATACTGACCCTAATTTCCACACAGGTTCCTTTGGCTGAGTTTTTGACAAGTGCCTCAAAGGAGTTAAGAGCAACCAGAAAAAAAGAAGATACATATTGCTGTCGTATAGGTCTTGAATGTCCCTTAAATACTTATGTCTTAAAAACTTGGTCTCCAGTTTAGTGCTATGGTTTTTGTGAAGATATCCTTAACCTGTCAAAGGCATCTCCTGCTCTTAATGGGGATTAAGAGATTGTGGACTCTCTCTCTGTTCTATGCTTCTGGATCATGATGTGAGGGATTCTGCTTTATCATGCACTTCTATCACGGTTTTAGATCTCACCACAGTAACAACAATGGATCCAACAAAACATGGACTGGAACCATTAAACTAGCCAGCTAAAAATGACCTTTTCCACTTCCCAAATGAGTTACTTCAGATATTTCTCAAAAGGCTGACTAATGTGGATTATAGTGAGCATTAACTGTACAGTTTGCAACATGCAAACACTAAATCAAAGTCAGTTCAAGATTGATTTGAGTAATATTTAGTATAAAATCTTACTCTGAGTTTAAGTGTACTATTACCAAAGAGACAAAAGAAACAAGTACTCAGATGATCATAGTAATATACTATAAGCTGTGATCATATATCCAGAAATTCCTAATTCTGATTAAAGAAGGGAAATCTTACAGTTTTGAAGAATTGGTAAGTTTTCTGGAGCTGATGTCACTGACATTGACTAGGAACTCACTAACAGAGTTTTAGAATGACTATTTTCTTGATGCAGTACCCTGAGAAAAGAAATCTGAGACTCATTTTTCATGTCTCAAGTGGACATCAGCACAGTTATCTATTTTGTGACATGCAGGTGGAGTTCAAGCTAGATAATGAAAGGGAGAGCGTTTTGAAAGGAACTGTTAAAATATTGAGTTAAAGGCAGTAGAGTCATGTTGCTCTGGCTATTCCTTTGTTTCTCTTGTCTCAGAGATCAGACCCAGGACACCATACATGATAGCTCTCTATCACTGAGCTACGCTCACACATTTGTTTTGATTTCTCACCTCCAGGTTGGAATTATTGTAAGTTGGGACTAGAGATTGCTTAGAGTTTAAGAGTACTTGCTACTCTTGCAGAAGAACCAGGTACAGTTTACACACCTGCAGGGCAGCACACAACTGTCGATATATCCAGTTCCACTGGACCCGATGCCCTCTTCTGGTTCCCAAAGGATGTACATGCTTTATGCCCACCTGCTCCCCCTCCACACACACAAACACACACATGAACTAAAAATAAATTCCTTAAAAAGAAATGATCACTATATATATATGTATATATATATGTATGTATGTATATATATATATATATATATATATATATATATATATATATATATATATATATATATTACATAGCCTTACAAACACAGATCCAGACACACACACATACATACACATGGTGCAGGGGTATAGGTGTCCATTTTTCTTCTTCATATAGAAGTTGAAGTAAACACTCCAATATTTGGTTTCCCTGATACAAATACATCTTGTATTTCTTTCAATTGTTGTTGAAAACATCCTCAAGGACCAGAGTCTAAGGAGACACTGTGTAGAAGCCTTGTCCTCCCTAACTCATAATATTAAGAGCTTCAGGCAAACGTAGGTCTGTGAAGTGCTGTTAAGCTTTAAAAAAATATCTGTGTAGAAGAGAAATTTAGTTGTTACCATAGATGTTTCCATTTCCAAACATCTGTCCAGTTAATTTGTATCACTTACATGAGAAGTTATTTAAATCACATCTACACATAAACATTCAGTGAAAATCTAACACACTTAAAAAAAACAAGTATGCAGGATCTCTCCAATGTTGTGTGTTTATTCTTTAATTTTACTGTTGCTGATAATTAAATATCCAATAGGCTGCTGCCAATGCTGTTACATCATTTTTCTCTCATAATTGCAGATTCTTCTTACAGGGTGTTGGACAGAGTCAGATCCAGGAGTGGACATTTCTCACTAATCTCAAGGTCACTGTGGCTAATTGTCAGAAGCCTCTATCAGTATAGATAGGTATTTCAAAGCACAGCCTACTTGTAGGTTAATCAAAGCTGGGCCATGCTTTGGACTCTGGGCAGAAATCACTGTAACTGGAAGGAGAGAAAACTGTCTTAATTCTTCACCTTCAAGTTTGACTATCTGCATGACTGTGTTGGGGGGGGGGGGAGACAAAACAAAAGTTTTGACTTGTCTAAGGCAACATCCTGGGAGTCGTAATGATGATTGTGTCACCTTAGAGTCATCACCTTAGAGTTTGGAAAATAAAAAGGCATGGATTTTGTCATATTTCTGATGGACTATGCATCTAAATTCTAACAAATTATGGTTTCTCCAGTTATAATGAAGAAAGTAGTAAAGCTCAGGAGATAAAATTAGACTGTCTTTGTAATGATTATTGTTATATGCATGTGAATATCCATTATTACCAGGGCCCATCTGTCCACTCCTCACGTCTCCCTCTGTGGTTGTTTTCAGGCTGTAAATATGATTGCTGAATCGAGTTCAAATGTGGAACAGTAAATATTCTCTCCTGTTCCTTCCCTTATCACAAATTCAGTTCTAGAATTCTCTTTTGGGCAGTTACCCAGATACTCCAGCATTTCCACATTCTTTATCTACTTTCGTAATGTTCTGTCTCTTGAGCAACCTAATAAACAGCTACTCAGTCTTTACAGTACAGGCCAAAACTTAGTTTATCTGGAAAGCATTTAGTATGCACCAGGAAGAAGCGAAGTTGTTTTTATCTGTGAAATAATGACAGCATAGATGAAGACTACTCCAGCTTTCAGCTAATGTACCGTGGACATCTTCATTCCTCAGTGTCTCTCAGCCACACTGTAAGTCCCTTAAGACTGTAGTGACCATTCACCTGTAACAGTGACCTGGCATGCGACATTTGTTTGAGAAACACAGAGCTGTGCATGAAGAATGAATGTTCCCCTTAGAGAGCATAATTATAGGAACTACAACCTGTGTGATTACGCTGAAGGGTTAAGAGTTACGTATGTAGACCCACACTTGAATTGATTAGTGCAAAGTAGGAAGTGAATATGGGCGGGAACCAGCTCAGCATGGGTGGTCACTCATCAGACCACACTGAAGCTGCTTTATCAGGAAACCTTAGTCTGTTTGCTTTTCAGGGTACGCATGTCTATGCTGACATGGAAATCACAGACATCTTCAGAAAAATCTTCTATCAACCTTCAAGTTAGCAGGAATTTTCATTTCCTTTCTGTAGGTTTGAATTGTTGACACTTAAAAAGCAAGAAATTTACCTGCTTTAAACAGTGTTCCATGCCATGCTTGAGGTCAGATATCCTTTCACTTGTAAAATGCGTTCAGAACTTGAACTTAATGTTTATGGACATCATTAATGTTCTACGTCTTCAGCTTGATCCACTTTGCCTCCAAATCTCTGAAATCTCCACCATCTTGGCTAAAAATTACCCATGTGTTTTTCTCTATTCTCTTCAGAAATCCTATATTTCTTTAAAACGGATATTATCCTGAAAGTTCCAATGATGTTATCAGCCTTTTGATTTAAATAATCACTTGTTTATTTTCTGTGCATTCTATGGATTTAAGATGTTCAATAACAGAAAATTCGGGTTTTTTATGTAAGTAGAAGTGGAGGAATTGTTCTGGTTTGTATCCAGTTGCAGCACATAGGAGAAGGGCATTTGTGTTAGAAAGGAATAACATGATTGTTGATAGTTGAGAATAATATTGAAAATGTGCTAAATAATATAGCTAACTAAACTTTGCACAGGCAGTTTCTGCACAGTGGATGTGGTGCTTTTTCCTGAACCAAGGACTGAGTTTACAAATAGCTCTCTTTCCTCACCTGAATTCACTCCCAGGTTCACCTGTTTCTGTCCTGCACTTTGACATTCTCATCACTGACATGTGATTATGGCCTTTTTTTGTGGAGAAGAAAACATAGAAATAAATTGCATGTCAATGGTATGCTTTGTGGGATTTATGATTGTAAGGTCAAGCAATACTATCTCTTACAGACATGAGGAGCTAACTTCCTGTGTTCACGTTTGTAGCTCTGCCACCTGCATGGGATGCCAATTGATGTAACTGCTCTTTTATTCCTTATGCCTCTGTTTTCTTCTCTGCTATTCTTTTCACAGTGTCCTTCCAAGGAATCCACGGGATTATGCACATGGCATGGGTCACACAGTCCATATACCATATTAAACACTCAATAAATACCAGTTACTGTTGTTCATAATAGCATCTAGGCTAATTAAAATTTTCTACTGTTCATGCTGACATTTCCATGGAAGAAGTATCACCTTTGATCACAGGAGAAAAAAAAAAGTTTTCCTTGAAAAGAACTCCCAAGATGTCTTCCATCCCTAAATGGCCTTTCTTCTTGGTGAAATGGAGTTAAAGGAATAGTGTTTGTGTTAGCATATGTTTGTTTTGTGTGTTTGTGCTGTAGAGGTGAGCTTTCTGTACCACGTGCTGTATCTGGGCCTTATATGGTGATTTGCACAGCTCTTGACAGATAAGAACCGTTATTGCTCAGCTTTGGAAAGCATGCAGACATGCAAATATCCTTGGCCCACACTTCTAGGTGTGGTCAGCCTCAACTTCTTCACTACTACATGTGCCACTAGCCTCATGAGCTCACATACACTCTTGATCAAGCAAAAAATGTACATATATTTGGTGGAGTATTTACATGAAATCTGATTTCTTCTTCCTAGGGAATACTCTATGTTGCTTTCAAGAAGGAATAAAGATGCCATAAAGCTCCTTGTTGGAGGATTAACAAATATGATTCTTTTCAATTCCCTCTCGTGGGGACAATGTCCAATCAGGTTGTTACTACTTTTGTAACCCAGTCAAATCTCATTGGTTTGCAGGGTAGTCTCAGAAGAGGATTAGATTTGAATATCAGATGCAACATGGCAACGTATTACAGAAACTGGAGCCAAGGTGTATGTGTGTGTGTATGTGTATGTATGCCTATGCTTCTGTGTGTGTGTGCCTGTGCCTGTGGTCTGTGTATGCATGTGTGTGTGTATGTATGTTTGTGTATGTGCCTGTGTGTCTGTGTATGCATGTTTGTATATGTGCCTGGGTGTGTGTATTCATGTGTGTGTTCATGCATGTTTGTATATATGCCTTTGTATGTGTATGCATGTGTGTGTTTACATGTATGTTTGTGTTTGTGCCTGTGTATATGTGTGAGCATGTGTATGTGCCTGTGTGTGTATGCATGCATGTGTACATGCATGTTTGTGTTTGTGCCTGTGTGTGTATGCATGTGTGTATACATGCATGTTTGTGTTTCTGCCTGTGTGTGCATGTGTGTGTACATGCATGTTTGTGTATGTGCCTGTGCATGTATACATGTGTGTGTATATGCATGTTTGTATATGTGCTTGTGTGTGTGCATGTATGTGTACATACATGTTTGTGTATGTGCCTGTGTGTGTGCATGTGTGTGTACATGCATGTTTGTGTTTGTGCCTGTGAGTGTATGCATGTGTATACATGCATGTTTGTATACGTGCCTGTGTGTGTGCATGTATGTGTACATACATGTTTGTGTATGTGCCTGTGTGTGCATGTGTGTATACATGCATGTTTGTGTATGTGCCTCTGTGTGTATGCATGTATGTACATGCATGTTTGTGAATGTGCCTGTGTGTGTGTGTTTGTGTGTAAGAGAAAGAGCCACAGAGACAGTAAGGGGAGAATTTAAATCTCTTAGAATAAACCAAAAACATCCAGGCATGGGGACTCACTTCTAATTCCAGTTCTCATATATCTTATATCTGAGGCAGAGGGATTACTATGAGTTTTATGAGCCAAAGAATAGCCAAAGGATCATACTAAATTTAATGTACAAACTTTCTGAGAGAAAGATATGTCTTAATATGAAAAAAAATATTGATGACTAAAGTTACTTCTAAGTTTCAGACAATTTTATGTGGCATATGTTGTCACTGGGAATTTATGTCAGAACATAAATGTCTATAGGCTCAGCATCAGGCCAGGCTTTTTTCATTTGCTGCTTTTTTTTAAAAAATTTATTCTCCAAGGAATCAGTCCAGTCTCTCCTTGGTTTTCTGTTGAGCCAACTCCAGGTTGGGCTCATTTCCCACCCAGGTGACCTTTGACATAGTGTACAGCAGAACACATGGGCAATGCATGGCCCGTGGGCTTTCTCAGCTCTAATGTCCTTCTCCTAAGGACTCTTTCACTTTCTAGTTGCTGGTTCTACTTGGTTCCCTTGCCTCTTTCTCGGGGTCTCTTGCTTCCTGGCCCGTCCTCTGTCCTGTAGACCCCTTCCTATTATTTCCGATTTTGTGGTAGACTCACACCTTTAACGTTTTACAGTGCTTGAAGATGACCCATAGCCCCGTGAAACCTACTGCCCCTTTGCAGCTTCTTAGACCTGTTCCCCTGCTTCTAGAATTCACCCCAGGCTCTGCCTTTCTCTACACCTCTTTTCCTGTAGCTCTGTTATTGCTCTCTCTGGGAGTGGCGCGGCTCCTCATTTGCTGCCTGTGACCTGTTATTTCATCAGCGAAGCCTTTCCCTGACCTGCATATGTATGTGATCTGTACAATGTACCCACTTGCTGAAGTGCTTTTCCAAGCAATCATGTCAAGCAGGGCCAAAAATAACAAAGTGGTACATTTTGAAGGGTTTTATTGCAGAGAGGACCTCTGCAGAAATTATAGTAGGGTCAGAGAATCAACCAGCCTGTATTCCTCCTTTAAAGCTCGCCCAACTACTTTCAGGATTTGTTCTCACTTTTTCCTAATAAATTTACACTCTATGTGCGTGCATATATATACATATATATATATGTATACACACAAACACACACACACATATGGTAACTGTCAGGCAAACAAGGCAACTTGTGTTCTCAACCTGCTTGTAGGTGAACACTAAGAAAGGGTTCTACTAACAAATGGTTTAGGAAAAGCAGAGCTATCTTTAAGTCTGCAAAGACTGAAATGGAGCAGGAGGACCATCCTTATCTGCTTACCTTCTGACCTCTTTCTGTCTCTCATGAGCCAAACCCAGTAGATTTTCATGACACAGGTGAAATCTGTTCTGGTGTCAGCGTCCTACCACACAAGCCTGAGCAGAGAAGAGTGGATAGTGGACTTGAGGGCAGAAGGAGGGTGGTTAATGTGAGGCAAATCAGCAAGGAGTCTTTACCAAGTCCTATCTGACTTGCCACTTTGAAATGTGAATTCAACTGTGCCACCAGTACTTACAGCGTTACATATGATTACCTCCGCCTGAAAAGATGAACCTCATACCATCTACCCTGGCATTGGCTGACATCAATCACAAACTGATACATCTCCAAATAGCAGAAGGGATGTCCCGTATATGATAATGAATGGGTGGGCACAGGCACTTGGCAGAACAATGTCCTGACATGTGAGAACACTCTACTGTCCTGGGCTGTACAGTGTCACATTTAATGCCAGGCTCTGTCAGAGATGCTAGGAGATAGGTATTGGAAAGAGAACCTCTTTTCTTTCATGAAGATACATTGTACCTCTTGTCCAGAAATGTTTACAAATGTATTGAACAGATGATGTGCTAGACTCAGTGGAGAGAAGCCCTCTTTTAAAACTCCAAAGCCAAAGCTCAGCACTCAAGAGCACTGGTTCCGAGAACCCAGGTTGGATTCCTTGCTTCCACTTGACAGTTCATGACCTCTTGTAATGTAACAAAAATTCTAACACCCTCTTCTGGCCTCCTTAGACACTGCAGGTATTTGGTGCACAGACAACTATCCAAATACGTATAAAGGAGAATAAAAATTTCAGAACCTCTAAAATCACATGCAGCCACTTCGTCCATTTCTCCATGTATATACTTAGACTCTGAATCATGACGGAGGTGAGTTTTACCTAAGATTGTCACCTAGATTTAGGGGTGTGGACTATAATGTGAAGAGCCCATCTTCAGTGGGACAGTGACAGCCTAATAATACTGGTGTATGTGTGGAAAAGAAATCTCCGTCTATGGTTTACATGATTTTCTCTCTCAAGGAGTTAACTTGTATTCATTGCTGATTTTCACTAAAATTGAGGCCAGGGTCTGTGTGTTTACTCTCCTGTGCAAATTCTGCATCCCTGTCTCTGCATATAAAAGGCATCTACCCTATACATGTGAACAAGGTTTCTTGTATCTTATTGATGTTTTGTGAGGCTTCATCAAAGAGCCTACCACAAACAACCCACAGATCTGAGTGCCTCTGCTGCCTGTATTAATTCTACCTTTTAAACCCCAATTTTATGCATCCTTTTCCTCTACTTTGCCACAGTTGATGGATAGAATACTGAAGAGGAATTGCTCATCCAAGCGCTTCCTCTGCAATAATTATTTTGAATCTCTAAATCCTAACCTGTACCTGTTGGGGGTCCCAGATGGGCTAGGCTACCTGTGTGGATAATTGGAAGACTCCTCCGGGCACTGCCTTTTCCATCACAGCTTATGATGTCTTTGTGAAAATGAACAAACTTTGTGGACAAGGGGAAGCAAAGATGATTATTATGACCAGGAGCATGTGGGAACCTTGATTCTTTTGCTGTGTGTACATCACACTTGTCTGCCTTAGTTAATGAGGGAAGAGTAAAGATGTGCTACTTATCATTTTAATACAGTTTTGAGTTCCCTGAGAGAGAGTTCTCATTTGTCTCAAGGTGATTGTGTGTGTGTGTGTGTGTGTGTGTGTGTGTGTGTGTGTGTGTGTGTGTGTGTGTGTGTGGTGTACTTAAGTTTTCCAAATAATAAATAGTGCCCTAGGTAAGTTATGGGGCTCTATATGTAAGAAAAAGTAATATTGCTATGGAAAGTTTTCAGATAAAATAGAATTCAATTTTGTTTTGAAGGGCTGTGATGAATGTTAACTACTCTGTGGCCAAAATTCTTTTCAGACACATCTTAATCTTTTTAATGGTGTCTGTGTGATTTTTAACATAAAATATACAATGATGCAGACAAATCCTGCTTTTAACTTTCCATATAACAATTTGTTCATGATTTCTTTTCCCATCCCATTGAAATAAAGACAGGATTAAATGGGCAAGATGGCAATGCGGATTCAATTTTATAGGATTTTTGTTACTACGGTTCCACGATTGAAAAAAAAAATTATTTCCTTAGCTATCTCACAATAAACTACTGTGTGTTCCATTCAAACAACAATAATGGAAACACACCCTGCATGTAATATGTCTAAACACACACAAATAAACAGTGATTGAGATTAATGCACTTTCAACTTGCGCTTATTCTCCTGTGCTTATGTAAGCATGAAGATTTAATTTTCCCTGTCACATGAATCAGATACCTCCTGCAATCTGGGGGATTTGTTTTGGGGTTCTCTCTAGTGCCCTCATTCCCCACGTGTCTGTTTTGACAGAAAATCAACCCTGCTAAATGTGTTGGTATCATACCGAAGAACAATAGTTAGTAAGCAAAATTAACATGTGTCAGTTTGATTCTGTACTCAGTGCAAGTATAGTTGCTGTGTTGCTGTCTTTCTTAAGTTTAATTTTAGTGTATATATTTAAAATATACAATGAGATGATTTGATATAGATATACACACGATGAGTAGTACTGGAGGCAAGCCAGTTAGCATACTTACCCTCCTCTACAGTTGTCTTCCAGAATCAGGCACTCATTCTGTCAGCAAATTTTAAACATGGAATTCAGTATTGTTAACTATAGTCACCTCAGCACTGACCTAAGCTTTCTGTCACTGTATGTGGTAACCACTTCTCTTCTATCTTCAAGTCTGTTTTCTCGACAATTCTTTAATTGAACATAGAAGATATATCATATAGTGTTTTATCTTTATCCTGCTTATTGTAATTATCTCAATATTTTTCAAATTTATATATCTTGTCACAAGTGGCAGGACTTTATTGTATTGGGTTTGTTGCCCAGACTTTCTGGCCTAGCCTCATGGCCCAGACTCACAGACTCACAGTCCCGTAGTCCCACTGAAACACACAGATGCTTATATTAATTGTACGTTGATTGACCTGGGGTCCAGGCATATAACTTGCTAGCTCTTGCTCTTAATCTAACCCATGATTCTTATCCCGTTCAGCCATGCAGACTCGGTACCTTTTCAGAGCACTATAGTTTGCCTCAGATTTGAATAGATAGATAGCTATCAGATTTGAAATGTGCTTATTTGGGGTTTTGTCTCTTCCCTCCATCTTATGCTACTGATGGTCAGGCCTTGCATTTTTCAAATGCTTCTCCTCCTTGCACGTTTTGCTTGTTAATTCTATCACCATTTAGCTATCACAGTGATGCTACCTCTTCATCTGTAGCCTTCTCCAAATCAAAGCTCTCACACAGTGTAACCAGATTGTAAGCTATGGAAAATCCCTAAGCTCTCAGAGACAGTACCCAATGGCCTTTCAGCAAGTCCTGTCCTAGCTTCCCAAACTGATCAATAATGTTTTTGGTTAACAACTTGATCTCCTCACATAACCCAATTATTTTTAAAATCTCCTATTTCGTTTTGAGACACCTCCCTTTTTCCCCCTCCAGTGCATGCTTTTGTGACCAAACCTAGTCTTTACCTTTTGTGACATGGTGAATGAATGGTCAGTCTGTAGAGCAAATTCCCCGAGCTTGCTCTGCTGTTTCTATTCATCTGCTTAGCTGGATTGTGCATCACAGTAACTTGAACTAATGAGGCAGATATGTATGAATTGCTTTCATGTCACTTAGGGCAAGGACTTAGATAATTTGCAATGACCATTCATTTGACTGCCAGTGTTGACAAGTGGTAGACATGCAGCCCAGGGAGAGGGCTAACTCTATGTATGCTTCCTACTGCCATTAAGCCTGGGCTTTCACAACCAAACACATCTGACCTCAAAATCTGAGTCAATTAATTAAAAACATTTATATTGGTGATTTCTCCACTCTGTCATATAGTTTTTGTGTCTCTTCAGAGATACATTCATTTATAATTATTGCTCATTTAAGTATTTTGTCATAATTTATTCTTTTTAAAAATCTATAAAGGGTTATCAGTTTAATGAATAGGGAAAATTCCTTCCTTGGGATGGAGAAAATAGGCCTGTATGCATTCCTTATGATTTGATATAGAAGGGAGAAGAGGGGAATGTGTTATTAATATTTTTTTTTAGAGGCTTTACATGTCTTGACCCAAGAATTTTATCTGGGACATCGCAAAGAAAATCTGCAATGTCAAAGCTTTTCCAAGTTCTCAGTGTTGCTGAGGGCACCGACCCACAGTAGTAGCTTCATCAGTTCATCTCGTTAATAATGTTCTCAGTTCAAAAGTAAGAAGCAGGTGTTGTCTAGTCAGGGAAAGTTGAGAGAACTATTATTTTTCTAAAAGATAGAGAGTCTTTTCTTCCCACCCAGTTTTGAACCTAAAAACTTTAAAATATTTAGGATATACTGCCCTTGTTTTTAGTACACAGTAGTTTGTATCATATCTGTGCACTTGGAATGTGAACCCATGTTAATACTGAAGTGTCAGAATATAGGGAGCGACTCGTGAAGAAAATAGTTGTTTATACTAACCATAGTGTCCTAACGATAACCCTTGGGGATCTAATGGAAGAGTCTTCTAGTTCCAAAATGTCATCCCCAGGTAGCTGCTTCAATTCCTTGCTTATTTTACTTAAAGAGACAGGAAACAGTTCTCTGCAGCTCATTCCTTATTTATCTGCATACATCCCATGGTAGGTATTCTGCTGGTATTCGTCATATGATGACAAAGCCAGAGTCAGGTATAATAAAGTACAGTACATAAATCTGAAATGGCTTGCATTATCCTAAAGCTTATGATGGGTGTCAAGGCTCAAGTTCAAGTCCAATGAGAGGAATGTTTGATGTGAGAGAAGACCGGGGCAGGTGGCTACCTATGTTTGCATCAGAGAAAGAAGTTGAAATGTGGCTTGGGAGATAATAAGGACAGGGGAAGGGGCTTAAATCAGTTGCACTATAATAAAGCCCTATAATTGAACTTATATTACTTATTAATTTTTCCTGAATAGCTAAATGAAGTCTATTTAATTAAATACAGGTCTCAGTTCACTTATTGGGGGGGGGTAACCAGAGCAGATCCATATTGTCCCTACTATAAAGTATGCAGAGCCTGGGTGTCTTAGGCCAGAATGGCATTCCCCTTTCTTGCTAACATTAACTGGTAACAGAATGTTCACATCCTCAGGCCCTATACCATTCATAACCACCATGTTGTAATTTTACTCTTACAGTGACAAATGGGAAATCGTAAACATTTAATTTGGAGGGAAATTTAACATATTATTTCCTAAGTCCACTTGGCAAGTGAGGGAGGCGATTAATATGAGCTCATTATTGCCACAGCAGTGTTTCATCACAACTATAGTCACTGGCTTGTTAAAAATCACAGGTGACAAGTTGAGGTTGAAGAAATTTTACATGTCTGGTCCTCCTGTCAGCGTGAGATGCGCTGGTCAGCGTATACACCCGTCTAGATGCCAGGGCCTCAACACCGGGACACTGGGGTATTTATACAGTTGTTTTTCAATGTAGAAAGTCTATTTTAATGCATCTAGATTTTCTTAGATTTGTTGCTGCAGCCAGGGAACAAGGTGAAGGATGGATCTTCTTATCCTGGCTGGGGCTCGTGGTCCAGAACTGTGCATTAGTGCACTTTCCCAGTGGGTAGGGATGGAGTGTTAGCCAGATGGCAGAGTTAAGCCAAGTGTCCTGCAGAGGTGCACCATCACAAAGGGTAATACTACCTTATCGATCGTTTCCACGCTGTCTCCCACCGTTGTGTTAAGCCTGTGGAGAGTACAACCTTTACAAAATGAGATCTGCAGATATGACTTACTTTCTAACTTGAACGGGAACTTGAAGAAAATAAAAAGGATAAAAGCGTGTTTTGTAGGAATGGTGTGGGCTTGGTATTTTATAGAATAAATGATAAAAATAAAATCAAAATCATGTATCTCAACAGGGGGAGAAAGTCACATTGAGACTTGTACACATGCATATAAAATGTGGCCCATTCTTGAATTTTAAGCAGAAATATTTTAACTTAAGCTTTATTGAATGTTCCCACTTTTCCCTGTTCCTTATAGAATGAACACTTGCTAGAATACCTTTTTAGAAAACAGATGTTCATTTCATTTCAGACCTCACAGACACAGAATGTTATTTATTTCCAAATGCAGTTAAATGAAGGAGATTTCAGACATTTAAACGGAGGCCAATACAGTGAGTTCTTCTGAAATATCGATGATTTCAAAGCTGTTACACTTTGTGACTCTGTTCCTTTTAATAAGACATTCCATTATCAAGAAGTTTAAGAAATAATAATAAAGAAGCATTTGCTGAGAGCTGCACGCCAATGTTTTTTAATTGGCACTGCCCCCATCCTTCCAAGGATAATGGGAAAAAGCTCAGACTTGACTGCTTGTATGATTTTTGATTTTTACCTTTGTTTGTTACAATGCAGAATTAAGGGGGAAAATGGCCATGAGGTACCTTTTAAAAAGACTTTCCTTTTCATTGTACATACTAATGGGATGAGAGAGAAGTAAAGGACAGACTTATTTTTAAAGTTTAATCAAGTCTAATAATTATTGCATTGTGGTTAGCGCTTTGAACAGTACATTTTCAGTAAGTAAATTATCAGCTGCAATCCTTTTAATTTCAGTTTTTCTGGGGAGGATTAGCGGTGACTGGGATTTATATGGTATGAGCAGGCATCTTTCACCCTCCATAAATGAGGCTCACTGATGCACAGGCTTCCTGAGGCCCCGTGAACTCTTGATTTCATACTTCAATCTCTTTCCATTGATGGCATTTGAGGAGTGATAAAAGCAAAACTGTTCACCTATTTATCCCGACTTTCCTTGACACCAGCGTCTTAATGATACTACAAGCAGACACATAGCAAGAGTCTGACAATTCTTTAATATGTAATCTTTCTTTCTCCATTCTCCTTCTCTCTTCTTGTTTGCTCTTGTGATAAGTTAATACAGATGCACGTTTTCTTTTTAATTGTTTATAAATCACTACAACATAATGATTTCTATAATTTGTATTTGTATAATCCAGTGCAGTAGTTCGGTATCTCTATATGTATTGTTCAGTGATTCAATGGGGTTATTAGCATAGCTGTAACCTTAAACATTTATTATTTCTCTGCTGTGAGACTGTTGAAAGTCTTCTATTTTTGCAATTGGGAACCTTTTCTTTCGTTCCACTTCTTATTTCCCTAAGAACAGGTCACTGTGTGTGTATGGGAGGGGTATGGCGTGAAAATGTGCTGCGGGGGTTTTATTATTCACACATCTTATAATTAGGTCAGCAGGCCTAACAGACACACTACTGAAGGAAGCACAAACTATCTAAGTATACTTTTGTCTCAGTATGTAGGATAGAATACTGTGGTATAAAGCAAGGCCTCTCTAAATGTGCTACTTTCATGGAACTATGTTAATGGGATTTTAAATGTCCGCCTCCTTTCTGCCTGTGATAAAAAGGCATGCTTAGTTGTTTATTGTACAGCCTCACATATAACTGTTTATTGCCAGTAATCAGTGCCTCTCTATGGTCTCTACATCAGCTCCTTCTCCCTGTGTGAATACCCTTCTATGTAGGTTGTGTTTTAATTTGGAACTTCTGACTGTTTTTCAGCCATTTCCTTTATAGTATGGTTGTGAGGGATTCTTTTTAGAACATACCTTTAGAAAATTTTCTCATGTAGTTTTTAAGTATTTTGTGTATTTTATTATTTTGAAAGCTGGAAATTTTCTAATATTGACTCTATAAACCGTAATTTGGCTTTTACCTTTTAGATCCTACCCTTAAAAATTCTCAGCTAAATGCATTCATTTTTTTCTGAGATTTGGTTTATTTACATATCTTAGGCTAATTTAGAATGCTCCGTCTTCCTACATCAGATTCTGGAGTACAAGAGTTATGGGCATGTGCCCACAAGGCATGACCTAACACCTTGGCAGTTTGGACAAGTATCTGAATAAAGGAAATTTCTACAGTTTTCCCTGTATGCAACACTTTACATATATTTACCCCAATTCCATTCTTCCTTTGCTATGTTAAAGAGCTACTTGAAAGACAGAAAAATAATAATTACTTCATGCTATTTTGATTTCCAAATTGCTTTGAGAGCTCAAAAAGTAAGCATTTTCCAGTAATGAGAATATATTTTAAATATTTCCAGACAATCTTAAAGTAATAAGGCCCCATCTGAACTCTAAAAGAACACTGAACAAATGTACCTCTGCCTCCATAAGTCACTCCTACTGCTGGGCTCCTCAGTGGTGTCCTCCCTACAAACTCAAGCACAGAGAGCTAGCATTAGTTCTAAAGCTTGGGATGGTTTCACTTAGGATGCATTATGCCCTTCCTCCCTGTCCCTCATATGCACACACAGTATTAGAACTGCTGGTCCAGTTCAAATTTGGTAAACAGGCTGTTGAAATGATGTATTGAGCTTCACATAGCTTTATACCGGTTCTGAATTTTAACTACTTGTATGAAATACAATTTTAAACCCACCCCCCCTTTTATTTTCTGGTAGACAGGTCTTGCTAGTGAAACAAATATTTATATAGAAGTTACTCTCTTAACAACGTATTGTAAATGTGTAGCAAATACCTTAGTAACGTGATATTGGGCATGTATTTTTGTCAACCAATTGATAGGTGTGATATTCTACTTGATTTTGATGATGTATGTTGCCACATAATTAGGTAATATTCATCATTCAATAAATATTTATGTAAAGTATTTGTCATATTTGGGTTTCTTTTTTATGAACACATATTTGCTTTTCCTTTTTCTAAGGAAAACTTCTTTATTTTTCCCTCTTCTGAAAACAAAATAAACACAAAGGATAACATATCAACAAGATTATGCTAAGGATGTTTTTCTGCCATCCTTCCGTACTCTGGTTCTGTTCCATGTATTTTATCTGTAAATGGCTCACATCCAGGCAGGCTAACTTGCAAAATCAGCAGTACGAACTTCCTGAACCATAAAGGAAAAAGAGACCACTTACAGATGTTTAAATCACATGATTTTCAGAAATGGAAATATACTAATATAATTAATTTGCTAAACTCATATAGCTAATTAACTGTTAGCTAGGCATTTATTTTTATAGGCTAAAAGTGATTTTGTAATTTACTTTTTAACTCATTGAACAGGATGGCACTCACTTTTCTCTTTCTTTCTTTTTTTCTTTTTTTTCCTTTTTTTTTTTTTTTGCCCAGAGGCACACATCTGTTTGAAACTCTAATATTAAAGGTATTTTTAGATCCAATTTGACCACTCTATTTACACAAAGTTCACTCAGAATAAAAGACTACTTGGTGTTACAACATTATATTAATTTCTGTTGTTGAAATTCTCTTTAAAGCGAGCAAAATACACACACACACACATATAGCTCAGAACATCTTTCAATGACAAAGCACAGAGGACAGCATGCAATGGAAAGCTAGGTTCATGTGGTTGTCACTCACAGTGGGCAATCTCCTATCCCTGTTTGCAGTCCTGTTGGAGAAATGAGGTACACGTGTTTCCTATAGCTGACACTTGCTAGATACAGCCACAAGCATTTACTTAGTGCCATATGCTGTGGCTCAAATCCTGTGTATTAAATACTGAAAACACCACCTATAAGTTGTGCATAGGCAATAAATTTTGCCTTTATTTATTTAATGTTTTGTTTGCAAAGACAGAGAAATGCTGTGTTGGAGCCTTTAAAACATCCTAGTTCTTACCTTGAGTTTGTAGCAGCTCAAGTGTATGCTGAGACTTAGGTCTTCTTTGACCACACTCCAGATTCTCACAACCAACCAATCTAGAATAGTCAAGTCTGGTCTCCTTATGTGTTCATATTATAGCTGTTCCCTGGCATAAATTAAAATCTGTTTTATAACTCTTAAAAAAACTTTAATGATCTTGGACTTGGATAAGTCCAGTTCATTTTAAAGGAGTAGAGGGTAAATTGAAAATTCCAACCTTTATTTCCTACTAAATAACACACAACCTTTCTCTAATCTTGAATTTCTAAACTATTCAGTGGGAAAGCTTTTTTTTTTTTTTCTAACAGTTGAGGGGACCAAATGATGTACATGTAAAATGAAACTTGTTTTACAGTATTTTAAGCATATACATTAACACTAAACAAATATATTTTGTAATTTATTTATGTATGTGTGTGTAACTATACTAATATAGCATATATACTTACTGTTAAATAAAGTTATTTTCCTCCATGAAAATGTGACATATAAGTAGCTTTTATATTTTCCTTTCCTCATTCCAGAGGGTTTTCTTCTTCCCCCATTTGGACTCATAGAACAAAATTTGAGAATCACTATTTGAAATTATTTGCGAACTGGATGGATAAACCATAACCATATGGATTGGGATCATAACCACAAGTTTAGCTGAGTAGATGCATTACCCATTCCTTTGGAATAACTAACTGCATGTAGAGATCTTTAGCACTTTAAACAGAGTTTAAAGCACATATATGGGCGGATGTTATAGCAAGATAAGGTATGTCAGGTCCCTCTGAGTTTTTACAAAAAAAAATTGAATATATTACGAGTCTGGAGCTGAAGAGATGGTCTGCCCTAAAAACACGTATTCCTCTTGCAGAGGAGCTAAGTTCATTGCTGTTCCCAGGACTGGTTGACAACCACCATTAACTCCAGCACCATGCTTCAGACCTCTGTGGGCACCAATACGAACATTTATCTCACCCCTCCATATGGACAAAACTAAAAATAATTAAAATGAATATTTTAAAATATGTGTGTGACTCTGCCAAGATAATAATGGGTATATGTATGGTGCCTTATACTCCGAAAAACCTCATCAGTACTTTAACTCTTGATTCTACAAACCAGCTCAGAGCTAAGTTTTTGCTTTCTAGAACTGGGTCAAGATCTTTCTCCATCTTAGGAAGCAGTTATGTCTCTGGCACCCACAGAATAGTCACTTCTCTGGACATCTTATAACTAGTTACTCTTTGCAGCCCATTGCCAATGAAACCATCTGATACAAGAATCACATACTGAACTCACATTTGGGGACTTCTTCTAAGGGTCATAAATTGAGTAAGACAATGTATTTCCTTTTACTGATTCCTTATTTCTGTTACTCCTTCTGCATTGATGGTTTTGTGTTTTGTTTTTCCCAGTTCTTACTTTGCTTAGTTTTTTTTGTTTGGAGTGTGTAATTTATTTCATTATTGTTGATTTGGCAATTCGAATGGGCTATAAGGGGCCGAAATGGATTATGAAGTCTGGGTGAACTTATGAAGGAATATTATGAGTGAGTCTAGGTGAACTTATGAAGGTGTACAGAAAGAGACTGGCATTTGGGCATAGCTTCTGAGTAGAGGATCTACTCTCTCCAGTGTGGTAGGGACCATCACCCATTCTGAAGAGCTGGCTAGGACAAAAAGGTGAAGAAAGGTGAAATTGATCTGTGTTCTGAAGCAAGGGAGTTCATCTCTTCCAGTCCTCAGGCAACATAGCCTTGGAGATTCCAGGTCTTTGGTCTCTGGGATTTATATCAAAACTACTACATGCCTAGCTTCACATAGTTGTTCAGACTTTACATTCACAGCACTGGCTTCCCTATCATTCAGCCTTCACTCAGCAGTTGGTGGAATTTTTTGGCCATCATAACCATTTGAATTAATTCCTGTAATAAATATCTATCTATCATCAACCTTCTATTGGTTCTATTTGCCTGGGAGCTCTCATAATGACTTTCATTTAGCATTACACAGCAAAGTTTAGGAGAGAGGGGAAATAAAAATCGGCTCTAATCTTGTTCACTATAACACATCTCTATTATAACACTCTTTATGCAGGGATTTTACATAGCATAAATTACATCATACACACATACACAGCACATACAATGCAGTGATTATTACCTTGAATAAAAATCCCTAAAATCATGCTTACATTATACACCTTTGCATTTTTACACTTCTACTCTCCTGTTGTGAGAACTTTATATTCGACAGATTTTCCTAGTCACCTATAAGCTACAAAGGACCACAACCTTATTTTCAAGGTTGTTTTTTACAAGATTCCCATCAATTCTGTTTAGTATTTAAACAGAGTGTCGTGGAGAACCATGCAGACACAAGAGTAAAGTAGATGATTGTTCCATCTCTGGAAGATTGTTTGTTTGCTACAATTTCATAGAAAAATGATGTGTTTTTCAGATAAACCACAGTCCTCCCTTCTTTAATGGCCCTTAGAAACCTGCTGTGTGTCTTTGACAGTGTAGGAGACAAAGCTTCTCTTGCTAGTGATTCAATGGTTCTGTTATCCAACATCTATGCTCTCCCTGAGCGTTGTATACACAAAACCGCTACCTGCTATTCCCACTGAAGCCACACAACCTCCTCTGGATATCCAACAGTTCCTTTGGTTGTGGCAGGGGTACCTTTCCAGCAGCACATTGATGATGTCTGGCCTTTCTCTTCTTTCTGTTGTAGGGCATTTATAATTTGGGGTAAGAAGATAAAACATAACAGGGTGGCATTCAGCAACTGGCACAGAGTGTCGCTTTTATGATTACAAGTTCAAGCAATGTCTTTAAAGATTTACTATTGTCCCCCCTGAACTTCACTTTGAGGGTCCCTTTGAAGACAAATCTCTACCTAATTTAATAATACTCAAATATTTCAACCAAGGGGGAAAATAAAATAAAACAATAAAAGACAGTGTCTGGGTTATGCTGCCTTTAAAGAGCTCATTCAGACCTTCAGCACCTCAACTTAAATTGAATTTGGGGGAGAAAAATTGGGAAGGGGGGTGAAGGGAAGGCTTTAAAGAATAATGTATTCAAAAGTGCCTGCTCTTCTCCAGTCTCCCCTTGGATGAGGCTTCTGAGGCAAAGGAAAAAGCATTTGTAGGGGACAAATGAAACCATGAAAATGGGTCGGTATTAAAGCATGCCTAGAGGAGTTTAGCAGCTTTCCCTTTGGGAGCCCAAAAATGGAACCAGCCCCTGGGACAATTGATAGTTGGTTTCCCTTGTCAGCCTCTGCAGAAATCATGGGTCTTTAGCAGCCCATGAGCTTAATGTGGGGCACAACGTGAGTGAATCCATAACAGGCTTGAAAAAGAATCATGAAACCCAGATTGAGGAAGCACCCTGGCTAGAATGAACCTGAGTTGCCGAATTCAGGGGAATATGAGGAGAAAGTCCATTTTCAAGAATAGAAGCCACCACTGGGATTAGAAAACTGCAAAATTGGACAGACCTGTGTGACAAAGGCATGGGTTCCAGGAGAATGAGCGACAGCTTTTTTTTTTTTTTTAGAGCATCAGATCAGGTCTGAAGCTTTCCAGGAGAAGCCAACATATACATTCTGCTACCAAATTTCAGCTGTGGTGGTAGGGGTGGGGTGATGTGGTAGTGGAGATGTGCATAGGTTTGTTGGTCACCTGAATAAGGTCTTCAAACATGTAGTTGTCATTATTCTTAGTGGTGGATACATAGACTGGTGTGTCTCTGCTTTGTCTGGGGGCAGTCCTGAGGGAAACCTTGTGATGCTTTTAGGTCTCTATTCTTCACTGGTTCTAGCATACATCTTCTAGGACCAGTGAAAACCAACCTTTAACAATTTATAGGCTTCCTCCTTTAACAGAACAGATCATAATGAGTGACATGCCCTTCTGTAGGTGCTAGCCAAGGGAGTGGTCTACCATAGTGTATGGGACTGTTCCCCAAAGGGTCACTTCCTTTTACTTTTCAGGACAGTGGCAAAAAAGAACATTGTCCAGTTTCTGTGGTCAGAGAAGGTAATGTCAAGTGCATTGTAAGATATTAGCTAGTGTTTTTAGTAGACATTTGGCTGCCTTGTATCTTGGATTCCTACAAACATAAAAACAAAACAAACAAAATCAATCCCTGTGCATCAACCAAGCTACCAGGGTGTGAGGATCACAGTGTTTGACTTTGTTTGCCTCTAAGCCTAAAGGTCAAGGCAGATACATGTCTATTCTAAGAAGAGTTTCCTTATGTGGTCTTCCTTCATCCTAAAGCCTTCCATCCTCCACTTTCCAGCAGTGAAAAGTTGAACTGAGCTTATCAGCAGCAGATATCTCATCTGTCCGCCCTCCTGGGAGCCCAGTTGTTTTGAATTCACCACCATCTCTATCCTCCATCCCATTACAAAGTACTGTTCTAATTTTCCTACAGCAGGTGAGATGCATCCTGTGGTGAATGAACCGCCCCAAGCCATAAGCTGAGAGGCTATTTCACCTTTCTCCCATGGCAGAGGCTGTTGTGTTTTGTTACAGCAGCATGAGGAGTTGTTATTAGGGTGTTATGGAAACCAGGTGTTAGGCCTGATTAGTCACTAATCTTCCATCTCCCGGCAGCTTGGCTTCAATCTTTGCTACATCGGAATTGTTCTAACGCGTTAATTTATGCATCCCAGCTCCAAGAACCTTGTCAAATCAACATGGTGGTCTCTGCTGGGTCCCTAATGCACTATAGCCCAGATCACAAACCTGCTATATGACACATAATTCAGGATAATTGGCAGGCAGTGCTCAAACAGCCCTGTGATTAAACGGGCATAGAGAGGGAAATAGCCTCTCACCTATTAGCAGGTAGGCTGGGGTTGGTCTGCAGCAGGGCTGGGACTGGAGAGAGTTGGCTGACTTTTCCAGTTCTATGTGGGTTTTGATGGATGGGCCGACCCTGTCTTTTCCTCTTAATATTTTACCTCTCAAAACACCAAATGAGCCACTTAACTTTATATTTCCTTTTTTAGACTCCATCTCAAGCATTCATTAGTAAATCTTAATGACTGCTAAAATTGTAGGAAACCCTTCACTTCGTATAAAAGGGAAAGAGACCCTTTATTTTCCCTTCTTTATGCCGCTTTTACAAACAGCTCACTTTTGACAACGAACTGTTTATGCCACAAAGGAAAAGGTTTGACAAGGTTTTTAATTTTTGACAAGGAATGTGACCATTTCAGTGTGCCTTGAAACAATTGTTTCTAATGGAAATATTTTAGCACAGCCACGAGGCATCTTAGGCGGTACAGAGAGCCGAGTTCCCACCCACTCTGCATCTTTTTTTCTAAAATGTGTGTTTGATTTCAAAAACTGTAGAAATAATAGACAGTTGGAAATTTGGGGAGACAGAAACAAAATGTTCAGAAATGTCTGCGGGTTTTCACCAGTGAGAACTTGGTGGCATATTGACTTATGATATTGTCTTTACTTTGTCTGCTCTGTGCTTGTCTCCTTCATTTAGGTGTCCAGGTAACTGTAAATGACCAAGTGACCAAAAGCTGGACTTGAACTCAGATCTTGCCCCCTACTTCTTAAGTAATGGATTATGTATATGCTACCAAATCTGGCTCTATTTCTTTTTATATTTCCATACTTCTCTGTTATGCTGTATTCACATTCACATACAGAGAGACTCATATTTAGGGACTGTTTGCCTGAATCTCTGTTTCTGCACCCCAAGAACCCTTAAAAATGTGGGAAACAGAGCAATTTGAAAGAAAAGTCACAGGACACCTCTCTCTCTCTCTCTCTCTCTCTCTCTCTCTCTGTGTGTGTGTATATACACATATACATTAGTATAAATCCAAGAAAATGGAATTAAGGACATAATTTACTGCTTTGGAGTTTGTAGCATTTTAAAAAGTTAATGTTATAATTTGCATATTCCAAAATTAAAAATGTAGTGTTAATATGAATAGTTACATATTATTCCTGTTTTATGTAAATACCAAAGTTTAACTAACAGCAATCTGTTTGAGAACATATGCATTTTTAAAATGTTTTTCAGTGTTAAAGACTAATACTCAGCTATGAATGATTTCCAGGTTTATAATAACAGCATCTGGCCAACTGAGACAGGAGCATTGCCATAAATTCAGGCCAGTCTAGGGAACATGGTGAATTCCAGATCAGCCTTGGGCTACTTATTAAGGGCCCATCACAACCACCCAGTCAATCATCCAGGCCGCACTCTACCTTGATATATTACTTCTCTTGAGTGACTTAGTTTGATTGCTCAGTATAAATTATTGGTGTTTGGATCCGAGACATAATATTGTGGTGAAAGTCTAAACTAAAAGAAAAATATTTGAAATGATATCGAAAAATTTCATTGTGGCACTGTTTACTAATTCACTCTTTATCCAAATTCCTCCGAGCAGGCTGGCTATGAATGTCTTTTATTTGCATTGTAGAAAATCTTTGTTTTTATCCCCCTTTTACTGATTAAACAGGAATTTCTCTATTAAACAATGATCTTCTAGATCATAGAGTCAGATAGTTTATATATATATATATATATATATATATATATATATATATACATAAACAAACCTGTCTGTCCTGGGAAAGCACAGCCTCCAACAAGTGTGACCGTAAGAAGTAAGAGAGACATAAAAAGATGATGCTGCCAATCTAATATATGAACTCCATCTCGAAGATTGTTAACTCGTTGTGTGGAGCATTCAAAGAGAGGCAGTCACATTTTACTTCATTTTGCAGTGCTGGACAATGAGCCTTAAAGGGTGCACATGAGAGGTGAGCAATTTACCCATAAGATACTTTCTCAGCTTTTAATTATTTTTTTATTTTGAGGCAGGGACTAACTCTGTGGCATGTCAAATTGCAAGGGGCGTGGGTAGACTTCCACCTCACAGACTTCCTTCCTCTTCTGCAGACCATCATGCCAACTTTGAGGAAATAGTTCTCATAAAGGTTCTAGGATTTATCCTCAGAGTTGTAGCTTCCCACTCCCCTAAAAAGCTCTCCGTCTCTTCTTGTATATTTAACTATATCAGGAAAAATAGGATTGTGAGGCAGGGCATTTCAAAGTTTGTGTCTGTTGGAGGCATCTTCATATAAGCCTTTAGCCTTGAGTCAAATTAGAATCTGAATTTTGCTTGACTATCTTGGATGGATATATTCCAGGTGCCCAGTAAAATGTCCTGCAAAGAAGTAGTCAGGGGATTTTTCTTTTTCTTTTTCTTTTTCTCATATTATTTTATTACAGCTTTCTAAAGACATCAAGGGAAATAAGGAACAAGGGAGCTATAATACAATTTCTAGGTCAAAAAGCTATAAATATTTTTAAGATACACTCCATTTTCCTTTTCTGTACATTTTTATGTTGTCAGTAGCATCATTTGAGAGGGCTTATTTCACCAGCTCATGTCATTCTATAGACATTCCTTGCTTGAGAACTGCTAATTACTCTGGTGGACAACTATATTGTTTTGTGTTTTGTAGGAAGCTTAAATATTTATTTTTCATGAACTTACCTCTCAAAATATCTACTACTTTATTCTTTGATTCGTTTGCATTATTGTATCATTGCATAAATGTTTGTATTACTTTTATGTTTGTTGTGTAACTGATAAATATTTCCCTTATAAACTGTTGTTTATTTTGCTGTCAAAGCAAGGTAGTTCATAAGTAAACAGTGCTGGAGTAACTGGTTTATCCTTTGGGGAAAAAGAAGAGAAATTTACATACATGTTCACACTACTTAGGAAAATAAATACTTAAAGGATAAAAATGAAAAGAGAAAATGGGAAGCCATGGTATCTAAGAAGGCAAACAAAATCTCCTGACTGCATAAAAAGGTACCACAAAGAAAAATCTAAAAGGTTAATGTGTGTGTGTGTGTGTGTGTGTGTGTGTGTGTGTGTGTGTGAATATGTATGTATACCTGTGATTCACAAAAATTACATACACACATTATTTTGTAAATGGGATTCATTGGTTGGTTGGTTGATCCGTACTTTCGATCATTTCTAGAATGCCTTGCTTAGTATCTCCCCCCTTTTGTATGTGTTTACAAAAACCAAAACAAACAAACAAACAAAAAACCAAAACAAACAAAAAAAAAAAAAAAACACTAGAGAGGTGGAGTTAGTATTCTTTTCCAAGTAAGGGAAGAAGACATGAAGGACAAGGTCTACACTGTCCTTGAAGGAAGTATCATGACACTAGTTATCTATAGAATTTGAGGACTCTAAAGGAGCTTCCAGTGACTCATACAGACACAAACTAGATGGGATTCAAAAGTTATAAAAAATGGTTTTACTCTTTTATGAATTTTCTTTCTTTCATGTAAAAGTTGTAAGACCTTGTAGCAAGGGCAGGGAAGGTGACCTTGCTGCATCCTGGGAGGCCACTAGAAGCACTATTGACTGTCACACACGGCTACCAGAAACCTAAAGAAAAGCTGAAGTGAATGTTGTTATCGACCTCCAGAACTGACATGAGATGATGGTATTATGCATAAATATCTCGTGACTCCTTAAGCATAGCCAAACTATCAATACTCTACACTTTTCCTTTAATATTTGTTCAATCCACACCCATCCACTCATCCTGGACCCTCTACATGACTTGCTTGACAACACCCAGGTCTAACCAACTTAGTCAGCTTCAGGTTGCTACAAGTAGGTTGATGTTGGTAAAATACATACAAACAGTTTTTTCTACTCTCCAATCTCCATTTTCTTCATCTGTGAAGCAAGAGTGATCCAGATAGGATAAGAGAATTCCCAATTGTCTATCAGACAGCACAGGAAGAGAGAGTAATTTTCCAGGTGGCTGGCACAACACACCTCTGAAAGCCCACTGTGTAGAAGGTATTGGTTCTTCTTCAACTGATTTAGAAACCTTAAAATGTAACCCTGTTCTTTTCTGTTGGCTTTGTCTACATTCTGTGTGGCTGGAAAACTCACCCTTTGTTGAGACGTAATATAGAAAAGAGGGCTCCTCCTTTTCAGGGGTATAGAACTATGGGGAGTCATTTATAAAATGGTGAAAGATGATGTTTTTTGTACCTAACAATATGAGAGGTTGTGGAAAGAATAATAATTTATTATAGGACATAAATATCTGCATGAATATGAGAAGGCAGCAAATAAATCAACAGCATGTGTAGGTCTGTTTAGCCTTCTGGGCAAGAGTTTGATATCAGTGATGGAACATATCTGCATTTGAATCTGTGTTGCCCCCACAGCACGGAAACACACACTGAACACTTTCTTCTTAATGGGAAAAGCTGCTGATATGGGAAGGGTTGAGAGGAGCGAATGTGGGAAACAGCTAATATATCTTGTTCACAAAAGGTATCATTTTAGTGCCAGTTCCTGTTTGTTTTAAATCCATTAAAAACTGGTGCTCTGAATCTGTGGTCAGGGAGACAAGCATCATTATACACATTTGTTCCTGACACCTTGGGGTATGTTATCAGGCTGTGCTCCTGGGAAATCACTGTAGGTGTGCAATTCCTGAGACTGTTAAGTGGAAGTGTGACTGGGATTCCCCAGGAAACACAGGCAAAGAGATCACTTTTTCAAAAGTCTTTCAGCTTGTTCTAAGTGGAGGCTGAGAATTCTTTTCTTTGTGCACAGCCTAGGAAATCTCTTCCCAACATTATGTATATCAAATAATAATGGAGCTGGGGCACATTCCCATCAACATATAGAATCACTTCAATATTTTCATATAGAAACCCCTTCAACCAGGGTATGTGTAGTGATCCATAGGCACAGGTTTGCCTCTGAGGTTCATGGTGCCATTTGAGCTGAGTACTGCTTCAAGGTGTTGTTGGATAAAAAAGCCACTAAAATTGTCCTTAATTCTATCATCATCTTTTGACAACAGTAGTGATAATATCTCGCTGATGCTGATAGTGACAATTACTATCAACGCTGAGTGCTTACTATGTTCAAAGCATTCTTCAAGACACTTCACAATTCTAAGCTGACTTAGAACTTGTGTGATAGGCATGGACCACCCTGCTTCACAGAGACCCACCATTATCATGGCAATCCTTATTTTTATTCTTTTGGGGAAGTTAAACCCAGAGTCTCAAGCTTGAAATACTTTCCCCACAGCATCAGACAAACTGGATCTTGAGCCAACAGGAGGCCCATCTCATCTCAAGCCCAGTTTCTTCCCATGCCATCTCTGGATAAGACAAGCATTTCTTCAAAGGATGCATAGCTGCTGTTACAATAAATGGGAGGTCTGGGCTAGATGTTACCTTCATCATTAAGAGGATATAGTTTCTCCTACCCCCACATCATTGCTCAGTCCAGACACACACTGACCTTGTCATGGGGAAATGACTTTCTGTGTAATGTCCTCAGCCATTGAGAACTAGGGATGCATTAGAAAACATCCCAGTTACCTTCTTCATGCCCATTTAGCTGATTGTGAATAATGGAAGATAACACAGGAAACAAAATGCCTTCTTTCTTTTCCCAAGTTTGGATTTTTTCACTCTAACGTGACCCACTTTAGGCAAGATTTCCGCTAATGAACACATACGCTAGATTCTGATTTCCGAATGTGCATTAACGCTCATCTAATGCAAAATTAACCTATCTTTATTACTGGAACTGTAGACTATTAAGGTAGCATGCAGAGTTACAGAATTATACATTTGGAAGAGATTTCCATGGGAGGCACCTGCGACTTTTATGAAAATTGTTCCCCTTCTCCCGAAATTAGGTTTTGACTAAGGGATTAATGAGAGCAAGAAGAACAGGGTGTTAGGACAGGGGACATTTTGTGAAGGTCACACAGTCTAACTTTTGGTCCCTGGACAAACCCAATTTAGCAAGGATCATTATCCTTAGGAGGTACTGACATTTGCAATGCAAGGTGCAAACATAGCCAATGCCTCAAAATGTTAGCTGTGATAAGCAACTACTGTGGACTTTCTCGTTAATTCTCACGAAACACCTAAAACATGGATGTTATCTCCAATCTTCATGTTATAGAAAGGAATGCCAAGCTGAAGGCTTTCACTTTAAATTATACATCTATTAACTAATACATCCAAGTGAGATCTGTTGTTTGTTACATAATATACTTGACTACTATGCTCTACTCCCATGACTCATTTCCTAAAGAGCTTACATTTTGTTGAGAACAGAAACTAGGACCTGTGGATTTATGATATATGCTTACTAATTCAAGCAACTATAGAAGAAGGGTAAACACCAGGAGCAGCTGGTGAAATGTGTGAAGGTGAATAGTGGAGAATCTCAGTGGGAAAAAGTTCTAGTACCAGAAGATCGCTCTGTAATTGAAGTTCCCATACTTGATTTATTAGGCATGTCTTGCTACTAACGTTTACATTTTCAGGGGGAGACTTTGGAGTCTTATCTCAGGGGAGTGACATATTAAGCCATTATCAACCATTAGTAGCTTGAATGAATGTGCCCAATTAGTACTCAGTCACCTCCAGGAAGCCTGAAGGAATTGAGCTGCTAGACAAGTGAGGCCATAGCTTTTATTGACCACATACTATGTACATGCTTTAAATCTGGAGTAAATGTAAATCAGAAATTAATATTCTTTTTTCTGTAATGGGTAATGGATGACTTCAACTTAGTGAATAGTATGACCTAATCGGGATAGTCAATTTGGGTTTATATCATGGAAGTATAGTATAGTGTATAGTCATTAGCCGATTGAATTTATTTTAAAGTTTATTATATGTATTCTGAAAAAACTTGGTTAAAATGTCTTATAATTTATCAATAAACTGTATTTATTCCTAAAACTGCCATTTAATAAAAGATTCAATATTTAATGCTAAAAATAAGGAAGCTTCTTCTAAGAAGCTAAGAGTTAATTTATTTTTTTTAGATTTTCCATGCCCTAGTGTGTACACCTATATTTAGATGCCAACTTTTATCTTGTGAAAATATATACCATAAGTATTTCAAATAAAGTAGCAGAACGAGACCTTATGTAACTATCACTGAAATTCAATCATCTTTAGCATCTGCCACATCTAGACCTATTCTTACTGTTTCACTCTGGCATCCAGTATTTATTCATTTCCTATCTCTATAATAGGATTTATAGATATAAAACTATAAATCCTGAATGTAAAATTTTTATTAATCCATACAAACTTGTGATCCAATCAACTCTTATGTATATAGAATACCATATGTCTAGAGAGACAATTGACTATGAGTTTGCAAATGTCAAGGTTAGATATACGTTCAATGGGATCCTACCCCAGCATTGACTGAAAAATGAGGCTATTGTTGGTTTTAAACTGCTGTAGGTGATATGGACATAATTAGGGCCATCATCACTACTGATCTTTGGAAGAGCCAAGCTATGTCAACTAAGAAAGATGAAGGGACCTGGCAGAAACACATGGCTAGAAAGTGTCCAAATGGAGACTTAAACCCACATCTGTCTCAAATCTAAAGGTTGTACCCCTTCCAGCTTGGCTTGCTGACACCACAGGAGTGCTGCAGAGATTTCTGATGGTGATAAAGCCCATCTAATCTTTGCGACTTATTCCTTGAACAGAGGCTGGCAGGTAGTATTCATCCAGTCAACATTCATTAAAAGAATATGGGTCAGATCTTGAAAGATAAGAAGTTTAATTTTAAGGGCTCAGCACCATCGTCAACTGGCCAGTAAAAAAATTATCATCATCATCATGGCCCAGAAAGTAAGTCAGCCCTATTTCAGCCTTCCATGGATCTATTCAGCACTATACATGGAACAGAGGCAAGTACGTTTTAACGTGCCTATAAAAGAGCCTCCACCCGATCTTCTTGCCATCTTTGCAGTAATGACTCTAGTGTATAGACTCTAGAGATTGGAGATCTTATTCCCATATTTTCTTTTATAACTGTTTATAAAATGAAACGTACTGATCTCTTCTTTGAGTAGTATATATTGGTAACTATATGTGCAGCTATTTATCTCTATATTTGTGTGGGTATATATGTATATGTATATGCTAAGAGAGGAGGAATGGCAGGGAACAAACAGGAAATTGATAGGAGCCTGGGGGTGTGGGTGGGCAATGACTTGGGATGTAATATTCTGGGATAATTGAAACCCATTTTCACCTCCATCTGACTGTAGCCCTTGTTATACAGGGACCAGTGCCCTCACTTCACAGGGGCCAGGCAGGCAGCTTTAACAGGTTATGGGAGCCTAGTAAAGACTTAGAACCATGCGGAGCCAATGCTTCTCTACAGGGAACAGCCACTCCTCAGTTTCTGTCAATTACACAACATGCAAGGAGCTTTGGTGCATCTAATTTGCAAATAGGAAAGCGTGCATCCAGATACTTCTGAGGTATCCTGTCTTCTAAAATTGCTCATTTGGGTGTGTGTGTGTGTGTGTGTGTGTGTGTGTGTGTGTGTGTGTGTGTGTGTGTGTGTGTGTGTATTTGTGTGTGTTTTCAATGAGGACAGGCATGTGAATGTGATTCAGAGGGATAAATTAGGTCAAAGAAATGCTATGGGAAGCGTGGAATCCCAGGCTACAGCGTCTAGTCTAAGTGTGACCCTTTGTCTTAATTTCCTGGTTTTCATGAGTAGTTTGCTGGGGGAATAACTGATCGGCTCCCATGTGGTGATGAAGTATTTGCTTCCTTTCCAAACATACAAACAACAGATTAAAAACTTGCCACCGAATTTCCCTGGAAATATCCAGGGTCTAGAGCTAACCTTAGTTGTGTTCCTTACTTTGCAAGGAAGACCACTCTCAAATTTCAAATACGTGGGGATCAGACCCCATCCTATCCCAGCTGTGTGATTGATCTTCCTCCGCTGGTCTTGTAGCACACACAGTTGAATTGCTTTTCCCCGAGGGAAGCAATGCCTCCAGGTGTGCTAATAATAAAATTAATAGCTCAGAGAAACTGCTTGCTACAGCAACAGCAGCACAAAAAAAGGGAGGATCGATTTCAGTGTTTAACTGTCCTAATTCCATAGTGTATATCCCACCCCAGCCCCTGGTGAGCCCAGCTCCATCTCACAGTTAATCAATAGATGCCTGATTTAAAACAAAGAACTAGTTTCAAGATTAGAAGTCTTTGTGAATAAAAAAGATGTATAGTAAAAGTGTCAGAGCCCTTCAATGCTCATCTCAGCAACCAGAGGGGCAGTGACTTGGATGATATGAAAAAGAGTCACATTCGTGTGCCTTGCCAAGCCTCCTACCGATAGACCAAGCCTAGCCCAGCACTGGTGCTGCTGATGGCATCACATAAATAAGAATTTATCGAGTTGCAATGTGCTTAAAGGACTGTGGACATAAAGATGTGTGAATACCGTGAGTTGCTGGAGAGTAATACGTTTCTGCTCTAATCGGCCTGCTATCTGATGATTTGATTTAGAACTCCTTGAAGCTGGCTTTCTCATCTCCCTGGGAGTAAGATCAACTTGTGATCAACTGCTTAGCTGCTGATTTTGGTTCTGTGATCCAGTGATCTTTTGAAACCAGTCACTTTTTGAGGCCTTGCACTCCATGTTTCTTATTCTCTCCCAAATCACTGCATATACCTCCATGGGCATGAATTTCTTCCGTTTTCTGGAATGCAGAGGTTGCTAGAACTGGCTTCTGTGTATCTTCTTTCTCTGTGCTTGTAATTCTTTTCCTATTCTGGGTAAATCTTTAGGCACTGCCCTTTCACTTACTTTGAATACCCTCTCATCAAGGCAATATGCTTTGTAGTGCTGAACACCATCTACTTCAAGGTCTGTGAACCAGACTCAAGTCTCTTGAAGACCAAAAAAAAAAAAAAAAAAAAAAAAAAAAGGACACATTTAGAATTGCATACAGGACCATTTATATCAAGGACAAATAAATGGTCATGAGTGGATGCTTGCACGGTGAGTCAGAAAAAAAAATGAGTATATATGAGTGTGCTTGTATGAGCTGTGTTTTGATTTGATCAAAACTGACCCTATTTAAATCAGAATGTATCTGGTTTATCTTAATCCACTCTCAAAGAAGTCAAGAATGTTCTTGATTATAAAGCCATACATATTAGTCAACGGATTTTGCCCATTTATAATGACCTAGGAACCTCAGCAAACAAACCAAAAGGATTCCTACTCTGGGACCAGTTGATCCAGACGCTACAATAGAGAATTTGGTGAGTTTACTAGACAGAAGTAAAGAGTTCTTGCTTTCATTTGATGCATTGCTCAGTTGCTTAAGACATGACTTGGGCTCCTCTAAATGGGACTATTTCATTTTCCTTCCCAGTCACATCGAAGTAATAGCCCTCTCCCTACTCTGGCTATGGCATGTGAATTATATTTGGGTTGAGATTTACATTTCATTTCTTCCTCCCTACAGTGGATAGAATGTATGCCCCTAGACTACTGAGGGGGACTTCAAGAGACTTCATTTCAGGGATGGTTTATACCATCTCTCTTTCCCCAACTACTTACCATTTCTGAGGATGATGAACTGATGGATGGCAAAGGTCATGGTGCTCCCTTATTCACAGTAAAGAAACAAAAACACAATCCATGTATTTTTCTGTCATGCGAATTCTGAGTGCCAAACATTTATTTAATTAGTAACTAAAATTGATATTGAATGTGACTGGTTTTTTCTTTCATATTTTTACAAGAATGCTGTTTGCTCCCAGTGAGGGATCCTTTTAGGTTTTTTGGTTTGTTTGTTTTTTGTTTTTAATTGTTTTTGTTTTTTTTCTTCCAGTATGCAAGGTCATCTCTTATTAGTTCAGTGTTGACAAAACCTATCACTTTTTTATTACTCCTTATTTGGGTCATCATCTCATCTATTAGTTTTTCCCTGTTCCCCATGTGTGCTTCCCCCTTCCCTTCTGCTCTCATCTCCCTTGCTCTCTTATTTATTTTTTTTCATCCATCATTTCCATTTCCCGCTCTTTTTTCTTCCCTCTTTCTTTTCCTCCATCTATATGCAGAGGCATTTCAAAAGCAATGATAGAATTTTATAGATTTTCTTTTCCTAAAGAAGCTGTTTTATAAATCTGAAGAAGAGGGAACAGTAAGGAAGAAGGTGAGGAGCTTAAGAAAAAGTCTTTCGCTATATGTAGGGTCTTTTGAAGCACTTACACATTACCACTTTTTGTGGTGATTAATTGTATATTTAGTAAAATAATCTGGAATATCAGAGACAAAGCCACCCACAGAGCCAAGCCATGAAATCCAGAGATTGGTGACTCACACATTTAATCCCAGTCTGTCAGCATTTATAAGTTCAAGGCCTAACAGTGTGGAGGTGGTGGCACACACCTTTAATCCAAATACTAGGAAAGTTGAATCAGGAAGTAAGAGAGATGAACAGAGGGAGAGAATTGAGAAGTTCAGTTTTCCCTGCCACCACTTCTTTTTATTTATTTTTTTAATTTTGAAGGTCAAACTGCACATTTTCTTAAAGGCATGTAACTATCATTTACACTGTTACCTCAAACAAGGAGAGGCACAGCATTTGAATGAGTGCATTTAAGAAAAGCTGTGACCCTAATATGCAAATTTACAGATTTTATTTTGAATGCTTTCTGTCGCTGAGTGTGCATTTCTTTTTCAGAATCTAAAGATTTACAGACATTTTAAAAGTCTTGTTTTATTACAAAATCAGTCCATTTCATTGATGCAGCATAAGTACCCTGTACCTAGAGCGATGCTGGCTTCCAAGACCATGAATTCATGTCCCAGAGGAAACCTAAAACAAACTAGGCATTCTGAGGAAGGGGAAAGGGATGAGGAAAAAGCGCATAGCATTGTACCTAGCATGCCATTAACCTGCCCACCAACTTCATCTCTTCCTTGCCAGTGGTTTTCAATTTTCTTTGAGTATTTTTTTTTTCACTTATAATAGTAGTCACAGTGAAATTGGGATTTTCCTGCAAAACAGAATCTCTTTATTGCCAGATTAGTTAGGGAATATTTATTGCTGAAAGTGAGAAATGTTTATATGTGGTACACAGAGCTAATGGGACCTGCATTTTGTTCCCAGTAACATAATACTCAAGTCAAGGTAAAACTGTTATTGTATGCCAAGCGTTTGATTGGGATTCTATTGCCTTTTTAAAGATATGGTGCTAGGTAAATGAAAAAGAAAAGAAAGAGTCTGGCTCTAATGACCTTCATTTTCCATCCTGAAAATGAATGGTAATAGCCTGAAAATAGAGAAGTTCCAGTGAGTTAGGATTCATAAATATTAAATGTAATGGAGGAAAATCACAGATCTTTAAGAAATTAACTTGAATAAATGGTGATTTTAGTTACGATGTTGTCATTTTGAGTAATGGTCATTAGCACAGTGGATTGTAATGGGTACAGGCTTACTGTATGGGAAGAATGCCTTCTGATTAACTCAGGATTTTTTTTCCTGATGCTGCAGCCCGCTTATGACTGTACTATATATCTCTCATTTGGAGCTTGTGATTGGCTCCAAGGGCTCTTTGTTTAGAGATGTGTGTGCTCTGTTTTCATGATTAAGCTTTTTTATGATTAGTCTCCATTTTCCTTTTTGTTTTTAACTTTTACTATGAATAATACACTGTGCTTTAGAGAACTGATTGGGTGGCTGATGTAATTGAGCTCAGATGTGGTGTCCTCTGGGTCTCCATGTTTGTATGCCTGATCCAATCTGGGTTCTTTCTTTCTGCCTAGAGACCATGCTGTCAAGCAGCCTAACATTTTCTCATCATAGAATAGTCTCAATTGCACCCTAAGCTCAATCTTACTAACTTCAAGGCAAGTGGCTGTTAAGGGTGCAAAGAAAAAACCCTGATGTTGTCTAGAACCACCTCCTTCTAACACACACACACATACACACACACACACACACACACACACACACACACACACACACACACACACACACACACACACACACACACAGGGGGGTGGGGGGGAGAAGAGTTAGAATTGTAGATGTTCTGAATTTCCTGGAAAGAAATATAGAACAACCTCTCTCAGCACTCTACAGAAGCTTTGTCCCATCTCTCTGCAGCAGAGAACCTTTTTCCAAAGAGACTTGTTGTCCCTCTTTTGGCCTTTCATCATCTCTTTTTCCTATGATTCTGGTCTCTTTAATACATTGGTCCTCACTTCTGTCCATCTTTGTGCTTTATTTTGTTAGAGCCAACTGATCTTGTCTAAGCATTCATGGCTGCATCGCCACTCCTTGTTAAGGAAGGAGTCACCTCTTCCTGTGATTCATCCTTGCTTTCAGGGGAAGGGAAAGAGCTTGAACAACATCTGTTTATAATATTTCTCATCCTAAAATTGGCCTTGAATTTGCATCTAGGTTCCGTAGGGAGCATAGCGATATCTCTTCTTGTTTAACCATTTTCTATTTGGAGTAATCACTATTGTACCCCTTGTACCCATCCTTAAACTCTACTTCTTGGTAGGAACATTCTTCCTGGTGAATTCCCAATTTTTTTCTGACCGTATAAGCAGCATTCCAGAAATAGAAAGTTTTCAGCTTGCCTGCCACAGGTGAGGACATGTGTACGCACCAACTCATACTATAGAGTCACCTGTGAGGATCACGGTGAAGCCAGCTGGTCAGAATAATGTCTCAGATAATCCTCTGGCTTGGCCTGCCCTCATTCTCTCCCACTGTATCTGTACTGGTCTCCCATGGGATCATTTCTTTCATAGAACACTTACCCATGAATCCTCCTTTCAGGCTCTGATTTACAGAAGCTGAACTAAGATAAGTCCCATACAATAAGTATTACTGTTCGTACTTCATAGGAGAAGCGCCTGAAGCATAGAGATGATAGGTAGTTCATCAAATGCCACACACATTGCAGAGAGGGAGATACTAAACCCAGACTCTGTACAGATAGATACACATCAGCATGTTCTTTCCACCAGACAGCATTATCTCCCAGTGATCGTTGGCTAGTTTTCCAGAGTCCAATCTAGATTATGTCATGCCCTGCTTGAAACAAGAGATCCATCTCAGTTCCCTAAATTCTGCACATTGTCATTCATGGCCCTCAGTCAGTAGCAAACAGAAGCTCTTAATATCAGTTCTCCAAGCATCACTTTGATTTACCCTTTATTCCCAGACACTTGGAACTTACGGCATGATTAAAATTCAGGTCCTTCATCTCCCAAAACACCTTTTTGCCTCACGCTAAAATCTGTCTCTGCAATATTCTCCATTTTTCCTTTCTTAGAGCACAAAGAATTTGTCCCATGCTCTTAGTGATCAACACTTGAACACTCCCTGATCTTACTTAATGAAGAAAACATTGCTTTTCTTTGAGCTCTTTTAGAAACTCATAGTTTTATATCAACTAGAGTTAAAGAGAGGCAAAATCATTTGCATGTTAAGAGAGGGAAGAGTAGAGACCCTGCCTGAGTTCATTAATTTTGACTGAGCCTTCCCTGGGTTAGACTATATTATACAATCATAATAGCAAGACAGAAACAATATTTTGGATTGTTTTCTTGGTCTTCATAATTATATATCCTTTTAAACTTTTCTTTCTATTTTTTATAATCCTGATATTTCCAAAAATTTCTAAAAAGAGTTAACTTTACATACCAGAGGAGGTAAGGAGACAGACAGAAATAAAAACATTACAGAGGAAAATAAAAGAGAGAGAAATGAGAAAATGAGAGACAGAAACAGAAACAGAGACAGAAAGCAAATAAAAGAGGCAGAGCAGGATCAGAGAATAGCTCAGGGGCTAAAAGCACTTGCTGCTCAGGCAGAGGACAAGGCTCAGTTCCCAGAACCTACATCTATCTATAACTCTTGATCTAGGAAATCCACTATCCTTTTCTGATACCACAGGTTGACAGGCAACTGGCACATGTATGGTGCCCATGCATACATTCAAGAAAGAAACACTCATACAGATAAAAACGAACACATCTAAAAAGAGAGAGGGAGAAAATTGGATCCATTATAAAAATATGATAACTCACAATCGAAGAAAAGGAAACATTTAATTTTCAGTAGCAATCAGGAAATGCTAATATTTACAGTGAGAAAAGGGTGGGCAGGGTAAAAACCGTTCTCTTCCTTTTTATTTTGTCGTCTTTGGAAGGATTATTCATAGTAAAGATTATTATGAGGTTTTCAAAAAAAATTTGCAGCCATTGACTACATCTGAGAAAATGTGGAATAATGGCCTCAAACTAGGAGAAAATAAGGAGAATGGTGGTACAAGTTACTTAACAGAGAAGATAATAATTAGTGACACCAATTAGTCATCAATAACTTAACAAAGAAATTAATTGAAACAGCAGCTCAAAGTTTAAGAGTGAAAGGACATAATTTAGTGAGAAGGATGATGATATGGAGACATGGCAGCAGAACCAAATGGACCAAAGATGACACAGCAAGGTAGCTGTCCCAGATGAGACTCTGTAGATTTCCTGAGCAGATGCCAGGAAATGCTTGCCTCCACATCTCCAGCTAAGAACGTATAGGCACCCTGGGTGGAATCTGAGTCAGGCTGCCCATCTTGATTACAAAACTCAGAAGGGCCCCATTTCTAGCATCCAGTACCATAACGTCAGTGGCAGAGTAGAATACATCAACACTACAGGAAACAAGCGTCCATGTTGGAGGGCACTGTACCAAAGAGAAAACAACAGTCAGGTTGGGGGAACTTGACCTTCCTCAGGAACTTGGAGTACTGTTTGTTGAAACCTTTCTTCAAAAACCTCAAGACTTTCCATTCAAAGCAAGACCTCTGAAGTCACATTTTCCCCTGTGTATACATCAATCCAGGTGATTGTTCTCAGGTGTGAACCTTATACAACTGCTATAAATGAGCCCCCCAGAAATTCCTTATCAGAAATGGTGTGATGGGAAAGATGATGATTTTGCCATTGTTTACTTGATAGTTCTACTTTTCCATAATGCTCATATCTAATAACCTCAGTCTTCTCATCTCTGAATTAGGACAATATATTTGTCCCACTACATGGGCTCGATGAGTGAATAAAACAAAGTGCCTTATAGAGTAGAGTGTGGGGGAAATTCTTCCACTAACTGTAATTCTTCCTCTTCCTCACCTATCTCCATATTAAAGACAAACCTTAATCTTTCATGCTTATAGGTAGATCCATCCATGTTTTGAATAATTTAATCACAGGCTATTAAGAAGGGTAAAGGAATAATTTGCATACTCCCTCCCCCATCCTTTTATGTCATATGCTTTATAAATTTTGTAGTGTTGCTGTACAAATGTAATAACTAAGCATAATGTGTCAACATCTTTGGAATAAAATGACATAAGTCCATAAGAGGACTAGTGTGGAAGAGCATACAGTGTCAAAATGGATCAGAGACGAGATAACACATGTAACTCCTGATAAAACACTGCACAGAGTTTTGGAGCAGGCTAGCAGAACCCACATTAGGAATTGGAAACATGTGGACAGCCTTAATGGAATCTCCAGTAGGGCTTCACATCTTAGTTCACGAAGTGGATGTGAGAAGGCCAAATTCCATGGGCAAATGTGGCTAAACATGATTCTTTAAAGTTTCTGTCAAAACTGGAGTCTTAGCAAATCTGCACTTCTTCCTGGGCTCTGAGGAAAGCCCTCGTCCAAGTGTATCACACATTTGAATCATCATATTTTCTTTGTTTCCTGTGACTCACTGGTCAGACAACCTGACACATTCAGTCCTTCCATTCTTACAAGCCCTTCACTTCCCACTCATATATTTTACTTAACCCTCTTCTCAGACTCTGTTATTCAAGAGAAAATTCTACTCTTAAATGTCTGTGTAATCACACCCAGGCAGTGAAGGAAAGTCTTCCCACTGTAAGGTCAAAAGCTTGGGATCACTAATATATCTTCAAAGTGCTTTATCATGTAGCCTATGACTTAAAATGATGCCAGGAAATAATACTGAAAGCAGAAGCTCTGGGTACCACGGATTCATACCCACACCACCCATCTCATATATATTTCAGTCTCCTTAGCTTAACTGAACTTGCCATCATACCCCAAACTTCAGAAACATTTCTAATTCCTTGGCTTTTCATTTTTCTCATCAGTGTTCCTCTATTTAAGCCTTCATGACTATTTATTTTATCTGCCATCTTCACTAGAAAGGCTTCAGGAAGAGACGTACTCCAAGCTACTAGAGTGGAGATTCACAGGATCTGTTATAATTGCTGACCCAATACAAAGGAGGTGATGTTTTGACCAATGTTTGAAACCAAGAATGTCCCTCATCCCTTTAAAGATTTAGCCAGAGCCAAGTCATGGGACAAAGATCATCTTAGGATCTGGGTTCTAATTTTTATCCATTGAACAGCACTTTATACCATATAAATGAGTAATTCCTGGTTTGTAGCCTTTTCTTCTATGAAATGAAATATTAGTGAAATTAATTGGTTCCCAATCTTCTCACCACTTACTCTATGGGACTCAGATTTACAAATATTTTAATGTCAATTATATTTATTCCCCTATGAATACTCTTCTCCTGTACTTTCCTATCAAAATCATGAAACTCTAACCTTGAAAATACTTTACCAGCAATGACTACATCTAACCTTACCATGACCTTAAGAAACTGTTACCACATCAAAATAAAAATAAAGAAAAAAAGAAGTGAATGAATCTGTGTTCAAGAGAAAGATAGAATGGGAAAGAAAAAAGATCTTCATGGGAAGGAGAAAAGTAATTTACTTTTGTTTTTTAATAATTATATTTTAATATCACAAAATGCTTGCTTATTTTCCATTGCTACCCTGCAGCTCCAGATTATGAACTACAAGATTGAATGATTTCTAATTTGATCCGCACTGTTAAATTCCTGCATTTATTTGAATTACTCGAGATGGGACATTGGTGGAGATCTTAGTTTGTTACAGAGCTTGTGAGATGTATTCTCAGAAGTTTATAGGTGCTATCCCTAAGCCTGACTGAGTATAGTTTGATCATGTTTCTGCCAGTTGTTACATTGTGGAAATACAAGCATAGCAGTCTAGTGTCTGGGTTAAAGTGAGTAAGAACTCTAGATTTTTATTTGATACAAAGAATCTTCAAAAAATATTGACAAAGCAGTCAATCTTAAAAAAAAAAAAAAAAATAACATGGAAGCATAGGCAAGTGAATTCCAGACAGCTAGACTGGGAATTAAGACTTGGTGAGGATTAGAGGCTACATTAATGTTCTCTGTGCCAAACACCTCTCTGAATCAACTCTATGTAGTATGAGGTTTCTGGCCCAGACTTTCGGGGCTAACCTCAAGGTTTAGACCCATAGACCTACAGATCTGCAGACCCGCAGATGCTTACAATAGTTTTAGACTGATCGGCCTAAGGTCCAGGGAAATAACTTGCTAACTCTTTATTCGTAATCTAACCCATGACTCTTACCTTGTTCAGCCATGCAGCTTGGTACCTTTTCTCAGAGCAGCATAGTTGTCCTCTGCATCTGTAGCTTCTCTGGCATGTCTGCTCTGTTCTTCCTGTTTTCAGAGTTTTCCTAGCCCATACTTCCTGTCTGACTTTGGCCATTCAGCGCTTTTTATTAAACTCATAGGTGGGGACAATTATTTACAACGGAACAACATAATCCCCCTACAACTCTATTCACTTCTGTGCTTTCTTTTCGTAGTGCTGATTGCTGAATCCAAAGCCTGTGCATGCTGCATATGTAGTCCATCAGTAAGCAAGCCAAGTTCCCTCATCCCTTGTGCTGTATTTTCTTTGCAATGAGATGAGGCATCATTCATGAAGGCACCTTCTAATGTGTAGAAGATTATATAAATTGCCACTGAGGAACTTTTATTTACCCTTTATTGCCTTTAAGAAGGAAGTACTGTTATATATAATCAGCCTTCTCATGAAGGGTGCAGGGGAGGAAGAACGGCTAAGGGAGAATCACAAATCCACAAATATGGTTTGATACATCATTCTGAGTTTTTTTTTTAAAGACATTTTCTTTTCTTTCCAACATTACAACAAGTGAACATTTATTTATTTTGTGCAAAGTTATGATTGTCTAAGGCAAACTTATGTGACTTAGTGTCTATTTTTAACCATTCTAAGATAAATGTAGATAGCTCAGCTTCTTGAAATAAGGTGTTAAATACACTCTCTGAGGCATCACATCATGGAGAGAAAACAATTGAATGGCCTCATAAATTTGAACTACTAACTTAGAAGCAAGAAGTGTTATGAAATAAATAATTCAGACAGGCACAGAAGAACATTAGAGCCACATGGACATAATCAATATTTTCTGTAGGCATAGAAAATACATATATCTCTTTAGGACTTGGACTGTAAATCTGTATTTCATTGTATTGGTGTGGGTAGGGTCTCTTTTTTTAAACAGGTGTAAAGTTACATAGATTAAGGTCAGTTTATCAGTACCTTAGTGTTTTTCCACCGCTGAATTGATTTGTATGTAGCAAGATCATCTGTTCTAACTCTCGCTCCTGCTATCCAAAAGCATACCATATCACCACAACACATCACTGAACACATTTCTTATCTTCTATTTTGGAAGCCATTCTGCTATGCTCTGTCTTTCAATGAGACCCAAGTATGTTGGTGGCACTTTCTCTCAACTTCTGGGGAGAAAAAAAAGTAACATGCAGCTCCTGGCTTTTAGGAAAGTCAGTATGGACAGTGTAAAGAGGTGCTTCTTCAGTTCACTTCCTCCTTAGCCAGGCTCATTTCTTCCTGCTCATGTATGACAGGCAACATCTCTGTCTTAGCATTTTGGATATACCTGAGAAATACTCAAAATCTTAGTTAATGTTCTTTCTACAACTTACATTGACTACCTAATTAACGTAGCTAATGATATTTTTCTTATGCAATTCCTCCTGTTCGTTGGAAAAATTACCCTTTCTCTGCTCTTACTACTTACCCAGTTCTGTTGGAGTGCCAGAATTTGAAATCTCACATCCCAAGGGTCCAAGGAATATTCTGCCTGCTAAAGGATACAACAGTATAAATAGAGGTCAGATATGTGTAATGCCAGAAAGTAGTAAAGTTCCATAGAGATGAACCTGTCTTACCTCCTTTGGGAAAAGAGAAATGTTTTCTTAGGTATGACAACTTTTCTCATGTTTAGAACTTTGAGTTAAAGACTGTCAAACATTTCCTTTGTGTCTTGCTTACCTGGAATGTTATGAAGTTCTAAAATTTCTAAGGAAACCAGGTCTCATCATTTTGTACTCTATGAGATGAATTACAGACTGTAAAGAGGGGTGTATTGAACAAAATGCTTAAGTAACAATTTTGTGGACTCCCTATTATGCCTACATTTAATAGTTACATATATATCTATAGTTTTACACACACATTTACGATGAGATTCTTTGATGCCTAGGGGATAGGATTCATGAACACATAGCCTGAATGTTATTTTATAGAATATTTTAAATAATTCTGTGTTTAGCCTATGAGCTGCCGCATAAGGTGAGGCATCAGGTTTCACACTGGTACCACCATGCCAGTGTAGCAAATGTTTTCAGGTTTTGGATCATTTTTATGTTCACATTTTAAAAAGATTTATTCATTTTGATGTGTACAAGTGTTTGAACAGCATGTATATAAGTATACCACATGTGTTTGTGGTGCCTGTGAAATCCAGAAGATGCCTTTGGATCCCCTTGGACTAGAGTTATGGAGAGTTGCAAGCTGCCATGTGGCTTCTAGGAACTCAATCAAAGTCCTCTGGAAAAGCAGCCAGAGCTCTTAACTGCTGATCCATCTACCAGTTCCACATCTTGAATTTTTAGATTGGAGATCTCAATGTAAAAATAAGTGAATCAAATTGATAGCTAAATTTGTTAGTGCTCATCCTGGCTGTTTCATTCAATCTCCATGAAGACATCACCATAAAAAAAGATATTACTCTTCTTTCTTTCTTTTTTAATTTCCCATGTTGGGAAACTATATCTTAGACAGGGAGTTTATCCTGGATCACACAGATAATTCTGATTAACACAGAACTGGAAGGTGGATTCAAAACCAGAGTTCATTTTTAACCACTGTGTTATGCCTTTTTTTTTTTTTTTTTTTTTTTTTTTTTTTGCATTTGGTGAAGTCAGTGAATGCATGAAAAAAAAAGCAATCATATTGAATAACTCAGCTCTAAATATGAGAAAACTTGTCCTACCTAAGAAAAAAATTCTCTTTTCCCAAATTAATACTCATTCTTGAGCTGCCAAATCGGTTTGCATTTTTATTGCCTTTTTAAATGCCTGCCTCTGTGTATAATGTTTGACGAAGTTTGAGCAGAATAATAGCTCACACTTAGTTGTGCGGCTGGTGCTTGAATGCTTATCATGAAACAGGTTCTGTGCTAAGAAAACAGGAGACAAAGACGTAAACAAAAGTGTATTACCACCCTTCACTGTTAATAATCCTAGATAAGAAAACAGTGATAAAACAGTGCAGATTGCATAAGTGATGACTTCACAGTTGTCTGCAGCAGCTCTACCAATGAGGGGAACTGAAGAAGATGGAGACCAAGAAATCTCATGGGCACTGGAGGGTTTTCTTGTTGGAACAAATTTTGGTCCCTTGATCTTTTTATTGTAGAATAGTAAACTTCTTATATCCTGGCATTCATTAAACTGATTCCTTTTATCTTTCTAAACACACACACACACACATGCACAGGAAGGAGAGGAGATATTGCTGTGCCTAACATCAACCAAGAACAATTATAACATTTTTGAAAGTACTATTTGCATCCGTGGGCTGGCACATATTTGATAGTCTGTAAATTCTTTGTTGAACAGATTCTGAAGAGATTCCATAAAAACTCAGAAACATTTTGTAAGAGTTGATTTGATCACCATCTATCATTGAAATATCCACATGGAGTCAAAATCATCATTTATATTGCACTTGGCCCTAACAGATGCAGTAGCCCATAATGTGTTATGGATTCCCTCAGAAACACATTTATCATTTGTAATGTTACAAGAAACCATAGTTTCTTCTGAAATAGGTTTTCCTCACATTCTCATGCAAAACAAAACCTGAAAAGAATTTTTTGGACCAGTTCTGAATTGACAAATAATCTTATATCCCAAAGATCATAGCCTCAAATGACAGTGGTAGCATCTCACAAGGAAATAATTGATTACTAGCTTTTATAACCATTGACTAGTCATGTGACCTTAATATTGGAGCATCTCTTCTTGGTAATAATAACTAGAGCTAATTATGTACAAGCATATCATATGTATTAAGAGATCACATGTTTATCATTCACCATCCTTTCCCTAAAGACTTTCCATGCTTCATCTTAAATGCTTTCCATAATACTCAGTAACGTCAATTTTAATACCAATCCCATTTTATAGATGATAAGACTGGAGTTTATATAAGTAAGCTATTTCTCCACAATTTAGGTTCTTTACTTGTAACAGTATGTGTTTCCATCAAACACACACACACCCTTTTGAATATTTTCAAATATTTCTGTCCTATTGGAGCTAAAAATTTGTTGTCATGAACATACTAGAGAAGATTGCTTTTAGATTTTGTCTTCTTAGCCAGGAATACCATATTGGGGATTCTTCTTGAAGTGGAGCAGATGAGAGCAAGAAGACAGATCAATGAACAGGCTTCCCTTAAAAATATTTCCCAGATCAACAGACCTCAGGCTGCAGCGCTAGGTAAAAGGGGTTCTTTTCTCACTAGCAAGACAAGCAGCAGCAGCAGCAGCAGCAGCAGCCCAGCCTTTCTCTGGGTCCCTATTCATTAGTAGTCAAGGTTTTCATTGTGCTCAGCAAAACAGTCACAGAAAATAAATGTGCTGCACAGATGGGCCCATAGAAAATCTACTTGATGTATTCTTGAAAATTCACAGCTAAATGACTTTGAAGAGATGGGGTTTATTGTGTCCATGATTAAAATGAGGTGTGGCATGAATCTTTCAGATACAATGTTGTCCCTGTAGAGCTTTTTAAGACTCGTAAGGTACAAAGTGGTAAGTGGCCTCTGGCTTGTGGAAGTATCTTGACTTATTGAACCATTCCCCTGATGATAAAATATATTTACACTATATTTGGTTCATATAGTGGTAACTGTAACAGGATAAACTAGTCCTGCTTCATTTTTTTAAGTAAGCAAACACCTATAATTTAAAGGTTTTTCATCTTTTAAATTCAAAGGGTTCATATACACACACACTGCAGTTATCTGAAGCTATTTGGGTTGCCTGTTAAAATTGCATGCTAGCCTGTGTATACATAGTAAGACCCCAAAACACATCTTTAGCAAGTGTCACAGATTAAATTTTAGAATGCTGTTTTATATTTCATGCACTTAAAGTTATATGGATAGATATGCATTCTGTTTATTATATATCATTTTCAATAATTTGATCCTCCAAATTACTTACAAAGCTGAGATTTGCAATCTCAGTGTCAACAAGGCAGGTGAATTATAAACTTTAATACCAGCAAATTAGTTTATTTGGCAATTTTTAAATCTTTTTTGTTAGTTTTTTTTTAAAAACATACTCACCGCTGTTCCCCCTCCCTCCCTTCTTCCCAGTCCTCTCTCAGGTTCCTCTCACCCCATCCAACCCATCCATTCCCCAGAGAGGGGAAGGATTTCTAGGGTGAGCCAATGCAGTCTGGCATATCCAACTGAGGTAGGACTAAGCCCCTCCCCCAGGGTCAAGGCAAGGCAGAGTAAAATGTTTTTCTGTAGGGAATGGATTCCAAGAAGCCAGTTCACGGACTAAGAAGAAATTCTGGTCCCACTGCCAAAGGCCCCCAAAATTTCTCATGCCATTCGGCTGTCATCCGTATTAAGAGCGCCTCGTTCAGTCCCATGCAGGTTCCCCAGCTGTCAATCCAGAGTCAGTGAGATCCCAATAGCTCAGCTGTCTCTGTGTGTTTCTTCATCATGATCTTTACCCCTTTACCCAGGGTGTAGGTGGCTTTATAGGGTTTATATGGCAAAGCCTGATCATGCATATGGATAAAAGGGGTGTGCCCAGGTAGCCTGCTCAGGGTTTACATGGCAATGCTTGGTCATGCATATAGATGAAAGGGGTATGCCCCCAGCTCCCACAAGGTATGCTCTGGCAGTGCCATGTTGGAATAGTGTATTTACCAGGCAGCTACCATGGGCCAGAAATGCTAGCAATCTTGTCCTCCTCTCATAAATTAAGAATGTAAGTAAGATCTCTGGGCTCACCTTTATAAGGACACCAATCCTATTCAAGAATGTCCGCTCTCCTGGCCTTATCACCTCCTGGAGGCTCTCCCTCTAATCTTATCATGTTGGGTTATTGGACTTCAACACATGGGTCAATGGTGACACATAAGCATTCAGTATGTAGTGAATGGTAATGCTGTCACTCATTTTTCAGGTGGGCTCATTATACTAGCCAGGGAGATTTATACACTGTTAAGACTGATCTGAGTTCAGTTTCTAGGACCCACAAGGGGTGGTTCTCACATCTGTCACTCTTATAGGAGCTTCAACACCCTTTGCGGTTCCATGGGCACCCGCACACATGTGCAACGGCCCCTTAGTCTTTCACTCACTTTAAATAATTTTGTAAAGGAAATTACATGAGACGATAGTTTACAAAGAATATCAAACAAGTATCATTGTTTCCTTCATTAACAAATTAATAAAGCAAAATTTATGAAATATTAAAAACAACCTGGAGAAATTAAAGAGAGAAATAGAATACAAATATGATGCTCATAGTTGCAAATCCATAATCCCATAGAGAAATTTGCCTGGTTTTGTGGAAATTTTGAACTATGGGAAGAAACTGTATGAAATTATGGCTGTGAACTAAATTTTGGACACGACTGCACAGCTTGTGGTTAATTTTGTATCAATTTGACCACCATAGGAAATTTTTGAAAGATTATTTGGACAGAAGCAGAATTATAGTTCCCTCTGCTTTAGTGAAACAATCAGCAAAGGGATATAAGAGTGTAATTTTGATGAACTATGGAGGAAAATTATATATGGTAGTCTGTAGGAGATGTCTCATTATAATTCCTGTGGTTGTGATATCTTCGGCTTAGACAAATACGAGGCCTTGAAGCATGATGTCCACGTAAGTGTTTAAGAATTTACTCTGGGATTTGGGCAGGACTTATTTGTAGCATCTGCCTGCTCTTGGGGTGTCAATCTCTCTTCCCAAATCATCTCCCCAAGTTCCTGAAAACTTAAAAACAGAGTGTTTTACTAGGTACTATACACTTATGGAAAGACACTGGAGGGATCTATTTTGAGTGTGTGTGTGTGTGTGTGTGTGTGTGTATGAGAGAGAGAGCGAAAGAGAGTGAGCGAGAGAGAGAGAGAGAGAGAGAGAGAGAGAGAGAGAGAGAGAGAGAACAAATGCTGAATGCTGAGTTCAGAAACAGATTAGCCCCTTTTGTGGGCTAATAATCATTGGAATTCCAGGCTCTTAGTTTTCTTAAATCTAGGCACTTTACATTACAATGCTCTTCTTTTCTCAGCCAGCTTTGTGACTTTTCTGTACAACAGTATTTGTGATACCAAATTCTGTTGGAATATAACCAATATTCTCCTACTACCTTGGTTTTTCTATGAGTAGAAGAAACCCGTACGAAGTTGGATTCTGATTTCATTGAGGCACCAGGGATGTAGACTGAAGAAGGACCTAGGCATTGCCCACAGAGTCACCTGGAGTTAAGGAGGGAAGACTGCAACAACGAAGGAGGGCAGAGTCTCTCTAGCTGACTTATCAGCACAGAATTTTACTTTAACACTCAGTGTAGATCAAAGGCTAAGGTCAGGTCCATTGTGCCCCGTGATATAACCAACATGCTTGTATACTTCTTAATCTTCATCTATATCCCCTTTACTTACTAATCTGCTAGCCTTGAACTTTATTACCTAATATCCTCTCAAAATGTGTTTATTTTTCTGTTTCATTCCTGGATTATTTATGTAGTTCACCTGAGGAATATTTCTGTCTTTCAGCCTAAGGTGGAGCAAAGAGATGCCGCTTTCTTTGAAAACCTCTTCTATTTTCATATCCATTTCAAGAAACATTTAAAATAGCTCCTACATCATCTCTTGAATTGAGAACATCTCCCTTTGCTATGGTTTTCTTAGTAGCTCAAAACCCCAGTGTGAATGGATTCACTTGAGAAGCTTTTGAAGAATTCTAATTTTGCACCCATAAGTGGTTCAGAATTGGTGGATATAGGTGGCTTTGTGGGTTTTAATATGTTTTCTGTGACTCTAACCTGCAGCTAACCTCCACTCTCTAGCATGGCATTATCTCTCCTGTCTACATTGCAAAAGCATTGCTGGCTCAACAAATTTAATAAGAGTACATAAAGGTGGGGTTTTTTTCAGTTGGAGATAATTTACATGTTCAACTGAAAATGTCAAATGTTTCCATTTAGCAATGCTACCAAGCCTGTGCCTTTTAAAGGGAGAAGAATTGGTTGAAGAGTTGGGGAAGATTCACAAGACATTTCTTCAGATCTAGAGTAATCTTGAAACAAAGGAATCATGGAAGACAGAGACCATTTCTTAAAATTAAAAAGGAATAAATGGAAGATGGGAAAGATATTCCAATGTCTCAAGGTCTGTCCCAAGATCATGCAACCTACTATTGAAGGGCCCAAAGATAAATTACCACTACAAAAATGTATACTGTTAGTCAAAAAGTTTCTGCATATTAATTTTTCCTCTTAAATCCACACTTTCTTCCTTTTTTATTACTGGACTGAGTTTTATGGTATGGATCATAACCACAATAATTTATCGTCGATCACCTCTTTAACAGCTTTGCTAATATAAAAATGCATATCGTAAAATTCATCCATTTAAGTATACAATTCAGTGGTCCTTAGTATATATCTACAGTCCAATGTAAACATCACCATAATCTAATTTTACAATCTGATTTTATTACCTCAAGAGAACACTTGTTCTCATTAGCTCTCACAAAGTGGTAGGACGAACAAGCGGTACTCCTTCACTTAGCAGAGCTAGAGTAGATTTTAAGTGACCAGCTAAAGAAGAGATACACAGTGAATGCTAAGGCTGCTGTAGCTCCAAGTTTGCCCTCCAGACTGAAGTCATCCTGGTAGGCATTGCTCACTCTGCGAAAGATGATTCATTTCAGACCCAAAGTCCTTCAGTGGATTTATAGTTTCATCAGTGCAGGTATGTGGTAGAGATTCCATGGAAAGTAAAGGAACAGTGATGTTTAAAAGTTGCTCATTTCCCACCAAAGGCTTGTGCTGGTGCCCCTGTCATCTGCCCCAGCTGTGTCATCTTGAATGTCCAGCGCTTGTTTTCTTCATTGTGTGCCTGCTCTTTAGTTTCCTCATTACAGCCCGGGGATCATGCGGATGCATCTGTTTCCCTCTTGGAACCTAAGCAGGGATTACTAACTTTGTTTGTTGGTGAAAATTTTTCTAAGAGTGTTTCCTAAAATTGAATATGCACAACTTCAAAGATAATAGAAAATAGTTTTATGTCAAGGATGCATTTTGTTTTATCTCAAGAATGCACTTTGTAGTAAATTATTGCTATTATTTGGTTTGATCGTTTAGATATACTCAGCATACATATTTAGATGTACCCAATTTTGAAATTCATTTAGAAAACTGCTAAACTTCCAGTGGCAAAGCTTTGTCTTGACTTCTTAATGCATTTCTAAGAAAGGACCAAGAGTTCTCAAGTATTTTACTCATAATAGCACCTTATGCTATTGTATTAAGGGAGGTGGCCTTCGTCACTGATTCTTCTGGAATCCTCTGGAGCTTCTGTTGCACAGCAGTGCCATCTAGCATTTACCACACAGGATGCTCACTTTTTATTCTTCTTCTTCTTTTTTTTAATGAGGGCTATTTATTTATTTATTTGAAATACAATTAGGGGGATCAGTCTGCATTCCCTTAAGAAGTGTGGACTGCAATTCCTTCAGGAAGTATTGGCGGCAGCTTGAAACCAACAGTGTTTATTTGAAAACCCTTGTGATTGGAAGGGAATTGGTGTCAATGAAGAAAGGGGCTGTGAAATCTGCTAAAGAGTTTCAAATGTCAGAGCTGCATATTCATGAGCTGCGGGCACCTGTGGCCTTGCTGTGAGGTCTTCCTGCAGATCCTGCCTCTGTGGTGTCCAGAATGGCAAGGAAGATACTTTCCACAGGGTCTCAATGTATATTTGCATACAAACACATGTATAATTTATGCATGTGTTGTACTGTATATATTCACATACACTTACATATAATATATATGTATATGAAAAAAGCAAGTAGAAAAAGGACGCACAAATGATCATAAGAGTAGAACACTGGAGCCAAGGATCTGCCTGGACCTGATGATGCCCATTAGAAACCCCTTCAGTTGAAGGCAGATGAGCGTGTTCCCTTTGCCAGGCAAGGAAGACACAACAGACCTCGGCCCTTCTATTCTCTTTCTTTCTCTATTGCCCCTCAACATGATGGACAATGCTTTCACAGGGCTCAGGTCTTAATCTTCTCAGCTCCCAAACTGTGCTTAAAAAAACACATCAAAACAAATCAATAGTATTTAAGAGGGGGGAAACATGGTGCTTAGATTGATGCTTTACATAATGAGCCCTTTATGAGATGTAATGCCAACTGTTAATCAATAGACATGCCAGCGCTGTCTCTAATACAACCTTGTAGAGTTTTTTTTAAATTAATCCTTATTAAAAATATTGACTTGTTGTGACTTGCTGGGGCTGCTCCTGGATCTATTTTTTATCCTAATTAGGAGGTTACGCTGCACTGCTTAGGCTGCAGATAATAATGTAATGATTATTGTCTTAAAATCTGAGAATCAATAGAAGATACTATCAAACTGTGCCAAGTGTCACAATTATGAAAATTACTAGAGATTTTAAAGCTTTAACAGAGCAGGATTTTTCTCCCTTTGTTTTCATGGATCTGCAAGTTTGTTTTGTTATTTTGTTTCCAGTCTTAGAAAGATTCAAAAAGTTGTGTGTGTGTGTGTGTGTGTGTGTGTGTGTGTGTGTGTGTGTGTGTGAACTCCTGTACTTTTTTCAGTCTTAGAAGGATTGGGCTATTATCCATGTTTCACAGATAGGAAATCAAGGCCAGGAGAGTTGCATGATTTAGTCTAAAGGCACATGGAAATCCGGAGAGCAATGACCTACCTTGGCGAACATCTGGCTTTTCCCAATCTCTGACTCCTGATGGTCACTATTACCTCTGAGATCTTGAGAGCCTTCTTCCCCTGTGATTTAGGAAACGGCGAGGTTAAACTCCAACAACGTAGCACAAGGCTTCGCCAATGCTAAATGGTTAGGTAGGTTCCCCATGTTAGAACAGCGGGTAAGCCTCCAGCCTTTGCAGCCTCAATGCTTACAATGCCATCACCAAGGTGTTCCAATGCAGGGCAGCAGGCAGTGAAAGACACAGTTGGTGACCTTCATTTTCCTAAGTCACCCTAGTCTCTGTGCTCCGGGTTCCTCCAGACCCTGGTCTCTGCAGAGCCATTGTTCTTAGGAAAATTAGGGAGGGGTGTGAATGGGAGGGAGCCCCACTGTTTAGTTCAATGTTTGTGAATAAGGAAAATGTTTTCCTTCTATAGCCTCTTTAGAGACAATTAAGCATTAGCTTTTGTCAGATGCTAAATTATGAGTGAATTTAGTTTAAAGTATGTGAACCATGCACCCTTTGAAATTTGCCTGAAAACGCTCATTATAAAGCTAATGCTATGAAAACGCACTCCCTTTCAGATTAGGGAAAGCACCTGAATGGTTTTCATAAGTGGCTGCGCATCGTTTGAAAGCATTCTAGTGTTGCCTGAGCCGCTTTCAACACATCTTTCAACTAGAAAATTTCACATTCAGCATATCTGTAGTTCTACAAGACTTTCAATAATATTTAAATTGGTTAACTGTATTTCTTTTATATCTGTTTTAATGCTTTTATTGATTGGAGGTAGATAAACTTGATTGTGCATGAAATCTTATTTTTCCACACAAAGGAGATATGATTTGAGTGTATACAGGAGAAAACCGCACCTCTAAATGGGCGAGACCTATGAAATGCAAGGGTCTGGGTCAGATAGATGTTTGCCTAGGCCTTTGAACTGTGTGGAACTGATTCTTCTGACATTGTTTTTTCAAGTCAGTGCTTCAAAAGAGTTTCTGGATGACACCTCTTTATTAAATCTCCAAGAAAAAATAAAAATTAAAGTTCAGGTCTCAATGTGTGAATAATAAGTGCTCCATGGAACCCAGAATTTTGTTTTGTTTGAGGACCTTGATAGACTCTGACACCGATAGCGTTAGTTCCTCACAGACTAACAAAAAAGGCAATGACCACATTTGTGAGCATTTAAACACAGCAGGCAAGAATATAACATAAAATGGTTTTAATGTATATTTCCTAAGACAGACTAAAAGCATCTCTCATTCTGCCATACTCATCACATATATGAAACCTATTAGATCATTTTACATAAATAAGATGATATTGGAAGCATGATCTGTATAAGAGGCTCTTGGGGACCAAGATGGTTTCCATATCAAGTTCAGGGCATATAATAGAGAGTAGGGTGGTGGGGGTATGATAGATATTCATTTAGACAATGGTCATCATCACTAAAAAACTAAATTTCTTCCTTTGAGAAATGTATATGAGCTAATTGAGCATAAAAATCTTGGCAACAACTCTCCTTCAGATTGCCTACTATGTACTTTACAAGGGTCTGGGGATAGAGATCTTATCTAGGTGTACATGGTTCCTGTCTTTCTGAGGCTAATGGTCTAGTTGTGGAAATGAAAAGAAAGACTACAGGAAGACTACAGGAAATGGGTAGAACTGGCCATTGGGAAGGAGGAAAGAAATAGAGGACTTTGGAGTTTAGACAGAAGTGTGACAAGTTTTTAATTTAATGCTTAGCACAGAGATAGAAGGGTAGTGATAAAGAAAAAACACCCTACCATCATTATCCAAAAGCTAGTAGAGAAAGAGATATCTCCTATGTGTATGACTCTGTTATTATCCATGGATGCTAAAGTCCAACTCACCCCCAATATTCCCACACTAGCATTTTACTTAAAGAATCAAAGAAGAGACACAGGCAAATCTTTATTATCACTATTGAATTATATAATAATTGCTGCCCCAATGTTGAAAATGGCTAAAAACTATTTTTCTGGACTTGTATGAGTTACCAGGGAATGCACTTACCAAGTAAACTTGCTGATTTGAGTTTAGTCCCTGGAACCAATATAAGGTAAAAAGAAAAAAACTCACTAGGCCAAGATGTCTTCTGATCACCACACATTTCTCACAGCACATGCATACTCACATATGCATTATAAACCTATCTTTCCAATAAAATAATAATGAATCAAAATTTTTAAAATATTTACTGAGATAAACACTGAGAAAAACCCTTTCCTCATATTCTGTTAAGAAATGAGTTTTGACTATCCCAAATATGAATCAAACTTTGGCGTCATTTTAACCATATCTTTATACAAATGATGATCAAGCCAGCACATCTGCATTTACGTTACCAACAGAAAATACTAACTAACTAGGTTAGCATGTTTTCTGCTATTTTTACCTTCTTAATAATCGTTTTCTGAAGCATAGTAGTAAGAAATAAGATTGAAAGATGATCACCAGAAAAAACATTTTGTTCTCTAGAATGTTCTCTTCTGAACAAATGCGCCATTTGGCCTTCTGATAGAATTCCTATCACAAAGTTGTTCTTTGTCATAATGCTGTATGATAAACCTAAAGGAAACTTTAAGGAAGTGTGGCATAAAAGTATTACATGTGGCACAGTGACTGAAGAGAGTAGACTATTTATGTCAAATGGTGTTTTATGAAGATAAAGAACAAAAAAAGAAGTTGATTTTCTTGTATGGGTGGCATATAATACCTATACAGCTTTCTTTATTTTGATTTCAGGGAAACAGCCTCAGTAATACTGTTGACTTTTTATCATTATTATTATTATTCACTCCTTCTTTGGGGGGAGGGTTGCCACCCAGCTCCCAAATAGGTATATGGAGGCTTATTATTATAAGGTTGCGTCTGGCCTTTGCTTGGCTTATTTCTAGGCAGATTTTCTTAACTTTTATTATCCCATCTATCTTCTGCCTCTGGGCTTTTGTCTTTCTCTATTTCTGTATAACTTTCTTTACTTCTTACTCCGTGGCTTGCTTTGTAGGTGGGTAGCTGGTCCCTGGAGTCCTCTGTTTCTCCTTTTGCTCCTAGATCTTCCAGATGTTTTTCTTCCCATTTATTCTTCATTCCTGCTAGCCCCACCTATTCTTTCCTGCCAAGATGTCCAACTCTTTATTAGACCAAGCAGGTGTTTTAAACAGGCAAAGTAACACAGCTTCACAGAGTTAAACAAATACAACATTTAAAAAATGTAACACGGCTTTGCATCGTTCCACAAGTGATCCACAGCACAAATAAATGTAACACATCTTAAACTAATATTCTATAACATGGTACCCTGTGGTTACTCTGAGTAGAACCATACTCAGCTTGTGAAGATGATTTTTATACATTTGGATTATTTCTTGTTTTTCACTCCTATTTTTCTTCAACCTGAATACTTCCAATCACTTATGTTGTTTTAAAAGGTTTGCAAATACATTTTAATTTTTTAAGGCAATATGGAAAATGAAAATGTAAATATGTAGACACGTGAATTAAAGCTTTTTGATCTCCTTCCTATACATTCACCATATTTCTTGCATGGTTCTCAAAAAATATGGATTCTATAAAGTGTTTAGGAAAGAAAAAAACGTTCTGCATTAGTTAAAACAAATAGTGGCAGATAGAATTTGAGATGATGACTTTCAGATCTAGTTATGTAGAAGAATCCACAATAGAGCCAGTATTTTGGGGAATGTATAGATTTGCACCCAAGGATGTAGAGGCTAGAATTCAAAATCAGGTGTCTCCTGATACAGTGTTTCAGTCACTCACCATCTTAGATTTTGAGGAAAGGTCTCTCATCAAACCTGTGCATGGCACATTTGTCTAGATTAGCTGCCCATCTAGCCTCAGAGAACCCCGTTTTGGCCTCCTCGGTACTGAGATAACAAGCATATGATACTATACCCAGCTTTTGACAGTAGGCCTGAATAGTCAAACTCACATCCTCATGATTGTAAAGCAAAGACTTTATATCCTGGGCTATCACCTATAGATCCAGAGGAAAGATTCTTAAATCTCCTGTCTTGGAATTCATCCTTAAAGATTGTGATGTCAGATCTTTAGTGGAGTTCTATCCTTTTCATTTTACAAAACTTCGTTACCAAACAGACGTCCTTGGTGAATAAAAATCTGTAGAAGGAAGTAGACTTTAGACAAGCTGAAGAGATGTCTCATTGGTTAAGAGCACTTATTGCTGTAATAGATAACAGAAGTTCAGTTCTCAGCACCCATGTTGGACAGTTCACAACTGCCTATAACTCCAGCTTTAGGGGACCCCATGCCTTCTAGCCTCTGTACTCACATGCACATAATTACACACAGACACACATGCATAGTTAAATATAAAATAAATATTAAAACAATGCAATAAAATTTTATTTTGTGAATTAGAAATGCAATGTAAATTAACATAAAAGCTCCATACTTAATTATTTAGACCACAATGGCTTCTTATTGACCAGACATGTGCTGAGTTCCTATTTTCTTCTAAACTTTCTGGTAGCTCACAACAGAGAGCTTTCAAAATGCCCTGGCATCCTGGGTGAACTGAATAATGTCTCTGTTGTTTGGCATCATCACCAGCATTATCCAGGAGCATATGTTGCAACCTAACCTTGCAAAGCCGTTTGCTATGTGTTGAGATCACAGTGCTCCAAGACACTGCCCTTACAGTCAAGGAGACTCAGTTATTTGGACAGACAGGACATGCACATAAAAAAGATAATTAACAGTGCCAAGCAGCATATGCTAAGTGCCAAATCAGTGGCAGCAACCATAAATTCTCCCTGAGTTTCACAGAGGGAGATCAGCCCTACAGAATCTGGGGTGGGAGGCCAGGTGGAGGAAGTAGAAGACCATATCTTGACCTTGCTGCTTGTGTAAAATTTGAGTAAATATTTTCCTAAAGGTAGTAAAACTACATCTTGCTGGCTCCTCATGCATACTTATTCAAATTCTACTTTCGAACAAAGATTGTAGTACGAGACATAGGAGATTTAAGGCAAGAATTCTCTTTCTCCTTTGTTTCCCTGTCTTCATTTATAGGTCAATGTCTAAACCTGCCAACCAAGAACACTGTTAGATGACAAATGAGATGCTCAGCAGGTAAAAGCATGTGACGTCCAAGTTTGATGACCTGCGTTTCATCCCTGATGCCCCCAGTAAAAGGAAAGATGGGTCTTTTCAAAGTTGTCCTCTGACCTCCAAAGGACAACCATAGCACAAGCCTATGTGCACTTACCATCACTCCACCTACACATATTAATCATAAATATAATTTAAAATTTGAAAAGAATAAAAGAAAAGAAACCAGTTGGAAACGTATCTTGAGGAGAGAACAGAAAAGCACTGACCTATATTTGTGCAAAAAGACGCTGATTTGTGAGGGCAGTCATCATCTTCACAAACGTCCCAGCCTACCTTCGCTTCACTGGTGCTTACCACATGTTCTTTGCATTTCATGCTAAAAGCAAACCTGCTTTATTACCATTAGGGAGAGTGAAATTGTGCTCAACAATTTTTCCATTAAAAAAAATAAGGAGATGCTTGTTAAAATACAATTTATTCACTTAATATGATAAGAAAAGCACTTGATTTCATTTTCCTCTGAGTATAAAAGACAGTCACAGAGACTTGCTTTTATGGTGATGCAACAGAAAATGTCCTCGCCGAGATGGAAAGTTAGTATTTGTTAGCATTAGAAGTAAGCACAACTCCTGTGTTCAAAGCCCTGCAATGTATCTAAGGCAAGTTGACATGGAGATATATTATAGAGTAACATTAAAATTAACGATCAGTTAAGAAAGTTTGGAAATGCTGCTGGACAAAAGAAAGATGAATCATGAAACTTATTATGTGCCTTGTTAAAAATCCACACAAACAATGATGCCCAAGTTCTTTATGTCTATGGTAATGCACACTTTAACTCACCTCTCATAGAACAGAGAAAATGACATTGTTCTGTTTTAATAGGAGACAGTAGAAAATAACAAAGGAGTCAAGTTTCCTCCTGCTACCAAAATGCATTCCTCCCTGTTTCTATGCATCAGGATGCACAGGCAGAGTTTAGTCAGGAATGGCTCCTCACACCCAGACTAAGGGCATAATATGCCAATTCTTAAAAGTTCCTTTTCAAATGTAAGTTCTTTCCTTCTGTCTCTGTTGCTCCTGATTCATTCTCTACTTTTCTCTTTTATTTTTCCTCCAATTCCTAGAGCCAAGGGACTTCATGATGGCAATAGGTAAAACATACTTGGGGCTGGGAAGTTGCAAAACTTCCGTGATAGAGAATTTCGTTTCATCCCATTGAAAGGCTAGACTGCTTATTTCATCAGGATTCCATTGTACTCAGACAAAAACAAAGTCAATACTATTTTGAAGTAGAAACTATCTATTATGACCCATTTTGTATAAGCCAAGTGTTTCAAAGTTATGGAGTGTAAGATATCTGGCATTTATCAGGCTGGCCACATCGGGCTGTAGGAATTTCTTAAAGGACAGCCATTCTATGCACTTCTCAGCAGTGGTTGATTGTTTTGGCACAGAGAGATCTCGTTTGCACTTCAAAACAAATAGAATTTGAAGATTTAAGTCCCAACTAAGGCACATAGTTTGCCCTCCACCACAATCAAAGAGTTTACAAATAATGACACATTAAATAATACAATGAAGACATATACCCCTTTTTTTTCATTACCCATCTTATCTTTTCCTATATTAGTCTATATTTTGGTTATCTTTATCTCAGTGATTATTATAAATTAGGGTGTTTTGGGAAATGAGATCTCACTATGTAGCCCAAGCTGACTTCAGACTACGGATTCTTCTTCCCCGGGGGTTGAGATTATAGGCGTGGACCAACTTGCCCTGTTCTTTTAGTTTTACATTCTTCTTACTGGTTTTTTCTCCTTCCCGTTTCTCAACCCTGCTTCTTCCATCATTGAACTCTTCTTCCTTCCTGGGAAATCTATCTATGTTTGTTCCCTACACTTACCCTAACAAAACACCAGGGGCTCTGTGCTTTGAACAAGAGAAATATGCAGCTGGCCCTTTGTATTAATGAGTTAGTCCTTGAATTTAATCAGTAGGATATGAAAACAAAGTATTGCATCTGCCTGAACATTAGCAAACTTTTCTTGTCTTTCTTCCCTAAACACTATAATGATTATTTACGTTATTTATAGTCTATGTTTTAAGTAACCTAGAGATATTTCAGGGAGATATGCATAGGCTATATTCAAACTCTATACCTTAATTATAGAATGCAGTTTTGCCTAAATGACTTGAACACTCATAAGTTTTGTAAACCTTAGGGGTCTTTGGACTAATTCCTTATAGATACTGTAGTATGTGTGTGTATGTGTGTATGGGGGGGTGGGGTGTTTGTGTATTTCATGATAGTTCTGTAATCTGGATATGACCAACTAAGATAACCTAGGATAGGTTTCTTCTGGTAGTTATTCTTCTTGGCTTGTAGATTCCTATCTTTGTTTTGTGAATCTAGATGAATCTCTCTATTAATAAAAGAATCAGTCATATCAGATTAGGTTCTATCCGAATGATCTCATTTATCTTAATTAAAACCTTAAAGGTGTTATTTTCAAATACAGTCCTGTTTTTCGATACTGAAACAATGACTTCTTAAGGATAAAATCCTCTAAATAGGACTTCTGTGAGAGACATTGCACTTCAGGACTCTGTTGGCTTTCCAGAGTTATGTTCTGTAAGGATGACCCACTCATATGTATCATTGGTTTAAGTACAGATAACTCAAAACTCAATCTGGCTGAAATCAGAAAGAAAAATTCTTAACGCATACTACTAAAGTTCAGGGTATATGCTGCATGTCTTGAGGCAAAGTTGGACCTGGGATACTATATTCATTTTATCAGGTGTTGATCACACTATGTCCGTCAATTCTGCTTTCTCTAAAATAGCATCTTTCTGAGACAGGTTCTTCCTTGTGTTTTAAGATGACTGCCAATTCTCAAAAGCACAGTCCATTCCTTAATCAATTATGCCTCCTTTATTCTTCTTGTTGCTGGTGGTGGTGTCATTTATATCCATCATGATGCCAGTGTTATGACAAAATCAAGGGAGTATTCTAATCTATAGTACCTACATGGTTTGAGACAAAAGTGGTTAAAGTGAGTCCCCAAAGGGTACGTGTGAGCTTCTTCAAGGAATCAAGGTTGCTTTCATGAGGATATGTGGTTGATCGGGTAACACCAGTGATTTTTCACTCTGCCAAGAAGCCTTTCTTTTCTCACAAGTTCCCAATTTTTCTCAGTCTCCGTCTGGTTGCTTCTGTTTCCTGGGGGTCTCTTTGTTTCATCTATAAATACCTCATACATGCCGTCATTGTTACATGGTCTTTTGGTATGTTCTTCTGGATCTATGCGCAAGGATGAAGAGAATCATCATATTGTTTTTCAAATACCTAATGGAAAACACTGTCAAATGAAACTGTCTTGTATTTCTGGATATGTACATATAATTTTAGTTGCTTAATTCAAGGAGCCATGATGGGTGGAAACTAATTTTCCATGATTGTTTACTACCTTCTTAATATAAACAATAGAAGAAAGCTAATATTTTGGAACATCCTGAGAAGGAAAGACATATTATTAAATCAGGGTCTGGCAGAGCCTTGACACAGTATATATGTATCAGAAGATATTATATTGAAGTTTCCAAGCTGAGTATTCTCGGGCAAATTTTATTCTGTCTCTAGATCTGAATATTCCTTTCTTCTAAAAAATCCTGAATTTGGATTAAATTTGATATATCTTCATGACCTTGGAATGCTTGATTTGTGGGAGGTGATTTACATAGAGGAAGAGAAGAGGGCTAAATCTAGGAGTGCACTCAATGATTTACAGCCTTGTCTAAAGACACAAGTTCTAGAATTCGGATTGTTCGTGGGAGTCCTAAAAGCATCTGATGTGTAAATCTACCTCTGTCGCAGGGCGGCAGAGATGAACCAAAGACAAACCTCTCATCTTTTTTTCTTTCTTTCCAATACCACTGAAAAATCAATGTCTAGTTGATACACTGCCTCTTGTAACCAGTTTGCATCTATGCCTATGCTTAGCTCAGCCCAGGATATCAATAGCTTGTTCCTTAACAATGTCTGCTTTGTTCTTCCTCTACTGTAAATAAATATTATCCAAGATTAATGCCTGTATTTATTCCCCAAAGCCTCTCCATTTATGGTTTCTCGTGTTAGGGGGCAGATGGCAGCTTGGCAGAGTGATAACAATTCCTTTTGCATTGCCTGGAGTTTTTCTTGATCAACAAATATCTTATGAGAAAGTATGAACCTCTGTTTCCTATAAGGCCACAAATTCTGTAATAGCATGCAGTTTTTCCTTTTTAAAACAAATCTACAGTCTAGACATCTATGATTGGAGGATCCTGCCCACCCCACTTCATTACTTCCTGACCCTTATCTGAATGCCTGCCACCTGGTAGATGCTCAATGAGTATAATTATTAATGATTGAAGGAGTGAATAAATAAATGAGTAAGGGCCTTTCATTTGAGATATCCATATTCCATCAACATAATTTTCCATTTTAACATCTGTAGAACAATCAATGTCAGCATTCACTTACTGCTGACCAGATCTTTGCGTTGAATTCATTCTTGTTTACATGTATGTGAACACAGCCACAATTGCAACTGGGTCACGTGTATTGTTTGCAGTACATAACTGGTGCTGAATGCAGTTTTTTTGGTGGTTGTTGTTTATGTGGTGGGTTTTTTTGTTTTTTTTTTGTTTTGCTTTAAATACAGCAATTTTATGTTTACTTAGTGAATATTTGAAGTAGTATTGTCCCACCTGTTAGTCAATAACTGTCCATTTTTGTGTTTCTGTAAGTTGGAAGAACATCAATGTTTATGAAATGGCTATCAACATCTGTGGAATCTTTCACCCAGATGGTTGCAAGACACTGTTTTAAGAAATGCTGTGTCTCTAGCTATCTAGAGACATGGAATTCTCAAGTTTGGAGTAGCATAGAATAGTATAGCCTCTGATACGAAAACAATGACTCAGAAGTGTTGTAGGACAAAGATGAAGAAATATTGAGATGAAGTATAGATAGTGTAATTAATGGGGTTTGGATATTTGGCCCGTAAATGGAGTAGTGCTCTTAGTATGACTGGGTGTGTAGGGCTTCATTTAAGTACATTTTAAGCGAGAGTGTCATCCACATTTACCTCTTAAAATATTTAAGCATTCCTGCAGCTGTTGTTCGGAAGGGTCCATTGTTGGAAAGCATGTCCTTGGTGGGCTTCTAAGATGCAGACCCTCCTTGTCTCTCCCTCAGCTGTCTCTCTCATGCTGATGGCAGTGTTCCCTGTCACTTAAGTCTCAGTGTTACCATCTACACCGTACCAGACACCCAGAGCCTCTAAGCAGAGCCAAAATTATCTCGCATATTTTGTTACAATGATGGAAAGCCAAGTAACGTATTTCATTTCTCACAGCGACCTTTTCTCTTTTCCTTGCTTTCCTTTTCCCTGTTTCTTCAAAACATCTTTCCTTTTCAAAATTAGAGAATGTTTCATGTAAAAGGGAGGAAAGTAAACAGACAACACAATTCTAACTATTCTACTGAGACAAGGGTGATTCATAATGTCATTGGGATTAGCTTCTTCCTGGCCGTTAGTTTTTCTCTCTGCATATGGCTTAATCTCACGAGTTAGTATATGTAGTTGCCAATGGTAGCGATTAGGAGTGCGTGGATCCTACTTCTTGTCCCTCAGGAAAGAAGGTGTATTTCTTAGAATGAGAATTTTTCCCTAAATCAATCAATGCATGTCCTTTTGCTTTGATTTGGTTCCCAAGCCTGTTGTCAGGTCAATCCCTGTTGTTATTGAAATGGTTTGTACTATTTGATTTAGAATGGAGATGCCCAATTAGATTCCTGAGCAGGGCAATGGGGTATTATTAATAGCTTGTCACGAAAGTAGAGGTCGTGTCCCTAAATTTGTGTCTTGAATGTAGGGGGAAGGGCAGGATGAATGATGAAAGATGGGGGACCAAGATCCCCATCATGCTCCTTCATCCTTCCATTAAATGTTCTTCTGATAGCTTAGAACTAACATGTCCCCAAACATCACCTGCTTTCCTCTTAAAGTACATCTATTCCCACAGTGGTTTCTATACTGTGAATTTTGCTGACAGATTCCAGATATTGTAGATGATCTATAAGACAAGAAGTTACTTTTGATCTTAGTTTAACACCAGTCAAAACACCTCATTCATCCATGCAGCTGCTTCTTAAGTACTGTGCATATCAATGTATAGATAACATACTAGGCAAATAAATAAAATTGGCACAGGGGATTATAAGGAAACCATTTATCCATTAGAACACTACACAAATATTTACATGCTAATGGAAGACTGTGATACATGTTCTGGAGGTAGATATCAGGAGAGGGGGGCACACAGGCATACATACACACATACAGACACACACACACACACACACACACACACACACACACAGAGAGAGAGAGAGAGAGAGAGAGAGAGAGAGAGAGAGAGAGAGAGAGAGAGAGAGAGAGAGAAACTGAAAGCCTTCTAGTAAGACCCTGGTACAGCACAAGGCAGAGTAGAGTACTTCCAGAAGAACTGATGACACCCCTCACAGTTGCCAAGGGGTGTAGCATGAATCCTAAGTAGATTAATAAAAACTTAGAGCCAGATATTGGGGCAAATTCTGAAAGATCAGAGAAAAAGAGCCAGCCACTCGAGAGACTTCTTACCTCTACCAAATCCTAGGCCAAACGTGTTTGAGTTCCTTCTCTTCTTCCATGTTTTATATTCCTCTCTCCACCCAGCTGTATCACTTCTTGTCTCAACATCCCTAGTGCTGGAATTAAAGGTGTGTGCCACCACTGCCTGCCTCTGTGGCTGGCTCTGATCTTTAGGCAAGCTTTATTTGTTAGAGCATGCAAAAGCTATAACCACAAAGACGTTGGAGAAGATAATGAGTGAAGAGCAATTGTTCATTTTGGGCATCGTGACTGTCTTTGAAGACCTGAGCTGGCCCTATTTTAATGGGGTTGTGGGAACAGAACTAAGATTGGAGTGTCTGGAAAAGTGATTACAAGATGGCCAGGTGGGGATATTCTGTGTGCAGGCACTACTAAACCTGTTTCTGTGAGCTACTATAGAGGGAAGCATTTGACTGTTGCAGAGACCATATCATCATAGACATGGATTCATATAGATGTTTTATTTACTTCTGTGTCTATTTTGAGATTGAAATGAGAACATTCACTTGTTCATCAGGAATGTCACGAGAACAGGGATATTTTGCTCTTTTGATTATTGGGGTTTCACCTGATACATACTAAGTGCTTATCAACACTTTAAACGTTCAGTGAAGAGCAAACATTAGATGATGTTTGAGGGAGGAGAAAATGGAAATATCAGGAATAAGATACAAGGCCCCAAATGCTGAGTACATCTTTCAGAAGGATTGGTGCTATGACCCAACACATTGTAAATGTTGCTTAATATATATACAAGTGAGGACATTTTGTTTTCATGTAATAAAAACAAGGAAAAAAAATGAGATCAGAGGTTCAAGGTCTCTAGCTTTTCGAAGAAGTCTCTAGAACCCGGTTTTAAAGAAGTCTTAAAGTAAATGAAGCAAGATGGCCCAATGAAAATCGAGAGGGGTATGTGACGTTCTCCATCAGTGCTGGGAACACAAATACAGTTTCTCATTTCTGTGACTAAAATACCTCAGAGAACAACTTAAGAGATGGCGGATTTATTTTCTTCGCAGCTTCAGGGAGCAGGCACAGTCGATGGTTCCCTTGGCCCTGTGCACTGGGGTAAGACACCTTGCTAACGTATGGCTGAGGAGCACCATTCTGGCGGGCAGGAAACAGTCAATCATCATGAAGGGACCAAGCACATGTGCCAGGAGCCTGCCCTTGTATAGTTCCTTCTGTTAGACCACCAAAAATCTAAATTTTCTAACCCACCCCAAATAGCAGCAGCAACTGGGAACTAAGCAAGCCAGAGTAAGAATTTGTGGAGGAGACTTCTTAATCAGATGGACGTGTTGTGAAGAAATGTCACAGATTTCTGGGCAATTTGAGGTTGTGGCTCATAAGCAGAGATCCATGCTTGTCCTGTTGTAGAACCCTTACCACTGTAAATCTGTATGGAGAAGAGCGACTTTTTGCCCCATTGCTTTGCCCCAGGGTTTACTTTTGAAATCATGTGGCTATGGAGTTGAGGATAGCTCTGGTAACGTAGGAAAAATAATGAAGTTCAGTGGTGGGGGCAGTGGCAGGCGCAGGTTAGGTGCAGTTATGGGGCAGGGGTGGGGGCAAGTTAGGTGCAGTGGCCAGAGCAGGTGAGGTACAGTGACTGGGGCAGGTGAGGTGCAGTGGCAGGAGCAGTGGCAGGTGATGTACAATGGCTGGAGCAGGTGAGGTGCAGTGGCAGGAAGAGGAGGCCATAGCTCCATCCACCCTTCGAAGGAGCTCAAAGAAGCCAAAGCTGATGGTGTTGCAGATTGGGTTCAGCCCATTTTCGTCAGGAGCTAGGATGGAGCAATGACCCGCTAGTCCCACTTCTTGGCCTTGTTGGGGACAGTCCATATTTCCCCTGCTATCTCTAATCTCTAGATTTGTGTCCATTTCCTTCCCTCTCACCCTTTCCCGAGTCCTTGTTACACCACTTGACTGCTGTTCACAAACTAGCTTTCTTTTTTCCGTCCCGTGTCCTCTCATCCAGTCCTTTTGTGCTGATACGAGGTTGATATTCCCTCTTCCAGTCAAAGCACCTGCCCGAGGCTTTCACACCATATCTGGGGCAAGTCGAAAATAAAAGCCTTACCTTGGCCTTCAAGACTTTCTGTTATCCCATCAGACTTCCAAAACTAAATTATTTTCTGGCTGATCTTTGGTGAAAATGTGTTTTGTACTCCATGTCCTTTAATCTCCCCCTCCCATGATTTAGCCCGGGAAGGCCTTCCCCTCCCTGTCTGTGAAAATCATGTTTTTTTGATGTTAATCCAGATCTTTGTAGTTTATTTATTTAAACTTCCTCATCCTTTTTGAGAAATGGTTAGATTGTATGACTTCTTTTCCTCTTACGATGATTTGTCAGAGGCGGTCACCTCCAAAGAAAGAGGATGCTTTTCTCTTTAGAGCACATTTTAATAGCAAACCCTCATTATTACAGTAATAACAATAACATACTCAATTGCCCGGATAAAGGGAAAGCAGTGTTTCCATCTGACCCAAGCACCATCCCATTTAACACACACACTAACCTCCATCCACACACTAAAGTATTAATTATAGTTTTTAAAAATATCCATGTGGGAAATGCCATGGGAATATGTCCACATGACCCATAGGTAAATGCCCATATTTCTTCTGATAAATTTCTTCAAGGAGGAACTATTGCCTGTAAATCAGTGAGATTATTCCGAGTCTCCATTAAGAGTCTCCTTTATGGCAGAGAGGAGGCAGTGGTCCCATGATACTCTCCCCAGCATCGGGCAGTGTGATTGAGAGGACCCAGGCACTTTGGAAAAGTTACGATTTTACCTGCTGTAACCTTCTTCCAGTGGATAGGTGCTGGGCTTATACTGCAGGCTGTGAGCACTGTCTCCCACTGCTTCCCAAGGGACACAGAGCCTCTCTCGCTAGCGCTCTCTCTCTCTCTCTTTTTTTTTTCCAGGGGGATCATAGTACTTCATCACTTGTATGCACACAGAGTGCCATCCTGTGGTCTAAAATGAGCTATGTTTGTGTGTGGTTGTGGCAGCCTGTGGTATTTAGAAGGGGTTTTACGAGGGACAAAAAATATATATATAATAATAGAAGTAAGATTTAGCAAGATTTCCTAAAAGCATGACCAGAGAGGGGGAGAAAGGGAGAAGAATGCGCAAAAAAATAAAAAATAAAAAATAAAACACCTTAAAATTGCTGTCAAATCGCTTCCAATTATAATCCTCATCTGGCCCATTGCTGGTTCTATTCTGGCGTCTAATTCTTAGTTACCATTTTTATTCCTCTGCTGGTTTCCATGGTTTCATCCCCCCCCCCAAATGTACATTAAAATGATGTTTGCTTTTGTCTTAATTTCAAAACAGATTTTAAAACGCTAATATTTGTAATGTCAAGAGATTAGGTAACTTGACTTAAGGAAATAAGGCATTTCACACTTGGGCAAACAGCAGTGGAAAATGCTTCCCTAACAAAGGATGCAGGGTGGCTCTCTCCCAGCGCCTAAAGCATGGAAAATCTCAGGAAGTGAAATGTGACATATGATTTTAATTCTCTTCCTTAATTCCTGCAAGGGCACAGGGAAACAGGTGTTTACATTAGCTTCTGGGAGAAGTGTCAAGTGATACAAACTTCCTGTGTGATGACTGACTTAAAAAAAAAAAAAGAATAAAATACAATTTGTGGGTTTATGTGTGTTGTTCCAGGATTTTTCCAAATGGTATGCCATAAATACCATATAAGTTTATGTCATTTACAGTAATTTGATAAATTTTTCAGAAACCTACCTATCTGATAATAGTTATGGTTTTCTATTTATAAGAAGTTGCAAAATAGATGTGCCAAACACTTGCTGACAGTGGTTTTACAGACAAAAGAATATTTAATGCCAGAGGAAATATTCTTAATGTGCTGAGAGGTGCTACCAAATTGCAGAATTCTTTAGTTGGTTCATAGAAATGACCTGAAACAGACTGAGGAATAGCTTCCTTCCTAATCAGAACTTGAAAACACCAGAGAAAACTAGGCAATGGAGATTAAAATAGCAGATTCCTGGTGTTTACCACGCCTTCAACTTCCCTTTATTAAACACTTGGTCACAGGTAGACCCAGACAGTGGTACCCATTCCCTTTTTAGTGGAGATGGAATCCTTCCTGTTTATCCCCCACCCCACCCCCACATTGTTGCCCAGGTGATTGGTACCCTGCTTTCCAGGAGGATAAATAACCGAAGGCTGAGGGAAAGGTTGGGTTCTTGGGCTGTTCCATTCTAGAGACGGAAGTGTCTATCTTTTAATAGCAGGAGAGGTACAGGGACAACGTGTTTGTCCTTTACTACTCTGCAGCTGTTGATTTTGTCCAAATTAGTTGAAGACTCAGAAGTTACCTGTCCAGTGCAGGAAGGTAGAACAGCTAACATTTTAAGCTTTCCAAGGGCACAGGTCTCCTCCCAATCACATTTCTCTCCATCTCTCTCTACTTTAACCTTTTAAAGCACTATTTAATATGGTACAAGGATACAATAGTGTATATGAATGTTATCACATCTATACTATAATTGGCTGTATCTGTGATACAAATACTCTCTAGAGTAACCATGCACTATTTTTAATTCATTCACTTACATGTATGAAATAAAGATTACATATAATATAAAAATAATATAAACTTAATGCATTTTATACATTTGCTTGTACTTTGTAAGTTTTATGTTATCTTATTATCTCATGACTATTAATATTTGTCCAGAAATTTCTATATTTACAATAGAAAATTTTAAACTGTAAAATCTAACTTAATCGAGCGCATAATTATGACTTAAAGTTCTTGTTTTGAAGCTAGAATCATTTACCATGTGTGATCAGGTGCTCTTTCTCCAGTAAAGTAAGACAGAGCAGGGGAATTGCCTGTTACCCTCGCATACATGGGCAATGGAGATTCTTCTGCTTGCTCATATATTTGTGTGTGTGTGTGTGTGTGTGTGTGTGTGTGTGTGTGTGTGTGTGTGTATGTGAGATGGAGTAGTTGTGTTGGTTGAAGGGAAACATGGAAGGTCAGAGGAGGTAGAGGACACATTTGGTTAGGAATAGGCAATTACAAGGAATGTAAGATTTCATACTTCTATCCCCCAAGAAAACCCTCTCCCTGACTAGCATCTCATCATCCTTATCTGTCATCTCCCATCATTCATTTTGACAAGTTTATAGAAAATCAGTGAATACCAAGATACTTACCCCAACTGAAATATTTCTGAACAAGACAGAATATCTAGATGAGGCAGTTATTAAAATATTGTCAATAAATATTTGATTGTATGTATTAGGAGCTGTGTTAACCTTTTGCATATACAGTCTTACTTATGCCTTTCAAACAATAACCCATCAGAGAGATAAATGTCTATTCACTGTCAGTAGATGAGAAAGCTTAAGCAAGATGTGAGATAAATATGTGTTCAGTCTTAGGCAGAATTTAAGGAATTGTTCAAGGTCAGCATAGTGGAGATGGCACCTAAGCCATTCCTAATCCATTTATTCCCTAGTTCAAGCTCTTTGCTAACATACCCAGAGTGTGTCTCAGCCTGCTTCTTATACAGAACCTACTAATTAATTTTCTAAAGTCCTGGTGTAATTTTGATATGGGATGAATTCCCAAAATTTTACAGAAATACTATCAATGTTTAAGGCTGTCAAATGAATTTTACTAAAAATAATCAGAAATGAAAGAAATCCAGAGCACATTTGTGTTCAAGAAAAATAGATATGTAAGTGACTTTTACACAAAATAGAAACACAAGGCAGTGTGTGATCATGTGACAAAATCATAGGATAGTCCCTGCCTGACTCAGTGGTCTCACCCTCCCCCACCTTCTCTTATTTTCAATTTACCTTCCAGTTACAAGGACTCAAACCTCAGGATGGATCACTTCATCTCAAAGATTTTTTTTCTGCCCCTTTGAATTTAAATTTGAAAATAGAAAGCTTAAGAAATTCTAGAATCTAGCCTTTTAATATGAAATTTAATTTAGGATATGGTCTGGAAGAAAGGCTGATTCTTTAATGGATTCTGAAGGAACATGAAATTAAATATTGGTAATTATTTAATTTGCTTTCAAATGAAGGCTCTAAATCCATCCCCTCATAGGAGCTTCCAGATGTACCAAGCATCAGTGTGACAACTCAAAAGGCAAAATGCTTTAAAAATGATGAGAAACCTCGTTTTCGAAACCAGATGACAGATAGAAAAGTTGGCAGTACGTGTAAAAAAAACAGCATGCAGAGGGAGAGATCTAAAAATACTGTAAAGAAAAAATTAAAAGACAACTTGGAATTTCACTCGAGAAACGTTGTAGATTTTAAAATAGTGACTTATTTTCCGCTTTATAATGTGATCTGATGAATTTTGCTATAAGAGATCAAAAAAATGAATTGTATCATTCTTTGCAAGTTTTATACATATGTGTGTGTGCACACGCAGCCTGCATATACATGCTAAGAATTGAGTGTGCATTAAAAATATGCTTCTCTACCATGGCTCCGCATCAAGCTTCCACACCTGAGGTGGCTCACTTTTTATTTCTTTCGTAATACTTTACTCTGGGCAAGAGAACATCTAAGGGCAGTATTTGTCTGTTTTTTAATTAAAATATAATTATATACTTTCCCACTTTTTCTCTTCCTCCTACCTCTTGCATATCTGCCCCCATCTCCCAAATTCACAGCCTCCTTTAGTTTACCAAGTGCTTTTTAAATTTCGCTATGCATCAGAATGCACTGGAGGGTTCTAGAAAAACAAGTAGGCAGCATTACACCTGCATCCTCTGATTTAATGTACCTTGAGAGACAGAGACAGTAGGGCTGTCTTTGGGCACCACATATGCTGGAGGTACCTGAAGCACCTGAAGAAAGTACTTAACCTGCCTTGGGAGAGGGGAGGTAGAAGAGGAACCTGCTGCTTCCAAGCCTCTTCATGAAAGTCAGTAAAACACACAAAGATGCTGGTTGAGCAGGTGGAGGGTGGAGGGATCTGAAGAACTTTAGCCTTGACAAGCTTAGCTAAATGCACATCTTAAAGAAATATGTGAAATAATGTGTAAATTGTGTGTTTGGAAGGAAGGACTTCAGAAATAGAATACTTATCACAAACCACTTCACGTATCTTGTCCAGAGCCTAAATTTGAAAATGGCTGATTTGATAATTTGTATTTATGATAAATACTTGATACTACTAAACAGAAACAAAGCAAAAAGTTTTACTAATCCCTCCTCCAAATGATAATCCATGAATTAAGCTAGTAGAACAAACTAGCACAGAAGGGACCATAACTGCACATATTTGTAATTAGACATAAGTGTGGGCAGCAAATTTTTATTTGGATATGCTGTTAAAACCTAGCCTTCTTTGTCTGGATGCACAAGGAAGTGTTTGGAAATTTATTGGAGTTAAAATATATAGCCACTTCTGCCATATCTTCAGGTCACATCTAGAACTGAAACATTGATGGAAGTAAATGCCAGCAAGGAGTCAAGAAAATATGAAATAAAAGGTGTAGAGACCTGTTCTATGAAACTTGGATTTACAAATGAGTCAGGGAGCGGTAGATTATGGTAGCCGACTATGGCATTTAGTTAATGAAGCTGTGATTTTTCCTCCTATCAGATCACATCTCTCTTCTCTTCTCTTCTCTTCTCTTCTCTCTCTCTCTCTCTCTCTCTCTCTCTCTCTCTCTCTCTCTCTCTCTCTCTCCCCCCTTATTCTCTCCCTTTCTCTCTATTTTTCTTTCCTCCTTACTTCCTTCATTCCTTTCTTATATTAAGAAACATTTCTGCATACCTACTAGGTCTCAGGTACTAGCCATGTTGTGAAGATTTGGGGGAATCTGAAATAATTAGGAAAGATCTTATTTTGACCTATGTAGACCTTGTATTTTTTAAGAAAATAAACACTAACCAAATAACAGCAGGAGTCCTGTGAGCTAAGTAAGTGTGCTATGAAAGCAATACAGAGGGTCCAGTCTTGTGTTGAGGGACCAAGGCTGATTTCTCTGGGAAAATGATATTTGAACTTCTTTGGCTTTGGAGAATAAGGGAATTTCTTATATCTCCTTTTTATTCTCGGTAACTAGAACACTGCCTGGAACAATGCCTAAGTGTATTTTGAATAAAGAACAGAGATTCTAACTCTGAATAATACTTGCTGGGTAAAGGGTAAAATAGTAACAAGGGTAAAGCATGATGCTGCTGTGCCTGAACCTGTGTGATTCTAGCTGTGCCCCATATACATGGTAACCACAAGTTACATGTAGCTATTGAATTCCTGAAGCGCCTACAAAGTCTTTTATTCCAAAATGAGTTGCATTGCAATGTAAATCTCACATACAGACCCGACTTTGAAGTATTGATATGAAAAAAAAGAATGTAAAATAGCCCAGTGATAAATTCACAAATGTTGAAGCTTTTGTTTTTTTGCATAGGTTGGGACAAATACAATGTACCACTAAAATTAATTGAGTCTACATTTAGCATGTTTATTAGAAAACATCACATTACATACGTGCCTTGCATCATACTTTGTTCACACAGACTAATGTATAATGTATGTGGCTTTTTCATTTTTACTTTTTGATGGAGGTATCACATGAGGAGGAGAGAGTGACATGGATTGCAAACTTTGACTCTCTGATCTGACATACAAGAGCATCGCATTCCATTTGTTCTTGCTCTATAGCGAGTCCCTTCACAGAGATAACTGTGCGTCCTGCTGAAATGCTGTTATGTTATAAAAACTGTTGTGATCTATTATTTGATTGTCGTATTGTGCATCTCAATACAAAAATCTTAGCATCCAAGAATGCTGCTGAGTGAATAGACGTAGTGAGCCGCTTTGGAGAAGTGTGGCAATGGATATAAATGCCAGCCATATTTTTCCACAGCTCCCATTCCCAGTTGGTTGGCTCGGGGAGCTTATGTTGATTGGGTGGTTTAGGGTTTTATGTTAAACTGGTGATATATGAGGGGAAAATGGTTCCCTCTGTGAAGAAGGAATAACTATAAGAAACAGCCGAGGAGAACCATGCTCTCTATATAACATCAGCTTGTAGGTGCTTTAAACCGCTGAATAGGGAAAAAAGTGTTAATGATTAGTCTCTTTATATTCTGAATACATTCCGAGCGATTGTGGTGTCTGGGAAACAAAGAAACGTGCTGTACAAGTTGATTCAGAAGTCCAGCTTTGTGTATACACAGACACTGGAAGCCTGAGAACATTCTGCATATACTTGAGATTTTAGAGGGGACTCTGGCTTCACATAGGTAATGCACAGACCTAGAAATAAAGGAAAACAACAGCCTCCCTTGGGAATGTGTATAAGCCTCAACATTAATTGAAATTGTGTGGGATTAAAATAAATAAAATGCATGTTAATGCCTAACGGTTATATATCCATAATGCTTTAGTATTTTGTACCCTTATTACATCTTTTGTTTACTTGAAATCAGGAAGAAATGAGTAGAAATATTTTCTTGAGGGAGAATATACACAATAGAAGCAGTTTTCCTGTTTGAAACAAACCAATTTGAATATACAGTATGTTATACAGTTTGTCTCCGATATACGTACACGCCTTCAAAATAGCTGTGTCTGGGCTAGCCCTCATTGTGATTGTTAACATGATTGCCAACTTCACTGTATCGAGCAATGACAGAGATATTAGTGCACAGCACATCGGGAGGCATCTCTGAAGATGTTTCCAAAGATTAACTAATGGTGACGGAGACACCCTCAGTGTGGATCTGCCTACTCAGAGAGGACAGAGACAAAAAAGCCGTTAGCATAGGCCTCTCTCTGTTTTCTAGCGTCCAAGAGTTGAGTGACTTTGCTCTTATACACCATCCAGCCATAATGTTCTGCCTTTTCACAGCTCAGAAAAATGACACCAGCTGACTCTGGGCAACACGTCTGAAACCTTGACTTCCAAGTCAACCTTGTAAGTTGTTTTCTTAGGGTTTTGCCACATAAAATGCAAGCAAGATGCTAACCTCATAAACATAAAGGATTTCACACCTCTGAGGTTTTTAGCTGGATTACAAAAAAGATTTAAATTGTCTTGGACTCTGTTTTAAAAAGACAGTGATGTCCTTTTGACCTTCATGAAAATCATGGGCATGCTCTTGTTATTTTTTGCTTTGAGCATAATGTTTTCCACAAATCCAAAGTAAGACCATAGGAATTCCAGCTTAATCTTTCTGGGGCCCCATAGGATAGATAATATTGGTTAAATATTTATCGAAAGCCTCCTATACCAAGACATGTCGCTGCTTAGCAATATTAGAGATGAATCATCATCCATGTTTTCAGTACAGAAAATTCCTCAGCAAAGATTGCTCAGGAAAACTAACAGAGGGAAAGATATGCTCTCAGGGTCAAGGTCAGGCCTTTTTGGGGGCCCGGTATGATAGAGTTTTCCTGGCATTTGCTCAAGAAGGGGTTCACAAGGTTAATTTGCTCTATGCTTCTGAAACCCAAAAGAGAAAATTTTAGTGGGCTATGAAATATCTTCTCTGAGGTTAGGGAAAACTTTGCAGAAACAAAGAAAACTGCAGAATAGAAGTGTCAAAGGTGATAAAGAAAGATATTGAGGGAGAGGAGAGGCTGAGCCCAAAGCTTGAGGAAATATTAGCCTTGTGTATAGTTCAATAAGTGTGATGGACTATAGCTGTTCTTTAATGGAGGCCAAACAGTGTTCTAAAACAGCTTAAAGAAAATATTTACTTCAGCCACTCGGGTAGCCAGGTGAGTGGTTTTCCTTCACCTTGTCATTTGGAGAAGGCAGGGACCCACACTGATAGAGACTTTGCCAGCTTCACATACATTCCACGAGTTTCTCCATTTTGATCTGCTGTTTAGGAAAAGGAACACAGGCCCACACTGTGTTGATCTATTTCTTCTGTGTTACAGATTGAATGATTTCTGTAGAAAGGTATTTAATTCCTCATAACCACAGAGGCTAGGAAGTCCAATATCCAGGTGTCCGCATCTGGCATTCTGTGTCATCCATAGCAAAAAAAGCAAAATCCTGGGAAGGCAAATGTGAAAGGGTGGGAGGCAAGAAGTCAACTCACCTATCTCTATGATAGCTCACCCACTCCTGTGGGTAGAACTCTCATTGCCTAATCATCTCTTAAAGATACTGCCCCTCAACACTGTCAAATTAGGATTAAATATATAACATGAAAACCTCGGGGGAACGTTCAAACCATTGTGGCTCCCCAAGTTCACACTAATTTTCATATGCGAAATGCATTCATTTCACCACAGTAATTTCAAAGTTTTAACACGTGTCATGTCTATGTCAGTGGGAGACACGGTAACCCCTGTAATAAATCTCAAAGCAGGAGGATTCTTACAACTGCAATGCCAGCCTGGGCTAGATATTGAGTACCAAGCCAGGCAGAACTATCTAGGAAGAGCATGTTTTATAACAGCAAAGAACAAAAGAAAATACCAAATTCAAAGTTCAAGGTCTCATAGAAATCAGGTTAGGACTAAAAGACACTTCGTCTTCCCACGCAAACTACTCTTCCTTCATGAGCCTGTTCAGTTAACATCATAAATGGCTGTATATAAAAAATGTGATAGACTAGACAGATAAACATTCTCTTCTCCCAAAGAGAAATAAGCATGAAGAGATGAATAAGCAGCCAGAAGTCAGACCAGAACAAAAGAGGTGGGGCAGAGTCTCCTCTGCCTCCATGTCCTGTGTCTTGAGCACACTAGTATGAGGTTGTGTCCCTGTGACCTACTTTTCCCTGTGACTTTGCTAGGCTCCATCTACCAGACATATCCCTGTAGCTAACTAAACTGGACTTGCTCTGGATTAGTTTGAGAAAGTTAGAGTGAGAAAGACTCCTATAACTTCCTATAATTGAATGTTTCATCACACTTAGTCCTAAGTTAATGGAACCGTTTGGGAAGGATTGGCCTTGTTAGAAGAGGTATGTTATCGAGGGTAGTGGTTGAGGTTTCAAAATCCCATCCCAGGCCCAATCTCTCTTCTCCTCTCCTGGCCCTCCCATCCCATTCCTCTCTCCTCTCTCTGCAACAAGAGGACACAGTGTGAGGTCTCAGCTACTTCCCCAGTACCATGTTTGCCTGTCGTGCCAGTCCTCACTATGATGACAACACACTAACCCTCTGACATTGTAAGCAAGCTTCAATTAAACGCTTTATTTTATAGGGGTGCCTTGGTCATAGTGCATTTATATGGCAATAGAACATTAACCAAGACAGTGTGTGTACATATCTGGGGTCTTGAGTCGGAAGTCTCCATTGCCATGGTAACACTTGGCTTTACCTTAGAAGAAAATCTGTGTGGCGTCTCCATACTTGCCCTAAGTTACTATTAGGGCACAGTGGCTATCTATGGATAACATCAAACCCAGATAGAGCTTGTATATCGGAAGTTTCTTCAGAGTTAACAGTACAGGAATCCAAGAAGGCTCCCACTTGCCCATGTGAAGATATAGTAGATACAACCGAGGTGAGCTAGAAATACTACCAGAATTCAGGCATCAGAGTCCTGAAGGTACAGCAGGCAGTGAGTGCTAAAGCATTCTATTTCTTCTTTTGGAAATCTAGGACTCAGCATCTTGTTCTGGACTCAAAGCATCCTTAACTATCTCTGACAAGTTTTTGTGTTCTTCACCCATTGTCTTGATGAGTATTGAGGAATAATGCCTGGTGTCTTCTGACCATGTTTATCTGTGTCAGAGGTGACACAGACACATTCTTGTCACATCTTCCTAAAGGTGCCCCTTACCCCTTGCATGCTTACTGTGGATTTCCCAAACCTTTCTACCTTCCTTCACTTTCCATTACAAGTTCCATCTGAAACTAATAATTTCCCTCTCACATCTTGCTGTACATGGCTAAAAGCAGCCACAAAACACCTTTAGTATTTCACTTAGGAGTTTCTTCTACCTAATATCCTAGTTATTGGTATATAACTTCCCCTTTATCAAATTCTTCAGCAGGCACACAAGTCAGCCAAATTCCCACTTTGTAACAAGAATGGCCTTTACCCTGGTTTGTAGTATGTTACTCTTCCTCCCTTTCTGACATCTTATCAAAATGGATTGGATCTATATTTCTGCCACTGTTCATATCGTAATAACTTAAATAATGTATAAGTTCCAGACTTTCTGCGAATATCTTTCCTTACAGGCTCACAACCACCCTTAAGGGCCAATCACATCAACGTGAGCTTTTCCTGGCTTTTCCTTCCATTTTTTCCAGCTTCCACCCATTACCAAATTTCCAAAGCTATTCCCAGATGTTCAGATTTTTCTTACAACAGAAATCCTGCTTCTCAGAAGAATACTACAGAAAGGTTAGTTTACTTTTAAAAACAATCGATTTAATTTCTCACAGTTCTAGAAATGGGGACATTTAATAAGAAAACATCAGAACATGGTGCTGGAGTTTCTGCTATACCATCCACTGTTGAAAGCTGGAGAGGCAAGAACATTTGTATGCTGGAGTGAAGCACTGATCTCGCCCTTTCCCTGAGCCTCCTCTGGCATTGAGGCAAACCATTTGCTTTCTTCTCTGAATCCAGAACCCTAATGATGGAACCATCTTTTCAAGACACTGCCTCTTAACACTGTCTGACTTGGCATTACGTTTTAGTGTAGAAATTTGTGGGGATGTGTTCAAACAACAGAAGATACATAAGAGATAGTTCTGAATTGGCCTGCAAACGTTAGAGTACATTTCTGCTTCCATTTCATTTGGAGTTCTCTGATGCTTTGACACATAGAACTGCCAAGGTCAAACAGTACAGCGGGGATCCAAAATCAGAGGACCAACTAGTAATATCTTACTTTGTTCACATGAATCTCTATCTGGGTGAACTTACCTCAGTCTTATGATTGCTTTAGGTCTTATTGGCAGAGGCAACAGAACACAGAGGAGGTGCTGAGTTTACTTATGTTTTAGGACATATGAAGGTGGCAGTATTTTCCCCCTTTCCCTAAATATGTTAATACGTTAAGAATTTCTGACTCTCATCTCTTGATCTGGGAGTCCTGTGTCTTCAGGGTCATGGTTGTTAGCACATCCTTCCTTGGTGCTTTGTGGGTCATTGATAGAAACTGACCATCTTCAAGACAGCTATTACCTACATTTGTACCAAGATAAATCTATGAAAATTCTACCATATGATGCCTTCCATTCACCCATGTTATATAGGATTGTTCCAGGGGAAAGAAACGGAGCCCAGGCATTTAAAGTATAACTACCAAACTTGTGTGAAATAAGCTGGGTTTTTGTTTGTGGGTTTCTTAGTTTTCACTTTATTGAGATGTTTAATGCGAATTTGGTTAGCATATGGACAACAAAAACCATTTTTCTGTATTTCAGTCAGTGTAAGGAGAGCATGGTTTATGCTCCTGAAGAATGGCTGGCATGGTGACCACGGCCTCTGGAGCATCCACGGATCACAGTCAAAGTGCGCCGAACCTGGAGAGAAAGGCTTGAAAGAGAGAAAGGGCAGATTCAGGAACAGTTGCCTTCTTGATACGGTTCCCACCTAGGGTTACCTCATTCAGAATCTTCAAAGGAAGCCCCAGGAGAAAGGCATTTGTGTCAGAACCATGTCTAGTGCTAAATGCCCAGAGAAAGCGCTCTCTCCCTGCTGTGCCTCACACAGAAAGGAAAGTTGCTATAGCTCCCCCATTATGCATTTGTGCCAAAGCCATTCTTCCACCCAGCTACCCTACTTCCAAGTTAGAGTAGCTTCTATCTGGGTCAGCCCATTAACCAGCCCTTGCCTCTACGTCCTCCACTCGGTCCCTTGCCCTATGGACTACACTGTGCTTCAACTAAATGACAAAGAAATGGAGAGAGATCTTGGCAATAAACTGCAGTGGGGGTGAACTAGATTATGGTGGAGAATGATGACTAGTAAGTAATAAAAAAATACAGATTTCTGATAGGAAGTAAGATGGAAAATGTCCTTTGATACAAGGGCCATGTGAGTTGACACCGGACGGGTAAGATGAAGATAAGAAGGCAGTCAAGCATAGCCTGAAGGAAAGGTGTCTTAGGAGAAGGAAAGCACTAAAGCCCTGTGTGGGAACGTCCTTGGCTGGTTCATGGAGGACAAAGATATTTGTGTGTACAGGAAGGCTGAGGTGAAATAATAGAAGATGCCTGATAGGGAACAAAAATGAATGGGTTTAGATTTTATATTAAGTGTAATAAAATTGAAACCACATATTACTGAGGGTTGATTTAGTTGTGTTTACTTTCTGTCACTTAGTATCTTATATTGCTGAAAGTTTTGAGGTTTTTTTGGGGGGGTTCTTTTTTTGTATCTTGGGTTCTTTAGTCAAAACTTTAATCCATTGGTCTGTCAAATTATTAAAAAAACAACCAAAGATTCTTCCAAGTATTTTAGTGATTTATTGCCATTTTCAATCAGTGATTCTTGAATGGCAGTATTTATTTCTTTGTAACCTCCTTTATGGTTTTGAATAAGGGTAAAGTCTTCTTTTAGATGTGTGTAATGAAGACCTGTATTTAATGTATCAGAAATTACACCATTATGAAGGTCCTAATTCTAAAGGGTGATTGCTAAAAGCCCTGTTCTTTCTTTAAGGCGTGTTCACCCATTTAAAAGCACTTATCTCTGAAAGCATGAATAAAATACTTAAGAGAATCGGTGCTAATTAGGAATGACGGGCTGACCATAAACTACCCTCTTTTCTTCCTCAATGTGCTTTATGCAAAGCTTCTCGGAGTTTTATGCAAAAACACAGACACAAATGCTGTCTTGTGTATGAAAACACAGATTTCACCCTTATGTGGCCCTGGATCGGAGAGCTATTTTTGTTCAGTGTTGGGCCATTTGTCCGCGTATAGAAGAGAACGAGAAACTGTAGGCCCCTGCAGTTAAGATGTACAAGTTCTACCTAGAAAATTGTAGTCAGAAGTTTCCAGTCTGTTTGGCCCAAGGTCCAGACCTGCAGTCTGGCAGCTGCTTAGCCCAAATAATCACACAAAGTATTATATTAATTACAAACTGTTTGGCTCATGGCTCAAGCTAACTCTTTCAACTTAACCCATTTCTACTAATCTGTGTTTTGCCTCATGGCTTATGGCTTACCTGTACTTTTACATCTTGCTCTCTATGTGATATCTTACAGCTTCTCTCTATGACTCTGCACTCTTTTCCCTTTATCTATGCTTATATTTCCATCCTGCTTATAAGCTGGCCTGCCATAGGCCAAAACAGCCTCTCTACATGCCAATGATATTCACAGCATACAAAAAGACATCTTGCATCAGAAAATAATAACATATCAGTGTTAGTTTGAATGAAACAGTAGCTTTTCATGACCCATGTACCAGGGTTGAGCTGTGATGGGATTGAAGGCTTGGTTTTCCTTCTTATTTTATTTGTCCTTTATCAGTTATATAGTAGGACATAGACTGCACTATTATTTTTTCCTTCATAGAATCATTCAGAAATTAGGATTTTTTTTTAAAGATGACTGTAAACAACATTTTATTTATTTATTTATTTATTTATTTATTTATTTATTTATTTATTTATTTATTTATTTGGTGACTTTTAAAAGGGCTTGGGAAACCTGATGGGGCAATCCATTATGCATTTGTCTGGCTTTGGCTTTGGGTGTTGGATGTGATCCTTCACACTCAGTGGTACTTACCCTGTATACAACGAAGTGCCTTTGGTTGTGTTCTCTGGAGCTGGCCAAAGTAGCACCACATGTGATGCAAGCCAATGAGCTTGACATTGTCTGTGGAGTCCTGAGATTTCCCCCTAGCCCCAGGCTGCAAATGAAAGATGCCATTCAGTGTTAGCAACCTTTGACAATGCATGCAGTACCAACTTGGAGGAATAAATGGAAGTTCTCCAGTAGTTATGCCCATGACAAATAATGTAATCTGGTTAAAGCCATCCATCGCCTTGAATCCTAACCAAAGAAACAATGCATAGAAAAAAGTGATAGGCATTACTTTTTTATTTTATTTTTGATATAAAATAATTTTACTCAGCAATAGCTTTAAGAAATAGATGCTACTATCCCCATTTAGCAGATGTGAAAATGAAGACAATGGAAAGACAAGTTGTTTCCATTCATTCTTATGAATTTTTACAACTTAGCAAACAGAACACAACGGAATAGTGAGAACTGCCTGAGCCCTTTTGATGGTTTTCATCTTCTGTTTCTCACTGATCAGAAAACTCATGGATTTTTATAATGATACATAGGTGAGACCGAAGTCAAGTGTGGTATAACCTTCAAGTAGAATGCACTATCAGAATTATTAGTGATGTATAAATATTGTAAAATCCATGTAAATTATGAAGGCAAATATTTATTATAATTGCTTAAATTGCTGTTACAATGTGGAGAAATACAAGTTGAGTAGACATAAAGAATAAAATACAAAGTTCACATAGTAAGTGAAAGGGAAGCCCAGAAGAAGAGAGAGAATTAAGGAGAAAGAAAAGTCAATAGAGGCGTAGTTGGATGATCTTTGAGGGAGGGAAAGAGAACCTGGCTGTTTGCTATTGGTTTAGATTTGGGGATGATTGAGTGGTAAGCAACTTTTAGGAAGTTGTCTTCCATAAAGGGATAAGGAGGTTTGCTCAATATTCTGAGATGCAATTTTCCATCAATCCCTCTGTATACTTGGAGAAAATTTTCAGTAAAATTTTCTATGTTCTTCTTCAACTCTCTGGGAGTTTAAATTGTACTTTTTTTATGTGTCACTGTGCTGAGATAAAATCTTTCTATTTGACAGCTTATAGATCAAGATTTTTTTGATGGAAGAGCTTAAGGCTCTATGTCAATAAATTAGGTTACACAGATAAAATAGAATATGCAAAAAAGAGAATATAACTTTCTCCTATGGCATTGCTTGAAAATAAGACCATATCCTATATAATGTCTCATAACCTACCTTTTCTTATATATATATATATCTATATCTATCTATAGGTAGATATATATATATATATATATATATATATATATACAATCATGTATGTACATGTAAATAGTCACACACATATTGACTCGTGTGTGTGGTACATATGATTAACTAATTATATATGTATGTATGGTACAGTTAATTAATTAATTCTCCTATTGTTGAGCAATAATGTTTCTGAACCTTGAGATTTTATGAAGTATATGACAGTGAATATATGCATGTGCAAATCTTTGCATATATCATAATTATTTTTTCTAGGAGTAATGAAGAAATTAATTTAAAATAAAGGATTTGTTGTAAAGGTTATATAATAGTTTCTGGGATTAAAATCTCTAGTTAATTGAAGCAGAACAATGCAGTGTTCCAGGCAGCTTAAATAAAGTGAAGAGATTGGGGCATTAAAAAGAAAATCATAAAAATAAAGCAAAGAGAAATCCAAAGAATTCACGTATTTGTTTTTGTTTTTATTTTATTTATAAAATAAATAAGGAAACTTTAACAATTAATACCAAATTCTTCTTGATGTTTGAACTATCCACATAAATGAGTATGTCAGAAGTGAATTCAATAACAAAACATAGCAAACAGTGCAACACAATCAAATTATGTCAAAAATGATAACACAGATGTAGAAAAGATTCCTCTGGGTTTCAGTGGATGACGAATATGAAAAGACTGTGCAAGCTTTAATGAAGTCACGAAGCCAGGAGACAGCAGGAAAGGCATGCACCCTTTTATTATCCAATTTTTATAGCAAAGAGTAAAATGCACTTAGAAACCTGTTGGGAGCATGTAAAAGAAAGAAGTATTGTTCTTTCACAAACATAATTTTACGAGTCTGATTTGTTTCCTTAATAAGCAGAATTTACCATTTTCACATATACTTTGGTGTCCTTAGCAGTAATAGATATGTAGAACTTTAAGTAAAAGAAAATGCTAAAATATATTTTAAATTACAGAGTCTACGTATACACATATAAACACACACTGCTTATATGTATAAACTGTCCTAATATATATAATTAACACATTTATCTTTCCCAAACACCTAAATTTAAAAAATTTACCCTAAAATTTCATGTAACTAAAAAATGTGGCAAAATTTGCTTACATAAATGCTATTAGTTTCATACTTGAACTTGTACCAGTAACAAGTTCATGGGAAAGCTTGCTTAATATAGAACCAAGATATGGGGGCCAGTGAGGATCTGTGACTATGGGCCACATTTTAGAGTTTCCAATTCTTCAGGTGTGGGGTGAGATGGATGTCCCTAACCAATTCACACACTATACACTCACTTTTGCAGTGTCGGGCTAGACGTGTAATAGAGTAAATATCACCAGAGTTCAAGAGGAAGATTAGTGATAGAATGTGACTGAGTGTAAGAGGGCAGAGGGCACTGTGGATCAAAGCTCTGTGGACAGTTTCTCTAGGAGGAGGTAGTTCACCTGTCTTTTGAATATTCTGTGCCATCAGTTCAGTACTGTTGGGCTAGCCCATTTCTAAAGAGCAGATAGAAGTATATAGTTTCTGTATAATTTTCTAATTTACAAATGTTGATCACTAGCTAAACTTCTATTTAAATAATAAATGAAACAAATAAACGTGTCTGCAGGCTAGACATGGCTGCGAAGTTACTTCTTTGTGAAGGGCAAATAATAACTCTAGACCCTCCCCAAACTTCATCCATGGATGTACGCTTGCTTTGATTGTTCAAAGGTATTTTTGGAAGCTTTGCAGAATTACTGACGTATACAACCTTTAGTGTCCAAATCATCAAATAGTGTAGACAACATCAAAAGAAAAAAGAAACTAGCTAATTCTCTTGCTCATTACCTCTTTAATTAATCTTCTCTTTAAGCCCTCCTCTTTATACCTTTCTTCAATATCTCTCTCTGTCTCTCTCTCTCTCTCTCTCTCTCTCTCTCTCTCTCTCTCTCTCTCTCTCTCTCTCTCTCCAAATATAAGTTGTTATAAATGGATTCAAATAACAATATTCTCCTACCTTCAATGTCTGATGCACAAATAAATTTAAGTTGATTCCACTTGGAAGCAAAGAAGAAAGCCTGCTGGTTTCGCAGGGCTCACGTTCTCAGCCATTTATTTACTAGCCTTTGATATTTTGAATCAGTAAAAATATTTTATTAACCATCTGGTCACCTACAGATCCAGGACCAAACCAGTGCCAAAACACACCAAGTCATCTTGTAAACACTTTACATAAAAGAATAAAATATAATCCCGGTCAGCTTATGCATCTTCATTAATGATTCCCTGCATACCCCGCTTTTTCTTCTCACTGTGACTAACAAGTATCATCTAGTTATGAGAGGCCATTATACAAAATCATTAAAACATGCTTAACTGTACTGTGTTAATTATGCAATGATAAATTATTCTTTATTTCTTCATTAACAGTATTGTAGCAGTAAAATTAGCATTGTTTGTTCCTTTTTGGAGAAAAAATCATTAATATTAAAAAATGAAAATTCTGGAAACTTAATGTTGTGGAATGACAGTTTTAATTTGATTTTTAAAATCCTATTTGCTGGTCCCCTCAGCTATAAAAGTTTAACCATTATGTCACTGTAATTACACTGCCTGTTTATCTCTTCTTCCATGGCTAGATCTAGGTCGGTATAACAAACTAAGGGCTGGCATTAGCCTCTGAATCAGAAGACCTAAGGGACCACCCTAAGACTTCTGCTAACTAGAATCTAATAGTATAATTTTAAATTCTCTTCTAGTTTCATTCTATGCTTTTGAGTCATTTCATTATTAAGCAATAAACAGTTCAAAACATGCTTCACAGGCACGTGGTTGGGTATGAAGATGGAAAAACACACTAATTGAACATCCACTGTCTGCCTTGCAGTATTGAAAATAAAACTCAGAAGGTGGATGTAGATGTACTGTAATTAACACAGTAAAATCTAATCACAGATGTGCTAGCACAAAGGTAGTGTTAGACTGTGGAGCGGACAGCATTTTTGACTAGATTGCTTATGGAATTGTGAACGTGACCTTCAAGAATAAAAAAAAAAAAACCACACACACACACACAATAATACCTAACACTGTAATGGGCTGATGACAGATTCTGCTAGGCAATTTTTTTTTGAGCATTACATATAATGAGCCCCTAAGTATTAATTTGAGGAAAAGTATGGTTGACTTTACAGGTAACAATGTATGTATGAATTTAAGTGGTCATAATTCTCAAAGCCATTCTTAAGTCCAGCAGCACATGTACTGCTTGGGACCTTGTTAGAACTGCAATTTTATGTGCTGTAGCCATCCCCAGAACTTTAACTAAAGAGTGCTCTGTAGACATCTGGGTTCAATATGCTTCCAAGGAGATTCTCAAGTGTGCTGAAGCCTAGGAATCCCCAGCAAGAGACAAGGCATGTCTAGACAGTGATGGGCCATGACACTGAGGTGGTGACATTTGTATCTCATCTCTGCAACTTACTGACTGTCTTGACCTTAACACCTTCTTTAATACTCAGCATCTCTGAGCATCCAGAGGTTACTGGAAGCCTAGAGTTGGGTACCTCTCACCACTGTGTTGTGGGCTACATGAGATCAGGCACACCTCCCTCCCCCAGATTCTTACATACAACATGCCATCCATAAGGTAGCTTTATTATAATACTATTGCAAATGTTGTCATCACCTTCTTCATCCTCATTGTCACTCTATTCACATGAAAAAAGAAGCATGAATTAAGAAAAGGAGGGGGAGTGAATCATTTTCTAGGCAGATGACTAAGGGGACCATTTCTCTCTTTTGTGGCAGAAACAGGTCACCAATAATGAATTGAAATATTAAAGCCTCAATATTTATATCCTTCAAAAAACCTCTTTGATTAACCTTACCCTACAGGGATCTATTCCTTGATGTGTTTCCCTTGAATGTGTGTGGGTAGAGCCTGTCCTGAATAAGTTTTTACTTTCCTGTGTCACCCTGTAATTGCTCTAATTGAAAGATGCACATAATATCTCTCTTAAACAGAAATCCCAGTCCCCAGGGCTTTCTGATTCTTCAGTGAACCTCAGGGAGATATTCAAAGAGTTCCAGTTTTGACTAGGTTCAATTCCAGCCTCTTCCATTTCTAAGCTGCCAAACACTGGGTCAGTGCCCAAGATTTTCATCTGTCTAATGGATGTGTTTGATACAACATATTTTAAAAATTAGTTTGATGAAGCACATTTATTTGAAAACTTATCTATATGCATCTTTGTTTAAAATTTTTGAGGAAATTGAAAGAACTGATTCATGGGAAATTCTTCATTTGTGTATGTGTGCCTTTGTTTCTATGTGTGCATATGCATGTTTATGTGTAGGTGTGTGTGTGTGTGTGTGCGTGTGTGTGTGTGTGTGTGTGTATGAATGTACATGCATATTTATTAATTGTCTATTAATGGGTTTTCAAGATTCCAGAGCTCATAAATGATATCAGGACACAAAGAAAATGACATGTAGTTTCCTTAGAGTGGCCTTATTTTTCCAGGTGAAAAAGTCCATGTACTATAAAGAGTACATTGTCCCCTCACTAGCTCCCTTCATGAGGGTAGAGCCATCCCAGTCACCCAAATATCTTCCTACTTTCACCTTGACAGTTAGGATTGAACGTATAAACTTCAAGCTCTGATATATATACTCAGAACACTGCAGCTCCTTTGCCATTTTGTTTTATGTAAATGAAACAGTATGTAAGACTTGTTCATATGAGTGTGTGCTTACCAGAATAGGCAATGTGTTAATGTTTTATGTAGTCAATTCTTTCCTTAAATTACAAGCCTTGTAAGGGGAGGATTATTCATTTTACTTCATAAAGGAGTAAAGAGAGATTAAGACAGGTTAGGAATTTTCCTTTAGCTAAATTTTTAATTTTGATCACAAATAACAAGAAGCTGAAATTGATAGCTACGAGCAGCAAAAGGTTACCCCTGGAATACCGCTGCTGAGGAGAAGCTATCTGAATGCAACTGAGAATTAGGAGTGCTTTCACCTCAAGATAGAATGCTAAGGCATCCAGCTCCCTGGCATGTTTTATATATACTATTATTTCGTTGTTTCCAGTCCTGTGCTAAAATGATGTTATAGCCCAGTGCATCGCCAAGTCAACATTCCAGTAACACCATCTCCGTACTATTCTTACCCATTCTGGAATTTCCTATTTTCTGTTATAAACCTTCTAGAAATGCTAAGCACTTGTGCTTCCCTTTGGACAAAAAGTGTAAAAAATATTTTTTTGTTGCTATAATATTTATGTTGGCCAGGATGTGTCCATACATGGATCTCTAGCGGAAAAGGCCTCTTATGCAAAAGCTTAATAGTCCCAAAGGAACAGTGATGAAAAGGAGAAGATGTGTATTTCTGCTTCATATATTTACTGTTTATTTCTGTAGAAAAAAGTAAGCATATTAGCCTGTGGCTCTTGGACTATACAGGAAGATTTACAGTTGGGAGTTGATGTTGCTGGGCCTGGCAGACATGTTCTCCTTCTATCTCTACTTACATTCTCAGCTTCTCCATTTTTGGAAATTCTGATGTGGTAGACAAGTTGGGGGCAAATCTGAAATAATTTGGCTCTTGCTGCATATGGAAATATATTCATGAGTGATTTCGGAAATGAGAGGGTTGAGTAGTATGTGCTTTGTTCCTAAACTCCCGGCTTTTTTCCCGTGGAGTGTGTGTCACATCCTCTGTCCCTGCCCTGGCAGCTGCAGAGGAACTCAAGCTTCTCCTCTTGTCTTGGAGAATGAATAATTACATTGCTCAGTCGTTTCCATAATTGACCCAAGCGTGCACTGAGTCAAGATGGCTTTACCTATACAATTAAGTATATCCTGTCACTCAAATTGCCATATGGCCATGTCCCTTTTCTCTTGTGAATAGTATTTCTCCAGCATTTTATATCCCTTGGCATTTAATGCTATGATATAATGCTGTTTAATAAACCTGGCAGACGCATTTGTTAACTTCATCCTATTGTGTCTGTGCATAGCAGTGCCTGAGATCTGTGCAGGGTTAGCTAGAAAGGGGATTAAATAGCTTTTCACCTTTTAAATATTTTGTTGGGTTCCCTCTCACCGAGTCAAGCACAAAATCAAAACTGTTAATGGATCTCTGATGGGACCACATGATCACAGACAAGGTAGGTGGATTTATCCTAGATGGGCTCTAGGGTATTAGGGATATAGAATTATTAATAACATCAAATAATTCAGCTTCAATTTCAAACAGTGGCTTCTTACATTGAGTTTTCTAAATGCCAAGTATATGAAACTAATCTGTTTAGTTAATGTTATTATTGGATGTTTGTTCTGAGTAAATGAGGATATGTCTATGAACGGAGGTATACTACATACCCTGGGCCTCTGTGACAGGTACTGGAAGTGGATCTTAGGAGAAGATACATACAGATTCTTTAATTCTTCATTTCTCTACTGCTGCTTTCTTGCCCCCAGCAAAATTAGCTCCCATTGTATCTGTCTGGCAAAAGGTTCTGATGTCATATTCTTCAAATGGTTGGAAGATAATCAATTTTAATTCCTGTCTCCCTTATCACCAAACATTTCTAGATTTCTACAGACAATCCTCAAATTGACCTAGCTTGGGTTGCATCCTCAACCATTTTTGCTATAAGCAAGCTTCGCCCTATGTTTTACCAAGCACTCTTGCTCAGTGTAAGCTCGGCAGTAGTGAACTTACATCGTTAGTGTTTAGGTTATACTTCTCAAAGGATGAGTGGAACTCTTGGGCCAAAATCCTATTTTGCACGTTTTCTCTCTCTCTCTCTCTCTCTCTCTCTCTCTCTCTCTCTCTCTCTCTCTCTCTCTCTCTCTCTCTCTCTCTCTCTCATTCATGCTCAGCATAATTTCTGCAGCTTTGGGAGAAACCAGTGCTTGTTTAAGTCAACAAAAACAGGGAACAAATGAAGTGAAGTCAAGTCCCGTTAGTGGGACGTCTGAGTCATTTCCTACTTCAACCAATTGAGCCTCTTGTTTCAATGTGTCTTTATTACAACAATCATTTATAATGATTGTAAGATTGCAAATTGTCACTAATCATCGCAATGAGTGGCGCCAAATTCCCTTGGAATGAATTTTAATTCGGATTTACTTTTTCTAAAAATCACACAAAAACACTGGGGTAAGATATAAAGAAGGGGGTTAACCCAGAAAGAGAGGCCGTGGTTTTTAAATTTGATTATCATCAGTTGAAGATTGATTCATCTAATGCTGAGTACTTTCTTACTAGAAATAAAATTTAACTTTCTGTAATTGGATAATAAGAAGAGCTTTTAAGGTCAATCAAAAAACAAGGTGAGAACATGAGAAATACAGAGATGTCATTTTTTGGTAAAGTCTAGATTTTAACCAGGTCTTGGTATTCAAATGTAAGCTTGGCCATGTCATTGTAACTTTTGAAGGGTTTTATACTTTTATTTATATGTGTGGATGGCCTTACAGACCTGAAAAGCATGATTTAGCCTCTGGAGTTGGCTTTACAGGCTTTATATGCTTGTGAGCTGTGGGCTATGGGAACTGAACTTGGGTTCCCAATTGTACGTCTTCTTAAACCAACTTGATTTTGGAAAATTGGGATAAAAACATCCAAATAAAATGGTAATCATCTTAGTTAGAGCAAAAAGCAGGTTCCACATCCCACATGGGCCTCAGCGTTATTTCTGTTTACACAAATAAAAGGTTTCAGATACTAGATATAGACTGCCCATTAATGATAATTTGTGAGAAAACCCGCATCAACCATAAAGCATGGAGGTGACAGATAGTCAAATTGCCTTTTAGGTTTGGATAACATACTATGTTATTGCCCTTGCTCTGTGTCATCAACTGGTCCTGCTGGCCGAATCAATTTCTTACTTTTTAAAATCCTACAGCTCCCATAGGATGTTATGAAGTTGTATTTGAGTCACTGCAGAGAATCGCATCTTATCCTGCTGGTGAATGTGAGAAGCATTTGATAGAATCTGAGTGACATTTGATTGTGCTAGTGTGCCCTTCTTTTGTTTATGATTCCATTTGTCCTTTGGGTTGTTCCCAACAACCATAACTACTTAGGGTTCCTCCTTATCTCTCCCATCTCTATTTGTCAAGCATGATTTTTCTTTTGCATCTCCAGGATTTCAAGAGTGTGTGTCTTTTCAAAATGGGGTTTTGATGGCTTCTTTGAGTCCTTATTTTTTTTTCTTCTCTCACATGAGTGGCCCTCCATTTTTATAATCAAAGGCAGGAGAGAAGCTGGATTCACTTTTCAACCGGTTGTATCAGAACACAAACATTTCATAGCAGGAGGGAGGTGGGTAATTGCTTTGGGAGGGAACATTCCCCTCTCAAAAATCAGAAGCTACCTCAATATTTCAGGCAGTTCATCACAGCTGTCTCCCACGGAGGCTTTTATCGGCATGTATGGAGGAGCTTACACTGTTGTAACATTCAGCACTATATTAGACTACAGAGGGCAGTAGGCAAATGGGAGAGACTTTCATTTCCTTGAACCTCTGAGTGATTACTGTATTATGTTTCTGGTGAATGGCAGAGCTAATGGCTGAGAAAATATAATGCTATACCTTGAGGGCTCATTAGGAAATACAAGGATGCAAGTACATAATTTTGAGATTGATGTGATGGAGTTATTTTTAAATTTGCACAAAATTTTCTGTTGGGTATGCATGTTCTTATACCCTTTTTCACGACACCTATTGATTTGCAAGTAAAGCCACAGGGGTGGTCCTGGGCTGCTGAGAGTCCTTTTTACATAGGTTTATATAGATGGACTCTTAGGCCAATACAAAACTACTTTCTCCTCATATTTCAATAAATACCTATTTCAGCAAGAATGAGAATGGGTCTCTTTGTTAGCAGATGTTTTCTTTCTGATCTTTAAACTTGAAATAACAACATTCTTGGTCATTTGGTATAAATAGTGCCATCTTTATCACTAATACAGAGAGAAAAGAGAAAGAGAGAGAGAAAGAGATCAAAACAGATAAATGAGTTATAAGAGAAATTAAATAATTTGACGCCATCTTTGCTGCATCTCATATACACTGACAAACCTCAAAGCCAGAAAAGAATTGTCACAATAATAATTACCAGAAGCAGTCAGGCGAGAATGAGATGCATATTATAGAGAAAGGTCAAGTTTCAAACCATTGTCACGGGAGCAGCTAAATACAAATATATCTTCTTAAGAGGTCGACAACCTAGGCTTGCAACTAAAGAACATATATCAGTTTCAAATTGGGACCCTTCCCAGATACAAACAGCTTCCTTTATTTACAACCTTTGGCCACTGCACTCAGGATTGCTCACCACTGACCCCTGGCTTAAAGCAGTTCTGTTACCGGTCATACAACTTCTGTCCTGGAAGACCTCAGCTTCTTAAGGATTTTGTGAGGCATCCTTCTCACAAAACACACATTCAGCTAGAATTCCAAATTTTTCTGCTTTTTATTGCTCTCCATCTCTGTGACAGTGAGTGTTGGCTGTGACCTGACTGAAAATCCATTCAGCTGCCTGCTTTTACTGATGTATTTTCTTTTGTTTTATATTTTTGTACTATTATATGTTATATTTTGATCTTAATAAACCCTTCTTATCTTTCCATATTTACCTTCCATTCATGATAATACGTAATACGTTTTTTTCTTCCCATTTAGTAATCCTTTCTACTATTGTGACCTGAACACCCCCCCCCGTGTGTGTGTGTGTGTGTGTGTGTGTGTGTGTGTGTGTGTGTGTGTAGAGGTGTCTTATGAACATGGTCAGCTGATATGTGTTTGATTTCAGCAGTCATGTCATATCTACAAGACAGAACTTCACAAGTATACTCATACTCTGGCTCTTACATTTTGTTTTGTTTCCTCCGCCTCAAGGGTGGTTCATATAGATGTCCTATATCTAAGCATTCAGGAGTCTTTCATTCCTAACGCTACCACCAGGTAACAAGCTTCTACTCCAACTATCCTTCACTGTGAAAAAAGAAGGATTCTGTGACTAAGACAGAGCTTCCCCCAGTGTGTGTGTGTGTGTGAATAAATAGAATAAAGTTTTATTGAAACATGGGCAATCCATCTATTCAAGTATTGTTTGATGCCGTTCTTTGTTTCTTTCTTTGTTTTTGATTTTTTTTACTGACGGTGGAGTTGAACAGTTTCCGTGAACTTTATGATATACACCCCCCCCCCCCCATATAAAAAACCTTTCTGAATGTGGGCAGAAAAATCTTATTGGTCTCTTCCATATACTAGGCTTCAGCACATACTATCAGAAAGGTAGATTGATTGGAGCTTTGTCAGCTTCTACTTTTTAGTACTACTTAAAAACAAACCAGTTCAACCGGACAGCCAGGTTTTGCCCTTATTAAGAAAGCTGGGGTATCTTGAAAGAGATCGCTTTCAGTTTGTTTGTTAAGTAGGAAGGAACTATGTCAGAAAATTTGTATGGAAATTCTTGTGTAAATCCTATAAATTAACACTAGACCTAAAACAATTCTAGACAGTTAGACACCAAGAAAATGCCAGCTCTAAGACTAAACCCCTTTAAACATTTTTTCTTTCAATATCTCTCTGTCTTTCCTGTAAACACATAGTTATCTTTCCAAAGCTTTGTTAGGTAACCTAGCAGCTGTAGGAATGAATTACTAACAAGAGACAAGGTCTCTGCTCCCATAGAACATCTTATACACAGAGCAAATGATTTGCTTATTTTGAACTCTTTTTTTAGGTTTGGCTTGTCAGCTCCTGTACCATGTAATCATTGAAGCAAGGCTTTAATGCATGCTGTTTGCTTTTTTATAATAGTAAAATAATAAGAAATATTGACTACACCTTCACACACAGGAAAATGATGAAGCTGCTGTGCCCCATTCCATGCCTTCTTGGTTAGAGATAGAGCACAGAGGATTTCCATCATTCAGTACATTGCCTTCAGCTCTGGGAGTCTCTGAGGACTGTCAGTATTCTTCACTCATTCTTTCCCTCTGTGTATGGTTCTGCCTCTTTGACCTCTCTTCCTAAGAGACTTCAGAATTCCTGTATGCATACTTACCTAGTCCCTGAAGACTTCTCTGCCTCTTTCTTATGTAGAGTAATGTAGGCCCATCTTTCTTTTGCATCGTCTATTTTTCTACATCTATTGTGTGGGTTTCCTAAACTAGAGAATCCCACTGCCCATTCTATTTTTTTCTGAGCAGGTAGCAAGTTAATAATAAACATCTACTGTTTTTCATATCCCATTTTTCCTTGTCGCTTGTGGTACTTGTTTAAGATGAACTAAATGTGTGTTGGATTTGATCACAATTAGATGCTGCTGCTAAAACATGTCAAATTCATTATTTTCAGTGTTAGAAGAATCATTTCACACAGTGAGAGGAGTTAAATGCAACATGGGGTTACTGATACCTGAATTGTCATGCTCAGAGAGCATCAGAACATCAGCTCTTTAGAACTGGGGAATATAGCAACCCAACACAATATATGTGTTTGTATGCTTCAAGGATCACTAAAGGACAGCTGTTACTTTTCATTGCCAGATGTTATTCTTTATGGTTGCCAGTGATGATGAAGACAGTATGGTAGTGATGTGACATCTGTTGGTATTTGGGCATCTCCTATTTGGAAGTTCTTAAAGGCAATTGGGCATTTTCACAATTACTTCAATTTAGACACATTACTCCCATTTTTCAGAAGTAGGAACTGAAATCTATCTCACTCAAATATCCTTTGTCTCTGCCTCAGGATAGAACTTTTATTTTTCCATTACTTTTGATACCTGAAAGGGACTTGTATATATTAATCAACTGAAGGGTTAATTTCTGTACAGAGTATATTGGAAATAGGCTGTGGCTACTGACTTTCAAGAGGCAACTGTAACAAACTGGTTGATGCAGATACTTAGACAACCATGTTCCAGTGACTAAAAGAAATAGAAAAAGTCTTTTAAGACTCTCCACTCCTCTGCATTACAAGGGTGAGAACTAAATGAGTAATCCTTAGCATGAGCATTCTTTAGGTATGTGGAGTAAATAAGCAACTTAAGATTCAGTATCAGATGCCTGTGTTGACGAACTGTGCCTGTGTGATGACTTACTGAGGAACCTGATTCAGGACCTGGAACTTTGCAGGTATTCATGATATGGAAGCTTGACTTGACAGTGACTTTTACATGCTCCTGGAACCCTGTGGTCCAAAGCTCTCTGCTCACTCATTATCTGTTTCTGCAATCAGTCTTGTGTACAGAAAGGGGCATGCTTGACAAGACGGGCAGAGGGTGTTCAATTCCTCTCTTCATTAGCTTTTGAGGCTGCAGGCTCACGGCTTGCTCTACTGCCTCACTGAGCTCTGCATGGCAGGGAGGAGTAGGGAGGGCCTGTCTTTTTCCAGTTACGGTAACTTAGCCAGTGCCTAAGGTACAACCATCTGTTCAGCTCCCTCTCTCAGGAGGCACATGGAAAATGAGAGTAGAACAAACAGGAGTGTGTGTGTGTGTGTGTGTGTGTGTGTGTGTGTGTGTGTGTGTGTGTGTATTTGTGTGTGTGTGTGTTTGTGTGTGTGTGTGTGTGTGTGTTTGGGGTTTAGAGGTGACACCAAGGAGGCTAAGACTTGAGTAAACTCTCACCTTTTATATTGTAATTTTTATAGCAGTGTAACCATCATGATTTACTGATTGAAACAGTTTGGGCTTGAGAAAGAGAAAACAAAGTATGAGAATTCAACAAAATACTAGTCTGGTGTAGACCTTCATTTTTTCATTGCTATTCAAATAAGAATAAAAACCAATATGCACATCTATACTCTCATAGCAGGTATCTGGAGGCATGGTATAGAGGATGGGATGTCACTGTGTGGGTGCTTTTGGTTAGGTTTGAAGGCATGGAGAGGCACTTTTGCTATTAACAATTCATAAAACCCACAGACATCAAGCAGATTCTGACAATGTGCTTACCATTTCCTGTGCACATGGCTCCAGGGACCTGAGCAGATTCTAAACAACAGCCCATGATACTTTGGAGCTGGAGAGCAAAACACAATTGTGAATTTGCTTATCCTTTCTTGCTCTGGACATTAACCAGAGTTGGCTTTTTATCCCCAGACATATCAATATAATGGCACAGGGGAACAGAAAGCAAATTGCCTTTGACCTCTTATTTACTGGTGCATTAAATTACCCAGCCACTGTCTTCTACTTTTGTAGATTTTAAAGCAGATTTTCTTAGGTCCACTCAGAGGTCAGAGAATATTCTGTCTCTAAATATTTTGGAGTGTATCTTTGTTAAGAATTGATCTTACATGATTCTAAGAGAAGGTACTGGAAATATCCGAGAGCTGGTCTGTATGCTATATCCATCAACCCTCTACTAGGGGATGGAAGAAAGAAAAGCAGGACTCTCAAGACTATTACTTACTTCACTTTGCCTCTCTCTTATGTCTGGTTCTATATTACCTTTCAATTGCTACGTTCATGGTCTTTTAATAAGCCACTTACATGAGAGAGTTCAACTCCAGTAGAAAAGACTCTGAGCATGCACTTCTTAGGTTGTCTTAGGAAAGACATGATTTGTAGGGGCCTTAAGGATAGGGAGACAAGACATCACTCTTCGCTATTTAAGTAAAGGGACCTTCTATATTTAAGAAACAAGGTGGCATCCATTTAACATGAGGTTAGAAAGAAGACATTTTCCATACAGGAGGTTCCTAATTGAGCTATTAATACATATGTTATATATGGATAACACGTATGTTATGTTTTCTAAATGTGATCATCTAATGAAATTTTTAATTGAAATTCTAAGGTAGATAACACACCAGCTCATATTAGGAAACAAGAAGTTTGATTTGTGTGTACTAACTTTAAATGCCCACTAGAAAAACTTTGTCAAGGCTTTGTCAAGGGTTTGAAAAGAAGAAGAAAGTGAACCTAACCTCGGAATTCAGAATTAATAGATTCCTGTTTTAAGTTGAAATATAGCAGTGGTTGTCTCTCCGTACGATACTCCCCAAAAGTTTAATGTCAGTTACAAGATAGAAATCACTCAGGCATGCTGAAATAATAGTCAGCCATAGCCCAAGAAGGATAATAGAGTAAAAGAAATTTAAGTAATTAGTATTACGTCATTTTGGCATAAAGAACACATTAAATTGACCTATGTAGTGTTCTTGCATACGTTCATATCATCATCCTCTAATACACTTACCACCACACCGACAAACACATGCATACATGTGGAACTGGCTGTCAGTGATTAACAAGTCAACCCCCTTAAGTAGTAGGGATATTCCACAAAGTGAATGGTGAACAGTGTTACAGCTCACAGGATTAGTTAATTAGACAAAGGCTCGCAGGCAAGATCTCTGTAGTCTGTTCTGCTAAAGTGATGGAATCCACTTAGGCATCTGATGAAAAAAGCAGTGTGAGCATGTTCAAGAGAGAAAATGTGCAATGTAACAGAATCAAGCCCCAGCATAGCAGTAATGAGCTGGCAGAGGCAGTGGCAACCGGTGACTGCCATTTGTCAGTGGTGGGAAAAGGTGGAAGCTTGGGGGAAAGATTTATAAATTTGGTTACCATCCTTCTGAATGCTTCAAGGCAATTTTAATTACTTTTCAGAAGCAAGCTCTGAACTTGCATTTCACCACATGGGCTGGTGACCTCAACTCTCAAGGACATTGGTCTAATTATGCTTTCCCATAGTAGACAGTAAATATGCCTTATGAAAGACTGGCTATGAGACTAAAGTGGGAGAAGATTAAATCCTCTTATTTAGAATTACCTTAAAAGTATGTTGACAGATGATGTTTCTTCCATTGTAACCCTTTGTGATTCCTTCTCAGTGTCCGTAACAGCTTCAGGTTTTTCCTGCATGCCCAAGTTAAAAATATCAAGAGTCTACAGACCAACCACCTGGTTCAAATAAATGAACCAGATTAGCTGTAAATAAAAAAGCATGATACAATGATCATAATAATAACTTTAGGATACAACGTGTATCATTTAGCAATATCAGTTAGTAATGCTAGTGACTTTCCTTAATAAGTATTTATTTTAATAATCAATTTTTGAGCTCAAGTATGCCACTGGATCCAAATTTCCTGTAACTATAGAGTCAAGTTTAGCCATAAGCAACCCAGGATGATGTAGCCTGTGAAAGGTTCCAACCAAGAGCAGCCTATAGTACCAAGAACACAAGGATAATGATGTTGGTATAGTCAAGACGCAACTGAACTCCTTCCATGACCTCATGTCAAACATTCATCAGGCTCTGGTAGCCTACCCAGTGCTGGAAGTCACTTACTGCAATCTCTGTCATTTCAGATACATTTATGAATGAAACCATATAGCTGGTATTTTTATTCTTTTCTTGGCTAATGCATATATGTATAGCACATTCTTCTTTACTGCTAAATAGGATTTGCAGGTTTCAGGGTAACCATAATGTGTTCAACCAGTCACCTATGAAGGAACATCTGGGTTGTGTCTAGTTATGGCTATTATAAATGAATATTTTCTACAAACATCCCTGTTTCGGTTTCTGTGTAAGCATACATTTTTCTTTCTTTTAAATAGATGCCCAGGAGAGAAACTGCATGGTTGCATGGTAGTTACATGTTTAGTGGGTTTGTTAGTGTTGAACTGTTGCTAAACAGGTATATGATTTAACATCTTTCCCATGTATGGGAGATCTTGCTTCCTATATCATATCATGCCAGCATTTATTGTAATCATTGTTTTCTTTAGTGATTCTGAAATGTCTGTAGCTCTGTCTTACTGTGCTATGAATTTGCTTTTCTCTTGGAGCTAGTAAGAACATGTTTTCATGTATGTATTTTCAATTATATGTTCTACTCAACAGATTTGACTAGCTGTTGTTTTATTGAGATTGTCTTCTCAAAACAGATTTATTTTATGGACTTACTTTAATTTTTATTATGTGTATACCTGTTGGTAGATATGTGTACCTGCATGAAGGCACCCAAGGAAGCCAGGAGGTATCAGATTCTTTAAGCTGCAGTTACAGTTGGTTGTGAGCTGCTTGATATGGGTGCTGAAAACTGAACTGTGGTCCTCAGAAAGATGAGGAAGTACTCTTTCTGAACCATTAAGCCATTTGTCCAATCTTCTTTTGTTGCTGGGGTGAGGTGGTTGTTTGGGGTGTGTGTGTGTGTGTGTGTGTGTGTGTGTGTGTGTGTGTGTGTGTGTGTGTGTGTGTGTGTGCCTAAAGAAGCCAGAAAAGAGTATTAGATGAGCCTGGAGCCTAAGCAACAGACAGGCTTGTATGATGGTTACTGAATTCAGGTCTTCTGAAAGAGAAATATGTGCTCCTAGCTCCTGTGCCAACTCTTCAGTCCCCTATACATTTCCTTCATATGCTCTTAGCATGTTCCTCACAGAGGAAACAAAGTTAACTAGAAAGAAATTCATCTATATTTACTTTTTCTTTTGGGAATATCTATTTGCTATAAAATTTCAAAACATTTTCTCCTTATTTTTTAAAAACTATTATCATGTGTTCTAAATTTTCGGAAGCACCTATATTTTTTACATTGTTAATTCACACTCATTTGTTCTTTGAATAAAATGAGAAAAGAGAATTGAGTCTTTGTCCTCATGAGTACCCATCTACCCTTTATTACTACCACATTCATTGAATGACACTGGCCTTTTGATATTTCTGAACAAGGTGATGAGCATATGGATGTAAATCCGAGTTATGGGTTCTAGTCTGTTAAAATATGTCCCTGTCCCTCTGCCAAGTCCTTAGTATAAGGACACAGTGGATCCCTAAGGTTTAAATTGGGTAGACTGAGATGTCTCACATTCCTCTACTTAAAAAAAAAAAACAAAAAAAAAAAACCAAAAAACTATTCTAGTTTATTTGTCTGTCAACACAACTTTACTACAAAGTTGACTATGTCTAAAATATGTAAATCTATTTCCTCTGGGAATTCATGTGAATTTCAGTCAATCTATATATTAACTTGAGGAAAACTGTTATTTTATTTGGCTGAGTCTCCCAACCTATGACCTGATACACATTACCATTTGTTTAGACATGTAATGTCTTTCATACTGTTCATTATAATTTCAAAAAGTAACTTTTATGTTGGTCGTACTACATTTATTTCTAATTATTGCACTTTGAGTAATTGCGAGGAGCACCACGTCTTGATCTCCAGGACCTGTGTGTTCATTGCTAGAGTATTAAAATGAAAGTGTTTTCTGCATGTTTAGTTTGATTCCTGTGACCTTGATATACAAGTTCTGGTATTTTATTATAGATTCCATGAATTTTTCTTCATATATTATGTCATTTGCTAACAGGGTCAATATTATGATTTTTTTTTTTCTGACCTGCAAGCTCTTAACATCCAACATGATGCTGAATAGGGTTGGGTAGAAGAGTTTCATATGCCTTGTCTCTAGTCTTTGAATCAAAGAACTACATCACTTCTAAGTATCATGTCAGCTTCCGATTTGAGGATGTGGTGTTCCTCAATTTGGAGCAATTCCCTCACTGTTTACTTTTGAGGGAGTGTGACTTCTGGATGGGTGTAGATGTCTGCCAGATGCTTTTCTGCATTGATTTCAGGTGGCACATGATTACAACTCTTTAGCCTGTTACTACAATAGAGTATATTCTCTGGTCTTCAGCTACAGGTTCAGTTCTGATCTCCACAATAAGCCTGCTTGTCATAGTGTGCAATAATTTTACAACTTACCAAATTCTCTTTGATAATATAAGGATTATTATAAATATATTTTCTGGGATATTTACCTTTAGTTTTCTTTTATCTCTTTTTTCTTTTATGAATTTATGTCCAATCATGTCCTCCCCCCCCTTTTCTTCCCTCTCTCTTGTCCCTCCCTCCCTCCCTCCCCCTCCCTCCATCCCTCCCTCCCCCTCCCTCCATCCCTCCCTCCATTCTTTCCTTCATTTCTTCTTCTACCTTTTTCTAGTCGGAACATCAGAGTAATGAACTTCGGAAAGTGAACTGGGAAGTTCTCCCCCTTACTCTGTTTTGCAGGAGAGATCCTATAACTTTATTCTAATTGTTCCTCCAACACTCAGTAGAGCTTTCCAGTGAAACCAGCGCCACCTGATTAATTTTAGTGTGAATTACATAATTGAAATTATTTAACACTAAGTTTGTTCACGTGGCACACTGCAGAGTGGGTGAAAGGCTACACTCTGAGTGCTTTGACGATTTGGTCCTTTTCATCTTAGTTATCAGAGTGCACATCTGATTGTGATATTTGAAGTCCTCTGATTGGCTTGTTCCTGTAAACAGGTCCTGTTGGTAATTTGTCAGTCTGACTGAAGGTTTATCATTTTTATCAGTCTTTGAAAAATATTCTCTTTGTGTTTCTCTGATTTTCAAATTTATGGCTCTCTCTCTCTCTTGTCTGTTTCATGTTTTCCTTTCTTCCATTGAAAATGTCTTTGTTTGGTACTTCTCCCAGCTCTGGACATTGATGCTAAGATTCCCAAGTGGAGGCTTCCCCTGTTTTTCAGCACGTAGATCTAAGAGTCATTTAGTTCTCAGCCCTGCTATAACTGGCCGCAGATTTGATGTACTAAGGTTTCATTTTAATTAATAGTAATGTTTTTGCTGGCTTGTTTCAAGACTTATTCAGCCCAGGGATTATTTAAACAACTGTTGAGTTGTCAAGGGATAGTCTTACCTCTCTGTTTTCCTTCAGTTTGACTGCTCTGACTTCTGAGAAAATAATATGGGCTGTAGGTTATCTTTCATTTTTGAGGCTTCATTGATGGTCCAGGGTAAATGTTATCTTGATGTCACAGGTCACTCCTGAAGAATTGTAATCATTTGTTATTGGTTAGATTCTGTTGTTTGACAGTCGTCTACTGTGTCCTTGATGATTTTCATATCAATCGTTTTATACATTTATACATATTCTGCCTCTGAATCTTCCATTAATAATTGTGGCATTGTTGAATTTCTCTTTCTTTTCTGTCTTTATTGGGCTTTCTTTTTTTCTTTTCTTTTTCCATGTATTTTGCTCTGTCTTTTGAACACACACTTAGAATTGCCATATATTTGGAAAAATTAATCTTTGTGTGATCATATAATATCCTTTTCTGATTCCAGTAATTCTTGTTGCATATTAAGGCCATTTTATGTAATATTAGTATAATTCTTGTTAGATTTTAATATTTTCATAATATATTATTTATCTTTTGGGTTTTTCCCTACTTTCAATATACCCAGACTATTACAGTTATAAAGACATATTGGCGGCATAGATTTGGACCATTGTTAAAATTTTCTCCTCTATTCTCTATCTTTTAATTGATATATTAATACAATTTTTATTTAATATAATTATAATTTTGTTAGGGTTTAAGTTAGGTATTCTTATATTCTGTTTATTACCCCATTATATATGTTTCTAGTTCATTTCTTTTGTGTGTGTGAGTCACTATAAATTTTGATAATTTCACTTTGACTTACCAGTAATGATTTTGAGTTCATTTATGGATAGATTGTGTAGCCATGTGTATGTGTGTGTGTGTGTGTGTGTGTGTGTGTGTGTGTGTGTGTGTGTGTGTGTGTGTCTATCTGTCTGTCTTCTCACAGTCTCCTTCATCCTTCCATATTTTATTATACAGTTAGAAAGTTTAGCTGTTTTTATATTCCTGTACTTACATTTTAGAATAATTTCTTAAATATGACTTCAACATAGATTTAGAATCATATCAGCAATATATTTTCTCCACAATTGAAAATAATTTTTTAATCTCAAAAAAGCGTATTTCATTTGTCCATAGTTTTGCTTCTTCTGTTTCCTTACCCTTCCTGATATTTCAGATTCTTCCTTTGAGTTTACAGAATAGCTTAGCCAACTGTTTCAAATCTACCTGGTAGTGATGAACTACCATACTCTATTCCCTTCATGGCATTATCTTAACCTTTCCTTCTTATGAATAAGCATTTTCATGAGATACAGTGAGATGCTGAGATGAACTTCTCCTTTATGCCCTGCAATATGCATTTCCCACGGTGCCAGTGAACAGTCTACCTTCACTCAAGTTGTTCCCTTGTAGCTGGAACATTTTTTTCCTTTTCCTCAGGCTTTCTGGAGCTTTTGCTCATCTTTCATTTATCAGAAATTTCATTATAATATGTTTGATGCATCTGCACATCGATGCCTTTGCATGGATCTGGTTTGGATTCATTCAGCTCTGAGAACACTGACCTTGATTTCTATATTTGATCTTCGGTGCTTGAGCTGGCATAGTAGGCACAGCCCTTAGCATTCTTATCTGAGCAGAACTCGGTCAACCAGGTGCCCTAATAGGAGATGACCAAATTTATAATGTAGTGGTGACTGCCCACGCATTCGTCATAATTTTCTTTATAGTTATAAGTGTGTTTTCTTTAACCTTTCACTTCCTCTCTCTTTAGGACTCTGATGATAAGAGAATTAGCTATTTGTTGTTTTGAGGATTCTTTACTTGCTTTATATTAGTTTTTTTCTTTTTTGTTTATATATATATATAATACATTTTTATGTTTTATATATATAAATAGTTGAAAACTTTTCTGTAGAAATTAATATATATTAATTCTTTCTTCTGTTCTCCCATTTTATGGTAGAGACCATATTTGTTACTGGTGTGTGTCTGTGTTTATTGCTGAGAATTTCCTTTCCTCTGGTATAATTTTAACTTTTTCCCACTGAAGTGTGTTCCTAGTTTCTTGTTGAAGCAATTTAATAATCAGTTTAAATGTACATCACACAGTCTTGACGTCATTGTCATCTTGGCATTGATCCCTGCGGAGTGTCATTTGGGTTGGTTTTATTAAGGGATTTCTCTGTGAACTACCCTGGCTGTCCTTGAACTCATACATTCATTTCTTAAAGAAATGAATTTTGTTTCTGTACTAACGGAGACATTTTTCTCTCATGTTGTGGTGTCAGATTGCTTATTCAAACCTTATATTTTGATGGTTTCTTTTGACACTATTCTGGCGAGAGAAGAGAGACTTTCCCTTATTTAAGCTAAGTTACCTTCTAAACAGACAGGAGTTCTTATGGGGTATTTGTTGTGGCTGTAGTATAGGTTTGGAGATTATAGACCTGCAGTGATGTCTCTGGGTATTGGTGATATAATGATCATGGTCCAGCCTCATGCATGGTATCTAGTTATGCTACCCAGGGCAGAAGGGTCCATTGTCTCTGTCAGATAGTGGGTCACTAGCTTCCCACTAGACCTCTCCCTATAATGGAGTCAGAGGGGGAAGTTTCCTGTACTGTAGAGGTGAAGACAAGATTCCTTTTGAGAAATGAGCTTCATTGTATCCTACAAAGGATGAAAGTTTTGGAACTCTTTGGCCACTTTTGGAACCATTTTGCTTCGAGTGAAGTGCCTCACTGGCATGATATCATGATGTCCAGATGTAGGTAAACATGAGAGTATCAGTCTTCTTATACCACTGGGTTATAGCAGTGGAATAGTTAAAATCTAAAGGCTTTATTTTTTTAATTGGATGACTTTTCATAATCTTTGGAACAGAGGGATCAATTTTGTCCATTTTTCTTCTTCTTCTTCTTCTTCTTCTTCTTCTTCTTCTTCTTCTTCTTCTTCTTCTTCTTCTTCTTCTTCTTCTTCTTCTTCTTCCTCCTCTTCCTCCTCCTCCTCCTCTATCTTTTCTATCAGTTTTTATCTGTGCCTGTGCCTGATAATGTTTGTAATGTCATCCTTCTTACCAACAAGTCTGATATGTATGGCGAAGGGAATTATATTGTTTCATTGGTATGGTAGTTGGTACTTGTGTGTATTTTCTTTGTACCACTTAGGCTCTTCTTACATTGTTTTATGTACTAAGTTTATTGTTTTCATCCTTACTGTATAAGGAGAAAAGAGAAACATGAATCTATATCCCATCTGTCTAGAAGCATTTTTCTGACCTCCTGACTCTTAAAAAGAAGCTAGAGATCCAGATTTTAATATAAATTCTCTTATTTTGCTTTTTTTATACTGAGAATTTTTAAATTTGTAGCTAAATATAAAAATGTTTATTTACTGACTGTGTAACATCCTACCTAGTTCCTTAAGACATTAGGTTTCCCTAAAATGTGACTAATTTTGCCTCATGGCCTATAAATTTCTAACACTTATTCGGAGGTGTTTCTGCTGACAAACTCTGCTTAATAATCCTGGGTTGAGAAAGAGGAGTGGACCAGAGAAAGAACACCTGCTTGGCTAAGGCAAGTGCGGTGATGTCCAAAGCCAAGGACTCTATAGATTTCTAATAGGTAATAAAAATTTAGGATCCTACCGTGACATGGTTTTATAAAATAAAATGCAATAATAAAATAAAAGCATGTAAAAATGCACATCACATAGCAAGAGAAAGGTGGAACCTTTTGACACAAGCACTATGCAAAGTGGAACAGATAAAGATGGGAATTTTAAGCACTGCTATGTTCATGATATTAAAGGGAATAAACCTAGCCATGCTGCAAAATGGGCAAATTAGGAAACTGAATGATGACCTTCAGCCTTCAAAACTACCTGTGATTCTGTCATATGGTTGACACTATCTTATTTACCTTCAACAGGGTCTAAAAGTATTCTTTAATTGGTGTCCAATTTCAGCTCTGGCCTATATGAGAACAGTAGCTTCTGGGCTTTGTCTACCATCTTCCTATGCTGTTTTATCTAGACTCTGACAACATAACCAAATTGAGTTTTTCAACAGTCAGAAGACTGAAATAGGCACTTTCATTAAGCTGTATTTGACAATCTAGGTACCTCACTAGGAAATTAACCATAATTATTTTAAAAGATAATTTATTTTTTTTCTGAATGCCTTGTAAAGTAGGTTGCTGTATTGGTTTCTTGCCTGGCCTAGGCCCATAGTCTGAACCCACCTGCAGCCCACTGATGGTTGCCCCCCCCAAAAAAAAAAACAAAAGACTCAGATGCTTATATTAATTACATGCTGCTTGGTCTATGGCTCAGGCATATCGCTAGCTAGCTCTTGCTACTTAATTCAACCCATTTCCATTAATCTGTCTTGCCACGTGGTCCATGGCTTACCTATTTCTTTATATCTTGCTTCTTGGGTGGCTGGATTGCATCTCTCTTGACTCCACCCTCCTTCCCCTTTATCTATCATAGATATGCTCAGATTTCCTGCCTGCTTCTAAGATGCCCTGCAATAGGCCAAAACAGTTCTTTTATTGACCAATGATATTCACAGCAGACAGAAAGGCATCCTACATCAGTAGGTGTTGTTATTCTTCACTTTGACTAATGAAGAAACCAAGTTACAAGGGCCAGGCAAGTATTAAACAAGGCTCTGGCTAGTGAATGATCATGGATAAATTAGCATCTGTTAAACTTCAGTGACCACACACTCAACTATGCATGAATTCCAAAATTATGCTGAAATTAAGGACAAGGGCTTTTTTTGCCTCTTGTAATTGCATCAATATAAACATAATTGAATTGACTATAGCAAAACAATTTCCATGCCAAAATCAGTGTCCTTTAAAAAGGTCCTAAGGCCTTGTCTAGTGACTCCCAAAGGTGTTTCTTAACTTGCTGACTGAGGAACCCTAGACTCTAGGAAATGGTATAGTTTTTTATCTAAGCTATGTAGGACAAATGAATAATGGTTCCTAGAGTTTGTAAAAGGCATGCATTCTTTTTCATTGCCAATTATTAAACAGAATTTTCTACACTTGAGGCAATATTTGATAAACTATATGAAGGGTTTGTTTAGAAGGATCCTGGAGATAAAAGTTCTCTGTGTGAAAAGAGAAAGAGAGAATGGCTTTATTTCTGGTGCCTCTGGTTCCATGCTGTCTACATCAGCCATACAGCTTAGCTCTTTTGTACATAGAGATGTCCTACTTCAGTGTCTAAATAACCAGTGAAGAGCAGAGGGCTTGAGAACTACAGATCTGTTCCCTAAGTATTTCCTGACATATTAAAGAGGCAGCAAGCAACAGTAGCCTGGAGAAAAATCATTACCCTGGCTCTGGGCTTTATTTTCCAGTTTAATTAAAATTTGTGTTTGCCTGTTATGTCCAGGCCCTGGCCCTGTGGTCCATGCCATTTTGCATGGCAAATGAAATCAGTAAGAACCTATCATTTGGAATTTGGAGTGCCTAAGCATTTTGCTAGGCAGGAGGTTAGTGTTTTCTCAGTGATACTTGGCATATAATGCCAGGCCAAGGGCCAGTTTATATGTTAGAGAAGTTCCTTTCCATCCACTTTCCTTTCACATGCACAGTTCTCCTGCATATTCCTTTCTTCTGTGGCTCTCCTGACACTGGGAAGGAGAATATACATTTAGGTTCATAACAGGTGTTTGTATGGTATACACATCCCCCAGTAAGTTCCTTTGTTGATGGGTTCCTGGGAAGGAGTGGATAGCAGTCTTCAGATTCAGGTCTCCAATGGTGACAACACTGATTGAAAATGACTGAAAACACATAAAGAAATCGGGATGGACTCAGGGGCTGGCTCACGAGGGAAAACTCTAGCATTACAAGCACGAGGACCTAAGTTTGCCTCCCAAGAAGCTGCATAAACTTGGACCCTTTAGCACTCATCCATAGTCCCAGGACTCAGAGAGATAGGAGGTGGAGCCAGGAGAGTAACCAGATGTTTATGGGCCACCTAGCCTGGCAGTACATAAAAGAGAAAACAGCAGAAGACCAATACCCAAGGCTATCCCTGATCTCCAAAGCCTGCTGAGGCACATCTGTGATTTCACACACACTAATGTATACACAAACACACGCATACACACACACACACACACACACACACACACACACAGAAAGAGAATGACACAGAGAGAGATCAACAGAAGATATAATTTGCATGTCATCAGCACCTTATTATTTTCTAGGCCAGTTGTAGCGATTTAATGTTGGCTGGATAACCTGTTGTCACAGTCATTCATTGATGTCTTCAAACATGTGCCTATACTTCACTTTCTCTTTTGTTCCCTTTTTCTTTCTCTATTTCCCTTTTACCTATTTATTTCCTCAGTAATCCTTATAAACCAAAACAAACAAACAAAAATCCAGTAATGAAATAAAGCAAAGTCAATTTGGTTTTGATCCACTTTATAACTAGATGATCTACCCCAGTGACAGGGTTATCATGTCATCTGTGCACATACAATCATGAGATGAGGCTTTTTGTTATTTCTTTCCCTCATATCTACTACATTAGACAGTAAAAAAAAAATAAAATGATATTTTAGAGTTCCATGTAGACTGATGTCTGAGTCAACTTTTTCCTAAAGGAAGTTGTGCATGACAGGCTAGTTTCCCATTTATGTTTTTACATGAGTCAGAACCGAAGGCCCCACTACTAACAACTCAGTCTTTTATTTATTTATTTACTTATCTTGTTACTTTTATTTTTCTAGGTGGGTAAAGTTGACAGGTGCCAAAACCCAAGCCTGTCCTTTCTGAAAGTCGTGGCATTCTGCTTCATCTGGAAAAATGGATGTAAAGGACCGGCGACATCGCTCTTTAACCAGGGGACGTTGTGGCAAGGAATGTCGCTACACTAGCTCCTCTCTGGACAGTGAAGACTGCCGTGTGCCCACGCAGAAGTCTTACAGCTCCAGTGAAACCCTGAAGGCTTATGACCATGACAGCAGAATGCACTATGGAAACCGAGTCACAGACCTGGTGCATCGGGAAACGGATGAGTTTTCCAGACAAGGTAGGTACCTCTGCCCCACCCATTAGGCTCCAGCCCCAGTCTGGCCCTGCTCCGTTGACTGGTGGTGGCTGAAGCTCATCAAAACTGATAGTCAGACAAGTTAGCAAGCACTACTGACGTTTAGTTAAAAACAAACTTTTTCCCTCTCTGATTTCTGTGGGCGAAATCTTTTTGTTTTCCTGGACACTAGATTCCTCAATAATATGGTAGTTGCTTTCAGAGAACTGCCATGGTAGATTTCCTAAGATGTAACTTGGAGCATGTCCTTGGCTTCATAAAAGGTATTGCTGAGAAAATAGAAAATCTCTGACTGGTTGATCTGCTGATTTCACTCTTCTTTGAAGCTTACTCTAAACCTCTAGGAATTCATTTTGACTGTTCCACATATTGGCTTTCCCAGTCACACTCACTTTGAATAAATGATGTGTATGTATTAAAAGACATTTCAGAACTTCCTGTGCAAAATAATAGTAAATCATACCCCCCCACACACAATGTGATGCTAAATCTAAATTGTCTTTATTTTCATGTTTCCAATTATAAGTGGGAACATAACCATTTTAATCCATTTCCACCAATCTATTTCTTCCCGCTCCCTTACCAAACCTTACCTTTGTTGTCACACCTTGGTTTGCTTAAGAAGACTTCTCTCTTGGACACAAACCATTGGCATTCTCTTCCTGTGCAGTACCCATGCAGAATTCCTCTGTCACTTGTCTAGGCATGTGGAGAGAGGCAGAGCAGTGTGGAGGTTAGCGTATAAGTCTCACATGTTCCGTGCCATGCTTTTCCAGTACCAGCCTAGCATGCTCTGCTCACATTAATGGCTCAACAAAACTAAAAGTGAATGTACAAGCTGCAGTGACTGCACTGGGTAGGGTCACACAGCTAGCACCCGTGGGCTTGGCCCTGTCTAACTGGGTTATTACATCATTTGTTTTATAATAGTGATTCCTTATTTCTTTTTCTGTGTACTCAGTAGCAAATGCTGAAATGAGTTTAATTTATAGAGATAACCACACATGGAATTTATCCTTGGTTTCTTAGCTTCTTTGCATTCTTACATTTTCTTTTTTTTTATTTTATAGAAAATGTACATATAGGTAATCAAGTCGTATAGTGCCCAAGATTGATACATGTACAGGTCAGATGTTATTCTGAGAATAAGTTCAGATACTCCCATTTTATCCAAGCTCCTTTTAAATTTAACAAAATATTTTTCTAAGAAATCAATAAACAGCTGAAATTGCTTTTCTTGTCATTGTAGACCTTTGTAGGAAACAATTTTTATTTTATTTTTAGTCTTATTTTCTCCTGCCTTATCTTCATGAAAATGATACGTACTGATCCTCTAGGAGAACACAGGGCTGTCTGATGACTGCTCGGGATTAAATGCCTTTGATCTCAGAGTAACCCCAACATGTGGTTTATTTTATTAAGCTCTCACCTGACCCCACATAGCTGACTGTAGGAAGTGGAAGGAACATACGTAGGAATCCTCGTTTAATTAATGAGCAGAGAGCAGAGAGATTAGAATGCCTGCCATACTGTCCAAGGGCATCACTAAAATAAAGTCACATCTTTGAAAGTGCAACACACATGCAGTGTGGTCGAAAGCTTTGTTTTCTGCCATGGTTTTGTGTCATTTTTCTGCGACTGCAAACAGTCTTGTGTAATTCTAGGGTGAAATATTGCACTCTTATTCCTTAGCCCCCTTGGGAAGACATGCCTTGGCTTCTGGATCATGCACTAAGCTGCGGCTTCCAGATTCTTGTCGAACTGAGGATTTGCTTGTCACCATTTCCCTTATTAATATTTGCATCACACAAAATCAAGTGCTGGGATTTTATTTTCAAGTACACTCTTTTTATTCTTTCTGTTTCATCTCCACTCCCTCCACTGATAGTAATAACGGAAGTAGCTTGGCCGTATCAAACTCATGGCTTTGCAATTAACAGTTCACACATGCCGTGTGTTGTTATTGAGTCCATATTTGTTTGCGTAATGTGTGTGCATGAATTAAAAACTGTGCAGTCCAAAAGTAGAAATGGAGGCATTGGGAAGTATTTGCATATGTAAGTGCAATTCCTTCTGAAGGCGTCTATGAATTTATGCATGAAAATGTAGTCAGAGGCTGAGTGGATCTACTTTGATAGGTTCTAAAATTGAACTCCGCAGGAAGTAAATAAGTGCATATTTAAAGAGGGGAGTGACTGGAGATACAATCTGGCTAGTGGCACATGCAGCTTGAGACTGAACCACTACAGAGAGGGTTAAAATAAATTTTGTACTCAGTAATAACAATATTTTTTTAAATGTCATGCATTTTACAGTTTATTTTCTTATTCATGAAATCAAAGTGAAGGATTATCTTGGTACTTATTAGCCTGGAAGTGCATTAGGTAAAATCAGTGGAATCAGTTCCTTCAGTCTCTTTATTTAAAACCCAAGACACTGATCTTAAAACAAACATGCTTCTCACATACAAGCAAGTTTGGCAAACGCACGTGGATGGTTCTCCAGATACTCCCATAGAAAAGAATTGCCATCCAATAAAAGTGATGTGTGGTCCAGGGTCCTACCACATTCAGCTCAGCAAGCTGGCCTGATGAAGGAGATATGGGCTAGGCTTCCCCAGGAGAGGAGTTGGAAGTTCTTGCCAAATGCCTTGTAGTTTGCTTTCATCACAGACGCCTTCTCTGCCTTCCTTTAGTGTTACCTCCCCTCTAAATTAGAGACTTGCAAATTACCTGTCCAGCTTCCACCATGGTGAGTTCTCCTGGTGTGAAGAGAGAGCATTGCTAACCACTCTTCTTGTGGCCACTGGAGCAATTAGTAATTTGCAAATGACTAATCCCTCACTAGATCTGGAGTTAATGCTCATGACAAAAGTAGGCAGCACTGACACCTGGTTGTGCCCAACCTCATTGCCTATCAGGAAACAGGTTCTACTTTCAATAATGGAGGTTGGCCAAGTTCCCAAGCACTTTACATGAACCTGTTCTTTTGAGTTGTGAAGTTAGGGTGCAGAGCTGTATATGCAGCTGTTATGCATGGCTTAGGAGCCTTACCTTAGACCTGAATTTATTCCGCTTCTGCCTATCTAGGTGACTACTCTCTGAATTCTGTGCTCCACAAGAATGAGTACATTGTTTTAATTAATGTTCAACGTCATCAAGGAAAAAATAATTCTACCAGTCTTTGAGTGCATTGTGTTAATGCCAGTCCAAGCAGTTGGCTTTTACAAACACAGTGCTCACAGTGTTGTAAGGTGGCTGCTATTGTTAGTCCCCCCCCCCCATTTTTAATAGACTAGTTATGAAAGGATTAACTGAATTATCCAAGGTCAGGCATATAAGAAGTGTGGATGGTTTTCACATACAGTGAGTCACATTCAAGAACTATATTTGACTTAACAAACAACCAAAACAAAATGATTAAGCCTCTAAAATCGGGTAGGAAGGAGGGCTAACCTTCCATTTCTAAGCCTTTATGTATGAGTACTTGGAAATTTTTCTTAAGTATATAGGAAGTCATTACTCCCTCAAGTCCCAGGCCCCATAGTTTAGTAACCCTGTTACGCAATTCTATTCTATAAGCACCACTCTTTTAGACTTCCTGGCTTTGATCCCACCTGTAACTCCTTGACACTAAATGAGCCCTAGGAAACCTTCTAGGAGAGAATCTAATACTGTGCTTGCAGTCATCACCTATTGCACAACCCCTCAACCAGAAATTGTAACCAAGAACACTGTTGCTTTAGAATATGAATGATATTGGTTACCTAAGCAGAACTGGCTGCATTTTGTGTCAAGCTGCACCCAGTGGACCAGAAGATTCACCCTGGCATCTATTACTCAAAAAGCATTCCCTTCTAGTTAGTAGTTCAAGTCTCTTGGGAGGGGAGGGGGGAAACACAAGGTTAAAATTTATGTATTTCAAGTTGTTTGGGTCAACGATAAATAATTAGAGGAAATTGAATTTTTGAAAGTTGGCTTTTATTAACGCAATTGGTTCTAAAAAAGGCAATATGCATCACTAACACTTGAATGTACTTTAGAAATGTGTAAACACACACATGCACATGTTAAGCTAAGTTTATCAGTATTTAAAAACTATATTCTCACTTCTGATATCTTTAAAATAATTTGTGCAATAAATTTAGCTCTGTGTAATTTGGCATAACATAAATGTAGCCTATGTTAATGAACCAGAAATTCATGATCCACTAGCAAGCTAGAGACACTTATCTGTATTGATTTAACTGACATTACATAGTGAACGTACTTTAGATACCTAGGATACACTGAAAACCTATACGTATTTCTGTACACAAATCTCTCCAAATACTTTTTGTGAATATTCTAATATAGTTGCTGTGAAGTAGAAAACCACAGCCCTATAATTTTGCTATATGGAACAACCTTTAGGTTTTAATGAGGTTGGAGGGTTTGTTACTATTTACAAGACTAAAATGTACCTTGAAAAGATTGCCTTAAACATATTTTGACTCCCCCAGGTAATACCTCTTTTATAACACAGCAGAGAATAGCATAGCTTTTCCCTTTCTCTGGTTCTCTTGGTGTTTTACAGGCCTGAAGGACTCCATGAGGAAGTCTCTATGACCTTTCAGTATTGCATGATTTACAACATCCTGGTTGACTAATTCCGATTTTTATTCCTTCATGTAAGAGGCTTATGGTGGAAGAGTAAAGAATGTAGAACCTATGTATATAATTTATGATAGCCCATTGTTGTGTGCAGTGCCGGGGTGACCTGTATCAGACCGAAAAGAGACTGTATCACTTCCCTTTATTTTGGAAGGTTTCCACCAATTATTAGTGTTGGAATCACTTCCTGCAGGTTTTCACTTGTCATGATATGGAGGCTGTCTTTCACTTAGTAAGTGGTAGATAAATTCTACTGGAGATATTATAATGACTGTCATATGAATCCTACTGTGACTACTATAGGGTAGCAATCATCCATTCTCTGACATTCCTAATATTTTAAACAGCAGAAATGTTTCCTTTCTTTGCACACAACTGCCATATATTCAAGCCTAGAATTCCTTTTCCAGTTTTTTTTTTCAGTTTTATAGAGGATACAATTTTATAGAGGTGTGAATTTTATGACCTGTAAACAAATATGTATTTCAGGAATGTCTTTAATTAAGAAAAACTTGGTCTGTATAATCCATAATGAATATTAATGCATTCTCACCACTTATAACTAATTTGGGCACCTTATCTCTTAGAGTCAATCCATTCTGTACTTTCAGTGTAGTATGTGTTACTCTTCTAGGACTAGGTAAGTATTTTCTAGTAACTCTCGTCTCTAAGGCACTGGTTCAGATGTTCTCCACTGAATAGTTGACTATTGGCAGTTTCACTTTCAACTTTAGATGTACATGTTTATTTACTTGTTTTCCATTTCTCCCTCATTGTACATGGAGCTCTCATTCTTCAGGATTTCATCCTAGCGATTTGGTCTCCCTTCTTCTTGGGACGGTCTTCAGACACTCTCCTGGATAGCACTTCAAAGGACAGTGTTTCTATTTCTTAAAACACCTTTAGTTACAAGTGATGGTGTCCCAACTCTCATTGGCATATGAGGAAAGATAATGTCTTGGCTGACATTTCTAGAAGGCCTAGTAATACCTCTCATACTGTACTTACCTTTCTTTATTATTCTCTATTTGGCTTCTCCTTCAGAGCTGTCTACTTGAAGATGTCTATAAACGCCCCTCCACCCCACCAGTCCAGGTCTTCTTACTTGGAAACACCATGGAAAGTGGGTCTTTCCCTTGTAAAAACAACGCTTTCCAACCTTCAGCAGAACATTGCCAAGAAACCTTCAGCTAGACTTGGTGCTGGACATGTTCGAATAAATTTTCTATTTTTCTGTGATGTCAGTGGGCTGTTTCTGAAACTTGGGCCTTCTCTGTGCTTTTAGAGTATGTTTCTGCCAACACTGATAGACTGGGATTACACATAGAAAAGACAGGTTCTACTATCAGTAGTTAGAAAGAACCATTCACTGACCTGATAACAAGTATTCCAATGCCAGCGATACTCAGCAATAAGAGCTCCCTATGGTATCTTTCCAAATACTTCTTGTACTTTATAAATGACCCTGATGTTGGAGGCCACTGGCCCCAGCCCCTCTAGGTGGCGCTATTACCTGGTGCTGGCCAACCCGCCTGAGTCGTTAGAGAGCGCATGCGCTTGGTAATCTCGCGAGACTGGTCTGGTTTCTCCGCCTTTCCCGTGGCGTCATGGGATTCTGAACTACGACCAATAGGGAGATGTTTCGTCTAAAGCAAGAGCCGTTTGGTCGTCTTAAAACCGGGTGCTTCCTGCCTCGTGGTCTCTTCCTTCTCTTCCTCTCTCTCTCTCTCTCCGCCCCGCCGTGCGCACGGACGCCGGCCCGGCTTCTGGGACGCGGGCTCAAGGCCACGTGGCAGATGGCCCGGCCCAGACCACGCCGGGGCCTAGCTCTCTCTCTCTAGCCTTATTTCTCCTCACTGGGGCCTGTCGCTGCGGGTTCCCGCGCCGCGGCGGCCTCTTTGCCCCCTCCTCTCTCTGCCCTCCTCTCCATTTTCCGTAAGCTAAATGCTCTCCCCTAAGATACATTAAAGTTATACTGCAGAAGGATCCTAAGTGTGTGCTGTGTCTTTCCTCGCGGGCGAGAGATAGGCGCAGAACACCTGTGAATAATTTCATATTTCTATTTAACTCACAAACTTATTTGCTTTCCTTTCAAAATCTGTTTGCATTGTTTTAATTGCCCAGCTATTGGAAATGGTACCACAACCCTTTATCATAAGTAGTCTTCCAAAATGTCTTTCTTCTTGACTTTTTAATGTTGTTGCTCACCATATCATGCCCATTAATTTATCATAATTCATATTAGAGTTTTGTCTTCCAGTGGAAACCTACTAGTGTTTCAGCAACATACGACTGTTTCATAATTTTAGATGTTCCCTTTCCAAAGTCCTTCCCCAATGTGTTCTGTATACTACACATATCTGTAGGTTATCATTGCTGCGTTTTGGGGATATTTCTTCAATTTAGCCACGAGATAATAATAATAGTAATAATAATAATGAAAACTGTATTTTTGTGAAAAATAAATAAGAGATAAAAATATTATCTAACAAAGGTTGGCAGTTTTGAAGAGGCATTATATATACATATGCGATAAGCCTTATGCAAAGAAAAACTTTGGATAGTTGAAGAAGGCATCCTGAAAGACATACCCCCTCCCCCGCCCATAAAGTGTGATATCCTTGCATATACTTGAGCACCAAATAAGAGATGGGTTATCTGAGATGCAAGAGAGTGATTAGTAAAACAAATAACATAAGCATATGCAAAGGCCAGATGTAACAGAGTTTGGTTGTCTTAAGGACTGAAGGGGACCATGCGGGAGTGAAGAAGCTGGGGTGGTAGAGGAAAATAGATTTTAGAGACATTTTAGTATGTTCTTGTTGGCTTCAGTTTATAGAGAATGCCATCAGGACACAGGAATGTAATGGATGCATTGGAAGATAATGTGCAAACCATGCACATTAACCATGCAAACCCAGTGGCCTAAACTGGGAATCGCAGAAATGGATTGACTTGGTCTTTTAGGATGTTGCACATGTAGAGATGGATCTGTTGTCCTGGGGCTCAGATTAGTAATGGCTTCTTTTGCCTCCTTTCAGAATAATACTTCATTTATGAGATGTTTTCTTAAAAGCCTGAAAAGGTCAATGCCTGTAGATAACCCCAGAAGCAGAGTACATGGATGGCTTATTCTTTTTTTTTTTTTTTTTTTTTTTTTCCCTGAAATGGCAGACATGTACCTGAGTATAGGAACAGAGTGCTTTAAGTATTTGAAATATTTTTCTCAATCATGTTAGCAGCCTGCCATATCAAGAGTAAGCAAGCACATGACAGACTACCTCAGGTCCTTTTATAGCAAATAAACCTATGAGAAAGATAGTATTTTGTTTTCCATTGTATAAAACACAGACTAATGTGTATCCTCTTCCATCTGGTAAATAAGCCCTAACTTTGTGTGTGTGTGTGTGTGTGTGTGTGTGTGTGTGTGTGTGTGTGTGTGTGTGTGTGTAAGTGTGTAAGTGTGAGCACAGCGAATATACATTTTGTCTCTGCTGGCTGGCAACTTTCATGGGAAAACTAAAGATGCTTAGAGGATTAAAGCAGAACTTTCTGGAAGGCGATGACAAGGGACAGGCAGGGTAAGGATATAAAGAGAGCTGTAGATGATACTCCAGCTCCCAGTTCTTCCAATTCTCTCTGTGTTGGTGCTAATCCCCAGGGCTTAAAACAGAAGATGAACTTGCTTGTGGGTTAAGATGGCTTGTGAGACTGTAACCCCTTGAACTCAAGGTGTTCTTACACCATGTAAGTGATGATGTATAACAGGCAGTTATCTGTACAATTTTTTTGATATCCTGGAGAGAAGCCTGAGCTGTATAGAGTACAGAGATGTAGGAGTTGATAGTTAATAATCTCCTTGGACTTGGTGTGATCATCTTGGCAAAAAGTGCCAAAAGAATAAGGAGATCCCATGAGAACTCAGGCCATCAAAGGACATAAAAAGAAATGAACCTTGATGGGCCACTGGAATAGCCTCACTATACTTTACACACTGTGCCTGGCTGCACTTGATTTCTCATTCCAAATGTTAGTTTTATTTCCTCAATAATTAGAGTCAGCCTGATTTTTATCCCCGAAGCCAGAAGTTGCAAGTATTATAGGCACAGGCCATATTTGTCTCCAAAGTATGTTTTGTTTAGCCCACAGATTGAGGCTGAAAGTTAAAAGACTGAAGACATTGATCCCAAATAGATCACCTGCCTAAATAAGTGGTCAACGCCCTCTAGCTCTGCATCTAATCCCTGATGCTTCAGAGAGATAGTGATAGAATGGGGAGGGGGCTGGAAAAGAGAAAGAAATGATAGAGACAGACAAGGAGAAAGAGAGGGTTTTGAGATAAATACTCATATCATGATTTCCTCTATTCACTTCCTTGGAGAGTAACAAAATCTCTTTCTATTCCAAACCTATTTACACCAAAAGGCTTCAACTATGGACTTTCCCTTTGATGATACATTGTGCTTTCCATATTCTTCTAGCCTTTATGGGCTGCCTTTGTGTTATCTTAGAGTGATTTAGCTGGCATAGACATAGTTTACGAGAATAATCGGAGCTAAGTGAAATGAGCTGTCCTGCCTTTACTTATGGATATTATTGCAAGAAAATTTGTCTTTATTAATGGCCTCTCTCCCCTTCAAGTGAGAATTATTTAAAGCCCAGAAAAGAATAACATTGCTTGTTTGTCTGTCCAACTGTCTGTTCAGTCTGGCAATATACATTCTATAGGATGAGAGGCCAACATACATATTTTCTGCTCAGGACATGGTGCTTACAAATTGAACTATAGTCTCAGATCCTTGTATCTGGTGACAAAATAATGCCATTATTCTTCCAGACTGGTATCATTTCTTACAGTGGAGCTTCTGTGGAGAGCTCCTTTGCTTCACCTGTGGAATGACTTTAGAGTATGTATGTTCCACAATAGGACACCACTTTGTCACTAGAAACTTGAGAAAAATGTGCACAGTAGAGGATGGAACAGTGGCCAGGCTTTGCCTCATTATGCTTTGCAGGCTGGGCTCATGGCTAGTGCTGCCCCACCAACTCTTGAATTTCCACACTGATAATATTAGAGGAAACACTACGTTTTCAATGTCATATTTGAGGCTTGTAATTTAATTTTCAGCTGTGGAAATCCCAGAAGCATTTTTAGAGACATGGTAGTGGGGGGGGGGGGAGGCTGTTGTGCATCTCCAAGAATGATCCATGTTCTTGTTCACTTTGAGAGCACCTTCATTGGCATGCATGCCTCACAAGCTCCCTCCCTGCTGCCGTAGCCAGATTCAGAATCCACCAAGTGACTCGATATTCCACCAGCACAAGCTTCTTTCCTCCCCACTCAACCTCAAGTCAGGTCTCCTTCAGCATAAATCTCTGCTGGGACCCATCAGAGCAAATATCGAATGTGCACAAAGATATTAAAAATAACTGCAGCACAGACTTATCTAATAATGTTCAACAGCCTTTTATAATATTTGGAATATTTTGCTGAAGTTACTGTGAGCATTACGCTTAATGCATTTTTCCCAAGACAGAAACATCTTTTCAAGAATGAAAAAGAATCAACAGAGAGAGTCAGGTGGGCTGCATTGTGTTTTCAGCTCAAGCTCTTCGCTTTCTCTTTTCCTTTGGCCAGAGAGGGAGAATGTGAAGCTTCTCTTTGTTCCCTGATTTATGAATAGTCGGCACTGGGCAATTGCAGTCCCAGTGAGATGCATTTTATTTTAAAAATAGTTTGAAGCACTTTCTTTTAAATTCCCCTATGTCTATAGCCACCTTGACTTGCTTGCTTCTCGGCGTGTCCTTGTGTGGATAAGGTCTGCACCACGTGCTGGGAATTGAAGCACTGATTTTATTTGTATTCCTTTGAACCAAAATGTTGAATGTATTTGGAGAGTAATTCCAGAGGGTTAAATTTGTTTCTATGGATCTAGTTGTTTCAGGCAGAACGTTGCTAGACGCCTGGAAGTGGGGGGCAGATATTAATGTAATGTCTTAAAAAGAAAATTCCAAGCAACTGCAGCAGAAATATCCATAAGCCAAACTAATCTCTCTTCAAATGACTGTGGCTTCAGGTGACTCACCATCAGCTTTAAAAGGAATCCTATTCACCTAGCAGCCTTGGGTTCAAATTCTTCTTAGTTTACAGTGACTTTTCATTTAATTCTGTCCCCTGCTGACATTTGTCTGCACTGCGAAAGCTCTTCACAGAGCTGACCCAGTTAATACTTTCTGCTTTGGACAGCCAGAGATAGAACAGCAGGAAGGCCATCACACACTACCCAGTTGCCCCAGCTGAGGAGGCAATGAACCTGGCCACATTCCAGGCCATCTCTGTCTTTGGACTTGTTTTGGGGTGTCTACTACCTTGGAGAGATTAAAAGGTCTGGGGTCTGAAGCCCACCTGAAGACGAGTTAGTTCACAGCTTCCCACCTGTGAGGTGTGGATACTTCAAAATACTATGTTGATTTATTCATTTGTTATTAATTAATTATCTTAGTTGTGTGCCTGTGTGTGCATGCGTGTGTGTGTGTGTGTGTGTGTGTGTGTGTGTGTGTGTGTGTGTGTGTGTGTGTGTGTGTGTGTGTGTGTGTGTGTATGTGTGTGTGTCTCCAGAGGGATACTTCCAGTTTCTTCTTTGGGTACTGCTCAGTTTTTAACTATTTAAGCACAGCGTCTCTCACCATCCTGAGCACACTGCACTGCAGAGACCATGATGCATCACCCTGCTCTGCCTCCCAGCACTGGAACTGAAAACACATGGGGCTACTACTGACATTTTTTACATGTGCCATGCAGGGATCAAACTCAGGTCCTTGTGCATACAATGCAAGCACTTTATAAACTGAGCTCTGCCTCCAGCTTCCAAGGCCTATATTTTTTTTATAAATCAGATTTCAGTGCAACATCTATGCCTGAGCAGACACACTTCCTAATCTAGCTCCTTCTTCAGTGACTGATGGCATTTTCAGCATTATAGATCTCAATCTTACTGTAGCAACATCAGTTCTCATTTTTCATTTAAAAGTCTATCAGTATAGATTTGTTAGATCAACCCTAATTTTTATTGAGTTTCAAGTTATATATGCCATTAGTCCAACCAGAAGCCCACACTGTAGAGCTGGCAAACTATAGCCTGCCACATGCTAGCCCAGGAAGCAATACAAGTCACTCTCTTGCTATGATCCACTCCTCTGCTCTTGAGTCACAAGAAGCAGGTGGCCTGATTCTTATATCCACCCTGCTTCTCATCTTGCTTGCCGTTAAACATTATAAGTGGAGATTTAATTTGAGCACCTGGCTGGGGATGTAGTTCATAATCAATTAATTATGGTAATTGATCCAACAGCCTCAAAGTCAAAGCAGCAATGATGAATTTGGTACCTCCATGGAAAGAGGTACAGGATACTTGCATTCACATTAAAAAAGTGAAGATGCTGAGCAAGGGTAGCACATATTGTGTGTCTCTACCTTCTGTCTGGCATATGCATTAAAAGTAAGGGTAGTTACGACAGAGGAAAATTGTCCCCTAATCATAGGGGCTAGGCAGGTCAGATAGATAGATAGATGTGAAGTAGGCTAGGTTTACAAATACATAAAACATTGCTCTTATTCGAAGCACACATGTCTACATAGAACTCTTAGGAAAGGCACATTTTTAAATTGTGGAATTCGGGTTTATCTCTACTAGATCTTCCAACTTCCAAAGAAGAAAGCTAGAATTTGCTCACGGAATCTCTAGATTTTAAACGTTCCTAGAAGGGCCATCATCACAGAGCAAAATAAGCTTCTCGTGTCATCCTGAGTTCAACTCTTGCCCTGGTCTTTCCTGCTAAGGAGGGGCTGATGTCCTTATGTAGGCCAAACAATGGAGTCAATGGAATTTCAGGAGCTCATGAAGCCAACAGCTGGCAGCTTTCTTGATTTGAGTTAAGAAACTGAAAGGTGAACTTACAATGGGTATAATGAGTAGACTTCCCTTTGTTCTGCCCTCCAGGGCCCAAGACTTCATGGAAGGACCTAGTTCCATCCCCATGAGGTCCCTCAGGCCGTGAGTAGTACTGGGGCTCATTGATTTGGATTTTGGTTCCTTCCCTTTTGTCTTTCGGCCCCTCACTCTGCTCCTTCAAATCTTTCCCAAAGGAAGGGCTTGTCCCCAAACCTTTGCTTCAGTCTACACTAACAGTGTCAACCAGGTTAAGACATGTGACAGCTAGTTTGTTTTCAGAATCACCTTGTGGACCAAGAGAAGACTCTATAGGACAGTGACATTCCTGAGAATGCCAGTGTAGTGGCTGTGTTTCAGGACAAGGCAGGTTGGCTTAAAAAGCATGGAGTTTGACTTGTACCAACAATTTAATCCTTACTAAACATGACTAAACTTTATAAGGTCTCTCATTCATTTCAAATTGTTTTACAGAAAGAACCTTGTGCTTTTCTGTTTACATATGTGGCTTGGTTGGGTTTTAGGAGAATTTAAATAAGCTTTTCATTTTAGAATAGTTTCAGTCACATAAACGCTGTACAAACATAAAATTGCCTGCTTGGCGTTGTAGCTGCTGCTGGTGTCTTCAGTTCTTAAGGGATTTCTCATGCCATGCCTAGAAAATCTAACGTTGTTTTTCCTCTTTGAGGCCACCATGTCAGATCTCACAAAGTGCACAGTAGGAAGCCATACACAGGCTCCCTAAGTTCCCTGCAGGCCACAACAATGTCCCAGCTCCCTTAGCAGCAGCCAGCACAGTGCTTGTGGATATTTAATCAATGTGCATTGAACAAGGGATTCTCTTCGTATTCCAGAGTCTGGAGGGAAGGTGTCCATTCCCAAGGCCTCCAGCTGCATCTCCCTACCCAACATCCTTTCCTCCCCTGCCTGTCATTTTGCCTCTACTAGTGCAGTTTAGGAATAATCATTGGAAGGCAAGATTTTCCAGCTTGAGAAGGCTTACCCAGACCTATCCCATTATCATCAATAATACAGTGAGCTGGACCTATGAGCCTGTATATCTTGATCACTTTCTATGACAGCCCTGCATGCTATTTGAAAGAAAGGCAACATGAATTTTACTGCTTTTCATGCATCCTGTGCAATTATTTGAAAGTTAACAAAAACATAACTAATGACACATATCATAACGCCAGCTTCAGGTATCAGAACACCTTTACAAGGTATTTCTATTAACCCTTCTTGTTCTCTAACTACTTCAAAATCCAGTAATAATGTCATTAATATGCATGGGAATTAATTACGCATTTTTCACACCAGGGTAACTGATCGTCATAAAATGGCGTACCAGTTAGTCCAACAATAACTACCTGCAGTCTGGAGAGGCTGAAAACATGGTAGCTGCTTAGTGTGTAAGGCTAGAAACCTCAGCAGATCCAATCTGGGGATAATATCCTCAAGGATTTCTGAAGAGCCACTGCTGTTCAGTTTGCATTATCAGTCCCAAGAAACTGAGGTCCCATGACAGCAAAGGAGCGCTACAGTAACAACCACAGAATAGATGCAGTTGTTGGCAGGCACAAAGCAAGTTTCCCACTTTTATTCCTCTAATATTAAGCTACCACCAGAGTGTATTGCCCACTCTGGGAGAGCATCTACCCTTCAGTTATTCCTGCCAGGAAATACCCTTGCAGATCCATCCACAGGTGTGTCTCTTAGAAGATCCCAAATTTGACCAACAATCAAAATTAAGCATAACGTGAAACAACGTACAAAATATTTAATAATAATATTTTTCATCAATCACTTTTTAAGCATAAGGACTTTTCCTGAAAATTATATGTATCAATCTACTAGCAGAGAGAGAGGGAAAGGAGGAAGACGAATATCTTTAAGGTATCCATCATTCACATCATGTATCAGGCCACACTCTTAGATATGGTCTTTCTGGAGTTTCCTGTCTTCATCATCCCGTCTGCCTAATGCAATAGCATTCCACACTTACCTGAAATCATTTGACACATTGTGAAAGTAATGTTAATTGGTTGAATATTCTGAGTGGTCCGTATATGATTCCCTGTATTCTATAAAGCTGGTCTAGGAAAATTACCTTTTTGTTCAAGGACAACCAAGGTTGAGTTGCTCAATGTAGGTCGGGTAATTTGTTTGTAAGGTATGGAAAGAGAATTACACCTGGGCAATCTGACTTTCGCAGCAGCTGCAAATTGTTTGTTGACCGACTATGTAACACCCATATATCTATCCCTCAACACTTGCCGAAGGGAAGTAATCCAATCCATATGTTGAGATGGTGTGGGCAGGCAGGCTGCTGGAGAGCAGAGTATCATTACAGCCATTAGGGCGATGCAGAGGGTTATTTTGGTACTCTGATCTGTGCAGCCAGATGGAAATCGGAGTTCAAGCTTAGTGTTGTCAGATAGCAGAAGCTTCGGGCAAAGGGGAAGGCATGGGTGAGTGATTTTTGACTGTTTATCTCTAATGTGTGTGGCCAGAGTCACTTGCAGCTCTGATGGCTGTGATTTATTCTATTATACTGTCAGTATTAAACACCTTAGCAAGAGAAAAATAAGGGCGGGATCCAAATGTGGTGTCATTGATGTGACAGATGCACTTTCTGTGGGTACCGAGGACGATGAGGGCCTGGAAACTTAGAAATGCCATGTCCTTGGAACATTAGATTCAGGCAGGTTCTTAGGGACCAGTGAACACTCACCGCAAATTTGAAAGATGAAGAAAAGACATCTCTGGGAGCTCTGTGTGTTGGCTAGGGGAACATGTGCTCCGGGATTTAGAGGTAAAGCCCTTGTTTCTGCCCGTTTCTAGTTTGATAGTCATTCAGCTCCGTCACCTGCTGGTTAAGTTCATTGCGGTTTCTAAGTTCACACAGTGGACCTTGACATCAAATAAAGAATCTGCTTGTATCCTAACAATAATAGAGACATTTGAGCACCAGGTGAAACTCCTTTCTTTTGCTTGTGTATGTCTACATAAGGGCTATTATCTCATGGGACTGTGGATATCAGCTTTCCTTCCTGTCACTTTCTTTTTAGTTTTGGCCAGCTCTTTCTCCTTCTCTGAACAAAAGGAGACCCTTCACACCTCCCTGCTCTTGCGAAGTGAGAGGGGAGGCCACCTTTTGCCTGCTGTTGCTGCCTGCTTCTCACTATGTCCTCACCAACCTTCCCCTGAACCTTTTCAGCCACCTTTGCTGTTATCCTGGTGGTTCCTGTGTGAGCAGAGAACAGGGGCCAGAGAGGTGAGTTTAGCATACAGAGGAGCCTGGCTGGTTTCTCCAGCCTCACTGCTCATGTTCAGATTTGTTCTGTACAGATTCCAACAATCTGAATTTCCTGCATTCCTTCACAGCAGTAGAAGAGCATGCAGTTTGAACCAGAAAGACCCAACTCTAAGCAGATGTATTTACAGTGAGCCATGGTGTGTTAGGAGAATCTTTCTGGATGGAGTCTTCCATTTATGTCTTAGTACTCAGAGAAAGAGTTTTTTTTTTTAATATTAACTTTTGTTTATGAGTATGAGTGGCTTGCCTGTATGCATGAATGTGCACCACATGTTTCAGGTGTCAGCAGGATTCTGAAGTGTGTGTCAGATCCCCTGGAGCTGGAGTTAGATGTGGTTATGAACTGTCCAATTAGTGTTCTGGGAACCAAACCTGGGTCCTTTGCAATGGGAACAAGTGCTCTTAAACACTGAGCCTACTCTTCAGCCCCCAAAAGTATCATTTTGACAGCGAGGATCATTCGTGATAAACATCCTTAAAAAGAGTGACTATTACTTTAAATGCATACCATGGGTGAAATGCCTAAATAATTTGAAATACTTTATAAATGTATTTGAAAGTTTCTGGTCCCTTGAACATAGTTGTGTGTAGTCATTGAACAATAACAGGGACTTCAGGCTAGGAAACCGAAACCAGCCATCCCAAAGGAATTACACATTTAAGATGCCAAAATATGTGGTTTCCTTCTCTCCACACTACCTGACTGGCTGTTGTACAAACACTATGCAACATGGTAGATCTCTTTCCATTTCTGGATTCTGCTTAGTGTATGGCAGAAAAGCAACATAGCTTCCAGCCCAAAGATTTCCAAAACACTCCTGGTAAATATCATCCCAGTCTGTGTCTGAAATATATAGCTTCTGTGAGATGAAGTCCAAGGTCTGGAAAGATGGCTCAAAAGTTACAAACACATACTGGTTTTGTTCATGCCATGAATTTGGTTCCCAGCATCCACACAACAGCTCACAGCTGCCTGTAACCTGAGTTCCAAGAGATCTGTTACCTCCTTCTGGGTTCTATGGGCACTTGCATGCATATGCTACACAAAACCCCAAGCAGGCTCACACATACATACACATAAATAAACTAAATACTTAATAAATCTTAAGGAAAAAAAGAGAAAGATGAGATAGCTATGATTAAATGGCTGGTTATAAGGTTTCCATGTCTCAAGTCTCTAACCTAATCAAATACAGACAGAATTTCCCTTAAAATCATCTAAGTGCAACCATTGTAGGGGTGATCTGTAGGAAGCCTTTCCTACTCACTCACTCAAACTTCAGTCTTCAAAGATGTAGCTATTCCGCAGTAGTATCATTAGAACTGTCTAAAATTCTGAATTTCTTGGAGTTACAGGGACATTTATATAAAGGGAGAGTGCCCTGAACAAAACCAACGGCAGTGACGATTCTCTGAAAATGCTCCCTGCCTCCCCTAACAAGTGTGTAGCATGTCACACTTGTGTGGAGGTAATCCTGCTTTCGAGGTACAATCCTATGGAGAAATAAATGAACGAGCACCCCCCCCCACCTCTGGACACCAGCATCAGAGCAATCTCTTTTAAAGTGCAAACCAGGCTGAATCTTTGAGAATAAATGTCTGTATTCCACCCAACCTGCTATTAATGTTAGCCTCACTCATCTTGGGACTATGAAAAGATTTCTGAGCCTAATTTCTGAGCTGGTAACAGTAAAACACAGGCGATCCGTCAGTTAGTCAACAAACGGTTCACTTGAGACTGGCCTTGTTGGTACTATTGCTTTAGAGATTGGGATGCACACAGCTGTGAGACATGCTCACTCACAGTACCCAGGAAACCTACAAGTTACTGCTGGTGAGGCAGAAAGAACCTCGAACCCTGCAGTGCCCAGATTGCAGAACGACTCTACTTTCATGGCAGGCAGAAGCATGGCATTATGGGAGCGGAAGTTGGGTTTCAGAGACAAGCTCGCAGAGCTGAGAGTCAGAGTCGCATACTGGTAAAGGTTGCCTGAGACCCATTTAGTCTAGTTCTAGTGTGAACTAGATGACAAAAATAGACAGAGAAAATAGCATCCTGATATTTAAATATATGATTACCCTTTCTTTATAAGTACTTAGCTGGAAGTGTCTTCGTATGAATACTAAAGCGAGTATCTGTGAATGTAGACCATATTGGAAACAGATTTACTGTCCCAAAGTGTAATGCTTAGTCAGCCATCTGATGAGATTTGAGCACTGAGCAGTTTGAGAGGGATGCATAGAGCTGTTTTATTACAAGATGCTGTTATGAGTTATAGCAGCTTTCCTTATGCTATACGGCTGTCGCCAAACAAGTTACATGAATATAAGCAGTTTTATTTGCAATTTTTTGCTTACATTTTCTTAGTGTATTCAGATGATGGCTTCTCACAGCTCAGCTCCTGTTCCTGTGGCAGTCCTGGTATAAAGCTTTATTCTGAGCCAAAAGGAGCCTTTAAAAATATTTGTAGAAACACGCCGCAACATACACACACCTCTTAAGAATATGTAGTGTTCCTGTTTATTATTGTTACTATTACTTGGAAAAAAAAGAATCAAAGGATAATATTTTCCATTTTGAAGAATATAATGTGTTTATATCAGAAATAGGCATGAATTATCTTATTTGAAACAATTAAAGTGACTCTGGTGTTGGAAGTTTGTATTTTAGGGGGAAAGGGAAATTTTGGAATTTTACTTGATCAGAATTGAACCTGAAACAGCATAAGAAAAAATAATTTCTTATAAGAGACAGACCAAGCTTGATGGTTACATAGAAATTGTAGGCTGGAAAATTAGTGTTGTTGTTTCCTCTTGAATGTGTGAAAGCAAATCATAGAAATTAATGACGTTAATAAAAATGATAATAACAGTAAATTAGTTTATACTAAATGTAAATAATTGTTAAGCTGAGACCTCAGTGAACTTCAGACAACTAGGGACTTAGTTTAAACTAGTTCATTCTTATTTTATTAGTCATCTGTTAAATGAAATTAATTGTGATATTCATAATTGCAAGAAATATTTAATGTACAATGTTCACTACTGAAAGCCTTTTATTCTCTCAGTGTTTATTTGGGGGGAATTGTGTGCTCATTAATGCACATAAAGGCTCTGAGTTTGGAGAACGTAGGACTTGTGAACAGCACTGTATAACCTGGCAACTCTGAGGAAGACACTGCACAGGATGCTGGGTGGCTTTCAGATGTTGTGGTAGTTCATATTTAAAGATGTATTTGCACAACTTATGCTGTTTTATAATTATAAAAGCAATTCATAATCATTATAAAGAATTGAAAATAAAGCTATAAAGAATAAAATTAAAATAGCCTATGATTTTATCTTCCAACAATTTCAGTTAACATATTGGTATATTCATTTTCTAGCCTTTTGGCTATGTGTGTATGTGAAAGGTAGTTTTATAGTTGGAGTTATCTGAATTATGTATTTGATACCTCATACTTTGTGTTCATGGTCAACAGTGCTTTTTTAATTTTATTAAAAAGGGAAATAGGATTTCTTTCGTAATCTTGGAGTGTTTTTATATAGATATTTATACTTATCTCTTTTATTTTTTACTGAATCTTTTCAATGCCACTTTGATTCTTCTGCGTTTTGTTATCAGATTTCACAAAACATCCTCCCATATTGATCTTTGTTCATGTCACTAACTTCATCACAATTAATTAGTTTTATTTTAAAATGACACTAATTTAAAAGTAAAAATAGAAGAAAGAGAATGGGTTTGAGATGGGTCTGTTTCAGGCTTGCATTCAGAACCTGTTGTAGACCCCAAAGCAATAGTAAATTCTCTTCACACATCATTTTCTAGACTAACATGTGATAATCTAAATACCATTTCTAAATTTTGCCATTTGCCCTAGTGGTAATTTATTAAACCAACTTAGAGTTGAGCAAATGTAAGAATATTATTATTTGTAACCCCATTAAGAAATGAAATATACTGGATCACATAAATGCATCAATAATCTTATTTTAATTAAATCTCATAATTAACTTAATCCTAAGGAATACAGAATTATTGCATGCATGAAATTTAATTTTTTTCCTTAACCATGTACATTGTTGTATATTTATAGAAGTGCACACTTAAATATGTAGGCTATATAAATCACATGTAACTTTACACATTAAAAACATTAATGTTCATAATTATACATATAAAATTGCATTATATATGTCATGTTATTACAAAAATGTATGCATATTCTCTATCAGTTTGACTATAAGATTATGACACGTTTTCATCAGGTAACTACTAGAGATTCAAGAGCAGACCAGACATGATAGTTCCTGTTTGTAGTCTCAACATTTAGAAGACAGGCTGGAAGACTGTTACAAAGCCAGCCTAGACTGAATAACAAGGTTATGTTTTAAGAAAATATAAGCAAATACATTATATAAAATAGATAAATGAGTTCATAAATACCATTAATAGCAAATATAAATAGGCCATACAACTATCTGGTTCAATTGTCTTTGTGTATTATATTCCCTCTGGCTTATAGATTAAAGTATGGTCCAAAGTGCACAGATGCCCCAGCACAGATGAAATGGAGTCAAGAGATAGTGATAAGGCTTGCTGAAGTTTTTTTTTGTTTTGTTTTGTTTGTTTTTTTTTTTTTGTTTTTTTTTGTTTTTTTTTGTTTTTGTTTTTTGGTCTCATTTTGTTTGTCTGTGGGAAGCTTTCCACCTATCCCACAAATCATCCCTCGGGAGGACAGTGTCTTGATATGAGAAAGGAACAAAAACTGAAATGATGTCTGATTCCCATGGGAAAAATAGGTCATATGTGAAAATTAATCTCAGTGTGTTACAACATTTGCTACATAAACCTGAAAAAACAGTGTCCAAACAAAACCTCACGAATAGAAACTTTTCACCCTGAAGTTATCTCCAGATCCTTCTATTACTTTTGTATAGAATTTTTCTTTCACTTTTGTGCAGCACTAACCATTTGATGAAGGGTGACCATATTGGAGTAGCTGTATCAACTTCTTCCAGGCAAGACACTGGCTAGAACCAACAAGCCAAGATGACAGCTCTGCTCTTGTTAAACTATAATTCTTATTTTCTCTTCTGGAAATGTACATATCAATTGTTGTCTCAATTGTGGGGTTCCTTTAGATATATTATTTTTTCACTTTCTCCCTCTCTTTTTCTCTCCCTGCCTTCACCCACTCTTTCTCCCTCTCCCCTGGTGTGTGTGGGGTGTATATGTGCTGTATGTGTGTATATTCGTACAGGGACACATGCATGCTCAAGTGTGTGCAGCCAGAGGCTGTTTTTTAGTGTTGGATGGCCTCCTTATGTTATTCTCTAGCTCATTTTTTTGAGAAGTTTTTCTTTGAATCCAGAGATCACCAATTTCTGCCATTCTGTGCCACTAATGCTAAGGCCACATACATAGGTGGTTACGTTTTATGTGGGTCTCAGAGATCCAAAGCCAGATCCCCAGGCCCACATATCAAGAATCTTACCAATTGGGTTTTCTCCCAAACCACTCGTTAGAGATAAATTCTAAACACTTTGCATCTAGTACAAACAGAGAGTAAAGGTAAACCAGATAGCTACATAGTCTAAGTACATAAGATTCTGGCACTAATTTAATGCCATTGCCTTGACGACTTATCATACCTCTTAATGCCTGAGGTGTCTTCTGTAAAATGAGCAGAGAGAGGCACACATGATTTTCAAATACCTTATGAGTTCATTCGGTGTCTCTGGAGAATCAATCTCAGCTCTTTGACTGCTCTAGTATATCTTTGAATATGTTTGGTCATCCTTACATCCCATAATCAGTATTCAGAGTGAAATCTTGTGATAACAGCATCTATATTTAAATGACCAAATACAAATACTAAGGATTTTCATATGGAGCCACCATTGTCAGACTGTCCTCCAGAAAAGTATCCTTTCTAGGGCACATATTTGCTACCCAGATGTTTCAGATACAAGTAGGGGTGGTTAATAAAAACTGAACGGCTGACCCAGATCCACAGTGTCATCATACTGTTACAAATAATTAGAATTGAGATAGGGCAGTTGTTTAAATGTTCAGATGGATATTAATTATAACTTTGTGGGCTGAAAAAATCTCCTTTTTCAGATTTTGCTTCTTGTTCTTTGGAAGAATTGGATGTTTGTTATCCTATTATGCTTATCAGTAAATTCTTAATTTTGTGAAAGGAAAAAAAAAATCCAGGGCAAGTACTTCCATTATCACTTTCATCTGCTCGAAGCCTGAATTTCATTAAGTAGATTGTTAATAAAATGAGGAATTGATACATCACAACTGCAATGCTGTGTCTTCCAAACTTAATGAAGAGTTATAATTTTCTAGACGACAAATTAAAAGGCTGTTAAAATGGTTGGTGAGACTGTCAACGGATTTAGCAACATTCCAATTAAAAGAGGGCATTAAAGAGAATTAAAATCTTGAATTTGGAGAAATGAGAAAATATGTTTAATATGTGATTCAGTATAGTTAGGATTCCTGGAATCTTCATGGAAGAGAGATAGATACCATCTTAGAATGATCATAACACATTAAAAAGTGGGACATCACCAGCTCACGTACTTTACAAACTTGGTCAGTAATTTGCTTTCCTAACACATTGAAATTATATTATTTTAATTCTAATACGGCCATTACGACAGTATAGTAACACGTACTATATGCCGTATTAATAACAACTTATATTAGTACTATATATATTCACAAATCATTCATTCGTAGCGACTTGACTTTTTCTCCATTTTTATAGTATCTGTCATTCATATGAAAATCTGAATACATTTTTGTAGAAAACTGTCTCCTTTGCATGCTCTTTTTTGACTTATCCTTCAGTCTTTATGTATGACACTGTTTATCTTTTACTCCCTAAATACCACTTAATAAAGCGATGATGTAAATCTTATGTCATCCTTTCTTTAATCCTGAGTAATTAGTTCTCTTATGTTTTGTATTCTAGTATATAAGCTTCAGTAAAATAGTTCTATATACATTTAGAGGTAGTTTACAGAAATAAGATTAATGAACCAAAAAGGATTAATAATTTTGTGGCTCTTTAAACAGTGTCAAACTGCTTACCAAATGACTTTTGTCATTCACCATTATCACCAGTAATTTAATGACAGTTGTAATTCAACTACACATGGATAGCATTAAATTGCATCATTATTTCATATAATCTTAGTAAAATAAGTAGGTAAGATGGTAGCATATGGCTGTTAACTTTTTTGTAATAAACCTGCCCTAAGAATTTCACAGATAATTAAATAGCATGGCCATTTTTCTCTATTAATTTGGCTTTCTGTATTTTATTCTTTGACAAATAGTACTAGACAAGATGGCCCGCATGTGATGCTGTAATTTTCTTTTATCATGCCTTTTAGATAGTCACAGAACTGAGAATAAATTTAAATCAAACAAAAGGATCCAAGAGCGCAGTACACTTCTGTTGTCAGGAAATAATATTTAATTAGGGAAGGCAAAAATATTTACAGAAATATTTTATAGTTAATAACAGGCATAGTAAGCATTTCATTTTCTAAATTGTTCTCCACGTAGAGATTGACTTTTAACTGTGTAGGTTGTAGATATCAAATTTATTTCTCCTATTTCTGAAGTAATAATAAGAAGGAAACAGAGATGTGCAGATGGAGTTGTTGGCTAAGTGGATATGAAAAGTAGAAGAGCTGAGCCCTGACATGTGGCAATGAACATCCTTCAGAATCCACAGGCTCACTGCCATTCCTACCTATGTTATCTAATGAAGAACATTTGTGTTTTTGAGGTGAGTTGAGATGAGATGTAGGAATGAATATGATATAGATACATTGTATGAAATTCTTTAACAATTAATGAAAAATATTGCAAAAATTTAAAAGAAAAGAACAATAGAGCCTGTATTTGTAGAAACTCACACTGTGTGTTTTCTACCCCAAATCTCTGTTTGGTATCACTCTTCCTTGTTTAGATCATGTTTTTGCCACTGTTCCCTCCATGACTTTCTTCCAGTCTTTGCTTAGAGATGAACTGACTGTTCTGCAAACTGCGGAGGTCCATGCAGCAGCCTTGTTGCCATCCACTCTCTGCCCCTTTTCACCGTGTTTCATGATGTACGATCTGTTTACTTATTTCCTTGTTTACAGATACCACAAATATAAGCTTCATAAGGGCAATTATCTCATTTGTTCATTGCTATACCCTTTGAACCTTGTAGAACAATGCCTAACATACAGTAGGTACTTCATAAATATTTACCAAGTGGAGGAATGAATAAATGAATGAAATGTGAACACCTGCATATGGAAAACTCTCTAAGCTCTGACTGACAAACCCAACCAAAAGAAATCTGATAACATTACTATGGAGTTATATATAAGGAGCTCAGTGTTGCAATCAAAATACCATGTAGCAAATAATGCAGGCATAGGCAGCCAATGAAATTCAAGTTAATGCTGGACCTGGAATGAGCCTTCTTTTTTGGTTATCAAAGTCTCTAAATACATTCCGAGGAGGAATTAAAGGCATATTCTACAAGTTCCTTGTATACTATTTCTACTTGGATATGAAAATACATAGTAACATGCACCTAACTATTAATAGAGACAGTGTAAACTGATAATTTTCTGTGCTTTTTAACTATATTAAGACTTTTTTTTGATTGACTGAAATGTAGAAAATCCTGGAATTATAGTTATTAGATTATGTTTTTTGTATAGGCCAGTGTTAAGATAATTTGTAAAAATCAGCTATTATTATGACCAATTATATTTTTCTGAATGTTTTGGGAAAAATAAGTAAAGCACAGAGTTGTGACAGTACGGCTGTTCCCAACACTCTCGGGGCTCTAATGTCAGCTTCTACCAGGATTTTCCCTTACTTTTCCATGATCACTTTTCAGCCTTTTCTTAAAAAACTCATTTTGATAGCTTCTGAAGAGTCATCAACTTTTGCCTTTCCCCACCTAAACCCCTGGATTTCCTAACATAAAGTGGCCTTGGCCATCAAAGGCGGCAGCGTCCTCTGAGCAGTCAGCTGCAGCTGGCAAGAACTCTCAGTCAGCGTGGTATTCTTCCTTTTCAGGAATGGCCTTTGGTGTTTTGCCTTTGAAATCACTTGATTTTATTTTTATATTTAAATCTTTTCATTTTCTGAAACTTGCCTTTTTCATCCTAAGTCGAATCAGCACCAAACTGTCTCTTTGGTAGTTATGTATCACCGAGCTGCTTTTGCCCTCCCACAGCATCAAAAATCACTATGACAAAGGGAACCAGGAACTGATCAACTCATCAGACCTCCAGTTAATCACTTAGAGAATTCAGCTCTCTTGCCATTTACCTTTCCACCAGGAAATAGAATCCTGAACATCTCTCCATTATTCCTTTTGTGTGTTGTGCTCGATAGAAATTTTCCATATCTCCATCTCTGCAACTCTGCTGTCAAGGGCACTGCCTGCCATTGTGATTATTGCCAATATCACTGAATTAAGGCAATCAGGCCACATTCATTGAATATCCTTGCAGCAGAGGCTGAAACCACAGGTGAAATTGCAATGCCCGGTAATGGCCATTTCAGTGTCGGTTTCCTGTTCTTTTCCTAATGTGCATTTGCTCTCACTTTTCCTCTGTGCCTGCTGAGATCATTGTGTGGGTGTGAGTGTCTAAGGACTCAAGTTGATAACTTGCAAAGGGAAAGGTAGGTTGGGGGAAGGGGGAGGCCGCACAGCTTGAATAAATAAATGCATAAAAATATATGGTGCTCTGGCATGCCCTGCTGCCATGTCTCCATCACTACATGGGATGTCCTTATAGATTAACTTCAACATCAGGATACTGAAAGCAGGGAAGCAAAAGGAGCATCGGTGGGAGCTCCCCAAAGCAGAGCCAGGCATGACATTCTGAATTCTGAAATTGCAAACCCACAGTTCAGTAGGTTGCATCAACACAGAATGCAGATGGCATGTTCCTTTGGATTGCCGGTGTAGTTCTACAGTATATATAAATGGCTCAGGCTCGCTCCTGTGGATCTGTCACTGCCTTTTAACACCAATGTGTCAGTAAAGCCATGTTGCAGTGACAATCATGTGTTGGTAATGGGGCTCAGAGGAGAATACCTTGGAAAAATTTGAAATTAACCATTTCAGAATTGAGGAGTCTTTTAAATGTGTTTCAACAATACAGAAAAGATGGTGTATTGAATATATCAGGTTACAATGGCAACTTGAACACAGGGAATATGTAATATAAAAGTGAAGAGGAGATGAAATAGCTTTTTATCCCCTCTCCTTTTAAAGGATTACAAACGCATGTTCCCCACATGACATGAGCAAAATAAGATAAATGTTCATTATGGCCAAATCAATGATTGAACCATTTGTCTTTTCATCTATAAATATCAGATAATAGAGTCAGAGTAAATACAGGGTTGTAATGAACTCTAAGGCCTCTGCCTCTGCTCCATCAGAACTGGTCTTGACTAGTTTTCCAATGGCATCTTGGGCAAGAGCACTAGTTTCCACTGAGAAATCATTCTTGGAGGCTTTTCATTTCTTGGAGCATTTGCCTCCTTTCCATACGCACAGCCTCTCTGACCACTTGAGAGACTTAAATCCCTCTTCATTTGTGGCATCTCATGTTCCTATTTTCACAGTCTCATAAACTTCAAAAAGGCTAACACTTGGTACCTGTGTACTTCAGTTGAATGTTTCCAATGAAATCAGTACAGTAGAGCAATGAGACGACAGATAAAGTCCTCTTGAAGTGGAGGAATGACTATGTCTTGAAAATGCATATGTCAAGTGACGTTTCTCTATACAGAAAATTTAGATTTTCAGTTTTCTTTATGTAAAGAATCTAGAGATTTCATATTATCTAGCATGGATAATAAGATAGTCAATTTAAAAGAGATGGCTTTACAAAGGATCCATAAGTCAAAGGATTTTTAAAGCCAAAGTTTGGTTTTCAATCTTCTTGAAGAGTGTGGGAAGAATGTGTAGGCAAGTGTTGGGTGTCTACTTCTGAGTTTTAGGTCTATGACCTTAGTCAAGTTAACACATTTATTCATTTGAGGGAATCTTTATTTTCTATTTTCTTTTTCATCAGGGTAATACTGCTTTAGTCTGTTTTTTCATTAACATACAAAGACCATTCATAAGTTTTTAGAGTCTGTCACTTTCGAAGTCCTTACTCATTGTTATCAATTATCATTATTATTCTGGTTTTGTTTCCTAGGACATCCTAAAATAACAACAGAGGAAATGAAACACAATTTGAATTTATCTGTTTCTCTTCATTTTTTTAATTGAAAAAGTTAATTTTTTTATTTAAAAGTTTATTTTTACATACCTTGTTCCCCTCATGTTTTTTTACATTTTTAAGAACCCATCGGAAACTCCTGTGAAAATGATTTAGCCAAAAGAAAAACATTACAATTTAACATAAGCTTTCTTGATTTAGAGTTGGCTAAAAATGCCCAATAAAGTTGAGAAAATGACCAATCCAATGGCATGCATCTGTTTGAAGAAACCATCCTGATCTTGGATATTTTCCAAATCTCCACCATCTCTACTATTTTACACAGTTGGATTTATTGAATTTTTTGTTGTGACAAATGGGAAGGAGAGACAGTTTTAGGGAAAAGGTGTTCATTTTTGCCCACAGTGTCTATGGTTTCTGTGACCTTACATTCTATTGCTTAGTGTCTGAGATAAGACTGTATATCTTAACAGAAAGAATATAATGAAAGAGAAATGAGACAGAGGAATTAGAAGGAACAGGCACAGGTGAAATTCCTTAAAGGCATATAGGAATCACTTCCTCCAGTAAGATACCATCTCCTAGTATGGACTGCCTCACAACAATGTTGTCCATTCATGGCTCTATTAAATAATGCATCCACAATAAGATGGGAGCCCTCATGGTCCTGTCACTCCTAAAAATCTGGCAACCAAGTCTTTAACTCATGAGCTTTTGGAAAGCATTGCAGATTTAAACCAGGACATGTATTGCCTTTAAATTTAACTAAGCTTTGTATTTCTGAAAATACAATGAACTCAGAGTCAGCTTCATTTTATATGCTAACATATTTAAGACCTATTACATGAAGGGACCAGTTAATGCTTGTAATATAAGCATTTTGGAACAAGGGAGGCCACTATCATGTTAAAAATAATCTATCTTAGACCAACTATTCTAAAATATGTATGAAACTTTTCTCTGGTGTGGCCATGCACTGTGCTGGCAGTAATAATAGCTATTGAGTCTTGAACACTCATGGCACTCCAGGCTAGAGCCTAAGAACTTATTTTAGCATAGCTAATATATATTGGTTCTTAGAAAGTAAGTAATGCTATCTACTTGTCCCAGTTTTATTATATGATGAAAAGTCACGGTCAAGTACAATATTTGGCCTATCCTCTAGACAGGACCCATTAACCAACAGCTTCTAGAAGAATACCGTTTGTTTTTTGGAGTGCAGTTGGTGTTCAGTAAAGTATTCCTTTAATAGGTAGGGATATACGCTAACTTAAATACGTGATAAAAAAGGAAACATTCTAACTTCTCTGGGTAGAATAAAAAAATACATCAAAAGATAGTCAGGCCATAAAATCCACTTAATTTGAAGAAGAGGTAAATATACAAATTACTAAATGAATAAGCAGTGTGGGAGATTATGTTGTTACATTGTAAATGATTGTCCCACCCACTGGTTTAATAAAAAGCGCTGATTAGCCAAAGGCAGGCAGGAAGTGTGGGCAGGGCTACCAGACTAAGAAAACTCTGAGAACAGGAAGCACAGAGCAGAATGCCAGAGAGAAGCCGGAAGAAGCAGAGGACAACTATGTTGCTGTGAGAAAAAGTACCGAGCCCCATGGCTGAACAAGATAAGAGACATGGGTTAGTTTAAGGGTAAAGAGTTAGCAAGTGATATGCCTGGGCCTTAGGTCGATCAGCCTAAAACTATTGAGAGCATCTTTGTGTCTCTGTGGGTCTAAAGCATCTAGAACACATCATCTACCACATTGAATCCGTATTTAGCTTTTTTTTTTTTTACTACCTTCCTTATATAGAACATTTGTATACTTTCTGAATATTTAGATTTAGTGTCTTTAACACATATTTAACACTTTTAAAGGCCTTCACTCATAAGCAAAAAAAGAACTAGGAAATCACTACGTAAGTTAGAAAGATTTTTATTTACAAAACAAACAAACAAAAAACCTCCAATGCTCTTTGCTGGAAATTAAACTGCATTTTCTAGCTTGCTGAGATAGCTCTTCCAAAAATGGAAAATTTTTAATCTAAAAATGAAGGCTACTCATTTAGCCTAGGTACCAAACAGGCAAAGGAAAAAAAAAATGACGTAGCACATTTGGGGACAGACTCAATAGAATAATAAAGGAATTAGGTCCCATTCTTGAAGCCTCCAATCCCTGCCTTTTCCTCCTTGAGACTTGTAGGCAGGAATCACCTAGAAGCAGTTTTGAAGTTAATTGGATGTGGATTGGCGACATTTGTTGTATGGTATTCTGTTATAGAGCCTTACAGAATCTATCAGCATTTTCTGGGGTGAGAACTTTTTCCAGTAAGGTTTTTTTGTTTGTTTGTTTGTTTTTGCTTTTGTTTTTTATCTTTATGTGACTCTGATTTCTCCAGCCGACATCATGGCCTTTGTTTTTGGCCCTGACCTGGTTATCTAAGGTAGAAGATGAAGAAGGCCTCTTAGGCCAGCATGGCACAGTTACCTCTTATTCTTGGCTCTTTTCTGTGATGCTCAGCTTGCTCTCCAACAGCTCATCCTTCTGTTTGCTTCCCATTTATATCTGTCTAGGCCTCCATCTCTTGCCTCGGTGTGTTATTTTTATGCAGGTTTTTTTTTTAATTTTTTTTTTTTTTATGAAACTCACAGAGGTTCTGAATGCTATTTCTTTAAAATAATAACATCTGTATAGGGCCTACTATGTGTCATAATTCAGCCTTTGATACAGTTGGGAGTTTCATTCCGTCACTCTCAGCCATCTGTACCATAAATAGATGATATCTGCATTTCTTTCCCTGGGAAATGTCACAAAGTTACTTAGGCTCTCAGTTCCACAGACTTTATTCAGATCTTACCACACAGTACCATGACTGGGTGAAGCGGGACGGGGTTTTCTTGTATCCTTCCCTCACTTGCCAAATATGCAGATGCTGTTTCCTTCCTGTATAGGGGAATGAAGAGCAAATGCTCAGCTCAGTACTGAAGAAATATTGATGTCTCTCCCCCTCCTTTATGCACTCTCTGTTCTTCCTCGAAGGCACAAATAAGACATAACTACTGTCTGAAAGGAAAACAGGAGGAAATCAGGATTAAGTGATTAAAACTAGAATTTTCCTTTGATGTACTTAACCAATGGGTCATTCAAGGTACTTCACAATTTGCTGAGAGAACCATTAAACACCATTAGTAGGTCATCTGCCACTGACTTCAAAACTATAGTCTTTAAAACCCGGCCAAATAGGGAAATCATCTTAATAGCTCCGATAGCTTTGATATGGGCCACAAGGCCACATGACAGATGCACTCACCGGCTCATAAATACTGGGCTGATTCTTTCAGTGATTATAATTTGCAGAATAGAAATTGTTATGTGTTCTGTTGTGTAATATGATATCATTTAAAATGTAAAACTAAAGCAGGGGCATTTTGGCTAAGTGGCTCTGCATCTTCACACACTAGGTTGAACACGATTCAGCTCATTCTAGTCTCATCTAAATGACTCTCACATCATAAAGCACCTACTGGTTGTTTGTTTGATTGTTTTAAAATTTGAACAAGGGCTCACAGTAGTACAACACATGCAGCTGGATTGAACATCTGAGACTATCTTTTCATTTAAAATCTTTTTCTATGATGTATCTGATCCCAACTCAGTCTTCGAATGCACAGAGTGGTACCACCGTCACCTTCTTTCCCTTCAGTGGTAGGCTAGAGCACATACAGGAAAATGGATAATGGGTCCTCATCTTCAACCCCAGCAGCTCAAGGACAAGCTATATCTGCCATGTTTTCACACCTTTCACAACCAGTTCCTTATTGCTACAAGTGCTGCCTCAGATGTGACCCAGAGTGGTCTGGACCTGGGGTCCACCCTTCCACACATCAAACTGTGGATCAGGGGATGAAAACCAACAAGCAGTCCTGCATCTGTGTGAAGCAGTCAGTCCTCAGTGCCCTGGCTTATTAAATATGAAAATAAGGACTTTGAAAAATGCCACTTCCAACCTCTCATTCTATACCTGTAGGAAAAGAGGATGTCATGGTTCTCATCCACCAACCTGATTTCAAGAGTAATAATTTTTAACAAATTACCCTTTTACAAGCAACAACAATAACAACAAACACTTGAGTAAATAGATATCTGTATCAGCTAAGTTATAAAGCACTGGATTTATTTATCAAGTCTAAATTAGTGTATGTAGATATTCAGAATATGGACTCAACTCTTCCTAACTCACTCACCTGGACCATGCTAAAAAAATAAGGACTTCATCTCTCATTTATAGATAAGCAAGGTTCACATAATATATGTGTACATTTAGTTGCAAATGTAGATCATGAGAACTTCTGTTAAATCTTATAAGGCTCATATTTGCATACGTATATGTGTGTATCTGTATTTTATGCTATATATAATTTGTTTATGTAAGCTATTATTAATATTCCCATCCCTGAAATAATAAATGAGACTCTGTGACCCCTGAATATATAACACTTCTGGGTTTTTTAAAATGTTATTTCTTGTAAAATCTAATTAGCTATTTACTCTCCAACAATAAAAACTCCAAATGTTCGTTGTTTTAAAAAGCCATACAATTCAAAAAAATATAAAGAAAGCTAAATTATCTGGAATTGCAGAAGTAACATTTGTAAAAGTTTTTATTAAATGTCTGCAAATTTCAAGTATTTTAAAGGTATGTGTAAAATTCCTAGTAAAACATCATTGATTTATTAGTCTTGCTATGAGGATTTACCTTCTAACCCAAAGTACTGAGCAAGGTGATAATTTTCAATGTATAATCTGCAAACATATTCATGACATTTTTGAATATGAGGGAGATGTAGATAGATGGTCCACCTGAAGCCTCTTGAGTCAAAAGGCATGCTTGGTTTGCTTGATAGTAACAAATCATGTGACTGTTCACGTGAGCTCAACATGGAAAGCCCTTGCTCATCTGAATGAGCTCAGTTCTACTTCATCTGCACTGGGAACTTCATTGAATTGTGTGAAAGTGGATGTGATCTCCCATCTATGTTTCACCTTCGAGAAAGATCAGAGAGGAGTAAATCACTCCATGGGGGATGGTCACACATATTAGGGTCACAATGTACTTATGTAGAACCTAAGGATAAAACTGTAATTAAATATGCTCTATGGATAAATAGAAACATAAATACATCTACAAGAAGTTGTTTTGTATCGGCCACAAGGTCTTCAGTGTTCAGGCACATTGATCATAAGGACAAAGAACTCATGTACATTGTAGGGTAGAGGATCTTCACGAGATCCCAGACTTTGTGAGATTCTTTGGCCCTCCTTCTGTTTCTCTACAAATTGTGCTCTAGCAGCCCCTGCTGGAAGTCAGGTAGTGCAAGCCCTGCTCTGATAGGCCCTGATGAAAGTCGGGTGTGGTTGTGTTTCTACAGAGCAGTACCTTGTCATTTCTGCTTCATGGTTTTAAATTCACCTTAAATTGAGAACAAATTGCTACTAAAAACTTTCAACCGTTTCTGAAAGATTTTTTAAAAATAAGCCAATAAAATGAAATAATGCAATGATAATATTTAAATAGGAATATTACAGCAAATAAATTCTTGGAGGTTTACTGCTAATGGCCACTTGACATTTTTAAATCAGGTATTACAGTAAATCACTGAAAATTAGCCGATAAGAATTTATATTCATCTATTTAAATGATATTTACAAATAAGTAAATATGATTTAAATTTCATTTGAATAATGCTAACAAGAGCTTAGGGCAGCAAATGTTTTAGTATAGGTTTTGTGGTAATTTTAGATCAATTAAAATAACATCTACTGTAGATTTTCTATGATGCAGGAGGTAGAGTAGGCCCACAGAGGAGGAAAGCTTAATTGTTTCAGTGAAGTTAATTCACCTCCTAGGATGGAGTTTCATCTTTACCATTGAAAATTCTTTCTTTGTCTTTATAACAGTCCACAAGAGAGGATTATCATGAGTTTTGGGTTAGAATTTAGAATGGGTATTAATTATATCTTGTGGATTTTTTCTTAAACACAATTCAAGAGCTTTACATTGGTTACAGTGGTCTATATTTGAATATTTTGTATTTATTCATTCTACACATATTTATCAGACATTGCCAGTATCTCAAACACTATTCTAAATACAACAGATAACAACAGTACATTGACATCTTTTGATGTACTAATTTGAGTTTTATAGTAGGGTGATTCAATAGTGAGAATTCAGAATGGGTATTAATTATATGTTGTGAATTTTTCTAAACAGCATTCAAGAGCTTTACACAGGTTGCTGGTGTATATGAACAACAGTGGCCTACATTTGACTATTTTGTATTTATTCATTCTACACATATTTATTAGACATTGTCAGTATCTCAAACACTATTCTTAACAGAACAGATAACAGCAGTACACTGACAATCTTTTGATGTACTAAACTTGAGTTTTGTAGTAGGGAGATTCAATGGTGAATCTGGGGATTTAAAAGATGTTATAGGTGAGTTATTAATAGCAACAAACCCGTAACTGTGATAAAGAAAGGGGATCATTGGCATAGGATAAAGGTAGGAACAAGCACTTTGGGGTCCTTTGAGAGAACCTCTTGGAAGTATGGCACCCAAGCTGATATGTGTAAGAGACACATATCAAGGTCATCAGTCTAGAAGGTTTGTGGTAGAAGCATGGACAGTACTCAGGCCTGACATCTTTGTAGTTTAAGACCCTTAAAAGGCCAATGTGGCTGGGCCTCATTTGATATAGTAAAAAAAATTGTTCTACCAGATGGCCTAAATGTCTGTAGGCTTCTGGAGGGTACAGTGGCAAATGTTTAATATTATAATGCATGAAAAGCCACTACATGGAGTTGTGGAAATAATTTCTATTTTATTGTTAATTTTCTGAAAGAAGCATAACTTTGTTAAAAATCCAAGTCTATTTAAACTTGCTGAGTTTAGGTACTAGAAAAAGACCCAAACACTATATACTTGGCTATGAGGAAATTAAAAAAAATTATATGTGAAAATACTAAGCCACAAGTAAGCTCCCAGCAGCTGGAGAAAAGAGCTATTTATAATTACCTATCACATAAAAAATTGATGAAAGAAATTTTATATTGGAAGCCTAGAGGAAAACCATAAATTCTAAATACTATTAAACATTTATTCTACAAATATTTTTGATTGCCTGCCACATATCAGAAAGGAAATATGGAAAGAGTGAAGAAAATACATGTGACTTTTGTTCTTGTAGAGTGTGGGCTCCATTTGCAGAGACAGAAATTAAAATTTTAATATAGTTAAAAGCTGGATCCAAAGTAAAGATCAGGGAACGTCAGCATTTGAGATAATCTCTAGAAATAGGAACATGATAAAAAAAAAAATCAATTGAATAAAGATGTGCAGGAATGGTGATCATTACAAATACAAAAAAACCCAAGTGAAGTAACTTAGCTATCATGCTCAAGAAAAGCCTTTTGGAGGCTCTCCACAGGTCTGTGGTCATACAGGTAAAAGCTGATCATTTCAAAAGACTGAGGTAGGCAGAATGGCATTGTAAAGACTCTTGCTGTCAAGCCAGAGGACCTGAGTTTGACCTCCCAATACCAGCATAACGAAAGGTGAAAACAGACTTCTACAGGTTGTCTTCTGACTTCTACAATTGTACTGTGTCACACAATCCAAAGTTGTTACAGTCAATTTAACTTACTGTTTTATTGATTTTCTTTCTCTTCAAAGCAATGTCTTTAGTCTTTCACTTCACAGATTTTTCATAAAGCATTTGGGTAATTAGTTGTGTTAAATATTGAAGCCCACCTTGAATATTTGGGTGCCCTTAAATTCTAGTCGAAACAGGATATCCTCTGTTACCTTATAGTGTCGAAGAGTATTACATATTTAAAAGTTGCTACATTGTAACGACCAACCTTAACTAGACTGTTTGATAAATGACCAGGATTGTGCTTGCCAAGAGCTTACTTACAGTGGTAGGATCAGTTCAGTGTTATTTATGAAGGATTCCTGTTCCACCATTAAGATTTAGGATGGGTGTTCTGTTGACTAAAGGATAGGTAGGGACAAGCTAGCTCTGGATGTGAAGTTAGTCTGTCTCATGTCAGTCTAGGGATCTGATGTGTTAAGTACAGGCTGCATTTTCCTTGGGGTAGACCCAAAGTTCTTAGAACCACTCCAAGAATGGTTCAAGAATATTCAAAATGTGGACAAGAATATTCAAAATGTGGACAAATTTACCAGAGGTTTATCTCTCTGCCATGAGAGAGCTTCAAGCAAGAGAATTGGCCCCATATACACTCGGTGCTTCCTTTCACTGAGAGTTTATCAAATGGATCCTATACATCAGATAGTAACAAAATTATATGTGATAGACTTTTTTGTCACAGTATAAATTAAATGATGTAGAACAGAGACCCTAGAAGTGAAATAACAGTTTTGTTTTCTACCAGAATTCACTTCTATGTCCTCTCATTCACCGTCACCTTAGGGTCCCACAGACATACCCTACCTTTTTTTCATATGATATTCCTTTGTGTCTCACCCTTCCACCTTAATGCTGATGGCAGAAACTCAGTTTCATTTATGGATCTTTGATTTCTTTTTTGCTAGTACATGCTGATGTCTTACTGTATTCTATTTATTTAAAGATATTGTTCAAGGATAATTTGTTTAAAACTTACTTAAATGTCACTTAAAATGAACAATTGCTCCAAGTAGTTAAAGCTAGAAGCTGAAACATCAGAACAACCAGCAAGTCTATCAAGAGCCAATCAGATTGGTAAATCTCCTAGAAATAGCCACAGCATTTTGTCCTTAACATGTGAGTGTGCGGTCTGAAGCTCTTCATTTTACCATCCTAACTGAGAAAGGAGGTTTTGAAGATGTCCAAAAATTAGCCACTGTCTTTGTCGAGACTATGAGAAAAGCAGGATAACCCTTTCCACTTGAATGGTTTATTTAAAAAAAAAAAATCATGGAGACAATAGTGAGCAATGCAACTATATAAGACAACCAGCATTGAAAAGAATGTAGTTAAAGGGAGACCCATTAAATGTGTGCACCACTGAGTCAAGCTGCATATAATTATCGTAGAAGACAACATAGCAACAGAGAATGTGGATAATGATTTGTCAGAGCCTGAGTGGTGGGGGAGTAATGACACAGGGTGCATTTACTCCTCCATTGATGGAGCCCATCACAATGTAGCATTGAGGGGGCACCTGGCATTAAATACTGTATTTACAGAAATGCAGAAAAAAAATCAAGATAGCATTTAGTGTATTGTTCTTATACAAAAGAGAAAGAAGGAAAAGAATTGCCTTTATCGACCAACATATTCCAATTATGATGTTTTATTTAAATAATCACAAATGGGCAATTTGTTCAAACTTATTTTTGTATTCCCAGCATGAAATAATCCCTCATCCACTCAAGTTTTTCTATGAATCTAAGATGGGATAAGTAGAACCATAATTATAGGAAAAAATGGGTGTTGCAATTGCAGAGCATAGTGTTGGGGCAGTGGCTTTCAGGGCCTCAATGCTTTGCCTTGTCTTTGTTGAGGCCCCATTTTCCCTCACTTTAGCTCCTGTTTCCTTATGATATTTCAAATTAATTATCAATACCTTTTATTCCTTTATATGTTTTTGTTCTACATTTGTATGGACAGCTCTTGGTATTCTTTGTCAAAATTGTTTCTTTTGCACGTGCATCTGAACTCGATCATGGTGAGCTGGGAGCTGTGGAAGCAGGGCTTTGTTCTCCTAGAAAACAGCTTCCTCACTACTGAGTTGGAAGCCTCCATATTACTGGGGATGGTCAGAAGATGAGAATTCGGTGTGCTTGGCACCAATGCTTGGCTTTGCCCCAGTTACACCCTCATGAGTGGCATAGACTCCTTCCTTGGGATTCTTAATTGACCTGTCGCATCAGGAATATCCTGAGCAGCATTTTACTTGCTTCCACTGGGTAGAGTTCATAAACATTAATCACAAGAAAACTAATTAGCTCACTGATGCAAATGAAAGCAACAAATAGGTGTGCACTCCTAAGCTGTTGGCTCACTTGGTTAACTTGTGCCTTTCATTGCCTACATATTATAGCAAAATAACAGTATTCTATTCAAAGAGGAAGCCAAATGTAGAAGGTGCTAGATAGACACCATGGTGATTCCCAAATTGAGGAGGTGACTGATTCTCAGAGTTGCATGCAAATATAAATGTAAAATCAGGAGTTTGTTTAAAAGATAATGTATCTTTTTAAAAATAGACAATACTGTCTGGAATAAGGATTCCCTGTGAATCTATGTTATTAACAAAGATAAAAGAATTATTCTAATGGTGATAGGAGCAGTAAGTAAAATGGATGAATACAGGGAGGGTAATTAGAGGAAACCTTTCCAAAAGAACAGGGGTATTATGCTGGATTTCTGATGATTTATCAAGACAAACCAAAAGAAATGGGAAGGCCTTTGATTCCTTCTTGCTCTTGGCTGGCACTTCACCACCTTCTCCAGATGCAGAGCCCTGAGAAGCTCTGCCTTCACCCCTCAGTTTCAACTCATTCAAATGCCACAGACAACCAATGATCATTGAGAGTTAATGCTCTCATGGAGTTCTCTTCTTTTACACGGCTTATTTTCTTTATTCAACTTGTGTGCGCTGATATTTTTGACCTCATGTGTGTCTGTGTGAGGGTGTCAGGTTCCCTGGAACTGAAGGTGAAAAACAGTTGTGAGATGCCATGTGGTTGGTTGCTGGGAATTGAACTGAGTTCTTCTGGATGAGCAGCAAGTGCTCTTCACTGCTGGTCCATCTCTCCGGCCCCACTCACGAAGTTCCTAAAGCAGTGTGGCTATGGTTTTATTTCACCACTAAAGAAACAGCCATTGTCACAACCTAAGTAGGAAGCCATAGCCTTCCCAAAATCATGATCTTCTTTCTCTTTTCTCTCTCTTTCCTTTCCTTTTTTGTTAGTCCAAGGATCAAGGCAGACAGTGACTCATTAAACAAGCACCACAGTCAAAAAAAAAAAAAAAAAAAAAAAAAAACCAAAAAAAAAAAAAAATCACCAAGAAATCATATGTACCTGGGCCACCTAATATAGGTAATTTTTGAAGGTAGATAAACAATGGTGTTGAAACTTGGTAGAGTGCTTTCAGTGAGACAAAGGGCGATGTGGCTCTTGTTACTTTCCAGTTGCAACTGCTGTGGCTACTTGCTAGTGTTCGTTCATTCCACACTCTTAACAGCAGGTCCAGTGATATAGACTCATCAACCTAACAAGGAAGGGGTACCTTTAAGACATAAGCCTCTAAAGAGCAGATCTGGAATAAAAGTCTTCTCTTAAACCGTGAAAAGATTGAAATGCTTGTGAAAGCTTTTGAAATGTTCTTCCTAGGCTTATGGATCTTGTGGTCGCCTGGGCTTGACTCCGTATACCACTATAATCAAGGAGAACAGATTCAGTGGATTTCTAATGAAAATATTTAGTCAGTAGCTACAGTAAGATTATGTGTGTGCTAAAAATTTCATTGTATATTTGTTGTTTAGCATGCGCCCGTTACTGAAGTGCTTTTATGAACCATTTTTCATCTTTCTTTCATGCCCAGCTAAAGCACATTTTTTTTTCTTTATCTTCTTTTTGGCAATGGGAAGACGGAGATTAAGAGAGGTTAAGTACCTTGCTGGGGTTCATACCATTAGAAAATTGTGGAGTTGGGCTCCAGCCCAGGAAGTCTGGCATTGGCCAAGGAGTTCAAGCAAACCTAAACACTGACCTCAAGCAGATCAGCAGCTACTACATGATTTCACTGACGAGAATCATCCTTAAAAATCTCATAAAGTATCCCCACAATGTTGATATTTCAAAAGTTCAGCCTCGGAAAATAAAACTTCTTTTCATTCACATGTAATTTTCAGAGTTCTGCTCTGTTAACACATCCTTCCTCTTTTGCTTCTCTCCCATAATGCATCTGGCTTTTTTGTTCTTCTCCCCACCTCTTCCTCCCCCCTTTCTTATACTCTCTTTTCTGTCCTTCACTCCTTCATTAGTATCACTTCATTAAAGACTGTCCCTCTCGTGTCATCAAACCCAGTACCCATACATGGTCTGACTGACAGTATCTGGGGCTTGTGGGTCATACCATCACAGTGGCAAACTCTTCTGGCCTCTTCCAGCAGATGGAAACTCTGATCTGCCCATATTTTGTTCCTGTTTTCAAAGCCACTGTTGACTCTAGAAATCAGCATTCATAAAGGACTCAGATGTTTATAGTCTCACAGGAGGGAGAAGCAAATCTCATTGCTAACTGAAATTGAACCCAGAATCATTGCTAGCAGCTCCCACTACTTTGCAGACTCTTCCAGTCTCAGCCATTATAACTAGGGCTTGGCTGTCTTTACCTAGTGGACCAGCAACTCTCACTCAGTAAAGTGTTAGTCTGTAGTTTTGTAAACACAAATGTCCCTATCACTATTGTCACCTCATTTTTCATAGGGAACAAGGAAGCCCAGCTGATAATGGCACCTCTATATTAGTACTAAGGATGAGAACTCTCTTTTGTTGAATTATGGGGACTCTGAAGCTAAAAAAGGAGACTTAAACATCCAGTAACTCCAAGTTTCATCCAGCCCCAACTGATCTTCCAGATATTATCCCACATGTTTTGCTCTGATTTATTTTCCAATGCAGACTAATTATTTCAATATGAGTCTAGAAGAATACCAGTTGCTGTTAATAACAAGGTGCTTGTCCTGTGTCTTAGGTGCTTAACAAGTGAAAACCTAAGCTGCTGATGGAAGTGAGCTATTATGAGCTAGCTTTCCCACTGACTTTGAGGAATCATCTTGGCAGACCTACTAAGGATGCTATTAAAAGTTTCTCCTTGATCAATTAAGAAAGCAAGGCTTGTAGGTTTGAATAACTTTGTAACGTCACACCCCTACCCAATGATGGCAGCCTCCATGCAGTACAGCTTCCCAAGTTGTGAGGAATCCATTCCCTCCATCTCACAAGCTATAACCCATGATAGAAGATTCTTACACAACCTCAACAATCTATCCACCATATCTTTTGATGTTAGCCATTTGGTGTCTCATTTCTTTGCTAAGGTAAACCCCCTGGAGAAGGGGTGGGTGTAACCATTTGTAGTTTCTCTGGTTTTGCTGGCCACATGCTGTAGCCGGTTGATCAGGATGAGCCCTACTTGGGAGCATTTTTTTTTTTTTTTTGAGTATGTGTCAAGCTGAGGCGGCTGTATCCTTTGATTTGGAGCATGAAAAGGCATCTTTGGTCTCTGGCTATTTTGTGTGTGTATGTGTGTGTATGTGTGTATGCTTTTGTTGTTGTCCACAGGAGTGGCAGCCGGGGAGACTGAAGAGACTCAATAGGCTGGCTGTAAAGAAAGTTGAAGAAAGCCTGTCTATTACCTAAGGAATACAAATCACACCTCAGAAGTTTACAAAGGAAATGTGGACACAACTGTGGAGAATTCCAGGCTCCTTGTGGTCTTCCGAATAGGCTCTTGCAAAGAACAGGGCAACAGACTTAATAGTGGTATACCAGGACTGTCTGTAAGGTAGAGCCAGCCACACATGCTGCATTGAATAAGAACAAGAAGGGAGAAAGCAATGATTTTACAGTTTGTTGCCTCTCATTCTTAAGAGAACTGAAAACATCATAACTTTATAATAATATAAAAACTTAATAATTCACTTTCACCAAGTATCCAAGGTTTCTTCTAGGCAGCAGTAGTTTCGAGTTAATATTTTACCCAGACATTCAAAAGCAATGCTATATCAATAAATTACAATAAAAAAACATGTTTTCTGCTCAGTTAATATCAAATGCATTGAGCTAAAATGTGATAGCTACAGATTTTAGACTGTGCGTGGATTAAGTGAAATCCTGTCTTAGTAGCCAAACAAAAACATGCATTGAGCAGATAAGGTCTGTGATAATGGTACCTGGAAAGTGAGTTGAGAGTCTAAAGGAGGCAGGTCATTGTTTCTGGACATGCTAGCTATGGTTTTACAGAGCAGTTAACAGGAAGGGGAGTCTTGTGGGAGCAAACATCTTCCAGATGGAGTTTAAATCAATGGGACCCCAAAGCGGAAGCACCTTGTAGGTTTACAAGCAAAAGCAAACCACTGCGTGGAAGGTAGGTAGTGCTTCCCAATAGTGGTGGGATATCACACAGTAGGATGATAAAATATTTTTTTTTCATTTTCAGATATAATATAATTGAAATTATAAATGACTCATACCAAAATACAATCAATTTTAAATGTCGTTCTAAACATGCATTAGGAAATTTTACTATAAATCAAGATTAATTTTCTGTTGGTCACTCTTATGAATAATAAAGCCTTTGTAAATAATGTTAAAGAAACTTACGTAAAACCAAAAAATTGTTCTGGAATTATCATGAATCTGAATAAATATTTGCAAATAAATTTTAAAACAGTGATTTTTTTCATTAGATTTTATAAGCACTAGTACCATACCTTAATTTAAATGTCCAGAATATACAGAGGTAACATACCTTTCCTAAACATGCCAGCATATAAGTACACAAACACACAAACACTAAAAAAAACATAAATAAATAAAAATAAATAAACAAATAAAAAGTAAATAAATATTAAAAATTAAAGGTTAGGTAAGAGAGAACATAGTGAACCCCTTTAGAAACTGCACTGAATGGCTTGCTACGTCTCAGTCATCTACATATGAGTTAGTTTAATAACAAATTATTTTTAAAAGCAATTCTGGAGATGGTAAATCAAAAATGAAGCTACCAGACGGGTCAGGTTCTTATGAAGGCTCTCAAGTTTTCTGGCTAACAGATATCTCTCTTTTCTGTATCCTCAATACGCAGAGAGAAAACTTAGACATTGTCTTATCAAAAGTTCTACCAAACCAAGGCTGTGTCCCCGTGACCTCCTTTAATGTTACTGTAGAGTTAGGATAGTTAGTGTATATATTGGTAAAGTGCAATAATCCCATAGCATGTAGTTTTGACCTGAAAATGAATGTTATCCTTGGATGTAAAATGTACCTATTGTAACTCTAAACTAAATTTCAAAGTCAAGATTCAGTTTATTTTATAATCCTGTAAATCTTGCCAAATTACATGCTTCTGCTCTGATGGTGAAAAAGAGAGTTGAAAGTGAGAAATACAAAGAAGAGGGACCTAAAGGGAATGGCAGGTCATAAGTAAGTTAAAATCTTAACCAGGAAAGTTCTCTTGTAGCATATGGCTCAAGCATAGTCTTTGTTAGATAAATATTCTGCCCAGATGAAGGCTAGATGTGTATGCAGACACATGCTGATGTTCTGTTCAAAACTACATTTCTCGCTGTTTTCAGGTACAAACATACGAGTTTTTAAAATCTTCCGATTCTTAGCCTCTTTTACTTCAGAATTTCTCCAATCATCCTCTGCATTTTACAGTGAGAAGTTAGGAAAAACAAGACTCCATCTTGTACATTGAATTTTGGCCCCCAAATCCATGTGTTGGAAACCTACCATGTACCTAATGCATCACAGTTGAAGGTGGGACTTCAGGGAAGTACTTATCTCTTAAACATTTATTTGCCATGAAGGTATCTGGCATTATACATCTTATCAGAGGATGCTTTGTTCCTATATTGGTTTATTCATGTGCTTCTATGGGAAGACACTTTCTTTCTTTCTTTCTTTCTTTCTTTCTTTCTTTCTTTCTTTCTTTCTTTCTTTCCTTTTTTTTTTGCCCTCTGGAGGAGGAGGCATTTTAAAGTTTTGTGAAGACCCTCATGAGACAACAGATAAAGCTTCTTGACCTTGAATTTCTGAGAACCTAGAGCTGTTAGAAATCCATTTCTGGTTTTCACTAGTTACCCAGTCTATGGTGTATTGTTAGAAGTGTGGAGAAACACATTCCTTTAACACCTAGAAACCGTCTAACTGGATATCCAGGGTGTTTTGTTTTTTTATCACTTGCAAACTCTTCCTTCCACAAAACACTAGAAGACACTTCAGCCAAGTTCATCATTACCTTATAAGGAAAAACATTGCCTTTCCACAAGTTGCCATTGTTTTTGTGAGAGAGCTCACTGAAACTTCCCTCAGTGTCTCAATTTCTAGAATATTTCTCAAAATCCATTCAGGTCTTTATATCACCATATTCCATAGTCTTCTCTACATATTTTTGTGTATGCCACATCACATCAGATAATCTTCATAAAATTGAACTGAATATAAACTTTGGAAATGGCTTCATTAAAATTATCTGATGTATCAAAAGCATTTATAGTGAAATAGTGGGACTCATATTGATAAAATGTTCATGTTTATGCTCTGAAAATAGTGAGTAAATATGTCAATATTAATATCACAAACCATATACCTGTTTAGATTTTCTTTTGTTTCCTCCCCACCATCATTTTACCAAGTACTATGAGGCTGTTCACTAGCTACTCTTTACCTCTTTATCCCTTCTGCTTCTTGTAGAATAGAGGACTTTCCATTGATACACCATGGATTGTTATTTTGAAGCTACCCATAAAAAAGACATTAGTGCCCATTCCATGTCTTTATTACCCCCAGTTTATACTCAGTGCTTGAACTGCTGTTTTTCTCCAGAGTACCTCATGGCAGTCACACTGGTTAGTTTTGGGTGTTTAATGTTATATTACACTTTTTACCTTTCAAGTTTAAAGCTTGGAAATCAGATTAAGATTTTCTTGAGTTTATTATATATTTTAGAGATCAGATCTCTTTTGGATGTGGGTTGATAGAAATCTCTTCCCATTCTTCAGGCTGCCATTTGTCCTGTTGCTAATGTCCTTTGCCTTACAGCAGCTTCTTGGTTTTATGAGATCCATTTATTAATTGTCAATCTTGGAGTCTTTGCTACTGGTGTTTTATTCAGGAAGTTGTCTCCTGTGCCACCACATTTACTTTCTCTTCTATCAGGTTCAGTGTAAATAAATTTATGCTGAGGTCTTTGATCCATTTGGACTTGAGTTTTGTGCAGGGTGATAGATGTGGTTCTATTGGCATTATATCCAGTTAGACCAGCACCATAAAGAACTCATGAAACTAGGCATAAAAAAAGGCAAATAATACAATTGAAAGGTAGGGTAAAACCTAAAAAGAGAACTCTCTTCAGAAGAATCACTAATGGCAGAGAAACACTTTTTAAAATGTCCACCATCCTTAAGCATTGGTAGATGCTAATCAAAATGACTGTGACATTCCATCTTATACCTGTCAAAATGGCTAAGATCAGAAACACTGATGATAGCCTATGCTGAAGAGGATGGGGAGTAAGGGAAACACTCCTCCATTGCTGGTGGGAATGTATACATGTACAGCCACTTTGTAAATCAATATGGTAGTTTCTCAGAAAACTGAGAATCAGTCTACCTCAAGACCCAGAGATACCAAAGGATGCATATGTTTATAATAGCTTTATTTGTAATAGCCAGAACCTAGAAACAACCTATATGTCTCTCAACAAAGAATGGATAAGCAAAATGTGGTACATTTACACAATGGACTATTAATCTGTTGTTAAAAACAATGACATCAGAAAATTTGAAGGCAAATGGATAGAACTAGAAAAAAAAATTATCCTGAATGAGGTAACCCAGATCCAGAAAGACAAACATGGTATGTATTTACTCATAAATGGATATTAGGTGTAAAGTAAAGGATAACCATACTATAATCCACAGCCTCAAAGAAGCTAGGTAACAGGGAGGGTCCAAGGGAGAATGCATGGATCATCCTGGGAAGGGGAAACAGAAGAGCTTGCTGAGTGAACTGGGGGTGAGTGGGGATGAGAACTTGAGGGGTGAGGTTGGGGGTGGAGGGGGGAGAGTATTGAAATAGATGATTGGAATTGGGGGAGAGGCTCTTGGGGAACAGATAGAAACCTAATGCAAGGAAAACTCCCATTGACTACAAGGGTGACCCCAATGAGACTCCTATCAATAGTGGATAGGTAGCCTGAACTTACCATCTACTATGATCAGATTGGTGACTACTTCAATTGTTATTAGAGATATTCTGATCTGATGGAAACAGATACAGAGACCTCAGCTTGGGAAATCCTGATGAAGAGAAGGAGAAAGGATCATAGGAGCCAGAGGGTTCACGGATATCACAAAATAAAAAAAAGCCCCACAGAAACATTTAACCCAGTTTGTAGGAACTCATAGAATCTGAACCAACAACAAGGGGGCCTGCACAGAACCAACCTAAGCCTTATACAGATATGTGATAGTTATGTAGCCTGGACTATTTGTGGAACTTTTAACAATGGGAACAGAGGCTATTCCTAATGCTTTGACTGGCTCTTAGGAAGCTATTGCTCATACTGTATTGCCTTATCCAGCCTAAATACATGGGGAGGTCCTTAGTCTTACCACAACTTGATATGCCATGCGTTGTTGAGACCCAGAGAAAGCCTGTGCATTTCTGAATAGAAGCAGAGGAGGAATGGATGGGCTGGAGGTGAGGAGAAAGGAATGATAAAAGAGGAGAGAGAGGGAACTGAGTTAAAATATAAAATAAATAAATAAAATTCTAAAATTCAGACATAGAATATCTCTTGTGTTGCATCTTTAGTTTTAAATCAGTACTTATTGATTGTTGGCTTGATTTACTAGTGAAGTCATTTTCTTTCTGCCTTTCACTAAAAGATATTTTATTTGTTTCCAAATTCCAAGATTTGTGACAATGTTAGTTGAGGTTACTGATTTATTACCTTTTTTTTGAATTTTACACAACAACATTATGTAGCTTTTTGGGAAAATAGATGGTTTTGTTGCTTCTTTATAACATCTCTGTTATTTTTCTGCTGTTTCTGATTTTTGTGTGAACATTGTAGTTAGCTGTTCTCTATTATGTGTTTAAATGATTTGAACAAAACAGTACATGCCCTTTTGTATAATTCTTCACATTTGAGGAGTTTGTAGGGGAGAGCAACAATACTTCTGCTTTAAAATTTCATTATGTACCTGTGTCTTAGCATTGAAGATATCTCTTGTATCGTGTTTAATTTAATGACTTTTTAAAAAGAAAAATACATAATTTGCAAGTTATAATAATACACAATTATAAGTGGTTCCCTTATTCTCAACCAAAGATCTTATTCCATGGGGCAAAGTAGCATTCAAGAAATTATTTGACCAATCTGGCTCTGGTTTGTAAAAAGCAAATACGGGAAATTTAAAATTCACCAAATAGTTTTTCGAGTATATTCCCAAATAGTGGTCATTTCTCCTTTCTACCTCTTTACTTTTTAATCCTCTCTGAAGAAAGCAAAATTTATTTGAATCAATTTTTATAATGAGTTTTTTTTTTTTTAAAAAAAAAAAACAGTTTAAACTTTAGAAGGATCTAGTTGTGCACAACTATCTCAAAAGTCCTATTGAGAACTCTGTGCATCCCTAGCCCCATTTCCCATACATACTACAGCTTTGTCCAACAGGATAAGTTTGCTGCACTCGTTAAGCTAGTCCTGGTGCATTGTTACAAACTAAGGCCTCGTGTTAGTCTAAACACCCCCAGGTTCCTCTGCTGTGCTTCATCTGCTTTAGCATGCCATCCAGAGTGCAATCATGTTCTCAATGACTAACGCACCTGAAAATCTTCTAGTTTATGAGAGGTTTCCTTGTCTCTGATGATCTGGCAGTTCTGAAACACCAGGTATATTATAAAATGGCTCACAGCTGAGATGTGCCTGGTACTTATCTCCTTATTAGTTTTGATATGTTTGCGGGAGGAACGCTGCAGAAGCCAGGAACCATTCCCGTTCTGTTATTTCAGTGGCGTATTCTGCCAGCTTGCTCTTCCATTCTTTGGTTTAACTCCGAGCACGCAACTGACACACTGGGTTTTATTTCATGCTTCTTCTCTATAAAATTACCTTTGTACCTTTTTCATAATGTGCTTATGAGAGACACTAGTTACATGCAAATCACATTAAGTCATAGTCTTAGATTCTACCATACTGAGATGAAGATATGAAGTTGGAATTAATCTCTATGTTCTTATTTTACATTTATTTATCTACTCAGTTATTTATATCTGTGTGGACTAAATTTATTTCATACTATGTTTGTTGTTTTCTGTTTGTTTTTGTTGTTGTTGTTGTTGTTAAGGATGTTACTACAACACTCAAATGAAAGTTCTGCTAGATATGACCACTTGGGCTATTTTACTTGGCCTCTGGTGACTTTGATTCATTTACTACCATACCCGTGAGTGTGTTGGTTTATAATTATTTGTGATTTGTTAGGAAGCATGCCTATGGAACACATTCTTCCTTTCTGACTCTATAGGATGCTCCGGGTCTGTCTTCTTAGTTTCCTGAGCAGTAGAGCCACCATGCCTCCTAGGAATAGGACAAGTCTCTGTCCCTAGTTATGAATATTAGATTTCTAAGTGTGCTCCTAAAATGTGCTCCTTTTCAGACTATTCTTGATATGACTTCTACTGAACCCTTTATACTTGTCTCATATGTTGGAAAGTGATGCTCATCTCATCCCATTTTATGATCCATTTCAACCTTGGGTATTGATTCCAGGACTTCTGTTTTGCGTTCAAGCACTTCTGTGATCAGGATATCCTCCCTTTGGTTTTAGTAACAAGGAACACAGCTCTCTTGAATAAGGGGAAATAGCATAAATCAAACTATAATTTATAGGTAAATGCAAATGCTACACTTGCCAAAGTAAATTAATAACCCAGGCAAGGTAGCATATACATGTATTCAAAGCAGTCAGTAAGCTGAGGCAGGAGGAACATTTGAGCTTAGACATTGATTATCAGCCTAGCAGCACAGCAAGAAACCAATTCAATAATAAATTTCAAAAGCAAACTAACAAAATATTTTCCTTGAGATCATTAATAATTAAATTAACTTCTCAGAGGCAATAATTTTCATTTGATTTCTTTTGGTTCTTTTTAAAATATTTATTTTTATGTGTATAGGTCTGTGTAATATTTGCATACCTAGAGCCCACAGGGGCCTGAAGAGGGTTACATATTCTCTGGGACTGGAGTTATAGATAATTGTTAGCTGTCATGTATGTGCTGATATTTAATCTAAATCCTTTAGAACAGGACCTAGTACTCTTAACCACTGAGCCATTTCTTCAGCCATTTGAGTTTTTAAATGAAAAATATAATGTTCTCTATCTTAGCAAACCTGTATGAAAAATATACTATAGTTGAAAGTAGGTAACATTTAATTGATGATTCTGTTACGCTAAACAGTGCTGATTATATTGTGAAAAGTTTTATAAAATGTTTATTTCTAACTTTAATTCTTTGTGTGTGGGTAGGTGCATATAACTGTCTGTATGTGGGTAGGTGCACATAAGTGTCCGTGGGTGAGTAGGTAGCTGGTGTTGGTGAAGGCCAGAAATATGGGATTCCTATCTCTGGAGGTAGAGTTACATATATATGTGTGCTACCCAACGTGAGTGCTGGGACCTGAGCCGTAAGATCAGTAGGCACTCTTGACCTCTGAGCCATCTCTCTATATTCATTTTTGGTAAGTACAATCTTAAAAATTCTTCCTTCAAACTCCATCTCTTTAATTCTGTCTAAATGGCTTATATACACACATGCTCATTCATGTATACAAACAGGACAAAAGTTTCAAGTTTCCTGAGAAGAGGTATTTTCTCCAGATGAGGGCATGTTCATTCCTTTCAGAAATTTCTTTATACATGTGATTACAGAAAGGGGGTTGGTTCACATCGAATTAGTAAAACATTTTGGTGCTAGGGTATAAACCTCTGACCCTCAGAGTTGCTTTTCCTATTTTTACTTAAGATATATTAGCTGGAACAAAGAAATGTTGACAAGAAATCAATCCCTGCTTAAAACCAATTGTAGTTGGGGGAAAAGAGCTCATCACCAGAAGCAAAAACACATAGATAACTAAGCATTTTTGTAATCGGCAGTTCACCAAGAAAAAAATCTCTATAAATAATACATAAAAGGGCAGTGAGGGTCTTTGAAGAAAGTCATCAAATATGATTTTCCCGCTACACTGGGTAGGTTTTTGTCCGTTTGACTCAAGCTACAGTCACATTTGGGAGGAGAAACCTCAAGTGAGAAAAGGCTTCCATCAGATTGGCACGTGATATTTTCTCTATTTGGGATTGACAGTGAGGGCCCAGGCCACTGTGAGGAGTCTCATGTCTGCACAGTGTGTTATACTTGGTATAAAAGGGTGGAAAGAGCAATCGCAATCGTGGAGAAGAAGCCAATAATCACTTTCCTCCATAGGGTTTGCATTAGCTCCTACCTCCTCCCCGTTCCTGCCTTGAGTTCCTGCTCTGACTTCCCTTCAGAATCAACTACAACTCTAAGTCATGTAAGACTCTTTTCTTTCCAAATTGCTCTAGGTCGTGGTATTTTATCATAACAATGGAATCAAAATTAGAGAGTTGCCTTAACCCCTTCATGCCATCATCCAGAAGTATGAAGCTTGTACATTAGACGTTTATTTCATCTCCTCTCTTTGGCTCTTGACATCAGTGACAAGGAAACACACCATGGACTCCAGTACACAAAAGTAGAACAGAATGGCATACCAGCCCATCTAACATCTTGGAGAATCATTCCCCAATACCTAGAGCCAGCAGAGGAAGAAGCGTAATCAGGTTATGACATCCATAGATGAAGAATAGAATGTCCCTTTTGAATTCTCAAAATCAGTAAGTCACAAGGCTCCTTGCCATGTACCACCTAAATAGAATGCTTTGAGGATGCTAAGAAACTGGAAGAAAAGCAGTAGACTCAACTTGAGAGGTTAAGATAAAGTCCCTGTTTTCTTCATGTGGTCTCAATGGTACAATCAGCAAATTTCAAGGGACTCTACCAAACTTCAAGTCTACTTAACCAGAGTCCCTTTCTTTGAATTTACAACAACTTGTATGAAGTCATGCATCACTATGAATTTGAGGAGACAAAGATGGCAGGGTTAGCTGGCAATGTACGAGGTATGAGTAAGTGTGACATCTAGTGTAAGAGAATACCAGTGCTTACAAATCCCTTCCCAACCAAGCTTTAATGTCTCAGTGTAATAATCACTTTATGTCTGACGCTGAGGGAGCATAGGGCTGTGGGTATCAGGAGACAGTGTATTCAAAGGTGTGTTTGGATTCATCATCAGTCATTTTAGCATTTGTGTATCTGGTGTGTGAGAGGGCTGTGACAGAGAGGCGCAGAGACAGACGGTAGACTGGTTTCAAAAGAAGGAAATTTTCTCAATTATTTTTGCACAGTTATTTCATTGCTTGCTGAAGATTTGAACTCTCTTCTTTACTGAGAAAAATGGTACTTTAAGATGTTAATGCAGACATTTCTTTTGGTAGAAATAGCTTTTTTAGTGGAAATAAGGCAGTAAGGTTTTTTTTTTTTGTATTAATTTTACTTTAATTGGCAAAGGCCCCAGTACTAGAAATGAGCTAAATCCCTGATTTTGTTAAAAGCTATATTTGGATAAATCAAAAGGGGATGAATATCACAGAATCTCAGCATAGAACGGAATATTATTTTGTAACCCATTGACCTGAGTGATTTTTTTTTTCTGTAAAGAACTTTTCTTCTTCTGTCTGAATATCTGTCTGAATATAATCTGATTAGGCCTCATCATTTAATTCAGCTGAGTAGCAGGAGGAGAAAACAACTCATCAGCCAAGGGAAAGCAGAACGTGTGTTTTGCTGCATAGCTAGTTCCTAAGTAAATTCTTCCAAAATAATGCAATAGTGCATGTAGCCTAAGAAAATACTGTATGAAAATTTGCCTACTCTGGGACAAAAGACCTGGCCTCACTGTGGAAAATAGGTAGCTACTTTGTCTATCTTCTCAAACAGGACTTGACTTGAAGGAAGAAGCATCAACTTGGTTTTTATTTGTTTGTTTGCTTTGTTTCATTGTTGATTTTTTTTCCAAGACAAATATTTTTCAAGTTACCACCCCAAACTGAATGCATATCAAATTCTAGCCAGCTAACTATCTCATTTGAAGTTATCAGTGATGGGTAAATGTATATGCCAATCCAAATTGCTTGTAAGTATGAGGCTATTGAAATTCACATAAGAAGCTGCTTCGGTTCAAAAGAGAGTGGGAAAGTGATGTGCTACCATATTGAATCTGTGCTATTCACTTCATTGGTGAGCACATGGCTTGGCCAGGAGATTGCTTTGATGGGTATTTGTTTTCACTTGGATATTTTGACAGCTGTCTGCTTTTTTCTTGTGGTGTAGATGAGAAGACAGACAAAGCACATTGTTTTTTGGTTATCCCTCACTGGGATATCCTGTGTTAAGCTTATAATGGGGCTTCTAGTAAGCACCTTGTAGGCTCTGGTATTTTCTCTTTCCTGGTATTTGAGGAATCTTGTGGCAATTCCAGGGTTCGAAGAAGAAATTAGGGACACTTGTCTGAGATCACAGAAAAGCTTAGCTCACAGTAATAATTGTATCCAAAAGACAAACATGAATAATAGATCTAGAAACTTATTTCCTATAGAGAAACATGAGGAAAACCAGATCATAGCTACATGCCTGGGGTGTATGTGGAGAGAGTGAATCACAGGGACAAAACCCAGAGTTTAGGGGAACAGAACACTTACAATGAGGGCTCCTCTGTCCCCCAAGGAATTATGGTCATAACCATGAAAAGTCTGTACTAAAAGCTGTTCCTTGCTTTGGTAGAAGCCACTTTTTCTATCCTTGAAAGCTATTTGCTGGGCAAACATCTGTGGAACACCAGTCTCAAGCAAAGACATTCACTATCTCCACTTGTAGGATGTGCAGAGATTCCCCAGAGACTTGTCTACAACAATTTCCATATCAGCAAACATGCTTCACACTGACAAATATTTTCATTCATAGAGGAAATACAGATGGAGAATTGAGGCATGTTCCTGTGGCCTACTGTGTGTCAACTGCATTGTTGGTTGCCAGGGATGCATGGCAACAACACAGTAGGATACAAAGGGAATATTTTCCATCTTCATAGCTTACTTCTTTGCTTCCTTTTATCAACATGATTGCACTTATTTATAGCAATCTTTCTACTGTGTGCTCAACACTGCTCCAGGCCCCAAAATCACAGTAGCTACTTAGACAAAGCCACATTCTTCACAAAGATTGACAGGTCATTGACTTTCATGCTAGTGACATCACAAGGCCATGATGGACAGGAACATTGTGTGTGACATGGACAATCAGCCAGGGACAACCATGAGACCTTATTGCATGCCCTTTTCCCTGAGCAGAAAAAAAGAAGTGACATGATGCAAAATATTAGCATTGGACAACATTGGCCACCGGCCATACCAACGGTACCATTGGCTGTTTTTGTTGGGGACAGCTACATGACACCAGTTCTACTAAGGGTTTGAGAAAAGACTATTCGGATCATAGAAGTAGTTCTTTGAAAGCCTCAGATAATATTAAGAGAAAAGAGGAGATTTACAATCTGAGAGCAGACTTAATAATACATAACAAATTATAGCTCTGTTTAGAATCCCCCTAGGTATCATTCCTAAGGATTCCAAGTGTTTAATTGAAATTTCTTTGGGGACAGTAGTAATCGTTCACTTAAGCATTATATTTATATTTGTGCGCCAAGGAAGGAAGTCAAAGGGCTAATAGACCAAGCGGAGAGACGAGCTGCTCTGCTGCTGCAGGCCATGACGAGCTGGCAATTCCCCAAGGAGTGCTTATCCTGGCGACAGCTTGCTTAAGTTGTCCCTCGGGCACAGAGGGAGGAGGACAGTGATGTGACTGACAGCTGTTTCTTTGGAGACAGAAACAGAACGCATGAACCCAGTGCTACTTTCTAATCAAACTATTTTCAGTCCAGAGGATTTTAAAAATCCTTGAGATGGAAAAATCTTCCTGTCTAGATTTTTCTTCTTAGAAAGGCTATTCTTTTTACTCCAGTGGTTAACATGGAGTGTTTTAAGCCCAAGAGATCGTGCCTTGTGATATAGTCAAGGCAAAACTAATTCAGATCTATTGTTCTAGGGATATTTTAGCCACAAAAGTTGTTGGTGGTATCCATCATGGTGCTGTAGTATTATTGTTCTCAGCACTTCAAGATTTCCCACTTCCTTTCAGATCGTGATGGGGGTGGGTTCATAGAAAATAAAGAAACCACAGATGGTTGGCTGATCACATGCTCTGCATACCTTGAATATTCACCCAGTTGCTGGTTTTCTGATTCTTCTGTACATACAGGGAAGCTCTTATATATAACCATTCCATTAATCAACAGGTTTATTGAGGTATATTTTATAGACCAGGAAATTGCCTGTTTGGGATACTTACATGAATGGAATGTCTGGGTTGCACAACATCCTCTCACACTCAGGGGAAGCACATTCCCTTCACCCATAAAACCCTAGTCATGCCCCCCCCCCAATACACACACACACACAATTTCAGCTCTGAACAACAACTGGTTTGACTTCAACTTCTCATCATTATAGCTTGCATTCATCACCACACAGGTCTCCTTATCCTTTCTCAGATGTGAGCTCTAGTCTATCTTTTAATATAGTTGATATTGTGATCCTTTTTTTATAAATAAGAAAATTGAGATTCAGAAAGGGCAGAAAATTTATCTAAGGTCCCAAAGCTAATAGCTGAAGGATTTGAACTTTGTTTAATCTAATTCCAAAGTCCCTTTGCACTATGCCACACAATCATTCCTACTGTGCAATTGAGCCAATTATGGATTGTTTGGAGTTATTTCCTATTACTCTTGAGTGTTTATGAGAGAGTGTGTGTTTTTTAATACATACTTATATATTGGAACGCATGCATATACAAATACACATACATATCTGCATGTAAACACGTGTGTGTATATATGATTGATATTCTACTGAAAGGTGTAAAATTGTTCAATACAAAGGCAGAGACTCAAACTAAGTCTAAGCAAATATACAAGAATAACAATAAGGGATCTAAGTAAAGTAAATATTACATATTGTGTATGGGCATATATGTGTGTGTGCAGACATGCACATGCGATATGTAGTTTTTTCCTTAGATTCCTTATTGATATTCATAAATATGTACTTATATCATGTATATTTCATGTACATAACATTCTATATATGCAGTCAAACATGCATATATAGCTTCTATGTCTAGCAGTCTTTGCATCCTTGTAGTTTTCTGATGTTAGCATATAGACTAAATATTACCACTCATATGTAAAATTGTGACATACTTTTTTGTATAGCATCCAACACAATTTACCTTTAATTGGAGAATATTGCTTATGAGTATAATTTAAAGTATTAGCCACCTTGCTATATATGTAAACATATATAATACATAGGCTATTTTTGTTATTCATGGTTGCTTTATAATTTATAGTTCAAATAATCAGAGATATAGCAACTAAAAAAATGGATGCAACATCTTAAGAATTTGTCCTAAGAATGTTTTTCATAAGCATTTAGTTGCCAACTCTTTATATATGACAAATAGGAGAATGAGGTAGTGACTGCTTTTTGCTTTGGGGGGGGTGGTTTCTGATAATGGTCTAAATTATGTCTCTGACTAATTCTACTACTGAGTTGTGTCCATGGCTTGAGCCGCAGTGTAAGTCTCTGCCTTTGTATTGAATAATTTTACACCTTTCAGTGGGTCCCAGAATCCTCATTATCTGTTCTATGTTAACAGTTATTAGATAAGCAATTAATAGTAGAGTATCAATGTCTTCTTTTGGATGACTTAGTTGTATATCTTTTCTATAAAATGTACCTCCCAACAGTCTATGATTGATAGACTTATTTTGGTTAAATTGAGAAAATGTAACAAGCAAATCCTTATATAACACACAGGTCACAGCTAAAAATCAGTAGTGTAATTGAAACTTTCCTATGGCTGGCACTTATGGAAAATAGCTTAGTATTTTTGTGATGTTGCCACTTTAAACCATTGTTGCCGCTGATTCATAGGCCAAAAGGGAATAACTTGGAGATGTTCCATTTGAGTTTAGCTCTCTGGCTTTTAAATGGTATTCACTGCCTCTATTTGATTTGGTGTATAAGAACTAGGAAGGAAGAAGGGTAGCCCATGGCTTGGCTGCCATTTTGTAATAGCAGTTCTATGTCACAGATAGGTAAAGATAAATCTTAACTGACAATTACTTATCTTTGGTGTTGTATTATGTTTCTGGCCAGCCTTTCTGGCCTAGCCCTGAGGTTTGGATCTGCAGATCTGCAGACCCCCAGACCTGCAGACCTGCAGTCCCACAGAAACACACAGATGATTACACTAATTTTATGCTGATTGGCCTAAGGCCCAGGCCTATAACTTGCAAACTCTTTACCCTTAAACTAACCCATGATTCTTATCCTGTTCAGCCATGGGGCTCCGTACCTTTACCCAAAGAAGCATAGTTCTCCTCAGCATTTGTGGCTTCTCTGGTGTCTCTACAGCATCTCTGATCTGTTTTTCCTGTTCCCAGAGTTTTCTTACACTGGTATCCCAGCCCACACTTCCTGTTTGGCCAATCAGTGTTTTTATTAAACCAGTAGGTGGGACAGTTATTTACAATGTAACATAATCCTACTATACTTTGGCACTCAGGCCAAGTCTGTAGGCAAAAGATTAGAGGTAATGTGAACTTAAGGTAAATGAAACCTTGTACCACTCAGTTACTTATATTGAGAGAGTAATTAAAATAATTTGATTTCTTGAGTGCTTTGTTGTTGTTTTTACTGTTTATTGGTTCTCACATGTATCTCAGACAGACCTTGAAACCAAGTTCCTTTGCCTTAGCTTACCTGGTGCTGCAGTCTAGATATATACCATTATGTCCAACTGGTTTATCACTTCTAAATGACCTCTTAATTATTTGTTGTCAATATGGTTCTAATTAGCTGTTTACAGAAGTTTCTGGCTTGCATCTGGAAAACTGAGATGTTTGAGGCTCTGAAGTTTGAGTCTGAGCTACCTAGTATGATTCTGTCAGGGGGAGGGGGAGAAACCAGTTTTTCTAACTCACAGTCTTTACTTAAGAAAAGGCATCCATTTGCTCTAGTAGAAGAAGCCTTGGGGGATAGGTGTAATCATAACCCTCTCCCTCACTGTAGGCCTCAGTAGAATCCCCCAGGAACCAGGAAAGGGGATTTGAAACACTGAAATAAATTATTTTTACTCCCTTTGTCCACATTTGCTGATTTGAAGTTTTTATTCCTTTATGCCCTCTTTCTTTTCTTACAAAAGCATTTGAGTTTTGGAGGGTTCAAAGTAGAGACAGACTACCAGCTTTAGCACCTACTTGATTCTAGCCACACTTAAAAAATATTATTTTCCCTACCCCACCAATGAAAGGTACCACATCAAATCTAGATATGAGACTTTCTAGAAAAATGACAAATTCTAGCAATGTAATTCCCCATTCTTCAAAGGCAGAAATCTATGACAGCTGAAGAACGGAGCCTTTTTCTAGGAGGGGGTCCCACTCCTTATCATTTTGAAGCAGATCTCTCTAATCCTTATAACTTTTGCATTGCCTTGACTGGCTTTCTTCTGCAAGATGTGATCCAATGTAAAACTGTGTAACTCCATTACAGTTCTTTTAGGCAAACGGGTCTTGAAAACTGGTATATGAGCATCAAACCTCTACTTTGCATTGTTCAGAAAGCTGCTTTTCATAGAGAGTTCAGCTGTATCATCCTTTCCCTTAGGGAAACATTAATTTAAAAAATGAGTTTTCCACAGCCATTATTCCCCCCTTATGTCTAGGCTTCTTATTGTGGCATTTTAGGTTTTAGGATTTTAGTCTCATGCTCTACATCAGTTTTTGTAGTGCCTTTTCTCCTCACAAAGATCTATATAGCAATTATACATATGAGAATAAAGATGATTATACGATTATTTTCTTAGAGTTGTAGCTAATAATGTCTTTGTGAGGTTGGATAGCCAAACTTTGACATATGTCATTGTTGTCATAGTTGAAATTAACGTAAAATAATAAGTTATTTAATATAGGATTCAACTTTATTATTTTTTCAAGTAAGCTGTCTGTCACCAAGTTCTGAAGTGGATTTCTTTAAAGTCTCTATGTCTCCAGAGAATAGGGGGAAAAGGCAGTGTGTCCCTGGACAGGATCTATGACTCATTATGTCAATCAAACCCCACTTCAGAAGGGAATAAAGAGATTTGTATCTCAAAGCTGCACATAACGACTCCTCGGCTTTTCATTTCATATTTATGAGCGGTTTACTTTGAAGTGTTTATCAGCCAATGCGCAGGAGCATGAGGGAGGCTTGCCTGAAACCATACTCAGGGTCTAATCTGTGAAATGCTTGCTGAGCAGGTCAGCTCATCAGCACATGCCGTGCAAAAATAAATACATAAATAATTTTTTTTTATTGGGGGTCTTGGAATCATGTCTTTATTTGAACTATAAAAACAAGGATAAATTGTTGTAGCATAGGAAACTTGGCTCTATGATGTGCAAAGGGAGTGACAGATAATTTCCTGTTTGAAATAAAACCTGGTATCATGCAGAGAAATAAAAACACATCTACATAGATTTTTCATTTGGTCAGAGGCTCTGGTCCTTGGAAGTTGCCGTACGATTGCACTGAATTGTATTAAGTATTTTTTTTTTTAATTTGATAAGTCAGTTGTTTTCTCTTTTGAAGATGTAATTCTCAAATAAGTTGAGGGAGCCCCCCTTGTCAAGATGTTTAAAATGCCAAATAAAGAGCATTTGAATATTTCTTTTTATATTGGGACCTCATGGATACTTGTAGAAGAAGGAAAGATGAGGAAAAACACAGTGAAATAAAAGTTTTATAACTATGGTACATAGAATTGGAAACTTCTCCCATTTTGGGTGTTTGCAATTAGTTAATTTAGGAAATATTTATTGTGTTCCTGCCATGCCAGACTCTGGGCGTACAATGACTTAATGCAGCCAAAGCTGCCAGGAAATAACTGACGGACCAGAAGGAGAGGAATTTTTAAACAAGTTAGTGTGTCAGTGTAGCACAGAGTTATCTACTGAGATCAAAGGATGCTCAGTTCTGTTCATCGTATTAGACCCATCCATGAATTGCATATTCAAAACACAAACAAAATATGTTTGTAAAAATCATCCCACCACCTGATGTTTTGTTTTCGTCTCCAAGACTGGGGGCGGGGGGGGGGGGCAGAAAAGAGAGGGGAAGGCGAGTGGAGGGAAGGGGAGGGGGAAGAAAAGAGCAGAGAGGGAAGTAAAAAAGTCATGTGCAGCAGCTTCCTAGGCACTGATGTCTGTGAAATGAAGAAAGAGAGTTATATGCTCAACATGATCCTTTGGTTCGTTTGTTTATTTCCAAGATGGCATCACTTGAAATAGTGGGGCGAGGCATACTTATTTATTCCTATTACTTACTCTATAATAGTTTTTAATTTTCCTTCAGTGGGATTCTGGGATTATTTGTATAGTTAAGGTCACATTTAAGGGGCTGGGACTAGAGTTTATCAATGAGGTCCTTGCCTTGAATGCCGAGGCCTTGGTTCAATCCTAAAAACAACCCGAGACAATAAAGAAAAACATAAACAAACAAAACCCCCGATGCTCTTTAATAATCTACCAATTATTTTCTTGATTTAAGAAGTTGAGAAGTAAACAGAGTTGGGGCCAGAAGCCATTTGTTAAGGATTGTTTTCTTCTTTGCCCTCTGCTGCAGTCCCCAGGAGATTTCTTCCTGTCCCCCCACCAACCTGTTAACGTTTTAATTGGAAGAAATATCCGTGGACCTGGTCTCTGGGTCTCCCTTGGTTTCCCTATGGAAACAGAACATCATAGAGAATCTTTAGGCCCAACTAGAAAGCGTGGCTTTGAAATGACCCAGGAAGGAAAGTGTGCACGAAAGTTTTTTCTTCTTATCTTTTTATGGCTTTAGCAATGTCCTTTTCTTTCTCTTGAGACCTGTGCTATTCCTGTAATTTTGTTCTGAGGCTCCTATGGGGCTTTATAAGTGTTTATAATTCGGTCTTTACACATAGCACATCACTGGCTATTAACCCACAAGTGTGTGCTGGATGAATAAGTGAATGAGTAGCATCAGCCCTGATTATGAATATTTTCTGAAGGACTCGGAGACCAAGTGACTTCTCTACATGTTTGTCATGTAGCATCCATTTCCTAAAGGAGAGTTCTCTCTACCTACATCTGCCCCCGTATTCTTGCCAATGGATAGGGTAGAGAATAAGCTTATCAGGAACATGAGATGAAACTGTAATTGTATAAGTTTATTGTGCTTATTAGCCTGTGAGATCCCCACAAGCTGGAATGTAGTTCTCCCAACCCTGCATCCTTAGCTGAATCTTAGCTCACTCCTTTTTGTCTCTTTGTAGAAGTGAATTGAACTAATCAGTGTGGAACATGAACAGTGGGTGCTCTTGGGGATGTGTGCACAGTATAATGGAAGCTATTCTTGGGGGGACTTAAGTACAAAAAGTACAAAACCTGGCGATAGGCAGGAAAGCCAACCAAAGCCTTTGTGGGATGTGTTCCTGATAATACTGATGGATAGGTTTTCTGAAAGGACCATTTTGATTTTCTTATCCGAATGGAGATTGAGCACACCATACACAAGAGAAAGTGATTTGGAGGCAATTCTAAGAGAGGAAATTGAAGCAAGAAATAAATGTTTGAAATAATAATCTGCTGTTGATCCCTAACCAACCTGAAATGAGAGCACAGGAATTAACGAGGCTCCTAACCCCTCGTGACATGAGAATATTGGACTTTGTCCAGACACAGAGCAATTTCCGTGGTGGTCTGAGCACGAGAGGCAAGGGGACAAACAAAACCATTGTCCCCTTTGAAGAGAGAGCAAGCTGATTGAGCTGAAGTCACCTAATGAGCCAGGCAGCACAAATCTTTTTCATAAAACACCTAGAAGCCCTCAGCAAGGAGAATTATCTCTAGAGAAAACAATTGTCACCCTGGATTTAATTGCTCATCATTCTGGACATGTGTCAGTTTTTCTGGGGAAGTCAGTGGTAGAGGAAATAGAGAAATGACAAGAGGCAACCCCCAATTTAAACAAAGAACATGGAAACGTAAGAGCTATACATCCCACATGTTTGCACATGGTGACTTCTGGTCTTCCTGTTTCTCTCCCCCTTAAAGGAAGGCTTGAGACTCTTCAAGGCTGCTGTGGAGTCTTCTGAAGAAAGGAAATCCGATAAATGTTCTCTCTGAATCACTAATAGAAAGAGTAAATGGATTCTGGGGGATACTTTGATGATATAAAAAGTTGCCTGTAAAGACAGAAGAGTTGTTGCACTAATCGGAAGAGCAGGGTTACGGCAGCATGGAATAAGCCTTGTCCGGACACTCCGCAACAGAGATCAGGCACTGTTCCTGGACCCCTGAAAAAGTCAAGCAGCTCTGTCCCTCCTCTCTCATACACAGAACGATGTTAATTTTGCATTCCAGGATGGAATAGTACTAGAGCACAGGCCAAGGATGTTTTTTAAAGCCCTTTAAGGAATGTCTTCTAAAAGCTTTATAAGGGTTTCAATTCTGTCTTTCAATCCCATAAATTGATTCCTAATGATTAGAGTCTTGCATATTTGCAAAGATTGCACAAGAGAAACTGCGCTGGTTTGCATTTTGCCAGTGTGGGTTCCCAGGCATTTCTAGTTAGCTGTGGCCTCCAGGAAAGCATGTAAAGTTCAGAGCCACCTCTTTTATGGTAAAGCTTGCAAAGGGTCCCAGGTTCCAGTTCTTGGTCCTGAAAAATATTTAAATAATTTTCTACAACCATATTGCTGATTAAAAAAAAAAAAACTAGCATTACTGAAACACTTTCTCTAACCTAAATTCTTCTAATGTTAAAAAAATTTAAAGCTTTTTCTTAGAAAGTCAGATGAGGAAGTTAATTCTGTGTATTTTGTACTCAGAGGGTGAGTTTTAGGTTTGACAGACCTTCCACTGTGCCATTCACTTGTAGATCTCAAAATGTCAGTTTCATTGTTTGAAGATATGACCCCATCTCTAAAACGTGTTTGTTTTATCTGAAGCAAAGCAGAAGTTTCTGGCACCATACTAATTAGTTACTAAGAACCGATATTTTGCTTACAGCTGAGACCAGTGTAGATTGTTTGTAGCCCCTGACCCTACATGCTCTTGTCTTTCTCTTGATAGAGAAGCTTTTCTTGATGTCTGAAGCAAAATGGTCCTCTGTTGCATTTATATTTATATTACTCTATTTTGTGTGTGTGTATACTGATATAATCACGTGTTCCATGGCACAGGTGTGAAGGTCAGAGAAAAATCTGTGAACGTCAGCTTGCTCCTTCCACCGTGCATGGTAAAGAAATGAAACTCGGGCTGTCAGACTTGGGAGCAATGTCTACACACACTGAACCAGCCTGCTTCTATTGTCTTTCTTTTTAAACCCAGGGCATTTATAATAATTATTTTCCACATGAATTACAAGTTCCATATGATTTGGTGCTTAGGAATTTTAAAAAGTGTCTAAAACTTTCCCCCAACTCCTACTTATGTTCTGCATGTGTACGAAATTATTTAGAGTATGTATCCTGTCAGCTGTCTGGATTCCCCTTTGTCCCCCCTATTCTGTCTACCTTCATTAGGAACAATTTTCATCTTCACAGCCCAGCATTTGTATCTATGCATGCTGTCCCCCCCACTACTGTGAAGGAATGGAGGCCTCCCAGAGTCAGGTGCCACCCCCAGCTTGTGTGGAGTCCCTCAGGTCCATTGACTGGCAGGCACATGCTTCTCCAACATGACTTCTAGGTGAGCTGTTCTGATATTTAAGCAGCTGCTATTTTCTCCCACCCTATCTTCTCCCACACTATTCTATTGCTGTGAGAAAATCATGACCAAAACAACTGGAGAAAGAAATATCTCCTTCACTCTCAGCTTGCAGGTCATCATCCAGTAGAGTCAGGAAAGGAACCCAGAGCAGAAAGCTGGAAACAGGAGGAGTGTGGCCTACCAGCTTGATTCCCACATCAGCCTCCCTTTTTTATATCACCCAGGACCACCCACCCAGATATAGGGACCCACATCAATCATTAATCAAGAAAATTCCCCCAACAGGTTTGCCTAGGAGCCAATATGGCGGAGGTAACTTCCCAATTGAGGATCCCTCTTCCCAAAGCACTCTGATTTATATTAACTTGACATAAAAGCTACCCAGCACCCACATCTTCCAGGAATCACTGCCCTGTGAGTTCTGCTCTTCTATCCGGTGTCATATTTACAATTTATCATATTGTTTCAAGTCTTTCCAAGTTCATCATAATGACTATACAAACTGTCACACCTTTCCCTCTATGCAATTACTCTGCCTAAACTCATCAACAATGAGTAATACCATGCAGTGATCAGTTGTGGGGTCTCATCTTGGTAATGTAACAGTAACACATGAAGAAGTCAATCACTCCTTGCGTGTACATGGGCATGAGCGTTTGTGGGTGCATGTGTGGGGGCCAGAGATTGTCATCTGGTGTTTTCCTCAATTGCTCTCCTCCTCATTTTTTGAAACAGGATTTCACATTGAACTCCAAGTTTCCTGAGCCAGGCTGGGTAGAAAAATGCAGAGATTATGCGCCTGGGTACCATGCCTGTATTTTTATGTGGGTGCTGGAGTTCTGAAGTCAAGTGTTCATGTTTCCGAGGTTGGCACTTCACTGAGTCACTTCCCCTGCCCCAGTCCCTCATCTTTGGTACTTGTGTTTATCTACTGAACAACCTTCCTGGACACTCATGGCTTTCTTTCTACTGCCAGGCTGCTATTTCTACATGTTTTTGCTTTGTCCACCTTGCTCTAAATGAACTAAAAAGTGCCCAAACATATCTATCTGAGCATATTAGAATGGAGAGAAGCTCAGCTCTTTGTAAGTCATTCTGTCTGCACTTTGCTCCATTCTGGCGATGTTGTCTATTCCTATAGCATTAAACAGCATCCATCTGTCAGTGACTCCTAAGTCTACATCTTTTATATCAGCACTCTCTCCAATATATTTAGCTCTGTGATCCACATCTCCGTTTGTATGTCAAATACATGGCTCAAATTCAGTATTGAGTCCATGTATATCAGTCTTTTGTGCATGTGCATGCACACACAATTATACAGCCATGTACAGACAGACAGACAGACAGACAGACAGACACTTGGTCCTGTAGCTTTCCTCTTCTCGTTGACAGCAACTTCTTATTTTTAAAGTTATCCATGCTCATCTACCATAATGCAAAACATAGTCTACAATTGCCCACATGTACAGAGTTTCCTTCTCAGTGAACTATAATCATTCTCCAAAAACTTATTTTCTGTCATCTCTGTGATCCTTGTCCACTTTTCCCTAATATTCAAAGGTCATAATCAGAGCAGTCATTATCAACTTTACATGAGATAACAGCATACCTCTTCTCCTGAAAGAGAATGGCTTTCTCTTTCACACTAACTAAAATTCCTAGGATCCGATGGGGAGATGACTCAGTAGGTGAAACAGCTGACACATTCGTGTAGTTCTCCAGAATACATGTAAAGACGGAGGTTGCAGTGCAAGTCTTTAATCTTAGTGCTCCTGTGATGAGATGGGAAGTGGAGACAGGAGAGTCCCTGGCTGCCTATTAGCCAGCTAGCCTAATTTGCACAGCAGTGAACAACAAGAGACTCTAAATCAAATATGTTGGAAGTCAAAGACTTACACGTATGCTTGTCCTCTGAGATGGCAAAATAAGCTGGCATGTCATAACCGCACATATGTATATACACAAATGCATTTTATACACACACACACACACACACACACACACACACACACACACACACACACACTTCTATTTTTAATGTCAGGTTTTAGAATCACAGCAATGTAAAACCCAAAGCCCTACCTTGCCCAGCTCTCTAACTCAGATGCCTTCTTCTGTGATGATTTGAGGAACTTCAAAATTATCGATGCTGTTTTTATAATAAACCAGATATACTCCTTCCCAAATTGATAGACTTTTTTTCCTCCAAGTCTTGAACTCTCTGCTGAAAGCTGAGAATGGAGGTCATTGGGGGAGCAGTTGCTAGTTGCTAAAGGGGCTTTCTTTAAATGTGACCTCTTCCTTGAGCATTCCACATCAAATTTCCCATTAATGGCCTTGGCTACTTGCACTGTTTTATCCTTTTAAAAATGTATTACCATTTATGAATCTATATTAATCCCGATCAGTTTTGTTTGTTGACATCTCAAGCCATTATTATAAGGCTCAGTACTCAAAATAATAACAGTAAATACTGGTTAGATGGATGAATGAACAGATGAATGAGTACAGCTCTCTTCACACTTAATCCCACAGTCACCTTCTTTTAGCTCTCAAGTTTTACTTACTATATGTCTGTTCCTATGTTCTCTGTGTCTTTCTGCTTATAGTACCTTTCATTAATTTGTACCTTATAATTGCATGTTGAATTACAGGAATAAGGGTCTACAATATCCATCTCTGTTGTGGCTGCTGTTTATTCTCCATATCTATCTCTCTTTTCATTTATTTAAAACATTTTTTGTCTCCCATTATTTTCTAACTGCGTGGTGTTAAATGTTTGGTGGAGGGACATGGAAAAATTACTTGCATAGCTTATGAATACAGGTACTATTATAGTTGTTGTTGATAGAGGTGATAGGGTTTTGAGGAGGGTCATGTTGCCCAGACTGGTCTTGAACTCACTATGTAGCTAAGCACCTTCTTAAACTTGCTGGTTTTGCCCATCTTCTATCTGGTAAGTTGAAGAAGTATGTGACCATTCATGGCATTAAAGTTTATATAAATTAGTGGAATGGTACTAAAGAATGTGACTTAAAGGGTTGGGTAAATTGTGCATCACATCTACTGGAAAGGGATTATAAGGTCGTACTTGAAGCCACATAGACATATACTCATAGAGAAGAGAAATAAATAACTAAATGGATGTCCTGACAATGTGACCATCTTAATGATTTTGATACAAATATCTCTGTTCTATATCTTTCTAGACAGACTGAAACTTTAAAAAGACATAAGCATAATTTCCTGTTGAGCTTAATTTGACATATGACCATGAAAATTCCAACGGTAAACCTGGTAAAGAATGTGGCATCCTAGAAAAATTTTTTTATCAGAGGTATAGTAAAGTACAGCATAGATATACTCATCTAAAGAGTTCGATTTTAATTGACTAAATTAGTATAATTTTAAAAGCTGGGTATTGTGGGGCTTGTTTGTAATCATGAACTGGGAGGTGAGACGTGTATGTCCTTGGGGCTTGCTGGTCATCCAGTTTAGCCTATTTAAATACCAGTCTGATAAGAGACCTTGGCTTAAGAACAGTGACTGTTGCTTGATGAAGGGCATGGGGTAGGGGTGTTCTCTGAACTCTACGTGCCCATGACTGTGGACCCCCTCACAAACTTACAAACACGCTAACTGACGTTGTCTTAAGAGTATCAAGCAGAAGTACAGAGGCGAAATTAAGTAAGGTTCATCACATCATATGATCAATGGCCCATCCAATTTCCTTGCAGACTCCTTCTCGCCACAGTTGTATTCTTCTCCTTCCATTATAATTTAAGAATTTGACGTACATTCCCCATTCTACCATCCATATTTTCATGAATAGTATGTTGCTCTCATTTATAACTCACCATATGTAATCTGAGATGTGTTTGTTTTAAGAAAGACCAAGATATTATGCTAGTTAGTTTCTTGCTTATGAAAAGTCAATCATTCTGGGGATTTCCTCTTCCTCTTCCTCCTCCTCCTCCTCTTCTTCTTCCCCTTCTTCTTCTTCTTCTTTCTCTTCTTCTTTCCAGGACACTTCCCTTTCTAATAGACTATTGTGATAAACAATAAACAAGGAAATTATTTAACACATCTGATGTTGGTACCAGGTCTAAGCAGGTAACATTCAGGTATTTTCTTTTCATGAGGCATCCTTTGACTCCTGTGCACCCTCCAACTCCTCCTGAAGCTATTGCCTCTTGAATAGGAGAGACCATTCATAGCATATTGATAGGAATGGGTTTAACAGCTTTGCTGTATATGGCACTGGCCACATTGGGAATTCTGGTTTTACTGTGGAGAATTAGGCTCTGGGATTGTTGGAGGCCATTACTAATAATGTCACTCACACTGTGAGTAGCACTGTGCTGATGGTGTGGCATTTCAGCTGTGACAAGGTGGATTTATTTTTCTTTTTACCCTGTTTGGATAGCTTCTGCTTTCTGTTCCCGAAAACCTTTTTTGACTTTGGTTTAGTGTGACTCAACAACTCACCGTAAGTCAACAGCTGCCAGATGCTAGCAGTAATTAAGGCTTTACATACATTTGTAACCTACAACATGTGTTTAGAACACGGGAAGCAAGGTGGAAAAGAAAGAAAAGGGAATCTCCGAACTCAGTTTCAATTATTCTCTAGTTTAGTGGTGGCTAGCAGTCAGTAGGCCTTGCCATTTTCTATAAACTCTATGGCTGGATGCTCTACACTGTTTTTGACAACTCCCCAAACCCTCGTACAGCTTGGTGAAGCAGTAGCTGATTCAAAGCAATTGTTTTACAAACAAGAGCATATAGCATTAGCCTTTCTTCCCAAATATTTGCCATCACAACACTAAGTCTGATGAGCTGCTGAGGTGAAATATCTGCCATACATATATTCACCTGGCGATAGACCGTGATCATCCATCTCACTAGATGTCAGATTGTAGATGAGGTAATTAACTCTTAAGATCTAGAATAATCCTTCACTGATGAGAAAGTCAAAATGTTTTCAAAACATCAAGTACATAATGGAAACAGGGACCTGGGTAAGTGCTGAGAATGCAAATGTCTTTTGCCTTTGTTAAAATTCCATGTGATGTAGGTAGCTTCTCTCCTGACATATCAAATATTCTCTGTATTACACAAAGTAGAGTGGCCATTATAAGATGTGACAAAATAAACATTAAATGTTCTTGAAATGTACGCAGCCTAATTGAAACTAGGTTTGTTTTAGATTTGGTGGAATAAATTTGACAATGGAATTCCATGTTATTGACTGCAATTTAACACTTTTATACTTACTAATATACTACTACTACTAATAATAATAATAATAATAATAAAGAAATAATAATAATAAGAGCTAAGATAAAGTGGCTTTTGTATGCAGGATTGTTCTTAATTTACACATGTCTGTATAATACACAATGACTGCACACTGCAGGAACAACTATTCTTCCAGTTCATGAATGTGAAAGATAAAACAATAATAATAAATAGCTTGCCACCAAATAGTCTACACAATAATAGACAACTGAATAAAACCAAATAATACAAACCTGAGTTTTAAAATCAGAGTAGCAGAGATAAAAAGATGGCTTAGTGGTTAAGGCTGCTTACTGCTCTTCCAGAGGAGCAGAGTTCCTATTCTCAATACCTAAACAAGGTGGCTCACACACTGTTTGTAACTCAAGCTCTAGGAGATCTAATGCCCTCTTCTGGTCTCTGTATAGAAATGACATTCACACACACACACACACAAACACACACACGCGTGCTCACGCACACGCCCATACACACACACACATATACACATACAGAAATAAAATTTTAATAATACTAATTAAATAAAAATAAATGAAACCTGAGTATTGGATTGTAAGCAATCACTAGGGTGTTTTGTATTTGTTTTTGTTGTTGGGTTTTTTGTTTGTTTGTTTTTGTTTTGTTTATGAGACCAAGGAATGCTGTCAGAATGACAATAAGGAACCAGTGACTTGAGCTAGGAATTTAGGAATGAGTATATGAAACAGAGATGCCTATACTCACACAGTAAACAAAATAGAGGTAGGTAGGAACAGGGCCACATGACTTGCCCATAAGCAAATTCAAACCATGTTTTGCTATGTATGATTTTGAAAATTAAAATTATCCAATGTGAGCTAAAATTCAAAATAATCCTAAAAGAAATTAAACCTTTAACATTAAAAATGAGAGAAGCAATAAATGATTGATTTTTGACCTTTAAAGTCATAGAGCAATAGAATGAATAAGATGCATACAACTACCTATTATAATGGAAAAAACTGATCAACATTGCAAAGTAATATGAATTTTATAGATGAAATAAAAATCATTAAAATAAACACGTTATTTAGTCTACAAAGAAAACACAGATGCAGGAACACAAAGGGAGAATTAGCCAACTAGAAAATAAAAAGAAGAATTCAGAAAGATATAGTACAGAGAGAAAAAAGGTTATATTATAGCAGCCAATGAGAGAGGAACAGCAAAGATGCTACATTAATTAGTACAGAAAACAGAAATTACAAGTGTAAAAATATTTAGGAAAGGCAGTGGCTGAGGAAGTTTATAACTAAGAAACCACACATTCAGAGAGATTGGAGTCACAGCATTTGTAACGTAACATAATTGCAAGTAAAATTATATGTGTATATGCATATATGTATATGTAACATGTATATTTTATATTATAATACCTAGAGCAGCACCTTCACATATGTAAGTAGATACCTAAAATGTCAGCAGAAAAATAGGAATAAAATTTTCAAATATATATTAACCCCAAATAAACTATAAAAAGAAGTATAATAAGAGGGATGGGAGGAAATATAATAAGTAATTAACCTGATTCTGTCCATGTCAATGATGCCATTAAATATAAGTGAATTATCATATCAGTTCAAAGAAACAGATTGTTAAATTCCTAAATATCAAGTATTATTTATGGAACAACTACAAAAGACTGGTTAAATATAAAAATACAACAAAATTGGAAATAAACATATGGAAAAAAATCTATTGTAGGCTGATTATTTATAGCAAAAGTAGAAATGCTTGTGGGATGATGCTGTGAATATTTTTCGCTTGTGTTTGTTTAGTAAAATACCAATTGGCCAGAAAGTGGGCAGGACATAGAGGTGGGGCATTCGGACTAGGAGAACTCTGGGAGGGGAAAGGACAGAATGAGATACGTCTGCCAGATGCAGACGAAGCAAAAGAATGAGAATGCTGCTCTGACAAAAGGTACCAAGTCACACGGCTAAGAATTAGTTTACTAATAAGAGTTAGCATGTAATAAGCCAGAGCCATGGGCCAAAACGGTTTATAGTTAATATAAGTCGCATTTGTGTGATTATTTGGGAGTAATTGGCTGCAAGACTGGGAGAGTGGGACAGAAAAACTTCTGACTACAAATGGCACCCAATGTGGGGCCCAAACCAATGACCCTGAGATTAAGAGCTTAATGCTCTCAAGAGATGGGCTTAAAGGAGTGGGTCATCACTCCCTGGCCTTCCTGACTTAGCTCTGTGGGTGGCTCTGTCCTCTGATATCCCAGACTATTTTTATTAAATATACAATTTATCACCACAAATTCTGGCTTCATTTTTTTTTGTATGGGGCTCAGCAAAACCCAACACTATAACCAGAAATAACAATGGATCTTTCAAATTGAGAAAAGGATGAGTTTGTCTCAGAGACATGAAATTCTAAACACTAATAATAAAGGTAAGAGTTGAGGAGGAGGATGGGTGTAATATGAAGTTTCTGGCCCAGACTGGCCCCAAGATCTTACCAGTACTACCAAAGTCCCAGAGAAACACACAGAAGGTTGTATTAATTTTATGCTGACTGACCCTACAGCTCTTAACTCAAACTATTTCCATTAATCTGTTTAGCCATGTGGCTTGGTAGCTTTTCTGAGAGCAGCGTGGCTATCTCCTTTCCTCTGCATCTGCAGGTGTCTCTCTCTGGTATCTCTACTGGTATGTCTGCTCTGCACTTCCTGTTCTCAGAGTTTTCTTCCTCTAGTAGCCTTGCCCATACTTCTTGTCTGCCTTCTGCCAGTCAGTGTTTTGTCAGTAGGCAGGACAATTACTTACAGTGTAACAAAACATAATCCCACTACAGATGAGAAAGAGCACAAAGCATAACAATAAAAGCAAAATGATAATAGTTAAGGGCAAAGTCTACAATTCCAGATTTCTCTCTACTTTGTCACTGGTGGGTCAGAACAATAGACAAAGGGGGAGGATTACAGGTTTTCAAGCTTATGTAAGGGTTAAAGACAAGTTATTGCTCATATCAAAGGTCAAAAAAATTCACCACCAGAACTTTGAAAAGATGAGCAAACAAAATGTGAAGAAGGTAGAGATAAAGAAATAAATAAATTCAGGAAATATAGAAAATAAATAATAAAGGTTGGATCACAGTTATTGATATGCCTTTCCAGGTTGATAAACAAACAAATGCAAGCTAGTAGTAATGAGTAAAAGTTATCCTGGAGGCCTGTATGATGACACAAGCCTCTATCCCCATCCAGACAATGTAGAGGCATGCGGATCTCTATGAATCCAAGCCAGACTGGTTTTCATGGTGAATCCCAGGCCAGCCAGGACTGCATTGTGAGACTCTACCACAATGCATGCATGCATACACATAGTTGAAATAGTAATAAATACTGAAGCATGGATAAGCAGAAATGTGTAAAGCATGATAGAGCCATGAAACATATTAACTTAAAGAACTTAAAGGGATAATTTATATAAGGTCATGAATTAGTAAATCAAGAAACATACATGAAAACATATAATTAGCAAAGGAGAATTTTGCTTAGTTGCAAAGTTAACTATTGGTGCAACAAGCTCAGCAAAAAGAAGAAAGGAAAAAAAAATAATATGGCAGACCAAACACAGAGAGCATTCTTCCATTTAGGAAAAATCTGCAAAAATCAAAGGTAACATGTGGCTTTGCTAAAATCTATTAGGAACAAATGCAATGGCCACTTTCTCATCAAATTTTCTGAATACTTTTTTAAGTCAGTGCAAGAAAAAATAAATGATAGTGACTTTGTGAAGAAGAGAGCAGTTATCATTGGAAAGGTGTTTATTATAACAGGTACACACGGTATGCAGTTAGTCTATGACAATGCTGTAAGCAGTTTTTCCTGCACAGTGTAATTCAGTGTGACCCTATGAAGATAGGCACTGTTTTATGTATGCTGTATAAATAAACAAGAGAATAGATATTCAGCTGAGTAAATAATACTGAGACTATTCTAGTTAATGAGTATTTTTAGAACAGACAAATTCTAACTACCTCTTGCTTAATTTCAGACTTTGTTTGCTGACTATTTGATTAACTGGAAAGCTACATACTAATATATACGTTGTATCAGATAGCTCATACTAAATGTATCTGATCTAGTAGCAGTTGTCAACCACAGAACACCCAGACCATCACAGCCAACTTACTCTCTCCTGGTCGATTTTTTTGTCTCCTCCCCACCCCCACCCCCCGCTGCTGCTAATTCTCTGATATGAGAGGCAGTGTCCTGTGTGTTGAAATGAATGCATGCATTTCCCATGGCTTCATGCATGATAGTGATGAATTCAGAGTTTAACTAGAGCAGTGGAGTTTCAATGTGGAAGGTCTCATCAGAAGAAATCCTTGCTAGTCCTGGACATTTAATTTCTAATTATGAAATGCCACTTGTTCCACAAGACCTCGGGCTGTAACTGTTTTGGGGATTTCTAAATTTGTCTTGTTCATGTTGGAGCAGGAAAATGGCAGTCCTTAGAGCAGAATGCCACTTTCACCTTTGTCTTTGAGAGTTCCGTTCCCTAAGAACCCAAGGTGCTGACACCCCCAGCCTTCCTTGGCCATTCTGGTCTTTCTTGGACTTCTAGACTGTGTCCAGTTATAAATTATAAAAGCTATGGGCAATCGATCTTAAAACAATTACTTCCAAAGTTGAGGCATAACAGAGTATTACCCTTTCTGGTATTATTCATGAAACAAAATAGCGATTTTTGCAGTGTGTTTTTGAAATATAAATATTTGGCAGAAATTTTTTTGACAAGGAATGCAAGAATGCCTCCTCTGCTTTTAGCTGTGGGATTTTGGTGAACTTTAGAAGAGCATTAAGAGGGAGTTTACGAGAAGAATTTTAGTATATGCAAGCATACAACATTAGAATTCACAAACAGAATCTTTAGTGTCTTTCAAAATCACGATTACTGCACTCACAAATGCATAGATGGTTAGGTTTGTATGAACACAATGATTCACATGTTTGTAATTGATTTACACTGATTATTTACTATAACTCATGCATATCAACAATCATTCACATTTAAGCATATTTATTTTAAACAAAGTAAAAAAATAGGCAGTTCATTTTGATTAACAAAAAAGAAGTAAAATTATATATTATCACTTATAATTGTTTATTTTTTAATTGTGTGTCAATATATAAGGTATCAAGGTAAGTTATTTCCATTACTATGATTAGAAAAAAATTGCAACACTTTAGTTTTGATCTTTTTCTTAAACACTTTCTAGAAAAATTTAGAATCCATGTTTATTCTTGAATTTAAAATGTGGACTGTAACATTTGCTCAAGAGAAGTGACCCATGTTTATTTACATGGGACTCTCTTTGTTTAAAATAAACAATCACAGAAAATTCTACTTAAAATGGAATTAACGTCTAAAAGAACCAATAGTCCATATTAGGCGGTAAACATAATTTATTTAAAGTTGAATAAATAAAACTGCATATACTAAGCTCACCCCACTCCACACACATGTAGAAAGTGGAGGTAGGAGAATCTTAAGTCTGTGTCCAACCAATATTACATGAGACTCTCTAAATCAATCAACCAATAAATCAAAAAACAAACCATTGAAAATTGGGAGTATCATTTAGTTTGGACTGTATATTAAATATTCCAATTTTGTAACATACATTTTTAAAAAGCTTCTAAAATTGAAACAATGTGTATTTAGTACAACATGATTGTTTAGCTGCATGGTTTTTCATTCTTCACTTTAAAAAGGCTTTATTTTAGTAAAAAAATTACAAATGCATTAATTTTTATAGAGGCTTTTTATTAACTTTTCAAATAAACAATTATTATTAGTTATTAATTGTTTTCTAGTCCTTGGTTATTAGTAGTGTTATCTTTACTTTATGCTATGTTGCTTCATAGACATATCATATTATAAACTTCATCTTGTTTGAGTGGATCTCCTCAGGTTCTAAACCTGTGGGAAAAGCTTGGCTGACAAGAGCAGGTGAATGTCTCAGTTTTTCTCTTTGTCTATAAGGCAGAAAAGTTGAGGGCAGAGAAAAAGAAAGCTATCTCACCCTCCCCGGGCCCTTCATAGATAGCAGTTAAAGAAACAAGGGAAGCCTGCTATTATTTCCCAGCAATGTTTCTTTTGTCCATAATGGTCACTTAACACACACACAGAGTGAACAGGAAAATAGTAGAGAGAGTTCAGGGTTCCTTCATGGCTCCACTGGCACCGCCTTGCAAAGTGTGGAAGGACTAGCCTATCCCATCACAGAGAACTGTTCTGCCTCACAATTGTCTCTGAAAGCATGCTGCTCTTGTGTGTGGAGGTGGGAGTCTACAACCCTTTTTATGGCAGCACATATTTTCAGCTTTCTTCTGTCTGTTCCTGTTGGTGTTTGCAGCTTGTACATTTCTATTCTGCCAGCTCTGCGGTGCATGAAGGGAAATGAAAATCAGGAAATATAACTGCAATGGAGTACCTCAGACCCAAGTACATTGATAAGTCTATGCCCTTCTCTCTTCCTTCCAGAATCTTATGTATCAGTCAGTTTTCTGTCGTGGTAAAATGCTCAAGAACCAAGAAATGATTTGCTTGGGCACAGGACTTAAGAGGTTTTGGTCTGTAACTCGTTGGGTGTGCTGTCCCTGTCTTGTAGACAGACAGAAAATCACGGCAGAAGTGAGGAGGAAGTAAAGACTGCTGACCTCATGGAGACCCAGAGAAGAAAAGGTGCTAAGATGGGAATAGAGAAGAGAAGTCTGAGGATAAGATGCAACCTCAAAGTTATGACTTATAGATACCACTCCGTATCTATCCTAACAGACCATTCAATAGGGATTCAAGTATTCATTGTTAATCTAAGCACCCTCAGTATCCAATTACTTCTCAATAGTGCCACAAACAAGAAACCAGCATTTGACTAAATTCTGTTTTCAAACCATAGCATATGGATTTAGATGTAATATCTAGGAACTTCATCTGACCTTAGTGGGGACAGCAGAGATAAATGGTCCTAGGTACTTCAGCTCTAGGCCCAGAGTCAGAAAGGGTTGTATTGACCTTTGAAATTTCCTATGAACATATCAACCCTACCATTTTTGGTTACTCTTGTTTATTTGACTTCATTTTGATTCAGTGGCCTTCTCTTGAAGTTCAGAGTTTCCCCATCATTCTATTTGTTGACTGCATGAAAATCTTCACTTTTCCAAGCTTTATAACTTAATTTCTCATCGGTGTTGCCTTCTTCTCTGGCATCAGCATGCACTAGATGGTGTAGCTGCTCATGGATATGTGAAGAGACACTTATGGTAAATGAGCATGAGAAGATGAAAAACAATTTTAAAAGTGGCCATTAGGGATTGTTCTGATATAATAATGGCTCTATTTGCTGAGGTAACTTTATTAGTTCACATCTTGGACCTTAGACTATAGCATTTAAATGATAAGCATATTCTTCGGTATTCCATTCGCTCCATTACTACAGTTAACTTTTCTGTTCTTGCCCCTCATAGTAGAAAATCTGTTCCAGTGCTGACATTTTCAATGCTATTTGTATACTTTGGTATTACCATGGCATGATAATTCTGACTTAGCTATACATGTGCTTCTCCTCGCTAAAGGTTATTTTGAAGTGTGAGAAGTTGGTGAAAACTTAGAAAATAAAGCCATGACCATAATGCCTGAACATATCTTTTCTCCAACTTGCATCATTGAATATAATTAGTGGGTCAAAGGACAGCTGCCAGTACCTGTTGCTACATTTCTGTCTGGAAGTGTTTTTGAAGATCTGGGTTATGATAAAAAGTTAAAAAGGCCCAAGAATCTCACTATGAATGTTATTTGAAAGACTTGTGTTTCTTCACTGTGTTGAACTGATACGTTTAACATAATTTTTACCCCTGTATTTTAAACTTTACTAAAATTGTGAGAAATAAACACCATAGGTTCTTTTTGAATATTCATCTGGAAAATATTGAATCTAGATTTCTATCATATGAAGCCATACTGGTCAGTTTAATGGTAAATCTATGAAATATATATGTGAGATGAAATGAACCGGGCAGATCCTGCAATTCTGGTTTAGTCAGTAATATCAGGGAAGCTGGAGGCAGATGTAGAGAAAACATGTGCTCTATAAATATGGAGACAGTGTGCCTGCTCTTTCTCTTTTACAAGGTTGTAAGAAGGAATGAAGGATTCACTGGTTCCCATTACAAATCTTAGTTTGGAGAGTCACACAATGACTGGGCCTACTCTTCCACTGAAAGTTTAATGGAGCTTAATAGAGACACGATTGCACAAGATGGGTTAGAACAAAATCAGCTTTTCATCAATAAAGGAAGCACTACAAAGCAACAAGTTGATATTTTAATAATCCCCCATAGCCTTTTCAGTTCTGAAAAGTGTGTAACACAGGGTTTTAAGTTGTAAGATGAATAATATAAAACATGGTTGTCTAACACCAAATCAAACAGAACAATGTACCTTGGGTATGGTTGGAAGAGCCTGAAGAAGTCTTGATAACTTCTCAGTAGAGAGATGTGTATCTCTCCAGGCATTCACTCCACATACATGAGCATCTGGAAAAGCAAGCTGTGAAGAAAGGATAAATTAGACCCTAGGTGACCTTTCATGGTTCTCTGTCCTTCCTCTGTAGGGTATTTATTACTGCATAAATTGCATTTTTATGTGATTCTTTGATTAATGTCTCTTTCCCGATTAGACTGTAAATGTCAAAGAACTATTTTTACAATGCTCAGTGTTATGTCCCCAATGTTTACCATAGCAGAAGAAACAATAAATAATCATTCCATAAGTGATAGACCAGGATTCCTGCCCCCCCCCACACACACACACACTCATTTGACTATGTGTGGCTCACCAGTTTTATGTAGTAAGCCAGGAATCCTAAGAGAGGCTTGGCCCAGAATCTGCCTCTGGTAGTTAGAGTGTAACTCTTATTTGTGTATTAATGCTAAGAAAGACACCAAACTAGAAATTGTGTGGAAACTGGCATTGGGAAGGGAAGATATGCAAAGAGAAGTTTAGACTATTATTTTGTTGGCTTTTCTTTTCTTTTTGAATTTTAAAACAATTACATAATTTATCCCTTACATTTTTTCCTTTCAAACCCTTCCAAAAACCTTTCTTTTCTCTCTTTCAAATTTATGTACTTTTTTTTGTTAATTTTTGGTACACGCATATACATATACATATATATATATATTCCAAAATATAACTGTCTATGTAATGTTACTTGTATGCATAATTTAAGGGTTGACCATTTTGTATCAGAATGACAATTGGTATACTATATTCTGGGAAAGACTTCTTCTCTAGGGGGTAATTTCTAAGGAAATACTTTTCTTTTTATGGAAAAAACTTCAATTCTCCTAATATACTATGAAGATATTCATATGCCTTTTACTTTTGAGTTGAATATGGCACATGCAATTTTCTGCCTTGGTATCTCTTGGTAGCTCAGAAACTTCAAGCTTGAAGCTGAAACCCCAAAAATATACTTTCTCTTTGTTACCATTTATGGCTACTTTAAGTCTTATAAAATTTATAGAAGACCCATGTTGACCCCAATTTGATGTAAAGCAAGAAAGAATAATTTGAATTTGTTATCTGATATGTTTGATAAGCCGAGAATGGGTGCCATGATTTTCCCACTATTGTTTTTGGCCTGAGCTTCCCAAGCTTAGTATACCATACTAAGACCACAGGATACATGAGTTGCTCTGAATACAGGTATTATTATTTTTTTAATAATTGCTTTTTTCCTTCCAAAATCTTTGAATCTCAGACTAAATAACAGAATCATAGACAAAGTTGCCCTAATATATGCTTTATTTAAAGATGGATGCAGACTGCTAAATGTATTCACACCCAAATTTCAAAAGAAGTGTATTTGAACTTAGGTTGCTTTCATTTATTCAAGAAACATGAAGGAATATACTACATCAACTCTAAAGACAAGATGGAAGAATGTCAATATTACACACCATTTCCAGTTTTGATAGACTGTGGAATGCAACAACAGAGAAAGGGATCTTATAACGTCTGAATAGATGTAAGCCAGACTGTCAATTACGTTTCATATACTGGGAGACTAAAACTTTCATGTTAGCATCCAGTGACAAGGAAATACCTAATCATTGTTGAAAACTGGAATAAAAATCCCTGGGCAGAGAATTTCACAGCAGCTGTCGTACCATTCTTAGAGCATATACCACCCCACCCCTCAGACCTGTAAGTAGGAACTTCCATTGCCCCTCATGGTAGTGAAGATCATCACTCTAGTTATCTCTCCAGGAAATAAGGTTTTCCTTGCAGACAGAGTTGCTTATAGAATTGCATTTTATTTCCTTCACACAATCAAAATACACCTTTTCAAAGAACATTGTATTGTAAAGAAAGTAAAAATTCAGAATAAAAGTACATGTATCGGTTACAAATTACAAGCATGCGAAGTTTACAAAATAGTTGTTCTTTATTCTAAAAGCTAAGAAATGTTATCATGCACGTGGATTATTTTATAGTATCAAGTTCTGTGGCAAAGTCCCAGTAGTGAGTGATGGTGAGCGGCATGGGTAGAAATGATTAAGTTCCCTTAATGATGGTATTACCCACAAGATTTTCTCTACTGACAGTGCAGAAGTACATTTTTTTTTTTAGTGCCTTTGCCTCACGCTCATAAGACAAAAGAAACAGAATCAGAAATGGTGGCCCACACCTCTGAAACAGAAGCATCACAAGTCTGTGGCCAGCCTGGGCTGCACATGAAAAACATTTCTCTAAACACAAAACTGAACAACAATAAAGGTGGAAGAATAGATTTCTATCAATATATGCAGGAGACCAAATGATTCTATCTAATCATGAGGCTGATTATTTATTAAGCATAAAATATCAATAGCAATTAACATAAAAAAATCAAGAAGATATTTCCAGGTTTGCTATTGAATGTGTTTTTTGACCTTGTAGAATGAATACAGAGTAGGGATTCAGGAAAATGATGACCCCCAAATCTGGGTTCCAGGTTATAACTTTATTCACAGCCTTTCTCTTTGTTTGCTGGTGAGAATACAAACAACTGGCCTGTTGTTGATTTAAATGAGATAAGGCTTACAAACTACCTGGCCTGTTTTCCAATGAGTTGGATGATAATATATATGTCAATACCCCTCTCTTTGCTTCTCATCAACCTATACCCATCCTCACACTCCTGACAGGAACACACATTTGCCTCCCATAGCTGAAGCCTGCTAGTGCTTTTAAACCGTATTATCAAACAGAAATGTAATATGATTAAGACCAGCAGTTGCTCCTCTACCCTCCAGGTTCTAACTACAAGTGACACCTGTTTAAAAATTAAACCAATGATCCAACACATTGAACAAACGAGCAAACAAACATGCTTTGGGGAACGTGATGTTCCTGAGAGTAATTTTAGGAATAACTCCCAAATATAAGTGTGTTTCCTCCAGCTGACCACCTGAATAATAATCTACCACTTGTAGAAACAGTGACCAAAGGACTACCAACATCTTTAGGCTGCATTCATATTTATTCGAAAATGACATTTTCTGGCATGAAGACACATTGGGGATCTTATGTGGGTTTTGTTACTATGTAAGTGAGTGACGTTGAATGACTCATTCAAATTCTCTGATCTTAGTTTCCTGATATATATTAAGTAAACTTTAATAATGTTATCTGTAAAAATTATGACTATGATTTTTCAATGCAAACAAAACTTACCAAATAAAATTTACACAAGTACATATCTGGTATATCTTAGTTGTGGTAAGTGCTGCGCTTTGATGGCTCCCAATGGTGTCAGTTGACAAACCATCTCTGAAATGTCTGAACATCCTGGGCTAAACAGATTCATGCATTTGTTTATTTCCAATGTACCCCAATACCCAGAGTACCCCACCTGACGCCTATATCTGTATATTATAGAAAGTCAAATACATCAGTTGGACTTGTGGGATGCACTTCAAGCTTGTCCAGAATTCCCACAGAGTAAACCCTTCTGTGTTGCTGTTGCTCTAGGGACTAACTTCACCCTGGCCGAGTTGGGGATCTGCGAGCCCTCCCCTCACCGAACTGGTTACTGTTCCGACATGGGGATCCTCCACCAGGGCTACTCCCTGAGCACTGGGTCTGATGCAGACTCGGACACCGAGGGAGGGATGTCTCCAGAACACGCCATCAGACTGTGGGGACGAGGGATAAAGTCCAGGCGCAGCTCGGGCCTGTCTAGCCGCGAGAACTCCGCCCTTACTCTGACTGACTCTGACAATGAACACAAGTCGGATGACGACAACGGTAGGCCCGTTCTGAAGTACCTCTTTGCATGCTCTGTGCACCGCGCTTTGGGGAACTGTGGGTCCGGCTTGGTTTTTGTTTCCAAGAGATTTTAATATCAATCTTGTCTTACCAGCCCGAGCCGGGGGTCAAAACCAACAAGATACCTTCTGGCCCACAAACTGGATAGGAGAGTTTTTAAAGCACATTTTGATGGTAACCCAGTATTCAGGGATAGTCATCTGCTCTTATTAGCAAGTAAATAACCCTGTAGGCTAGGAGGCTTGATAAACTCTGGCTTGTCTTTTTGAAATGTCCTCTCCCCCAAGTTTCTAGGTATCGATATTGATTTCCCTTCCCAGTAATAGCAATCTAGGTTTGTTTTTTTGTTTGGTTTCTGTGATGATCCGTGAAGAAACCTATTTTATCTTCACCTTTCATTTCCAGGCAGCAATGCCTCATATCCTTATTGAAGATCAAATTTGGAGCCCATGATTTGAGGTTTAATAATGACAAATAGGAAGAGTCTTGTCTTCCAAGCAGGCTTCTCCTCTGTTTCCTTACCCTCTTGGTACCTATGTAGGTTAATGGCTTCCTGCATCTTGCATCACAAATCACTGAGGCCCATCCATCAGGTTTGTAGGTGAGTTTTAATGAAAACTTGAGAATTAAATGCTTCTGATCATTAAGCAGTGAGTACAGCAAAACCTGCACAAAGTCATTAAAGAGATAAGGTGTTTATTTGTGGATTTCTACAAGAGTCATAACTGTGTTTAGTCAAAAACATTTTTAAGGAAAAGATAAACGACTTTAGGTACTTTAAGCTGACTTGTGAAGAAAATCTCAAATGTTCTGTGTGTTATGAATAGGCTGCCTGTTTGCTGAAAGAATTACCATTAAAATGTTTACAAACATATCAGTTAGGAATGTTTTTGTAAAATCTCAGAAACTTCTGTTAGAGAAGGTTTAAGTGTCTTTTTACATTGAAAAGAAAAAAAAGAAATTTCTAGGCAAGGCAGCTCATTGTGGATATGAACATGTAACTAAAAAACCATTTAATCTAACAACTGTTGGAAATATACCATTTGGGGGGTGATTCACATATATTCAAAAGGATGTCACTTTGTTACGCTGAAGTTTACTTGTAATTTCAAAATAATTTATTCTATATTGGAGATTGCTCTGTCCCTGTAGCTCATCAACATGAGCACTTAAGGAAAATTCGCACTAGACTCCTTTGAATTTTTAACAGAATCTTAACACTTGGCCCATTTAAGACTCTGAGGGGTTTAGCAACTACGAGATCATGCTGAAAGTTTCCATGAGATATACATCAAACCCATTTCCCTTTTAAACTTCCATGTGTCAATACAATTTAGATGAAAGCAGTGTGGTTGTCTACTACACACAGCACTGCAAGCCAAGAAATGTCAACATGTTAAGTAAAGCATTTGAGAAAATCCCCCATGGTTGGCATTCTCATAGCTATACAGGGGACCATCTATGTTGTGTTTTTTTGCACATATTTATAGACTCTCCACCCTCTTAAGTTATTTATACATAGTTCTTGAAAAATTTCCTCAAGCAATAGGAAATTTCTGCTAGAGCTGTGTGAACAAGAACAAAAAAAAATTGTTTTAAATTGTCTTGAATATAAGTAGAACTGCTGTGAAATATTTTGTAATTAATTGTGTATTTGATAAATAAGGAGTCATCTCTTCTAGCCCAAATTATTGGAATGTATGATATTTGAACATGTTATACCCAGGGCAAGTCTCCGTATATCTCTGAATACTGATAGGAACTAAACCCTTTGGTACAATATCTTGAATTTTTTTCCTTTGATGCCAGTTATAATGCAATCAGAATTTTATAAAGAAAAATAGACTTAGAGACATTATTCATTTCTGTAGATGAGTGCACTTGGCAAATTCTAAGGGTAGTACTGAAGCCAGAGAGTTCAAGCTAGTGGATGGTATTTTAAAATATATAGATGGATGATCTTTTCTTTACCCTTTCAAAGAATTATTAAATATTTCATATATGCTAAATATATATCTAATGCACGAGTTTTCTCATGTTTTTGAACAGGAAAATAAAATATTGCATATGCTGTAGCATAAATTCTTCAAGAAACATGAAATAAAGTGCAAAGAAATCTGCAGACTGGGATGTTAACTTCCCTAAAATTCTCACCCTTTCTCTCTGACACATTCTGTTTAGCTCACAGAGAAATCAATGCTTTTTCACATCACTGACTTTATGAAGTTTGGGAATGTATTATCATATAGATTGACAGTTGCCCACAGGTTCCACACCACAGCATGGACACTCACAAAGTCGTCATTAATTTCTCACACTTGTACCCAGCAATGGCTTCCTCCATAATAAACACAGTGTCCTTCAGAGAAAAATCAATAATCTTTTAGGTATGCTTCTCTTGAAGGAGAAGTCACAAAAATCTTTCCTTTGAGGAGAAAGCCCACCAATTTTCTTTCAAATGCTAAGGATACATGAGCAGGAAGGCTTTCTATGGGGTTCGATATTTGCAATTTTTTTTGTTTGGTGTGATCTTGAGATATAAAGATATTTCAATGTTTATGTAAAATCTCCTTTTTAATACCCTAATTGTAATTTTTGCTAAGCATAGTAAAACATGACACCTTTCAAGACCACACACCCTTCTCTGGATTCCCAAGTGTGACTCTAGCCTTCAAAATCTCGCGATAAGACAACCGAGTGTGTCAATAGTCTTTCTGAGATGGGTATTGGTTGAGTTTCCACGTGCTGAGATACAAGCAGCCCACTGGAAAACCTGACAGTTCCAAGCTCATTGTAAACACCCCTAATGTTGTGTATTTATTATGATATTTTTTTGAGGTATAGATGATACAAAGTTTACACTACCGTCAGCTCTGCATTGTGTGTGTAGTTAGCATTGTACTGGGTTGAGCAGGATGGCTTTAAAAAGATAAGAACCCTCAGGTTCAGGGACTCTTATCAGGCTCTTTAACTCTGGCTTGCAACTAATGATGGCTTAGCTAGAAATGACAATGGGAGCTGAGAACAGCTAGGTTTTACTGTGTGAAATTTGACTGCATCTGTACAAAGGGCTTTCCCAAGGCCTTTAAATTAGAATCACACTTTCTTTTTTTCAGTAATAAATGTCCCACTTAAAATATGGCCTCTTGAAGGCTCTTTGTGTCACCTGAGTCGTGGAAAAAATGGGACAGTCACTAATATACAAGAATAACTAATTGCCTCCTTAAAGATGCAGCACAGCACACACTGGAAAAATCTGGTCTATGTATTCTTGACTCCCTCAGGCAGTTTCTTCACCTTGGGGACTTAAAAATATCCACAGAGTTTCTTTTCTTTTCCTCTACAGCATAATTCTAGTTGCAGTTACTTTATTGGAAATCTAGAAAGAAAGAAAAGAAAAGAAAACTTATCATTGGAATAAAACATCAGAAATTCTAGAAATCGTAACCTAGCATTAGAAAAGGCATTAAGGAAAGTATGCCCCCTCCTCCACTGCACCAAAAGCAAATAAGAATAAAATTCATCTTCTTCTCTTATCAGCTAGGTTTATAATTTTATAATGCCCTTTGAGTTTGAAGATAAGAATGTTGAGATTATTTTATTATATGTCATAAAAATAGGTTCTTGGCACATAAAGGCTGTATGTAATGGATGTGTGGGACACCAGTCTATTAGAATGGAGTCCTCTTGAGAATGGATGGCAGTATATCTGTCCCTTCAGTAGAGTACTACATACTTAGGTGCTCCGTATTTTTAACCATGGTCAGAAATATGAATCTCAAGGCAAGGGTGAGTCTTCTTTAATATGGGAACAATTAAGGTTGTTACCATCAAACAAACTTTACTCATTTACTATGAAATGTTACCTCTCTAGTAACTGTGGTATTCAAGTGGCCATTAAGTTAGCAAATATAAGACCCACTGATCCTAGTTTCCACCTGCTTTATTGATCTGTCTATCACAGATATTTGTTTTGTGTTTTATGATCCAATGCACTCATTTCTTCTTCCTCTGTCAGGTGACATTTACAGAGGATGCCTAAATCACACATAGAAACTCATTAGCTGTAGACATCGCAAAGATTCGTAATTTTGCTCTTAAGAAAAATAGTCCAATTGTGACAAAATCCCCATGACGGGGATCTCAGAGGGACTCATGAGGCTCCACCCCTTCCTGGGGGAACTATTAGCAGTTAACATTTGCTGAAGGTGGTGGTGTCATTTGCTGTAGTGTTGTACCTACTGAAAAGTAGCTTATGCTTTAGAAAATTATCTCATGTCCATGTACACAAGGGACACTGATTAAAAGGGGCACGATATGCACAGACACAGACATATACACACCCATCCCACCCTGCACCCCCCAAACACACACATGATATGAAAGTTAGATAGAGTCTATTTGTGAGGAAGACAGGTCTCATCAGAGGAAGGAGGGGCTTGAGAAAGATTATTGGGGCTGTGAATTACTAAAGTGTAATCCATACACATGTAAAACTGTCAAAGAATGAAGCAAAGAATTTTTCCACAGAACATATAGAACATATTTTAATCCCTTAAAACAATGTCTCATTCACACCAAAGAAAACAGAACATCTTTCAAGGCACTCGATGACAATTAATTAAAATAGTTTTAAATCTCTTTTTAATACTTAGAAATTTGTAAAAGTAATATTTACAAAGCAATTCATTGAGTAGGCTAAAAATAGATTGAAAAACTGAAGGACATGGGAATAAATGAATGGATGAACCCATTTTAATGACAGGTCTGATTCTATGAAGTTCTGTTCATAGAGCTTTTAGAGACTTCTGGGTGTCTAGAAATTTTTTAAGGAGAATTTGAAATACATGATTATCACAAGGCTAATTCATAGCTGATAGAAGTTCTGATAACCAGAAACAAAATTAGGAGTTGCTCATGGTCACATAGATGGATGGTTAGGAAGCAGTGAAAGGATGGCCAATGTTCCTCCGAGTGACTTTAAAACATGAAACTACTGAGAAACTAAGTAATGTGCATATTACTTTAAAGTAGAAGAGTGTACTTAGGGATGTGAGTTGTGTGCTTCATTTCAGTACTGCAAAATCACGTTATAAACTCCAGTAACATGGTCTTTCATATATATATTTCATATATATATATATATATTTCATATATATATATATTTCATATATATATATATATATATATATATATATATATCTTTGGTATTTTCTTTCAAGTATGTTAATGCTCCTGGGGAAGCAATAGTTTCATTCAATTAATATAACAAATAAAATAGAATATAAGCTTTACTTTTGACAAGGTCAGCCTACTTATTTTATGTGTAATCTTCAGGCCTTCAGGAAGACAGTGGGTTGGGTGGGTAATCATTGGGTTTTAAGCTTCAGAATTGCTGGTATCATGGTTGTGACTTTCGTTGGACTGGGGAAGGATCTGAACGTGTATGAGGCAGATGTTTCTGGCAAAGCACAACTGCAAGCCTCTTTGTTCCGAAGAATCTAACTTCTTCGCCCCACTCCCATCCCCATCCAGCCTATTGTTTGTCATGGCTTCATTCAGTTGTTTATCAAGAATCAAATTAAATTGGGAGATGGGAAAGATGCACCACAAATCAAGTATTAGCGTCATAAATAAAATGAGTCAAAGCTAAGAGCATATAAATTTCCTACAGACAAATAAATCAGAATAAAGCTGCATTGAAAATAATATCAAACTAAAAGGGATCTGAGAACACTGGACACATAAGGAGATATTTCAATTAGCCATTCTTAAACTGGGACACAACAACTGGAAGGAGAAACTTCCAACTAATAGATTTGTAAATAGAATAAAAATTGCAGACAGGTGGGCATTTAATTTTGAGTACTATTTAATGCTCACTGGAAGACCTGCCTAGAAAACTGCCCTTGCCTTGTTTTACTAACATCGGTTTAAATAATGTCAAAGAAGTTACAAGATATAAAGAAATGGCTCGTGGAAGAGTCATCAACAAGAGGGGTTATGAACTTCAGGGTGGATATGGTCCATGTAGAAACTGGATTTGATCAATGCAGTGGGGTTTTATTATTATTAAAAAAAAAAAAGAAGTGTGACATTGTACAAGTAAGATATATTGGGATTTTTTCTCTTACCTTTGCAAAGAAAAAGAAGGGAGGGGTGTTTATTTTTAACTTCTCTCAAAATATGAGTAATGTGGTTCTGGGATTCTCTCCGAACAAATCTGGGTTAGACATAAAAGGGGCAGTTAATGTAAGCAGGTCCCATGTTATTGAACCTACCTGAGAGCGCCGTGGAGACTACTCTGTAATTTAAAGCTTCCTGTAATGTGTGTACATCCTTGAGTTAACAACTTTGACCCAAGTACAAACTATATGGGTATCAGAGATAATCAAAACTGTAAAATACAAACCAGAGGCCAGAAATTTTAGCTCCATTATAAATACATTTAGAACAGAGCTTATTCTGTCTTGTAGGTGTGGCTCCTCAACAAGTTGGGTTTGATGTGGTATGGCATGTTTCTAAAATCATTGTAAGGTATTTCGAATTAAGTGCTTCAGATAAAATTGAATTGAATAAATATGTTTAATTTATGAAGTGCTAATATAATTGTGTATCACTATGAACACATGCCTGGTAACAATATCATATATCCATCTTCTAAAGTAGATGCCCTGATGTTTTGAAATGTCAAATTTATGAATTGTTAATATGTATACTAAATAGGTGGAAATTTAGCAAGGAGATGGACAGAATCCTTACTTTAAAATTTAGCTGCCAGAGCAAGTTCAGGAAAATTCTAGGGCTTTTCAGGAGAACACCACTTAAAGGGATAGAAAACTTTTTAGTACCTACTTATTCTCAGCAAATGCTTATAGAGCTTGATAAGATGAAGTGGAAGGGCTATAAATGGGGAGTCTGGAAAGGAAGATGTCTTGATCATCAGACCTCAAGAATTCTACAGAAAAAGGACACAGGAGGGAGCTGGCCAGCACAGAGTTGTGAGCAAGCAGAAGACAGACATGATATTTCCCAATCAAGCTAAGAAGGTTTTCACCAGAGGACACCCAGGATCAGTCCTGGAATGGTCTCCTATCTTCTAGTGAATTTCCAGTTGCCTTTCCATTCCAGAATGTGTGAGATGAAGAAAGGATAATTAAAATACAAGCATATTTATAAATGCAGTAGAATTGAAATTGTTACGTAGCATTCATTGGAAAAAATAAACTAAGGCTTTATCTTTGTGGAAGTTTTATACTCACTGGAGGAAAAAGAAAACATGGACAGGATAGCAATATTCCTATTTGTATTAAACATAAAGTATTTTGCAATTCTTTCTTTCTTTAAGAATATTTGAACCCAACCGTGAAAACATAAAGACTTTTCCTTAAAGTTACCTATGCTTAGTATTTCATTCTACATTCTTAAAATTCATGAAATTTCCAGTTATGTGTTTTAACCACATTTCATATATGAATATATTACATGTATGTGACAGGTCATATAAGCATAGGAAGGTAAGTGTTGCAAACAGATAGATACTGATAGACATTTACTTGGATATAAGACAAAATTTTGAGACATATTAGATACTATGTCTCCTGTGAATTGGAGTCTTGGCAACCAATCTGCCATGAGAATATTTCGGCAATCCTTTATCTTTTGGCAACATAGCAGACTTTCATTCACTTGGTTTATGGTAATGACAGTTGATCATACATTTAACAATTTTATACAATTCTTTTTTTTTTGATTTCTTATATTGACTTTCACTACTTATACAAATAGACACAAAGTTTTGACATTAATGTTTATTAAAGAAACCAATCACCAATATGCATTTTCAGGAATTTTTTGTCTATGTATTTGATTGGAGTAACACAGCTTTGACAGTATATAATTTAGGTAGCTTAAAATGCAGTTAAGGAATCACATGAGTGAAAATGGGATGGTGGATATTGTAAATGAAGGAATGCAGGGGAGTTGGGTGTTTGGAGTTGGGCATTAAGGTCAAGATGATCAAGTTTTTGGAGAATTCAGCCCCCCAACAATTCTAAACTTTAGTCAGACTAATGGGACATATTGGCTTTATTGGGAAGTAATAGAAATACATCAGTTTATGGGGAAAAAACAATTAACTGAAGGCTGTTTCATCCTTTTAGAGAAGAACATACATATATCACTTGCATTCCATATTTATAAATTACATATATATACATATATGTATATATATATCACATATATTCATGGGTATGGCTAGAATAGTACAATAGTTTGAATTAATGATATCAGAAAGAAAAGTAAAAATCCAGGTAGGAGGAAGCTAGGAATCTCTCATTAATGAATGCACCTGCTTTTTTGATTTGTCTAGGTGAAATTAAAATCTGCCAGTACTGCAAATATTTGTAATTAAGATAGTAATATTTGAGAAGCAGATAGTGAGAATAAGTTATAAGAAAATGTAGAGTAGATGCGTAAATCTGTACTCAAGATTTGGAACCTGACAGATGATGGGTCCTTATTTGCTTATATTCTCCAAATAGTATTACAATGACTGTCAGGCCTGTGTGTACGATCATTAGTCAAGTGATTAATAAGTATTGCGCTGTACAAATAATATGGCAAACTATTATTTTTTTCATAGGAAAGTTTAGTGTGTTGTAGGTGAACATTGGCTAGATCTATTCCAGGTAGACCATAGTTTCTTGAAGATTAGCTTTGCTTTTGCTTTGTGAGTAAATCTCTCATGCAATTTGCTTAATTGCTCCTGTATCTATAGTTAACTCTCCCTTCTCATCACTAATCTATGATATTTTTATCTCTCATGTTTTTTAATCAGGCTTGAAAGGAATCTATTTACGTTTCTTACAAGCTTTCTGCTTTGCCTTTACTGTTTGTTTCTTTCTCGTTGAATTTATCTTTATTATATTTTCAACTCCCTCAGTTTAATATTTGGAGTATATTTTGTTGTTATTTTTTTAACTATCAGACTTGTGATTATTTCTGGTACTTTTGACCTTTCTTATTTAATAAGATTATGTATATCATGCCCTAATAACTGGATTGAAAATATACTCTCTATTAGTTTCTAAAGAGTATCACTTCGCTATAGGCTTTAAAAGAAAAACAGAATCAGATTACCATCAAATGCTTATATTGGTTAAAAAAAATTAACAAATGACATAGATGACATTTTATTATTGCTTTATTGTTTTACATATATGCATATGGACTAATTAGACATTCTTAGAAAATATGTGATATGTTGAGGATGAAAAATACATTTAAAATACATGTGTTAGTACAAATATGTACGAACATATGATGAATAAAATGAACCAATCACTTTGCATCAGAAATAACCATAGTCCATTAGTTCATGGATGGGTTTTTCAACCTGTATTTCTGTAAAAAAACAATTAGAGAGCTGGTAGTGTAGCTAAATGGTAGAACATTGACATACCATGTTCTAGAATTTTCATACAATACAGTACCTTTAAAGAGAGAGAGAGAGGACCTGAAATCTGACCCTCACATAATTCTTTGTCAACAGGAAGTGTACTCTAAAAATTTTTTCCTGACATCATTTTTTTTCTGAAGAAATTAAAGAGCTCATAGTATTTCTTTAGGGTAGCACATTTTCCTAATATCCTTCATCAAACATTTAGCTTGATTATTGCACAAATTCTATTTGGTATTATAATAAAAATCGAGAGCTAGATATCTGGGAAAAGCTGAAATGTCAGCTAGATAAAGAAACAAACCACAGCTGCTTCTCACCCAGCCAAGTCCTAAGGCCTGCCTCCAGGAAGCCTCTGAAAAAGAAAGTGTCAGTCAAAACTGAGCTCCTCCATCCTCTGTCTCCACCCACCTCTCTTACTTCCTGGTTCACCTTTCCAAGAGCTGGGATTAAAGGTGTGTGTCACCACTGCCTGGCTCTGTTAGGCGTTGAACTCACAGAGATACAGATGGATCTCTGGCTCCTGAATGATGGATTAAAGTCTCCACTCCCTGACCTTTCTGGTGTATCTCTGTTTTCTGATATTTCAGGCTATTTTTATTAAATACAATATATCACCATACTTGATTCCATTTTAAACACAATAGAGAGCAGCCTTGATTATATTGGGGGTAATCCTAAAGAGTCAATACATACAGGTATGCCTGGTTACCATGCTTTCAGTCACTTTCCTAACAAGAACACAAATTCTTACACTGATACACTGTGGTTGTGAGTCTCAAGAAACTGACATTGACATTATTCCACTTTAAACATAATGTTTTAATTCTATTTGTCATTTCTTTAAATGAGTGAAGCAGAAGAACTATGTACACAATGTGTGAATTTGTATCTTATTACTTATAATTCTCCATAGGGGAATAATATGAGAATGAATCTTCTTATTTTTTTTTAATTCTGTAGTAAATTTTTACAATGATCACAAAGAGGCCAGTTGTTTCTTATTATCAGGACAGATGCTTTAAATATCCATTTGTAAGCATAAAATCCAAAAGAAAGCATAGGGAGGGGAAAAAAGAGAGGAAATGAACAGGTTGGGTGGAGAGGGGAGAGAAGTGGGAATTAGAGAGAGGGAGAGAGTGAAGGAGGGATAGAAAGCATGCTGGTCAGAAAGCTGCTTCCAGGGGCTATGTTAAGCAAAGAAGAAGAGATAGCTCTGAGAAGACTGGGTGTTTTATTTTCATATTAAATATTTCAGTGGTTGTTTAGAATGCAGGACTTCATTTCAGATTGTTAATTTATAACTATGCAAGAATAGAATTGCATTCTGCACAATGAAAGGAAATTCACATCTACCAAGATAACCTGCCGGGCACCTTGAAGAGATAGAATCCAGCAAATGATGTATTAAATATTCTTAAAACTTCCTCCATCTATGGTGCCTTTGATTCAGTGAGGTTAGTAATCATAAACACAGTGGTATTCCTGTGACTGTTATTTTTTTTTTTTTTTACAAAAGAGGTAGTTCTACATGCAAGATAAATATCTTACTACATAAAGAAATACTCTGAAAATAATCATGTGGAAGCAATTACTATTATAATAACCATATAGCTGTGCTAATATACTGCTCTGCTTAATAATTGATGTTATAAGGGGAAAACATACAGAAAAATCTCTATATTCTAGGGCATCCCTCAGTACGTTCAGAATAGAAAAGACCCCAGTGAAATACAGCACAATTAAGAGAATACAGGTTGTCTTCCATTTCCGCTGATACACATTTATGACTAAGAACAACAAGGTACGTTGGGAAGGCAGGAAGTCCACAAATCAACTTAATCTGTCCCACTGTGGTATTTTAGTCCCTCCACAATATAGTCCAATTTATGATTTTAGACCTTGTTCCTACCTCTCTTCTAAATGTAGTTTTTCTGCTGCAACCCAACTGGGATATTTATTCTTCCTAGAGAGTACTCTTTACACCTTACTGTCTGCCTGATTTCTTTAGCTTGTGCAGCTACTTAGACCTGTGTATCCACAATATACCTGGTCACCATGAAAGAATGTCCAAACACTACAGATTCTCTATGAAATTAAGGGAAATCTCTGGCTACCTCTGAACTGTCATCCTTTTGAATTCTTAGCGTGTCATTGACCCCTTTCTTCTAAATATTTTTGTAGAAGGGGGGCATGGTAGCTTTCACCACAACTGAGAAGTAATAGTTGGAGATATATTCTGGAGGGAGAATATTCAAAAAAAAAAACAGTAGTTAATGTATAGGAGATGATAAAAATAAATGCCTAGAAGTTTTAACTTTAGTAACTAGATCCAAAAGTACCAAGTGAATGCCTGGAGAAGACGGTATCTGGAAACTCATAGTTTTACTCATAAAGTTAGACAACCCAATAGAAAGGTAAGTAGTTGTCTTATTATAAAGAATAGAAGCTGGAGGACAGGGGTTGGGCCAGACAGTACAAATCAATAGCATAACACTATATCTCTCTATAGTCATGGAAGCATATGAGTTAAATAAAGGAGAAAGGTAGAGGAGAGGCTATAAGAAAACTCTGAGAAGTCCTAAATTGTTGAGTAAGAGGGAAAAAGACACGGGACTTTGGGAACAATGCTGTGTATATAACAACTCCGTCATTCTTGTATATCTGACTTCTGTAAGGGCTCCTAGTGGCCATCTGTTTTGATGTGGCTCTGTAATCAAGAGGGATAGTCATCCAGAAGAAACCAGGTTTCTTCTTTGACTGGTAATATGGTATGATGCTTAATTTCACCTTTACTTTAGAGGGCTACAGGATGTCCACATAGCTGAATAAAGATTATTTGTGGCTATGTCTGTGGGAATGTTTCTAGAGGAGATTGCCATGTAAGTTGATAGGTCAAAAAAAAAAAAATGAATGATCTTCCAAAGTGCCTTGGTTTTGTGGTGATGTTGGTGTTGGTGATGTGTGTGTGTTTGGAGAGAGAGACAGAGAGAGAAACGGAAAGAGGAAAGGAGGAAGGAGGGAAGGAGGGAAGGAGGGAGGGAGGGAGGGAGGGAGGGAGGGAGGGAGAGAGGGAGGGAGGGAGGGAGGGAGGGAGGAGACTAAATGATGGTTGGCTATATGAGGGAGCTATAACGAGAACCAGAAGTGCAGGTGATAATCTCTGACAGAGAAGGTGAATTTGAGTAGCTAGGTAGGGATGTGGTAGCACCTGTCAATGTTTGCCGCCCTTCAGTTTTCTCAGTGAAAAGGAAATTATTGCCATCAACTGGGAGAATATAGAGAAGGTATTAGAAACTTTAAAAGTGTGAAGTGTTGTAGGAGAAGGGGGAAAGCTACTTTCCATGGGTGTATATATTTAGATTAACACTCTACCAACAAATGCAGGTAAAATAATAAGCAGAGTTTGATTTAATAATATCTCTGCTTTTGCCAACCTTGGTGCTAGATACCATGCATGAAGCAGCAGATTGGTGTATGATTATATAATGATCCACCATGGAAGTTAAAAGCTAGCAAACATGAGACGACAATACGATCATAAAATTGGAGATACCAAGAGATGGCAGTGAAATCTGATAGGGTCAGGATGTAAGAGACATAGGACCTAAGGTAGGCCCAGTACTGAGATGGAGGATCTCTTGTAGGCTAACAAGAAAGACAAAGCATAATGATGGTATACAAATTGCTGAGATTTGGCAGAAGATAAGATCAGTGGGATAAAGCACTTCAAAGAAGTCAGTAGATCCTGAAAAAACAACACCTGGCACAAGACCTTCTTGTTATTTCATTCCCTAGTAGAAATCAGAGAGTATATCCACAGAGGTCAAAGGGTAAGAGGTGCCAGATGCGCTTTATTAGCCACTCACAGAGCTAAGTACTAACCAGCTCTTACCAGGTCCACCACCCCAAACTCTTGTTTTGAAGATTTTGTTTCTAATACATGAATTTTAGGGACACCTTTAAACTACAGCAATATTCTAAGCCTGTAAATGAAAGAGTGGTCAAGCATACAGAAGAGGTATTTTTATTGCACATAAAGGCAAACATGGAACCCATGATAAACAAAATATTACAATTGCAGCAACTGAGGTTACATGTATGCATACTTTAAGACAAGATCACCAAGACAGATAATAGACTTGTGAATTAGCAAATGCATAGAAATACAGGAAACAAAGAAATGATCTGGAAAACAACACACGTTCTATAATAAAGGAGGAGATTGTATTTTTCTGTCTGTTGAAATGGTAAGTTGAGATATGGTATCTGTTCTTAAAACATGCTAGAATGCCAAGCTGATCTCATAGACCTTTGCTTCTCTGAAACTTTAATCAAGAGAATGTAGACTCCAGAGCATGGCTCAGGATCATTTTCTCTAGAATCCATTAAGTGAGCTTCAGTGCTTTGAAAACGTCAAAGATTTCATTATCACTGTCTCCCCTAGATAAACTGTGGTACCTGTGCCCTGACCTCCTTTCAGGTTCTAATTTGATCGTATGAAGAAAATGTAATAAGTGTAATAACTCCATGCAGTATGACTGTGTAACATCTAAGTGGGAGAGGCTGGGGAACTGAACTAGAAAAAAGAATACGGACCTTCGTATAGCAATCCAGTTCCTTGCCAATTGCTGGGGCAACTGAATTTATCTCTGCCTTTCAGTCCTATTTTCCTTGATGTGAAAGTGAGGGTGACAAGGCAGGGTGGTAACTTACCATTAGGGTTTTGTTTCTTTGTTATTGTTTGAGATAAAGCTCCTGTAGCTCAGGCTACCCTACAGCTTGCTCCATAGCCGAGGGTAACTTTGAATTCCTAATCCTCCCATCTCCACACTCTGAGTGCTGAGATTACATACCACCACATATGGTGTATGGATTTTAGAATAAATGATGTTAGTATTTGGGTCTTAGTTCTATCTGCCATTAGTTCATGAACCTGAAAAACCAGCAAGCTTTGAAACATGTAGTTTTTTCATCTACACAATGAGGGAGGTTTTGATACTGTTCTTCTTTTTCTGATTACTGAGAAGAAACATTTCAAACACAGTCGCCATTCACACAGCAAGAACTCTCGGCAGAGCATGATGATTTTTTATATTGCTGTTTTAAAATAATGCTCTTTGTTGCTGTATTTAATCAATTTAGACCGCTTTAAAGTTTATAGATTTATCACATGCAAGTGATTCAATTTGATTTCTGAGTCTCCTTCATAACCCTTGGCCATCAAGTCCTTTGGGCAGAAAATGTAAATCCCTGCATTCATTGATCCAACACTCAAGGCGATGGAGATTAGATCATTTTCACTTAGGGTGGCTGTCCTCTTTCTGGGAACCTGTCACAAGTGGGCGGTCTGCCTTGTATATCAAACATGAATTCTAGAAGGTGATTTCATTTTTGCTTTCATTTTGCTCTTCAAGGAAAGGAAGTTAAATATTAATTAAGAAATCTAATCCAGTAAATAGAGAAACGCAAGCATCCCAGAGTCAGAGAGTTTATGGTAAAAGGAGAAGGGATCAAAGCCCATACTGAGCCAGGATGAGCAGAGTATGATGGGGGATCAAAATACTCGAGAAGCCTATCATGGTCTGCGGCACAGAGTGCCTGCCATTCAGTCTGGGGGAACACTGCAGCATCTCTCATGCTGAACACAAGTCATCAAACATTTATTGAATATCTACTACATGCTGAGAACTGGAAATACAAAGATAAATTTCACGTAATCCCTGCCCTCCAGTAATTCATATCCTAGCAGGAAGAAAGAGCTGCATGGTGATGGGAAAGAGAATAGTACAGTAATTAAGTCCATTTCTGTGGAATGAGACCATTAGGCAGGTCTTTAGCTTTGTCACCGCCCCCTCCCCAGCCTGTGGGATACAAAAAATTGCATCAGCGTTGAGCCTGTGTTTTTCCTTGGTAAAATGTAAGTTCACACATAAATATGAGTGAATGAGTGGAATGGATTTGATATACTGCCCATATTAGTGTATAATTAAAGGTGACACAATGAAGTCAAGGTTAGGCAGGACCTTAAACTATAGGAATATTGTGAAAGGCAGTGGTTCATTAAGATGAAAGATAGAGTAATACAGTGGATACAGAGATGTTCATTTGTTGGTATGGCTGGAGAATGAAGAATTCTCCACAGAGGAGGCTAGGTGGTAGAGGCAGCTGGGAAGTTAATATTAATTAAATGCAAATACATTTTCACTTCTGCAGAAAAGTACATGGTCCCTAAAGGTCATTAACAAAGGAATGGGCTGATTGCGTTTACATTTGGGGGAACATTCTAACTTGGATTGGTGCTGGGAGACAGAGCACTAAAAGGAAAAATTGGAAGGTTAACAGGTAATAGTGTCTCCACTGAGGCAATGAGAGCAATAGAAAGAAAAAACATAGTAAGAAGATTTGCCATCACTTGACAGTGACAATAAGTGGACAGAGGGGCAAATTCAGAGAGGAAGGATGCCAATTCACAGTTAAGGAGTGAAAGGAGAATCAGCTGAGAAGATCAGTATGGGAGAAACCAAGAAGAAAATGGTACAGGGAGGCATTTTAGTTTTTGCAAAGTATTGAGTGCAGATTTTTTGGATCTCAGTATAAAGATGTATGCTGAGCACCTAAAGATGCTTAGGGTGTGAGTTTGAGCTTCGGGAAACAGATGTAGAATCACTCATTAGCCATAACTTGTAATGGGGACTGTTGTCACGCGCACCCTCGCCCGCAAGGACGACGCAACACCAGGCTCTTCTTTCAGTGGTTTATTCAGGACCTTGAAACTTCTTCTGCCTCTCCTACTGGGGAAAACCCACTCCCAGCTATATACCCTCTGGACTGCTGGTCACGGGGCGCCACGTGGGCCATGCCAATAGATCCAGGTGCACGGAAGCAAGCTACACCTGGAAGCAAGCCACGAGCTTAGCCTTAGCCAAATAAGGAGTTGTTTATCTCAGAGAGCTCTCACCGTTGGGAAGGTGAAAGGCAGAAGCCAGCACCATCTTTAAGGTGCGGCCACACGGCTCTCTACAGACTGTGTGAGCAGGTGAGATGTCCTGAAGAGGGATATGGGGTGATCAAGTCAAGGATAGGTTCCTGGAATAGTTGTCTGTTAGGAGGAAGTCTAAGAAAAGGGAAGTTGCAAACAAGGTGGGGGATCATGGGGTAGAAGGGAACTCCAAGGCAAGAAGAGGTATCTATTCTCCAGAATAAAGAAAGATCTAGAATATGACCAACTGTCCCACAAGTGGCAAAATTATTAACTAGGATAACGAATGAGAAGAACCCTTTGGATTTGACATCAATAATGGTTGATGGAACATTCCAGAGGTGAGGCGATTGCAGATGCTTAATTATGATGGTTAACGGGGAGGAGAGTAACTACACAGAGGCCTAAAGCAGGCCCCATGCTGCCCTGCCTCTCTTGAAGTGATACCTTCTGCACAGTAACTCTTTCTGAGTAATTATAACCTTTAAGTAGTGATACTCAGTGACTATATTCATCACATTCCATCCAAGAGGACCCCTCAGTCCAGAGCAAGATCACTTAATAGAGAGGAGCTGTAACTTGAAATTTTTGAATTGGGCTCTGTTGATTGTGTTCGCTGGTGGTCATGGGTAGTCAGTAAGATCCCATAGGTTCTGTAGCATTTGATAATTATTGCAAATCTGGTAGTTTTAATCTCTTAAATAGACCGAGTGTAAAATGTGAATAAGGCTAGCTTTTTTTGAAAATGCAGCCCTGGTAAGCTTTAATACTGATTTTTGTTATCTTTCCACTACCTCCCAAAAAAGTAGTTACTCAGAAATTAAAAAAGATTTATTTTTATTATTTTTAGTTGTATATGTGTGTGTGTGTCCACATGCATACATGTGCAGGAGTGCAGTACCCATAGAAACCAGAGGTGTTTAATTCCTTGGAGCTGGAGTTACAGGCAGTTGTAAACCACCTAACAAAGATGTTGAGTACAAAATTCAAGTCCTCTACAAGCACAGTAAACTCCTAACCTACAAACCATCTTTGCTGTCCCAAGTACACCCATAAGTTTTAGAGCAAATAGGCTTATCAATTATCCATTTAAAAGTAAATAACCAATGTCTTACAAATAGAGCAATGTAAGAGTGAATTTCTATACTGGAACTGATAGTATGAATTTAGTATGCTATCTGCCTCCTAGACCAGATCAGTGTTGATGGGACTTGGTTGGTTTGGATTGTTGTAGCTTTAGCTCATCACTGTCATTCCACACTGGGAGAAACGAATCAAAGAAGGAAACGAGAAGAGTAGAGAGTGTATTCCCCTGTCCGGACCAGTTCACAACCCCACCCAGCAAATGTGTGGCTAATGGCCCATCTTTCTTTCTTTTGACTGCTTAATAGAATATAGACCAATAGCTTTTTAATAATACCCAGGAAATAAGACAATTCTGAGTACTTTTTTTTTTTTTAATAAAAGAAGCTACGTATGCTTAGTTTTGGGATTCAGACAAAGTTGAATTTGAAACCCATCTTTTCAATTTAAAGCTAAGTAGCCAGCCAGTTTCTTAAAGTTGCCAAGCTACTTTTTGTCACCAGTAAAAGGACAAAGGAGATTATAAATACTCACTCTGACAGGTTGCTGTGGGATTCTATGAGCCAGAGCATAATGTTAGCTCTACATCTTCCTGCAAAACAAGATGTGAAAATATAATCAGAGATGAGAACTGTCCCCAAAAAGTGTCTCGGGCTTTATAATAGAGAATTCAGTCAAGTATGGTAGTGCTCACCTGTCATCCCAGTCCTCTGGAGGCCAAGGCAGGTGTCTTTGATTTCAAAGTGAGCTTGGGATACATAGCAAGCTCCAGGCCCATTAGGGCTACATAGCAAGACTCTGTCTCAAAATAAATGAACAAGAAATATAGAATGAATGATTCTACACCCCACACGGTGAATGTCTGTAGAAAAGGCTGAGTGCTTACAGTTTAGACATGCACACTGAGGAATTGGTGAAATGGATACCTCCCTTATGAGCAGACTCAGTTTCTCTTCCCTCACTCCTGCTAAGACACGAATGGGCTCTTTCTCTTTCCCCCATCTCATAATGTAAAGGAATTATACTCCACTATATTTAGAGTAGAATGCTGTGATGTGCCAAATGTGGACTCTTGTTTTTATGCTATATCAAGCATTTGACAAATAGCTGTTGGACTTTTAATGCCCTTTCTTCTCCCACTTGTAGAAATTTTTAAAAACACAACTGTTCTGTAGATTAAATAGTGTTTAAAGAGCCTTCTTTGGAGTAAGCAGTCACAGAACTTCAAGACTTACAACCACACTGCTTAATCCACCCCTGGGTGACCACGCTTAGATAAAGCAACGATACAGTGTGAGCGTTTGAGTTAATTTTCGTTTCTCCTTGTACTCCTCTGAGAACTTTATAAAAGAAACATATGCTTAAAGCTAATGCATAGGAAGGCCAAGCCGCTCCAAATTGTACAGCTTTTGGTGGATTTGAGGTAAAGCCTTTACAAGGAACAAGGGAGAATAGATTCGGTTAGGGTTCTGGTTTGTTTCCTCAAAGAGGATTTATCAGCTTAGGAAATGTGTGTGTGTGTGTGTGTGTGTGTGTGTGTGTGTGTGTGTGTATGTGTGTGTGTGTTTGTGTGTGTGTGTGTGTGTGTGAGAGAGAGAGAGAGAGTGTGTGTGTGTACAAGTGCAAGAATTTTTTTAAAACTATGGGCTAATGAAACAACTAACTTTAACAATTCTGTAGTGAGGTCTGTTTTACGTCTGAGTGCTTTGAAACGACATTGTTTATAGTGATTTTTTGGGGGTGCCAAACTAAGCTGAAATGTGCTGCTCTTGAAGTATGATAACAAAATAAGAACCATATAAAATTATTGACAGGCAGAAGCACAGATCATTGTTAATGGCTTTCTTAGGCTATGCTTATATGTTTGTCATAAACCAAAAAAGACTTTAAACAGTTAACTTTAAACTACCATGAACATCTGGGTGTTCCCCCAAGTAATTCTGCAAGCTTAAGTCTTGTCTCAAATTTTCATACATCTTTCCATTTAAACCCCAAACTGTGTGTTATGGTAAGATAGGCCCAACAACAAGAAAATAAGAACTATATGAAAATTTTAAAAGTGGGATTAGAAGATCCTAAAATCTTGCTAGAATGTTCTGCTGTTGATTTCTCCTAGGAGTAAAAAAATACGTTGCAACTCTTCAGAAAGAACTTATTAAAGTTGAAGTATAAGGATTTTTAGATCAAAAGGATAATGATTTTTTAAAATCTTTACTATGTGATAAATTATTCTGAAGGCATTATAAAGATGTACAAACTTTCACCAGGGAATAACACAGAAAGTTGGTGATGACTTTGAAATTAGTATAGACATAATACAAACCTTCTTCCACCCTTGACCAGGATTTCTTTTTTATGTCCAGCTATTATTACTTTTTTGAAGTAACTTTCATATTATCAAAATGATTTTTGTATTTCACTGTAAATGATATGCAAAATAATCACAGTATGTTTTAAAACATGTGATCCAAAGCCCTCACCAACAATTTCCTCCAATATGAAAACAATGGTTTCCTGGAGTGCTATAAACTATTTCAATCCCTTACTTCTCTTTGTTGAAGAAAATACACCTAAATTTTTAACCAATTTAACTCTCAAACATGTATTATGTGTGCCTCTGCTCCTGCCTCTAGGCCAAGGGAAGTTATTACCTTTGAGGATCGGTAGAAGACAAGAGTTGTGTGCATCACCAAGATAACTAATAGGCTTTGGGCCCTGGGGAATTTTCTAGAGCATTCCCCTAAGAATTAATGATGTCAGTTTGGGTTATAAAAGTGACTGCCCATCTACTTAAGGGAAGCTCAGCAAACCTATGGTTATAATACATACAAGATTCCTAAAGCAAAAATTACCATTGACTATCAGTTGAGTCCATGTGGTGTGACTTCAAGCTCTTGAAAATGATAAGGCACTAAAGGAATCTTTGAAAAAAAAAAAAAAAAACAGCATGTCCTGCAGAGGTTGTAATAACTCTTCCTGTAGGACACTCTGTTTCCCCCAGTTTCCTTGGTGGAAGTGGCAAGGCCCTGCTGGCCCCTTATTTTCTGGTGAGTGTTACTTATTTCCATCCATGTCTAATGACTTTGGCTTAAAACTCCTTAAATTTACTGCTACGACTTTACTATTCAGAGTGCTATAATTGAGATACAACATACACAGTATACAGCTCACTTCTCTAAAGCAGTCTTTAAACACAAGGCATGATTTTAAGCATGTTCACAGTCTTGTACAAGCACGAGTGTAACTACTGTTGGAACATGTTTACCATTTCCATATGAAGCTCAGAACCCTGTAGATGACATTTCCCTCACCTCCATCACAGTCTAAGCCCCTGCACAGCAACCATTAATCGACATTGTCTCTCTTCATTTGTCTGTTCTGCTACTTCATTTAAATAGAGTCATGCAGTATATGAACTTTTCACTTAGCACAATTTTTGCAAAGCGTACCATCCTATAAAACATATTGTTACTTCATTGCTTCTTGTGGACAGATAATATCCTGCTGTCCAAATCTACTGATTTAATTTTTCATCTATCAGTTAATGATCCTCTATTGGGTATGATTATGCCATTTGCCCCTTAGTGTCCTAGATGATTTCTGAATAAGCTAGTAAAAAGAAAACAGGCTTTGGAGTCATCTGTGTCTGAGTGCAATCCTCAGGTTCCATACTGATTAGCTATGGGCCACTGGTCTAGTCATATTAACTGTTGCAATCCCTTGATTTTTTCTTTTCTATAAATGGGCATCCTGTGTTGCCCCTTTGGCTTGATGTAAGGATTAAATGAGATAACAGCTGAATGATTTTCTAGTTCTTGAATAGGCAGTCACATCATATGAGCCTTCCCATGGAGCTCTTCTGTATTGTACATAACAGTAATCTGGGTAATGCCAGGCTATTACACTCTATTTTAAATCAAGCAACTGAAGACTTCAGAGACATCTCCTTGTACTGACAGTGTGCTCTGCAAGAGATTCAGCAAAGCTCCATGTGAATTGTTTCTGTACTTCATTACCTAACACAGACTCACCCCGTAATCCCAAAAAGTAAACCCCACAAACCCGTGCTTTGGATAGAGTACAATTTAAAAAAATAAAAAAACAATCAGTGCCTCCAGCCATCCCCAAAGACAAACTGGCATGAGGCTTCCCATTTCATAGTATTATGTGTTGAGGCAAATATAATGCTATTGACCCACTAGGAAATCCAGAAGGTCACAGATCTCCAAATAACTATTTTTTTATATTTTTATATAAAATATAAAAGTGTTTTTTTATATGTTTTTAGACTTAAAGTGTCACTTATCAGGTGCCGTGAAGAGTTTTCTCATTTTCACCTTAACCAGAAAAGAATGCACAGCATCTGAACAGGTTCCTTGGAGAAGGCAGAGAACAGGCTTTAAGTTGGACAAAACTCGGTCAAAGAAAGCAACTAGTCAAACATTTCAGTGGAAACACTATTCCTGATGCCACTTCTGAATGAGTTTGTGGAGAGCGAATAGACTTGTGTTTAATTAAACTTACTTGTAAAGTTTGCTCAGAGTTTGTACTAATTCACCCTGTCACTTCTCATCCAGGATGTTTAATGATGGGTTAGCTTTACTTTCCAGATCAAAATCAGCCTCTCCTTCTTTATAACCTGACATTCGGCACCCTGTGGGAATTGCATTATTCTCCACATGCATATTCATAGAATTAAGTGTTATCGATGGACTTAAAGAGCTCAATTATTTTTGCAATTGCATGCTTAGTTGCATATGCTGGCATAAAGTATATTGAATATTTCAGGGCCTGGCTTGATCCTTGAAATATAAAATGTGAATAACCATCAGCAGGAAACCAGCGGCCTTGTTTATCAGTTGGATTTTTAAAACAATTACCATCAATATTATCCCATGATTTATAGTTCACAAAATGCCTTCCATTATAATGAGCACATTTTTTTTTCTCCCAAACTCTGAGAAGAACAAAATGCATGTTACAGACGAGGAAACTGACTGCCAGGCAAGAGAAATGTGTTCTCTAAAACCATGCAGTACATACCGCTGAAGGCAGGTTGGAATCTAGAGACATCTAACTTTCAATGTTTTATCACTGTATCCAGTTCCTTCCCAGGGGAATAATTTGTTTCTGTATCTTTAGGTCTATTTTGGACGTGAAGATACCCCATTATACTGTCAGTTCACTGAGCCACATGGATATATGTGTGTGTGTGTGTGTGTGTGTGTGTGTGTGTGTGTGTGTGTGTGTGTGTGTGTGTGTGTGTGTATTGGACAGAATGATGCATTTCCAGATGCTGGGACAAATGCAATTCCTGATTAATAATTTAATAAAAAAAATAAGGTGTTTGTTTACAGTATTAATTAAACACTCAAGGAAAACACACACCAGCAATTCATTTGAGAAAACACTGAACGCAAATAGAGAAGGGGAAGAAAAGAGAACAGGTTAATCCTATGTGCATTTGAAGTAAGGCACCTGCTTTGTCCTTGCTTCTAGGGGATTCAAGTTTATGTTTTTCAGGATGCTTGTCATTGTGTGGGCTATAAGTATGGTTTGTGGAGAAGGAGACCATCAGAGCAATGACCTCAAACTCAAATGCTTACAGGAATGAGATAGAGAGTATAAATGATTTCATATATAAAATGTATATAGTCATTATATATATATATATATATATATATATATATATATATATATATATAGTCATTAAGATGTACAAATGAGTATAAGATTGGGACATGCATATGATTAAAGAGAAAGAGTAAGCATGGACCAGTTGCTACCACTTTGTAATTATCTTCTGATTTTCCACATCAGAGCAAAAACCGATACAGATGCTTCTCAACTGAAGAAGGGTAAAGAGCCAATGAACATATGCCAAATTTAAAGTATTATAAGTAAAAGATGCACTACAGTTAACCTAAACAAGTATCAGCTTGCCCACACAGGACAGTTTACAGTACCCATCTGTTTGGCATTGTGTCATTGTATTATCATCTACAAATGTGTTGGGTCACATTCGAAACTAGTTGGGATAGTTGGGCCACAGGTTCAGTACATATATTAGTTATTTTCCTATTACTGCAATTAAATACCATGACCAACAGCAACCTACATAGGAAAGAGTTCATATTAATGTCCATTTTCAGAGGAAGATTCTGTAATGAAGAGGTAAGTGTGCATATAGACAGCTGTACCTGTGAGCTGAGAGACCATGTCTTCTCACACGGGAACATAAAGAGCAAAAAAACAGGCTATAAACTCTCTAGCCCCTAATGACTGCCTTTCTCCAGCAAGGCTCCATCATAAAAGTTCCAGAAGCTTTCCACAGAGCATCCCCACCAAGTGAGGATCAAGTGTTCTAATACATAACCCATTTGAGAGACATTTCTTATTGAAACCACTACATTAATACCTAAAAAAATTGTAGAACATCAGAATATGCCTCTCCTAACTGGGACCCTGATGGACTAGGACCAATAGCTTGCTGTTAGAGCCTAACACCACAAGAGTGTTTTACCACATGCTGCCAATGCAAGGAAGGACAATCTAAAGATGAAGTATACTTTCTAATGATTGTGAATTTTTTCCACGCTATTATAAAGCTAAAAATATCCTAAATTAATCTATTACAAATTACACACAGCTATTTAGTAAGGTTGTCTCTTAATATCTGACTTAATTAATTTGAATAAAATCGAATCTTTTAGAGGGCAAGCAAAAATCACAGACTTGCCCACAGGCTATTTTTTCATCTTTCTACATAGGAAAAAAAATCACCATTTCATATTAAGGAACAAAAGGTGAAAAAGTGTTTTGAATGTTTACATTCTGGCCACTTAAGTACTCAGATACTGTATATGAGGAGTCATACTTTCCCAAACTGATTCTTTTTCTGGAGAAATGCCCAATCATTGCTTTTCCGGTTCTCTTGTGGTCTTTGCAGATGTTATAATATACTTGAAGACATCACAGCTAACAAACATACCATGAAAACCAAACATATTGGAAGCAAACAGGAGAAATGTAGAAAAAAATCAAATGTAATCTCTTAAATCATTTGGACTCCTAAAAGTTTAGGTCAGTGGAATGAAGTGATTTATTTGGGAAAGCGGTGCCATAAGCGTCAGTCTTTCCCAGGAATACAATACTACGTATATGTGTGAATTAACTACAGCTTGACTCTAGGCATTGAACATACTGAGAGTCTTGTGACGTCAGGCTTGAGGACGTGGCTGGTCCTTACTCTCACAATGGTGTTCAAAGAGTGCCCAGCCCTGCTTCTTGATACCATTTCTGAGGTGCCAGAGATTCAGATGACATTTTTATTCCTGACATGCTACTTTTTATTATATCATTGAGAAATAAAGTTCAATAAGTGACTTCTGATAATACTTTACTGCAGTCTTTATGAAAGATCGATTCCATTAAGTAGGTACATTTCAGTTGCTATTACTTCGAGTGATGCCATAATGTACTTGAAATGCAGTCTTTAGTTAATAATAGCAAGCTTATTGAGTGTGTTAGAGATGTGCTAAAGTACTTACTTTTGGACCAGGTACCAGCCAAGAAATAGCATTTTAGACCCATATGTTTTCTGTGTATGTTCCCTCCAAATCCAGTGAACACTTAATGTACAACTAAAAATACAAACATATGTGAAATCATTTTATAGCATGCAGTGCTACATAACTTCACCGAGGAAGACATGAAAGACACCTTGGCTTTGTTATTTGGGAAATGTCTCCTAGATCAAGCTATTCACACACACACACACACACACACACACACACACACACACACACACACACACACACGTGCACACGCGCACGTACACGCACGTGCGCCCCCCCCCCCACACACACGCACAAAGTTTTACTTGCATAGGATTCTTTTCTTTTGAAACTAGAATGAGACGAGAAGCCAATCTGTTTCAAACAATGGCTTACCCTGGGACAATGAGTAAAAACCATATATGGTAATAGGTGATTTACACTTACGAGACACAATATGGGAGCATGCATTCTCTCATAATTGTCAAGAAACTATGACGTAAATGTCTAGTCCCAACATAATAAATAAACTTATTTAAAAAAAAAAAAAAGTCTTGAAATGCTTCAAGAAACTTGGGTATCCAAAAGGGACAATTGTTAAAGGAAGTATGGCGTTTTAATAATAGAGTCAAGTACGTATTCATCTATTGTTCAGTTAATAAGCAGTCTAAAGCTTGGTCTGCACATTATAGAACCAATTATACTTTTGAGAAAAATATAAACTTATGTAGAAAGCAGGCTGGAAGTGTGTGCACAGAAACATTGACAGTGGCAGGCACACATATTGGATACTGCACATTACTCTAGTTTTTTGATTTATTAAACAGTTAAAATATGATTTTTAGCTACATAAGATGTACTCAAGTAATTTTTAATTTGTTTTCATCAGCTTTTTTAAAAATTGTTCAGCACATTGGTAATGGGAAAATAAAAAACATATTACTAATACTTAAAGGAATTTTAAAAAATGATTATAGGTATTACATGGTAAAATTATCTCATAGTTTTGAAAAACCTTAGGTGAAAATAATTATATAAGTAAAATATCAATAAAAATGTGGTGGTGGAATTTTTATTAATATTAATTTTCTTTCTCAGACAAAGGATAATTTCTGTCATCACGTTGTATTATTTCTATATTGTTTCTTTATTATGTTCTCTCTAGTTTCGGAAGACCAAAATACTATGTGTACCTGAGACTGTGCAGGGATATTTGTGGACAGCATGTATATTTGACAGTGATGATACCAGCAAACCTCTCCAAGACAGAATGTCAGATCGAGTTAATCAGCATGTTAAAATACATTAGGATTTATCTTGATTAGGAAAATAGCAATCAAAGCATTCAAATCTTTCACTTGTTGAGACAGATGGCCTATCTTTATGAAGGCAAATATCCAAAAACAACAACCCACTACCTTAACTTTCAAAATATGGTGCTCAGAATCATCTTGGAGAAGAGCTATTTAAGCCTAATAAAGCCATATGCTCAGTGAATTGCTTTATTCTGTGCTGTAGTATAGACCCAAACTACTTCTCTGCAATGCCTTTACCATAACTGTCTTCTCTGCGACTTTTTATGAAAATTAACAGAGATTCCAAACTAGGAATAAATTAAGACAGGGAATTCAGCATTCAGATTAAAAGAGAAACATTAAGTATATTGAAGCAAACAGCCTCTGACTTACCAGCGATTGTCCCCACAGAGTTCATACACAGTGTTTGAAGATCAGATAAACTGACAGCCTCCTTGGTGTACATAAAGCAGATCTAAAATTATTTCAGAAAGCAATTCCTCAGAGCAAGGCAACTTTCCTGTCCTTATTTAAGTTAGAGATTGACCACGAAACTAGCTGAAATATACAGTATTTGTGGGTGCTACTTTTTAATTATGCATTTAGAGAGTATACTTTTTATTTACGTAAGACATATTTCAGCACATTAAATCTAGTATTGCAAAGGATGTTCAATATAACATTCATCTAGAGGCTTCCTGTGTTCATAGTGTAGTGGAGACCCAAGCTGTAAACTAAATCCAGAAAATGATCCAGATGACATAGCTCTAAGTTGGATGGGCATTTTTTTTTTTTGTTTTGTTTTGTCTTTAAGTTATTGTAGCCTTTTGAAAAAAATCTGAAATAGTGCAAATTGTCTGTAAAAGAACATGGTTTTTATGTTAAAATGTAGCCACACTCCAAACTGAGTTTGGGGATTTGCTTTTTTAGGAGGCACAGGACAGTTGCTTAATCGTTAGCAGAAGGTAGGCGAGCCTGATGAACAAAGTAATCAAAATTACATTACATTTGTTTTCAAAATCACAACAGTTGACTTACACTTGCATAATGAAATTGCATCACTTTAGTTGGGCACACTGGGACCTTAACGTTAAGAGACAGACCATTATTTTCAGAGTGAGCACAAAAGCATGGTCTAAATTATCAGATTTCAACATACGGTGTTTGCTACCTCATTGTATCTGAATTTAAGGGCATGTTGAAAATGAAAAATAACTGGACAACAGCTTACAATATTACCAATGGATCCCAGGAGACTTGGAAAAAAAATCTCAATTAAACACTATTTAAAAAAAAAAAAGTTAGTGGAATTCTATGGAACTCAGTATAGGAGCATCAAGCTTGTTAGTAAAGCTCTAGCAATTTCACCTGGAAGGATCCCCCATGCACAGTGCACGAGAAATAATCAGTACTTCACATTTCCATCTTTAAGTTACTAGATATTCTGTTTATAGTATTTAGATTCTCACATTACTGTGTTCATCTGCCACTCATCTATTTTTACTGAGCTACTGATCAAAGTGTGTGTGTGTGTGTGTGTGTGTGTGTGTGTGTGTGCGTGTGCGTGTGTGTGTGTGTATGTGTGTGTGTGTGTGTGTAGAAAGGAAAACAAGACAAAAGTGTAAATGCCAGTAAAATATTTATTACTTACATGGGAGTCCTTTCATAGGAGGTACTATTATGGCTGCCCATAGAAATGCTTTCTACATGCCCAGTTTCCGCACTAGGCATAGGTAAGTGGAAAGTTCACCCAGAAGTTATATTGAAATTTCACTTAGCTACTTAGCTCTTAGGTGACTTTCTCTGAGTTGGGGGTTGGGGGAAGGCATTTAGAATCTGCAAAGTCCCTACAGCTGGACCAAACCTTTTCCTACAAAACAGACTCAGGGCAGTAGAGCAAGAGGGTGTGGCTGGGAAGTGATTTTAGGGATGTTTCTTGAAGTCAGATCACCACAGCCCTGGCACCATGTCAAGGAGGATGAATAGAAGGCAGGATGGGGAAGGTTCAGTTAAATTACATCCCCATAATCCATTCCAGAGGCTTAGAAATCAGTATGTAGGATGTGCTTCCTATATCATCCAGCTTTGCAGATGAGTGACCTTGGAGTATATTCTACTAACAAGTGGACCACTGGTTAGGGTATTACCAATCTTTCAAATCAAATACAAACTTTGAAAACAATTTTTCAGAAATATTTGAAATATTTAGAAAACTCATCGAAGAATTTCTTTCTGTTATACAAGATGAGTTCTTCAGATTTGTTACTGCCTACATTTGTGCATAAGATAATTTTATTTATTACATTTGCCATGAAGTTGCCTGTTCTTGTACCTTAAAAGTGGCAAAAGAACTGGCTTTTGAGCTATACCTCTGTGGATGAGTAATGATAGTGAATAATATACCAGAAAAAAAGAAAAGATTGCCAGTTTGTACTTCTTAATAATCAGGGAAAGTAAAGAAAGAAAAGCCAGAACCGTGACCACTGAATTATTGCTAAAATCTGCTCAGGGAAAACTGTTGACATTTTGGCCCAGCCTTGAATAATTCCCCTTGAAATGGCATCATGCCTACCACGTTAGACATGCTTTAAACTATTGCATGTTTAACTTTGGAGAGATGAGTGCGGAATCTGAAAATATGTCACAAAACACAACATCAATTATGATTTAAAAATATATATATGAGTACAGGGACTAATCTGGAATCTTCCAGGCTCAAGACTGTTTAAGATCGTGCCAGACTTTCCCTTTTACTGGAGAGAAGGGTTAGAAATTAATCCTGGCCTCCTTTCTGAATTTACCTAAGGGATGTCTCTTAGCGTGGAGATGTGCTTCATTGCATCTGATTTTGGTGTTAGTTTTCAAAAGTCTTCACTCTGCTGGCTTTGTTAGTTTGGTTGGTTGGTTCATGGTTTTTGGTTTTCTTAACTGCGATTATCATTATTAAGTAATTGTTGTCTTCTTTATGCATATATTGTTCTATGTGAGCCTAGGTATGCTCCAGGGTCACATCCCAATTTATCGTCTGAGGAATTGTGTTTGTTTTCTTTGTAGTATCTGAAAATAGTATCTATCTCTGATTGAGTACTGATGTCAACACACACACACAATCTTTTCACCTAGGTGGCCACAGAGTGTATCCAGATAAACTCTGGTGAGGTCAAGGTCAAGGTCCGTACCCCTGAGGGTACTAATGTAAAAGACTGTCAATTTGACACTTTGATGTTCCATTATCACTACAGCTTATGAAGCTGTCTTCCGAGCATTGTGTAATTTGAATTTTCTGAGGCATGCCTTCACTTCTCACATACCTGAGTATTTATCCAAACACACTATAGGTTTCCTCCCTCACATCTCTATCCCATTCATCCATCTATCCATCCGTTTCTTTCTGAGCAGAGCAATAAAAATCAAGCCAGAAGACCCTATGCCTCATGTATGGAACCAGTATGATTTACAGGCAGGCTGAGTCTAAAATCATAAAACTTTCAGTACGTGGTTAATATATAACCATCAAAATAACAGAGTGCAATTCTAAATTTATGAGGCTTAACTTAACACTGAATATCAAATAAGAATCACATTGATCTCTGTAGCGGATGACTTAAAAACACATTAGGTGGTATAAATGTAAGACAGTACATTGATTTAGGCATAAAATGCATAGTACTCAATACTTTACCACCCAACGTTTCCCAGTGATGAACAAAGCTGTTGTATACCGATGGAGGAAAATTATTTGTTTTGTTATATTACACTGCTCATGGAGATGCCTTGCATTTAGGCTAAGTAAACACGATTTGAATCACATTTAGCAAAGGGTGACATTGCACGGACGCTTTACTGAATTTACACTTGAGTCTCAAAATAACTAACAGAAACATTATCATGAGGAGAGTTTTCTCACTTTTCTAAGAGAGGAGAAATTCATACCAGGTAGGTACTGGCTTTCGTGAAAATACACATTAAGGTGAAATTCTAACAAAAACGAGACCACACATAGCTTTGAAGTTACAACCTCTAAATATGTGATGCAAATTATAAATTTATTACTCAGCCTATCTAAAAGCATGTTTAAAATCTAAATTCCATGATAAAGATGCTATAGAAATATCCTGTAGTTAAAGAATTTTTGCTTTTAAAAAATACCACAGACTTTAGGAGAATTTGGGGACTCCCATAGCCACAGGTGTCTGGGAGCTATAGGCTTTACATGGATGAAGTTGTTCCTGTCTGAGATTTTTTTAAAGAAATGCCAACAATCAGTATTACATAATGATTTATGAGCATGCTGGAGCCCTTGGTAGCTAGGCAGGGTGCTTCCCACTTCTAGGCATCACACATCTGATTGCTATGGCTGTGTGAATGGAGATACCAACTGAGGCGAATTGCAGCAGATATTAGAAATACAGATTTTGTTCTGAGGTCTCTTTGTAAGATGTTCTAGTGTGATGAACTACAAACCAATAGGCACACTAAATTTAATCCATGCTAAGGCAGTTGCCAGCACCCACTGCTCATTACAGGCTTCTCATGCCGTCTGAGAATAAGGCTCTTGTGGGAGAATAAGTATTAGGCTTCCCAGGGTGGGAAACTGAGGGAAAGGACTAGCTATTTTGATTTGAGAAGCATGCATGGGAAACACCAGCTGAGTAAAATATCAGTTAATGTTTTACTGAACGAACCCTGTTCTGGTTTAAGTTACCATCAGGTGGGCAGTGACTGAAGGATTCTGGGTGCTCGCGATTTTATACAGGTGAGGTGGGGGTAGGCAAGACCCCAGGAGAAATAAAAACAAATCCACCTGTTAGTTTAACAAATGATATATGTTGAAAGTCAGATGCTAGGCCCTTAGCATGTGGCTACTCTTTCTGCCTGTTTCAAATCTAGAACAGATAGCTACATCTTTCTCTAGAGAAACATCAAAATATGAAATTATATAGATATTTTAATAGGCAAATAAAATTTTAAAAATAATACTAAACTTTTAACACTACAGTTGAGCAAGTGACTCAAGTCTATTTGTAGCATTTATTTTGCTTGATGGGTTATTTGGGGGAATATTTTGTTTGGGTGCAATTTTCTTGACAATAAATTAACTTATTCCTCCTCATGGCATTCAAGATGGACAATGATGTTAAAGAATAATTATTGTCGATATTTTCAAAACAAAATAAAACTTAATACCATTAGTTGTTCATTTCGAATGGTCCACATCACACCTAACCATAGAACTCTGTATTTCTGCTGAGGAATACTTCTGAGTTTCACGTCTTTTATTAGTATACATCAAGACACCTGTAAATAGACAGAATTGGGTTGTTTCCCCTATAGTTGCTATTGATTAATATATTTTAAACAAATAAAGAAATACTGTCCCTGAAAAAAGAAATTCCATAGCTGGAATGTTTCTGTTACAATGTGCAGTGGTAATGAACCCCATTTTACTTGAAAAAGTGACTTGTGGAGGTAGGTTGTACTAGCAAGAAGTATATTCTCGACACCACGGTGTATCTTTAGTAATGTAATTTAAAGTGCTAGGGCCCCTTGCATCCATTTCTGAATCTATTATTAGTTGATTAAATTAACTGGCTGGATCAGTACAGTGAGAAGAGACGCAGTAATGATATTATAGAATTAGTATGCTATGATGAATTGTCAGGAGAAGTAATTGTGACAGCCCTGGGGCCATATGCACTTAGCCATGCAATTTATAGTCATTTGGAGAGCCAAGGATTTTTCAGTTTGGGTTAGGAAATTTGTTCCTGCTTTTGACATAGTTTGAGGGATGTGGGTGTGAGAGGTGCATGTGAGTGCAATGGAATGGGGTCGGGTGGCAGGCAGTGGCAATTCAGAAGGAAATCAAAAGTCCCTCTTCTTGGCCACTGGCATTTAGGTAATTTTCAAGGAATAATCCAAACAGCATGGACATCATTATTGTAGCCTTGCCAATTCTTTTCTATAGGTTTATGTGATAGCCCCATGTTATTGTTACAGACAATAATTGTACTTTGGGTAAGATAAAAGTTAATACAATTTGATATCACGGTTGCTCTGGTTAGGGGAACATTGTAACGTCTCATCTATGGATTGCATTACAGCAAACATGAAAGCCTTGTCTGGGCTGTTTTGATTTAGATACACGTGGGCCTCCTAATTACCAGTAGTTTTTAAGCAACACAAAATGTAACTATCTTTTTTTTTTCTTTGCATTACAACTATTTGCAAGATAAACAGACTGTCAGATGCCTCTAAAAGGCTCATGATGACAGTGGCTGGCAATACAAATCCTGGCATAACGCCGCATTAAACCAAATTTATTGCAAAATTACCAAAACGTGTATAGCTGTGAAGTCACCTCAGTACAGCTACTGTAGGAGAATCAACTCCCTTGCTGTTCCTCGTTTCTTTTTTCATGACAGCTGGGCTGCAGTTAGAGTTATAAGCGTGAGAAACATGGGCACAACATAGCTCTGAGCAGAATCATGTAGGAAACTTCTTCTTTTAGCCACTTATGAAAAACGTGCTGTGTCTAGCAATTGGCATCCCTTCTCTTCCTTTGTAGACATTCAGAGACTGGCCCTACCCTTTTTTATTTTATCAGAATCTGTTGCCTTATTTCAAAGCAGTTGTTTGGGTTTTCCTTTGTCTTGTGATAGGTCCCTGTTTTCAGCAGTCCCTAAGACAGCATCAAAGTTCTAACACGGAACTGATGAGAAACTATTATCTTCAAACCCTACTTTCCGTCTTAGCGCTTCCCTTTGCTTCCAACACAGATTCCTCTTCCTCGGAATCACAGAGCTGGTAGCACATCATCTGTTCCCCTCCGGGCGGGCACGCCACGTTGCCCATCCATTCTTTCCACCTTCCCATCACTGTCTCTGCTCTTCTCCACCTCCCCAAAGCTCCCATCCTGGAGTTATTTTTTACTTTCCTCCTTCACCCTCCATATCCAATTTATCACCAACACCTGCTGCCTCTTTCCCAGCAGTCCCTTAGATCAGACCTCCTTCCGCTGCCACAGGCTCCATCCCATCTCCTTTCATCCTTCTGCTCCTGGAGTGATGTGCCCTCCTCTAGTCCATCTACGTGCTGCATCTAGCTCCATGCCAATGAGCCTATATATACCAAGCTGCCAGGCAGATATTTTAAATTTTGATTATATCTGTTCCTGTTGCCTCCCCGTGGCATGGGGCCTCTTGCTTATTCATATATCAGCCTACAAAGCATATGTGCTGCTTCTCTCTCCTCTCTGTTCTTCCATGGCACATGGGATTAGCTGGTTATAATTGTCATGTATTCAATGCTGTGCCAAGCACTGTGCTAAGAGGTTTTCATACATTATCTACCCTAATTCATGTGGCATATGCAGCATGATTCCCTTTTCATAGCCGATGAACCATAAGTGTGAAAAAACTTGCCCACCAATATGAAGGAGAGCCAGCATCCGAAGAGTCCCCCATCATCCCCTGAAGGAAGCCATCAGGAACCAGGGAACACTAGCACTCATTGGACATGGTTGTGCTGCTGTGACCCAGGTGTGGACTAAATCAGTATTAACTTTTCTTGCAATTCACATCCCTTGTCTTCCTTTGTATACATTCAGAGACTGACCCTACCTTTTGTGTGGCATTTATATATTTGTTTTAGTGAATTAACTTGCGTTAAATAATGTATCACTTAATACTTATGCTTACACTCATCTTTCTTCACCAAGATCCCAGTCAAATTATCTACCAAAAATAAATAGAATCAAAGTATTATGCATTCTGCAATGCAGTATTTTACCTCCAAAGTAACTGACAATATATCAATATTCAGTATACCAACTATGGTGCTTGGTATGGGTGGCTTTGCTGTTATGTTAGTTTTATATGTTTCTGGAAAACTATATGAACTTAGCTTATATAACCTAAGAATAATAAAGTGTTACAGACAAACTCCTGGCCATCTGGCTGTCTTCAGAACAATGATCAAGGCATGCATGATGCAGGAGCATGACCAATTAGAAGATATGGAGTTCTGTCTGCTTTCAAACCACCGTGCAGATAATACTGTATGAACAGTTTATTCCACAATGTATTTATTCCAAGGGTGTTTTAATGCTTCTTTTCCACTTTAATAGCACTGTAGGATACATGTATTATTCTTTTTAATGTTTAAAGAATATCGTATTTGGACATAATGCAATGTAACCATGCCCCACCCCTCTAACTTTTTCTGAATCTTTCCCCATATGTCCTGCTCCAAAATGTATGTGCTTTAAAAAAATTAACCTGCTAAGTTTAATTTGTGATGTCCATATGCACATGGGTGTTGGGCCAGCCACTGGAGCATGGGCAACCTACTCTGACAACAACTCCAAAGAGTGATCCCTCCCCCTCCAGGAGCAGCTACTCACTGACAGCAAATCTTCGGCTAGGAGTGAGGCCACATTTGTTTTCTGGAAGAGAAGAGGTAATACTTAATACTTGGTTTTAGTTTACCTTGAAAACTTGAGAATAAGGAAATAAAAACTGGCAAAGGCAATGTGGGATGGGGAAGATGAGAGTGATGGGGCAGGGGTGAGGCTGGGAGCTGAAAGGGTCATCAGTAACATTTATCCTTTCATCATAACTCTTGGGCAGCAACTGGAAAAGTACACACATTCTAGAGATAGGGAGACCTAACTTAGCATCTTGAAGTTACTCATCCCTTTGTAGTTTTGAAGGAAAGAATAATAAGATTATTAAGACAGAGAAAATGCAAGGAGAGGAATTGCAAGTCACAAGAAGGAATTTCTAAGACTCAAATCCTCCATTCCAAGTTCAAACAAAAGTAAACACTACAAAGGCTGATGTGAAGGTCCAGTCTAAAAGGGTTTGACATGTGTGTGTGAGGTCCTTAGATGAAAACCTGGTCAACATGCACAAATCTGTAGGCATCACCAATGAGACAGTAAGCAGGGCTTGTGTAACTTGATAGTTATCAATCCAGATAAATCCATGAGTTTCAGGAACAGTGAGAGACTCTGTTGAATATTAGTTAAGTGCAGTGTGATTGAGTAGTATGCATTACAATAACGTTTGGCCTCCTTATATACAACACACACACACAAACACACACACACACACACACACACACACACACACACACACACACACACACACACATACACACATCTCTATCAAGCAACTAAAATTTCCATCATGAAAATACTTCATTTCAGACACTAAGAAGAAAAAAACATGCATATAATTACTCTGTGTGTATGTGTGTGCGTGTGTGTGTGTGTGTGTGTGTGTGTGTGTGTGTGTGTGTTTTATTTCTGAGTTTTTATTTTAATGCAACATTCTTCCCTTTCTTCCCTCCAAACCATCCTCAGAGAAAAGCAAATATATTGGTTGTTCATTGCCAGATGGTCGTCCCTGAAAATATACATATGGAATCAATTGGTTATAACTGGGAATATAAGTATATATGAATACATAAATACTATTTTAGTGAGAAAAGGTAGATACAATGTCAGCATTTCTCTCAGTTTCTTTTTATAATGAGGAGTTCTTACTTACTCTTGCCTGAACTTTTTATGGACCTGCCATTCATCACTCTTACTTTCTTTAATGATACTGTTTTGTAATTTTGGGGTTCCACTACCCTCCAAAATGCTACATAACTTACTTTTTATCACAACCTTTGCATATTTGTTTTTCCTCCTTGGAATATAAATAGTAGGATTGGGTCTTTGTTACTCACTAAGACCTACATTGGATTGATTTTACACACTAAAGTGTGCAGTACATAGAGAAGATAAAGGAACAGATATATTTATTTTTGGTTTCAAGACCATGATAGAGCCTGGAGTGTTTCCTCATGCAATAAAATTGGGGGAGCTGAGGCAAGAAGCCCATGAGTTCAGCATCAGACTAGGTTACAGAAGGAGGTCCTGCTTGAAAGATTAAACAAAAAAAGAAGAAGAAGAACATAGAAAATTTTAATTTTTTTAAGTACAAAGTTTTTCTGAACTAAATGAAATAAAGAGAGATGGTCTTGGTCTTGAAAATTATGAAGAAAAGATCCAGTGTGGAATAGCAGAGGAAGACCATCAAATTATAAAAATACTGTGGAAGTTCTGTTTAAGAACACTATCAGTGGTAGAACTTACATAAAACGTAATTTACAACATATCTAAATTGTATCTGCATGTATACCCAATCTTCACACAAAGGGCGCTTAGTGGCTTTCATGGGTAGATGTCTTTGACTGACTTTTTTTTTTGTTGTAATGATGATAGGAGCCGGACAGAAAGAACAAAGATGAGCATTCTCTTTTAGTTGAATATACCCCGAATTCTGCTTAAAAATAAATTTATAGATAACAATTTTACAATGCTAAAAATATTTTAGAGGTTTCCATAATGCAGTTCAACATTTTTTTAAAATCCATTTTCTCCAATCTGCATCTCAAGATATGTATTTCTCCAAGCAAATCCATACATTTGTGCTAAGCCTTTAAGAATCTTAGCATGTGGCTCTAACAGGTAAAATGGTCTATATCTAATGTTTCAATTGGTTTTCAATTCTTAGTATATTTCAAAGTGTTTGGAGAAATAATTTGTCAGGTCATACTTCTGTCTCTGTTGGAGCGGTTTTTTTTTAATATTTTTTTATTTTGTTCTGAGAGAAGGTCTAAGATAGCCCGAGCTGGCTGAAAACTCAAATAAAGCAGAGATAGATCTTGAATTTCCGATTCCCCTGCCCCAGCCTGCTGGGTGCTGACATTACAGGTCCTGATGCAGTGATTGGAAAGGCTCCTGAGTGATTTCACATTTCCCTTCTCTGTAAGAAGACAAGATGTGGGAGGAACCAGGGTTACTGGAGTGCTGGCCTTGTCTAGAGTGCTGTAAAATGAACTATCTAAAAGCTGAATGTCAATGCCGGACGGGCCCCCCAAGTATCCCTGTGAATCAGGATACCCTTTAGGCAAGAATCATACCCTGGAGGTGGGGGAAAATAAAGAACTCTCTGCTTTCAAATGTAAACACCCTGCTCAGTAGGGAGTCCAGAAAGATTTCTTCAACTGACTTGAGTTTATAATCAGGCTTTCATAGGAAGGTGGGGAGAGACAGCATACAGTAGTTTTATAATGCATCTTGCCAGGGGATCACAAATGGATTTCTCTGTGTTGTGCAGCTTGTCTTCACTAGTGCATATTTCAAACTGCAATTATGAAAATATTCCATTTCAATTCACTAAGAAAGGACCATGCATAAAACCAAATGCTTGTATTTTCGTTCCATCCTTTCCTCCTACTCTCTCCCCCCCCCCCCCCCAGGGACCTAAGATTGTTGGAACGTGACTTTTTTTTACTCTTTCTGTTTCTTTTTATGAGTCAGCATAAGTTTTATGATCATCGCAGTTATTGAAACAATTTTTTTTTTTTAAATAGAGGCCGTGGCTGTTTTTACTCATAGTAGTTAGTTAGCTGAGAGATAAAAATTAACTGCTAATCAGGACTTAATAAGCACTTTTCAGTGCCATACTTGAGTGCTTCGTGTGTGAAAGTATCGATTAACAAAGCCACCTTTTGGACTGTTGGTAAAGTGGATTGATTTCTAAGGTGGATAATGTGCATGGCTAGATCTTCTGGTCCAGTGCAGTGTGCTCTTGGCAGGTTCTTGTTTATCACAAGGTTTTAGTGTTCTTAATGAACAGTTAAGAAGCTGTCAATTACAGTGTTTATGCAAATTAAGGATGGAGACACTGGAGGAGTGATGTGTCTAGAGTTAAAAAAATGTCTCCTTGAAATATTTCCACGTAAAGTTGTAATATTTATTTTAATAACTGTCTTTGAGTATGTGCTCTTTGGCCACAGAATTGCTCCCTGGAAAATGATGGCTAGGGCTTTCTTTCAGGCAGGCAGATCAAAACCCAGCTGTCTCTAGGATGTGCTGTGTTTTATGTTAGCAATCCTGGGATCATTTTCATTCACCCTCTGCCATACATGAAGTTCAACATTCTAAGTGTTCCAAAATTCACAGGTGTTTTGCGACTGTCCTGTAGGGCATTCTCCACTGATAACCATCTACCACCAAAGACACCAATGCTGTCCAACCAGCACTCAATTGTCTTGTATCCATCTTTGTTATAAATTATTCTTTCTTAAAATAAGCTGTTAAATGCAAATGCTTGATGGGTTAGTATATAAGTCAAAAGTCAAATGTCTGCCAAGAATGCAGAAAGTTCTAGATACCATCCCTAGTACCACTACACACACCTTTGTATGATTAGGATGTATATAACTATACACGTTCCTTTAAAATATCTCCCTATAGATATATGTTGTCTACAGCCAGGATATCCACTTATTTCTTGCATTGCTTAACTTTCCATTCATAAACTCTTGAATGCATTGATCTGGTATACTTCTTGCTTCTTTCAAAGTCCATACAACTGTATCATTCTCTGGGTACTCAGATAGATTGAATAAGTTCCTATCTATATCACCTCCAGAACACTTTCAACAAGGGAATGTCTTTCTTCCTTTGCCCTCCCAACCCAGATTACACAGGTAGACATAAAAACTCAGGAGGAGCTTGCCTCTCCTGTTCCTTCTGCAGATGCTCTCATTGCTCAGTGTTAGGAGTGTAGACTCCTTGGGGGCTCTCCCGTAGGTGATCTGTTCTTACATCTTATATCAAAATGTGCAAAATGGTTTCTGATATTTAGAGAAACAGTAGTTTTTCTGTAGTCACTTTTATTTTTAATTACCATGATCAGAATTTTACCCAGATAATAGCTATCCGAGAACAATCCCCAAAGAAGGCTTCACTTTTCAGTATAATTAAAGTAGACATCCTACAAAAGCTTTTAATATTCCCCCCAGAAATGTGAAATTACCCCTTGTTTTGTTTTGTGAAAGTCATGTTTTCATTAAAGAGAAGAATCTTTTATATAAAAAAATTTGTTCAGCTTCAGTGTGGAGATTTTTGCATTTGTTAACAAATTATTCCATAAGTATTGAAAACATTCTTGCCACTTTAGGAGTTTTTTACCCTCATATGCTCAGCTCTGAGAGTTCTAATGGTTCATAAAAGACATATCATAATCCACAAAAAATCATGTGTGCATATCTATTTGAAATGATAGATTAAGTTGTTTTATTATAACTATATGAGAAATATCATAAATATTTGCAGTGAAATATAGTTATCACATGATTTTGCACAGTGCAATTTGATGTTAATATCCAAGCAGAATATAGATGGCTTTATATGTTTGGATATAGCACCTGCACTGCAGTTTTGAAAATTTATTTGTAAATGTTGCAGTGTACGTACGAGAGTTGCAAGCATCTGAGTTCTTTCCAAACACCATTTAGCTCCTCCCAAGACAGATGAGGGCAGAGTAAAACTGTAATTCTGTTGACTGATAAAACAAGTCAGGCAATAACCCAATAAGCTCAAAGAAATGTGTGAGCTGAGCTTTGGAGAAGCACAAAGTGATGCTTCTATAAGTGGGTTCGAAGATTAACAAGTGTCTTGACTCTTGACCTTAATCTGTAAATGGTAGAGATAATAGGCCCTAGGACAGCCCTGCTCATTAAATTTAGGTTAGTGGTGTTGAACAAATACAGCTCGCTGAGTGCTACCTCTGCTGGTACTGTTCTAAAAATCTTCCAGTTTCAGTATGATGGTCGCTTTCTCACATCTAACTTTTGATGTTTGAAGTATATTCTTGCTCCTTCCCCTTGATTATTGTTGCTTTATTTGAGAATGTGTGCATTTTGTGTCGAAATAAAATTAGTACAAAGTATGCTGTTTTCTCCTGTTTGTTCCGGTTTTGAAGCTTAGTAACTATATGAACTTGGAAAAGTTAAGTTCACTTTCTATAACTACTGAACAGTTCTGGTAGTAAAGGCTACATCACGATGTGGTGACTGATGACTCTCAGGAGATAATGGTGGTTATGTTGATCATGATTGGCAGTGGCAGGGATGATGTTGATGGCAATGCCCTTTTCATAGGCTTCTAGAAAGATTTATTGAGTTAGTGCATTTTAAGGACTGAGCATAGTGCCTGGACCTAGTAAACTATTTGCCTTTATCATCATAAGTTGTACTTTTCCCATCACTTCCTTTACACATAGGAAAGATGTGTGACCTCTGAAAACCTGCCATGCTAAAGAACCATCCTAACCCAGCTGCTTTAATTATATGGTAGATAATAGGAGACCCTTCAGGAACAGGGAGGTGAGCCGGCCACCTACCCGCTCCCCAGTACCTTGACCTTTTAAAGGTGTGTCTAGGTGATGTCAGACTTACCATTTGCTTTCTTACTCTCTCAATTGTGAATAGAAAGTCCTGAGCTAAGGCTCTCCCTGATTTCTGACCCCAGAGGTAAGTCTGAGAGAAAAGTATTGCCACCTGACTGCTCTGGAATTTTCAGTAAGTCACATTTAAAATACGTTTCCAAAACACAATTTTTTTCTTGAATCCTAACATTAAATGTACCTAATAAAAAGCAACACTATCAGTTCAAGTATTTGTGATTTCATTTAAGATATTATTTTAAAAGAAGTCTGGCCAAGATTTTATTTCAAAGAATCACAACACATTGCAAATGCTTTCATTTACCTATTACTTTCTAAGGCTCAGTGAAATTTAGTTCCAATTTTGGTTTGGCTACTGTGATATTCAACTCCACTGCCTTGCCATCTCTTTCAAGATGTAGTTAATTGTCAGTCACTTTGGAGCTTTCTGTTTGTGATATCTACATTTTTTGTTCTGTTTAGAGATTTTTCACAAAATGTCAAAAAAAAAAATAGAGTTGGCAACAAGGGGGAATTCTGAAAAATATATGCTATGCATTTATTTAGACTCATAATTGATCATCTGAAGATTATTTTCACTATGAATATGTCACATAAAGAACTTGTCCTTTCAAGATCCTATGCTAAAATGTACAAGGACAGATGTGTTTGGGATGTGGCGTCCCAGGCAGAGCACTGAGAGAAGCATAAGGGAGACAGGGATATTATTCAATCAAAATGTCTTCATCGGTTTGATTTTTATTTTTAAAAATACATGAATGCCACTATAAGAGAGATAAAGAGGAATGAACCAAAAATTAACACATAGAAAGGGAAGAAGGAAAAAAGGAAGGAAGAGAGAGTCCAAGTTGGGTCCTCTGTTCAAAATTTGCTGTGCAACACTGTAATGTCCTGCTCTTTTACATCACCTTATAATTTTCTCTTTGTTATTTTTTTATTGCCATTCATTTTTGCAAGATTATTAAGATCTCTTTTCTCAGAAAATACTCTCTTCTTGCAAAAGACAAAATGGCATAGGATTATGAGATAAGGGTTTCTTTCCAGTAGACCATGATTTATTTTTAAGTGCTTTCTCTTGGTATTGTGACTTCACTGAAATAGTTATTAGGAAATAGATCCCAGGATATTCTAGCATAGTGAGGCTTAAGTACACCATTTAGTGTGCCCCATGAACAGTCCCAAGCCACACACAGTTCATAACATTTTTTGGTTTTGCAAACTTTGACAGGTTTTTATTAGCTAATGCTTATTTAAATAGCTGTGAGGTTTCCTTCATTTTCTTTGGCCCATCACACAAACACATGCACACACACACACACACACACACACACACACACACACACACACACACACACTTCACATACGTTTGACACTTGGGAAAAAAATTTGAAGTTTCACACTGTCTTTGCCAAAAAAGAAAAATAATGAACTTTTCTAGGAGGCTTTTCCGGTACATCGTGTGGAAGGCTTGAAGGATATAGTCGGTCATATCTCAAAATGGAATAGCCTTGTTTCACTATCAAACAATGAGTAGCTGGGAGGGGAACATTTTCTTTGTCCTTAGCTTTCCTTTTAAATGATATCTACTTTGAATAATTCTTCAGTCAAAGCAGGGCTGACTGCATAGGGAGGATATTTCTTTTCCCCAATGGTCATGGGGGACTCAGTCAAGAGAGTTTTCCCGTTTTGTTTTGTTCATTGGGATTTCTAAGGCCTTCATAGTTCACCCAGAACACACTCCTCCACTATTGGAGAGTAAAATCTTTCTCCATTACTTACGCTCTGAAAGTGTTAAGCCCATCACTTTCTGCATTTCACGAAGTATTTTAATACACACAGACATTTTTTTCCCTCATGCCTGGCAAGTCTATAAATGGAATTTTTGAATGGAAATCCTATGATATAAATACCCTTTAAAGCTTTTTCATAGTTCTACCTTCTTTGCAATCAGCCATCTTCTCCTTCAAATCAATGCCTCTCATTAAGACAGCTCCTGGCAGGAATGAGGGTCTAGCGTCAGTGCATAGAAAAGTGGTCATGATTTTGCCTCTGGGTTTGTTTTAATTGTTCTTCTCCATACAGCAAGCCCTACGGTTTGAGTAGCTGAGAATTCATTTGTAAGCTCACCTCCTCTGTTACTCGAAAGACTGTTGTGAAGGCTGAATGAATTCATCCCGAATTATTTACTGGACGGTCACCTACGCTGTGTGGCAAGCCCTGCTCCGGTTCTGCACAAACACACCTGCTAAGAAAGCTGTCCCTATGCTTGCAGAATCTGATTTTAGGGTTGGGGAATTGGCCTGAGGGAAAACAAAACAAAAATTCTTAGTGAAGAAGGCTGAAAAATAGATAATTCATGAGTAGAGGAGGAGAGAGCTTCCAGAAAGCCAGAAAATTCTCTCTGAAGGTAGATCATAAGACCTATTGAAAAGGAATTAGCCCCATGAACACTCCAGAAGAACAGCATCTCTGTGTGTCCTAAAAAGAGTGGCTATGGGATAGATCAGAAAGACTTTTCATATTACTTAATGATGTAGTTGAAAGTGATACAGGATGCAGGCAACATGGTCCAAAGCCATGATTTATAAGGAACCTCTATCTTAGAGACACCCTTGGAAGGATCTTTAAAAAGAGGTTTCCAAATAAAATATAAGGTATAATTTATATTTTAATAATAGTAATTTTTATAGAAATCTGTCAAGATTGAATGTTGACACTTCCTATTACCATCCACAGTCACTGTTTTATTATTCTATAAAATGGGCATTATTGTGGTCATCATAACTCACATGGTAGCTAATAAATAGTCATCTGAAATTTCTGATTACAGTCCATATTCAACAGGGGAGGTATTCACGGAAGTCTTGAGATACGTCCCCTTGGCTTCCTGGCCTAGACCATTCATTATTTTCTACTTTCCTCTTTCCCCTCTCATATCTGATTTTTTTTTTTAGTTTGACAATTTTCTCTGAGATTCCTGGCATTTGGACCTCTGCAGATGGCGGGGGGTCTAGTTTACTGTCTGTTAATTTTAGCTCTGCTCGGCTGGAGGTGCCATCACAAGCAGAATAACCAGGGAGAGTGTGAGGTGGTACAGCCTATTAAGTGGCCCCATGGGGCTGCCCTCACAGCAAAAATCAAAACAAGCAAACAGCATCCCCAAGCACATTTGGGCTTTAGGGGTTTTTAAAGATGGACATTCTCCTATTAATAACATACCTGTTAAAAGCAGGTGTGACAGCTATCAAAAAGTTCCTTCTAATGACACCATTGCTAATCCAAACTCACTTTGTCTCATCCACCAATCTCAGAGAAGAAGGCAGCCACTACCATATTACTCAGTGAAGAGTATTTAGAGTCTATGTAATGGCCAATAGAAAGAAATTATCCACCTCAATGTATACATTCTTTCAAGATAACTGTTTCATAGAACCTGAAAATTTCTTAGATTCAGAATATATAGTTGAATGCCTGCCACAGAAACAATATGCAAATAACTAGGTGTATTTTGTCCTCTGTTTAAATTAAGGATTTACAACCCTAACCTTTCATATAAAAATGGAGTTAAACCTTTAGATATAAAATAAATGAACTAGGAAACTTTATTGTTAGTCTAGCCATAATATTACTGTGAAATTTTCATAGAGAGGGCATAACATTTAGATTGCAGATCATTAAGACAATTACTAATTTCTTTTTATCTGAGCCATTACATTCAGAGGCAAATGATACACCTTATTTTATTGCTTAATACCAGCCTTTGAAAAATGAAGATATTTTTAGAAGAGAGTTATGAACTAGAATGGTTCCCCCTATTTAACTTAATGGCAAAGGACAAAAAAAAAAAAAAAATCCCTTGTAGTGTTAATCCTGAGATCAATACATACTCCACGAGTTGGGAGAATTGAAGGGAGAAACATTTCAAAGCCTTACATAGGGTTGGAAGAAAATTTCTTGAATTAAATAAGATATCTTGACAAGCCAGAGTTTAAAAGAGGTTTGTAAATAGGAGCTCCGTTAAGTATTTTAGCTGCCCTTGTCACATGTCCCTCCCCCCATCTGAGGCTGATGTTCCCTCTTGAAATGGGCATTGATACCTCTCTACCCACCTGCATCCCTACACAGACTCCTTATGTGCCTGTAAATGATTACCACAGGAAAAAATGGGACAAGATTGACGTTACTTACCTACTACTTACCATTTTTAGAAGTACATTTTTTTTGTTTATATAGAAGATCTGAAAATAATAATTTCATGACTACATTGTAAGAATAAAATTACTTCCTTTATATTTATAGTAAAGATCATTACTAGGTTACACTTACATTATAACTCTGGTAATGTTTGTATTGCATAAATGCTCATTTCAATGCTTCACGTAAACAGGAACTTTTAGTGAATATCTGCATCTAAAAGGGATGGCTAATGATAGGGAAAATATATAGATGCTAAATTATGATGTAAAAGGACCTCAGCTGGGAATAAATTCATCTCCTTCTTCAGCTACACACTGGCCATGATTAATTGGTTTTTCCCCAGTTTAAGAAAGTTCACTGAGTGGTTTATGTTCACAAAAATGTTCTATCATTGACATGAGCTAGTACTTAAACCCAAATTGCTAGTTTCTGAGTGTTTCGACATGAGGCAGTGACAAGCGTGTGATGATTTCAAATGTCTCTAAATTACCATTTCTAGAGATGCAGCTTTTAGCATTTCTTCGTCACACCTGAATGTAAAAGCTGGTTAAGGTGGCTTCTCTGTGGAGTTTTTCTTTTGCTTGTTGGAACTTCGCGGTCGGTGAATGAATCAGCTTTGCTAAACACACTCATTAATGTCCAATTTGTTTCTCTTCGTCTCTTTGAGGAAACCTCAAGAGCAGCTGGAATGCTTATTTTATTTTGATTCCGCAGTGGAAAATTGTATTCACATAAGTAAGCATATACCAAACAGCAATAAATCATTATTTCTCAGATGACCATTATCAGCAGGAATCTCATATACTTCTCTGCTGGAGCTGATTTTCAAATTCATTGAATAATTATTGGTGCTGCTTCCATAAGAAGAAACATTTTTTTTTAATTTCTATTCCAGTTAAAATTTAAACGGTCCCTTTCTCCCTCATTCCTCTGCACTTCTGTGAATCATTTGTAACAAGAAAAAACATCAAATTTGATGCTTAGTAAATGTCAAGTTTAGAGGAAGGAGTAGAGTTTATGAAGTCTCTCCCACCTCACAAAAATTTAGGGTCTTTTGTTAAGAGCCTAAGGATGATATTTGAATCTCTAGGGTCAAAAGTGAAATTAATAAAAATTAATACTAATATTTTTTAAAAATACAAAAATTTGTTATCTTGGATTATTATGAAATTAACACACCTCTCTTTTAGATTATTAAATTTCTAATTTTTTTTTGTTCTACATCATCATTTTACATCTTGGAGTATTAACTGGATTTGGTGATGGGCTCTGATTAGGTTTTCAGGAATGTACCTGTGATTTTGATCTATTTATATCTTAACAAAATATATCAGCATCAGCAGGTAACTCATGCATTTTGTCCTCAAAGTAAATTCGTAAGACACTGATTGTTATCAAATCAGTATTGAAGTAGATTAAGTATCATGGCCATGTTCGAGAGAGTGAGGTTTGTACTCTGTGTGGATACTGTAACCAACAGTTTAATATGGCATTGGTATTTGTGCACAGTGTACTGTTAGGGGCTGTTGAGAACAAAACAGCTGTTTTTAAGACTTTAAAACCACCTTCCCTGAGCCTCTAAGGGTGAAAGGCTACTGAGACACAGGCCGGGATTGATTGAGTTTGTTTGCATGACTATCCACAGTTCTTTCTCTGTATTTATTCTTAGTTGCTGCTTTAAAATGTTTTGATCTTCTAGTTGAAAGCTAGCAAAAGCAATAGATTCTTCTTTAACATCAATCCACTTATTTTCTTCTAGTTACATTTCAATCAAAACTAATATCGGCACACAGGGTAATGTGACATTTGCACAACTGATGTCTTTCTAGAAAATATGTAGACCTTATGTATCTACATTCAGTTTATCTTCTAATGTGAAACATGTTGAAAATAATTCAAAATTTACATAATATTTTGACAGAATCAAAATTCAGTATTATATGCTATGGAAAAAAATCCTTTAGCAAAAAAAGGGTATAATTTAATGAAAATTGTTGAATCATCTATGGAATACCAAAGCATATTTTAATGAAAACACCTTATTACTAAGTTATCAATGTGATACCATGTATGAATTATTTGTCTAGTATCTTGTTATCTCTTTATTTAAACATTTAATATGGTTTTCAGTTTTAATTAAGCTGATGGGAATTTTACTTTTCACACATTTTAAACCGTCTTCGTAAAACTTGTTAAAATAGAACAATATTTAAAGTTAATGTACTAATATATCAAACAATTTCATAATATATTTAAATATTTCTAAACTGCTAGGTTTAGTTTTCATTAGGACTTTAGTCTCAAAATACCAAAGCCATGCTGTTATTAAATAGCTAATAATTTCTTATTTCAGATTGAATCTCCAAAGTGAACTGTACTTTGATTTTCTAACTTCTAAGCATCATACAATTAGAAAGATACAACCAAAATTTATTTAAAAATTACCAACACTGTATTACTCTTGAGTTTCACCTGAATCCATTATAGTGAATATTCCATTGTGTTTGATTAAACCCTGTGTTTTAAAAAGTATTAGAATATATTACTAAATTTGTTAATTATTGATGACATTTACTCACACAATGAATGATACTACATTTTAATTGGCCTTCCAGGAGTTTCCTCCATCTGTGGAAGAATGAGCAATAGATCTACATTTTGATTAATTTGAAGAATAAACTGATTATACCACATGACTGTATTACCCCACTATTATGAAAAAAAAGGCAGAACAGCAGCTAGAACCATTTGCCTGAAAAAACTCTCCTGAGGATTAACGTGAAGGTCCATTAATCTAGGTGAGCTCTTTCTATAGCTCATGTATTTATCTCCTACCTGTTTTCTTAAATAATTCTTAAATAGTTTTCTGATGTACATATCACCAGAGGAATTATGGGTAGAAAGGAAAATATAATCAAGAGTTTGGGCTGTGCTATATTCAGGCCTTTTTTTAATACACTCCTGTTCTCAGAATTCCAACAGAGAAAGCATCTCCCTAACAGTGTCTTCACACATGCCATTTGCTAATATTTACTTCCTTAATATTTGATGGGATAATGCACCACGTGATATTCTTCCTACCTCTAAATTCTGGTAATTATAGTTGTTTACGTTGTGTTATTCCAAATTTAGTTTTATAAGAACAATCTACATTCTAACTTCTATGAACCATGGTGTTCACCTTGTGTGAATCCTCAGGTTGTTCCTCTTACTTGTATTTAGGGTTCTTTTATCTCCCAGGCCATTTCTTGTCTCTTCCTCTGACCTCTCTGGGTTCCAAATCTGAGGACAGTAGATTCTTTACAAAGATACAGAGTGAATGATTTGCTTATGAAATAGCAGCACTGTGGGTGAGCAATCATGTGAAGAACTCATTCAGTGAAGTCTGGATAAGCATTTTCATGACCTGGGGATCCGGTGAGTGAGTCTGCCTCAAACTTTCCCAAGGAGACAGAGTGTCAAGATCGATTAAGAAAGTAGGAAGTAAGGAGTCCCTACTGAAACAACATTTGTGGATAATTTTTGCAAAGGTGAATAATGACTAAAAATTCAACGGGAATTTTCCTTGCCTTGGTTTTAAGACAAAGATGGTGTGTGCTTTGTGGAGATAGATACCAGACCAGCTTTCCTGGCTAAGAGATATGAAATGTTCGCAGTTTCCTGCTACATTGTGAGTAAGGGTCAAATACCACATCCAGATGACTTCTTTTCCGTTTATTGTGGTTGTAGGCGCATGACATCCTTTCTAAAATGATTGCTTACTCTGAAATCTGGAATTAGTGATGATGATGATAATGATGATGATGAGAATACCAAGTTTCAAACATCTGTGAATGGGTAACATTATATATCAATACAGAACAGACTGACATGTAGGAATGTTTTAGTGTATAGAAGTAATTGTAACGTGTCCTTCCTTTTTCTAGTTACAGGCATAAGGTGATTATATTTATGCCTTTGACCATCTCTTAAAGCTAGAAAATGTCCTGATGCACACAATAGCATGAACCTTCTCTCAGTGTCTGCAGCCTGATATTTTCAGACATAATTTATTTGTGTAAAATAGATTTTACTTTAAAATTGTCTGCCTAAGCCTTTATAGGTTTTAACTAGATCCTGTTTTAATGAGATAACTATAGATAACATGGCCATAATTTTATGTCTCTTCAATAATGTATTAAGATCATTCTACTTATAACAATTTAATGAGAATAAATGGTTTTCTGTTATTTATTAGCCTTTCCATAATACAATGAGTTTCCCAAGATAAGTTTCAATGCTGAGTGAAATGTAAAACTGGAACGATGATTTTTTAATGGAGAGATGGCAAACATTGCTTGATGTGGCTTCTCCCTCCAGACTTTAGCAATGCCATCTTAAGTCACCCACAGAAATGGCTTGTGAAGTATCCTTCAGGCTTAAAAATAAAACGTCATAAAATGTGTGAGCTCAGGAGTACAGTGTGCGTGTCTCAACACATACTCAGCATTTATATTTGAAAAAGAGATGTTCATAATATCTATGATTACTAGTAAATTAAAAGGTATCTACAATATTTTTATTAATATTATAATGAAATTTCACTATAAGGATAATAATGTTTCTTCAAGAGCTATAAGTTATATAACAAATCCCAAAACAAGGTCTGAGGCTCCTTCTTTTGATTTATTGGTCAAGGTTATTCGAGAAACCCCCCAAACATTGAAGGCTATTGCTGTTTCTGTGGGTTCACTTCCAGAGGTATGATGTAAACCCCTATTGCTGAAAACACTGTGTACTGTGGATACTAGACAAGTTGGCCCCGAACTCAAAGTCTCTTCCTTAAGGACTAGCTTTGATGTTACCAGAGGGAACCATGTAAGTTTCAAACTCCAAAACAGAGGGAACCATGTAACCTTTAACTCCAAAACAACCAGCATGGCACAAGAACCCTAAGTGTATAGTAGTGGTACACACACACCTTGGAAGTAGCCAATAGTTCTTTGATTGGACTTAAAGGGCACTCAACCAGAAAAAAATATGCCTGGTACTGGAAGCCTAGCCAACTACCCAGGACCAAAGAAGTTTGGGATCTTGGAGGGAAACTAACAATTACCACTTTACTAAGTCAGAAGAATTCCTAAGTATATTCTAAATATTTGTCCTTATACACACAGTTAACTATAGGTCTCGCCCTCATTAAGTATACTTCTTGTTGCAATTCATGGTGAGAAAATATAACCAATCAAATGCAGAGTTATGGAGCCCAGTTCTATCTGCTGTATCTCCATTATCTCTTACATTGCCTTTTCTTACTCTTTTTAGACTTTACATCTCTCCTTTATGACCATTCTTTTTTTTGTTGTTGGTTTTCTTCTAGCCACAGTACTAGGTATCAAGCCAGAAGGCCAGGTAGGCCGGCAGTGTGTGGCTCATTACAACAGCAGCATTTCTGGGTTGTATTTCATTGGTCATTTATAATTAGTCCTGATCAAAGCAGGACTCGAGCTAGCTGTTCCTGACTAGAATAAGGATGTTGCCAACTGCTATTTGATACCCCTCCCAACCTGCCAGCAAGCTAATGGCCCAAGTGGTGTTATTTCTCACCCTATACCTACAGGTAGTGGAGAACAAGCTGATTTGGAAATTCTTACATGTTCACGTTCACGCACACATAAAATCTCTCTAGAACTGCTCTTATTCATGAGAAGTAAATTGCCCTTTGGGTTTCATAGGTATTAATCTAATATTTACCTGAATATTAAATTTTTTCTAGTCTACCTATAGGCAGGTTTTGCTATAATGCTAACTATATACTAAAATGTAAAACTCCAGTTTTAGTGGAAATGAAGTAATATTCTAAGGAAATATAGTTTTTGCTGCTGGTCATGGCCTGTTTCTATGCCAGCCAAAACTGATAATAATTTTCTGTTCTTTAGACTCCATTTTTTTTTTTAAGACAATTACTACCCAACTCTAATGATGGAAACCTTTGGAAGTCAGTCATCAGATGCCTTGTACATGTTATCAGCAATGCTTCATTGAATGTAATTTGGGTTTATTTATCTTTTATTTTTCCTGTTTCTCTATCATCTGAACCCCAGAAATCCCCCTTTATCATATTCTAATGAGGAAAATCAATCGCAAAGTAATTATGCTCTCATCTTGATCTGCAGATACTTGCTGCTATGTGTAACCCTGTGGCATGGGCTTGACCCTTCCTCTTGGGTAAAAATGAGAAGAGAGTTATCTTTACCTGTCATATGTTGTGTAGGTGAATGGTGTGAGATACATTCTCCTAACGAGCATATTTTACAGATCTCTTTCTCCAAATCAATTTCTTTTTCCCATCCAGAAAATAGTTTCTGTGACACCCTTCACAAGGCTGGATTAAGTCAGTAGAAGAGAGTCAGATAATTTCCTCCTCAAAGGCTGCTGGAGTACCAGGGAAGGGCCTCAGCGGGCCATCACTGGCTAGGTTTACCTAGAATCTGATGCCTCTCTCTCTGAAATATACCTGTCTTCTCTTTTGGAGTAAATCTTTTAAACCTAAGTTTTGGGTTTTAAATTTTTCAGTTACATGGACAAAGAAAGGAAGCTACGTGGTTCTTTGAAGCAGAGTATTGTTAATCATTTTCCTCTGCTCTGAAAATTCTGCATGTGCAAGCCTGTCCTTTCCTGACTTGTGTCCTTACCAAATGCTATATTCTATATTTTGTCATGTCACATTGGCGTATAACTAGACTTCTTTATTTTTAACCTGCTATAGCATTATATTATGTTAAGTAAATGAAACCTATTTAGCCGTTTGCTACAGATATATTTATTTACAGTAGAAAGATTGATGAAAATCTTTGTATACATGTGTTAGTGATTATTTTATATTAGTAACTAAAAACAATTATATTACTTTATCTAAAATGCTCCCTGATATTTTTATTTAAATCTATAAATTGAACATATTATATTTTATTGAAAGTTTTATAAAGAATCTACATTACTACAGATTGACAAATATTATTTTTTCATTTTTTGCCTCTTAGGATTATTAGACAGGATAGAAAAAAAAATCACATAACATGTTCAGATGTTCAAAGAGTATTCTCATCCTTAGCCTGGTTAGCTTTTTTAAAACCTGCTATTTATGTCAGTATCCCTGTATAACTTGTCATGCGTCAGTTATGAAGGAACCCTGCTCCAATCATCCAGGTGTCACTGCACAGGACTATCAGTTTACTTATACAGCAATGAGTTGTTCAACATTATTCTTTCTAGGTTAAACATGAGGTTTCTCCATGCACATGAGTTAGAAAGTGCATAAAAGCTCAAGCTGATGGATGGCCTTTGAAAATTGGCTATTTCTTTCAAGAAGGACATGGAGGGTCATAAAGCTGGTTATTCTATAGAGTAGTCTTCTGAGTGGTGAGAACATCTCAACAGCACAACATTTTCTCCATCTGTTCTAGCCTTCGAAATAATGAGTCACAAATCCAAGAAAGTGAGTTTCTGTGCAATGGTGGCTGGGTTCCATGTAGATCTAGTGATGTTGACTGAACAGTGATTGGAAAATTAGTGTCTAGTTACAAAATTGAAACCAGTTTGCTTGTGTGTGTGTGTGTGTGTGTGTGTGTGTGTATGTACTTATCAGAACAATAAAAATTTCAAAGTTGAGATGTTTAACAGTGCTTGGAATATGTAAGTAATGCTTAAAATTTGTATTGTGAGAACCTATTCAAAAAGAGTTACCAACCTCTAGTCTATGATGTCTGAAATGAGTAGATAGATATACCCTAGGTTCTTATTTCATTAGAATCCCAAAGAACCTTTAATAAGTCCCTTAGCAGAAGGGTTGTGACAGTTTAGACATTTATAATAATATCCCAGCTTTATAAAATATTTTGTTTGTTCTAAAATAAGTATTGTGGGATAGAGAGGTGGCTTGCTCTGGTTAAGAGTACTTGCTATGCTTGCAGAGGATGCTTGGTTCAGTTCCCAACACCCACATGGAGGCTTTACAATATTCTGTAACTCCGGTTATGTGGTTCTGTTGCCCTCTTCTGGTTTGTTCTGGAACTGCATGCACACTCTGCTCATAAGTACATGAAGACAAAACATTAGATGCATACAATTATTTTTTAATCTAAAAATAAAAATCAAATGGCATTATGGAGTAAGTACATCTAAAAATATTTTACTTGACTTGAAATATTGATTTAAGTGATTTAAGGTTTTTTCGTTTATTTTTGTACTTTCCAATATATTTTTGAGATAACATCTTTCTTAACTTAAAAATATGATCATTTTAAGTAGTAACTCTTTAACTTTGAAAATAAAAAAGACAGTAAAATTATGGTTTATGAATTGTGTAGTGTTTAATTTAGTGGCAAGAAACCTGTCATAAGATTACTCAAAACATCTGTCTTTTCAGCCTTGTAAGTTAATTCATTAAGTTTAAAAAGGCTTACTTAAAATACCATTAAAATATTAATATAATCATTGGCACATAAATGTTTAATAATTGTGTTTTGGGTTTTTCCAGTTCATGGTAACTGGAGTTATAATGTTAGGTAAGAGAGTCTGAATATTTTTGCTGATTCAAAAAAGTATTCGAAGTCTCATTGTGTAGATTGGGTGGGAGAGAGAGAAAGAGGGGGGGGGAGGGAGGGAGGGAGAGAAAGAGAGAGAGAGAGAGAGAGAGAGAGAGAGAGAGAGAGAGAGAGAGAGAGAATGAATGAACTTGAGGAAGCAGAGTCACTGACTAAATAAATAAATCAAAACCAGAGTATTCTTTCAAAAACTGCTGCAAATCTCCATCTTTCATTAGCTCCTTATTGTATTATTAGCACTAACTTTACAGAGAACATACTAATAAGCCATTCTACTGACCAGAAAATAGAATGGGAATGTTGAGTCTTTTCCAACAAGTAGTCTCAAGGCTTAGCACAGGGTAAAATTCACTAAGCTTATGATAAATGAGCATGTGGGCAACGATTAAAGCTAGTTTCTATACTAAAAACGTGATCATAGGCAGAAGTAGTCACAAGATTACTATGTTAAAACCTAACACAGGAACTGAATTGTGCACATTTTTTTTCTACAAGTGATCTAAATATCACAGGCTCTAAAAGCCTGGCCCTCAGTTTCTCCATTTGGGAAAAAAATAGTTGAAATAATGTTATGTATAGAGATAACGGAAGCATTGAGCATTAAGCATGCACTTAGAAAGGATGGTCATCTATCATTGTTACCTGGCTGAATTTATAGCAGCTGTGAAATTTATAGTATTAATAGAAGAAATAGTCAACAGAATCATTTTATGCCCACACACTTAACATAAAAATATGAGAGCAGTATTTAAAATGGCATTGTCTGAAGTCTTTATTTTAGGGTAAGATGAGAGGCCAATCATTGTTCAGTCTTAAGATGCTGTATGTTAATATTAATATATATTATATGTTATGTTACCATATATATTATATGTTGGGCTTTGTCCTATCGTTTGGGTAGGTAAACTAAAGATAAATAAAATTTCATTGCCAATGATGATACTGTTCAAAAGTTGAAGTAATTTCAAATAATGTAGCAATTATATCCCAGACAGAAATATGAGAACATGGAGACAGAGTGCTAAAGCTGCTTTGGAGAAGCCCCAAACACATATGTTATCCTTCTTATAATCATACAAGGTCATTTACCAAGACCTTGTACTTAAATTGCATATGAGAAAAATCTGAGAGGTCTTACCACATGCTCTGACAGAATAATAAGTGACCTAGCTCTTCAGAATCTTCAGTCCAAGGATTTCCCAACCCCCACTGAAGCTTTCTGATCTGGAAGGCACAGGGTGTTGGCTGGGATGAGACTCACTCCATGGTGGGGCTGCCCAAACTACCTCTCGCCTGGAAACCACAAATGGAGCAGAAAGAAAAATGGAACGTAGCCATTTCATTTTAGAACTCTTGACCACAGTCTGTTCAGCCTGGCCTCGATTCTTCTCACTGCTATGTCCATGCTAATTGCCATGGCTAAATGGTGTCATGGTAAATAACAATGTTGTGGTGACATGTTTAATCTTTCCTGGGGTTGGATGGACACCTTCAGCTGCTGTGTTGGTGACAGTCTGGGACATGGAAAGGCAGCTGGTGTGCTTCAGCCTCGGATTCATGTTCTTGTGTAATTACTCATTGACCAAAACGATAATTTCTAACTTTTTAACAAATTGAATTGGAATACAATAACAATTATAACATAAATAAAATACACTTTTAAAAAATCTTCATCTTGGGTGAAAAACTGCTGGACAGTGGCTCAATCCATTTCTTAACCATTGAAGAAGTACATTCATCCAGTCTAGACAAAAAACATTTTGGGTAGAGATACAGATCCCTGCTGGTCCCCTTCAAACCTAGGAAGATACCTATATGTAAAAATAATGGTCTGTTGGCTCATTTTTTTCTGTTTGGCATTAATTAAATCATGTCAGCATTTAATATGAGAAGATAATTATTTAATATTTTATCCATACATCTGAGTACATCGAAGCGTACTAATTTCTTACATTCTTCTAAATGTTTAACTTGGAAGGGAATAGAAGGCCACCTTCATTTTCCTGTAATCAGTCCATCTGAACTTTGTTTCCTTAAGAATTATTATGGTAATCTTCAAACATGTAAATGTTATTCAGTGAGAGGAAGTGATACAGGTTTCTAAAAAAAGAGAAATAAACAAGAAATGTTATTTTCTTCCATATGCAGAATCTAGATTTAAATATTTATCCCTATCATCTGTCTATCCATCCATCCATCCATCCAACTATCTATAATCTATCTATCTGTCTGTCTGTCTGTCTGTCTGTCTACCTGTCTATCTTTCTATCTATCAGCAGCCAATAGGAAAAAGTACGAAGTAAGAAATACTTAATGATTGACAGCTTTCTCAGTTATAACTATATGGCATTTGTATAGTTAAGCAACTTTGAAAAACATTTAACTTATTCTGTATTCTACTATGTAAAAATACCTTGGGGCAAATTTTGTTGGCACTATGGGGATATTTATGTGATTATTTTTTTACCCTGACCACCACCTCCCCCCTCCACCCCCCCGCCAAAGAATTTAAATGTTTTTTCTTGATTTTTTTGAGGCAACAGCAGTTTATTACAACTTGAACTTCAGCCAGCAACTTAATTGAAACTGGGCCAGTAAAGTTTCCTTTTCACTCAAAGGGAGTAGGAAGTTCTTTACAAATAGAAAGGGGTAGCTCTGACCCTACTCACATCTCATAGAGCTGTTTCCCCGTGGAAATTCTGGGCTCTCTCCCAAAAGCTTCATTTGAAGGAGAATGCCTTGTACAAATGCCACTATATGCTTCTCTCTAGCAAACGGTTAATACTACATACCCAAAAAAGATCCCCTACCCATGCTGTCTTTCTTAATGAATTGTGACAGTGCACTAATTTAAGCACAATTGGCCCAGCATCTCTTACAGCGACAGAGGCGTTTCCAAGGAGGAAAGCAGCGACAGTACTCTGAGATCATGGACTTGTCCGGGGCTGAGTTTGATTTATGAAATGAGACCTAGGAGCCTGAATTGAACAGATTGGCTTGCAAGAGACAGCTGTACTGGAGGAGCTGCTGCCAGGTATGGGAAGTAGAAATAGAGAAAAATGAACAGTGGGCTGAAAAGTCCTTTCCCAGTCCGTACTTATCAACATGAAACATCTGTTTCAGCTACAGCGGTTCCCAGTGGCAGTCAGAATTATTGATACAGCAAAATCGCTGCTTATATGCAGCACAATGGCATGCCCCCCACCCATGCCCTCACTGGCTTCATTGTAATGACTCATTACTTTACTAGTGTGACCAGAGACACTGTGCATGTGAGAGGCGACTTAGTGCCAGGGTAATTGTGCAAATGGGGTGGGTGGTGGAAGAAAATTTTCCCCATGAGCAATGCATTTCCGCATGCTGTTCTGGTTTATTGTGGCTGAACACAGTGATTATACTGGTTGGAAAATAAGCAATAAGCTTCTGTCTGTCTCCAATTGTTTTTAATATTCTTGTTTAATGAGAGAACATAGCTTTTATTTAAACTAAACATAATGGATGCATTTTAAGATTTGGATCCATTTTTTTTAAAATCTTGCTTTCTCATATGTTATGTAAGCACACGCTGCTATAAATAGGAAAACAAATATGCTTAGTTCAGCTTTTTGTTAGATAAAATTTGATTAGGGATGTACAAAAGCTGATGCTGTCAGCCAACACATAGCACCAGGGAGCAATACATACCACGTTAGAATGAAAATTAAAAGCATTTATTATCAAAGAAACTGGTTTCGTAGAAACATTCCAGGAAAGTTTACATGCTCAAATAAATAGAAACTAGAATTCCTTAATTTAGGTAATATTGCTTTATAATGCATGATGGTAAACTTGCACATGTTTCCATGGCAGCTGAAGGATGGCTATAAGAATAATTAAAACAAGTTCTTGTGACAGGAACACAGCAATGCAAAAATACAATGGAAAGACATAAACCTGAAGCTCATAAAGACACTTCTCTTTCCTTTGTAGCCTAATTATTTGAAAGAAATTATATTTGTGCCTAATTCTGGACATAATTTTGCATTTATGTTTTAAGTACTATTAAAAAATCAAGTATTTGAAAATTTCAAATTTAAAATTAGTTTCTCAACCAATACTATATAATGTGGCAGGTATAGCTCTGAGACGCTAAAGATGGCAAGTAGTTGGCATGTTAAGGTTTTTTTTTTCCCCAAAGTTCTTAGCAGTAGCACGAAAATGAGAGGAGGTGGAGCTTCATGTTCTGACAACAATTTATTGAAGCACTGATGAGTTAATGAGCCGATCCTACCAACATAGTGGCACTGAAGTAGTTAGTAGACTCTGGTAACAAGGATTCATCTATCATGAGCAGGAGGTGAAGTGGGTGAGTGGCTCCCAGGCTCCCAAGTGTGGTGGCTCCAGGCCCTCTACAGACAAATGCTTCAGCAGGAGTGAAGGTTATCTACAGGGTTATCATGACAGCTGAGTTTGGTTCCAGTTAGGGCTGATGTATGAGCACTCAAAACCTGTAGGCCAATCAATAAGCTGATTGGCTTAATAAAATCCTACTATTTCTGTAGTATTGTATCTTCTGAGTTTAAATGTATGCTGGATAAAACCAGAATGTTTTTAATAATAAATAATGTGCTAACTTCATGAATATCAGCCAAAGAGTTGGTAATTGGATGAATGGATGTGTGAGGGAATGAGGAAGGGAAGGGAGAAAGAGTAGACAGGAGGGCGACAAAAGCAGTTTTAGGTTCTGCATGTTCCTGTTACTTCAGGAATTTTGTACTTGGTTTCTCCATCTTCTGGGAATTTTCTGAAGAATGCTTTGAAAGCCACCGAGCAGACAGGGTACAGGTGTCCTCCCCACCTTCCAATATAGCCCTTATCGCAGGCAGCTACAGTTTTCTTATTGCTGAGTTTTTTCAGAACATGGTGTGTGTGTGTGTGTGTGTGTGTGTGTGTGTGTGTGTGTGTGTGTGTGTGTGTGTGTGTGTGTGTGTGTATGTGTTAATGCTCTCTCCTCCATAAGAATATAAGCCCCAAGAGAGCAAGGGCTTTTCTAATTTCCTGTTTCAGTTTCCACAAGCACTGTGTGCATTCTTTGATGCTTAGGCAACAATTCTTTGAATTCATGATGGGTAGATATAGGAAGCAAGAATATTGGAACTGTAAACATATTGCTTAGCCTTTCCATATGTGGGTGCCTATGTTTATAGGTCTGTGCATTCTTCTGTCTTGAAAATTCTTAAGAAACAGCACATGGGAAGAGTGTAGGAAAATGGGGTGTACTAATGGGGCCCAAATGATATTAGCTCTCAGGAAGGCTCAAGTCAAAGCAGCTTGCATGTTCTCAACTTGATCCTCATTTTCAGCTGCACTAACTCAGCTTAATGCTCACAACCTTGATTCCGTGCTAAATCAGATACCTTAGTGGGTGATATGACTTAATAGTCAAAAGCTATTTTCCTCTTAATATTATGCTATTAATATCATATCACATTTCATTGCTCTGAGCCTTTAATGTGTTGATATCCATTGTTAATGTAATATTTCTTAAAGATTACACAGCCTCCTGTTTTCATTGCAAAAATCATGTTTAAACATTGTTACAGGCTTCTACCTTTCATATCCTAAAACGAGTCACTGAACAGTTCCATAAAATTCATTTTCCTCTTCCATAGAGGATGTCAATAAAATAATAAGCATGTTCTTGGTAGCAGAGATATTTACCTGCACAAACCACATTTAAACTAGTTCTGTTTTCCCTGAGGAGGTAAGTTGATGTGTCATTTCTCATATTGAAGCGACAAAAATTTGACCCCAAGATTGTCAGGGGCTCCCCACAGGAGTCAGACACAAGATTACTCAGGAGGACCCTGTAATGAGCCCTCTGTACACACTGCATGGTTTCAATTACCACCTTATATGACTATAGACAGTCTATTACCAGGAAAGGACTAAGGCACAGCTCAAAGGGTCATTGTTTTGTCATCCCTGTGCATGCCAGTGTCCCCAGATTTCAGAACCTACTTCATACTATCCTTTATTTATTCTGTGTGGGGGTTTGTCACAGAAAATATGAATTCTCAATTGAAATATAAGATTCTAAAAGGAATAGTTGGATGCCAGTGCAGGTCCTATCATGCTTTTTCTGTTGGGTTTTTCACACTTAGCTGGGGTCTCTGAGATGACATTTCCTGTCTCAAAGATGCTCGCCTTGTGTTGGGAACCAACTCATGTTTCTGAAGACACAATCAGTGTAATTTTCCTCAAAATTTTTCGTGAAGAGGTGTGGATTTTATTTGACCTAAATATAATTACGCCAGATCACAAGGCCTTGCCTATATAATTTTTAGAAGGTGAATAATAATGATGTGTGCAAAAAAAAAAAAAAAAAAAAAAGACTTGTTATGTCTTGTTTTAGTTAACAATCTGATTGAAGTGGAAAAGTTTAGGTTCATGTTAGTTATGTGCATAATCCTTCTAATATTTTCTGAAAAGTTGAGGCTGTATAAATACATTTGCTTTGAATGCTGTAGACTGGACTAGAATATTCCATGAGGCAAGATTCCATAATGGGTACCTTATCATCTGTAACTGGTATAAGATAATAGAGATTAAAAAAATACTTGTCAGCATCATAAGCAAATTAATGTTCAACTTAATCTTCTCTTATGAATGATGGAAGCCATAGACCTTTCAGAGTGCTAGAGATATTCACTGGCTAAGGAGAACATGAAATCCAGACACGCTGTGTTTTCCTACTGCGGTAGTAACAACTGCTGTTCAGTGAGTATGTGATGCTGGAGAATTGGAAAGGAGAGCTAAGCCTACCCCTCACTCCAGCTGGACTTCCGGTGTGTGTCAGAACATCGATACATGATCCCAGCACTTCTTTTGCTAGTTTTCAAAATCACATGCTCGGGTAATAAGCTTGGGTTCTTGTCAGTAGCTGGCCACTCTGAAAGTGTAAAGAGACTTAACTAGCTTAGTGAGAAGCTGAATGAGAAGGTGAACTTTGATACAACCTACAGGATTTCCACAGACTGAAGTAGAAATAGAGAACGCAGGGGAAGAGAGATGAGATTTGGAAACAGCACAGAGCCCATGTGTCAGTATTTGGTAACAGCCTTTGCAAGATCTTACTTTCTGTGTACCTGAATAAAACAAAAGCTGGGAACAGCAGGTTAAGTGATTTTTTTAAAACAGTATTTTAAAATGTTTCTGTTCATATAGAACCTCAGAAATCCTCTGTATAATGTACTTATTTTCTTGAAATAGCCCAGTCCTTTTGTCTCAGAAAGCACACCTTCCACCTAGCTGCCATCCTTTCTAATTGAAAAAAGACATGGTAAATCATGCCTAGTCACTGTCATTTGAGAAAAAGGGCATATTTCCAACCCCTTGGCAATACAACATAGCCTCTGAGTCTCGTTATCCAAGTAAAAGACAAGGAAGTTCTGGGTAACTCTGTCATTAACTCTTTGTGCACATTTAGGTAAAACATAAGGAATCTTTCCATTGCTCAGTTTTCTCCTTTTTAAGAAATGTGAGCCAGTTAGAAGCACGCTGTATATCTCTCTTTTTGTCTCATGCAGTTGTTAGACCAGAATGAAAAAACAGGCCCAAGAGTCCATGTTGGCTCTTAATTCAGCATCAGACAATTTCAGGACTGGGTTATGATGTATAAATTGAACCAATGTAAAAACATCAAACTCCCGTTAAGCTGTCCGCTCATCTGAGGACTCAATTTTCTTCTGTGTAAATTTCAAAAGGGAAATGGCTCTTTTGGTACATAGGAAATCTCCCTCATCTTGGAACGTTCACTCGTTGAGTCATGCTCCAACCAATTACTAATATGTTTTAAAGCCTTCCTCCATCCCTGTCTGAAATGGTTTTAAGCTTTATAATTTTCCATCTTTTTGCTGCTTAGGGACATAGGTAATCAATGAAAATGTGTATTTTAAGAGTACGCACGTCCCCTAGACTGCAGTTTATCAAAGTCACTTTGAATCATTCCAATTGAATTTTCACTTCTTATAAATCATCAATGTCTATAATCATATTACAGGGTCATGGGGGATCAGCAGGAAAGGTATATTAACAGGATGGCTGAGGAGTCAGTGCATTGCCCTTGAATTAGTCCTCCACATTGTAAAAACAGAATTTGTTCTTAGAAAGCTAGGAAGAGGGGAAGGAGAGAAATTATTTTTCCTTCCAACAATCTACCTGTCCTCTAATTTGTATAACTGTAGAAATCTGGGCACTTAATGTTTCAAATGAGGTAGACTGCATGTCAGAACATCAGAGGCATGACAGGGAATCTGTCGTTATGAAGATCCAGCATGAGAATAGATAACTTCAGACTTTCTCTCTTTACTCCTTTATATGCTCTTTTCCTGGCTCACTCCCTCCTTCCCTACTTTCCTTCCTTCTCATTTCATGGGCAATCATGGTGTGCGTGTGTGTGTGTGTGTGTGTGTGTGTGTGTGTGTGTGTGTGTGTGTGTGTGTGTGGTGTGCAGGCATGTCTTGTCTATGCACCCACAGAGACTAGAAGAGTTTATCCTATGGGTCTGGAATTACAGATGATAGTGAGACACCCAATGTGAATGCTGGGAACCAAACTTTGGTCCTTGGAGAGCCATCCCTCATCTTGCTTCCTTCCTTTTCTTTACCTGCCCATCTTTCTCCCACTCCATTGACTACTGATGCTGTTCCTTTAGTTCACCTTTGGAGTCCTCAGGAATTTTGGATGATAGCATTAGGTCATATTCTATGTTCTAGACCCTCTGCTGTTCCCACTGACATGGTTCCAGACCCCATTCCTTTGTGAACCACCATGACACAGGTGAATCAATCAGGGGGTGAGTGTCCACAATGACATACTGAGTTAGTAAGTAAGCATTCCCTGAAGAAATCCAGAATGCTATACAAAGAAAGAAGGAAATAGGTAGTGAGCTAATACGGGCATCAAGTTTCATTAGTTATCCTCAAAATACAAGTCTATTGGATTTGTGTGGAACAGTAACACATGGTCTGTAGGTTATCTTCTGATCATTCTGACTTCAACTGTTATCAGTTATTTCTATCTTTTATGCTTCTTCCAAGTGGAACATAGATGCATTAATTTTAAATTACTAGTTTTGAAAGGGCAAAATCATGATCTCTTACATGGAGTCTCTTATCCCCTGAGTAAAGACGGAAACAAAGGAATTTTTATGTAGTCAAACGAAAAACACATGGTACTTAATTTTGGTTTGATTCTGAACCTTAAAATGAAAATATAGTTCCTTATAACAGGTGCCTCATATCAATCCAAAAAAAAATATCAAATTTCCTGAAAAGGTCTACACTTTGAAATGATTCATTTCTAAGTGTCATAGGCCTAGCTTGCCTCTTGGGTGCTGATGCATGTATATATTTTTCAAATGCACCTCCTGGGAATATTACAATAAAACATTTCATTATCCATCTTTTTATTTTTTTCCAAGTGATGTCTCTGCCAGATATGGAATGCATGTAATTCACTGTTGCTTTTAATTTGTCAGTACATTAATTTTAGTTGATAAAGAAGTAAACTGGATCTGCTGTCCCAGTTATCATTGATAATTCAAGTTCATGCGCCTCTTGCTTTTAAAGGCTGTTCCCTGCTTCCACAAATTTCTCTAGGTTTATATAGCTTTTAAGTTGTCATTGACCCAAGAGACCATTCAAGGGTGATTATAGTTTTCAAGCTTGTTTGGATGCAACAGGCATGACCTTCTCCTCTAAAGACACCCAGCTGCTCTTTGCAAGCACTTTGACCTCCAAACAGACACTTATTACAAATCAATTTCATAGATTCTCCTGAAATAATCTGGAATGTCTCTGGTAGAAAAATGATAAAAGGGCACCAATTTACTGTCCTTTGCAGGTTATAAAGAGCAAGTGAATCATGAATTTTGAATGAACCTAAAGTGACTTTATTATGTTTTTCATGGGTTATTTTCATTTAGGCCACCATGTCCTAAATTTGTGGGGAATAGCCCCTGTAGTTGATGCTACCCCAGTTTCTGGGTACAGAAAGACAGAAGTGTTCACTCTCTGTGTCGGTAAATCTAAAATCTAGTTGACAGTGTGAAATAGGATGTGGGTTTGGAAGATGATTCTGGGCTTGATGATTACTTATATTTTAATCAGATGAGGACCCCAAACAGTAGTGCACATTCTGGGGAGTCAAGGGAGCTTAATTCTTTAATTCATTTAACCTAATCCTGCAAGTAAATACTCACCTTTTTGTTTCAAAAATTTGTACACAGTAGGTGCCTAATAAGTGCTGATAGGAATGAACTAAGTCCAACCTCAATTATTTTTTTCTGTCTATGACTTTTATTAAATCCATTTCTTATCACTAAGCATACACACACAGATGTGACTCTGCCTCCTGATTCCCCTGTCTTTATTTTAAAAGTTGTTTTTTACTGTTTGTGTTAGTAAAACATCCATTTCAGAGCAAATGTAGGCTAGATGGAGGCAACTGTGCTTCAAAGAGTTTGTACAGTGGGATATTAATTTCCATTTCAGAGTATTTCTTTCCACACAAGATGGATGTTCTGCTTTCAACTTATTAGTTACATAAATGAGCTTATCTATTTCTAATTTTGACTTAATATAAAAAGCATCGCATTTTAGGTTCCATCCATCTAATTTTCATTTCGTATAATTATTTGTGGTAAGCTGATTTTCATTTATGCCATCTGTTCATCAGGTTCGTGCAGATAATATTAAAGGTATGTATTCTCCAATATTGGAATATCCACATTCATAAGTCACGCCGCGTTTCTCAGGGACACTGTGGTTGACTGAGGCTGCTCCCAGGGAGAGTGATGTCACCACAGCAAAGCACAGGAAGGAGGGTTCCTTCATTTTCTCTCTGTCGTTTCCAGTTATGATTTAAAGCAGATGGCTGTTTCTCAAAGACCTTCCTTACCTTAGGCAAAAATGTAAAACTTATTTTGATGACTTCTTCCCCACTTAGCCTCCCAGCCATCTTGAAAGACTTTCTTCCAACCTCCTCTTTGATATCATATCCCTTCAAAGGAAATTGAGAGCCTCGGTTCCTGTAGCAAATGATCCAGGTGGCAGCATGCCGACCCCCTAAATGAAACAAAGCACTATTGCATAGGTGAAGGCAAGGCAAGAGAGATTTACATAATTCAAGTTTATTAGCCTCCTGTGCTTGAAGGCTGTTCGGTGCCTCCCTAGACTTGTGCAAAAAAAAAAAAAAAAAAAAAAAAAAAAAAAAAAAAAAAAAAAAAAGTGGTTGAGAGCTATTTAAAAGAGCCCAGTCTTCAGCAAATTGGAAGCAAGCTACTTCATCCCCAATACAGCTACAATATCCATGCCAGCTTTCCCTTCTCTTTGTGTTAAGTAAATAAGCATTTGGGTTAGAACCTTTGTGGTTCCTTGATAGCTGCAGAAGTTTCCACTTCCCAAGAAACTTTTAGACAAAATATTTACAAGACATATATGTTCCCTGAGTGACAGGCATTTTAAAACAGAATCATTAAAAAAACAGATAGATTATTTATTTATTTATGCGGCTTGATATCCTCATAGGCCACATAGCATTTTACTGATGGTGTTTGACTTAGAAACATCATTAGCTCCAGGCTCAAGGGTCCTCTGCTATGACCTTTTACATTTCCAGCTTTTTAAATTACTTGTCTGTCTCGGGAAAAAAAAGAAATAGTGATAATCTGTTATTCTCATTTACCATGAGAGGGACTGATACCTTGGTCATGACTGTAATATCTTCAAAACTGTAAAACAAAAGGATTTCTACACTTCATCTAAAATGATAAATTGACATGTGTAATTGGAGATTTCTCAGCAGGATTCTATCAGTAGTAAAGTCTAGATCTAATAATTATAGTAACAGTAAAAGCAACATAGTCTGATTCGTTACCGGCCATTATGCAGATATACCATACCATACATATACCATACATATACCATTACTTTAACCATTGATCTGCTGGTAGATACTCGAGTTTCCTTTTACTTTTGGCTATTTTAAATGAAAATGACTATACAAAGAGCTCTCTGAGGCCTACCATGGGTTCTTGAATTTCTATACCTAGAAGGAAACTACTGAATTAAACTGTAATTCTTTGTTTCTTGAGCAATCGTTGTCTTCATCTCAATAATAGTTAAACCACCTTGCATTTAGCGACAAAGATTTAGAGGATCCCAATCTCTCTACTTACTCAACAGCACTTGTTTAAGAGTGGGCACCCTACTCCTGCAGATAACAACCTTTCTTTCTCACAGCCATGAGTTCACAGAAATATGTCTCCTAGGTAGGATCACAGAGCACCCTGCATTCCTTGGTAAATCTAAACAAGATTAAATGCAAACACCTTGAATTTCTGCTCCATCAGTAAGTAAGACAAACAGTAGAACAAGTATGTATAGTTCTGCCCATCTTCTTCTGTTTAAATATTTCAGTGGGAAGTATCCATGGATATAGATGCTCTCAAGTCAAATTGAAGATATTGAAAAACCTTATTCACATGTTGAAATTCTTGAGTCAATTTTAGCCTGTCATCACCAGAACTATACTTCTCTGAGAAATACTATCCCATGTTTATATCCCTCCATAATATAAAAATTTTCTATCTGCAACATATAGCATTGTGCATTTTATTATAGTTTTTTATAAGGTGTCACCACCATAAAACTCACTTTAATTTTCTAAGAAGAATAAGCCATTGCTCACCATTTTTTCAGCTGTACCTTCATTGTATGAATGCTTGTTTTTAGATTTTGAATTGGGGCGTGTCTTTAACTTGAAATATAAAAGGTTTTTTGAAAGTTCTCTTTGCACTGAAGGTGCTGAGTGGGGAAGACATACATGAGTTCATCTCTCTAACTCACCATAGTTCTTAACAGAGATGATGACCCTGACATGTCAGTGATATTTTTAGAGCTAATGGCAAAGAGGATCTCTCTCTCTCTCTCTCTCTCTCTCTCTCTCTCTCTCTCTCTCTCTCTCTCTCTCTCTCTCTCTCTCTCTCTCTCTCTCTCTCTCACTACACCGCAGGCAGACAGCCACAGTTCATTGGGCTGGACTGTTTCAGCTATATAACTAAAAATAAATGCCTCTAAAACACTAACAAAGACAATGTCAGTTTCCCAACACTACTGAACAAATGTGCTTTAAAATAATCTACTAAGTTCTAGGTGTATAACTGTCTACATCTTTGCCTTGGGTTTGGGTTTTAGAGGAATCTTTATATTTTAATCCCGTTTAGTTTGATAGCCATCAATCAGGGATTATGTAACTTAGGCACTTCACACTCCTGAAATAAACTACAGTTGCTTATTCATGCACAGTGCTGTAGTTGCCTTCCGGCAAATACCCTTTCATAGATATTTTATTTAATGTTCACAAGAGATATGGTCCTGAGCTCTGATTATTCAGTGTCATTTCTACATAGTTGGATAACCAGTAAGATTGTATTCTAAGTCATATAATGTATGTGTGTGTGTGTGTGTGTGTGTGTGTGTGTGTGTGTGTGTGTGTGTTAATTATAGCTTAAATAGAAATAGCCAAGTCACAGCCTTGATACTGCATCACTGAAAAATGATTGGTATAAGACAGGAAAAAGCATACTACTATTCTAAGTAATAAGTTAATGCTGGTAGTATGATTCTACTACATTAGCTAGCTGCAGTTTTATCTGTTCACTTTTCCTAGAAGTTTTATTCCTGGTTAATTCCAGATGCTAACTATTGATCATGTAGAGTTTTATAGTATACTTGAGACTAACTTAAGCTTTACCAGATGTGAGAAATTAATGGCTTGTGAAAAACGTAATTGTTGCAACGAAGAGTTAGGGACCAGTTATGCTAGAAAAGCAGGGGATTCCCAAGAAAAAGATGCAACAACATTCAAAGCCAGTTAACAGACCAATTGTACACACAAGTACAAGTATTCACAAACACAGGAAACTCCTCCCATAGAGGGATATAAATCACATGGTGCTGAAGTTAAGTGATAGGTATGATGGTACCTAGAAAGTCTCCATCACCCAATGCAGAGCACTTACTAGTTGTACCAATGGAGAGGATATTTGATGCTTTCTTTTCCTTTATCTATATCATAAAGTAAAACTTTTCCATGCAGTTCAGTTGGGGGCAGCATAAAACATATAAAAATGTACCATTTTCTAGATTATCATCTGTAGACCATGGGTCTTAAATACAGAAAAGTGAATATTAATTCTTTTTCTTGGTATTACTGTGATAGGCTATGTCTAAGAATGCGTTACTACAGATGTAGCAGCTAACATGAACCATGTAACAAGTACTGTGCTGATCCCTTTTATAAGCATGCATGATTCTTGTGTTGTTTTTATCTACATGGGGGAAAAAATGAGCACAGAAATAAGGGGAACCAGTTCAATGTCGCAAAGATGACAAATGGCTGAACCAGAACTTTCTGGGTTGCACATATTAGGGCCACTTTTGGTCAACATCATCACCTTGAATAACTGTCTGGAACTCAAATTGCAAACTGTTTTCTGCCATAAATGTGTAGGCTGGTATTTTGAAACTTAAAAGACATTTAATGTTATGCATGTCACACTTGTTTTATTACACTTCACAAAAGCGTTAGTTGTTTTGTACATTTCTTGGTTATTAGACCATCAAAGCGCTGTGTTTCATAGGAGTAAACCAAGTGTGAATCCAGAACGTTTACTCTGTCGGTAAGAACACGGCTCCGGAGTTTGAATATCACTGAAATCTGAAGTCAGGAGAAAGATGACCCTGTAGCAAGTCACAGGATGATATTCCCTCACTAGAAGATAATGCAGCCCCAACTGCTTTTGGCACCTGCTGGTCATTTAACACATTCATCGTTCGTCAGACTTAATTGCTGACTCAGAGAAATGTTCTATCTTGAGAGGCTTGCTTCTTATTGGAGCTGAGTGAAGAGTTTCAGTCTGGAAGAAAAGTACATGTGAGCTACAGAAAAAGTACCTTGGAGAGTGAGTGTTGTTTTCTTTACATTTATTTCTCTCCCATAAAGGGAGTATGAGATGTTAATCAGGTAAAGCTCTGATGCCATCTCAAACCCATATTACTGACTAGAAAATCCTCAACAAGTATGGATTCTCTTCCTCCATTTGAGTAATAAAAAAGTTAACATCTGCTGTAATCTAATCATCTATCTAGGTACATCGTTTTTATAGCAGGAAGGGGGGAAAATAAAATCCCTTACTGATGAATTGCTGATGCGGGCTAGAATCATGAAAACCATTTTTAGACATGTGTTTTATGTTCCCTGTTATCCAGCGTTTCTTATGGAAGCCTCTGAGTTACACCTGCTTTTAAGAATTTAAAATAAAAGGTGAAGAGTCATAAGTAGGCTGATCTGAGTGAAGAAGACCAAAACATTTCTGAGTCTACTCTGCAAACACCAGATGCCCAGCCCTGGCACTTCACTGCATGGAGACAAAAGCCAATGCCATTGTGGGAAAGATCATTTCAGCTCTCCCTTTTATTAATGTTAACAAGAGACTCATTTTTCTGCAAGTAAATTCTCAGAGAAAAGATACATAACTGTGCATTTACCAGAAATATGCTGAACTGTTTAGATTTAATTTAGGTAATCAGTATGCATAGTATGTACAGTTGAGTCTAACTTATGATCCATAACTTTTCCAATAAAAGCTCTCAAGTTCATCATGCCACAGTAATATGATTATCATGGGAAGATATTCAAGACACACACCCCTCCTGACCAGTGTATGTTACCTCAGGTTTTGATAATCTCAGATTACTGGAGGGGTTTGTAATGCCAAGTGTGTAGGCTCTGATACAATACACTGAGGTTCCATGCACACTGATTCTATGTGACTGGCTGAATCTTTCATTGTGGAACTATTTATAAGCACCTGATAGGTCTCTTATCATGTGGCTGGGTTGCTCAAACTGTGAGAAGTAACTACAAAAATATAACTGTTTTACTGAGTGTGTGTGTGTGTGTGTGTGTGTGTGTGTGTGTGTGTGTAACACAATAGAGAATTCCCTTTCTCTCTTGAATGTTCTTTTTTCTCCTAAACTGTTCATGAAGTCAGGAATGGTATTAAAGGAAAACATGAGCTGAGTCTCTGCTTCTCCTGAGTGCGACACTCCACATCTGATGACGTCACTTGTGCTTCAGAGTCCATGTGAACGCAAATCCCAGGTGGTTCTTTTCTGACACACAGGGCTCAGTGGGGATAGGGAACATGCCCATAATCACGGGGGTGCTGAATGACAGAGTTGGGATTTAAAAGTACCTGCTTTAATCTCAAGTCCACGAGTGGCTGGGGTATATGACTAAATCGACACTCTAGTTCCTAATGACACTGGGTATAAAAGTGACCTCTCTGTAGAAAGATATAATGGTGACTGATTTCTGGTCAAACCCTCCCAATCTGGCTACTTTCCACTCTTTAGGCTTTGAGATGGTTCATTTACTCTTAAAGACAAGATAAAGCTGGCACTTACCGACACAGTTCCCTTTTCATGGCCCACTGGACTTTTTAGGGTCTCCAAGGATAGCTTGGTATTTCACTGTTGACACCTAATTTCTCTACTGCAGAGTACTGCTGTGCCTAGGGACCATTCTGTCTATTTGTGTCAGTATAGCCCAACCAAACTATTTTAAGTTCTTTTGGGTTTGGAGGGATAGATCATGTTCATATTCAACCTCATATCTGACAGCATCCAAAACCCCTAACAAAAGAGAGCAAATTGAATTAATGAAAGAAGAACTCTACATGTATCTCAGTACACACAATGTGACAGATATCTGTATGCTGTATTTCCCTGGTTCTTGTATATTATAATCATAATATCCATTAATCTTTCAGAGGTCATATTTTCTCAAGTAACTAAATCATACAGTGAAGCATGTATCACCCAGAAACATAAGTCCTGATTTTGTATCAACAATAAGATCAATAAATTTATATCTAAGTGATGTTTACCTTTGTTTAAAACAAACAGTATAAAATGAAAGTAAGACAATGAATCATTTTAATGGCAAAATGAAGTATTTGCAAGATCTTTTAAGAACATCGCTAATGTATTTTCACTGCACAGAATTCTGTCTTTCATCCTGACACTTCTGCACACGTACGTAGTGTGCTTTGACCACAGTAACTCTTGTTTGGAGCATGAGAAGAGTGAGCCCATACTATTTCAGTGAGATCTTCAAAGGTAATACTTATACCCTCCTCAACTTTATGAAAGAAGAGCTAGTTCTTAGTTCATTTTTGTATATGCTGTAGTGAGAAGATCAGAATTATAACAAAGACAAGAACAGTGTTTATAGAATGTCATGGTACTGAATGAGCTGAAATAAAATTTTATACAGTAGGCTATTCTTCAGGCCCTTTGTGATTTATGTGTGTGCTACGGCATTTATATATCTACTTTATAGGGGACTAAATATTTGGTTGGATATTATGTGGATATTAACAAAGTTCACTAGAATTTTGATCAGAAGTAGACCCCCAAACCTGGTGTCTGTTCTGTTCCTGTTTGATCGGAGCCTCATTTTACTAGCAGGACATCCCCCTAGGAGTACAGGTAGGGCTTCGTAAAGTTTTTTTAGTGTCCACATATATAATGTCCTATTTTACAATACCAAAGAGTTTTGTTGTAACAGTGTCAGAATTAAGCATGAAGCGAACAGCAAATTACTAAAGAAATGGGAGGGAAGGGGAAAATTCAGAGCCCTGGTGTCCATTTTGTGTGGGGGGAAAAGAAACCAAAATGAAATGAGGGCTTGTGTCTATTTTGATAGTTATCAGAGTTTGTCTCATGAATGCATAATTTTTATTTCTCATCTTTCATCAAAAAACCCCTCAACTTCTACAGAAGTATCAAAACTGCCAAGTTACGTTGTGTCTAAGTCTGTTCTTCTAAAATGTATGGCACTCCTCTCCTCTGCTGGAACCCACCATCAGATAAAGATTGTACATCTTTGATGTCACCTTCCCACCTAGGCATTTTATAAGGAAAGGGACAGTGAGTCACTGATTCTCAAATGAAGTGTGTGTCTACATACCCCAGCATTCAGTATATGGTACTCAAAGAATTCAGAAGTTTTAGTACTTAATAGATACAGGGAAAGACAAAATAAACATCTTTAAAATTGTGACTCTTTTTTTTAATGACAAAGAAACCTAACTGTGTTCAGTTGAATGTTCTATCCTGGTTGGTTTGTGTTTATATGTTTGGCTTTTTTTTTTTTCCCCTGAAACAAGCTTTCACTATGCAGATCTGGTTGTCCTGAAGCTCATTCTGCAAACTAGGTTGGCTTCCAGCTAATAGAGATTTACCTGCCAGTGTCTTTGAAGTGCTAGGATTAAAGGTGTGAACCTTCATGCCTGGACACTGCTTCTGATTTGAATGATGTCACGTGAAACACAAGCCTTTCTGTCTCCTAACTGATGCATAACATGATACATTTCTGACATTGTTTTTCTCCATTAAATGAGAGGCTTTAAATTTGCATAAGAACTTTCAAGCTCTCTTAATCAAATCGTTCTCTCATACCCTTTCCTGGAACAGTTTAATCTCAACACAGATAAAAGTAAAAGTTGGTGGATTTCTTTTTTATTTAAATCTGAAATTTTGATGATGGCATAGTCATCAAAGCAGGAATTAGTTTTAACACTGCATCAAAACACACATTTTCATGTCTGTGTAATTAAGTTTTAACAAACATGTTTGATGATTACTTAAAAAAACATATTTTTCAATGCAGGAATGACATTTTATAAACTATGATATAAAGAGACTCTGCAAGACCATTTGTTTTTAATTATATTTTGATTATGATAAGCATTTGTTATTTTCCCAAGTAAAGATTCAATTAATGTTATAAATCGATTTTCTAAATTTGAGGCTTGAAGGCAATATGTCAGACACAACTCTGCCATAAGCAGTCAGTTTGGGCTTTTCTGACATCTTCTGAAATATTTGATATTGTGTGCAATGTTTTAATTGGGGCCACAGTTTCGAAAGTGTTTACAAGGTTTGTGGTACAAGTGTTCTGTTAAAAGAGTCACTAGTCATTAACAAATTACTTTTGAAATTATTTTTTAGATCATCAGTTAGGTTTTTATTTCATTCTTGATGTTTTGTATTTTTATTACCAGTTGAAGTTTTAGATTATTCAAGTAAAGTATAACATGAAGATGCCTCGGTTCTCTATAAGCTTCTATAGCTAAAAGAAACTTTAAATGGTGGAAATTGCAGATGGTAGTTATTGTACTTACAATCTGCCTCTGTTCTCCTATACAGGATATTTTCTAAGTTCTATTTCAGAAAAAAGCTTCAAGTAAATGATCTTTAAAATATGTTATAATCATCACTGAGTACTGCAAGTTATAATAGACAGAGATCATTCTGTCAATCATTTCTGAATCTAATGCTTTCAGCATGGAAGAGAAACAAATGAGTTCCTGGATTTCCTACCAGAGATGAAACTTTAACATATCAGTAACAGGAGGTTTGGTAGTAGGTGATAATATCCAAGTTATAAACATCATTATTAAATCTTAAGCACAGGAATTATGTTGGTCTGTATTGACAAACAAAATTGTTTATTTTATGTGGTTGCCATGTGATTATAGTAGTGTTATAGTTCCTAAAATGTTGGTAGAGTCTCAAAATTCTAGTATAACATTTAAAATTACTATCAAGTTATATTCATTACTACGAGATTATACACCCAATGGTATTTTTTCCTTTGTTGAAGAGCTATTTTTCTTAAAATTTGTTTGTAATTCATTTCTTTGATTTTTATTTAGTTTTCAAATTACTGAAAATATTATTTCCTAAATATAGGCTGTAAAGACTTTCTTCTGAATGATGAAATTCAGATAATGTCTTTAGAAAGGTGTGGTTCCGGGTTGGGTGGAATTAAAGAACACTTTGTAACACTTTATGGATGATGAGAGCAAGATATGGTTTTAAAGAGAGCAATTGTTAAAAAAATAAATAAATAAAGACTACCCCCCCCCAAAGAAGCGTTAAGCAGCTTACTTAAGGAAATTCGACAAGAGCAACTGACGAACTGGCCAGAATTATCCTTTTTCTTGCTATTACTTGATAGCTGGGTGATTTTGAATGTATCTTCTAAAATCCATCTGCCAATAATGGAGGAATCTAAGAGTTGAAAGACTCTGGATACTTTAGAGATAAAAGCATAACTCAGGAAGTATGTAGTCCTTTTTATGAAGGGGTTAAACCTCACAGCAGATTCTTGTTTCCCAACTCTGTATGTGGGGAGAATTCGTCTTTGCTGGCTACACTGATTGAGAGGCTAAGATGCTCACAATGGAGACTTACAAGTATTATCCTGTTTTGTTTGCTTGGGGAAACAGGCTAGTACTTTTTTTACAGATATTGACTATACTACAAAATTTTCTAAACATTTATGAGAAGGGAATAAGTATCATCTTTCTAAGTTGAAATAAAATTTATGAGTCATTGGACCCAGACTTGGTTCTTGGTACCTACCTTAGGTAAGTCTAGTTCCCAGGGAAAGCACCCTCATCTAACCGTCATAGACACCTGCATTCACATGCATTATACCTACACAAGAAACACATACATAATTTTCAAATTAAAAATTAAAGCCCTAGTCATAGAGAAGTGGGCATTAAAGCTACATGAATTATGCAAACATTCAGGTTTAATCAACTATATTGAAGTTAAAACAAATCCCTCTTTTAAAAAATTAGAAGAATTTGGAGAGCTGACTTTAATAAGATAATAGTAATTGTATAATTTGAAAGTAGTTGTCACCTCCTAACATGTCAGATGATTACCATCCATTTGAAAGATTGCCAGAGTGGAGTATCATATCATATAGCACAAATGTGTCTTCCAGCATCCGCACGGTTCTTACTGAACAGGTTAGTGTGTGGCAAGAGGCACACTAGCATGAAAGCAATACCAAAGAAAGAGTCAAGAGAGATTTTACATTGGAAATCTAGAGGAAGAAAAAGTGATTTCCAAATCACAACATTGCAGGATAGTTATAAAGGAACTAGATGAAGTGTCAAGAAGCTGCAGATGGAGCACTGGCAAAACCTTTCCATGTTCTTCACGTTCAGATATTCTTTTCCTTCATAACACAATTCCATTCCAAGTAAACTGGCTGGGGATAGACCATTTGTTCACATACCTCTTGTTCTTTAAGCCATATGTGGTTTTTTGGAAACTGATAATCCAAATAAATAAAAAGTATTGAATTTTATTTTTTTTTAATTGTATTGGTTTCCAGAGCAAGTATTTCTTAATCTCTTTTTGTTTTTTTTTTCAAAGTAGATATTCAGTGTAGAATTTCCGATTCCAACCCTATGTGGCCCTCATTTGGGCATGAGTCTGTTCAGAGAAGTATTATTAGTACACGAAGACCTCTAAAGTGTGCTCCACGGGAATTTTCTTCCATTGAAGACTGCCCTTTATCACTCTGATTGGAAATTATAGATGGTGTTTTAAGCATAGAGTAAAACACTGTCCTTAAGCCTCCTCTTACAAACCTACTATTTTTCTTTGTACAATTGTTTAATCTTGTTTTGACAGCAGATAGAACACTGGAATTTGTGGGGCTTTTATTTCAAATTAGCTACTGCCCTAAATAACTAATTTCCACTGCTATCCATCAGCCCACAATGGGCATGTTTGCTTGACGGAGGACATTAGACTATCTGCTGGAAGTCAGAAAAGGACTCACCCAGGCTTTAGAAAAAAGATGAGCGGAAGCTGGAAAGTGATAACTGCCCCTCCCCCTCCCGATTTCCTCATATCTGTATGGTTCCATTTATCTTTTTTTATAAAGACTTTATCTAAAGAAAAATTAAAAGTTAAAAAAAAAACCTTTTTGCTAAACAGACAGTTTAATTGGTTCCACTATTTTTGGAAACTGCAAGATAAATGCTACGTGTGAAGTTAATAAACCATAATTGGAATTTGCTTAAGAGCATTCTTTCATCCCACATGGACCCATTCACTGCAAGAAGCAGCAGGACCTCGCTGGATTGCAGTAATATATGTCCCTTTCCCTAGAACAACGTGCCTTTCTGCCTGACCTTGAGGAATGTAATAACTTTTCCAGGTCCCCACTGGACAATAAACAAATTGGGATGGGAATTGAAGACTACAAACAAATACAATAACTTAAATAAAGAAGTGAAACAGTAAATGCTTTTTCAGTTCTCAGACGATAAAGACCACCATGTGTGTGTTCACATTTCTCATTTCCCCACCTCTATACAGTGCTTTCTTCCCCCATAATGATGATAATCGTTATCCAATTAATTTTGAGCTGTGTAAGCACATGGGTTTACCTCACTGTGTATGAGCTACCACGTGGATTTTCCATATTGTCAAGATAGCAGTGACCACTCATCCATGGTATTTACTGGATAAAATCACTATTACTACTGCTGTTATTTCTATCAATGACACTTTAAAAATGCAGAGTTTATATATTGGGGAAAATGCATAATAACAATTCCAAATATGACCAGACACTGTCAGCCTCATAGAATTTGTTCTTCTTGTGCATGCTACCAACTTGAGCTATGTATCAATTTCACTAAAAAGCTGTGAATGGGATATAACTTATTTTCATTAGTCAAAGTTTTAAATTATATTTATTTCTTTGTTATGTATGAGCACATATGTGTGTGTGTGTCTGTATGTGTGTGTATACTCCCACTGATGGGTACGCATGTTTATATGCACATGCCATTTGCTAGAGTGTTAGTCAGAGAAGTAATTTCAGGCATCACTTCTCAACTTCTACCATATAGGACTTGAGGAGCAAACTTAAATCATCAGGATTTGTGGCAAGTGTCTTAGCAGCTCAGCCACTCAACTTTTTAACTCTAAATCTTTGAGTAGAAAGATCTATCTTCCTTTCCAACCTAATTTCATAGGAGTTTCACAAGAGTGCTTAGATAATTACAAGTTAAAAACATACCATAGACATATCATTGCAGATTATGCATGGCTGCAGAGATGATGCTAAAGATGTCTGAAACTCAGTGAAGAATGATGTCCATGCTGCTGACTCTCATGTGATAGTGAACAGAGAGAGCATGTTCAGGGGTTGATATGAGAATGAATGTAATGATCAGAATCTGTGTGAGTAATCCATGGACCCTGGGAAATGCTTTGTGAGTATCCTTATGTGCAATGATCTGCAACATTGCAATAGACACCAGATCACGTGCTTACTAACTGCAGGCATGAGCATGTTCTCGTCCCCAATTTTTTATCTTTCAGAATAATAGAGTGTTCTCTTGACAATCTGTAATGAGAAATTTTAAATACCTTGGTGAAATAGTCAAGGTCTAAACAGTCATTATTTGTAAAACTGGACAGAATTTTCCATATATATTTGTTCAGTCTGTAACAATACCTTAAGAGACATTTGAGGTGGACTTTATATTCCTATACCATGGATGCTTTGGCTCACAGCAGGCGACAGTGGTCTCATTCCCATCTCAGTCTGCAGGCTTTGGAACACTGCTAGTTACTCACTCTTGGGCCCAACTTTATTCCAGGGAACCCATTGAAGCTGTTAAAATTCTTCATGCATCCTAGACACAAATATTTATTTCTAGAGTAAATAGTTATTATATTGTTTTTTAGAGTGATATTTGAAATTTTTATTGACATGCCTATTTTAAAGCACTGTAAACACTGAAAAAAAAAGATAGAATCTACACTTTTCCACTCTGTGTTTTTAGTAGTTTATTTTTGCTAATTTCAGGTTAATGATTGACGTTAATAATTTCTATGGCTGTCATTCCTTGACATGTCTCAGGCCAGTGTATCTTCTCTAATCTTTCTTATAGTGCTGAGAAAAAGTAGTTATGAGATCACATCATAAGAAATTAAAAATTGATATATGCAAAATCTGTTGGAAGTGTGTGTGGCCTTTAGAAGGGACTTATTCTTAGATATATATGGAGATATACTTAATTCAAATAACTTTAAATTATTGAATGTCTATACTCCTAAAAACATTAAATGTACAGCAAAATGTTGCTTCTCCCTGGAACAATATTTCTGAAAATTAAAGTTAGGAGACACTTTTTTAAAATTATTGATCCAATGGGACTTTATAATGTACTTTACATTTACTAGTATCCAAGTATACCTAAATTAAAAACAGAAATGTTAAGATAGTAGTTGTAACTAGCAATGGACTCTAGCACTTGAGATGTACAAATAGGAGGTCAGGAATTCAAGTTTAAGATTAGTCTGTCATCCTAAATAAATAAATAAATAAATAATTGTTTTAAAATAGCAATACTCTATACCCATTTCACAATAACATCGTATTTTGTAAAAATAAGTACTAAATAATTTCTAAAGTTTTTAGTGAGAATCATTCTATTGCTTTATCTTGTTCTTTTCATATTTTAGTACATGACTTAATAAACCATAAAAGACTCGATTTATTGTTTTAGTTGAAACATGCAGATAGGTTTGCCTTCACCAGTTAAATAGACAGCAAGTAGAAAGAAAGTATATTAAGCAAACATTTCACTTAATTGTGGTCATCCTTTCATGAAATGGTATAAAGTCAACAAATGTGAGTTTCATAATGACAATTGACATTGTTGTAGCTTCTTATTGAAACAATAAAATCCACCAGATTTTCTTGCCATTAGATAGATCATTTTCCTTGTGCAGAATCTTGGAACACAAGACTATGGCTACTTGGAAAATACTAGTTCCTGAGACATGCAGATTTTCCACATGTTGACACAATTCATTATAAAATCTGAAGAAAAAAAAAAACCTCTTACATTTACAAATAGTACCATCAAGCTCATCAGAAAAGTTTTGATGTTTCAAAAAACTGTTGTGCTCCTGATGGTAAATTTAAGCTGTGCACAATACTAATTTTTGCTCCAAAGCTTGAATTTGATCATTGGCAACAATACAGCCATATGGTTGATTTCTTCAAGTGGCTAAGTTGCTTCATTTATTTTACAGAGAATGCCTGTTAAATACTCAAGTCTGAATGGCCATAATTGTCTTTGCATGTTTAAAGTAAAAATAATATTCCATGAAAATGAAATTGTTCAGCTTACAACCCAATCACACAACTGCTTTCCCACAAGACAAGGCCTGAGTGTGGTTTCCAGACTGGGGACACGTTTTTCTGTTTCCCATTGCACCCCATTTTATATTTTAAAAATACACCAAAAAGCCAAGATGAATAAAATTAATAATGCCTTTTTATCTTTGCTTCAAGAACAGTTTTTAGTCAAATTGGCAACTTGTTTTCACAGTAAGAAAATGGTGAAAAACTCTGAATACCGATGCTTTTCGGAGAGAAGGCCTCAACCGCCGCCAAAGTACCACTGCTTTGGTACATCAGGGCAAATGTTAGCATAATTGAAGAAGGATAATTTACAAACTTATGAAAACAACATTGACCTCATAAATCTCCTGGGATCTCAAAGTATACTTAGATGCTGACAGAAAACTGAACTGAGTTGTGTTTGCATATGACAGTAATACATAACTTTATAGATTTTTCACATTAACTATTAAATCTTAGGCTATGTGAACTACCTGATAATCTAATCACTTCTTTATTATCATTTCATGTTTCTATGGAATTACCAGTTTTGTTTTCACTTGTTGATTTTTCCAGTCATGGTTTCTTTGTGAAGCAGCTCTGACTGTTCTGGGGCTCACTCTATAAACCAGGCTGGCTTTAACTCACAAGAGATTTGCCTGCCTCTGCCTCTCAAGTTCTGGGATTGAAGGCACTTGCCGCCACCACCACCACCCTCCTCAGTTATAAGGTTTTGTTTTGTTTTAAGGTGGGCCTCCATATAAAAAGTGTTCATTAGTGAAGTTCTGCTAGACTTGTTTTGAAGTCTTTTTGGAGGCTGAAGGCTGACTGGGAAGGATTTGGAGGAGAGAAGGGAGGGGGACCAGGGAGATACATAGATTTTAAAAATGACGTTTTTAAAACAAAAATAATAAAAAGAGAAAATATTCATTCTTCCCTATCCACTTGAATGAAAAGAGCAAATTTATAATTTTAGGGATGACCATTTTTCACTGGACAAGCAATAAGGGGCTCATTCCTAAGAGAGGCTAATTCTCTTTTTTCCTGCAGTCATTGGTTGCCTATCATTCTTTGTCTAGCCGCAGACCTAGACTTGTCCATTGATATTGCCATTATCTATGTTTCTAGGAGAGACTATTTCACAACAGTCTTGCTGGCATTCTGCCTCCTACGATTTTTCCACCTCTTCTTTCATGACTTTTCCTGAGCAATAGCTGTAGTAGATGTAATACAGATGTGCCCATTAGTTCTGGGTTCCCTGTGATCTACTGATATCTAACTTGTGGACAGTTGTTGTTTTCTGTCGTGGTCTCCATTACTATAACTAGAAACAGCTGCTTTGATGAGGGACAGTAGCTACACTTACTTGTGGGTACAAGTTTGACATTTGACTGAAGTAAAGAATTAGTTGGTCTAGTAAAGTGGTGATAGTTGCTTCTTTAAAAGGCCCATGACTACACTCATCCCAGGTAGCTAGGCATAACCACCTACTAAATTAAACTCAAGCATCATGTGTGTTATTACCTTAAGACACTATTATATGCATATACTTGAAGAAGAAAGCTGTGAGAAGACACAAAGTTTCTATGCCAGGTGTTTGTACAGAACAGAAAGACAAAATAAGCATCACTGGTTTATCTTTATGGATTTTAAGCAGAATCACACCTTTGGGGTACTGAAAAATAACCCCATAGCTGATAATATTTGCTTCTCTTTCTTAATTTTTGAGTTTTCACATAGACTAGAGCAGTGTGTTAACTCTGTAATAACGACCACCAAGCATGCACCTATAACTGGACTCCAGGAGAAAACTCTGGCAGGCAACTGTTTCTTAATGATTCAATCTGCATATTTTAATGAGACTGGGAATGTAGGAAACTGTGTAGAACCTAGGCTCTGCTTACTCTGGGTTTTTCCCTGGTAGATTGTACATTGTTTCCCTTCATTAACATATGATAATGGGAAGTGGGGCTCCTATCGGCACCCACTAGACTGATATGGCTTGACATTTTTAGTGTCGAAATGAAATACTAATAACCTTTCTTTGGCAACTCCGTGTTGTGCTTAGTCTAATGATCACTCGGTCATTGAGAGGCCAGTGTGGCTACCACATTACATAGCAGAGCAACAAAGGTAGGGCAAGACAAAACAAAACAAAGCTGGGGAAGATACAAGAAGTAGCCCTCTTTTTAATTCCTCTTTTCTCGGTTTTGTTAGATGAGTTCATGTTGGCAAGATTTATACCGACTTGATTATCATTCTAACATTTTGGAAAAGGGAACCCCACTTGAGAAAATGCTGCCACTGGGCTGGCCTGCAGATAAACCTGTGGTGCATTTTCTTGATTAATGTGGCAGGGTATAGCTCACTGTAAGTGGTACCAAGGCTGAGTTGCTAATCCTGGGTGCTGTAAATAAAGCAAGCTAAGCAAGTTGCTGGGAGCAGGGCAGTAAGCAAAGCCATCTATGACCTCTACATCTGCCTCTGCCTCCAAGTTCATGCCCTGCTTCAGTTCCTGAACTGGCTTCCTTCAATTGTAAACTATGATGTAGCAGTGTGAGCGAAGCTTTAGGACAAGATGTTTTATCGCAACAATAGAAAATCTAAGACAATTGGGTGAGGGTGGTGTGTGCCTTGTATCCCAGTGCCTGGGAGGCAGAGGCAGGCAGGTCTCTATGAGTCTGAGGTCAGCCTGGTCTCAGAGTGAGTTTAGGCCAGCCAGGGTTGTTTCAAAAAAAACCCCTGTTTCAAAAAATCAAAAATGAAGGAAGGAAGGAGGTGAAGAAAAGGGGAGGAGAGGGAAGGGAAGGGAAGGATGAAAGGAAGGAGAGAAAGACAGAAGAAATCATAAATAGTTCATAATCTTGCTTCTTTGCTGTTCTTTCTCATCTCAGCTCCCTCAACCTCTTGCTTTTTATTTTTTCTATTTGTCCCTCACTACTCACAAGGCACAAGATTTCAATGCTAATCTGCTGATAATTCATTATTTTGTTTAATGTCCCCCATATTGTTAAACAAAGATAAATGGAAATGATTCTTAAAGGCACATATCTTCATGGGTACAAATTCTATGTGTGTGACATTGACAATGCCCATACGTAATTAAATACACTATGGTAGGAATAAGTGGAGACACACTTGTAAAGTCACATGAATTGTGTAATTCACGCAACTACAATGTTAGATCCCAGACAAAACCATATTTATCTAAGTTACCATGCTTCATTTTCTACAATGGAACAGTCAGAAGTTTGAATAGATTTTATGTTGCTTTTTCTTTAGCTCCTAAACCACTCAATTTAATTGGAGACAAACTGGTGGTAGTGTGCTTTATATGTAACTAGTCTGGCCCAGTTAAACAGAAGTATATAAAATTCAAGAGTCTCCTATACCAAACTACCTATAACAGAAATTCGTAAGAAGTGCCTAGAAAAACTGAACCTTCAAACTAGGGTCGAAGAGCATTCTTATTTGCATCCAGACTATTTGCCTATGTGTAGTTCATAGATTACTTCTTAGAAACATGGTCTAAACTTACTTTCAAAACTGCTAGATTATAAGTGAATAAATAATTTGGAATTGAAATAGTTTTATCAAGAAAATCATCTTTATAAGCACAGATGTCAGTATATCAAAGGGGAAATGCCTTCTGTGCTTGAACATCAAGTTTCTATGTTGGTTATTTAATTTTTTTTCATAGTACCCCAGACTTTACTCTCATTCAGTTTCTTATTCTGCATTATTCTGGTCACTTTTTCTGAATGTCTTCACTGTGACCTTTATAAAATCACGATTATAAGATCCTTTCTTCATAATGGAATTCTGGACCATATATATTGTTGGAACATTCATTGCAGTGAGTGAACTAAAGAAATATTCATAGTTCCCAAAAGAGGAGATATGAACTAAAGAAATGGTGATTTCTAACAGTTTAATGCAAAGAAGTTTCCCTGGCATCAAAGACAAATATCTGAGCTCACTGTAACGAGTGTGAGTCAATAAGCCCAGGATAATCCAGGAATCTTCACTGTACCAAATCACCTAAAACAGTTGATATCATAAATCAAGGGATGTGATTAACTGTTCACAAAGATTATTGAGGCAAGGTGGAGAGATGGCTCAGTGATTAAGAGTATAGAGGATCTGGGTTCTATTCCCAGCACCCACATGGTGATTCACAATCATTTGTAACTCCAGTTCCTGGGGAGTCAACGCTCTCTTCAGGCCTCTGTGGGTGTCAGGCATGCAGGTGGCACACAGACATACATGTAGGAAAAATACACATATGCATAAAATAAAGTAAAAGATAATTTGTTTCTGATGTGTTCATATTTGAAGCCCTGCTGCTGTTGAGCAGGCCCGTGGACCACTCACCCAGCTGTTCCTGTGGATCTCAGGCTGTGTCCTTCCTATGCCTCTTAGCTGACTGCACATTTCTGTGACTCTAATGATTTTCACAAATAGCTGCCCACAATAAGATTGATTTATTTCTTTGTGAGAAATGTATGTATGGTTACACAATTTATTCTCCAACTGTTTTTCCTTTGTTGAAGAAATGTATAGCTCATAAAGAGGTACATGGAAGAACTCTGCATGTAAATCTTTATAGAAGATGATCTAGAATGTTCTGCTTTTGGAACAGTGGCTGGGAAGTAGTTTATAAATTCCTAGCTGTCTACATTCATGCTCGTAAAGATATTTCAGGCCTGGGATTATGTTTTAATAGAAAACCTAGTTAACTAGTTAACTAGAATCACAATTAACTATTAACAGAAACCTAGTTAACTGTAATTTCGATTGATTGAGTAGACTAGACACAGTAGGAACACACAATGAACTAGATCACAGTACTGGTTTAAGTGGCCCACATGCTTACTCAAGGGCAAGGATTCAGATATGCAAGGATCAGAATCCTCGTTTTGCTTCAAGTGACTGAAGTCCTGAGCCTGGAGTGAAAGGATTCTCTGCTTCTCACAGCTTCTGTGAGCCCATCCTTACTTTCCAGCTTGCTACTCTGCCTAAACCTCTGTAATGTGTTTGCTTTTCTTGCTAAGGTCAGAAAAAGAACATTTCATGGAGAATAAAGCAGTATACACAGGATAGGAATATACCACTGGCACAATTTAGTACTTTCCTTTGTAGGATTTTGAAGACATGATGCTATTGCTTTAAAAGGCATAATGGGTGTATAATACCCAATAAAACTTGGATCATTATAGAAAATATTCACATTTCTGTATGTAATGTAATAGCTTTTGGCAGCAAAAATCTGTTTGTTGTTTTTCATTTGATTCTATAAAGCATTTTCATTACGTGCTTTTTAGATATTTTTCCGTGTCTGGTTGGAGACAGTCTTTAATCAGTCATAGAGAAATGCGATATCTTGTTTTGCATAGAATTTGTTTTTAAACTTTTTGAAAAAGTTGTATGAGTATTCCACATTATCAGATTATTGTTATATAGGAGCTGTGGGCCTACCTCTAGGTGGGGGACTAAACTAACCTCCTGTTACCTGTTATCGTATAGTGAATTAATCCAATATGAAGTTACCATTGTTTAAAATATTGTTATTTATATATGACATGTTTGAGACTTTGTTACATTTATATTAGTTTTCAAGACTTACTCTTTCTCTATCCCCTCAACCTCCTTCTGTATCTCCTCCAAGTCAGGACCTTTTCTTTTGTAATTATATTGTTATATACTCATACTCACACACACACACACACACACACACACACACACACTACTGAGTCAATTTTGTGTCATTTATATGTGCATATTTAGGGCTCACACCTTGGGATTGAATAACTAAGCCTCTTTGTTTAAAAGATTTTATTTTGAAGTGTTTCAAACAATTAGACTTTAAAATTTTTTCATAATTCTTTGTAAATTTCATGCAAGGTACTTTGGTTATATTCACCCACAACTCCTCCCTTTAACTCCTTCCCAGATTTACCCACCTCTCTATCTATTCCAACTTCATGACTTTATTTTATCTAACATTGTATCAACTCTGTTTTGTGCTGTTCTTATACTTCGGCACCATCCACTGGGTTATAGTATGTAGACCAACCCAGGAGCCACACCCTTAACAAAAACTGATTCTCTGGGCTGGAGAGAAAGGCTTCTGTGGTTAAGAGCACTTGTTGCTCTTGTGGAGAACTTGGGTTACATTCTGAGCACCAACATGGTGATTCAAAACCATCCATAATTCCATTCCTGGTATATCTGGCAATCTTTTCTGCGCTCTTTGGGCACCCACCACTCAGGTAGTACATATATATACATACAAGCAAAACAATTATGCACATAAAATAGAAAATAAACCAAAAATAGTAAGAAAACTATTATAACTCCCCCAGAATCTATGCTTTTAAAGTGAACAAAACATCAAAAGTGAAATAACAATTAGGATATCTGAAAAATATTTGAAATTCACTATCTGATGCTCCTTGAATAAAGCTGTGTTGACAGAGGGCCATGCCACTATGATCATTTCGTCTGGGGTAGCTTTCATATTATAGAAGCATGGTCTACAGTTGCAACTGAGACCTTACTGTACGTGTCCCTCACTGCTGGTGCCCACTAATTGCAGTGATGCAGTGGGACCTCAGTTGCCACATATGTCCCTTGTACGTAAAAAGCCTTCTGCAAAGATAGAAGAAGTAAAAATGTGTAATACAACAACATTCACAGGTGACAATTTCCAATACACTCCAACAACATGGATCTCTTACTTTGAACCCAAAGTAAGTACAAAGTTAGCACAGACATGCACAAAGCATCCCAGCATTTTATTAGTATTACAAAAGGTTATATACTCATTTATTAATATTATGTCTCAAATGCCTTAAATGTGCAGGTATTTGTTGTTGTTGTTGTTGTAAAATATCTACTGCATATCCATAATTCTGTCACTTAGGTGACAAGGTCTAATGTAGTCATGGTGTGTGACTGTACAGGGAAGGCGTGCTGTCCACTAGATTATCAAACGCACAACAATCATGAGGTATTTAATTAATTATGGGAAATTTTCCAATGCAGTGAAATTGCCTTTTGGAGGTAAAATTCTCCTTGATTACACAAATGTGCAACTAGTACAAAATTTTGGGGTGTGTGTATGTGTGTGTGAGTGAGTGTATGTGTGTGTGTGTGTGTGTCTGTGTGTGTGTGTGTGTGTTATAGTGCTCTGAAACAAAAAGGAAACTCGGCTTGCATTTTTAAAACCTACATGAAAGCCATTTCTATTGCTGCAGCAATATAAAGAATAGATGCTTCTCAAATCCTCCTATATACCAAAAACCTCATAAGATCCAAAAATTATGTAAGACAGCAGAGGTCTTTCATGTTATTCAATAATCCTTGTTAATACTTTTCAATATTTGTCTTTACTTCATTTCTATGAGTGTTTGCCTACCTAGGTGTATGTGCACCATGTGCATGCTGGTGCCCAAAGGGGACTGGAAGAAGGCGTTATATTCTCTGGAACTGAAGTTACAGATAGTTGTGAGCGACCATGTGAGTGCTAGAAATTGAGCCTCTATTAACATTATGTTTATGGGTGAATGTTAGACATCTGTTTAGACAAGCCCTAACCTGGGCCTGCTTTGTTAACTCTATTAATATATTTTGGGTTTTACTTGTCTTACCATTGAATTAATATCATAAAAGCCTGCATGCATACTATATTTACTCAGCATCAGTGAATTTTCTTTTTTTCTAGGTATTCTTTAAGTCATGTATCATCTAAACTATGAATTAAAATGAAGTAAATCCTTCATTTAATATGCTAGCCAACTGAGAAGTTTGGATAGCCTGCACTAATTTTTATAAACGTGTTTTTCTGAGTACATTAATTGACTCATGAAATGGAGGTTGCTCAATCTTGAACAGCTAGAGCAAGTCTGGAGTTTCCAATTCTAATTAAATATTTTCTACCAGGTTTTCAGCCATCCAGAAGTTAGGGTTAACTATAGAACCATCCCATGGAGGAACCATTCAATTAAATGAGCTCAGATGTATGGAGTTCTTTGGTAAATTCAGGATCTGCTACAAGAGCTCAAAGTACATTGGCAGCATCCCTCATCTCCAACTCAGAAGGAGTGGTTCCCCCGAAGAATATCTATGCCTTTGAAAAAAAAAAATTCTGCTACCTTAAATTCAGCTTCTTCCTCTTTACACAGAGTCAAACTTTGAGAATCTGAGGCTGCGCCACTTAGAGTATTAAGGACCTCAACCTGCCCCCTATTCTGTAACTGTCTCCTATTCAGCATCTGTCACAGCACAGCTCAGTCACCTACTAGATTTGATTGTGGTGAGGATTAAATTAGATGCTACACATCAGACACGTTAACTCTGTCCCTGAAGAACAAACGTACAACATCTGATTACAAACCTCAGTAGTAAACCTGTGACTAGACAGCAGAGGTCTTCTTATTCTTGGTGGCTTTTGAAAATTCCCCTGGCCTCCCTGTGCATAGGAGAGTCTCAGCCTAATGAGACAAATGTGCTTTGCAGTCAAGCTCATTAAATTTAGAGGCTCTCCAGTGTGTGTGTGTGTGTGTGTGTGTGTGTGTGTGTGTGTGTGTGTGTGTGTGTGTGTGTGTGTGTGTGTGTGTGTGTGTGTCTGTGTGTGTGTGTGTGTGTGTCTGTGTGTGTGTGTGTATGTGTGTGTCTGTGTGTGTGTGTGTGTGTGTGTGTCTGTGTGTGTAAGTTTGAGGTCAACACCACAAACTCAATTCCATGGCTACTTTCGAATTCTTCCTTTAGTGGCTCCTATTGAAATAGTAAATGTTAACAAAAGAAATGTTTAAACAATGAGCCATTAGGTTTTCCCCTAATTCCTTTACGCTTCTGTTTAATTCAGACAAACTGGTTGGGTTCATTCTTTTTTCTCCTGTTCCGCTTCAAATGGTTACAGACAAATGACCTTTCTCTCAATCTGTAATCTCCCTCAAATTTATTTCTTAAAATATGAGTGCACCTTATTTTTTTAAAAGAAAAAAGCACCCATTATAACTTATTAATCTAACTCTGCTGCCAAGCTGGCTACTTTATTTAACAATAGATTGAATGCAAAAGCTCCCTAAGGTGGCAAGCTACAGCAGCAGGCTGGAAAGTTGGGCAATTTAATTGACATTTCATAATGTCCCCAAGCAGAAGCTAATTTCACTGCTGGTTGTATATACATACTTCAGCTGTTGTATACACCAGTGAACATGTGCATACATATACATATATCCATGGAAAATTATATTACACCTGAACTAAGAGTGACTTGTTCATTAATATACACTCATGGATTCCTGATAAAAACAATCATTGTAACTTAGAGAAGTTAATAATTAATTAGTGATTTTGTGGAATGGTGATCTTTGGAAAGATGTCTATTTTTACATTGCATGACGAGCAACAGAAAGACAAAATGTTCTCTTGTGAGTTAAATTTGGTAATTATATCATGTTATGCATTGAAGGATTCACCCTTGATCTCCAGGAATGTGGAATTCTAGGGCAGTCTGAGAAAAGTTAATAAAGGTAACGAATTAGGGTGGACATGAAGTTCTTTTTTTTTAAAAAAAAGAGTGCATTTTGGTTCATGTATAGTTGTCTAACCTCTTTAGTCTCAGCACTGGTGAGAAAGAGAGAGGCCGATCTCTGTGAGTTCCAGACCAGTCACAACCACACAGTGAGATGCTAACTTAAGAAATAAAGAAGGGAAGGAAAAGAAAGAAAACCAAAGAGAAGGGAAGGAGAGGGAGGGAGGGAGGGAGGGAGAGAGAGAGGGAGGGAGGGAGAGAGGGAGGGAGGGAGAGAGGGAGGGAGGGAAAGAGAAGAGGAAGGGGAGGGAGAGATAGGAGAGAGGGAGGGAGGGAGGGAGGGAGGGAGGGAGGGAGGGGAGGGAGGGAGGGAGGGAGGGAGGGAGGGAGGGAGGGAGGAAGGTAACTGAAGCAGAAGGAAATACACAGAGGGAAGAAGGTATGAAGAAACATGAGAAAGCAGCCCAACCAGGGACCTGACTTTGGGATTCTGTTCTTTAGAGCATAAAGAGTGTCTGCAGCTTAAGTGTGTAATTACAGTAGCCTGGTAAAGTAGTACACATTCCTTTATAGGAAGTAAAATACCTTATAGCTGTTGTTTGCATTGAGCATGGCACACAGAGAGAGGATGAGAAAGTTTGTTCATAGCCGCAGAAGGAGTCGCCTAATGTGTGGAACATTAAACTGGAGTAAGCTCTTATCAAAAAAGCCCCACTCGAGAGTTCCAAACACTTCATCATTATACATCAGAAGTCTCATCCCTTATAAAGTGCTTAAGATGGGGAGGATGAAGGACAACATATCAAATGGTCCAGCTTTTCTGCACACATTCTAGTAAACACTCCTATGTATAGAGAAAAAGAGAAATGCTGTAACCCGTATCTCAAGTTTTCCCTATGAAGCTCCTTTTCTGTACCTCCCCCAGCGCTGAGGTCCTCATCCAGCTGGTGGCCCTATTAGAGAAATGAGTGAATTAGGAGGCTTCAGAAGCCCTGACTCTGTTGGGGCTGGTAATTCACAAGTAGTTGATGCAGAAACCAGGGAGAAAGCTCAGAGCTCAGGAAGAACGGAAGACAAGGAGGCTGGAGGATCCAAGAGGACCAGATCAATCTTCTCAGGAAGTAGCAGAGACACTAATGCCTAAGGAACATTAAAACAGACTACAAAAAAGCAGTAAGGGGGGAAAAGGCACATTATAGCTTTTACTTATTTTGTTGGACTTTTATTTCCAAATCACAGGATTGTCTGAGATGATTTAATGCACAATTACATAAAAAATGAAATTAACATGGTTTTAAAAGCATAAAAGCAACTGCTAAATAAAGCCATAACATTTTTCTCTGTGCCTCCAAGATAATGAACCATATTTTTCATCTCTAACTGTGCTTCTGTGTCATGAGTCTGGAATTTGGGACAGGAGGGGGCAGGGAAATATACCTCTGCTACTATCTCACAGCTCCCTGGGAAGTGGCTTTTGTCACTTCCAGAGTGTGGTGTATTGAGGAACAAAACAGCAGGACCTGGGAGGAACTGTGTCACCAGGACACTGAATGCTGATCACTCTAACAAGAGTGGGGGGGGGGGCACAGGGAGGGAAGAGCAATGTGAGGTGAACACAGCACACTGTATGAGTGCCCATTTGGATTTGGCTTCACAGAGATGACTTCTTGATGGAGACTAACACTTTAAAACATGGTACATGCATGCATAGAATGTGCAGGAACCTTGTCATCTGTGTACACTCATATATACTAAATGCATATATGTGTTCACACACAAATTCTCCTAGAAATGATATTCCTGATTTTCAGTTGAGTGCCTTTCACTGATACACACAGATACACACACATACACACACATATGCATGTATTATATGTATTTGAGGGCACCTTATACTATATGTATAAGTATATATATATATATATATATATACTTATTATATAATATGTATATATATAGCGAGCAAGAGAGAGAGTAAGGTACCCTCCAATTTTCTGTGGGAGAAATTGAATCAGATATTTTCAGAATAAATTTATAAATAGCATAGTATTATGTGATAGAAGTATAATTTTATTCACGGGTTGAATAAACAGAAGCATATAGAGAGCATCTCTCATGATCCAGAAATTATGCTCATGTTGGACACAAAGATAAATTCACAGGAATGTTTCCCTACCCTCGGGAAGCATATAGTCTAATGTGATACTATATTTTACTATTCCTTAGCTCTAATATATGGGCATATGCCAAAAGGAAGCATTGCTAGAGGAAAGAATACAATTCACTGATTTTTGTCACTAGAGATTAATAGCTAAATGTCACTTAGTTTAGGAGCCTGTATAAATCGTGATGCAGCCCCATCTTCTATGTACTTTGCTTTAGATGGGAAAAGTACTTGATTATAGTTTGCATTTTTTTTTTCTAGAGCAACGTTCTGCTTGCCTGTGAGAACCTCAATACCAGGAGCACATAGAATCAGGGTCATGCCATCGATTAGAAAAATTACTGAAGCAAATATGGTACATAATGGCAGGAAGACCAGATGGGTGCCCTCAAACTGAGCAGAAAGAATTAAGTAAAAGTGACACAGAGCTTGAATGTACCTGGTTTATTTTAGCCTGGGGCCAGACAAACAGACATGTCCCCAGTGCTGGGATGTGGCGATCTATCTCTACGTAGCCCTCTCATGATTTAGTCTACTTAGACTTTGTAGGAAACTATGCTGAGAAAAATGGAGGAGGTTTGCTCTGAGGCCTTCATGATGGTCATTATTCAAAATGGCGAGTGTCTTGATCTGAACCCACAGATCTATGAACAAGATTAAGGTTTATGTGTAAATGTTCAGAAAAAATATCCATCTGTGCATTGCTAAGTGGGAAGAGAATTGAATTGTATTTCAGTAAAGGAAGACATGGCAGTTTTTTAAGACTTTGCATGGAGCCACTTGTGGCTTCTCATCCCATACAGATGCTGAAAAAGGTCATCTGTAAAGAATGTATCTTAGAGGACACAGGCCACAATCCAACCTACTCCTGGTTACTTTTGTTTTGGGACATAGGTTTTTGTCATTTCAGAAGTTCTCTGTACAAATTTAATTTATACCAGATGGTATCTAAGTTTGCACAGCCATATGAAAAATTATCTATATGAAGGGGAAGTCCTTGAAGAAACAAAAGAATTTCAGCTTCAAAAATAGAACGTCTCATATGTTTTATGTCTAAGTATGCACTCATGTGCCTGTCTGTATATGGATATAATTTTGTATGCATATCTATATGAAGACTGTTTATATCCATGTTAATATTGGCATATGTAACCATGAAAATATATTTGGCATATATATATATATGTGTGTGTGTGTGTGTGTGTGTGTGTGTGTGTGTGTGTGTGTGTGTGTGTGTGTGTGTGTGTATTTTTGAGCCCTGTGCATGCAAATAAGGTTTAACACCTTTGGCCATTTTTTTGTCTTTCAATAAAAAATAAGAATAATTATATTAAATTATCTAGCAGGTTCACTATCAAACACCTCTGTTAGGTTTAAAATACTAGTGAATACAGGATCACCTTAACTCAAGTTACCTTGAAAACTTAAGAATGCTGTTCCCTCCTTTATGTGGCCAGTGTGTTCTCAGAACATTTTTACTGTGTATTTTTTTGTGACCACATATACAAAATTTAAACAAATGTTCATTTTTTATGAATACTTAACCTACTATTTTCTGTGGGTAAAAGGAAATATTGTGAAATATTCTGAGAATTAGATTACCTGAAACCCTACAGAATCTACCCCTCCAACCCCACCACCACCCCTACCCCCAACCCCCAGCCACAAGGGTCTCTGAGTAGGGAGGCAAAATCCTCACATGGATATGAATTTCAGGTTAGACTCTAATGTCCACTCCAGAAATTCTGTTTTCCTTCACCATAAATTATTCCCTTTTTATTTAATATTAGTAGTAAAATAATTATACTACCATGCTAGAAATTTGAAAGCCCAGTTTCAATTCTGCTCTCTAACCAGGGCCCTGATTCTCCCCTTTCTGATGTGAGATCACAGCTAGCACATTTTAATGTAAGCCCACTGTCTTCTATGTCATTGTCTCAGAACACACTTCAGACAGGTCCCAGAACATGTCATTCCATTAAAACTGACTTTTCAAGGTTATTAATGACCTCTGTTGCTAAATCCAAGTTGCCGCTCCTGCCTCCCTGTCTCACTGTACAGAACTTGTAGGTAGCATGACCAAGTACATCATTTCCATCCCTTGGAATAAGTATTGCCCTCTCTCAGCTCCCAGGGTGGTGTTGATCCTGACTTACACATTGTGCTCATTTTCTCTGGTATTTCCTATTCTTCCCTTTGACATATCCGCGTTAACTGTGGCTCATCTGTGGAAACTTTCTCTGAACTGTGAAAAATCTCTTTCCCCAGATGACCTCACCCCAGTCCTCTACATCTACTTTTATGAGACCCACCTTCACATGTGATTGCCCCTGAACTTCAGACTTAAATATTCAACTGCTCACTCAATATGTTCACTTGAAGGATAATCAATATCCCAAAGTTGACATGTCCAAAATTGAATTCTTGGTTTTACCTTCCAAATGGCACTCACTATAGCCTTCTCCATCCGAGTTAAGAATGACTTCACCCTTTTGTTTTTTCAGGTCAAAATCTTCAGAGTCCTTCCTGATTCATAACTTACCCTCAAGTCATCAGTCCATATCCAGTTCTCACAGTTAATATATTTTAGAAATATTTCAGATGTTTAACCATTGCTGGCAATGTGCCCTACTTACTCCTCCCAGTCTAAACTTCCATCTCTTCTTCTCCAGATCACGCAGAAGCCGTTATCAGCCCCCCCCCCCCCCCCCCCCGCCAAGAGGTTGTCTTATTTTGACCCTTGACCCCTGTGATTTCTGTTCTCAAAAATGGCAGCCAGAATGTTCCTCTGCAAAGATAAATCAAGCCCCGTCAGCCTTCATTTCAAATCTCTTCACTTGTTCTCTGTTCCATTCAAAGTAAAGGTCTAAATCCCACAGTGACCTGTGCAGCCTATCACCATTGAACTACTACTTTCCTTTATTTGGTACACTGTTCTATTGGACCTGTGTCCTTGCTGGCCCTAGGAGTGTCTAGGCAGCTCTGACCTCCACTCCTGTTTTTGCATCCAATTCTCTATTTTAAATTACTTTTCCTCCAGAAAGCTATGAGACTCCTTCCCCATGTCTTCAGGGCTTTGATCAATCAATATGTTGCTCATAGAGAGCTTCTTAAACAGTTCAAAATCATAACTCTGGACTCTATCATTTTCACACTGTCTGTGCCCAGCTTCATTTTTCCTCTCTGCTGTGTTCTTCGAACTCACTACACCATTAAATTGTTTCTATTTCTTAACTATATATTACATTAAGGCAGGAATTTATGTACATTTTGCTTACTGTGATCTATAGGCTTGGTGTTCAACACAAGTGGTTAACATATTTTAAAATAAATGAATAAATATAAATGGCATGGTATTCACTGATTTATATGTTGACATGTAAATCTTTTATTAATATCCCAGAAAGTCTGCATTTTTGTTAGGGACCTTTGCTTACTCTAGCATGGCTGCTTCTGGCCCAGTAGAATTCTGTTCTAATAGTATCACATCATTTATTAATAAGCTATTTATTTCTGGATATGAGCATAGGATCAAAATTAGGTAATAAGAATAATAACTACATAAATATCCTCCTAAGAAAATCCTTATATGTCTTTCAAATTATCTTAGTTCTTATTTCTCTTTTGCTGTGAGTTAATTTGGTACTCAGGAATGTACACATTTTACAGATTTAGATTAAAATTATCAGATGACAATCTAAAAGTTTGCCGTTTATCTTCCCTATGATTACAGTTGTAAGAATACCCTTTGACCAGCACACCAAGAAACATTTTCCCTAGTTGTTAAAAATCTTGCTAACTTGATACACATAAAGTATATAGCAAGTTTTTCAAATAAACTATTTTCTATGAAATAACCTTAGACTCTAAGGCCACAAAGATACCATATCCTTTCCTATTGTTCTCTAAAATATTGGGAGCAAACCCAGGGCCTCATGCATACTTGTCAAGCATCCCTACTGCTGCCTTTATCCTCAACCTATAATCTTCTACATTCATCAAAACTAAGAAATTGACATCATTCTGCCTGTTAGCTAATTGCATCTGTAAGCATCTGAACTATCTGTGCCCATTTAGTCTCTTCCTCCCCTTTTGCCATTCATAGGTCTTTTCTGCAGAAAGGTGATTGTCTGTTATTTGCCAAGATTTTAATGTAAAATGTGAATGTTGATAAATTAATAGTGTCTGCTTTAAATATAGTAGACTGAGATCTATTGAAAAAAGCAGTCATGTATGCCCATATCTTAAAATGTCTGTCATATTATTGATAATACTTCCAAAATTAGTAGATGGCATATGACAAAAGTGTTGCATCACTATAAATATTTGAGCAACATTGATGTATAACATCTAACAAGCATAGTGTTTAATCAAGATTAATTAAATGCAAGTTATTTCTTGATTCATTAGTTAAGTATCTCTATTGCAAATGACAAAATTCTAAATCAGCTTGCAAATGCAAATGATAATAAATTTTGAGATGGAAATGAGTCATCCAAGCATATGGTAGCTAGCCTCAGGAACTTGATATTGTCCTCAGGGCTTGGTATTTCTCTCTTTCTCAAGTCTACACATTGAGTTTGGATATCAGGATGTGCAGGATAATGATGGAGAGTTCAATACCCATCTCAGCGGGTAAGTCAGTGATCCAAGGAATGAGCTGTGCTTATTGGTATAATCCAAGAGCAATTTACATACAAACAGAAAGATGAGATCTCATGTATAAGATTTAGTGAATGTGCATCTCTGAAGTTCTTAGCTGCTAATGAGTGATTTAGAAATATTTTTTAGGCAAACATTAAATATCTGTTGTTATGTTAGCTTGCAATGGCCAAGGAATCTGTTTTAATGTCACTGTAAGCCATATAGAATCTCACAACTGTCCTGAGACTCACTCTCAATTACCTGAGAGGTAAATAAAGAAAAAAATAATTAACCCTGTTTTAACCATGGAGAATTCAAGTCAATGATGCAGAGTCAATTAGTACTAAGAACTGGCTCTTATCCTTATTCACCAAATCATCTGTAGTGATATTGCTTCCAATAATTACTTCTAGCCACACAAAATATATAACACTCAAACTCAGTTTTTTACAGTGTTGCCTCAGCCTCTGTGCCAATCATTAGTGTCTTCTGTACAATTGTTCTAATGATCCAGCAGCAATGGTCCATTTCATGAGCACATTTCACATTTTGAGGCTTTCACCAAAGGATTGTTAGCTGTTATTCCAATGATCTACTGCTCAGATCTCCCACTGTGCATCTTCTGGTCTTTCTTTTGTTTTGTGATATACCTACACTGTTGTCAGGGATACCTAGCTCTTCACTCTCTTGTTTGAACAGTCCACAAAGTGTTCTATTAAAAGTCCCAATTAAATGTGTACAGCCATTCACCTGTATGCTTATCTCTTCCCTCCCTTGCCACCCACACACCACCAACCACCTGATCAAAAAAAAAAAAATACCATGGGTCAAAAGGCATCAAGAGAATGAATACAATGCTTGAGATCATTGAGATCATATAATAGCCATGGTAATGCTGTCTACAGTAATTGCTGCCTTAACAAAGCAGAATAAATCCAGATTGAAAGATGTAAATAAAAAGGAAATCAAAAGAAAGCAGCATATTTTCCCAGTTCTATGTCTATTGCATTATTAGTATTTTAAAGGTTAAAGTTGGGATTTTTTCCAGTATAAAATGTATTCAGTGTAGCAAGGGAGAGACTGAGATAAGTGGGAAACATTTAATCATTGTAAAGTTGTAAAGATCCTTGAAATGTGAATTGCATCGTGTATTTAATCAATTGTCCATTTTATATAGTTAAATTCTGTATTTGTGAGGTAGTAAGATAATGAATGGTTAAAAACCTAGGCATTGGATTAAGGGAAACTATAATTATTATTGTAATTATCATTATTATTCTTGTTTACAATTGGAATGTCCTTGAGAAATACAGAACACTATTGAGATTTAGTTTTATAATCTATAAAGCAAAATTACTAAAATCACTAACAATGGTGCCTGTGCCATGATATCTGGCAAGTATGCATTAAGATAATACATGTAATAATCTGAGCACAGCTTTTCTCAAAGCAAGAATCAATGGATATTAGCATCCATTAAATAATACATATTGCAATTAGAGAGGTTGTGAGCAAATCATTAGTTCTATTTTATATTTAGACTCATAATCTTATAATGTTTGACTGTTTTTAAAACTTTTCATGAAGATATTTTTGTTCAATATGCTGCCTTGAGTATCATGCAAAGTTATTATTTAAGAAAAAGAGAAAGTAGGAAAGAAACCTGGGGATGCTTAATCTATAGGAAAATATTCTCAGTTGGAACCTAGTGCTGGCTATCACTGAGGTGGCGTTTCCTTTAAGATCTCTCAAGGAGCAGAAATTGGTATTCCAGTAGAATGTTCTGGAAGGCCAGTTGTTTGGCTTTTCAGTACCAAAATTTCAAAACTGCTTGGAAGACTCTTGCTGCTGATCAGCCAGATTATTCTTCCTAAGAATTTCCAATGGAGACCGAGCAGAATCTGAACCCAGAAGCCGTAGGTGGAGAACCACCACGTATGGACTGAGCATAGGTTCTGTGATGTGAGAAGTGAGCCCTTCCCTTGATTGGACTCCTTGGTACTTATTTGTGAGCAATCCTTTTGTCTGTAGTGGTCTCACCTTCAGTAGGTTATCACTTGAGATACATTTATTGTTAAAAATGAAAATGCTGTAGAACCAAATCCAAAATGCTTCAGTTTGACCCTGATTGTTTATTTAGCTTAATGTGGTCTTGGATGAATGATTTAATATTTCTTGTGTTTATTTATTTATATGAAAATAAAAGAAATCATAATCTATCACTTAGAATTTCTTTAAATATCAAATAAAATAAAACTTGAAATACCTTTATTAATTTCTGACATCTAGTAAGCACTCAATAAATGATTGCTATTACTGTTAATATTGAAAGAGGTGAGTACAAGGAACACTGCTAGGGGAATGACACTTGCCTAACACGTGTGATGCCCTAGATTTAAATCCCAGCTTTATAAACGTGTCTGTAAGTGCCTTGGGGCTGTAATAAATGAAAATACTGAAATATGAAAGAACAAGGATGAGTTTCTTGATATCTTGGGTTTTAGAAATTTTTCCAGTGGAAAAAATACTGAGCATACATATCTGTAAACAACTGAGTAAATACTGCATGTTCAGGGTCCTGCAGGAATCTACTTATTTGCATGTGTGCATATAAAGCAAAACAGAATTCGTCTTGATATAGTGTTATTGTGGTGTTGAAGTGATAAGGAATGCCAACAAACAATATACCACATGGGTATAGAGAGTGACCTGGGACCCTCCTGTTAACAGAATGACCTACGTACAAGAGGAGGCTACATTATATGTTACTTTGGTGATTAATAAAAGTTCAAAAGGAGGAGAGATGATGTCTACAGAAAGTAATTAGGGTGACTCTCATGGAAAAAAATGTTATTAGGATTTAGTTTTGAAAGATGGGTACAGGTGAATAATTCATTCATTAGTTGATTCACCCAACTTGTTCGTAATGAGTATGAGTCACCATAATTATCTCTGGCAACCTCAGAGAATATCATCATATGGATAATAAGATAGTGGTCCAGCAGCTGTTTCCAGTAGACAAAAGTAACAGTAGGTGCTAAGGGTGAGAAAGTATATTTCTTGCAGGAGGTCCATATTTTTTTTTTTTTAAGATACTGAATCCAAAATTTGAAGTTTACATTTCTCTAAGCAGAGAACATAGAATTTTTTTCATTAGGTAACAAGGAAGTGGCTATAACATTTTTCAACAGGAATCTAAAATGATGAAGCTTTTTTTTTTTTTTCATGGCTCCTGCATGCCAGTGGTTGACAGCTGTGAGTGTTCATTTACTCCTTCATTTGTTGAATAAATACTTTTCCTAAACACCCAGGAGAGACAAAGACATTGGTAAGGGGGAAGGAGAATGTGAGATACATATAGGAGCAGGCATAAAACAAATGAATTTAAAGCTGATACGTGAAGGGAACTGTGATTTCCAATGAAGTAAAAGCTTAAAGAAATAACTGTAAATGTGATGTGCTTTCTTGTTCTTTGTTAGGAAAATAGAAGATTCTTGTTAAAAATCCAATTATGTCATTTTTCTATCTACCTTAGTCTGTTATGAGCAAGACTCCAAGTTGGACTGAACAGATGACCCAAGATAAAAACACCAGGATAAGAAAAACTGAATATATTCCAACCAAATGCAATAATTCATATTTTTAAAGATTTCATTTAGACTATTATAATAATTTTAATATATAGCCTCTAAAATTTATGAACTGCACCTGGATGACATTTTTAGTCCACAAAGGCAAATGAATTTATTTAGATGATATACAATCTTTCTAATAGTGAAACTTTTTAATATGAGGTATTTGACTGTTGTCATTTAAAAGGAACACCACACACATCTGTTGAGAAGGCCTTGAGAAGTATTTCCTAATGCTAACTTTAGTTCTCTAAGCTAAGGCCAACTCAGAATTCCCTGTACCAGTAAGGCATCTTCCTGCTATCCATTAAAGGCTTCAAAGATTGTAATACATTCCTTTAATTAAATTGTATGTAATTGAAAGTATAGACAGCCAGGATTGGTACAAATACCAAGGTAAATTGGCAAAAGCAAAATGGAAGCTGTGCTTCCAAACACTTTGAAGTGTTACCTCAGCCTATAAGGGGAACTCTGTTAGTCAAGAACTGTAGGATCACAGTGTTGAACAAGAGAAGTCCTGTGTGGGGTAGTGAGATGGATGTGTGGGTAAAGATGGTACTCTGGAGAGCCCGAAGATATGCGTTTGATTCCGAAAGCCTGTGTAAAAGTGGAAGGAGCAAACTGAAGGCAGGCAGAGATGTCCTCTGACCTTCAGCTGTAGAACATGGCACATAATACACATAATACACACCCCCACACACATGATGTATACACACATACATGACACGCACGCGCGCGCGCGCGCGCACACACACACACACACACACACACACACTATAATATTTTCGATGAATTTCAAAGGAGGTTGTGAGGTGTGTTTTATGATCTCACCTCCCATGTAGCCACAGATTAATTAGAATAAGAATAACATGAGGGACCCAAACTGAGATTGTCAGACTGTATCAGTTTCCTCTGGAAATTTTGATAAAGGAGTTGGGAAGAAATTCATATCAAGAATGATGTCAGACATAACTCTCCAGTACGCTATAGAGATGCCAGTATTTGCTTCTCTATAGATCCCTACGGCAACCTCTCTTATATGGATCCTCTGAAAAACCCAGAAATCCCGCAGTAAAATTTCTGTCTTATTCAATTTGTCCTAAATTAATGTTCATCAGATGCAACTTGAAAACAAAGCAGAAGCAAAAGGACCTGAGAACTACTTAGTTCTTGTACAATTGCAATGAATAAAACGAAACCAAATTTGAAAAATGATCCTAGCTTGATGTAATCAGTATGATGCTTCTCAGTTCGTGAAATTTTAAATCGTTGATTGAAAACTGACTCCTTTCCTCTAACTTGAAAGCAAAGTTTAATTTTAGGGTGACTTTAAGATTTCCTGTAATATTAAATAGTCCTCTTGTGTTTGCCCCACTGTTTATAAACTGAGAATAAAGAGAATTTCTAACACAAAGACAGAAACAAAAAGGTGAGCGAAATATGCTACCACAAAAATGGAAGATCTTGCAACTCTCAATCAATTGTAGTAGATTGTAAATGTGAGCTAGAAGTCCTTTAGAGATGAAGTTAAGGCACAAAAGAGTACTTCCAGGGTAGCCCTGTGATCTTGACGTGAATCCTTTCAGCCTGTTGCTCAACATATTCACAACTTCTCACATGTTTTCATTTGGCTCTCTAACTGTTCAAGGATATGTTTATCAGCAGCAGGAAAAAGATGCCTGGTAGATGCAGAAGATTGCATTGTCTCTTTGTATTAGTACTCTCTGCTCTGATGTTTCCTCCAATTTTTAAAATGACAGTAAAAGAAACTTCTGGTTCAGATGGATTTTGGTAGACCCCAACTCAGCTGGGCAACAGTGAGGAATTCCTTTCTCTTTGTCTCTTACAGATCTTCTTGGTTTCTTCAATGGTGCTTCTTTTTTCAAAATTACTAATGGCCATTGCATGATCTTCAAAGAGAATCAACTTTGCTTTTGTTAACAGGTGGGATTCTTCAGCAAAACTGTGATGCAAAGCCTCTGAGACAATGCCCCTTTCTGGAAGAATGTAACCGAGAGATTCTGTTACTGTCTATTAATTGCTTGAGCTACACTATCATGTGATGTGGTTAGCGCAGACCCTCGATTGAGTTACATTCTTGTATTCAATTAGAGAATGTGCATTCTCTAATGTACACGTTAACACTGTAGAGCCACAGATGCTAGCCATCTGTAGATTTGATTTCCCTCTCCTAGTCTTCAAAAATGGAACAATTTAAATCAGCACTCCTAGAGAGACTTGGAAAATAAACTAAGCACATAAGCACATCAGTTGCAGATTTCAAAACAAGGACAGCATAAAATTTAAATTTGAAAGACTCTATCAAAAGTATTTGCATAATTAGAATCGCTGGGCATTTTAATCATTGTAGGTGGTCACTTATTACTGAAGAAGAAGAAGATCAGAAATGGAATTGCTTTCTCATGTCGCCATGTTTTCCTGTAGTTAAGCAGAAGTCAGAGTTAGGAAGTTAGAAGATCTTCCAAAGATGATGAAGTCCAAAGAGCCTCTATTTCCCAGGGGATGAGGACATGCCCATGCACAACAGAAATGGCAAAGCAACTTGGTGCCTAGGTTCTTTCTTGGTGTCAGACCCACTACTGATACCTGCCACTGTCAAGCAACTTTTCACTGTGGAGAAACAGAAAGTATATATTAAAAAAAAAAATACTTGACTTACAGCAGGTTTTAATTTCTCAGTCTCATGAATTATTCTAAAAAGATGATCTCCTACAAAGCAGATTCTCACTAAGGTAACTTAGTAATGCATTACAGTAGTGGGCAATCATTTACCTTTGACAACCTGACATTCACATGGTCAGTTTTTGTCACATAATGTCAGTGTGGATTGAAGATCTGCCTTTGTGCAATCATGACCTCCTCCTTAAAAACATGAGGCATACACCCCATTGCTTTGGCCAATTTCCAGCCTAGGTAATTACATTCTGTTACCTAAAGACCCCCTGTCATTTCAATTAGAAAAATCGTTTTGCCTGCCTCTGCCTGTGGTGTGTATGGGTAGGTACTGTATTGCTAAACTGCAGGCTTGTCTCACTCCTGAAAGAAGTTCTCTTCATCATGGTACTTAATTAATATTTATTGTATAGCCACAGGGTGAATGGCTTAGGACAGGGTGACTTGGTAATTAAGTGTTCCCAGCTGACAGTTGTCCCTTCTGAGAATAGATGTGAAGAACCAAAGTTTGTACAGTCTTTATCACAGGAAAGACAAATATCTTTGCACCACAGCACTACCTTACTTAGATCTAATCCCTGTCCATCTGGTACACTTCTAATCAAAAATGTTTGTTTTTAGATCATTGGATCCTAAGAACATAAAAACCATGTCAAAAAATTCTTTGTAGTAACTGACCAAAGACTGTGAGATCTCCTTTCAGATCAGGCCAGTTTCAAATTGTTTCTTCTAGAGCAGGAAATGGAGGTGGGCGTGGAATGGGGGGTTGTCTGTTGTCCTAATAAGTGGTTTGCTGTTAACATAACAATATGCTAGAAATAAGTCTTCTGTGTTTCAGGACTTTATTGGTGTCTGCCCCCTCCCCCTTTAACTTGATCTGTTTGCAGGACACACGAACCATGGAGTTTTAATGTTTCCTTCCCTTTGCTTAGTGGCATTATCTAGACTTGTGACCTGATTTGAGAGCTACTGAATGACTTTGTAATCTTTCATTACACTTTCTAATTGTCCTCCTGCCTAGCACTCTGCTCAGACCCTCCAGATTTTATTTCTTATGTCGGATCTTCCAAAAGGCTGTGGAGTTCACCATTTCAGCCAAGGAAGACTCTTCCTTCTGCCAGAGTCACTCACCTTGATTCTCTATTCTAAATATTGTGTATTATGCAACTGCTGATCCCTGCAACCAAAGCAGAGGTATTTGGAAGTTAGGGAATAGGCAAAGAAGCTCTTCTCCAGCTAGAAAGTTCTCTAGAAGGCATCACAGAAATGCTCTCAAAAATGGTAGAAAAACATGAACTAAGAAGAAACTATCTTTTAATGTTTCTTTTTAGGGCATTACTCTAACATGTCAAATGTATCCCCATCTTCTTGGTTTCAGGAGAGACTAAGCTGTGTAGGAGCATCGTTATGGAGACAATGAAAATATTCCCTCTATTAGAAAAAAAATCTTATTTTTAAAATGTCCTGTTGCATGTGTTTGTTTTGGAGTCAAGTGAGATTTTCATTTACAATGATTATAAGAATGTTTTAGGTTCTTTGTTGTTGTTGTTATTTGTTTGTTTGTTAGTTTTTTGGGTTTTGTTTTTTTTTAAAGAACCTAAATTGTGACAAAATGCATTTTAGCTTCCGGAGCACAGTGACTTTGTTCTTCTCCCTGCCACCAACTCATTTCTGTTATTCAAATAATCCCATCCCTAGTTTACCAGCCTTTATTCTCCTGTTCCATCCATATTCTCTTTCTTAGACTCCTGGGACATTTTCATACTGGGAGGGCACATCTTCTTTCCTTAGCATTTTCAAAGAAAAAAACAAAACAAAACCATCCTGACCTGCTCTACCGAAGGATAACTGTAAGCACAGATCTTTGCAGGGCTGTTCCATGGTTACAAACAGCACAATGATTTTGGAAAACTAGAAGATGCAAGGGCTTTAGGGCAAACTGGATGGCAAAAACTAGATGTAGGCAAGGAGAACATTGTTCTAAACAGGACTTCCGTTCTAGAATTGGTTAATGAAATATTAATACACACAGTGACATTTTTTTTTTCTAAAATTTGTCTCAGAATTCTCCAGTGTAGGGTTAAGATAAAAAAGACTAGGAAAGAAAAATGCAAGGGTATACATGTATGTGGGATTTATTGAAATGAATAACTATGTGCTGCAGTCCAGTTAACCCACCAATGGCAAGCTGTGAACAGAAAGTCCAAGAATTTAGTATTTGGTCAGTCCCACAGGCTGGATGTCTCAACTGGTCTTCTACATGTGCTGGAATCCCAAAGAATAGACTCCAGTGCCAGTGAATGAATGTATGTATGATCAAGGCAAGGGCAAGCCGGCAAATAGCAAGAGTGTCCTTCTTCTATGTCCTTAAATGGACTTCCAGCAGAAGGTATGACATATATTAAAGGAATGTCTTCCCACCTCAAGATCCACATCAGAGGCGTGTATTTCTATCTACCTCAAAGGTCTGGATGAGAAGTAGATTTGTCCACTTTAAGCCAAGAAGAAAAATCCCTCACAGGTGTGCATTCCATTTCTGAATTGTAATTCATTTCAGACATAGTCAAGTTGACAATTGTAATTCATTTCAGACATAGTCAAGTTGACAATGAAGACCAGCCATCACACTTTGTGTCAACTTGATACATAATAATATCTCTTTATATCATGATTAATTTCCAAATATAAAAAATAACCAGGTCATAATAATGCCTAAACATTATAACTATCCCACATATAATCAAAAGCACATTATAAATTTAGAATAGGTGGCAACATCCCTTGGAGGATATCCTATTAGTATTCACTTAATATTACAACATAAGAAAATTGAAAAAAAACCCACAAATATCTGTACAGTTGTTCTTACCAAAATACAGCAGAAACACTCATGTCAGCTATAATGCAACTGGTCACAAGGTCTTGGTTGGATAATTTTAACTACCTTTTTCTACTACTCATTCTGTATTTCCTTCACCTTTGGCAAGCATGTCAGCAAGTCTTGGCTCTTCTTCCTAGAGGAGTGACCCACACCTTCATTCTTTATTTGTCTATATTCTTTGTCATCGTGCTTTTATTAGGCTGTTGTAGTTTCCCACTGACTTTGATTACAGGACATGAAAGCACCAAGAGACACCCTAAAGGATCTCTTGCACTCCAGACATAAGTCTCTGATCTCCATTGTGAAGAAGCAATCCAATTTCCCCTTGGTAATCTGGATCAATCGCCCCACCTCAAACTGTTATTCTTTTCTTAACTTGTTGGTTTAAGGGCATTAGAAGCACCAAGTGACCAGAGAGAAGCTGAGATGCCAGTTCAATGGAATGTTTGGTGTGGCCCCTGGCAGAAGTACTTTCCTCCCTCTTGGACCAAAACTTCTCGGCCAGCAGAACTTAGCATTATGGGAACAGGAAGCAAATATTTCTCTAATGAGTCACTAGGGGTGATTTTAACTGTGTCTTCAAAAGGCCATTTGATGCATCTATCAGACTAGCTGCTTCAGGATGGTAGGAACATAGTAAGACCAGGGGATTCTATGATTGTGGGCCCACTGCTGCAGTTCTCTGGCTCTGAAATGAGTTCCCTGGTGAGGCAATACTGTGTAGAATCCCATGTCAGTGGATCAGGCATTCTCTAAGCCCATAGAAGATTTGGTTTGGGCAGAGGCATTACTTGTAGGAAAGACAAATCCATAACCAGAATATGTGCCTATATCAGTGAGGACAAAACATTGTCCTTTCTACAGGTTAGATGAAATGGGAATTTGGATAACCAGAATTGATAACTTTATGAACTTTATGTCCAGAGAAAAAGGCAATTCATCAAAGGAACTTTAAGAAGCAATTTTTGGTGTTTGACCGAGGTGACCCCAATACTAAAATCTTTGTTTTTCTCCAAGACTCACAAATATTCATTTTTTTCTTCAGCTTTAAATTTTTTGATAGCTTACACTACAATATATGTAATTCCTTTTTTTCAAGATGATATTTAAACTTGGACCTTTCTAAATGACCTAATGGATCAGGACCCTCCTCTAGGCATTTTAATCCCCTGTACGTTACTGCTTACAGTTCCTGTTTACTCCCAAATAATTTCTGTTTATCCATTCACAGAGGGTGCAGACCAAGCTTCTCCTACTGGAATTCTCTTTTCGTTTCCTTTTTTTGGCATATAAATGTTTACTTTCTTGTTTCAGCTTTCTGTTGTTATAACAAAAGGCCTGAGAGAAGCCAAGAGAAAGGGTGACTAGACTCACAGATTTAGAGATTTCTATCCACTGTCAGTTCAGTTGCTTTGGGGTTGTAGTGACTCTGTACATCTTGGTGGGATCACATACGGAAGCCAGGCAGAAACTCTGCTTCAGGGCAGATTGGGGTGAGGGAGGCAAATAAAGGGAGAGTCAAAGAGATCAAGCGTCTATAAAGTCCTTCAAGATCCTTCAAGGGTGTGAGCCCAATAACAAAATACGTCTTATTAGGCTCTATTTCTCAAAGGCCCCAGCATCTATTCATAGTGCTGTGAGCTGAAGTGGCCCTCAACACATGGGCCTTGGGGTACACATAAGATCTAAGGTGCAGCATTTTTTAAATTTTCTTCTTGTGTCTTCCCCCCATCTTCCTGCCTTTGACCCCCAGTGATGTGTGATTTGCTATGACACATGTGCCACCATGACATACAGCATTCTTTTCTTGATTCTGTTCTAGGAATTAATTTCCATAATCTTGCGTTTTGGTGTACATTGTTACCACTATTGTGAGCACCTGCCTTTCAAACCAGACCTTTAACCATTTTAAAGACAAGGATCAAACCCTTTAACTCTGTATGTCTTCTCTGCTATGATAATCAGCCCCAAATAACAAATATTAGGGGATCGTAGGAGTAAACTCCTGACTATGTCACCCTTCCATGTGGCAGTAGCATTCAGCACAGGCTGCTTAAAAGTTTACTTGTGCCACTTTAGTGGTCCTTAAGTTTGGCGCGTTTTTATGTCTGCTTACCAATCCTTCTTTTATCTTCTTTTCCCATCTACCCTCTCCCATTTATATGATACTCGAATGACTCTAACAGTCACACAGGCTCGTTGGTTGCCTTGCCCTGGTTCAAACAGTTTGAGAATATCTGTAACACAACTGCCCCCTTCTTTCTTAGGAATATTTGGAGACATTGTCACTGGACCTTCCTAACTCATCTAACTTATTTTGGTTGTGACTGTCAATCTTAGGAATATTTACTAACAAATTAACTATTTTTTCTCTTTTGTTATTGTCTATATAATTGCCACACTCCCTAAAGGGAACTACTTTTCTAAATTTGACATTTGACAAAGATGGCAGAGAACTTGAAAGCAAAAAAGTGTGTGTGTGTGTGTGTGTGTGTGTGTGTGTGTGTGTGTGTGTGTGTGTGTGTGTGTGTGTGTGTGTGTAGGTCAGCGTGCTTGCTCCAGATATTTTTGTATTCTTGGCATGGGTAAGATGTGCTTGGAGTATTTTATTTTGAGATGAACTCTGACCCCCTTTCACTTGTCATATGGTCACAATACAGACATTTATCCAAGACAATGCCAGATTGTGAATGCAGTAGCATGGTACATGGTGGCCACAGGAAACATTCACTGGTGTTTTTGAGTTCCGTGCATCTGCAGCCTGTGGTGAACGAACTTCAATGACCTATTTCTTCCTTTTCATTTGAGAATCAGGACTAAGTGGTCAAATTGTGAATGGGGAACTAATAGGATGAGTGGATACAAGAAAACAGCATGGAGCAACTTAATGAAAGAAAAATGTAGCATATGCTCCAGACACAAATAAAATGCTACTTCCAAATTACAGTTTTTCCGATCTATTTATTTGCTTCATTTTCTTTAACTGTTATTTTACTCAGCTCCAACTTTTAATATTCATTGGATAAACAACACAGAAAAGCTTAGTTATTTTCATTTCTTCCTTGAGCTCCTTCCAATGTGATTTTATGTCTCTCTGTAATGGTGTATTTAGTTATAATAGGACACTGCAGTTTGCATGGTTAAGTCATTTCTTATTTCAAGTTGTCTACAATCAGGCTGAGATGACACGCAGCTGAATGGCTGGTTTTAGTTAAAGTCACCAGTGCTCCGTTGGGATCTACTCTTTTGTAAAATCCTGTCCTTGGTTAATTGAATCTCTTTCAGATGAGGATTCCTGCTATACATCCCTGTGTCGGACATTGATACATCTGCTAATCAAAAGCCATTTCAGGTGAACTCCCCGAGTGTACACTATCTTTGTGGACAGCTTTAACAATGCATCATTTATCTAATACATAAAAATCAGACTAAAAAGCAACACAGTCTGTTTTCTAATATGTCCATAAGAGTCATATTTTATTTGGGGGTTTGTTTGCTCATTTGTTTGTTTAACCAAATTATTTCTTATTTTTATAATGAATGGAGCCAAGCAACGATCCCTCCTTGTCTTTGCAGGCTCTTTCTCTTCAGGCTCAGCTGCAAACTCAACTCCTTAAGACTTGGTCCCTGCACCTACTTAATTTCAGCTGCACAGTTTGACTCTCCACACTATGGTATCACCCTTTTCCTATCAGGAACAGTGCCCTGCTGTCTGATGAGCACAGATCATTGGTTCATCATTAGCTCACCTTCCGTGTTTCTCAGTTTCTACATCACGTAACACCCATTTCTTTGTTTGCTCCATGCAGGTTGCTTATGTAAGATATGCAAGACTGTATTCTTCATGAATATTTTAAGTCAGACCTTGAACTTATGAACTGCTTGCTTCAACTTTCCTAACTGACCTTCCTAACCTGCTTTTCCTCCTTCCCTTCCTTCCTTCCTTCTTTCCTTTCTTTCTTTCTTTCTTTTTTTTCTTTATTTCTTTCTAAGCAAGAACAGTTGAAAACGTAAGAATATTTCAAGGATTATATGGTGTTGCCTTTCACTAATCAAAGTAATCTATTTTATTGTGATATATTTAGAATGATAATAAGCAGTGTAAATTAAAATAACTCGGTCAAGCATAGAGGAGTATACCTTCATTTCCAGCAATAAAGAAACCAAGGAATAAAAAGAATGTGAGTTCCTGGTCAGTCTCAGCTATATGTAAAGTCAAATAAAATTAATTAGAAGAAAAATATCTTCATGACCCACAATGCAAAAATCATTGCGATTATTATAATTTTTATTAAAAATGAAAGCATTGAATGAAAAGTCACATACATACCACATATAATTTTGGTTCTACCTTTCCCTTGCTCTATAAATTTTTTTCCCAGACAGTACCTTAGGAAAGGGTGAGAAGGGGAAAAGGAAGTCAAAGATGGTGATGGCATCTTAAGGGTTGAGACGACCACATGGATTAGGAGACTAGCACCCTCCCTATTGTGTGTGTAGAAAGTAAATACTGATCATTGTTGGAAATATCACAAAATAAATTACCAAAGGCACCCAAACCTCACCATCAAAAGCAAACTGTATCTGAGTCTTGGCAATGATTTCCCATGAAGCTTCAGAAGAATTCTGAAAAGCAGGGGCCCTAGATGTGATCACACAGTTTTCTGGAATGTTTTGTTTGGGTTCCTTTTGTTTTCTCTTTACAAAGTTAACCTGCGAACTGACTTCTACACATTACTTCCAAATACAGGGCAGATGCAGCTCCTATTGAATGAAGAGATACTTGATTTCTTCTAATGGAAATTGTTAAAGTGAGAGGGTTCCTAATCTGTTATTAGGCTTATATTAGGCAACTGACATTATTCATTATTTCTAAATAAAGTGAAATGTGGACCCCCATGCATGAAGATATTTATTACTTATTGATATTTAAAGCTTGTTAAATTAATCTTATTTAAATTACTTTTACTGCCAACCAATGTTACAATAATTTATTATATAATATTACTTGAGGATTTTCTTTTACTTTAATATAAAAATTGCAAAAGCAATATATTGCCTGTAGATTTTTTTCTACAGTTCATTGTAACTGTGACTAATTCATCACAGCTATTTAGACATGCAAAATCTATAATACTTCCCGATGTTGATTTTCTGTTTCTGTTTTCTAAGACGAGAGCTTGATTTGAAAGCATATAATGAAAAATTACACGCATCTCAGTGGAAGAAATATTGCTTTAACCACTTGGAGATGCGAGACCACAAAGAACTGAGTGCTTCTCCAGATAGGGGATATGAACATGAAATTCTTGCCACTTTACTGAACTTTGTTAACACCCTTGGATATTATGGGGATTAGACCAGTCTTTAGTTGTTTGGTTTAATCCAGAATAAATATCATCATGTTTCCTGCTACTGGCAACTCTGTGCTAGGTGGTATAGAATGTCTCCCAAAAGAAAATATCTATGGGATATCTCAGGATGTATTAATAGTATCTATACATTATTCTCATTGTGAGATTTCTATCTGATTTTTAAATTTTATTTTGTTTCTGCTGTAGAGATTGAGCCCTGGACTACAAGTGCTGGCAGGTTTCCTGGCAAATACTTACCCTTTATTTTTCTTTTATAAGCTTCTGAAGAGTCTCCCTGTGACACTATGAACACGTGATCCTTCTATTCCAACCTTTCTAAGTTACTTGGTACTTTCCCTTCTTACTTCTCATTGTATTATTTTTTTTTTAACCTCTCAAGGGTATTCCTTGTATTCTTTTGAGTGACCATAGTGAACAGGGCCAACCAGAGGCAATTCCCATCTTTCCAGCTATGATCAGATCTTCTGGAGGCTAAAGGGAAAAAGAGCAAAGCAGAGGCACAGAATAGCAGCTTTGCCCTTATTGGTGGGGTTGATTGTATCTGTCCCATTAGCATGGATGATTGAATGCTGCCTCACCATCATTGTGTCTGATATTCAGACTGATGCTATCATTTTCTTGCTTTGCATGGGGAAAAGCCTGATGAATTATTAGGTACATCAAATCTTTAATGTGTGCAAATGACTCAAATGCAAAACATGTTTATATTTTCCATGATTATTCTTCCATTTACATCATTCTGTGAGGCTTCACAGGCGCTCAGAGAGCACATGATGGAATCAACTACTACTTAGCTCTTTGGAGTTCTAGTGTTGAAAACTCAAGTACAAAATAAAACAAGAAAGTGTGGGAACAAGGAAGGCATTGCTTTGTCAGACAGATACTACATCATACAAACATGCCCTGTGCGTGTGAAGTCTGGACACGCCATAAGATGTGGGAGTGACACCAACTGGACCTTCATTTATTTATTCATTCATTTATTCCTTCATTCCGAAATTACTCATTTACTAGAGATTTGTAGCAACTTGCAAAGCAGAAACATGAAGGACACAGACAAAAAATATTAAACCCAGCTAAGATTAAACAGTCTCCGTGAAGGTAAAAGGTAACAAGATGTTAGATATCAGGCACAAGTAATTTCTTATAAGGAAGGGTGATTAAAATAAGGCTGCCAACTTTTGAGCGGTACTCACAGCTGGGAAAAGTGAAAAGAAGCCATCTAGACAGAAATGACAACACAGGCATGGTTGGTGGGGACATGGATTCTTTCAAATAGCTCTCTTAGGTATACAACAGTGGCTGCGCCTGTGTTCTTATGTTAGTGTGTAGTATTCCACATAAATACTCTAGTATAAGATTTTAAAATCTATATAACTGATTTGATTTTTATCGTATGGTCAGAATAATGATAATTGGACCACTGAATTTCTGCCGTTGCATTTATTCTTTCCGCCTGCTTGTGAACATCTTGATAATTCTTCTGGGAAGCCTCCATTATGCATAATTTAGAAAGGATCTAACTACAACTAACTGTGACTCTTGGTTTTCAGTACAGGCTGGCAACGAAACACCTGACCCACATGACAGTACCATTGGGTAACGTAAAGTCACTCCATATTTTACTGTTACGAATATGCTGATGTCTGAAGTTATACTTAGAACTATTTTTAGTAAATAAGACTCAGCAATCCAGTCACACTTGCAATCATAGAATTCATTTGGTATAATGACACTTAAGGGTTGCTTGACTTCTGTTCCATTTTCTGGTGTCCAAATCCCATTATTAAGGTAAGCGAGTGTAGAGAAACAAAGGAAGTCTTTAAAACCATCCGTTTAGCAGCTTCACCTCATTGAATTCTTAATTTCTCATTACAGAATATGAATGAGTTGTTTTAAATATTCATAAATAGGACCAGGTACATTGTAGTCTTTGAAGATCTTTCTGGACATGAGTTTCTGGGTTCAGAAATTATGTACCATTTTGAACTCCCTGTTTAAGTACATCTAAAATTTTTAGTTTAAAAAATTAATTTGTTTGTGACTATTACATTTTTCTTCTCATAGGTAGCCATCAGACTAAACAACTTTCCACTATGAAGTGTGAGTTAACTATGGTTTCATATTGTTGAAGCAAAAAAAAAAACTGCCAGAATTTTTTAAGTATAGTAGATTTTGCATCTATTTTCTCTACATCTGAAAATTCACCTATTAATTTTCCGCATACTATTTGTAGTATTGTCAAATATGTCTTGATTTCAGATAAATAGAATAGCAACTATCTGTCTGAATTTTAAAAGAAATCTTATTTTTGTCGGAACCTACTTTTAAACCACATTACTCACAAAAGATTTTAGTCTCTTAATTTCTTCAGCACAAGCATCTCACTAACTGTGGGCTGTAGATTCAAACTCTGTGTCACCCCTTAAGACAGGATTTTTCACTTTTTCTCGTGTTTTGCCATGATCACATTTAATAAAATGTTAAAATTGCAATGTCATCTAGCAAAGATACCTGTACCACATACGGCGCAATATATATGCTCTATGGAAAATTCGCAACCTCTCTAAAAAGTAGGACATCCACTAAAGCCGGACTCAGGAATTCCTGTCAGCACTGGAGACCCACAGTTCAGAAAGGATGTAGGTGTCCCATCTCTACCTTAGTCCAAGTGACATCATGCACATGGCAGCATTAGTGTCAGCAGCAATCATGGATTCCTCTTCAATTCTGTCAAACAGTATCAGGTTGCTTTAGCCAGAACTTTTGTTGCAAAGCTAGGAAAGCTAATAGAAAACCAATATAATCAGCAGGTTGCTGCAGATGGGTGGGTAAAGGGGTTTGCTGATAAATAACATCACCACAAGGGAGATATCAGACTCCACACGTATGTTTTGTTTGAAAGTGAAATCCATGGAGATTATTCCTCTGTAGAATTTCTTATTCTTTCAGCTATAAAATTAGAACTTGTCACTCTGCTATGGGACTTTGGCAGTTACATAATAGTCTGTGATTGATTAGTGGAATGAGAAATTACTGCCCACAGCAGGAGCCTGTGACTCAACAGATAAAGATACCCAAAGCATGCTGACTAAGGAATTCTGGTGGGGCACTTGGGAAAAGCATAGGCACATGTGATGCTTTCTACTGAAGCATGGACCCAGCCTGTGTGTTAAAGTTCCCTTAATTATGAGAATAATTTACAGTTGAAAGACAATTGGCCTAAATGCATTTCACTTTAAGCATTTTTAGCTTTGGAAAGGAGTTGTTGAATTAGCTTGAAATGGCTCCCCACACCCTCTGTAGGTTTTCCATTTCCTTTTAATGGAAAGGGGGTACTGGTAATATCTAGCTATCTTGCTAGTACAGCTCCAAGTACAAAGGAAGGACAGTAGGGGTGGTGATTTTAATTATCTATGTAAATTAAACCATGTGCTACAGTCCTGTGATTGAAACTCATTACTTCAACTTTATTGTTTAGTTATGAGTGTAAACCTCGGCTCAATTAAATTATGAAGCACATCCTAATGGCTTCACATAGTCAGTCTTTGAAAGGAGAAAGGATAGAAAATAATAGAGAGGGGAGGAAAGCACGGGACAGACGTCTCCTGTGTTTCCATCCCATATACACCATTAGGAGGTGCGCACCTTAAGCTGTGAAAGCACAATAGGCCATAGCTACAGGCTGTCACAAATTACAGTAGAAAATGTTAGTTGGTGCTGCCTTTTATTTTGTCCACTTTACCAAACAAACTTGAATTTCATGATTCTCTCTCTCAAATTTATGTATATGCCTTAGACCACAATTGGCAAGATTTCCCTAATATGTGACATTTCTTTTAATGTTGCAGGAGTTTTATTTTCCATCCTGGCAAATAAAGGTCATTCTTCTCTATTTTCACTACCTTGGGGGATTGCTCGTAACTGTCAGATCATGTAATACCCACTGACTGTAGACTAATTGTCCTTAAAGTATGTATATTAAAAATTCTAATTGTAGTGAGAATAATGCTTCATTTCCCCTTGAGTCACCATCAAATCTGTTTCCTCACATGGGAGATTTCTTTAGAGATTGTTTTCCTTTACTTGAAGTAATTGAGGACATTCCAAATGTCAAAGGGAAAAGAATAGATAGAAAAATTGCATTCACTCTACAGGTGTACTTTAAGTGCAAGTTTTAAGGTAGGTACTTTTAATTGGCACTTAATTAAAGCATTTACTTTGGGTCAATTCTTTCTTGGGATTATATTTCTTATCCCAATTGTGATATTTTGATTTGTAACAATTACACACATGAGAATCTAATAATTTGAAATTTAATGGGTAATTAAAGATATTTGACTTCTCTAACAGAGGTCATTATTATTAGTGATAACAGTAGTAGGGGAAACATCTATGAGCACTTATCGTGTGCCAGGAACCATGTTAAGCCTTCTGCGGGCATTGCTGTGCATAATTTAAAACAATGAGGCTATTAAGTGAAGATGCTTTCATTATGTAATACTCCATTCTAGACTTGAGGATGTCGAATAGCCTCACACAGTTTCAAAGCTATTGAGAGGCAGAACTAGTATCTGGATCCAGGTTGGTTGGCCTCCCGTGCCCATATGCTAGAAATAAAAAATGGGGAAAGCAGTGTATGACAGTCAAACTTGAAGCATAAATGAGGCTGTCGAAGGGGTGGTATTTAGCTTCCGTCACATCTGCCTGCCTTCCCACAGGTATTGTTTTATTTGCTGAATTTTTAAAAGTAATTCAGTGGGTCATATTGATTTGCTTCTGCAGCAGAGCTGAGCACAAATTGGCTCTCAATAAATATGTGTCCCATTTAGTTTAACTAATGTTTACTTTTTAAATGCAAAATGTATTTATTTAATTTGAAATATTATATGTATATTCCATTCATACATATATACACATATACATATAAATGCAACTTTATTTGAAAAGCTTCAAATTTACATTTGTTCTTTCTTGTGCAGCAGTATAGACTCACCTCTTGGAAGCACTTTACCTTGGTTCTGGTAATGGGAGTTTTCTTGAAATAATAGCATACCCATGACCATTCCTGGGGCACAATGCACTATATCTAGTCAGTATTTAAGTTATGTCAAAGCAAGCTAGCTATCATTAACTATTTGTAGAGTTCCCCTTATTCTCTACCAAAACTTCATCACTCACAAAAACACTTTGAATGGGAAAGAAAATCTCCATAGAGGGCCTGAATTTGTGTTTCATATGAAAAAAATTTCTCAAATTTTGAGCTATAGAAAAGAAGACACTAACATCTTAACTGGCTTTAGCTTTGTGCCTCGTTTCATCTTGTTTTGTGCAGAGACAGTGGGAAAACACCTACAATTCGATCCACATTCTCCAGATAGCAATAGCAACACTCCCAACAGTTTGCTACATACTTTTGCAATCTTTATGCGCTAATAATAAAGTCATAATTTTTATCATTTCTCACGTGTGATGATATTGGTGCCAAGTAAGTATGCTGTGAAATACAAAAAAAGGAAAGGAAAGAAAAATGTCTTTAGAGAAGGAACTAAGAAGGTCCTGTTTGAATATGACATCCAACCCCCTTAGTGTCTTCAATAACACCTATGGTTTGGGCCAGGCCATTTGTCCCACGGTTTGTTGGATGGGGTTGGCCACTCCCCATTCAGGAGCCTGGGACCCTGGATAAGCGTCTTTGGACCTTATCAGCTGACACCCAAATCCCACCACAGTTTGTATACTCTTCATGAGGAAAGCACTTTGGTGACGGACTCACATCCACTCAGTGGTGAATTGGGGGAGCTTGATGTCCTTAAACGATGCCCAGTCTCATAAACCAGGAGTAAAGCCCACACAAATCAACTTTGATAGTTCTCCAAGAAACAAAGGAAAGACTTAGAAGTCATTGTAGAAGGAATTGCTTCGCTTTGAGACGTCCCAGAGGGTAAACTTGTTAGTGAGAATGTGAAGCATGAGTTAGGCCATTAGAGGAAAGTGGAACTGGCTGGCCCCGAGAGAGGGGGGCCAGGGACAGCTCCACACTGTTATTTCTTCTTTCTTCTCCCTAAGGTAGTCATGCTTCTTCTCATTCCTGGTCAGCCTTAATGCCTCCTTTCTACCAATTCCTACAGAAGATCAGGAATCAGCATGTTACAGGGAGATTTGCAATGAATCCATTGGTCAAGAAGGCTATAAACTATGTTTGTAGCAGACAGATTCATTTCTCCTAATTGAATCTAAATTTTTCTGTCTATGAAGAAGGAAATGGACAAGAATTATGCTTGCAAGCTTTTCTTCATGGGTCGAAACTGTCTTGTGTGCCTACTAGGGTACACATGAGCGTTACAAGATCAGCTAGGAAAAAACATGAGACGTGATCAATTAATTCTGCCATAGGAAAGCAGCAAGGGTACATTGGCTAGATAGTTCCAGTCACTTATTCAGTCCCACTAAGGTGAGGGTCAAGGTTATTAAACAAGGAGGGGATCTTCATTTTCATCATTTCTCGCAAGGCATGGGATTGCAGTAGAATTTCTCAGTTGAGGCAGCCGATGATAAAAGCAACTTTGGAAGTTATTTTCAGCCTTTATAGGTACTTTGAATAATGCTTTCAATAAAGAGTGTGATCAGCAGTGTGTCAAAATAGTCCATTGTACATGGACACACACTGGATGCTAAGGGCTATGACAGTATATAATAACCGACATATTTATTGCACATTCTATGGATTATAATCCCTACACTCTGGGATGCACCAGACTCCTTGGCCAGAAAAAAACTCATCATAGGTCCTACTCACTCTTCCAAAGAAGCAATACTGTGTTGTGTCTTTTTTCCTTCTGATCTTTCTTCGATGATACATTTAACTTTCTAACTACATCTCTTAAGTTCAAAACACAGCTGGGTTTTGTTACAAAAATATTTTTAAAATATGGCTGAGCCATTGCCCTCAAGTGGCACAGATGTCAGAATTGAACCCTGGTGAAAGCAATTTAATTTTTTTCTGTGTCTGAACCTTTGTGGGGTTTATTTTTATGACGGAGTTTTTCTGTGTTTTTCCCTCTTTTATAATTTTTAAATGTCTAAGTTACAGTATCACATCTTCTGGTGAAGGAAGGGTCTGAGAGCAATCACAGGCCAGCTCTGGTTGTCAGCGCCCTTAAATGATAATTGATTAGTACAAGAATAAAGATGTGATAGAGGATTGAATTTTGCAAGAAAATGGGACTAGGTGTGACTGTTTGAAGATGCGCTTTTACCGTGGAAGAGTTTGAAACACAAAGGTTTCCCTGAAGTCTCATTTTTCATAGGCATGAGATAAAATCTGTTACTCACTCCACTGAGGTTCTCGCCATTTGTTGGCTTTAATTTAATTTGATAGAAAGCAGAGAATAATGCTTTACTTTGAATTCTCTTTTGTCTTCCTTAGTATCATGTGACTTATATGACCCAAGGACTCGGGGAGAGGTTCTGAAAAGGCCTCTTTAAACTATGCCTGTACTTTCTTACTTGGACATTAAAATATGCTTTACTTAGAGAGGTTCAGAGGCAAGAAACACAGAATACTATTTCAAAAACAGATTCAGTAAAAGATTCAGATTCAGGAAAACGAAGGTAAACAGCAAATAGATGCTTAAATAAGGGCACTAGAAACACAGATTAGTTTTATAAGAAACATATACTTGCCTTATGAACCATTTGAATATGCATATCATCTGTAGAGCCTCAGTACCTAAGTCCCTAAATGTTTGCTCTGGCATGTTATACTCTGGCTTTGTTAGACATGCCAGTGGCAGAAGCTTCCAGAACAGCCATGTGAGAGCAAGTGGGCATGGCAGGATGGACTGGATCTGTTCTTTATCAGCTCTAATAAAGGGGTACTTATTCTTAGCTGGGAAAGTCGGTGATGTTCTGCAATTTCTCCCCAGTAGTTCCGCAGAGGCTCTCTTGTTTCTCAAAATACCACACCGTAGACATTCAGGAGCCATATCTCTGAGAGGCAAAGCAGTTTATCCTTCACTGACAGACTATTGTTAGCTGTTCTGTTGATTTGACTGCAGGCATCATCCTGCGGACCCTGCCCCTGCTCTCCTGGATATCTCTGTGCTTCAATCAGTGCTAGAGATCTTTGGGTAGGAAGATAAAGTTCTTGTGATCCGTTAGCCATTTCTTTAAATGACCAGAGTACCATTAGTCTACAGTGCAGAAAAGGTAAGGCCTTGCATCTTGCTTGAATACATCGTGAAGTCCTCATTAAATTCAGCAGCCACATGACGTCGCACAGCACATCTGAATATTTTCAATTCTAGTCTCTTCGATTATCCATCCAAAATTTCTTTTGGATGTTAGTGCACATGCCTGAGATCTTATGCAATCTCCTGAAAGTAGAAAGATTTCACCCTTCCCTCTTCAAAGGTGCCAGCCATGTTATAAGAGAGAAGATGGGATCCACAGGCTTCCTTAAAGAATTCCCTCGGAAGCATTCTTAGTCCTTGGGAACTTCAGGAAATGGCTATTTTGGGCATAATACTAAAGGAACATCCAGAAATGCCTCCAGGTTTAAAATGTGGTGACAAATGCAGTATTTCTGTAAGCCTAAATCTGGCAGTAATTAATAGAAAGATCTGGCAAGTGATTATTAGGAATGCTGGCTCAAGGTTGTGGAGGAATGAGAGAATTCTCTGGAAATATCAGAAGCATCCTTAGAGCAAGAATATAACCCAGAAGACTGACAAGCTAAGCACATCATCAGAGCAAGTGTGGCGACTACAAATAGGAGAGTTTGTGCTGAGGTAGAAATGTGAACGGTATCTACAATCTCGTAAGGAAAACACTCTGAGGCAGCAACATCTTAGGTAAATACAAGAATGGAAGTAACGTCATTTGGCTCCTGTCCACATGACACAGAGTTCCTTTTAAATCTGGTAGATAATATCATTGGCAAAGTACATGTGAGCATGAAACTGAAACACAGACAGATTTGTAGACTATTTGCACATAAGCAGATCTGGACCAGTGACGTTGCATCCACTGATCACAGGGTGTAGATTTCAGGTAGAAGGTACATTCTTCTATTACAACAGAAGGAATAAGAAATAGATATTATTTGTATCTTCCCCCAAGTATAGGTTCAATATAATAGTGATTTATTCACAGATCTTATGTGATTTTTTTTAAAATCAAAAAGCATAATTTAGGATAAATTTTATGTATTCTTAATACTGTTTATTTTCAGAAGTGTGTATCATGCCTTGACTGCCCATTCATTCAGACAAGCAATTATTTATGGAATCTTTTTATTGGCTATGGATAGAGGAACCATACCATAGGAATACTAAGAAGAAAAGTCTAAGGGCCTTTCTCACAGGGATAAAAAAGAGGCATTAGAACATGATAGATAAGTTCATCATAGGCCAATATTTGGTTTTTTCTATAAATGTTTGAGACAAATACAAACAAGCACATTTCCATTTTCTTATTAATTACATTCATTTGGCCAAAGGGAATTTTATTCAATTGAAAGTTTTGTTCATGTGATGAACTCCTTAGTAATTTTTGTTGTAAAATAGCTAAAGTACTATCCCCAGGGCACATTTTTCCCTAGGATTGATAATGATTGAACTGCAATGCCAAGCATATACCAAAATATTTGTGCACTTATGTTCCTGATACAGATTAGACCATCTAAAAGGAAAGCATCTGTGGAGGTGGCTCAGCAACTAAGGGCACTAGATGCTCTTCCAGGAGACACTGGTTCCATTCTCAGCACCCACACAACAGCTTACAACCACCTGTAACTCTGGTAACAGAGGATTCTATGCCATCTCCAAGCCTTCATGGGAACCAGGGACACATGAGGCACATAGACATGCATGTGGTCCAAACACCCATATACATAAAAATTAAAAAATTAAGCTGGTGGCAGAGATTCTAATAATTTGATGTGATCTAGGTTTCTGTAAGAGGAACTGAATACTTAATGAAGAAAAAAAAATTAACAAAAGGGATTGGTTGCTTGCGAAAAGATGCTAAATCCCACAGATGAGTGTTGCTAGGAGAGGGGACTGGTGATCATGTGAGCCATGGGAAGAAGTTGAGAGAGGAGAATATTCCGATAAAGAGAACATAATATCAGAAAGGGTATTATGGAGTCTTAAAAAGAAGAAGAAACTTTTTTTGGAAAAACCCAAAGAGGAGCCTTATGAGGATATAAATTAAAAGAGATAGGCAGCATGGGCAGTTGGTAGGAGCAGATCCAGACAGGATCATTCAGAAAAATCCTTAAAAGGATGATATCTAACTTTTATATCCCTTTAGGAAGGGCTGGATAGTTTTCTACTAAGCCTATGAGACAAGGAGCATGGAAAAGTTATCAACTAGATAGGATGATAAATTAAAAGCTGTAGAAACCACAGTATAAACAGCTTCTTAACTCTGTACTAGCAAGAGAACTGTAGATTGATGTCTTCCCACTGTAAGTTCTGGCCACTTGGAGTGATCAAAATCTCCAAGAAGCAGAACCATAATCTAACACCTACCAACATTCCTGATTGTTCATGGAAAATGCCAGCTAACTTAAGGGGTCTCTCTACCTTCTTGACAAGGAAAGAGCTTTGAAATTTTAGGCTTGATCTTTCTTTTAAAATGTCACCACACGCCCAAAACTCTAAATGGATTTCATTTATATATATTCTTAGAGCATTTCATTTTAATGAAAATAAGCAGAGAAGTTGATACTTCACACATTTCTAGGTAGAACACTAATGAAATGGATGATGATTCTCTGATGCCATGCTCCAAAGCTATCCCAATCTCTCATGAAATGCTACACATAGGATCCTGGCTTTGGGCATGGTCTTTACGAAGAACTTAATGTGGCAATTAAGAGGTATTCTTTCTACATTTGCATATGTACAAAGACTTGAACATCTTTTCAGATGATACCTTCTCCCGAGGCTAATGCTGTATTAAATTGCATTGAAATAAAAGGTATCTTAATAAAATGATTTTCCACATCCCATTTACTTGTTGATTATTAATGAGCACTTCCTTAGTTGTATCCCTGCGATTTTTGTCTTGAAGACTACTTTCAGGATTGAGCATCACATTCAAGAGGCCAGTCAGAGTTCTGTGTGAGCAGCTTCATTAAAATTCTGTCCTGCACATCATCTGACTCACACATTATAATCTATCAGAACACCTGTTTCCTTTCTAATGGCCACGAGGCAGCTCAAAACACGGTGGTATTTAGCATTTAATAATGAGCACAAGATATGTATTTTTGACACTTTAAATTTTCTTTATAAAAGTGCATGGAAAAAAGCCAAGCTTGAATGAATTATCTAAACTTTTGCAATTTCCTAACAGGAATCTCACAAACTTCTTTTAAGCTGTGGATCAGACAGTGCCTTCTCTCCTTGGCAGTAACCATAATGGGGCTCCAGCTAGGAAAGGACAGACGATGGGGAAATAATGTTAAAATGTCAGTGCATAAACTGATAGGGATGCAGAGAGTGTTTTAAGGACGGTTTGCATTAATACTCTTCCTATTTACATACTAGTCTCGCAGATTCGCTATTGTACTTCTTGCTGCAAAAGGAAGCTAAGAAGCCTAATGTCACTGGTAATATCTAGGTATGTTTATATTTTAGTGACTTAAGTTAGTGTTGGCCACTGCATATATTTACTTCCTATAAGTTTGGTCATTTAGACATGTAATTATTAAATGGCCCTCAATATAATGGTACCTATTTGAAATACTTCCAAAAAGGAAAAGGGAGATAATGGATGGTCTCACAAGGGTGAAAGTCTCTCACTATATTATGTAAATGAATAAATGTCTTCTAGTGCTTATGAACTACTGTAGCTGTAAGCATTAATAGAGGATATACTGCAAGTTTATTATTGTAATACTGCAAAGGTATATCATTGATGAGTGGATTAAGGGAACTTTCTCTACTGAGGGCTAGGAATAGTCATTTTCATTTATACCCCACTGGGTCATTGACAAATGGAAATTTTTAATCTAGAAACACTGAATAACATACAGTAAACAAACCTATAGGTTCTATGTTCATTTAATTCCTTGACTGTGTGTGCTGTCTTACAAGGGTTCAACTGAGCTGCAAGCTGATGTCTCTACTATGACCCTCAAAGTGACAGCTGGGGACATGTGGTGGGGGAGATGAAAGTAGGCCTTTTGTGAGTGTCAGACATGGCCTGTACAGAAGAACTTCAATCTGAATTTATGTCTCCCTCCATCTCTGTCCAAAGCCAAGCCCCAAATAATGATTTTTATGTTTCATCAGTAATCCCATTGTAGTATCAATAAAATGTGTCTGAAACTTGTTATTCCTTACCCTTTGCCCCAGATAAAGGCTTCGTCTATATTATATCCCTTTCCCATAGTTCTATTTTCATAAAACCAAAAGCCTGTTCTGAGATGTCCATGTACAGTAGAGAAATCTGCCAGAAGTTAATAATATGAATGGAGTTCATTTTATGGGCATAAGATATTCACACATTCCCCCTGTTACCTCACAAAAGAACCAGAGACCTGTCTGTAATATGTTATTAATCATCTCCTACCTTACAGCCAACACAAAAATTCAGACTGAGTGATCAATGTAAGGTGGAAAAGTATTACACTGATCATCCGTGTTGGAGTGCAACTGTATTGAAGACAGTGTTCTTTCTATATTTGTGTTAGGTACTGATCTTTTATTTAAAGTAAAATCCAAGTATATTAGAAATGTGACTTGCAAATTACCCTCAACAAAAGGTACTTATTTAAAATATTTTGAAGGAGTGAATGTAAATTGTTTCTACAAGGAACCAAAAGGTGGAACACTGTACTCCCTTCTCATGGAGTCAGGAACCAGGAACCATAATGGAAAGATAAGAACGGGAAAGCTCTTTGTGTGGTTAGGTTAAGCCTTGAGAAAGAGAAGCCCATTGTTCAATTTTAATAACATCTTGTTTTATTTGTTTATTTTATATAGTGAGTATGGAAAGACCAGTGATCATTCACACTTTGCTCATTACATACAGAATTTCAGTCTGTCATGCTTTCTCTCTCCTATGACATAAAAACAAGAGATTTCATTATATTTTGGGATATGTGGTTCACATATACATATACATACACATATATATAATACATATTATATATGTGTGTGTGTATATATACATATATTAAACATTTATACATTATATATAGATATATAAATATTGTGTCTCCAACCAGGTTAGAGCCTCATCTAACATATATGTACTGTTTTCATAGTATTTTCCACTGGGTTTAATTAAGTGCTGTGCACATAAAAGGCCACTACATATTATCAACCTGTTCAATTATGTATAGTCCTTGATTTTAAGTTTTGCCCCAAGATCTGTCACTGAGACTTGTGTAGAACACTAGTGACATCTCAGTTATAATTTCTAAGGCATTAACTCATTCAATATAGAATATTCCTGCTTATGCACAAACCCAACATTTTGTTGAATAAGGATTCTCTGTGTGCTAGGCTAGGTCACACTGGGATGCATGCATCAAGATACTTGCATTTCACAGACTCATATAACATCATACAAAGTGGTCATGAAACAGCAGGCTATGTGATGTAAACATGGTGGCTGTTGGAACCCGCAGCGCAACAGCTACCACTGTTAAGTTCCTTTCAAAATTAAAATGACTATCGTGTCTTAACTCCACTGATACTCATGTCTAAGTACAAACCTGAAATAACCATTTATTATAAGAAAGACAATGGAGGCTCAGAAAAATAGAACCAGCTCAGGAGATGTCACACTAAAATCATTTTTTTTCATTGTAATTGATAATAAAAAAAGTGATTTTTTTCCAAACACACATCTGAATGCACCATTTGAATTTATATAGAGCCACTCTATATAAGAAAATTGACATCAAATTATACTCTCAGTTAATGTTAGTTTTAACATTAACATGATCCTTATATATTCTTTAAGTTGGGGCAAACTTTTGATTCAATTTTAAAAAAAACAGACAATATTCTCAAACATAAAAATCACTTTTGAAAACGTTGGAAATAAAAACCTTGACTCACCATTTTGTGAACATAGGCTAAATGGAGCCTAAACATTTAATTGAAGTTAAAATTAGAGTTAATGATACCAGGTATTTAATCAACCAATGCTTTAAAATACCTAGCAAGCAGCAGTTGGGGAAATGCACATTTGAGCAGTGGAGTATTTTGGTAGTCTCTGGCACCAGTAAGTGTTCGTGATAGACTAAGTCCCATTGAGCTGTATGCATTAACATGCTTGTGCTGGCAATGATCATGTAACATCACACAAAGTAGTTAGTGAACAGCAGGATCTCTGCAGGAGGCAAGGAAGTAGTTCAGATAGTGCATCATCAAACCTGGTGAATGGTGTAGCATTTTCAGATAAATGCTGAGTTTCTAGCTAATCTCTTGCTAATATCTGAGAAGCAAACTCATTTGTGCTCCATCAGTAAGGGGTGGGAAGTATTTTTGTCTTAAAATAATAATCCATAGACACTTATGAAAAGTCAATTCACTATGTAAGCAGGAGATGAAAAGAAAGAAAGAAAGAAAGAAAGAAAGAAAGAAAGAAAGAAAGAAAGAAAGAAAGAAAGAAAGAAAGAAAGAAAGAAAGAAAGAAAGAAAGAAAGAAAGAAAGAACTGTTATTGATACAGCTAGTACCTTCTAAAGACAGATTTTCTGGATACTGAAGGATGATGATACAGACCTTTCCTAAATAGACTTGCTGGCTTAGCATCATGGTGTTCTATCTGTGTTGTCCATGGCTCAGCTACTGTGTGGGTGAGGACTCCTCTCTTTGCCTTTTCTCTACCGAGTGGTATTGCTTTATGGCACTTCTGGATTACTCTCAATTTGACCTTCTACTCTTAGCTTTAGCTTTTTAACTTCTTAATTCTTTCCTAGTACAAATTGAAGATCCTGAAATACTGGCTTAGCTCAGTTTTCTCTTTTGCATGTGCTAAGCCATGACTCATCTTGATTACCTATAAGTCAAGGCTCACTCTAGAGTAATGAACCAGCCTTGGTGAGATGAAGATAATAGATGGGTCATTTAGCCAATGACATGTTCACATAGACCAGACTATTCTAGAATGACAAATGATGTGGTTTTTATTGTAGATGATATTATAAGAAGTTATATGCCATGACCTATAGGTCTCAGAAATACATTAGCAACATCCAGACTATACACAGTTGGAAGTTAGGGTTGCCAAAACCTGCCTTTCAAATTTTCCTATTGGGTGAATTAAGCTTTGAACATTGCTAGAACCCTGGATAACACAAGGTTTTCACTACTCAAATGTTGGAGACAAGAATAGTTTAACTTTTAGCCTTTCTGAACACTCAAAGACAAATGTTTAAAAGAGATTAAAATGTTTGCATCAAAAGCATATGCATGAATGGTAAAGAAAAGTCTAAGTCTGTGGTATGGATATACCTGCCTGTGCTGGACATAAATGAATGCACTCTTGAACTACACAGAAGAGTCCTGGAGAATCAGTGTCTGACTGTTCCAAAAAAAAAAAAAAAATCAAAACTTCCTCAATTAGTTATAGTCATATAGACTTTGAGCATTTCTAGGGAGTTCTTGTATTGCATTAAGGAAAATAGTTCTGTCGTGTTGGAGTGTGAAATATATGCAGAGTGGAGTCCAAATGTGACTTGACCCTCTGAGGCTTAGACAGGTATAAAAGTTTGTAAATATGACAACAGATTAGTCAGCGCTTTCCTTACTGAGATCACTGTAAAATATTTAACTAAAAGCACCCCTCTCTCCCTTCCTCTCTCCCCATCTCCTTCCATAAAATGAGCATTGGTATACAATTTTAATTTATGTTATCCTTCTGTACCTAAACGTATTGTTTAATTCACAGTTTTTATAGCCAGATTATTCAGGTTCTCTCAGGGCCTTTTAGTGATTTTAATAAATGGGTTGTGACACATTCTCCAGAATTTTTCTCATCTCCTTCAGAAGTCGCCAGTTAAGTTGTTCTTCTAATTTTGCTTGATATCTACACTCTTCAGTGCATTAAATATTACTTAAATCGTAAGACCCTTTTACAGTTAAATACGAATTGATTTAAGCGTTCTCGATAAATTAGTTGGCCTAGAAATAGTCATATTTAGAGATGGACTTGAGAGTATTTTCTTTGATGGATTGAGACCATGTCTACACTACTTTTGAACAAATATGGCATTCTATGATATGCATCTTCAGTACATTTTATTTCAATAATCAAAAAAATGAGTAAATGCTAGTGATTTTCAAAGGTGGAGGGAGAATGTGAAATAAGTAATGAGCCTACACTGAGCCAGTCATTCTTAATTCTGTTCTAGTTTTTTGGATAAACTTAGGGTCCTCATTGACTTTCTCTAGATCTACGTTGCCTATTTATAAAGTGAAGGTTGTAGAGTATATGACTTTTAGAGTTTTTTTCTTTGTATTATCCCATTCCTATTAGAAGACTCATTGTTTATGGCATTTATGAAATGAAATCATAAATCTATTCAAAAGATGTATGTTTTTAACATTAAGATAGCAGTGCTTCAACAGAAATTTTTTAAAGAAAAGTAAAAGTGTGACTCTAACCATGCCTGGATTTGGAGATCTCAAGACCCCCTGGAAGATGCAAGTTACTATCACTGTACACTACTATGCCAATTTTGCCCCAAAACTACATCTCTGAGGGATTTCACCCTTGTAGGTACAGAGGTCTTTGTGTATAGGATACTGGGGAGTTCTAGGCATAGAATGATGAAATAAATTCCAAAATACTAAGTAGTTTGAAACACACTTATTTATTCTCCATTCTCTGTCAGGAGTATAAAGCCCAGATGTCCCCAGTGAGTGTCTCACTCTTTAGTATATGGAGGCAGAATCCCCCTGTGGCCTCTTCCAGATTCTGAGAACTGTTTTATCATGCTTCGGGTGGTGGCAAGCTTCTTCTGCTTTATTTCCACTTTTCTATGTATGTATTGTAATCTCTTACTGTCTTTAATACAAAAGTACAGATGATAGCATCAGAGAGCCACTCAGAGTGCCCAGGATAGGCTTTTCCTTTCCAGGTCATAGCTAATACACCTTTTGACCTATAAGAACTCTTCATATTTAATAGCAGACTCAAGAATCAGGACCTAGACTTATTGGGCTCTTCACTGATAAGCTAACAAGGGTCTTCATTTATTTTCCTGTTGCTGTGGTATAACATCCCAATAAATGCAACCTAAGAGAGAAAGGATTTATTTTGATCAAAGTTCCAGATTACAGCCCATCAAGACAGGTAAAACAAGGCAGCTGGAACTTAAAATGCCTGGTCATATCATGGCCACAGTCAGACTAAACCAGTGAATGCTTGCATGTTTCTCTGTATATACTTTCTAGGATGCCAAACAGGGGAAGGAGGGCACTCACAGTAGGTGGGTTTACCTATCTGAACTAAGGTAATCAAAATAATCTTCCACTGGTGTACCCGAGTCCCCTCTCCCAAGTGACTCTAGATTCTGTCAAATGGACAAGTAACACTAATACTACACTAAGTAGCTAGTAAGAGGCACCATAGTCTCATAGGTGTCACCCCACACAAGGTTGACTGGTGACTACACACAGGAGTGCAGACTCTACTCTCTTTGGCCAGACTTTCCAATTTAGAAGGAAAAACTGCAAATCTGGACTTTTGCATCTGTATGTTTGTGTTGCACCCTGGTATTTGTTGTTGGCTTATTGAGGAAAATGTACATGTGACAAATAGGCAACATTCCCGGCAAGGGCTGCCAGGATGCAATCTCAGAAAAACAGAATAAAATTACCTTTGAGAGAGCACTTTGTATCCATATCCATTAACTCAACAAATATTTCTTCAGTGCCTAATAGAATAATATTTATTTTGGATTGACCAGGGGAAACCTTGCTGCTTTGAGAAAATAGCTCCCAAAATGCATCTGCCATTTCTCTTAAGGAGAAAATAAAGCATTAGTCCAAGGTTTCCATTGATGAGATGTTGCCTGTGACTTTCTGCTCTTCAGCCTGCTTGATGATCATGGAATGAAAACCTAAATTCCAAGTCTTAAATGTGGTCTGTAGCTTGACTAGCTTGGAGATAGATAATGGTTGTACTGGGTTGCCTAATATTTCACAGTTATTTGTATTCATCTTTAATTCTCCTGGCTATGATTCTTTAGAGGAAAGGAAGAGAATTCACAATTCACATTCTCTTGACCTTCTTATCTCTTCAGTAAGCACTTTTGAATTAGGCCACAGTGTTAGAACATAAGTCTTTCTGTTTTATTCGTCTTTAATGGTTACACTGATAATTTCCATAATACCAAGAGAAGAAGGCATTGAACTGTCCTGTCTCTCATCAATAACTGTGATGCCTTCAACAAGTTCATAAGCCTCAATTGTCTCATTTGAAAGATACAGTAATTCTAGTACCTTTTTTCCTATGTATTTTGATAATTAAAGAGATAAGTTGTTTTTCCAGATTGCCTGGAATGTTCTAAGTATATAATAATTAATATCTCTGAGTGTTGTTTTATCAATATTATCTGTATTATTACCAAACCTTGGTAAAATCTGTATTTGCCTCCTTTTTTAATAGTTAAGACTTCTCAAAATTAAGGTCTGGCTCACGTGGGAAGCCTACCGAAATTTGGAACTGTTAAATCTGGATGGAGCTCACTCTGTATTTTTAATGAATCTCTAAATGAGGAGGATGCTGACTATCTGAAGACTCCCCTTGAAGTAGTCGCAAGATAGATTGTGAAGCTGATTACTCGTGAAGGCTTTCCAAAATGTCATTGCATATTTGTAGCACCCTCTCCCTCACCACTTAAACAAAACTCCTGTATTAGTGGACCCAGAGGCCATTGGTATTTTTGTAACATCTACCCTCAAGCATCTATCTGATCGGCAACGATTCTCAAACTGTGTTAAAGTCTTCATGTTCTCACAAATAGTGGCTTATACAGACAGCCATGTCTCTCTGCTATAAATTAAACCCTCACCCCACCTGAAAGAAGCCAGCAGCACCAATAATAACACGTGTGAAGTGGTGCCCACAGCTAGTCTTGCAAATATCTTATGGGAAACACAGTGTTTTGGTTTTTCCCAACCTGGTGCTGTTAACAAGAATCATCCCTTGTTTGTGTTTGTTAATCATCGTGATGAGCAGTTTCTGTGTGGATCTTCCCAAACTGTGCTGGCCTGTTTCCAAATGAAGTGCATAAATTACACACTGCCCTCTCTTCAAGCTGCTCGCCGCCCTAGACTATCAGGAAGGATGGATTTCATCTGAATGCACAAATCTGCATCAGTGGCTTGTTGCTTAGAGGAGCACTTTGTTTAGAATTGGTCTGATGTGACACCACCATGTGTCACAATATTATGACACTGTGATGACATATTTTAATGTCAAGGAGTAATATTTTGACCAATATCCAAATGTCAGTCTTTTTTTAGGTCAGGTTCTCTACATAGAGCGGTGTTTCCTACCGGAGTTATTTATAGGTCTTGAGCCTTAAAGTATCAACTATTCCAAGAACCAAAAAAGAGCATATGGCTCAACTCCACTGAGACTTGCTATCAGAAAAAAATTGTAAGTGTGCCTTAACAAAGATTAAGGGAAAGGAGATGCCCGTGATAAGAGAATTCTCTCATGGGTCACTTCTCTCTATAAAGCACACTACAGTATCACTGAGTCCACAGACCTGAGCTCTGAAGAACCACTTCTAACCTTTCCTCCACTTCCTTGGCCATTGACACTGATTTCACACCAAGTGTCTCTAAACTGATGTCTTTTTATATTCTTGCACCAGGAAGTAAGCCTACTATAGAAATCACCAAAGTTTTGACATTTCTAGCTAGTTATAGTCCACATGGAGAGGAAGGACAGAGATGCTAATATTGAAAGAGGCTAAGTTCCCAGAGGCTGTTTTCCTCATAGATGGCTTGGTTGTCAATCTTAGAAGAACGTAACTTGTACTATTATTACTCATATGTAAACAACAAGGTATACACGTTATCTCCTAATTATCAGGAAATACCTTTGGGGATTGATTATATCCTTATGCATATTCAAAGGACAGCCTGCTTGCCAGTGGTCAAACCACTTACCATAGGAAGAGCAGTCAGCCTGAGAAGGAAGAAACATCCATGGTCCTCAAAACCACAAGAAAGCATAAACAAATGTTGGCATAGTAGTGTCTAGTTCCTTGAATAACAGAAAAGACCTGCTGGAAGAATAGATATTAAGATTAATATGTAATTATGAATAATGAATAATAGTAAGAAAGGACTTACTTTAAGGTTCAACAAAACTAGAACTGATAGTTACACAAAATCTGAATGCATACAATCAGTTACCGTTATAAAAATAATCTTAGGTCTAAGAAAAATTATACATATATACAAATACAATATAAACACAGCTACAGAAAAACAGAATAATCTAACTGTAAGAATATATACTTCTCTGTTAGTCTTCATATTTCTTAACCTATATTTCTACTTATATAATCAGAAATAGGAACGACAATCATAACTTTGAGAATAAAGCCTATGTTTCTTTTTGGGGCTTGTTGGTACTTTGTGATTAATTTTCAGTCAATATTTTTTTATAGATCTTTTTTAAAGGGTGGTTTATAAATACCAATATACCTTTCCCCAAAGGTTGCCTTTCTGTGCCTTCATCCCTAAAAGGTTAGATTTTCTTCTTTCTTCTTGCTGTGTTTAGTAACTGGCTGCATTTTGCCCTTGGCTACACACAAAAGCTATCTCCACTGGCATATATTTTCATACTATTTACGTCTAGGGTAACATTCCAGCTTATACTTCTTTTAAGTAGAAAAAAATATTAGTTTTGCTGAAAAGTTTAAGTGTAGATTTCTGGGGACTGTATGGCATATCGTTAGGAAAACCACAATATGCCAGACATTTCAGAGCTTAAGAAAATTGTATGCTCTCATAAACTGTAAGATTTCAAATGTTTGGATAATTAGACATTTGTGATATGATTTCAGGGTTTTTATTTTGTTCTAATTATCATTATGCTAGCTTTCTGTCACTGGAACAAAATGTTTAAGGTAAACAAGTTGGAAAAGAAAGGTGTAGTAGGCCCATGGGCTAAGTGGTTTCAGTCCATGGCTGTGTCTAACGCCCAATCATTATTAGCTGGTAGCAAGGCAGACTGTCACACCTGGGATAGCGACAGGGCTATACTAGAGCACAACTCCTAGTCTTGGGATAGAAAGGAAGCAAAGGGGAGAGAGGAAATGGAGTCCCAATATATCCTTGAGGGCCATTTCTCCAGAGGCCTAACCTCCCTTCCACTAGACCCCGCCTCTCAGAGCTTCAGCTGCCTAGCAGACAACACCAGAGGCCTATAATAAAGCTAATAATGGAACTCTGTGGAACATTCAAGATGGAAACCGCAGCATTCCGATGATTGTGTGACTCCCTGTCCTCTCTGCCCTTCTCTTCCCTCAAGCTTTGCATTTTCTAGATTCCGTTTTCGTCCATGATTGATGCTTCTGCCTGAATTGCAGTTCACCTGTACTACATGGTAAACTACTGTTCCTATTTCAAATGCAAGAGGATAATGGTCCTTTCTCTTGTTCATTCTCTTATTTCAGGGTAAAAAAAAATTAGCTTATTCATTTGTAATCCTATAGTATTCTACATACTTAATGCTGCTTTTTCATTGAGTACGTTGATGTTACCTTATGAATGGTAGATTAGAATTCTGTGACAGTGGAGACTATGAGCCATTAAATGTAAACTCAAACACAGAGTAGCCATTCAGCATTTATGGGTGAAGTTGTAATCAAATGTTATCTCTCTAGGGACCCTTTCTCTGAAGAAAAGAGGGCATATAAAGTTGATCTTCAGTGTGCAGAGGGTGGGGTGGGGGCAAAAGTTTATCTTCTATTCTGTACAAACACATGGCTATAGCAAGACTCTGCATACCTTCCCTGAAGCATCTGGACAAATTTCATCTTTATATAGGGGAACTGGAGGGGGCATAAAAACCGTGAGCTCAAGTCCATTAAATGTTTTTTAATAAATCCTTACAAGGCATTCAGCATTTTGCTTTGATCATGTATAAAGTCATCCAACTGACAACTTTTATATTGCCTCTTTTTTAAAGATAAATTTCAGTAATTAAAGTGTCCAGAGAAAGCTTGACAATTTGGAGGGCTGCGAATTAGGAAACAATCCGGAGTGATACAATATGACAGCTGTGTGTTGTAATGGGAAATGTATTCATCTTAGATAAGAAAGGTCATCTCCTCCCAGTGCCCCAGCTCATCATGAAGTCAAAATGGACTGCAAGATTTCATGGGATGGGGCCAGGCCATATTTAGCTGAATATTCTACCCTTTGCTCCAGGTTAGAAAGAGTATGGGGAATCAAACGTGATGTTAAGAGTAAAGCATGGGGTTACATTGGAATCCTGCTTCATTTTTAGGCTCATTGTATCAGTTTAGTGACACCTAGGTCTCGGTAATTTCTTCTTTAAGCCTGAGTTATAATAGTTACTACTTTAGAATCCTGCTTTTATCATTAAATAATGTCTAGATATAGCAGTCTTACCATTTTATCTTTCATGTACTGAGTTAGTTTGGGCTTAGAGCCCTGTCTGTGCATCTCTGGAAGTGGATCAGTTTATTTACCATCACCAAGTTGTATTCTCTGATCCCAACACTTACCATACAGTATTTAGCATGCAATATATAGTAGACGCCATATTTATAGTCCACTACTGACAATGTCTGTAGGTCAGTCTCTGATGAAATCATGGAATGGATTCCCCAAAGCTTATCACAGCCTTGCCTCTCCTGACTGTAAGTAGATTAAGAACATTCTAGCTCCAGTTGACCATCCTTGGCAACTATGAACTCTGTTAAGGAATTTTTAATTCTGTATTATATTTTTTCCAAAAATATTTTTTAAAAAATATAATATAATATATTATATTATTTTTCCAAAATTTACATTTTAAAAAAATTTGCCTATTTATTCAAACAATGATAATAGCTTTTTAAAAGAAATATATAGAAACACACACACATACATATAAATATATATACAGATAACAATGTACAGTCTAAGCAAGTTGTACTTATACACTTAAGTACATATATATTTGTATATTTTATTCATGTTACATAAAGATATTATTTACAAATGCATGTGTGCATAAATGTAAAAATTAAAAAGAGGGTGTAAATTTGAGAGTTCCAAGGCGTGTGTGGGATAGACTGGAGAGAGGAAGGGAAAGAGGGGAAGAAAAGGATTATAATTTCAAAAATAAAAATCATTATAAAAGGAAAGATTTCTCTGATAGTCCCCTTTAGAAATGTATCGAAGGATGCCAATGACCATTGGCCTACTCGGGCCAGACCACTCTTCTCTCACTTGGTGACCTTTATTCCTTTATGTAATACGAAATACTAGAGGTGTTTGTCACTGAGTTAAAAATGATATAATTTTCAATTCCTTAAGTTGGAGCCTTAGGTTGAGATAACGCCAGCCAATACTGTCTGAGCAGTCTCCAGTGCTGGTTTTCACACTGACATATGAGACCAAGGCACATGTCTAGGAGTTCCTAACCTTACATCATCAACATTGCCATAATAAGAACTGAGTCCCTGGCCCTCATGGGTTTAGCATCCTCTATTCTAGAATGCAATTTAGTATGTTCACTTTCTGAATGACAAAGAATATTCTTATCTTCTAGAGATACCTAGGTTGTGTATTACATGGAGTCAGTGCAAGAGGCGGTGCTGAGGTGAAGGGTGATTAGGTAATGAGAACCCAGGTGTCTTGAAAAACAGTACATGTATATGTAGACATAAGTAAGTGATTGGCTTCTACTAGAGAGTACAGATATTGATGAATAACCTGTAAAGGAATGCAGAGAAACATTCTCAGTGTGTTTGTAAATTGTGGGACTGGGAAAATGGGCCAGTGGCTAAGTGTACTTACTGCACAAGCTTGAGAATCCCAGTTAAGATCTTCAGTACGAGCGTAGACAACTGAGCATAGTTGCACACACCTGTGATCCCAGTGCTGTCAAGAGGTAGAGAAAAGAGGATTGTGGAGCTCACTGGCTGCCAGGCTAGCCCAAAACCCCAAAGACAGTGAACTCTAGTTCTCTAGAGTGACCTGGAAAGGGAGGGTGATAATTACCCTCCTTTGGCCTTTGCAACCATACGCATAGTCCTGTGCATCTACAAACAAATGCACATAAAGGTTTGCACCAAACCAGTGGGTATGCCTGTATGTGCACATGTTTGTACACATGCACATACACATGCACATACACACACACACAGACAAACAGACACGCGTATACATATGCACACAGACAAACACATACACACACACACTCCAAAAATTCCCAAATTCTATAATATTTCTCTTCATTCTTTTAATCTCAAATGTGCCTCCTGTGCTGCTTAGAAAAAGGCTGACAAAGACCTCAGTATGCAGTGACAGTGCTCAGACCTTGTAGATTCTCTAAAGGCCACAAACAGAAGTGATAAAGAGAACAAAGGCATAGTTACTCCTCCAAAATCAAGCCAGTCACACTATGGTTGTCTTAGTTACTGTCCTGTTATGTGAAGAAACACCGTGACCATGGAAACTCTTGGAAATGAAAGTATTTCATTAAGGTTGGCTTACAGTTTTGAGGGTTAGTCCATTCTCATATGGCAGGTAGCATACAGCATTCAGGCTGACATGATGTTGGAGAAGTAGCTTTAGTGTTGTACATCTGAATCCACAGAGATGGGTAGAAATTGAGAGACCTCCAATGACACTTCCTCCAACAAGGCCACACCTACTGTAAGAAGGCCACTTTGTCTTAATCCTCTCAAATAACGATCCTATGCGGTACATTTTCATTCAGACCACTACAATGGTATTGTCAAAAGTTTGATTTATACATATTATTAAAAGAAAAAATTAAATATCTCCTGATCATTTCCATGACAAACGCCCTCTTTAGTGGGTAATGCAAGACCACTCAGTTTGATGGCAAGCCACCTTGTTCCAGTCCACACTGAGTTACACAGAGCAACTCAGAAATCTGGAGCCATTCTAGAGAATTCTATAGTAGCACAGTGAATACAATTCATTTCATTGCTTGTATTATATTTCATATCCAAGGCAAACTAGAATTTTCTTTTAAAGACAAGCTGCTCATATAATTGAGAAGGCTTCTGTTTTAGAATATTTTTAATTTTAATTTTTTTCTATTGCATCTTTTAATCGTCAAGGACCTCTTTGTCCTCATCTGGTCCTTCTTTTTGGCATAGAGTGGATTTCCTCATGAAATAGTAGTTATCTGCAGAAAGCTTTGATTAAAGCATTCAGTCTCACCACATCAATCCCTTACTGTCAAAATTGACTTCTGATCCTTGAAGGAAGTCCCTCCACACATCCTATGAACTCACAACAATCCTTCGCCTCGCAAGAGTCCCATTCAGGTACAGTCCAGAGCGACACAGCAGCACTGTTTACAAAACTGACAAATTTATAACCCTGTCTCTGGCTCCCTTTCAGTGGGAAGCGGGGCTTCTCTTCCAGCAAGCCGACTTAGATGTCTGTTTACTGTTCCCTTCAAATGTGAGTGCTGCTGGTGATGCACGTCGCAAATGGAAGTAATATCATTTGAAGTGGTCCCGCTAGAAGCCCACGAGCAATCTAACTGCATTAACTCCTCCGTGGTAGTGGAGGAGACTGAAGAGGGTACACAGCTCGACTGAGCTAAAGAGAGGGAAACAGCAATATACAAGTCCATGACTGTGAGTTGCACAGGCGCCTAAAGAGGTTTCACTTACTGCCTTCAGATAAATGACACCAGGGCATCACAGGACATCCAATATTCTGTTTACAAATCTTGTTATACATTCGAAGTGGCTGAGACAGTGGCTTTCTATATTTCTAAGGGGGTTATATGCTTTTTTTCCGTCTTCCTCTTGAGTTCTGGATGGCTGTTACTTGATGTACAAGGAAATATATATGGCCTTCAGTTGTAGCTTGGTGGCAGAAAACTTGCATAGCTTGTGAGGCTGTAGGTTCCTTTACCATCACTGCAAACACACACACACACACACACACACACACACACACACACACACACACACACACACAAATACACATACCTGTACACTGCACAAACATACACACACACATTTCTTTTCATGATCAAATATCTGGGCAAGACACGGTCTTTCTTGAGGTTGTTTCTAATTTATTTTAATGAATGTAAGATTAATTTATTTTATTGCTTTTCATTTTATTTTATTCCCTCATCTTTATTAAAGTATAATTAACAAATAAAATCAGATGTATTTACAGTACACAATATGGTCTTTCAAGATGTGTGAATACTGTGAAATGGCTCAACTCAAACTAAATGACATATGCATTAACTCACAAATGTGTGTGTATTAGATCCACTCAACAATGTTAAAGTATATTATATATTATTTACTTTAATCACCAATATGTTCAGTTGATTTTCAGAACTTACCAGTATTAACTTTAATGTTGGGCTGTTTAATGGCCCCTCTCCATTTTCATGCAAACTCACCTTTCTAGCCCTGGCCATCTCCATTCTTCTCTTTGCTTATATGAGTTTAACTTTTTAGATTGCACATGAAAATAGGATTCTTATTGGTAAATAAACTAACTTTCAATGTCACTGGATTTGTTTTCACTTTCTTATTATAAATAATGGTCCATAAGTTACGTTTTGATATCTATTAGGATTCATGTTTTTCTTTGAGCTTAAGCACCAGTAAACCTTCCTACAAAGCACACAAGCTAACTAATACTGTAAGTTAGATTATGTGAGATTCAGAACAGTGAGCCAACAGTGCCTCTCAATATTATCTAATGCACACATGAACTCTCAGAGACCCTGGCAGCATAAAAAAGACCTGTATAAATTCAAGACAGATGAGCTCCCAACATAGATAATGAGGAGTGAACACAGGCTCCCACCACTAACTAGGAAGCTATTCAAAACCGATACCTGTTGACAAAGGGAAAGTCAGTTTTCTCCAATAGAGTGTCATTGAATATATTAAGAGCATCTTTACCTTGAATTTTCTTCAAACAGAGTGACTAAACTGCCTAGAGTGGTCTGTGGGGTCCCATTCCATTTTGTGCCCATGCCATGTAGTAGATGCAAATATTTTCCTACTTTTCAGGTAAGAGACTGAATATTTAAAATGTTACATGAATTGGCCATAAGTATAGGAGCACGAATGTTATTCCATGCCATATCAAGTCATACAAATTTATTTTAGACACATATAATATGATACATCTATAGACATGTACAAAGTCTTCTGGAACATAATAGATAATCTAGAGGATAAAGGAAAAAACATTGAGCTGTGTCTCTAGCTTTCAAAGACTACACAACAGAAAGATAAGATGTGGGACCAATAAAAAGAATCTGTAGCAACACTATTCAAAAGGAACTGAGGTCTTCTTCTCAATCTAAAATCTCACAACTTCTGATGAGAATTGGAGAAAGCTAATCATAAAATGGTAGGCTGTGGGAAATAATAAAAACCTCACCACTGAATGTGAAAGTAGATAATTTTAGGGGAATGACCTACAAAAATTGAAATATTTAAAGCTACATCTTGGATGAAAGGCTCCTGGTATTAGTGAAAATGATAGCTTGGAATCAGAAAGTTAGCAACTTAAAAAAATACATCTAGCGGAATGGTCGTTGCTGAATTTGGAGGAACAAAGTAGTCTCAAGAAGTCATTGGTAGGCTTAGGGTCCATGCATAGAGCAGATACCTCCAATGCTATGAGAGAGACTGCACAGGTCTTGGTCAGCAGAGATGGAATGAAGGACAGGGAAATGAGAAGGAAGAACTGATGTCCCACACACATTGGTGGGACACCAGGAAATAATTGACAAGTGTAACACCAGAGTTGAGGTGGGTTGGTTGTGGTTGTTAAGGTAGTTTGGGCTTCTGTATTGAAACATGGTTGCATGTAGCCCACTTATTCCAAACTCACTGTGTATTTGAAACTGGCACTGAACTCTTGACCTTTCATCTCCAAGGCTGGAATTGCAGGTGTGTACCACCACATATCCCTTTTGAAGTGGTCCTTAACAAGTTTACAAACTCTGATCCTGTCACTTGCCACACTGGTGGTTTCCGACAAGGAGTGAATCACCCAGAGACTGGAAGAAGCAGGCCTTGTGGAATCAACAGGTGTGTCTATAAGACATATGGAGCATGGCCAAGTGGTCAGGCAAGAGTAACAGCTAGGCAACTACGGATGCCACTGTTTAAAAAAAAATAGTAATAACATTTGCCAAGTGTCAAATGAGAATAGTAGAGATGTCTCAAACCAACACATCCTCAGGGACTAAGAATACTTTGGGGGACTGTGAAGTAGTGCTTAGTTGAGGAGAGAGAGGAACGTAAGAGAAGCATTCCAGGAGAGAGTGGCAGGGTGAACCAGGTGGAAGAGCAAGACAACTACTTCTCGTGGATTTCAAAGAACCTGAAAACCACTTCAGAGAAATAAACAAAAATGAAACTTCAAAGGCAGATAGGAGCTGAGTTGGGGATGCCATTGAGTTTGTAGATTTAGCAAGTAAAATGCAGGATGCCCAGCTATATTTACATTTGGCTTTTATATATACGTCAAGTTTTTCCTTTATTTGTTTTAAGCATGTTGCAAACAAAATTATTGGTTGTTATTCTGGATTTCTAATTTACCCTTTTTTCTGAGATGACTATTGTGTGTCAGGGGAAAGAAACCTGAAATATATTAACTTTTAGTGAGAAACATAGGAAAGGTATTTGAACAATAGAGGATTCTACATGACTTCTGTGGTGTATAAAATAGAAGATATCTCAAATAAGGACTGGTGTGCTGGTATTATAATTAACTCCAGTTAGCTGTGGACATTTCCACTTCCTTCCTATTCAGTTACATTGGTTTTTCTAATATATTGTTACCCCTTAGACCCTCTCCTTAATATGCTATCCATACCTTTACATAGAACACTTGAGACCAAACCAAACCTTTAATCTCGCATCTCTCTATGCATTTAGGTTACTTTTTTCACGTTAGTTTGCTTCTTTCTTCCGTATTTGACAAGTAGCAGTATGTGGTACATACAACAATTTTAGGTTAAATGAAATTGCCTTTTCCCAGAAAAAAAAAAAAAACTGCTTTGTTTTTGTTTACAAAGGTGTGCAATCTGTGAAACTCCAAGCTCAGATAAATTTTCAGTCCTCTTCTTCTGTTCTGTCTAGCCACATGGCCACAGTAAGAACAAATAGATCTGCTACTTAAAGTATTGAGCATTAGGAGTTGGGGACATTGGATCGCTTGGTATTCCCCACTTGGTGGCCCAGGTAGGGTCACTGGAAGTTGTCCCTCTCTGTACTTCAACACAAAGCTTACATGAGCGTGATGATCTTGAAAAAATTGAGAGCTAAGGGAAAAATATGGTAAGTCTAGCAAAATGATAGCAAGGCTTAAAGAAAACTCCAATACTGCTTGGAAGGCAAAGGTGTGGATGAGAAAAGAGTACTAAGGAGGAGGTACAGAACATATGGATGGTCACTTGGGACCAAGTTTAAGCCACATTTGGTATAGATGTGTTCTATTGATATCTAATTACCATAGGGTGGTATTAAGAGATGGATCTTCTTGGGAGTGACTGACTCATCTGGACTGTGTCCCCATCAATGGATTAGTGCCCTTACAAAGAACTAGCTTAGATCCTTTGGCCTTCTGCCATGTGAATGGGCAGTGTTTCTGTGCTTCAATGGACATAGCAGAATGGCACAATGTAAGAAACAGGGAATTGAGATCGTCATCATTCATAAAATCTGCCAGCCCATTGATATTGGACTTTCTTACCTCTAGAACAAGCTGATAACTTTCTATCACTGTTAATAACTGCAGATATAAGCCTCTTCCAGTTCCTTTATCTTCTATCTTCCCATGCATGTTGCAGAGAATAAAGTTATGGTTTCTTCTGGGAGGAAGGGTGCTATTAGATCCTGGTAGGTATCATTGTCTTGGAATATAGAGGGATGGAAATTATAAATGACATGGAGGCTTCACTGAAGAATCAGGTATTGAGGACATTGGGTTGTTCCCATTGTAATATACCTGTTCAGTCCATTTCTTTCTAACAAAAGGGAGAGATTACAAAGCCATCTTTGACTGATATTTGACTGAATGATAAAACAAGCAGTTAGCTTCCACTTTAAGGAATGAAGGAATCTTTTCAAATATTTCAGAATGTGGGACAGTTCAGGATAATGGGAAACTTTCAATTAGGAGGTATAAATTATAGTCCAAACCTGTCACTTCATATCTTGCTGCATTGACAAAATGGGACAATTGGGTCTGACCTACCTAGTGACAGTGAATTTTTCTTTTCCAAATTGCTTGCAGGTGAGTAGGTGAGTATCTATAAATCTCTGATGCTAATAGCCCAAAGCCCATGGTTTGATGAAAACCAAATTTAAAATCATACAGATAGTTGAGAAGGCGATTTCAAATAATTGAGACACATTTACCATCCCTGTTTGAAATTAGATTCAGAATTCAGCTGGAGTTACAAGTCTCATCAGATATTTTGAACCTGATACCATTTAAATAATCTCATCTGAGCAAAGCAGAGAACATGGTTCATTTCCCAAGTTTAGCCAGGCAGCCTTCTGGATTGACTGGTGATGTCTTGATTGAGTCTGATTCCCCTTGACTCATTTCTCTGTTGTTGGTAATTAAAAGCTGTCTGGTTTTATTCTCATTTACCGATAAGTGAAACACTGATGTCTGCCAGACTATTCCCATTCGCTTGGTGTCTACAACAGTTGAGAGCTTGGGGATCACCATGGATTTCAAGCTGAGCATCCTGGCAGCCCCAACACAGATAGTGCACTGGAGTTTTGCACAGGGGAGCTGACCATCAACCTCAAAGTCAATTGGAAAACAATCCCCAGTGCAAATGGATAAATTGGCACCGATGACCTTATCCTCTCTTTCCAGCTTTGAAAAACAGAAAGTTGTGTTTGTGGATAGAGTAGGCTGTCTATCAATTGCAGTTTCCATGGGTCTCTGGGACTGAGGAACGTGCCTCACTTTGTACTAGGAGAGAAATCAAATGGATGCGGGGGAGAAATGAGAATTCAGGTCTGACTCTGTTCATCTTCAGGTAAGCTCTTAGCCTGCCACTGATTTTGGAGCCTTCCTTCCTTATGATGTTAATAATCTTGATCAGCGTTATTATAATCACAAAATGTCAGCCTGAGAGAATGATAATCTCATCGTCATTATGTTCCCAGTGTCACCTTTGTCAACTTGAGCTTAGCTATCATTGCAAATTACTGTATCAATGCTGTAATTAGATATAATTTGTGATATGACCAGCATTCACAGGTGAGTCGCTTTTAAAAAAAAAATCTCACACTGACTGAACAGTTTATTATTATAGGTCTACTCTTTTGAGAACCAGAAATGTTTAACGTGGATTTTCATTGAGCAATATTCCAAATCAAAATGTTACATTTTAAGATTACAGCATAACTTAATATTTATGACTTGAATATTATAGCCTACATGTGAGACATGAGCACTGAAATATCTAGTTCTCTGTGTGTTTCTACTTTTTTTTAAAGGGTGGCTTATGGAGGTATTTTTAGGATTGTCCTTGAGCACACAAATTAATGATACTCAGACATCATTCTTATACACATTTCTCATTGATATGGAACAATTCTGTAATGACTTTTGTTTTTTCCGTGGCACAGAAGCACAGGTTTAAAGTCTTTTCCATTCTGTTAAGTTTTCTTTTAAACCAAAGTGAGACTAAAGTGTTTAAAAAGAGCAGGGCAATGGGTTGGATGTGGTTTTATGGAAAGAAGCCTAAATTTAAAAAAATGTAGGACTGGATAATCAAGCATCAAACCGATTTGTGCAAAGTGACATCTTTTTAACATTGAGGGAAAAAATGTTTTCCTTCATTGAGTGCTTTCTTCCATATGCAAAATATTGACACATCCCTATTATGGTGAACAAAAGCCTTCATTCAGTGAGATAATTTTATAGAGCGGCTGGCATCATGTGATCTTATTAATATTTATGAAATATGATAATAATATGGAAAAGGGGGAACTGGAATATAGCCCTATCTTTCTAGAACCTATTCATTTCAGCTTCAAAATGTTTTTTCATTTCACACATCAGACGCTAATTAGCAAATATCTAATTAGTGTTAGAAGATTAATCGCTCATGGGAGTTGTTGAGCTTCCATGCATGCAAAAGCGGCGCCACTTCCGGGTGCATTTGCTAAGGTACAGTAACTTTAAGAGATACAACTTTTCTTTTTCTTTGGAAAAAAAAAAAAGAAGGAAAGAAATTATAGCAATGGAGGAAATTTTGCCTCAAGAACAAAAGACAGGAAGGAATGCACAGTCGAAAAGACGAAAAAATGACACGGTGGAAAGACACCTGCTCGGTCCAGTCACTAGATGTTAGGCATAAAGATGCTCCATTTAGACATTGTGGGTGATGCTCTCATGATTGTTTGCTTATAACGTTCAGCTTGTGATCTCCAGACACGTAAGAACTTAACAAAAGTGCTTCCAAGGCCAACACTTCCAGGACCAATTTGTGTGCTTTTATTTGGCCGTATGTGTTGTTATTATATTATTATATATCTGGAAATTAACAAACATTTCTTCTTAGTCTGAAATGGTCAGAATAATAAATATGAGTCATGTAAACTCAATTAAATTTCAGTTTTATTGTCCAGAAAGGTAAGTTTTATTTGCCTACAGCTGGGTTCACTTCTTTAGGCGCATTGTAAGGCTGCATTTGTGATCCAATGGCAGAGCTGAGGAGAATTGCAGAGAATCTGCATCCCTCATTGCCTACAATGGCTCTATATGGGAAAGATGTGCCCACTACTGAAAGAAAGTCAATTGTCTTCATACAGTGGAACAGCTGTTGGAGTCAACTAGACTGGTATCAGTTACTTAATTTGTTATCTGTGTGACTCTGGGCAGACAACTCGATAATTCTAAACTTCCATATATATATATGAACTTATAACCATATATATAATAACTATAATATGTATTGTTATTATATATATATGATTATTTAATAATGAATCAGATCACTTGCAGAAAGTATGCCACCTGATGCCTGACTGCTAGTGGGCAGAGTGTTGCTGATCTTAACCGCACTTAGATTCAAAACAAATACAGCTGCAAGGAAATTCGTCTTCTCCCTTTTTGTTCACAGTTTTCTGGGTGGGGAAGTGGGTGGCTCAAAGCTAGGAAGAGTAATAATTTTCAAACACTTCATAAATTAGATGGACAAGATGATCAAGGATACTAAACTAAAATCCTCTCAATGAAGTTTTAATTTTCCTTCTAATATCATACTTCATTTCCAGCTTGTCCCCAAATGCCCTAAAGCATCACTTCTCCCTAGTGAAAGGAGAAAGTAGTAAATAGTCAGGAAAAATTGTTCCTAATGAAAACTCCAAAAACGTTACTTTTTCTTCTTGTCATAAAAATCTTTCTTATATCCAATTCCTATTTACAATTCACAGCTGTCAGAGCTATCATTAAGTATACACATATTAGATTTGTTGACTACATCCTGTGGAGTCAGTGGTGGGCAACTCATTAAGTCCTACAGGGAGCTTATTTCTTATAAGTTAAAAACAATTAGAGGGTGAAGTATTCTTGATATTCTTGGAGGAATAACTTGGAGCAAATGGTAAACTTCAAAAATTCTTCTCCACACTAAAATAACCTGTTTCAGAGAGGCAGGAAATTTAATCAAAACCTACAAACAATTTACATACACACAAGCACACACACACACACACACACACACACACACACACACACACACACACACACACACACACACAGAGGGCGGGGAGAGAACACCAAACTTCAGTGATGTAAATAGAAGAGTCAGTTCATAGAATCAGTATGTCTGCATTGAGGTTTGGCCATACTTCACTTTGCTTTATAGGTTCATGGCAAACAATGATGCAAAGTATTAAAGAGATTGAAAATAGGGCTTTAATGGAAGACCTAATGTTTCCCATGTAATTCCTCTGATGGCTGCAAGCAGAAAAGTTAGTATATTTTTCCCTGAAACAATGAGCATTAGGAAAATATTTTGAAAATCCATTCATTTTGCATGCCTGAGACATAAGTCAGAAATAATGGCATCATAGTCGCCAGAATGTGTGATAACATATCCTCAGCTATGAGTAGCAGTTATATTGGGTGATGCTTATAGAGAATAGGAAAGCTGGTGTCCTCGAATGTATGTTAATCACTGGCCATTCCATGTATTCTGTATGCCCACACACCCTGAAATTAACCAGGGATGTAGGCAAGTTGTATTTAGGGAAGCTGTGGGTGGAGACTGACCTCGAAGCAGATGGCAGGGTGTGCTGCCAGTCCATGAAGTTAGCCAGCATTCCTTGGGCTCTCTTGCCAGGGCATGGAGGTTCCCACCTTGATGGGGGAAATAAAAGCCCCATGAGAAAGAAACGAGAAACTGATTATCACTACAAGGAGAGGAAGCTAGTCATAGGAGAGATTCTGCATACTGAAGAGAGAATGCTGCCAGCCGGGTGGAGGATGTTAATATATCTATTTCAGAGTATCTCTGCATCCGAGCACAGAGGTGTGTAGACATGATCTCCCTGGAGTTTGTTATTAGAACTTCACTGTGTGGGTTTGATCTGTAGAACCACCAAGATCAAGGGTGCTAGAAAAGAAAATAAAGCTGGTTACCTGACCACTTCCCTACTGCTTCTGCCTGACTGTATCTTTTAAGTAATTCTTAGACATATGAACGTTTCAGAAAGATATCCTTGGGTAATTGCCAAATGGGAAAATAGATTGTTTGTGCTGCAATGTTTTAAAGGCATTAAACCAATGGCTGTTGTCACCTACACTCTCAAATAAGAGCTTCACATCTATCCTCTGTGCTTGTTTGTATTAAGGGTTCAAAATTGCTGAAAAAATAGCTTCTGGGCACACTTGTGTGGGACCACCTACATTAGGTTAGCCCTTAGGTATGCTGGTGAGAAACTACCTTGATTGGGTCACAGAAAGACAGAAGACTAATGCTGAATGTTGTCCACACTCTTCCTGTGAACCTGGCTCCTGCACTGAGTTTTTAGAAGTATAGAAATTGAGCAAAAGCATCCATTGTTCTTTATTTCCTGACTGGGGATTCTTTTTGCTCTATGTTTCTGCTACCTTCAGTTTCCCACCATGATAAGCTGTATTTTTAAACGTGAGCCCCAGGAAAGTTTTTTTTCCTTCCTTCCTTCCTTCCTTCCTTCCTTCCTTCCTTCCTTCCTTCCTTCCTTCCTTCCTTCCTTCATTTATTTATTTATTTATTTTTCCTTTTGAGTAGATAAATTTTTCTTTTATTGATAATATGTTTTTCTTACATATTGTGTCTTGATGGCACTCTACCCTCCCGCTTTCCTCCCAGTTCATTCTGCCTCCCCTCCCACCAGATTCTTTCTGCATCTTATTGGAAAACAAGCAGGCTTCTAAGGGATAATGCTAAAGTATAATATAGTATGATAAAAGAAAAAACACATAGAAATTAAATAAAACCAACAGAAAAGCATCCAAGAGAAGACACAAGAATCAGAGACACTCAATAATCCCATAATAAAACTGTACTGGAAGTCATAACATATATATATATATATATATATATATATATATATATATATATATATATGACCTATGCAGGCCCTGTGCGTGCTGCTTCCGTTTCTGTGATTCATAACAACTTTGATCATGTTGATTTTAGGGACTTGTTTTCATGGTACTCTCCACCCCTTCGAGCTCCTACACTCTTGCTGACACCTCTTCTACACAGTTCTCTCTAAGCCCCGAGTGGAGGGATTTGATGGAGATGTCCCATCTAGAGCTGAGTGTTCCTCTCTCTGCATGTCTGAATGTGGGTCTATTTGTTTTCTTTGATTTTCCCAAATACTATTTAATATTAGGTTCCTGGTCACCCAAGCAATGTCTAGCATGGCATGGAGTTGACCTCACTGGCTACTCCCACAAGTTCTGTGCCGCTGTTGCCTTAGAATATTTTTCAGGAAGGACAGCACCATAGATTAGAAGGTTTTTGGCTGGGTTGACGTTTACAGTTCTCTTTTGGTAACTTGCAGAGTACCTTCCTGTCCCAAAGACACAACAATATAGGAGTGAAGGTTCCATAAGGACAGCAGCTTGGCTTCTCCATGTTCAGTGACTTGTGAAGATATCTTCAGCAATGGGGCCTTGTCATCAGTTTGTAGAGAGCAAACCTGTCTTGACAACAGCCTGGATTCTTTGGAGATTCCCATGGAATCCCTTTGAGTAACAACTTAATTGGGTGTAAGAAAATTCCAGCACTGGAATCTTCATTTGGTGACCAGTTAGGGTTCTGTCTCTCTCATTACTTAGAGATTTTCATTTAAATGGCCTTGATATATTTTAGGAAGCATCTACTATACTAGGTTTTCCTATTACCCCTCCTTAATTATAGTTGTTTTTCCCTGTATTTCCTCCCTTCCCCTGTCCCCTCCCACTCCCCACTTAATCTTCCTGTTCCAGCTTCTCCATTTACCCATAGCTGTCTATGCTATTTACTTCTTTTAATGAGATCGACCTGTGCTTCCTAGTCCCTATACCTTACCTCTGTAGTCCTAAAATTTTGGCTTGGTTATCATTAACATCTAATATGCACACATACGAAAATACATACTATATTTGTCTTCCTAGGTCTGGAATACCTCATTCAGCATGATTTTTTTTTTTTCTGTTTCCATCCATTTGCCTGTGAGTTTCATGGTTTTTTTGTTTTGTTTTGTTTTTTTTTTTGGTTTTGTTTTTTTTATGACAATGCTCCGTTGTGCAGATGAAGTACATTTTCTTTATTCATTCTTTTGTTGAGGGACATCCGTGTTGTTTCCAATGTCTAGCTATTATGAGTGGAGGAGAAATCAACATGGTTGAGCAAATATCTCTGTGGTAGAATGAAGCCTGCTTTAAGCATATGCCGAAGAGTCGTACAGCTGGATCTTGAGATAGGTTGATTCCGCTTACATGAGGAGCCACCACAGTGATTTCTACAGTGACTGGACAAGTTTGCACTCCCACTACAATGGACCAGTGTTCTCCATTCTAATCCCCACCATCAGGAGCTGTCATTTGTGCTATTGATGTTCGTCATTCTGACGGGTGTGAGATAAAATCTCAAAGTAGGTTTGATTGATATTCCCCAGATGACTAAAGATGTTGAACATTTAAGGGTTCCTCAGCCGTTAGAGGTTTCTCTTTTCAGGATTCTCTGTTTAGATATGTATCCCCTTTATAAATTGGGTTATTTGTTTTACAGATGTCTATATTTAGTTGTTTATATATTTTAGATATTAACCCTCTGTTGGATGTGTAGTTGGAAAAAAATCTTTTTCTACCCTACGCTGTAGGACACTGCTTTCCAAATGACTCTGTTGGTTTTTTTTTTTTTTTTCATGTGGAAGAAGATTTTCAGCTTCATAAGGTCTTATTTATTAATTATTTTAGTTCCTATGCTAACAGTGTTTTGTTTAAACAGTCATTTCCTGTGCTGAGTTCAAGGCTCTTTCCTACTTTTCCTCCTATCAGGTTCTATGTATTGGATCTTATGTTGAGGACTGATCCATTTGAAGTTGAATTTTGTGCAGGATGACAAGTGTGTATCTATTTGGATTCTTCTACATGTAGCCATGCAAGTTTGACCAGCATTATTTGTTGAAAATAATGTCCTCTCCCCCCTCCTGCCATGTGTGTTTCAGGCTTCTTTACAAAAATTAGGTGTCCAAAGGTATGTGAACTCATGTCTGTGTCTTCAATTTGATTCCAGCGAGCAACATGTTTTGTTTTGTGTTAATATCATGCTGTTTTTATTACTATAGCTCTGTGCTAAAATCTGAAATTGGAAGTAATGATTTCTTTTATGATTCAGGATTCTTTTAACTATCCTGGGGTGTGTGTGTGTGTGTGTGTGTGTGTGTGTGTGTGTGTGTGTGTGTGTGTGTGAGTGTGTGTGAATGTGTGTGAGTGTGTGTGAATGTGTGTGTGTGTGTGTGTTTGGGTGTGTGTATGTTTCCAAATGGAACTTGAAAAAAATGTACTTTCAAGATCTGTAAAGGATTGTGTTAGAATTTTAATGGGCACTGCTTTGAATCTGTAGATTGTTGTAGTAATTGATGTGAGATGTCTAATATATATATATATATATATATATATATATATATATATATATATATATATATATATATATATAGGAACTCAGGTAAGCCACAAGCCACATGGCAAGACATAGATGAATAGGAATGGGTTAAGTTATAAGAACTAGCAAACAGTATGCCTGAGCCATAGGCTGAACAACATGTAAATATTATAAGCCTCTATGTTTCTGTGGGACTGTAGGTCTGCAGGTCTGGACTAGAGGCCAGACAGGCCAGAATTTCATACAAGTAGTATAACAAATTTATTATGTTAATCCTACCAGTCATGAGCATGGGAGATCTTTTTATAATCTGATATCTTATTCAACTTCTTTCTTCAGTGTCTTAAGTTTGTATTATACAAGACTTTCACTTGCTTGGCTAGAGATACCCCAAGATATTTTAGTTTTGTTGAGATGTTTTATATTAAAAAGTCCTGTTTCCCTGATTCTCAGCAATTTGTCATTTCTAGATTTCCCTCCATTCAGATTTTCTTTATTAACTCTATTTCTACTTTCAGATCTTGAATAGTTTTATCTCCACTATGTGTTTGTGTTTTCCTGGATTTCTTTGATGGATTTATTCATGTCCTCTTTAAGGGCCTCTATCATATTCATAAGGACTATTTTAAGGTTCCTTTCTCATGCTTCCAACATGTTGCTATACTTAGGGTCTGCTGTGTAAGGGTTGCTGGGCTCTAGTGGAGACATATTGTCCTGGCTTTTATTGATTGTGTTTTATACTGGCGTCTCAGCATCTGGGTCAGGAAAGATTATAATCCTAGGTGCTGATATATGACATTGGTTTTTTTTTTTTTTTTGGATGGATATTTCTGTTGCCCTATCTGATTCTTAGGAGAGTGTTATGGCTTTTTGTTGCCTGGCAGGAAATTACTTTGGGATTCTAATAGGTGTGGCTACTGGGGTTTCTAGGTAAAATGTGTTTATAGTTGTTGGGAGCTGAGAGTTATAAATAGGAATGGGCTCAGATGAGGGGTACCAAGGAGGTACATAAGAGCGTGTTCCACAAGTATCTGCTTAGTCCCCTTGGTAATGGTGACAAAATGCAAGGAGAGGCCACAGAGGAAGTTCTGCTCCAGAGCTGGAAACAGACTTGAGGACTGACCTTGGAGGAATAGAGGGAGGGGTAAAGATCTGAGGTTAACCTAACTGTTACAGCTGACCAGAGTGCCCTGTAGGTACCCAAGAAGTGCCTGCTGGTATTTGACACTAAGATAAAGCACTGGGGACAGAGGAGGTTGGAGAGGAAGATCTGTTGATCCATTGGAGATAGCTGAGGGAAGGTGACCTCAGCAGGTGGTCTGCTGAAGAGCTGAGAAGGGTGACAGGGTGATTGATTGGGTTTGGAAGAGCTAAGGAAGGAGTGGAGATTCGCAAATAGCAATCAGCTTCCCTGGCCAGAGGGGCCTGCAGGCCCCCATGGAATGCCTGCTGGGGTTGGAGCCTTGGATGGAGCAATGAGCTAGCAAAGGAAGTTTAGAGGGAAAACTTGTGTGAGCCACTAAATAAGGGGATATCAGGGCAAAGTGACTGTAGCAGGTGATCTGTTACATAGCTGCAGATAAGACCAGCTAGTTCGGATTGGAGAAGCTTCAGGAGCAGGAAGTCTGCAGTTAGCCAATCCTTTCTGAAGTTGCTTTAGTAACTAAGAAACTCACCATTATATTCTGATCTTTATTTTCCTGTCAATTTAAGGTTTACAATGAAAAATTGGATGGCCAGAATGACTTGGAGTTTTAGGGATTCTGCTGTGGACCAATGGTTCACAAACTCAGAAGCTTTTCAGTCAACAGAGCAGTTATCTTACTGATTTGGGATCAATGGATGATTATAATCCTCTGTGAGCTTCAGTGGAGACTGATTGGTTCAGCAAAGTAGTTCAGAAAGTAACGTCACTGGATCAACATGATTAACATCATTAGGGAACATGGAGATGACTTTTCCCAGATGTCATCCAGTACCACTGAATCAAAAAGTCCTGTGACAAGGCCAAAATGGGCTTTAAGAAGCTCTAAGATAAGAATTCAGGTTTACCAAGAAGCATTAGGTGGAAGGGGATTCTTCCTTTCTCCCTCCCTCCCTCTCTCCCTCCCTTCCTCCCTCCCTCATCCCTCCCTCCTTTCTTTCTTTCTTAATTTCTTTTTTCTGTTCCACATGGTATCATCACCATACAAATTGGGAAAGACATTCTGGACTGTTAGTCCCACTTTCCATTGGGATGAACATAATTCTCAAATGTGTTTTTTCTCTTCTATTACAGAGTACAATCCCTATTACATCAATTTCATAGGGTGATCACAAAGTGGAAAAATTAAAAATGCAGAAATTTATTTTCTCATATGTAGTGGATTTATGATGTTACATTGTAAATAGTTGTCCCGCCTATTAGTTTAATAAAAAACGCTGATTGGCCAAAGGCAGACAGGAAGTGTGGGTGGGGCTACCAGACTAAGAAAACTCTAGGAACAGAAAGAACAGAGAAGAGATACCACAGAGATGCCAGAGAAGCCAGCAGATATAGAGGACAACTATGTTGCTCTGAGAAAAGATACTGAGCCGCATGGCTGAACAGTATAAGAATTGTGGATTAGTTTAAGGATAAAGAATTAGCAAGTTATATGCCTGGGCCCCAGGTTAGTCAGTGTACAATTAATGAAAGCATCTATGTGTGATTGTGGGACTGTGGGTCTGTGGGTCTGCTGGTCTGTGGATCCAAACCTTGAGGCTAAGATGGAAAGTCCAGGCCAGAAACTTCATACAACACTCATAATCCTCGAGGCTCAAGACCAAAGTCAAGATTTCGGTAGAAACCATGCTTTTTTGAAGTTTGTAAGGGAGAATTCTTTCTGTATTCTCCCTAGCTCCTAGTGCTTTGCTCACACTTCTTTGGTGTTCTTTTGGCTTGAAATTGTATAGCTCTAATCGATTTCTTTTGTGGCCACCTGTGTATCACTGTGAGATGCCCCCCCATTGTCATTGAATGATAACATCAATCATAATAGATTAAAGGCCTCCTCACTACTGTGATATTATTTTAATTGAAGTAATTATGACTGTAGGGGCTCTATTCCCAAGTGATTTTATTTTATAAGGTACTGTGTGTTAGGACTTCAACCCCTTTTGACAGACAGAGTTCAATTTGCTAGGTCTACCTAGGATTCAATCAATCATGGCTCAGTAACTCCATCACAAAGCTGAACTTGCCTCTGAGGTCATTCCATGGTTGTGTATACTTGACCCTCTAGTGTGAATAGGAGCATAAATGTTTTCTGGTTCAGTTATCTCCTAGACATGAGACCCAGAAGGGAAGTGTCTGCACAGAACATGATACTTTGATATGTCATTATAGAAAAACCACAGAGGAAGATATCTTTCCTAGCTGTGCAGTTTGAAGTATACTATTACATTGCAAAGAAATCAATGGTTCCATTTAACATAATAATACCAGGGGCACACTTAAAATATCGTATTATAGCATAAAAATATTGATAGCTATGATGAGGTGTGTATAGTTTCAATTGTGGAGAGGGTTGATTTTACATCATCTGACCTGGAACTCTTTCGGGGCACTTATTCTATTATATCTCTTGTGTCATGAGTCTTTGGCTTTTAAAATCTTTAGTCTCGGCTGCTTGCAGTTTATAGATAGCGATGTCATGTCTTCATTCATCTATTTATCTTTCATTCATGCTTTCAGCAGATGTGCATTATGTGCCCGTGGGTACACAACTTCTGGGAGCCATGTAGGAAAGCAAATCCCTACCCTCATACAGCTGATATTCTTTGGGGAGATATAACACGTTCAAATGATATAGCCACATAAGATACAATTGCGAATAGTAAAATGTACTATAAAAGGAGACATATGAAGTTGGAGGATAGAATTAACATGCATTCAAATAGCTTCAGGCTTCTTATGACAGGGCATTTTACAAAATTTTTATTTTCTTAATAGATTGTCACCTAAATACCTAGCCCACTTTCCCCACTACAGTATAGCAATTTGAAAGTCCCTGCAAATATTCTCTAGATGCTATTAATTGATTACAGTAGCTGACCTTGTTATAGTTGTACGAAAGGTGAAGGTTTTGGAACCCCAGAAGCCTAGGTATGAACCAAAGTTAGGTGCTATGAGTATTTATGTCATTGAGTTTAGTAAATGTCCCCGCATCTAAGCATAATAATATTACTTTGTGGGTCATCCTAAAGCGTAGATGAGATGACAGTTTTAGTAGTTTAATGCTTAACACATATTGTCATGTATTTTTTTAAGATTTAATTCAAGCAATTTGGGGTTTTGATAATCTTTTTAGATGCCCCCCAGCCATAAAAAAAAATAGTGTTGTGAGCAAAAATCAGCCAGTGTCTTTAAAAGGGGCTGCTGAAGCATCTGTGCTGTGTGCATGAAAGTCAAACATGGAGAAGAGCAGTCATGTACTAGAGAAGCATTTTCAAAAAAAAATTTAATTGTAAGCATTTCCAGATGAAGAAAACTGTCAAAGTTCATTTTTACATCTTCAAGAACATATGATGTTCTGATGGTGCATTACACATCAAATATAATAAAAAGACATTAACAGAAACCATTTACACCAAAATCAGATTTGTGCTTTCACATAATATTTATGTTTTTCAGATTTTATGGGTGCATCCTAGGTTTGTGAGCCTTTACCAGGCCATATTTAAATACGCTGCTCTTCCAATGCATTTTATCTTCTGAATTTAGGCACATGCATCTCAATTCTATCTACTTCTGAGGCTGCCATCCAGGGACAGTTCTATACTCAGTAAATTTTGGCCATGTGCAAAGGGTTAACAAGGTATCTATACATCTTATTAAAATAATACTGTTAAGAAAAAAACTGTAGACTACCATGAGGGAGAGGATATAAATCACAATGGGAAACAATGGCTGTAGAAAAAGAATGTTAGTGGATAATGCTTATTAGATAGAAATCAGTGTAGTCACTGTTCAAAGCACTCAAGCATTAGGAAATACAGCTGTATGTTACAAATGGCAATGTGAGACACAGAGAAACTAAAACACCTAAATTAACATTCTAGAACCTGAAAAATTGATTTGAACACAATTTTTTCCTTCTAGACTTACTCCTATGCTGCATTGGGCACAACCACCAATCAGAACACCTGAACCCATACATGTCATGTGCTGTTGGGTTAGACCTGTAATCTCCTCTTTTGGGGTTAGTTATCAGAACTACATGTCTGAATTTTAAAATAATTCTGTATTCGTGAGTCATTGCTTCCTAGAAGTGTCTGCCACAAATCACATGATATACCCAAGAACCCTAGAGCAGGAACTTTTTAATGTCAGGGTCTCTGTCTCTGACTTGAATGGTAACTGTTTGAGGGGGAAATGGAGCCTGAGCTGTGGTTAACTCAGGCCTCCCATTTGCTGACTGCTGAATGGAACCTTGAAATGACAGAAGGCTGTACAGAAAGTAAACACTCTTTGAGTTGAAATCCTCAGTTAGGAAAAAGCAGGTAGGATTGGACGTGAATGGGTGTCTCCATTTGATAATGTCATAATTTAGGTGTCCCATGGAGAGATGTTGGCAGGAATGCCATTAAACCAGGAAAGAGGCACTCTTCAAGGCATAAATAATGACAACCTAGCATCAGATACTCCCCCAGCCCTTGCTTTCACATCCAAAGACTGTTAACTTCAGTATGCTAATTTGCAACTTAAACTCACAGAGATCATATTTCTCCTGTCCCCCTTCCCTGTAAGTGACATCTATCATCATGTTAGCCTCACCTCCTGGATTCTGTGAATGCAGAGGCTCTACACCTTCCCCAGTTATATTATTCACACCCCATACATCCACAAGTAACAAGATGTTCAAAGCACCGGGTCATTCTATCGGAAATTAGCCTTGCAGTCTGTCTCTATAATAGCTACTGTTAGATTAACTAATCCAGGAGGGGAGAAAACATTTTTCTGGGCTCTTTGTTTCATATGGTCCAGGTTGTAGTTGCTCAACTTTAGGTGGTTGGCAGAGAATGGTGATGGTAAAAACACATGGCAGATGTTCTTCACTTCTTAGTAGATGTGAAACATTAGAAGGGGGGGGGGGGTTGTGGGCTCAGCTGGCTTTCTTCTTTCTTCTACTTTGGGTGGTACTGCCCACATTTGGGAAGCTTCCATTTCCTCCATGTGATTCTTTCTGAACACACCCTCAGAGACACACAGTGGGCTGTGCTTCAGTAATCCTTTAGATGACTTTCAGGCCTGTCAAGGTCAAGATTCACCATCTAATGTTTTTGCTGTTGCTGTTAAATCAACATCTCTCTGGCACTGGAATATGAGCAGGGTATTTTCTCTTCAAGAAAGTAAAAGGCTGTCTGGCTTCATAAATGCTTCTCAAGTACACTTTAGTTTTCAGAAATATTTTGAAATATTTATCTTAATTCTTTTCCTTTTTGATCATAAATCAAATGCGTGCCAAAACATAAAACTTGTTTGGCTGAAACTGTGGACTCATAAACTACACAGTAGAACTTTAGTGTTACATAATTTAACCTTGTCTTTACCTTTATCATAAGACAGGCCAAGCAAGGTCTTGTGTCTTATTCAAGGTCACATGATTAATAGTGTCATCTTAATATTCTCTAAGACACAAAAATGTGAAAGTAACCACCAAGCTCTTTCTCCCATTGCCTTTGAATTACATCTATTTTTTTTTATTACATTTCCAGCATATTCTTCAATCCTTCCAATTTAAGGGACAAAGAGGAAGGTGGGAAGCATAGACACAAGACCATGTTGGCATATATTAAGATCATTTACACCAAATCAAAACCTTACATTTGATTCATCTCAGAACTTTCGAGAGCAAATCAAGGAATGTTCCCCTAAGTAATTATAATGTAGGTTAAAGGAATAAGGACTGTGGTCATTCATCGATTCTTGATTTTTATTCCCAGACTTATCACTGCTTGGAATAAGAGGGTTGAAAGAATAGATACATTTGTAAAATGACTAGAATAATTTTACCCACCTCGGGGATTCAGTGAGTGTTTAATACCATAAAGGACTTTGAGATAACCAGATGAAAGGTGCTTCAGAAGGCAGACATGATTACTGGATTAGAATTTCAGAGAATGAGAAAGGAGTCTTTTGTGTTGACAGAATTTTTTATTCTTTTTGTAGTCCTATAGTAGCTTAAAAATTTTTTTTCCTCCCAATTTTTTCAATTTCAGATCATGCCCTTGACTTGGTATTGCTCTCATGAGAGGGAATATATATTGGTGTAAACTGTCTGCCTGCCTTTTAAATTTTGTTTTCTAATATGCATCTTTGAATTCACAGGGCTAATTTTCTACATTCCCCATGGTTGAGATGTTTGCAAAGTAAAATGGATATCACCTGGGGACAGTGTTCTGCAAGTTGGTATTTATTACATGTCACAGAGGCACATTCCAGGTGTGCACACACACATACATAGGCACACACACACACACACACACACACACACACACACACACACACACACACTTTATATTGAATTGTTTGGAGACTAGACCAATTTTGTTTCATTCTCTAAAGGTTGCCATAATATCATTAATCTCTCTCAGCCCTTAAAGATGGCCTCTTGCCATATTCTGTCAGAAAACAAGGTATAGACCATTTACTTTAAATACCTAAAAATAAAAATGCTGAATCAAATGGCTGTATACTCACATACACTGAGGTGTCTCATGCATTTTGCAGTTGTTGGAAAGCTGGTAAACTGCACAAGGGGAACAATGAAACTTTGGGTTTACTGAGAATGAAATGCTTCATTATATGAGTTGTGCATGCTTTTTGTTGTGAGAGTAAGTAGTGCCAATTAATAATCCTACGGAACTACACAGAAGCCTTTGAACTGAAAAATACATCATTAACCATTTGGAGTAGGATTCTGCCTTCAAGCCCACCCCCCACCCCCACCCCCAGCCTCCTGCTACCTACCCTGCTTCTTTCTTATTTTCTAAAAAAGTCTGTTGCAGTGAGAATCGAGCTAGGGACCATGCTGTGATGACATTTCAGCTCAGCCAATCACAGCAGAGTGACATGTGGACCCTCCCAAAGAATCCACCAGTGAATAAATAATAACATCTCTTTGGCAGGAAAAGGCTAAGAATGCCACTAACCTCTAATCTGTAAGCCTTTGTTTTGTGTGTAGGACTTTCCCTTTGTTAGGCAATAATATACCTCAACTTAACAAAGCCATGGAAGCCCCTTTAATCTAAAAATAAAATGCACTGGGTCCAAATTTGAAATATGGCCATAAAATCCAAATTAATTATGTTTAATTAACTACGTTTAACATTATGTCAGGAATAAACTACTACCCAACTTGGCTTTTATGCAGTTATATGTGTGTGTGTGCACACGTATATAGATATGTATTTATATATGCATACAAGCCAGGTATTTGCATAACTGTTAAGTGTTAACTTCATGCATAAACCTGATGTGGCTGAGTGGGACTTGAAGGTGCTTAGGAACACTGGGTCCTGACTTCTCTTTCTTGGATGAATTGAAGTTAAGATTTGATTGACTTGTGTTATCTATTTACAGCCCAGAAGTCTCCCCCAGTTAGCATGGTGGGTGTGTTTCGTCAACACTTTGTGATGTGTTAGCTGTTTTCTTGTTAGGAATACATTTCCTTCTGTGTTCTCTCTAAGCTGAAAAGTTGCTGTGAGCTCCCCTTCCTTCCATTTTACCTCTGTGCATTCATGGACTCTGCCTTCCAAACCATTGCCAGGTGTTAGTATCTTCCCAGGGTAATTTCAGGCATTTTCTTTTGAATGAAAACGGCTCACTTGGAAGGTTGTGAAAGGCAGACCCATGTGGATTTGAGAGGATTTTGTGTTGCGATGTGGTGGGAAGGCTTGCCAGAAATTGCCTGTTTCAGGCTGCTGATGCAAAACTAGACATCTGTTAAATTAACATCTACCTAACGTTTTGCCTTCAGTCAAATGTGTTTTTTAAAAAATTAAAAATCTCTCCCACTCTGTCCTGCTTTCTTTTTTTCCCCACTGTCAAAACAATCTGTCACAAGATATTTAATTTCTGTGTAATGGGTTACTTAAAGAAACCAGCATATGGTACAGTGAATATACCTACCTTTGAGCTCCAATCAAGTGTCTGTTCTGCTCTGCTCGTCGGCTACTCTCCTGAAGCATATTGTGCACCGTGTAGACTTTGTCATGTGCTGGAGTCACTGAGCCCATTGTCAGTGCCAGGCTCTCAGGCAACTTTTGCATTTTAGAAGGAAAATGTCCACACAAAGGTTCTTGTTCCACACTTTCTGTTTCAGCCAAGTAGTAGCTGTCTATAGCTCTTATAATTCCACAGGTTCTAAGAATGAAGGGAGAATTAGAATAGAAATTTCTTCCCTCAGCATACTTTATTCCCATGAAAGAGACCAAATACACAAGCCATTAAAAAAAATAAGTGTAAGCAAAATAACCTTATGATTTATTTTATTCATTCATTATCCAACAACTTACCTATCTACCAATAGTATATAGTAGTAAATAGAAACATATATATATATAACTTATTTTTACAATAAATTAAGAAATCTATAGACAAACTCTTAGTTTTAGTTTATAGAGTATTTTGTATCCCCAGAGACTGATGTCTTTCCATATCTATATAAATCCATACTTTCTGAATATACAAATAAATCTTCAATATGCAATTTTGAAATTACTTAATATTTTTCTACATTTATTTATTTTCATAGAGTACTTGACATCAATTTGGGGTAGGTTCAATGGCTGACCCAAACTACTCTCTCTCTCTCTCTCTCTCTCTCTCTCTCTCTCTCTCTCTCTCTCTCTCTCTCTCTCTCTCTCTCTCTTTCTCTCTCTCTCTCTCCCTCCCTCCCTTCCTCCCTCCCTCCCTCCCTCTCTCATTCTGTGTGTATGTGTGTGTGTGTGTGTGTGTGTGTGTGTGTTTCAGATCAGGGAAAGCATATTGTTCGTTTCTTTGAAGTTTTCAGGATCCCCTGGTTTCTTTATTTGGAACTACAAGTGGAGGTGCTGGGGGCTGCATTTGAAGGCTCCCCAGCTGAGTTGGCCTTGAAGGGGGGTGCAGCAGAACTCTTATCAGAAGGACCCAGGAGGCAGGAGCCACTTGGTGATTGCTCCCCAATTGTGCATTCACTGAACAGCTATGTTGAGGATTTCTGGGGAGAAACAGCATAACACCTTCAATAAATCACTTTAGTTTATTATTTATTATCGAAATTCTCAAGTGCAGTAGAAAGTGTTTCTAGGATATCATCTATGCAAAGCCTTCTCAAATGAGTGTGCTAGGTTAGGCAGTAAAAATGTAGCTTACTTGTCCCAAATAGCCTAGAATAGCTGTGCTGTTAATCAAAGAAGGATGAGGTCCTCAAGTCCCTTCCCCAAGTGAACATAAATTTTCTTAGACATACGTCAGGCAAAGTCACAGAGACATGGTATTCCTGTGGAGTTCATCAGGAAGTTTCAATTGTCATCATGTGCCTTATTTAGTGCTATTTTTGAGAATTATAGTTGTTTCTCGTGATTTTTACTTTGATTCTCTGGACCCTCTAATCTCAGTCTCTGAATTTCAAAGCACAGCTCAGGAAGTTACCATAGTTAGCCCAAGCTGAATGCTACTAAGAGTATTGAAGTCAAAGATGCCCCCTGGTCCTAGTTCCAGCATTTAAAGTGTCAGTGTTAGCATGGGCAGGTGCCTGCCAGCATCTGGCTGTATGACAGCCAGGAATATTGGAGGATGATGCTCTGTCGCAGCAAGACTGCCTACTTTTTCTATTAAACCTGGTTTTTACTGAGTGTGCCATAAATACTTATTGTGTGTAAGATTAAAATTTCGTCTTTCATTATCTCTAGGGAGACCAAGTGTGAGATAAATTGGAGGATTGCAGTCTTGAAGATCATTAGCAGTTTAACCCTTCATGGTGCTTGAAAGTCGTACATTTGACAGAGACTTAGTAAATACCTGTTAGTTACCTGGACCCATGACAGGTGCAGAAGTAACATACACTAAGAACGAGGGGAAGATGGAGAGAATGGGACAGGGAACAGAGGCAGGCTCTAGAATAGAAATGTGGCATTAATCACATAAAGCCAATGGACGCATCACCACAAGCTGAGGAAATTGTTCTGAAAGACCAAAGCAAACAGGATGTGACCAGAGATGGTTTCTCTGAGGAAGTGAGTCATGAGTGAAAAACCAAAGGACAATACAGCATAAATATGTGAAGAGTAAGAGGGGTGGAGGCCGAGCAGCATGGCAGCAGGAAGCAGAAGATTCACCACAATCTGACAGAAGGTCGGAGTGCAAGCACTCGGTGCTGTGGGGAGGGTGGGAAACTGAGTTGTAGCGGCAGGCAGAAACCAACACATGGGGAGACTACGTCAGCAAATAGTCCCAATCGATCAAAAGCAAACTCTTACCATATGAAGAGGTGTGGAGAAGCATGTTATGGACAGCAATAGAAAAGACACGGAGCCTCACACATATTTCAATTCTGTGCCTAGTTCTAGGCTGGGTAACGAGACAGGATATGGGTACTCAAAGCCTTGCATGTATTACCAGCTAAAGTGAAGAATAATAAAACTTTAAGCAATGTGGAAGGGCTTGTGACCATCATAGGTCATGAAGAAAAGATTGGGGGCAGGGGATCGGATCTGGCTTTCAGGATCAGCATGCCTTCTACACAGCTGAACAGTGCCTGGCTAATTTCCCTTTCTAATGAGACTAACACAAAATCCATCCATTTAGACTATTCAGCTTTTAGCAAACGGACCAAGCTGTTGGGGTAGAGGGGAAAGAGGGGCTGACATTGATGGATGGAGTTAAATACCAGAATCTCCCTCTTCACACAGACATTTCTAAAGCAGTATTGTGACAGAAAGGCCCTCAGAGCTCCAGGTGGGCAGGGCAGCCTGGACAGAGCCCAGTGTCTCCCTGAGACTAGGAAGCAGGGTGCATTTGGGGATCTCCTATCAGAGTGGCAGGGTCCTCTTTAGGCCTGACATGAGGGTGGCATGTGGAGAAGAGGTCCCCAAACAAGGCTTGATTCCCATGGGAAGCAGCTCCAAGGGGTCATTCAGTGGGACACATGGTTTCCCTTGGAATAATTTAACTCTTTGTGCAGAATTACCACCAAAGCAGTATCCATTGCCCAATTCTACCCATGGGACCACTCTCAAATTTTTTTATGGATAGTAAATGGTTATTTCTCTTGATTCTGAAAAACAAATGGCATTGCTCTGAGCCTGTTTTAAAGATGACTAATTCACAGTAAGAAAGTTTGCAATTTCTGGATGTAAAAGCTGAATGCGTTATGCCTCAAATATTAAAACGATGACCAAGTTGACTGTGTCAGGAAGATCTGAGCATATGTGTTTTTTAAAGGCAATGATAACTATTTTCCTCCATTTTCTGACAGTTTCCTGACCAGATGCTTAGGGTCTGTGAGTTCACAATGAGGTTTTAATCACTGAAGTAAATCCAAGTAGCACAGTATGTTTAGTGTTACTACAGGCTGACTATACAGTCAGCAGTTGCATACATAGCTGCAGTCCTTAGGTGTGGAGAAAAGGGTCTTACATGTTGACAGTCCTTAGGTACTTTTCGTGTATATCACATGTACAGCGCTTTATTTTGTTTGTGCTTGATTATTGTGCTATAGATGAGGAAAAAGTAAGGTTGAGTCATTTTCAAAGTCATTGAGCCTCTAAATAAAGGATCTGGGATTTGGACCCCAGCAGCAGAGCTCCACAGCCATGTTCCTAAACCACCACTGATATGCACAAACACACGGATTGTGCTGAGGGTAACAGGATTTAATAGCAGTTGTTTACTTTGAAAGGAACCTCCTCCTCCTTCTCTTCCAACCTGTTCCAACTGCTTCTAGAAGACAGATGCCTGGGGGAGCGGGGAGTATGAATCGCAAAGCACATTCTTACAAATTCTTTTTTAATATTCAGCATCAAAAATGCATATTTCTGAGGAGAGATTGCACCAAATGAAACACATTCTACCCTTCTTCTTAATAACACACCATAGAGATGCACAAGCACAGACTAGCACATACAAACATGTGCACACCCACAAACGTGTACACACTTACATAACAACTACATGTGTGTGTATACTTCTAAACTCACCTGCACATAGACACATGAACATGTGCAAAAACACATACCTACATGTGTACAGGTGTGTGCCTATACACATACAGTTGCTTTTAGTGACACACACAGACAGTGTCCATAGCTCTTTATATTTTTTCCCTAATTCGGGACTGGCTACAATCACCAACAGCTCTCAAGAAGATTCCAACAGTTTGGCCTTAAAAATAGTTTCAGCAAATGCATTTTGAAAAGCCATCTGAAAAATACAGACCAGCTGCACCTTTCTGTTTAAAATTTGAAACACTGGTCTTTGAAGTATTTTTACATTTTCTTCCTGTCCACTTGCATATTATACTTCACGTATTCGTTTTATTTTGTCTGATTGAAGTTCCATCGAGTATCCTGATGCCCGTCAAATGGTGGACAAGCATCTCTCTTGCAAGCTATTGTCTTCTGTTTGAAATCTTGCTGTTCCAGCAACATATGGAGTCATTTTCTACTTCATGTTCAAAAACTCCGACTTCCATCCACAGGGAGATTGCTGGTATAGAAAGGGCCAGCTCACATCACCTTAAAGAACAGAGGGGGAAGAATAATCCCGTCAGTTGGCACGCTCTTTCCTTCGACCCCCAAGAGGCAGGTCCTCCATTTTAAGAAGAAGAAATGCCTCCTGAACACAGGTGGCCTCTGTAACTCCTTGAATCAGCAAACATAGCCAGTGCCAATCTGATTGTCGATCTTAGGAAATTTCAAACGTGCTGGAGTGCACCAGACACACGGTATTGTCTGAAGTAGGGCTTGGGCTACCCTATTAAATTCCATCCGAAGCAAAAGCCACCTCAAGGACATGATTGCAAAAGAAGACAGAGAGAAAGAAACCTTGATCTTCTGCTCCCCGTCTTCAGCATTAGTTCTGAAAGCCGATGTTTGGGGAACCCCTAATGGCTAAATGCACACGAGCAGATGCAAAAGAAAACGCTGTGATTCCATTTTCTGTGAACACATCGGAACTGTTTTCTTTTCTCCCATCCCTGTGTCTCCGATTTGGTGTCGTTTGCATCTCTTCTCCATTTCTAGCTTGGTTGAGTTACAGCCAATCAGATATGAGGAAAATTAGATTTTAATGGGATATTTGATTTTCGTTGTTTAATTGATTTAATTGCAAGTTTCTAGTTCAGACTGGTAGAAAGGCAAAGACTTTCAGTCAAATGTAGACAAGCTCTCATTTTTCTGTGTTTGACAATGACAAACTTATAAAGATGTTAGCTCTGAGTTGGGACTTTGGAGGCTGGTTTGACCAACACCTTCCTGAATTGTTATCCATAGCCTGTGTTTGTTTCTCTTTCATATATATGCATAAAGGAATATGCAGAAGTATACATATTCCATGTCAGAGTCTTGTGTTTGCACTTGTTTATTCTGGGTGTATTGACTTTGATTCTTATGTGTTTTTGTTTGTCAAGGAAGACAATATGTCTGTGCTTATATAAGCTTACACTTTGTTTGCCAGGATGTCCAGTACGGACTGTTTCTTTTTTACAGCCGGGAAGGTAAGTAGGTTCTGTAGTTGTCTGAGCCTTCCAAAGTCCTAAATAGAGGCTAGTACATGCCAATGGCTAATATATAGTGGCTGCCTAAGATATTGCAGTGAAAAGATTCCTGGTATAATAAGATTCAACACAGTTGGGGACATCAGAAGTCTATCTATCTATTTATCTATCTATCATCTATTTATCTCTAACACACACACACACACCAAACACACACCACCAACAACACCACTCTGCACTGATCATCATCCCAACTTTAGCAGCCATATTGGCAGTCATATTTGACTTTTCACATTGTCTTTATACAGTAATGTAACAAGCATGCATCTTTGTACAACACTGGAATCTCCTTAGCTCATTACAGCACTAGTTAAGAACTCACTAGACCAGGAAACACACTTTTCATTTCTTGTTTTGGTCTCTTTGTTCATTTTGACATTTTTATTTCATAAATGAAGAACTTGCTTTATTTTCCAGGCTTGCCATGAACTCTTACACTAAAACAATACTTCAGCCTCTTGAATAGCTAGAACCTTAGACCACCACCCCATCATCCATGTCTATTTGTTTTGACATGTTAACTTTGCTGCTGTATTTTACTAGTTCTGGGAAAGTTATGATCTCTCTACATATTATGATAATTCTGTGTACAATTGTGTGTATGTGTGGGTGCTTGTGTATCTGAATGCATCTGTGTATACTTACAAATGTCTGTGCATGTGTGTTTGTGTGTATGCACAAACCACTGGCAAATGCAATTTTAATTATATGACCTGTATTTGAATTATTCTCAGGTACCTTTTATATTTCTTTGTATCTGAAATACAATGGCCTATTTTGAGCTATAAAGTTTTTTCATCTTCCTCTTCCTCATCGCTCATTTCTGAGGAGACTTTCTCCTCTGCAGCTATTAGAACACAGAAAGCCTGGAAGCATGAGCTCTAGAAACATGACTGGCCCTAGAATCCTAGCTCTGTTCGTATTAATGCTAGATCCTCAGAAAATGTATTTCTCTTCAGATACTTACTTTACTCATCTGTAAAATGGGAATCTTAGCAGTTTCTAATTCTCGGCATCATGTGAGTGTTCAATGTTTCAGTAGGTGTAAAGTTTTTAAATAGATATCTAGCTTATATTAACTAGGTAATAAATGCAATGAGTACTACTAGATTCTGAATAATATGGTGTAGGCTAGTCTGGACACCTTGTACACTCTCCTTCATTTAGTCCTATTATACTCAACAGAGGGTGAGTCAGTTCACCAGAGAACATTATGCAATATCTAGTGACATTTTTGGTTGTCACGACTTGGGGGTTGCTACTGGCATCTAGTGGATAGAGGATGAGGCTGCGTGTATGCACTAAACAATGCACAGGATGCTTACCCACAGGATGGCAATAGAAGTTGGTGCTAAAAAATCCTGACTTCATCTAGCCACTATGTGCATCATATTCATTTTGCACAATAATCTGGAGCCTGGAGAAAGTATAGCTCTCACTGTGCAGATGCCGTGTTCACAGCCACTCTACCTAGCACTGAGGGCAAATGGGCCAGTTTTCCTTTTAACTTAACTACATATAAGTTTCGCCAAAAACACAAGACAGAACACTTGGATGATTTGTGCGAGCAGAACAGGAAAGAAGTGGATTCCGGCAAGTTGGAACAGACTTTGTCCAAAATACAGAGAAAGAGTAGTGCAAGACGACCAGCCTTTGCCAACGCTGACCCCATTGTATTGTTGGGTTATGAGAAAGTCCTGGGAGCTTAGCTAGCATTGCCCGAATGATGGGAGCTTCTCACACCTGGAGAAGGCTTCGCCTCTCAGTTTTCACCTAAACCTGTTTAAACATTGTAGCCTTTGTTTTGCTCAGCCCTGAGAAGTACTCTAAATGTATAATTTCATAGATATTGTTACTTAAGAGGAAGCCAAGAAAGGTGTGAACTTAAAGAAAATATTACATAGCAAGTAAATGTAATCAAGTCATAGAAATAAATACCAAGATAATCAGTAGCCTGTTATTCTTAATAAACGAAATAAAGTGTGGTATCAGTCACTCATGGGTGGAAAACACTTTACCTCAGGTAAATTTAAGAACAAAGGGAGAGAGTGTTGCTCAATAGAACCCAGGGCTGGGTCTAGGACAGACATATAGCTCACATTCATATGCAGAGCAGAGGGCAGTGATACCAGTACCCTGACACACACACACACACACACACACACACACACACACACACACACACACACACACACACAGTCCTTTCCTATTTTAGACTACCCACTTTAGCCCACCACTGAGTTGAAAATATTAGCAATAATTGGTTGGTTCCCCTTCTCACCCTCTCAGCCTTTGCATTAACTATGGTCCATCTCTACATCCCCACACTTTTTCCTCTGTTCCGTCCCTTGTGATATGTGCAGAGAATTAGCAGGATGTGTCCACAGAGCCAAGGGACTCCAAATGCATCCCCTTCATTATGACCCACGGTCAAACCCAGATTTCACAAAACAATTTGTGATCTGCAGCGGTCACTGTGGTCTGGGCAAAGAGGCCACAACCATTAGTAGAGATCAGTTCCCAAACCATTTCTTTGTGAATGTTTATTACACGACTCAATTTCTGTCTTTTTTTGTGCACAGCTAAATTAATGACAACATGGTTTACAGTCCTCATAACTGTCATTTTAATTGTGACATTTGTTGGATTAAAAGTCCTCTTGCTAGTGACCTCCCACATGTATTTTTTTGCCCCTATTATACTGACTCTTGCTAGCTGAAGCACAACTGTTATTTTTAAATCACAATGAGTGTGGAGGGTGGGGATGGAAAGAATAGGTTTTTCTTTTAATATGATGAAGAGAAAGAAGCATTGTCTTCCAAAAGTAGAAAATTGGACATAAAAAATGTGTTTGCAGAAACCTGTTTGGTGGGTAGGTGTTTTGTGCTTCAAATTAATATTTGTCCTTTAAAATAGCAGATGTTTAGCTCTCTATGTGGGCAGTAGACACAAGTGGGCTCAGCGTAGATGTTCCAAGTGAAGGGCTGGAAGACAAGTGTGACTCTCACAGCCAAGGCAATCCCCACCTCCTCCTCCCTCTTCTGCTCTGTGTTGGTTCTCTCTCGGCATCTCAGATACACACTGTGGAACCTCACTTTTCAAAAGCATGACACACAAGTTCCCAGTGTGTTAAAGGCTATGTGCTTAGGGTGAGGTCCTCAGACCAGCATCACCCTTTCCAAGGAGCTGGTTAGAAAGTCAGCAGCCAGGCTGCATGCAACCAACACCTCTGGGATCAGAACCGGTAGACCAATACGACCTGGATGACTCCTAGTCCCATTAAGTTTGAGAAGAGACAGTCCAAAACATACTGACTCTGACCTCTCCAGTGCCACTTATTTATTTCTATATTGTACTTTCTATTTTTTATATATCACTTAAGGACATACATTGTTCTCTTTTTAAGGGGATGGGATCCTTTTGGGAGTGGGAATCTGTTTGGCATGTATGTACATTTCCTACACACAACAGTACTCAACTCCCTACAAATTTTATTTTCATCCTCAGACAGTGACTAAAAAAAAGGAGGATGAGTGAAGAAGAGCTGTGTGTGCCCATTTTATGCCTTTCCAGCTTGATTATCAGGAGTAATTATTTAGGTCCCTGTTCACTCAGTCCCTTTATACCTAAGTTGCCAGGCATGATTACTACCATGTAGGTTTGTGAAAAGGATCGAATGAGATCTAATATTGAAAGTCCTCAGCATAGTTCTAACTGTGGTGAGTTCTTGATAAGTATTGGCTACTATTATATGCATTATCATTTAAGCTAGTGGATTCTAGGCATGGAATACCCTAAAAGAGTACACTCCATCCCCACCCACTCACTCCATTTATTATTAGGCTCATGTTTTTCAGGCAGGGTAGATTTTGTTTCCTGAGACATGGCAGTATGTAGACAAGGTATATTGTCGTTCAATGGAATGAGGTGTTGTGAGGAAGAGACTCTCTTGGCATCTTATAGATAGATAACCATATTGTTGTTAAATGTCCCAGGATATATGACACCCCCATGTACCACAATGAAGTATGATCTTGCCCAAAATGACAATAGCATTAAAAGCTGACAGACTTTCAACTACCCATGGAAGAATTAAGGAAATAAAGTGATCCGTTGAGTTTTTTTTTTTCAGTATTTAGACACCAGTGTATATCCATCCCCTCAAATATGAATGTTGAGCCCCTTTGTCAGAATTCATCTACTGAGAGGCAAATCATTTCTTGTGGAACCAGTCACACAGTGGAAAACCTGATGCAGCCTGATTAACCTATTAAAGGTCATAAAACAATAACAATTACATTGCACATTTCATTCTTTAATATCAAAGAGAGCTGGGCTCTTTGAAATGTAAAACATCATAAGTGAAAGAATAGCGCCTTCAATTCCCCCAGGAGTCCAAGGTCATTGTATAAATAACACACTAGTTCGCCTATTCATTCCCCTCCATCTGAGGATATTCAGGAGGCTGCAAAAGATGGGAAGGAGGACAGTCTGAAGAAGGGTGAACCTCCAATGCCTGGGACTGAGGTCAAACTCTGTAGCCTCGGTCCACAGTTTAACACAGATGCTAGAAACGCAAAGCAGACGTCCTTGCAGCTGGTAGAGCAATACAGCATGCATGGCCTAGCTTTCTCTTTCTCTTAACAAATCAGAAATGCTGCAGGAACTTCCAAGGACACATTAATTTCCCAGGTACTATTGCAAAATCAAGGGCGAGGAGGCAAGTGCTCGGTTCTATTCCTACTGTGAACAGATTAGGCAGACACCAATTTACACCTCATTGTTAAGAGAAGCTTTATTCTGCAAGTGAGACCACATTTACATCTTTGGTAATTAAGCTAAAAGATTTTTTTTTTTAAATGACATTTCCCCCACCACAAATCCAGAAGTAAATATTATATGTTAAGTGGGATCAAATGCTAAAATATGCATTAGAGCATTACCCAAATCTGAGTCCTGGCTTCGTGTTTCAACACCATCATTTGGTGAGATTGAAATCAGAGCTGTGCCTGGTGATGTTGGGTTCTTTCAAAAGGCCCCAATTGCTGAGGTAACTGAAGTGCCAGAAAGGAGGCAGAGATGTGCTGTAGCAGAGGATGCCTCTTGCCTATTCTCTGAAACAGTGAGCCATGGTAGTGAGCTAGCAAGTGCTCCCAGTCATTCAGAGGGCACCATCCATCAGCTGGTGTGCCAGGCTAAAGCAGTATCCAGCCATACATCTCTCACATTCTTTGCTTCTTGGCAATTTTCATTTTTAGGAAAATTGAACATAGAGAGCAGTGTATTAAAGCTCTAAGAAACTATCATCCTTTATTCCACACATGGAAGTTCTGGTTGACCTAAGAGGCATTTTTCCCTCCTAACAATAGCTGGCATGGTTGCTATAAACAATACAAATATGGCCCTGGATAATAAATAATTGCTGAGTATCAGAAAAAAAATGAAATATGGGTGGAAAGGAGAAAGATCATTTCTAAAGAGATTTGTACCAAGATTGGGGCTTTGGGGTAAAGTTAAGTCGTCTGGTATCTCATCTGTTCTGTGCTAAGGGAAATTATTGAGTGCACACCTATGTTGAATGCTGTAGACGGCCCAGCCAGGCTGAACTTTGTATTTGTTTAACACATTTCTCCCATGATGTGCATACAGAGTAAAGTATTCAAGTAGAAGAAGCCTGTCACTGATGCTTCCCTGGCTTCATGGTCAGTCAGATCAGCCAAGAGCCCACTTTTAAAGAAAAATGGTGATGAGCTATCTAATGTTCGTATATGTTAAACATAAATGCCAAAGAACTGTGACCTTGTCATAGGGCTGTAAGTTCTGGCCTGGTACGTATTATCAGTCCTGATAGGAGCAGGAAAAGGCAAAAATCTCCGATATATTTCTTTTGTATTTGGGGTAATTTCCTGAGGGGGGGGGAGTGTAAATACATCACCAAACTTTGCCTTCTAAAACAGATCCAGCTTAACCCTTGGAAGCACCTTTATCCTTGTGTCCCTTGACTTGCTCTATATAGCCCTCTCCCACCGGCTGCTCTGATGGTGGGCCTTATAACCTGCTGTTAACTATATCTCAAAGAAATATCTTGACTTTCTGCACCCATGCCCTCGAGGTAACTTCTGAGATCTGTCAAGCAGTATCTCTGTAAGTTACACTTGGTGGCTGCTCTTCCAGAATCTATACACTCTTCACCCTATCACTGAATAAAGATTCCCAATATGTAGCCCTGGACATCTTAACCTAAAGACCTTACCTTGTAATTCATCAAATACCTGGCAAATCATCACTCCATCCTAGCCAAGGTCCTAAGTCTGAGAACCCAGCAGGGAAGCATCTTGAAGACTGCATTCTGATGAAAACAGTCAGACATGGCCCAAAATGGATTACCTATATAATGGTTTAGAAATATCAAGTGTGTGTGTTTGGGGGTATAATACAGAGGAGCTGTGTGATGTGGGAGTGAAGCATGACGCAGTTTTTACTGGCTGATTTGGGTAGCCTCACTGTAAAAATAGCATTGAAAAGAATACATTAGTAGTTTGTAAGAGTGATCCATATTCAGGGGAGTGGAGTCCTAAGAACTCAGTATAGAGGAAAGGACAGACAGGGAAGCCTTTAGACCTGGTAACACATGTCTTGGAAACATTCAGAAGACTTAGGGCATGAGGAATTCTTGGCTATCTGCAGCAGAGGCACAAGAGATTTGAGTTCTCATTAGAAAAAGGTCCACTGCTGCTAAGTTGTAACTAATCACTACGGAGAGTATATATACATATATATAAGCTATGACCCTGAGATAACTAACTATATCGTAACTTGGCAGCTTAAAATAGGGCTGGTTCATGATTCTGATTCTCATATGTAGGTGTTTTTCCTAGGCGTGTCTTTTGCTGGTTTCCCCTTTACTTACACACTTCTGTTCTGCTGGTGCATGACATGAGAGATAAATTCCATGAAAAGGCTGACCCTTTTTTTGATATTGGTTTTTGTTTTGAGGGGGTTTGGTTTTGGTTTTGGTTTTTGTCTTCTAGGAAGCAAAGAAAAGGTTTTTTTTTTTCTTTCATGCAGTTGCCCCATTTCAACTGTGAGCGCCCCAGTGTTCAAGAGTTTGCTCTGCCTTTGCTGCTTCTCATTTACCGGAGAATATTTTCCAGACCAGTCGCACAGCCAGTGAGGGAGAGAACCATATGAGTGCACTATGGAAGTATAGGATACATTTGAGTCATAGCAAATCCACCACAGGCAGCCAAAAGTTGACAATAGAAGACAAATTGAAGGCTTTAGAATAATCCAAAAAAGAAAAGAGGGTGAGCTGTACCAGACTGGCAACAATGGAAGTGTTTAAGAAGTATGCAAATTCTGATTTTTTTACCCTGCAGTCTGACCTTATTTTTATTCTCCTAAGTTTTGAGGGAGGACAGGGCTATTAAACTTCCAGAGATGGGTGGTCCTCTTGCTATGCATGAGATGATGTCACAGTAAAGTAAATGAGGTCAGGGCTAGGTTTCTCTTATTGCCAGTAATTATTCAATGTGTTTTCTGAACAATTGTAAACTCCGTAATTCACTTAGTGCTGTGACTGTACATGGCTGCCTGTCAATATCACCATCAGCTAATATTTATCAAGCATCTGCAGAGTACATGCTGTTGCACTCACAGCAGCAGAGGTGAGCTGCATTAATTCTTTCAGCCCACCCAGGACTACTGACTGGTGTATTACATCACTCTATTAATTGATGGCTGTCATCTTCAGAACATTTACATCTGAAATATAATTTTTGATTTTTTTGAAGAACAAAGAAAGGTCTAAAAGCTCTGTCTTTGCAAGCATGCTAATGCATTTCACAAATCACATCACAAACTAGAAAATAATAGTCCCATTTATTGGATTAAAGAGTTTGAGACAGATAATGTTTAAGAAATTTGGACAGTGTCATATATTCAGATGGTGGCTGATCCGGGATTGAATTACGTTAACTTTTTATTGCACCATACTGCCTCTCAGTGGTACATGTTATTCTCACTTCCTTCATGCAGTAATGTGTGGCTAGAAAAACACCCCCAAAGGATTGAACTGGTGCCCCTGAACTTCAAGAGGGTATCAGTGGCACTAGTCTTTGGCATCCACATAGCTTAATCGCTAGAAACGTGGTTTGTTTATTATTGTGTAAGGCCCATTTTAGAGAGGATTTGTCAGCCACTAAAATCATTATTTGTGTGTTGTGTGTGTGTGCTAAATTCTCATCAGAAAGATGTTATCTCTTTCATGGTACAGAGAGATGTAGGAGTAGGCTTATGAGATAAATTATTTAATTGATATCTTTGCACTCATTTTCTTCTGGGGGAAAAAAAAAGAAACTTGGTGATTATTGTTTTTGATGGATCATTCTTTTTAAGAGAATTTTCCATTTTCTAAAAAAAAAAAAATGCAAGAGTTAAATTCAAGGCTAAAGAAACTGAAGGAAGGGGCAGTCTAAATGCAGAATTTATTTGCAAGTCTTTAAGCCAGCACCATGAAAATGCCATGAACCCGGAGATGCACTAGAGTGTACACCCTCCAGAATGTCTGTCTGTTGTAATTCCATTGCATTACAGATTTTGGTGCATATCTCGCCTGCACAGCTTCCAGAGCTTTTCAGATATTCAACATCAGAAATTGCACTGTTTTATCCTGGATTTTACAAATAGCAACCAGATTATTGTAAAACAGAACTATCTGATAAGTCAGGTTGTGAATTGCTTTTGTGATTGTCATGGATGAGAGTACTGAAGAAGTTAGCAAACAGTGCTGCGCACCGGTTACAGTAAAAAGAAAACCCATAGCAGTGAATGCATTTGTCTGATGAATATGTTCAAGGCTGTGATCATTGTGCCACCTCTGGTTGGATGCTTTCAAATGTTCCATATTGAAAAACATCAGTAGCAAGTACCAAACAGTCCACCAAAGCCTGTGTTCAACTCAATGGAGAGGAACAGAAATTCTTACTTAGCGTTTCATTGAGGCCAGCTCTGTTTGGTCCACCACGGAAGCAGAGACATGAGCTTTTCCCCTGATTGGCTTTTCCATTTTTGCTTTATGATTTGGAGGGCTTTCACTTGGGGACTTGTTCAAATCACCATTCAAGTCAGAGATGGGAAATCGGAAAGACAGACCTCTGATCCACAGACAAAAGCCAAGATGCCAGAACATGGCGATTAAAGTTCACAATTTTATAAGCAAAATAATTGCTTATAATTGGCTAAGTAAGATATGACATAATTACAATATTCAATAAGCTAATTTAAGAAAACTATTTATAACACAAACCTTTAATTATGTTATGCACTCATTTTGACTTTGCAAACAGATATGAAAATGGACATGAATTACCCTATCTTTATAAATAGAGATACATTAAGGACATTTTTGAAACTTGAAAGGTTATGTTCTTTGTTTTGATTTGGAGAATATTTGTTATTTTCAGTTTGAAAAGCAGTCATTTATAGACAGTTCAACTAGCATGAGCCTCTAGTGACTACAGACAGAAGCACTATGCGGGAGAAAACATTCTCCCTGAGAAAGCTTTTTGTCAGAGAAGAAAGACTGGTCAGAGGGAGACATGTTATTCTTCCTGTCATGGTCACCCTAAGGAAAAACAAACCTCCCTTAGAAGATAAGTGTATGATTGCGTCAGAAATGACCCACAGAAGAGGCCCATTGGAATCCACAAAATTCTTTCTTTATAGACTAGTGGATATGTCAGTGTGAGCTGACTTCCAACTCATGTATGAGGAAGAGCCATTCTCTTCAGAGGCCAAGTTGCTAATGCTTCCTCCAGAGAGTTGGAATCTGAATCTGATGGGATGAGGTGATTATGACATTTTCTATTCTAGTGGTTGACTCAAAGCATGTGCTCAAAAATATATACACTGGAACGAATGAGGTTACTCAGCCTAGAGGGGAATTGCTTGTAATCCTGAGAATCTGAGCTTGATTCCTAGTTTCATAAGGTGGAAGAAGAGAGAGCTTATTCCTAAAAGTTGTAAGTTGTCCTCTGACCTACACATACACAGAGACACACAAACACACACACACAAACACACACAGACAAACACACGCACACACATACACACACTAAAGAGACAGAAAGAGATGTAGAGAGACAGAGAGAAAGATAACATTGTAATATGTTAAAATAAATCTTATTAAATGAATTAGGCTACCCTTAGGATGAGACAGCTTGAAGAAAAGCTATGTAGTCTTGCTCCTATTCCAACTGATATCTAGCAAAATCTTAAAGGCCATGAACTGTTTGATAAGTTTCTTCCCACAATTTCTGAAGGATGGAATTGCATACCATCCCTTAGAATTTTCAGTGTAAAAACCAAATCAACATGTTTTTCTATAAGCACATACTAGGTACTCAGAAGTACTCAAAGCTATAGCAGTATATAATATACAGAAAATAAACACAATGCTTACAACCTCAGGAAACTTAAAATCAATGTGTGAGAAGTAAGACTGAATCCAGTAAAAGTGACCTAGAATTATTAGAAGAAAAATAGCTCACCAACACTATGGCATGTTCAGTGGCAAGGTAAGATTAATTGTAAAATCATATGTAATAAAATGTTCCAGGCAATGGGTGCTTTGAAATTTGAGAAAAGAGAATTTACCATGAGCTAACATAATCTAAAAAGGATTCTTTGAGGATGAGAGAATTTTATATTGAGCAAAAGTAACATGTATCTCACAAAACAAATTTGGGGTGAAAGGAGAATGTGCTGAAAGGCAAAATTGGGAAGAGGTACATTTCTCTTTCACCTTTCATTCATGAAGCCATGGGTACCTAGCACTCACTGCATGCCTCATATGGACATAGGAGTAAATAATTGTAAAAATCCTCACTTCTGGAAGCGTATGCAAATATTGCCAAAACGGAACAGGACATTAAATGTTCTATACCCTGTGAGGAGCATACCGTACTTCTTTTCTTATTTATACATAAATACATTACAAACTATGTTGCTTATGTATTTATCAGTGTGTGTGTGTGTGTGTGTGTGTGTGTGTGTGTGTGTGTGTGTCTGAGAGAGAGAGAGAGAAAGAGAGAGAGCGTGCGCGCAAAGGCACAGTCATGGCTATCTCTTAAAGTATTATTCAACTTGTTTAAAATTCAACAATGTTGCACAGTACTGTGTACATGGAAAAACATATTGGTCAACTGATTTTTTACATCGATCCATGCTGTTTTAATATTATGTAGACTTATCTGGGAGAAGATAAATGGGAAGGTAATTATTGCTTGTATTTAACAAGAAGAATTAAAGGTTACCAAATGCTGTGAGTGTTTGAGCGGTTACTCTTGACTTTCTGTGTAACCTTAAAAGGATGATTTTCAGCTATTAACCTTCCCCTTCCTGTGCATAGAATTGGTGGCCTGAGGGGTACATTTTCAGTAGATATAAATACTGTGTGTGAGGAGGCAAGTCCACGAACATTTCTTTCCTACAGATTCTCTGAAGAGGATCCCACTCATTTCTGTTGGCTCATTCATATGTAATGTTTGTCTTTTATATTATTTTGTATAATTATGATGGTGTTCATGAACGATGGTTCATGATGAAGCCATTTCCTCACAAAATAGTGTCCCTGAATTTCAATGTGGTTAAAAACTTTAATCCCCATGAGCACAGACGATCAAACAGTCCACAAACATTTACCAAGTAAGCAAGCTGCTTCGTTTAAAGATTTATGGAATGCACTAAAGATACAGAGGTATCTCAGACATGAATATTGCTCTCCTTTCATTTAGAGTATAATTGGAAACTTGGGTCTACAACCTGAAAAGTCACATCATGGTGAGATAATTAAGATATTAGGGTAAAGTCTGTATAAGCAGCATAGATCTGTAAAAATCTAGAAGGGGACAAGACATTTGGCTTTGCCAAGTGCTGTTCGTGTGACATCTAGTAAATTCATTTGCTAGCCCTCAGTTCTATTTCTATAAAATGGTTCTAATAGCAGTCTTTGAGTGTGTCATTGTGTGGGTTAAAAATTGGAGGTTACAAGGGCACTTGTATGATTGCTAACTGCTCTTTATTGTGTAGGTCCTAGGTCTGCTCATTCTCACATCTCTATTAAACAACAAAGTCCTCACCATATTTTATAGACAGCAGAGTAAGGTTTTGAGGAGGAAGTATTTAACCAATGTTCCACAATTAAGAAGCAAATTCCAGGGTCAGGGTCTAGACCTAGAGCAAAATCCAAAGCCAAGCTCCTAATTATGATGTATGCCACCTTTCCTGGGGCCCTCAGATAGCTAATGTGATTAAAACAATTTCACTGCTGTAAACCAGGAAGGTCAAGGGCATCTTTTTGGAGGACTTGTAACTTGTTCTGATCTTAGATCAAGAGATTGCAGTTAAATATACTTTGGTGAAGAAGATCGGGGTGAGGCATATTGAGAAGAGCTGGGGCTGCATGTGCAGCTGTGGAGGCCTTGCGGACGAGATGGGCTAGGGGACAGCAAGAGCTTATATGGCAGCGATAGAGGAGCATTTACAGGGATAGTCAGTGTCAAACCACAGAGGTGACTCAGTGTGAAGCAAAGAAATCTGCACTTGATTCTCTGGGGGATTTGTGAACCTTTGATGATTTTTTTAAGCCTAAACGTAAGATAATGAAATAAAAGACTTTCAATTGGCCAATCAATAACTATTGGGAACAGATGTCATTCAAAGTGGCATTTTAAGAAGGTTATTCTGGCTTGTGAGGGATGAATTGGAGAAGAAAGAAACCTTCTTCAAATGGTTGTTTTCAATAAGCTGTGTCATGACAGGGGAGAGGTGTCTCAACTAGCAGGACGCTAATAGGAAAGTGTTGGTCTGCCACAGATTAGCTGTTTTATATGTTTGAGCTGATTCAAGGTCACACCTGGAATAATGTCACCCTCTTTCACTCAGATCTGAAGTGCCTTCTTGAAAAAGGAGATGTTGTTACGATCTGATATAGGAGTTGGCAGGGCCCTGGCAATGTCCTTAGGATGGGTACTGCATATCTGTACCCTGTGTGTGTCTCAGCACAGACAGAGAAGGGCTTCACAGAACTGGTGGAACAGTGTGGAAATTGGGATGAGTCTGGGGTCTGGAAATGAAGCCACAAGATCTTTTCAAACTGTGGGAATGGCATTTGGTGGTGCAGATAATGGAGTGACCACAGACAAAAGAAATGTCTCCAAGATCTTGACATTTTCACTGATGGGGCCATTTGGGGAGAACACTTGCTCCTAGGGTGGATTCACCAGTCTGGTTGTGGAACTTGTTGTGTTTAAAGCATATTCTTCAAGTGGAAAGACCCAGAAGGCAGTGTCAGTAACTAGACTGGATAAAGAAAGTCAGAGTGGAGAAGGCTTTCTGTGGCATCCATTTTGAGGCAATTAAATATTACGTTTCCCATTTTAAAATTTTTGAAGGAGTCAAAGGATTTCCTAACAACAAGGAAGCTGTCATGTCAAAGCATGTGCTGTGTGCTAATAGCACATTCCACATGACACAAGGGCGTGCTTTATTCCTATTGACAGACCACGAGGCCCAGAGACTGACATCCATTTCAAGACAAGGGAATAACCACAGAGAAGAAAATGATTTGATCAAGGTCACACAGCAAGCAGGTGGCTGGTACTGGGGTTTGATCCCAAGCGGGCAGCCTAGGTCCTGAAACTGGGAACATAAATACCAGAACATACATACATGACAGTCTAAACTAAGTGTAAAGCTATTCTGCAGAGAATTCAGCCATAGAAAGTCACACTGCTTAGAAACATTAACAGGACTTAAGCTATCTTGGGAAGCCCCCTCATTCAAGAGATCTAGTGAAGAATTCATATCTAACAAGCTATATATGGTGTGTGTCTACCTACTCACTGAATAAGGGATCAAATGAAGAATATCACTGTCAACCATTCATAGCTTAACAAAACCTTTTGGCCTTGCCTTGACTGGATTTCTTACCTTTTGTTGATTGTGTTTTGCTCGCCCTGATCAATAAGCCGACTTCTTCTCCCTGCCCCTGCTTCTGTGATGCTGAAACAGATACATCTTTGTAGCTGAATCTTAAATTCTATTGTCAGAGAATTCTTCAGTCCACTTATTCCCTTGTATAAAGTTAATTTTAACTATAGATCCTGTATCAATAATGTCACTTGGAGGCTGCTGCTTCCAATATGCTCTGCAAAATATCTGTGGAGAGTCTGGAATTCATCCCTTTGGAGCTTTCCCTCTAGTCTACATCTGAGCACTCTGCTCTGGCCAGCTGCCTTCTCTTCAGCCCCTGTGTGTTCTCCATTCTCTGTACTGCCTTACCGATCAAGAGAGTTTTATTTGAGCACATTCGAGATGGGGGTACTTCTTTATTTGGGTCCAGGCAAAACACATATCCTCCTATTGGCAAAGCATGAAAAGAATTATGCTCTGGCTTTAACAAGATTAAGCAAACTCACTTTGGATACAACATAGTGGCTAGGGCCGGCAAAGGGTTTTATCCTTCTTGAACCAATTCTAAATCTGTATCTGGCTCACCCAGGAATTCCAAACTACAAGGTACTGAGGTTCCTCTGACAGATTTTTAGAATATAATGTGGTAGAATTCCAAAGATGGAGTATTAGGGGGTACCTTATTGATGTTTAGTTTTTCAGAATTAGGAAGTGTTCTAAGTCGGGTGCATGGAATTTACATACTGATATTAAAGAAGCATGATTTTGAGAAGATGGTCCATCAAAAGGTTGGACAGGCATCTTCTACTCCCGCTTTGGCTCAGGTTACCATGGAAAAACAGGCGATCATTTCACCAGTAACAAACTTCTACCAAATACTTGACCTTGGAATCAGCAATTTACATCCTTATAAAAAGAGGTCACTGAGGGAATTTAACTGTGTCATCCTGGCCCCCATGTGGCAGGGGAGCAGTGGGGACAGAACAAAGCTTGTGAGGCAGCATTGGAAGCGACTTGGATGGACAAGTAATTTCTTTGCCACCTTGTTTTAAAAATGGAACCTCTTTTAAAATAGTATAGGAAGGCAGGAAGATGCAGCGTAAGTCTGTGGCAATAGTGACTCAAAAAGAAAAAAAAAAAAAAACCCCAAAAACAAAACAAAGCAAAAACAAAAAACAAAAAACAAAAAAACAAAACTCTGCCCCAGGACTCCAGAAAGCCATCAGTTACCACATTTGGAGGGAAACCAGGGAAAATTTAGGTGTTCACATTCCTAATGGCCTCTTTCCCAACACCTTTCCTTCAAACATCATGTCTTCCCTTTATTATGCCTTCATTTCAAAAACTAAGGGAGAAAAATCACCTTTTAAACTTGAGCCAGGGAATACTGTTTGTACAAGTGCTAATATTTTGGGGTGGAATTTTTTTTTTTAAGACAATTATCAAGACGAGGCATTTGTTTCTTCTTTTGTTTACTGTGGCAGTTTGTCAGCAGTTATGGTGAGTAGACTTCCATCTGCCAGTAAAACTACATTGGAAATTGCCGTAGAAATTAGCAGCTTTCATTTTTGCCTACATAAATAAATATGCGAAATAAATTGCACACAAATGCACCCTTAAAAAAAAAAAAGGCACAGGTACACCGCACCGTTAAATGCCAATCAGACAAAACCAGAAACACACTGCGATTATCTCAGTTTTCAAACCTGGAAGATACACGGATGTGTTTCTAAATGAGAGAGGCCGCGGATCATGCTCGCTGAGATAAAAACAGAAGCTGCCAGACACCGCACTGTGGCTTTATTCTGAGAGTCCCCTGCCTGAAACCCCGCTCTATCTTTTCTCCCTGTGTGCGTGTTCTCTCTCTCTCTCTCTCTCTCTCTCTCTCTCTCTCTCTCTCTCTCTCTCTCTCTCTCTCTCTCTCTCTCTCTCTCTCTCTCTCTCTCTCTCTCTCTCTCCCTCTTCTCTCCCTCCCTCTCCCTCCATCTCTCCCTCTGCTCGCTGTCTTCCCTTGCTCATTGTTCTCTCTGCCCCTGCCTTTGATGCACATACGTTGTCACATTCCATCGACTCCTCTCTGCTCTGCTCTTACACTCAAGCCTAGCGGTGCTTTCGCCAGGCAGCAAGCAGCAGCGTCTCCTGCGAGTTTTAGTCATGTGTGCAGCTCAGCTTGATCGAGCGTTCCTTTTCTGCCTTTTCACTCTTACAAAAGATTAAAAGGTGGCGTCACATTGCTCCCCTGTTTCTTCCTGCAGGAGGGACTTAAAAGGGGCAACCAAAACTAATCACTCTCAATAAGTATTTTTTTCCTCGCTGGCAAAAAATAAAAAATAAAATAATACCGATAAAGGAAGGAGAGGGGAAAAAAAGAAAAATAAATAGAAAGAAAAGAAAGGCAGAGACGGGAAAGGCGAGGGGGTGGACTTAGCGGTGTAATTTGAGCCCGTGGTGAGGATTGGAGCAAGCTAGCGATGCTGCACACTACTAACAAGGGAAGGAAGCCTTCAGCTGAGGCAGGTAAGAGCGCCGATCGGAGGGTTTGACCGAGTGGCTTAGTTAAATTTCTGTTTTCACCCGTTTTGTAATTGAGAAAGGCATCTGCAGCAGAAGCCGATTTTTCAGTCGGCTTCCTTTTGTTTAACATAGAAAGTACCTGTGTTAATTTTGATGAATTAGAGCATGCAGCCAATTCAATTGAAAATAGATTTGTATAGTAAATGCATTTATACGGAATGATTTTTTTCCTCCCTTTTATTTAAGGGGAGAGATGAGAAAGATGATTCTGATCAGAATAGCACTTTGCATTACGTTAAATTCTAAACAGCTAAGGGAAGGGGGGGGAATAATTCAATTGATACTGCTTTTGAACTCCAGGACTTAAGCCCTGGGAGACGGATGGCATTTGAATTTTTTCTTCTAACTGAACTTCTGATGTGTTATAATAATTTCTCATCCGGAGGTATCAGCAAAGGGCAGAGTTTATTTAAGTCTGGCTGCTTGGGTGTGTTTGGCTTGGCTCTTGTGGGTGAGGCGCGTCTTGAATCTCCTGAACCTGCGGCAGGTTGATGGTTCCTAAATGGAGACGAAGTGCTGTCCCAAATGAAATATGAAGTTAAAACATCAGGTGAGGGCATGCTTTAGAAATGCATTCGGTAAATAATTAGGAGAACTGAGTTATGACAGTTTGGAGGGGAGTTAACTCTGGAGATGCTGTTGGACAATGCTTTCTGGATTTTAAGCTCCTTAATGACAGAGGAGGCTAATTATGAGACTCAAGCTGGAACTTTGATTTAGGACCCGAAATCTAGGATACCTGTAGTCCTCTACCAGAGATAGCTTTTAAATAGGCATTCCTTTTGTGCGCGATGAATGGGAACTCTGGATTATATTTGATGGCATTTCTCCTTTATAAAGCGTTGAGATGAAGCTTTAAAACGCTCACATCTATTTTCATGTTGAACAAACAGAGAATATGCAGAATACTTGAATCTCTCAGCACAGGGTTTTTGTGGCTGCAGATGTTGTTTTAAAGTTTGGGTTATTTGCTGTTAACCTCACTCTCTGTGGATGTTGGTGTCCATTGCTTCTGCTGTTAAAAAATTGTAACCGGCATGAATGAATTGATATTTGAGAATGGAAAAACAAAACTCCAAATAGGCCAACTTTTGAAATTAAATGTGACCAGGATCTGGATTCTATTCAGAATTTTTGCCAAAAGCGTAATCCAACATACTGAAGTTCATTTGAAAATCACCTTGGTGAGCATAGGGGAAATACCTTTAAAGTATACTGTTCGGCTAAGAGAATGCTTCTCGGAAATGGAACATGGAAAGGTGCCTCCAGGCTTGGCCCTGGAAAAAACTGCTCTCCTATGACATTCGGGGTTCAGTAGGCACGGAAAGAGGAGATTTTATGCATTTGTGTCCTGATAGGATGTTTTCTTGCTTAGTTTCCAAACTAGACCAGCTCGTTAACACCTTGCTCTAGGGTGTCTTGTATTGCCAGACCCACCTAATGGTATCGTGTAGGTGCAGCTGGTGGACCTAGCCGTGAGAGGACATGAGGACCAGCTCAGAACTGGGTATTAGGAAAGTAGACAGTGGCTCTGCCCAGATGACAACATCCAGAGTTTCCTGGGCAGGTCCTGGCACAGGTGCAAAGTGGATTTTTTTTTCCCTGTAGATTGAATTGCAGAGAGAGAGATGAACTATAAAAGGAGAGAATGCTGGAGAATACTGTGTAGGTTTGGTGGTCAAATGGCAAATTTTTAAAAATGGCCTCATATGTAGTTTGGGGTTTTTGTTTTGTTTTTTAACTTAAGAAACGCTCCAGAATCTTATAGTATCTTTCGTCAAATTCCACTTCTCTGTCCTGCTTTCTTGCATGGCTTATTTTCTGACTCATGGTACACCTGAATGCTGATTTTTTTTTAACCTCTGACTATGAGAATGACGACTTAAATAAGTGGTAGGAGTCGAGAAGATATCCCTAGGCACTGTGTTATCTTTATCATATGTATTGTTACTTTTGTGTATGAAAACAACTTCTTCAAGGTGAGGCAGGTAATACATTTTAAAATGTTGCTTGCCAATTTGCCGCAAATGAGCCTCAGTTTCTCCTAGAGAAGGTAAATAGAGCTAAAATATATGTATAGAGAGGTGCACTGTAACCCGTGGTAGTTCAGCTAGAACTCTTTAGGTAGATGGCAATCAGTGATATATCCCTACTCAAAATATCTGATTCATATAAATAGCATTTTTCTGACTTTTCCAGTAGATGTTGCTGGAGAGCAAAGAAAAGATCACACACACACACCCCCACCACCACCACACACACACCACTTGCAGAAGAGAAAACCAGTAGACTTATAAAAGGCAAAGAAACAGAGTCTTCTCTCCAAACTAATTTGCTAATTAATGAATTATATTGAATCAGTACCTTTTGTGATGTTCTATAGAAAGCTATTCAAACTTGATTTAGATTTGTAAACAATGATATTGTCTTCCTTGGACCCTATATATAATGTCTGTTTGCTGTTTTCTGTCTAGAAAAAAAAAAATCAAGTTAACTGCACATTGCTATTCAGAACATCCCATCCCTGAATGCTAAAACCCTTTAACATGCAAATATGATGTCAGAGGAAGAACTGAAATAGAATACCCCGAGAAGAGTAATGATCAAACGCATTATAAAAATATGCACCAGTTGCCAACGTGTAATGAAATATTAAGAAATTAAAAGCATGCAACCTCTAAAGTAATAGAATTTCATTGCTCTGAGACTGTTTTCCCACTGAATATTAAGTTCTTAATAGATGTACCCGTGAAAAAAAACAATCGAAAACCTACATGGTTTGTCACTGAAGTTTTTTCATCATATGATGTTGAAAAATTAGCCCAATAGGATTTTACTCAGAATGGGAAATGTAATTAACATTGGATATTAAGTGCCAGACTGACAAAGCAAAAGCCACAAGGCTGGATAGGGGAAATGGAAATGCAAAAGCAAACAGAGGCTCTGGAAGCCGAAAGGACCCACATTGGAACAACTCTGCTGGTAATCATTCTGATAAAATGACAAAGACATCCCAGAGGAGCCTGGGATTCTAGTACCCAGGCACGAACTGATGCAATTTCAAGCAACCAATGACCTCTGTCTATGGGAATATTTATTTTTAGATATGATCAATTAGCAATTTCAATGGAGAAAAGAAGTTTATTTATTTTTTCTCACATAAGGGAAGTGTTGGGCATCACAAAACCACTTCCACACAGGGCCAGCTTCTGACCTGCGTTAGATAGCTTTTGATTTTTGGTACCTTGAACAGACTTGACTCTCTACTGGTGTGTTTACCCACTGCATTGAAATATTTCTTTGTCAGTTTTCATTCCTTAGGTGTAAAATGGTCCATAAGATCTTTTGAAATAACCCCCCTTGTTCATTTTCTTTCTGCGAGGAAAAAGCTTATATTTAGAAGGCTTGAATGTCAGCTCCATCTATTTGTGATTAACACTAGGAGTCCACTAGAGTAAGGGTATTCTATTCCCACTTTCTTTTTCTCTGATTTAAGTACATATTTTGTTTGACATATTGGAGTTGGTTTGTTTTGTTCTTTTCTTTAAAAAGTAAACCTTTTTTTTTTTTTTTTTGGACTGTATTTTCTGGCTTTATTTAAATTAGTTATTTGCATCTCTTTCTCTTTTACCCCATAGTATCTATAAAGTACTTCTTATGTTCACGGCACCATAAATAAAATGGGTCAAATGTTACCTAACAATGACAGATGTCTGGCCCTCACTGGCATCTTTATAGAATTGGAAGCTACAGTGTGTACCTGTAGAACCCTAGTGGATGTGCCCAATATGTCCTCCCCATCATCCTTCCTCAGCAGAGCAGGCAAGAAGCTGGTGTAGGTAGGAGCGAAGGTAAAAACGTAAACTAATTTAGAATAGCACTATGAGGTAGAAACAGGGACCTGAAGCAGTGGCAGATACTAGTGCAGTGGTAGGCTTTATATGACTGGCCCAAATTTGGTACCCATGATAAAAATATCTGGCTGAGTTGCTGCAACTTAATATGGGAATGAGAAAGAAGCAGAATCGTGAATCTGAACAGCGGAGTTTCCCCAAGATTCTCTGAAACACCTGTCTAGATGACCTTTCTTCTCCAATTATATTGCAGCATAATGGAGCTACTAATGTTACTGTGGTATCAACTTACGTTTAAGGGACGCTCTTGAGAAAAGAAGGGGAAATATCTGGTCTTAAGGCTGGAGGCCAGTGGGTATTGCATGAGCCTAGTTACAGGTAGTAAAGTTGAGAAATATTAAGAGGAAGAAAAGGAGATGCTATTAAAATTATTGCTATTTCTTGTGTGTATTGTAGATGCCATGGCCTCATTAAGGGTGGATTTGATATAAATATGTTTATTTCACCTTCACCATTTGTGGAAGGCGAGGCACATATTTAGAAGATGTGGTGTTCTATCTAAGCTATTGCTATTTGGACACAATCCACATTGGGTTTATCTCCAGTTTCCTGACATTGATTATGATGGATTTGTGTGATCTTTGAGAGTTTTCATCTCTCTGAAAAGGTATATGCTTTATTTATTGGAGTTAATTGCCTCCCCGAATTGCCTGTGTTGTCAATTACTTTCTATAAACTATGACTACCACACCCTGAACTCTTTGGTGCCTAGTACATTTGACTGGCAACCACACTGATAGACATTATTCAGAGTATATAATATAAATTTGTGTGCAAATGAATAAGGTGTTTTCTTGTGTTTCAGGGACTTCATAATGAGAGGAAACAAAATTAATCATTGGCACAATTAAAAAGAAGGAATGCCAGCCACACTCTTTTCTCAGAAATACTGATTTTACCAGCCTGACTAAGTAGGCAGGGTCATCACTATGGCCTCAGAACCAAACTGTAGATGAGTGACTTTTGGTATCCTGAAGCCACTTTAATTTAATTTGTTCCATTTACCTCTCCAAGCTTTTCATCTTCCCACCATTTTAATATCATCAGAGATGGGGGGGCTGTCCATGACCTTCACACTTGACATTATCAAACACAAAAGGCATCACTCATACACTTGAGTGCATTACAATGCAAGAGAAAAAAATAGATCCCAACGTTTTAGAAATTATTGTCTCATACCTCCACTGTGGGTGGGAGATTTTTCCTGCCTGTTTTTTTTCCTGGATGTCTTATTTGACTGTTTTGCTTCTTTGTGTTTGTAGAGGATTGTAAATTATCTAGAAAAAAAAATCAGCAATCAGAAAAATAAAATCCATACCACAACACAAGCAACCTTGTATTCACTAGACATAGGTATCTTATTATAATCCTATTATTATAGTCTCTTTGTTAAGGACTCATCACATCTTCTTGTTGTAGCAAAGTTGATTTTTATATTTGAAGTAAGGTACGTTTTCCCTGTCGACTTCAGTCTGACAGTTTTGGCTGAAGCCTGTTCTGCTCACCAGTTCTGATCATTGCATTTTCCTGTTACTGCTGGGTAAGTCAGAGATCTGTTGATATTTACTATAGACCCACTTCTCTCTCTCTCTCTCTCTCTCTCTCTCTCTCTCTCTCTCTCTCTCTCTCTCTCTCTCTCTCTGTGTGTGTGTGTGTGTGTGTGTGTGTGTGTGTGTGTGTGTGCACATGTGGTGGCATGGAAGGAAGGCTGGCTGCAAGTTGGGGAAAATAGTCAAGTATGGATTTTTATCTGTAACTCCCTATTCTTGATATTTTGAACCTTTTATTCAAAGATAACTGTTGCCCTCCCACATACCCGCATGCCCATGTAAGACAACTCTGGTGATCTGAACAAATAGCCTTATCAGATTGTGGTGAATTACTCCGGCAGTGTTACATCATGCATCAGGATCCCGTGTGCTGTAGAACTCTGTAAAACCACCAGCTACATGGTACCCCACAGGTTTAATATACTTCTGCAGCCTTGTGCTTGGGAAGGATTTCTGTAATTGGAGACAATCTAGTAAGAAGAACTTTTTAAGCCATCAGAGGCTGAAATACAAGTTTTTGAGAAATGTGACTATACCAGCTTGAAACTGAATGGATTACAAATTTCTCTTAACTGGACAGAATCCTAATTGCCTGTACAGTAGAATCCTGATTATCCGGGGTTTGATTTTCCAGGACAGGGATTATTCAGATTTCTTCTCTGACTCCGTCTTCTCCCTAACTACCTGACATGAAACACTTGTCTAATCATTAGCATTTCTGCTAATGATACAGAAGACAGAAGTCCAAGACAGTGAATAGCATTCAGAGATGGAAGGTAGTAAGTAAAAAAGTCTAATTTTTAAAAAAATTAGAAACTGTGGAATTTCAGTGTTAGAAGGGGGAAGATCACTTTCTAGCTGCAAAGATAGCTTACTTTAACATTTGTCACCACCGTCTCTGCCTTTAAAAGGAACAAATTACTAAGATAAAATAATATAAAAAAAAAAAACCCTACCATCTTAATAGGGTCAAATTTCTGGGTGTGTTGTTTGGACTTATATAATTCCCCTACCCTCCCATAAGGCTAACTACCCATTTTAATTAACTAGTTGGGAATTGGGGTGTGCAGGTCTTTTAAAGGCCACATGGATCAACACAGGGTACCTTTGGAATTAGATCAGAATTTTGATTAGCATAGTTTCTAATGTTACATCCAAAAGTAGGTTATTAGCGTCTAAAGCCCAGGTCTTTTCCAACACTCCATTGCCATCACTGGCTAGATGCTAGTAATTCCTCCATATATGTACAAAGAATACACACATACAAACATACATACACACACACCTTTACACAGGCACACATACACACGCACACACACATATTACAATTTAACATACTAAACATCTTCCCACTCTTGGTGGACTCTGGGCTTCTTGGGCATTTGAGTTAGGCTGCAATGATGAAAAGATGGGAAACAGATCTGGACCTCTCAGAAAGGGCTTAATTGGAGACCAGATGTGGACGTGGCCAGCATCCTTGTCACACATCTGCAGAACGGAGCCAGGATTCTCTCTAGTGGATATCCGAAGAAATCAGAAATCAGTTTTCCTCTGCTCTCTTCTTTCCAAGCATGGAATCTCTCCAAATCTTCCAGTCACATCCCCTGCTTAACAGTACTGCCTCATTAAACAGTACACAATTTTCTTCCGTCATCCCTCTTATAAAATTCAAGTTTATCAAAATTCACAAGCTCTGTTTCACTATAAAAGTATAGTGCTGTGTAAGTGATAAAATACAAATATGACATAATTGACACAGAAGGCCAAAGGGTACAAATGCCATTGTCTCTGTGGTGCCTTAAAAACACTCTTTTATCTCTAGATTAAAATTGAGGAAGTTAGAAAGAAATTTGTTTTATGTTTTTAAGATGTAGTGTAAAAGCCAATAGTCTTCAATGTATCTACTTAATGAAAATTTAAACAGTAATATAATATATAAAGCTTAAAAAGAAAATAGTTATTAGAAAAATCATTTGTGGACTGGGAAGGTAAATCGGGACACAGGAATTGCTGCTGTGAAAACTTAAGGGCCTGAATTCAAATCTCAACAACCCATTTACAGCTGGGTATGGTGTTGTATGCATATACACTGGATGTATTTATTATGTATGGCCAGGGGTTATATTTAGTATTCTATCAGAAGAGCCAAAAAAAGGAACCTGCAAAGGGTAAATAATAGATTACACTTTCCTGCAGTAAACTGAGTGATTAAGACAACAGAATGGGCAGCTCCTAAGCCAGTTAGCCTAGTGTGTAGACAGCTAACAACATATATTGAAGACGTGATGGACATCAAGGAACAACACTGTAGATTGTGACCTCCATAAGCATTATTGGGAGATGAACCTGGAAACTTGTGCTTTCTAAATATTAGCATAGCACTAACTCTACTACCAGGCCTGGTGTCCCTCTTAAGGGATTAGAAGTTATTTTGTATTCGATTTTCAGGCACCTATCTAGTAATTGTAAACATGGATAGAAAGCCAAGCTAAGTCCCCCTGAGCCTCATGAGGTACCTCTATACTTTACATGCGTCCTGTGTTCAGCAAGAGAGATAAAAATAAAATTACAGCACCTATGATTTGGTGGAGGTCCTCCTATAAAATGATCTACTCCCAACTGAAAATAAATCTGTCTTTTAGAAAAATCCAGGCAGGAGAATCCAGATTCTCTATTATATCCTCTGTGGATGCAGGTCACAATCCAAAGATCCGATCAGTGTGTCTGATAGCTGCTGTTCTGAGACTCCGTACATCACTCAACCAAGTGAAGAACACAAGGGTTGTGCTGTGAGCATTGCCCGCTATTAAAGGGACACTTGTACAAAATGTGCATGCAGAGGATAGGTGCTCAAGCTAAAGATTGACATATTATTCCAAAATGAAGTGGGTTTGCGTGATTGGGGGTTGGTTTTGGGGTTTGTGGTTTTGTTTTTTTGTTGTTGTTTTTGTTTTTGGTTTGGTTTATTCCCAATCTGCGTGATGTTTGTGAGAGATATGTTGTATATGTGCAGTCACATCTTGCATGTGATTTATATACACACCCATGTAGTCTCTAGAGGTCAGTAGAATATAAGAAATGGGCAAACATTCATGTTGAGATGAAACCCATAGGTTCCAGAGACCATTTTTCAAATGGCAGAATGATGATAGTCGGCTAATGATATTAGAAACTGAAGTCATTAATCGATGTTAACAAAAAAGTCATGTCATCTTGTTCATGAAATGAATCTAATCTATTTGTTTTAAGCAAATTTCAGATAAATGAACATTTTACATGGCAAGAGCCTTGATAGAAACCCAAGCTCTAATTACTTTATTATGCTTTATTATAACAGGCTGTGATTCACTCATCTTGAGCTTTTTTTTTAAATGTTACTAGAAAAGAAGGGTAAATTGTTTTTAAACATTGATGGGTTACACCCCGAATACTGTTTCTACTTGAGCTGCTTTGTCAGGCCCTTGATTTTAAAAATGAAGTGCTGGGTGATTTACATGCCACAGTTTTATCTGTTCTTAGGAATCAATGCTGAAAGAGGTATTAGAAAATTGTGATTTATTTTCTATATGAGGTTAAAGTTGTTAATAGTTCAGTGTATTGCTGCATTGCTGAACATGCCTATCAAGTTCAACTGCAGAAAATGTATGCTCAAAAGGCACAGAATGTGACAGAATTTAGCCATGAACTCTGAGAGTAGAGTTGTAACTACCTTTCACACATCATCCATATCCAAGAAGACAGTGCCACATGGATTCAGATTTCTTCTGATTCTGAGAATGGATGATTATCTTGTAAACTGAGGTTATGGGCCTTGGCTTAGAATTTAATATGTCTTCCAAATGTTAGTAACACTCTGGTCTGGAACCAATTCACCAGTGAGCTCTTCTGGTTTATTTATTTGTGCTATGGTATGTTGCATTCTTAGGTCAGTCTCTTCTGCAATAATCCTAAATTAAGGTTTGAAAGCACAAGTATGTAAGAGGGTGTGGTCAAAAATGACCAGGACATATGCCCCTTATGGATCAGGGAAGAGTTATTGGGGATAATGTATCATTCACAGGAACTTTTCTGCTTAAGGCAAAGCCTAAGAAATGTTTTAATGATAGCTGGGTATAGTGTTTAAAAGTATATTAGGCATACAGTGGCTTCAGCTACCACCAAGGCATTACAGAGATTCTGTAAATCTTGTAGGGGCTATGCCAGTGTTTAATCTACTTACATTGTTGGCAATTACAAATGAGGAGACACACTCTACATCCTGCCCTTGAGTTCCCAGTGAAGCTGGATACCACTTGTATATCTGTTCCCACACCTGCGTACTCCTACATCCATGCTCCAAGAAAATGTCACGCTCTTTTCCATCTCTAGAAGGTCTTCAGAATGTTGCAGGATTTCACACGTGACCAGTTGTGGTTGCTGGTACCTTCTTTGTCTTCTCAGTGCCCTCTCCATAGCTCCTCTTGAGTCTTGGCTAAAATCCCACATCTTCCTAAAGAGTCTGTCCTGATTAGGTCTCACCTAAAGACTTCTAGTCTGGATAGCCTAACATCACACAACCCTAATGCTGCATAGGTGCTCGGCTAACTGTCTATCACGCTCATAAATCAGCCCTGAAGCTCCAAGAGAATAGAAAGGAGGGTGACTAGCTGTGCATTGCAGTGGCACTGCCCCCCAGCTTCGTGGTGGTAACATGATGTTTATTTTATTAATGATTTTTAATCAAATAATTAATTGTGTTCCTTCTGTAAACTTAAGGGTAAGAGTTCATATAAGGAAACTGAGAAGTAACTATTCCTGTGTTGTTCTAGATACTATTTTCAGAGTAAGTTCATTATATAGTGGGTCTCAATTGTATTGGGCTCTTCATGTCTCCCATGAAATAGATTCAGATACTCAAACTCTAGAACACACCTGTGTTTTTAGATGGGTGTATATAGCCCTTTCTATAATTATTGTCATCATCATCATCCTCATCATCATTCTTATCCTCCTCATCCTTTGATCATGTAGCTTGTGGTAGATGATGGACTCATTTGAGGTGGAATCAGTAGCCTGAACGCGGTGGTCATGGTCTCTCTAGCACATTGTTCTTCGTTAGAAGAGCAAATCTTAGAAACCAGAACACTCAATTAAGAATACTTTGGACTCGGGCTCCTGCAACATATAGACACGTAGTTACTCAATTTCAGGAACTTTGCTAGATACTCAGAGCTCCAGAATTATTAATAGTGCAGAAGACATGCATATCGATTTAATTGTAGTTGGGCCTGGGAGGAAGCTTGTCACTTTCTATACCTTTCCCGACACACAAATGATATATATACTTTTCAAACTTACCTCAGAAAAAAGGTTTCACTAAGTTCTTTGTTGTTGTTTTTCATGTTTGATCAGATGCCACTGTCCCTAGTTTCTTGTAATTTAAAGACTGTAGAGGTAGATGCAGGTCCTGTTGGCACACCATGTCACCTGGGCTTTCCTCCTTCACATGTGATTTTCCAAAGGTCACATGCTTGCCTTGTAAATTGCACATGTAGGGAGCTCAGCCCTTGCATGCAGTTGTTTTCAGAGTACCTATCCCATGTCTGGTGTCTGGGATCTTTAAAAAACAGCCATTTTGCTCAAAGCCACACCCTCCAAGTAGAAAACTAGTCCCAGGATGCTTGGAATATAGTTAAGAGTGTCAGGATTAAGACACAGTTTTGATCTTTTTTTATTTTTACTCAGCGGTGTTTTTGCAGGGCTAAGGTGTTTGCTGAGAGGCACAGAACTGTGGAGGGAAGGGCATTCATATGTAGTGTCTTCATCTCGTTATTTTAAGTAGCCTCTGTGACATGTAGCTCATACTTCTGCTTTTTGTTGTTATCTAAGGGGATATTTTGTAAAGAATATCAATGTGATTGTCCCTGCCGATTATATGATTAAAGTAGCACTGGGTATATGTTATTTGTGGAGAGTGGCCAATTAAGCATGAAGTATGCATGTATATTGGATGTATTTGTTATGTATATTAAGAGGTAGTATTTTTACTATTGTATCTGGGGAGTCAAAAATGAGGAAGCTCTAGAGATTAATGATCAATCATGCTCCTTCATCTACTAGAATATTTTCCTATAAATACATTGTCTTTCTGTGTTACAACCAATATAATATAAAGTCGGTTCAATGATAACATTATAGAAACAAACTCAAAAGTTTTGAATCTGGGAAAGAGACTGGTAATATAGAGGAGGGGAACCATAATGTTAAGAGAGAGATCAGGGAATGGAGGGAAGGAGTAATCAGAACGCAGGCAGGATACATGTATGAAATTATCAAATTGTCAAGTAGCTAATTAAAACAGCAACCCCCCCCCCAAATAAAAGGCATGAAAGACAGATGGGCTTACTCTTCCCCTGACAATATGCATGCTAGGTGATTTGACTGTACCACTGTAACTTCTCTCTCATTTTTTGACACACATCTCTTCCATTTTTGCTTTCACATAAGAGTCTAAGAGAGCTCCCATGTCGCCATTCTTCAGCCTGTTACTCTGTTAGACATTGCCAGCAATATCTCAATGCCGAGAACACTTTATTATATTCCTTCTCTAATAAGAACGTATTTTTAAAGAAAAAAAGAAATCACTTAGAAAGGGAACTATAACGACATGAACATAAAACCATTTTTAGAACTACAAACTACCTTATAATAAATCACAGCGTTCTTCATTTCCCAAACATTCGGGAATGAGTAATAATCAATATTGGGAGCAAAGAAAACATTCTTTCATTTATTTAAATGATTTTACTTCATAAAAATATGCACAGCTTTACAAACTAGACCTTTGACAGAGTACTTTATGATTTTGAAAGCACTTGTAGATTTGTTAATGTTAAACTGGTAATTGTTGATCTCTTGGGGGGTGCAGCAACTTCAGTGTGGGCTTATTACACTGTAAAATATGGATTGCCTTTACCCTAATGGCCTCTGAATCCTATTACCATCCCATTAGAGAGTGTGGGATTTTAGTAATTCTGTTGTTGTTTCCACTGGGCAGTGACTATAATAGGGAAGGGCAGGGTTAATGCAATTCATCTCTTTGAATACTTGTAACTCGGGTCCCCTATCACTCACTGTGGTATCATTAGGGGTTTCTTCCCTTCTTCCTCTTCTTTCCTTCAGGCCCCATAACATTTCCCTTAGCCTCTGTTAAACCTGGAGACTGTGCAAGAATGTTTTGGTGCTTCCAGCATTTTGACTATTAGCTTTTCATAAACCGAAAATAAACAAGGTGGCTCATTGGCTTGTCGTGAGCCAGGTTGAAGCTTAGAAGTGTTTCAGCGACTGTCACTGCCAAGAGGAATATTGGAATAGCTCTTCAATCAAGACCATTTATGCAGCCTTTGGAAAGGAAAAATGTTGAGTTCAAAGGGTCAAATTAGTGCATGCCAGACGTTTGTATATGGTGTCTTCAGGGCTCCTGCAGACAGCTGGGTACTGGGTGCTAATCATGTAAGAGAAGAGAACCAGGAAGGGTTTCAAAAGGCAGGGAATTTGGTGTCTTTAGAGAGAAATTTATGCATTAATTCCCAATAACTCAGAACTCTCAGCAGATATACATGCCTGATTATATACTAGTAGTTTTATTCACAGAATTTGTTTTTAGCTAATACAGTCTTTACAGAATCAATATGAACATCAGATTACTCCTCAGTGTGTCAAGACAAATTAGTTCCCCACAGTGGTGCAATGAAAAGTGTAACTATTTTCTCTTTTTATATATCAGAAAGTATTACCAGGGTAGGGAATTCCCCCTCCCCCATCACTTTCTCCCCCCAGCCATGAACTTGTGATAGGCAAAGGTATGATTTAGTGCCCCAAAATGGACACGGGGTTTCAGTACCCCCTCTGTTGTCAGTAATGAGAACCACAAGTTGAGATTACAGGAACAACTGCTTTGCCCCCAAAAGAAACCAAAAACTGCCAAGAATGAATCTGACCACTTCAATCCATCAAGAGTGAATGATACTCCCAATCCTATTGTCCACCCTCACAGAGAATTAAGTTTCCACGTGTTTCGTCAGAAATAGGATGAGTGTGCAACATCCCTGCACCATGAAAATGCAGACTGTCTGATACATTAGAAGGCTGGTGTCTGGCTGGGTGGAGCCTTATCTTCTGTCTTCAGTATCGCACTTATCCACCTGGTTAGAGCTAATACACTGAGCTGGGGTGCTGCTTAGAGATAGCATAGTTTCTATATTTACGTTGAAATTCATGCATCGGGTTTCCTTTTCATTTGCAGCATGGCGTACCATAATTCTAGACAGACTGTGTGAAAGTATTTTTGCCGTTATCAATTTGGTTGTATTGAGTGAAATTCATTTAAAAGATGTCTATGCAGCTACAGAAGCAGTTCGTTTTCATACCAATAGATTGATGCAAGTGAACGTTGTTATCGAATGAGGCATCCTTTGGAGCCTTGGCTGGGGACTATCTTTTTAATCTGTTTCTATTCCGATAATCACTTAGAAATTGCAAACAAAACAGTAAAGAAGGGAGGGGGCTTCTGTGAGCACATATACTGTAACACATAATTAAGAAAAATGCAGAACATATGCATATGTGTAGAAACCTTTGTAGAGTGCTGCTGAACTCATGGGGTGGGGTTCTGCAAGACTGTCCTTTGTGAAGGCTGGTTACTCTGCAAGTGGAGAGTAGGTTTCTGCTTCCCATTCACTACTGGGTCACACTGAATTCACTGTACCCTTTTCTTCTTAGAATTTTTCTTCAGACCTCCAACTAACATAACAAACAAAATGCTACTAACATTTCCTTTGCAAATGATAAATGATCTTCGTCCCTGTCACAAAGGCACAGATGAGTCATTTGTTGTATCTATAAAATATTCCCTTAGTGCAGAGTAAAGGAATCGCTTTACCAATTGTTGACTCTCATCATATCGGTGATGAAATTGGACTCCCTGTAAGACTCAGTGTCTGTTCAAGTCGTACCAGGACTCCAAAACGGATTTTAGATTTTGTAGGATGAGAATGATGAATACTGCCTTTTCATGTCGTAATCTACCCTGGGTTTTATAGGAAGGACACAGTAGTACTTTCAGTAACTGTGGACATTTGAAAAACATAAAGAAAATTGAGCAAAACAAAACGTCACCCAGAAACCTATACTGATTTTTGTTTTGTTTTGTTTGCCTTTGCCAACATAAATGAATATTTTTTTAAATTGGTATTTTACTTCTTATATGTATTGTTATGCTTTGTAATTTCTACGTACATTAATACTCCAAAAATTGCATTAATATTCTTCTTAACAATTGAAAATGGGAAAATGGTTTTTAAGCTTTAAAAATAGCTTTCCTTTTCATATAAATCTGTAGCTACAAAATCAAGTTCTGTTATTTAGAAACGGTATATCAATAAAAGTAGAAACATTCTGAATTTCTACTATACAAAAAGAATAACGCTTTCACGGTTTCTGACATTTTGTCATCTTTGCTGACATAAGTAGTAATTGTAGTTATTTTAAAATTTTATATTTTAAGCTGTGTGTAGTGATGCATACCTGTAAGTTCAGAGCTCTGGAGACTGAAAGTCACAAGTTCAAAGCAAGCCTGTGCTACATTAGGAGACCTGTGTGTGTGTGTGAGAGAGAGAGAGAGAGATACAGAAAGCTACTGTATTATGCTTTAGATGCTTCATCTCTTGAATTATGATGCTATGCTAGAAGATCCCAATTTTATTATTTAAAACTACTCAATGATTTTATATCTGTGCAAGCATCTACTGCTCAGATGCTTGGCTAACATTTTACTTTGATCAGTCTTTAACTTTTGTTTTCCTCATGCAGATATTTTCAATCTCTATGTAAGCAAGAACTTCTTATGCTTCAGATGCCTTAAATTGGTATGCAAAACTCTCCATCCCTTATCCAAGAGCGATGTACAATACTTTCCCCTTTTTAAAGGGGTAACATTAATTTTGCCTTTTGGAAAAATTTAGAAATGTGTGGGGTGTGTGTGTGTGTGTGTGTGTGTGTGTGTGTGTGTGTGTGTGTGTGTGTGCATGTGTAATATAAAGATCTACTTTCCTGAAATAGTTAGAAATCTAATAAGTTTTAAATTATAATCTTTGTCAAGTGATGTATGCAGTAGATTTTGGGGAGTTTCTTCTTCCTATGGCATACTTATATTTTTTGGACTGTTTGGGCCTGAGGAGTTAATAGTCGTTTATAGTAAGCTTAATGTAGCAAGAAGCTCTTCAAAATGTCTTGCTTGAAGTTTTTATTCTGAATGTTCATTTATCTGTGTGTGAAGAAGCAAAGTGGCTAAATAGTTTTATCTTCATAATATTTTAGTGAAGATTTTTGTGTGTTTATACATAAAGATTTTTTCCATGTTTTGAATATATGAGTTTGCCATTTTTAATCATTTTTCTTTGATTTGTCCTCATCAATCTTTGTTATCTAGAATTTTATTAGTAAAATTTTCCACATCTTTCTCCACTTCTGTCTTCTTTTCCTTTCAGAGTACTGTGGGATCCCAGATAGCAGGTAGTCTACCACTGCCCAACTTTGCTCCTCCTTCCAATACCTTTTAAAATTACTTAATATGTGTGTGTTTGACCCCCTCCCTCGTGTGTGTGTGTGTGTGTGTGTGTGTGTGTGTGTGTGTGTGTGTGTGTGTGTGTGTGTGTGTGTGTGAAGTCAGTTTCTACCATGTGGGTCCAGGAGATTAATGCAGGTTGTCAGTCTCAGTGACCTTAGCTTTTACTTTTAAGGTAGGCAGGGCCAAGTTGCCCAAGCTGCCCTTGAACACTCTACATAAACTAGGGAGTGCAAGAACTTGAGATCCTTCTCCTTCATCTCCCACATAGATCAGAGCCCTGAATATCCTTCAAGTTCTTTCTTCTAGTTAAATCAAAACACATCTACTTAAAAGTCCTCATTATTGACAGTCTCTGATGTGGAACCGCACAGAGGAAAATGGTGATCTGCTGTGGATGCTTTTCATACATGTGTGGTTGGCCCCGCATGTGATACTCGCCCGATGAAGTCAGATGGCTCCGACTTTTCCCATGATAAACTGTTAAATGATATGATCCTCAGCAAGCCAGACTAGTATGAAGCTCTGAAAAAAAAAAAAAAAGGTTCCGAGTGAAAACTTTCCAGAAATAGCTTAGATACAAGCCTTGTCTTAATATTTCATAATAACCAGTATCATATTAACAACTTTCACAAGGGTCACAATAAAAGCTTGCTTGACTTATTTGAACTCATCTTCTTCTAGAGTTAATCATCTACATAAATATTTGCTCCATGGTGTTCTTTCCAGGCAACTGGATGATTACTTGGTGCTAGAGCATGTATTTGACTAGAGGGTGGATATGACAAGTATCATTCAGTCCCTTGACTTATAGTAAGTATTCACAGTGGCTAGAGATTATTACAGTCAACTAAAATTTCCAATGAGCCTGTTTTTTGTCCTCTTGTAGATGGAAGATAGCCATACTCTGATCTCCGGTGAAAGTCTTAAGAACATCTTACTCACTGACCATTTACTTAATGGTTGGACCTAGCTGCAGCTGCAATAGGCAGCATTAGACAACCAGGCATAGTATCTCCATGATCTTTGGCAAAGAAATTGTGCTTTTGGCTGATGAAACTTGGTAAAATAGGGAAGATATTCTGCAGAGGATTATTACAAAGTACAGAAATTATGTGTACAAGATTTTTCATGTGATTTCTATGTAGGATAACCCTTTGCAAAGCGAGAGTTGACTTAACAATCATTTACAGAAAAACTCATGGGATATATTTCCTGCTTGGTTACACTGTGACAGGGGTGCAATGAGAAGTAATAATTTCATAATGCTTAGCAATTTACATACTTTTTCATGTACACTGTTGAGAAAATAAGCATACAAATAAGTAGGAAAGCAGTGACGGAGACAAAATCAAGTTATACAGAGGCTTTAGGAGCTAGTAGCATCATGCTGCAGTACATGCCAGTCGAGGAAGAAAGATGTTCACTGTTTCTACAGGAGGATGTTACCTAGGTGGAACATTGTGGGCTGTCACACAGTCTGATGTAACTAGATCAAAATCATATCAAAGTTCAATTCCTTGGCCTCAAGTGCTTGCTGAGTTAGGCTTCTTCTCCAATTACCCTTTTATGGAATGTGATTTTAAAAGCATCCCAAAGTTATAAGTGCGTTTGGGTCATGTTGACATCTGATTCATCAAGGGGTAAGCACCCTGTGATTGTTACTGGAGCATCCTTTCATGCTCCTGGAAGTGAACCCCCAGCTCAGCAAAAATGATGTGGAAATGTTGGTAAACCCCTTTATTACTTTAAGTCTAGACTACTGTAATTCTCCATTTGTGGGTCTCCTTCACTGTGCTATTAATAGGAACCAACTTAAGAGTATAAAGCTGCCCAGATCCTTCCTGGCATCTTGTCACCTCAGCATATTTAGAACCATCAATTCAATCCCCGTATCGGTTACCCATAAAATTTCACATTGATTGTACAGTTGTTTTACTCACATAAATGGTGCCTCAGAGATGTGGTTTCATTCTGCCTGTCTCAAGGGTTTTTCTTTTACTAAATCTGAGTCATTCGTAAAGGCTTAAATTTGAAAGCTTTTGATACTTGCCATACACTTTATAGTGAGGTATTCAAAGTTAAGATTTCTAATTTTAATTTTACTTTAGTTTCAAGATAAGCCCTTCTTTATATACTTTATCAGAGTATATACAGAAGTTGAAGAATATAAATTTATCTCAATGTTTCAGACATGATCATAATATCAAAGTTATGGAAAATATGTGTTCAGATATTTTTCTATATAATACTATAAAGGTTTAATACAATAAGATTCATACCTATTGTTTAGTAACCTGCCTTCAAAATTGATGCTAACATGGTACTTTTCCATGCTTTAAAAACTTTATTTTAGTCATTGCATAGTACTTCATCTTATGAAGTATAAGACGTCTATGATTCATTTAGCAATTATTCCTTAAGTAAATATCTATCCAGCCTACAATCCATACAAAGGCCTACCCTAGCTTCTGAAAACACAAGACCAGATATGGGTGGATGCCATCTTTACCCCCATTGGATTGACTCTCTACTATTTAAGTATTGGAGTTTCTTTCACAGGCAAGCTATTGTAAAGATGGTAAGTTTGGATTTTAATTGAATCACCAAAGGATAGAGGGTCAGCCTCTGTGCAATTGCTAGGAATATTAGGGATTTCTTAGAGGGGCCAGGCCTTGGAGGGGTCCTCAGCCCTCTGTCTCCTCTTTCTAGCCATCTACCTTTGTTTAATCATTCCCCTTCATATATATTCTGCCTCTCCTCTTGGGCTCTGTCTGATCACTCTTCATTTGAATTTTATTTGGAAGTTATAAATCCTATGCCCTTTGCCTAAATCCAGGTAACCATTAGCCTAGCCCAGAACTCTATGCTTTGGTCCATGTTCTTGGCTCTAGGCTTTCCTTAACTTGAGAAAAAAAAAGTTGGGAATAAAATTAAAGATGTAAATACTTGTTCTGAACTTCATTTGATTTCGACTTGCCTTTATGCAATGATGTATACACCATATTCTTTAGGTTTGCCCAAGTAGAAATAAAAACGCTCTAGAGAATAGAAATATGTCACAGCACAGCCATTTTTTTCTAGATGTTGTGAATTATTGCTATCATGTATCTTCCTGGCAACTTAATATATTTTTAAAAATAAAAGCTTGTGGGTTTTTTATCATCTAAGTAAAATACTCATGGTACTGGCACCATTCTAGTAAAATCATGTACTGTCATAGGGTGGCAATTAGATGTATACAAAGGGATGCAGGATTGTATTCTTCAATTCTCATCTGTACCTAAATTTTTGGGTACATGTATACAGCCTTTAAGCTTCAGTCTTCCTGTGTTCAGAAAGGAACATTGTAGAAAATTGAATGATTTGGAAATATGCAGTATTTAATAAGAGATTAAATCCCTGAAATTTGATATTGGATTAGAAATATGCCTGAATATATTGCCTGATAAAATTAAATTATAGTAATACTGTATCAATCAGAACTAGGGCTGCTTTGTGTTTCTTTATATCATTAGCCAGCCCACAGAGGCATTTTGGATTCTACTAAAAAAAATAAAATAAGTAACCTTGGACTCTGAGTTTGAATACAGTAATTAGATGCTAATTTCATGAAAACAGTTATATTTTATATGTACCTTTAAAATACAGAACCTATAAAAATACTTCCCCTAATTCATACACATATAGCAGTTGACAATGGCTCTCAGAGCTGGGCTTGTCATGATGCAAGTTCATCTTATAGATACTAGAAATCAGAGTCAACTAGGATATTCACTCTAGAAACAGTGTACCTAAATAGCTGTCCTCTACAAATACATAATTTATAAATGCTCTTTTTTCGTGTAGAAAAAGACTAATCCCATGAAGCAACTGTCTCCCATTATATGGTATGCCTGATGACTAGAAAAAAGTCTGATCAGGTCACCTGTGGCTCAGTATTTGTGGTACATCCAAAGCACTGTCATTTTACTTATGAATACAATTGGGAAAAAGAAGGGCAATTGTCTCTGGCAGGTTGAAATGCGTTATGTTTGTTCTGACCCCAGCTCAAATGAAAATAAAAGAGTTCCAGATCATAGAATGGTCTAGAAGCTAAAATTGCTCATTTGAAACTGCCAGAAGGGGAACAAGACAAAATTGAGAAGGATTTTTCCACATCTTTCATTTGGAGAGTATCATTTCCAAGGATGAGGTAAATCAGATCACCTAATTATCAGATCTATCTTCCTTTATGTCACATGGCATCCTTTCTCTACCCTGAAAGGGAAGTAGAGAAAAAGCTATCAAGAGTGGAGGTTATCAAAGGAGAAATTAGCAAAACTCTATCAAATTGCTGTAAGAATAAAATTACATTTCATCTGTGTTAGTCACTTGGAATCAAAGAAAATCTAACATGCCAAGAACTATCTAACCCAAAGCTGACTTTTGAAATATGGAAAACTGAGGCCCAGAAAATGAAACCTATTTACTAAATAAGTTGGAACTGTGAGCATGATGAGACATATTGGCTATCGTACAATGACCAAGAATTTTAATGTGAAATATATCACCGATATATGCAACAAATAGACATATTCTGAAACAGAGGGTTAATTTTCAAACAGATTACTTTCCACAAAAAGAATTACTGGCCCTCCAGCACTTGTGAAATATTCCTTGCATGGCTGTTCTCATTAAGGAGAATAAAAGGCGAGGCAGTTGGGCTTCTGGGTTGTTTAGCATTCCTTTAGCATGCTTTCAGACTTATTTGTGTCTGAAGAGGGAAGCCTCTTAAATGGAAACATGACATATAAACTAACGGCTGCTTTTGACATTGAACTTCAGATCCAGGGTAGGTAGGAATGTTTGCACTTCATGTTTGTAATATACAAATAGACGCTTGTTTAAATTCTTAGCATGAGCAGGCTGGTGGGTAGCTTAATTCCCCATGTCTCCCTTCATTCATTTGCCACAAAATAAAGGAAGGAAAAACTCCACTGCAGCCCATGGGTGTGAGGATTATTGGGAACTCAGGAGGACCTGTTGTTAGTACAATGTTGACACCCACTAACAGTACTGTTAAGAGGAGCAGCCCATCCATTCCACCATGGTCTAATTTTCCCCTTTGGCTTAGCTGTCTCGTATTTCTGGGCTGTCCAGCATTCACCTGCCTTATATTCATTCTTCTTTGGGATGACAAGCTATGCACTGGAAGACTTGACCACTATTAAGAAGGATAGAGATGTGGCAACACTGATGTGTTAATGCCATTTGAGATATATAGTATCAGTAATTTAACTACAACTACTCAAAAAAAAAAAAGTGTTCTTACTGTTGAGTTTAGAAAGCAGGAACCCTGAGTGTCTGTGGTACCCCACAGCCAAAGGTGGTGGGGACTTGACATTGATTCCCATTCTTCCTGTTGTACTGTCCAGCTTCCCCAGAGAACTTAGCTCTGGCCCTTTGGTCAGAAGACTCTCTTGGATTTGTTTATGCAGAGTTCATTGAACTGGTCTTCACTTTCCCTTCTGTCTGTTCATTTTCTTTATTAATGGCAGGAAACACCTAGACATCTCTCTTCAGCCATTGAGTCTTTTCCATTGGTTCTAAGAAGCATCCAAGCTTTACTCAGTCTGGCCATCAGTTCGACTGCAGAAAACACAAAGCACAGTTATGCCAGGGGCCTTTAGCCCACATCTCAGGGTCTTCTCGAAGCTTTTGAAAATCATCTTTACAAATTAAGAGAAAGACCCCAGACTGGACCCTCCAGGTTTCAACCCACTCTTTTGGAGGTGTGGGAGTGTCTTCTAGCTAAAGTACTAAGAGTAGGCCAATTGTCTATAGGGTACAAATGAACACATAATACATCATTGGATACTGAAAATGGTTCCAGTACACCAAGAAGATAAAAAAAAAAGAGAGAGAGAGATGTGCTCCATATAAAGAGAGAAGCAAGTATTCAGCAGAGTTAGGAACAATAGTATCATAATTCTACCAATACATGTGCAAGCATATTTTTGCATTATATTATGTATATTTAATAGTATGAATCTTAAAATTATTATATATACATATATAGTAAATGCATAGTAGTATATTACGACCTGTGGTGTGAGATACTGCTTTATATCTGCTCTTTTGACTTTCATTTGAACTGCTATACCATGTTTTTACAGTTACATATCAATATTACTCTTTAATATTTTTACAGTATAGGTTGTGTGACCCTAATCTGAAATGATTATGACAAGAAATGTTTCAGATTTGATTTTTTTTAAAGTTTTACACACACACACACACACATACACACACAGAATTTCTGTTCTGTAGCATCTATGTCATTCTGGATAATTCACTTCTCTTTTCCTGCCTAACATGTTGAGGTAGTCAGGAAATGTTGACGGAAAGAGTGAAGGAGCAAACCCATGCATCAAGGGAGACAGCGGGATTACACCCACATTCCATGAGTTGAGAGAGATTGGTTCATGAAAACTCGGTGAAGCGTGATGGAGTGAAGGAAAGCTGGCACATGGGCATCATATGTGGGCCACTGTCTGTTAACTTTCCATTTTTACTTTATATACCAGGAGAGCAGATTGATATTGCATTTTAATTGTGTATATTAGAGGGAGGCATATGGTTACAACATTTTCTTATTTACCTTCTGTAACATGAAATTTATCATTTTCTTCCCAAAATAAAGGATTTAAGGGAGCATGCCTACTTTTTATATGAGTTCAATTCTCTCCCATATGAAAAACTCCTGAGACGCGTGGCAGGTTGATGCCAAGATGGTTTTGGCACCATTTTCTTATTGCCATGGTGATCCCTAGCTCTCCTGAAATCTCAAGAGGGACTATGATATTTTAAAAGCAACTTGAATTTTGGTAATTAAAAAGGCTGGAAAGAATACCCTGGCTACATTTTTTGCCAGCATGGGCAAATAAGGATAGCAAATGATGTCTAGAGGGAAGGAATATGACTTGTGCTTTATTGGGTGGGGTAAGCTTGCATTCTAATTTGAAAAGCCTCCTGTAAGTTCTGTGTGGAGTATTTATGGCAAGTCAGAGCCCTACTGTGGATCGTGAAGTGTGTCTAAGCATATCCTTCCTAGAAACAGCACTTCTCTTTCCTGGAGTCACTATCATTTTAACTTAGAGCTGAAGGTATGATTGTCAGAGTATTTAAACATTGAAGGCAATGTGTAATGTATATAAATGTTAGCAGTTATCAAGGTAAAGCAAAGAAAAAAAAGTGACTCTCTTAAACGGGAAATTAAGGTAGACAAGCGTCATTCACACAGCAGGTTAATCACATCCCAGCCTGTCTCCAAAGTTCTTACTGCAGGAGCTGCGGGGGTTATTTTAAACTATGCCAAAGCAACTGTGTTTTTCAGAAAAGCCTCAAAGATAAGATGATTTTGTCTCACATCAGATGAAAAAAAATGTTATGAAATGGACAAAGAACAAATACTTGACATCCTAAACATGGAAACAAACACTAAAGAAAGAAAGGGGAGAAAAGAAATTTAAAAAAGGAAAGAAGCCCAAGCCACTGGGACCAAAATGAACAATGCTTGGATCTCTGGCCTGATCAGTGCTGTGTGTGAAGAGGAACCCAGTCAGCAGGAGGACTCCATGGTTTTGTTGTTTTGGTGTGGTTTCAGCATATGTCATCATATCAGGGCTGCAAATCTTTAAGGGCACAGAAGGAAGGGTGGAACAATGTTTCTTAATTAGGAAGTTTACAAACAAATGTAAATTCCCCGTTTACAAATGGGCATTTTAATTGAGTTTTTTACAAAACCACCTACAGCCTAATGTTTCACAGTCAAAAATAAACTAGAGGACTCTCAAGTGCCATTTCTCCCACATAATTCAATTGTTATCACTCGCTGAAAGTTGCTAATTTTCTATGGAACTCCCTCTTACTGGGGAAAATGGCAGCGTGTAGCGTTTGCTAGCCCTGATTTCTTGTAAACCATTACAGTTAAAAGCAGTTGCTGTGTTGTTCATTATCTTATTTAGTGACATTTATAGCTGCTATGACCTAAAATAGAATTGAGCCAGATGGCTTTATTAGAAGCTTTTGTTTATTTGATTAATTTTGGGTTGCATTTAGCAGAGATTTGATGATTTTATTTTTGTTATTGTTCACTGAGGTTTATGATTAGTGAAGTGACTTAGTGGTAGCTACCTCATGACTTTCTGAGGACAGTCACAGGGAGGTGACCCAGAAGCATGCTTAGGGATTCATCATCTATTTACAGGAGATATGTATCTGTTTACACAGATACAGATAAGGTGATTTCATCACACATAAATGAATGCTCCAGTTTATCTTTTTCTTTTTCTTATAGGATTTGCCTGGTAGTGTCTTCCTAAATATGATATTTTTTTTAAGTTATACATTTAACCCACTAGAAGATCTTTGCTTTTTTGTATTAAAATGTTCTTGAAGGTTAAAAAAAAAATCAATTCAAGCAGCAAGATAGAAAATCTCTGTTAGGGTCAACAAATATTGTGTTTGTTTGCCCTATTTTTTGGCATAATTTTAAGTATACTTCTTTTCTTTAAGAGAGAGAGAGAGCTATATTATTTCAAAGAGAATTTTCCTATCCCCTCCTGAATCATAGTTTTTCATTTCCTGAAAATAGATTCACAAATGTCATAAATTAGTCTGTAAATTTTACCTTATTATGCTTCCTCCTTCAGAAATATGCAGGAAAGTGATTATTCGTGGTGTTCAACTCCAGGCTGATGAGTCGGTTATAATTATCAAAGCAGACATAATGAGATGAAAACAACTTTCTCGGGGCCTCCGAGTTTTCAGTCACCATCATCACCCTGTCAGGGCTGCGTTAACTGTTTTCTGCCCAAGTGGATGTCAACACAATTAATTTCACAGTTTTTTTTCAGCTGATGTACATAGGGTTCATTTGTTCATCTAGGCAAAAGCATCACATATGTTAGGGTGCAAGCGATTTCTGGGTTCTCCACGGGGAAAATGAAAGAGAAGAATGGACGTTTGTCTTCCTAGATTATATATAATATATATATATATATATTATATATGCGTAAGTGAAAATAAAAAAAGCAGCTAGAAAATGTTTAGAGTGCTGGGACCTGTCTTTACCCAGCTTAACTCTTTGCCATCCAAGAGGTTTCAGTAGATCATCACTCCACAATGATGAAAACAGTGACAATGTGTGAGATGGCCCACAGTCACCTCATCTGGCTATTGCCAACCTGAAATGAGGTAGTGTGACTGAGGGGTTCCTATTATCCGTCATTTTAATCAAATTTACACTTGTATTTGAGCCAATATACATAGCTAATCTCTGCCAGATTAGGTGACCCTGCCCCAAATGTACCGCGCTAATACGTATATCTGCTGCACACTTGGAACACAGTCTCAAACTTCGCTGTGACAGCATGAAAGCAGGAGGAGGTGTAAGTTTGTATTTATCTATTCCATGAGCTTCAAGAAGAAAGAATCCATGCAGGAATGGTTTTATTTTTGAATGTTTGATAAGAAACGATGAAATAATGTCCTTGATTTTAATGTGTGAGTAGATTGCAAATTAATCTTTAATTTATGTCTGGATGCCTATACCTGGCTAGGATATTTTTTAAGTCCGACTTCTTATTTGTTATTGTTACTCTATGAATCACTGAAATGATATATTAATTTAGTTGATTAATATGATTCATTACCATAAATCATCTTCTTTAGCTCATGTGTTCCTGCTTAATAAAAACTGCAAACACATTTTCCCCTCAGAGTTGTACTCAATATCATTCCATAGCAACCAATTTTTCATTTCCCACCATGTATGTGTGGCTTACTTGATGATGAGAACTGGGAGGGGGAAAAGAAACTGGAAACGAGGGGGGGGGGCTGGGAAGGATGGAAAGAACAGGGGAAAGGGCAAGAGGAACGGAAGGAGTCGGAAGACCGTGAATGGAACTACAGCAGTAGACAGGAGGAATATGGCCTTTGTTGCCAGGAGACAGCAGAATCTCCCATGAACACTGCTCTGATCACTAAAGGCCCTGTCAGATTTCCTTCCTTTAACATTTTAATCTTCCGAGTCCTCTTCTCCACAGTTTTATAGTAGTGAGAGTAATCTGGCATTTTTATTCCCTACATTCCTCAGCTGTTTCTTGTTTGTTTCTCGGTCTATTTCTAGCCAAAGGAGGAGAAATGAGCCAGGGAGCCTTCTGTTCCTTCTTCTCCCCAGTTGATATGCAAGACCTTTCCCCTTGCTGCCTTGAATGAAACTCACTGCTGGAAGACAGAGCCTTGACATGTGTGTGCCACCTCTCCTTTTAGGGTTCACATCTTCATATTGTCTTGCCATCTGTATTTTTTTTTTTTTATTGATGAGGGTGGTGCAAAGAAAAAAATATTTCTCTATCCGTTTCTGCTGAAGATTGAGTGTTCTGGGTCATGTCTGGGTCAAATTAGCTTTGGAGCAGATAAAAGGGTAACAGCCTGTACTGTTGAGACTGGGTGCCTTGTTCAAACCCATCACGGGGGAAGATATCTCTCCACAAACACATTTAAATCAATGCATTCTTCCCATAGATGGGATGGGATATATTATAGACATTAGTTTTTCTAGTGTCTGAAGTAGGGTAACATGGCTAGTTGGATACAGAGGAATAGAGAGGACACAAGGGGGCTAAGTAAAAATATCAATAAGTGGAGACCACATCCTGTCAGGCAAGAAGGCATGGAAAATGGCAAAGTAAATACATACACAGAAGACAAAAGAAATCCTTCCTGGAGACAGTGCTGTAAAATACATAGGCACAGAGGTGTGGCAATTAAGTTAGCCATGGAAAAGGCCTCCTAAATGAGGAGGCTCATGGATTCCCTACTAAAAGCAAGGGCATTTGTACTGATACCTGGATGACAGATAAACTGCCATGGAATTCCTGACGTAGGGCTTTTTGAGGAACATAAGGGACAATGACTGTGGGCTGGCTGTGACTTTTCGAGAATATCACCCAAAAAAGTGAGCCGAAATGATGAGAAGCGTGGTAGGAGAGGGGGCTGCAGAACCCCTCTGTGCAATGCCACCATGTCATTGCCACAGCTCAGGCATCAGTTAGTAGGCCACAGGGTTTCCTAAACCTCACTGACTATGTTAGTCGGCATTATGTCAAGTTTTATAGATGAAACTAAGTCCAGAGTATTTCTTTACATTGCTTAATGTCACCAAGTTTCAGTGAAGTCCATGTTGGCCTTCACGTGTCCCTCCTCATTTTTTGAACATAAAATAATGTATAGCTTCAAAGAAATTCACAGGACACTTGAAGAATATGCTGTGAATCCAATGCATGGTTATACCAAGTGGATGTGAAGTTGACTGTTGCTTTCAAATTCCTGTCTCTTAACCACAAGTGATGTGAAGCAGGCAGAAAGCCCTTATCATCCCAGGCCTTGCTGAGGGCAGAGCACTTGTCAGTCAGAGAATAAAGATTTAGAACATGAGGAAATGAAAATGAAATGGCTATAGAAATACTTTGTTTTCCTTTATATACCTCATTCAGTCAATAGGACATTTTATGTGACTTACTGGTCCCTCTTAGACTGGGCTTCGAAGACAAGGCATGAAGTCTTGATGGGCAGTGATGGCACGTGCCTTTCATTCCAGCATTCAGAAGGCAGAGGAAGTAGGATCTCTGTTAATTTGAGGTCGGCCTGGTCTATAGAGGGAGTTCTAGAACAGCCGGGGCTACACAGAGAAACCCACTTAATATATTTTGTGACCTATTATATGAGGGCATGTATAACTGAGTACTTCAATTATAGCAAAATAAAATACATTCTTATTGCTGATTTTTATTAAATGTCTGATATGAAAGGAACTACTAAAGACAATAATTACTTAATGAAAAGGAAAAATGAACCATAAGAAGTCAATATTTTAATGTTGTGTATTATTAAAATCATCTGCCACATAGTAAGTGCTCAGAAAATGTTTATCAGTAATAATAAGAATGGAAGCAGAAACCAGTCTGTACCTGATTGAATGGAGAGCAGGTAACATAGATTTAGATGAAGCCTCACTTTTGCTCTTAGCATTTCATACAAATAGTGAGTAATTAGTGAATTAACGTTTCACTGATGAAACATAGACTGATACTGAAGATGAACTTTGCTTAGACCCATCATGCCAAGTGTTTGCTTTATGCATTTTCATCACTGATTTGTTTGGGGATAACTCTTTTCTCACCCAAATACCTGATAGACTTTCATCCCTGTAACTCATGTTTTCTATTGGATTAATATATTTATAAGGCCTCTCATATTTAAAAAATAAATAATACCCTAGTGTTTTCTCTTTTTGGAAAAGAGTTCTCTAAAGTACATTTTTGACACTGAGGTAATAAGAATGGAAAGACACATCAGTGTGTTTATTCAAACTGTCATTGGTGAGCATGTGCAATGACCCAGGTCTTGTGGCAGATGCCAGGCCTGTAAAGCCAACATAGGACCACATGTCTACGGGGTAAAGTTCACATTATCAAGAAAAGAAGATGCATGACTGTTTCATGCTATAAAATGATGGGTATGCCATTAATAAAATCCATGAACAGTGCAGTGAGAGGCAGAATGCTTAGTTCTACTTGGGCATGTTAAGGAAGACTTGATTAGCTGATGTTTCAGGCACAAATGGGAAAATGGTGTTCCAAGAAAAGGGAAGCAGCTTGCTGAAAGGCTTGAAGACACACTGTAAGGTTTGTTGCTTGAACTGTAATTAATGATGAGGTCATCCCTTGTCAGTGTGATGAGAGATGGAATCTAAGATGTATTCTAGGCCAGATCATGCATATGCTCCTGTGATCTAGTGAGCACTTTCTACTTTATGCTGCAGGCCATGGGGCATCATCAAAAGACTTTTAGTAGGTGAATATTATAGTGTTATATTCATTTTTGTGTTCCAAAGACATTTTTTGATGAAGTAGGGCAAGAAAACACTAATAGTTCTAGTTAATTTTAAAATTTCTTTTCAGTCATTCAAAACTGAATATTAAGAGCCTACTATGAATCAATCAGCCTTTGTCTATGTTTGATATAGGAATATGAACAAAGGCTGTTCATGTGTTCACTGTTAAGCTGTGTGACTCTCACAGGAGTTGCATAAAATAAGTCCCATTATCCAAAAAGGGCCAGTGAATAACTATTCATCCCAAAGTGTTCCCATTAAATATAGCCCTGATATCCCTGCTGGGAAGTGTTTCCCTGGAGTCACTGTCACTGAGCATAATTAGGCCACTTGCATGACTGAGGATTATGTGTTGAACAAGTATTTCTCTTCATTGGGTAGAAAAGATGTCACACAGGGGTCAATTTCCATATCAAATCCAGTACAACTACCTAATGGGAACTCAATTTTGGAGTATATGGACACACATGCTTGGCAAAGCCATACCTTTTACTACCTATAACTATATTCAGTCAGATACCAGTTATGTTGACTACTTTTCTCTTTTTTCTCTTCCTGTTACTCATAGATTATGAATTCCTGGTGTTTTTTGTTTTTTTTTTTTTAATCATAGTCTGAGGCTGTTCTTAATTACAAATGCACATCCAGGAGCTAGGGAAAAAAAAAAAAAACTCTTTAAAGATTTGCATTTTGAGATGTCACCCAAAAGAGTTTTGGTCCCAAAGTAAGGACAGAACCTAGAGAAATGTTGGATGCCAGCAACTTTTCCATTTCCTCACTTGGGAAAACAGTGGCTCTGAGGCTCAGGGTGTATATCAATGATGGAGCACTTAGCTAATGTATACAGTCTCCTGAGAGGGAGAGAAGGAGGGGGATCAGAAGAGGGAAGAAATGAGAGGGAGAGAGATTCTAATCAAATATCCCTTACAACACAAACAAAGTCTAATTGTCAGAGTCCAGACAGGAAGTCCTTCCCCTGGGGCGCAGTCTGAAGAACTGTGGCGTTCTGTGTAATCCCACTTTCTGTGTCCTACCAGCCCAGGCCTTGCTTGAGAGACATGTGTCTTTGTCCTGCTTTGATGTGACAGATGAGGAGGGAGGAAGACCACATCCTTCATTATTCATCACCTCATTGGTGGTTTTAGCAGCTCGTGTTTCTTTTTCATAGTTGATAAAAGCAGAAGTCTAAGATGAGAACGGTGAAGAGCTTGAGTTCTTGATGGTGGCTGTCTATGTGGCTTGTGTAAAGCTGCCTTCCTACCATAGTCTGTAATGCCACAGGGGATGTGGATAGCAGGAAGGGGACAGCAGAAGAGAGAGGGAGAAAGACAAACAGCTGTGGTAGTTCTCTCTGGCCTTTTTCTGTAAAGGCACAGATTCTTCATGAGGGCTCCACCCTCATGAATTTATGGAAATTTGATCACAACCCGAATGCCCCGCTCCTAGTGCCATCAAATTTAGTAAAAATCTTTTGATATATAATTTTGAGGGGGAGAATTTTAACCACCCTCGATGGTAAAGATGTGGATCTCAAACTCTGGCTGGGTATGAAGGTCACTTAGAGACTCTTTTTTCATCTGGTTTTTCAAGACAAGTTTTTTTCTGTTCAGCCTTGGCTGTTCTGGACCTCACTCTGCAGACCAGGCTGTCCTCTAACTCAGAGATCCACCACCCTCTGCCTCCTAAGTATTGGGATTAAAGGCATGCACCACCATTGGATACTTAAAAACTGTTAATGAGATACTAATGTTTTGACCTCACTTTGGGGATTAGAGTTTAATGCCTGCCTTGTCTAATTCCATCCTTCTAGTGTTATGACTTCACCTAAAGCCTCAGTTTTCACACTGTAACATGGCAATAGTGTTACTATGACAACAAAGCTGAGGGATCCCATGTACCAAAAGCATTGGTCATCTCTAAAGTAGTGTAAATGTCTCACTTTCATCCTAATTAACCTATTTTCTATGAAGAGCAGTCTCGTATGGGGATGTTCATCTAAGTTTTGTATCTATTAGCTTTTGCACTGAGGTGTTCTGGTGGATCTGAATGGGAACCATTGCTGCTTTGTATATGTCAGAGATCTCTTGGAGTTCACACACCAGAGCCTACTTCAGGGGCCATAGATTTGAATGCCTTGGCTCTCCATTCAGTGCTCGATTCACTGATTGAGACCTGAGGGTCTGATGCCTCTTGAGGATTAAAGAAACAAATGTGTAAACATGGGGACAAGTGGCAATTGGCATTAGACACTTAAAACTGTGAAAGCTAAACACAGAATATCCAGCTGAAATGGGCATCTGTGTCTATGAAGCCCAGTACTTCTAGGCAATTACACCTCTAGCTCTTAGAGATTCCAAAAGCTTTGGGGGGGGGCGACTCAATAGTTAAACATCAGTGAGTAATTAAAAAGAAAAAGTAAAACAAAGCAGTAAGAATTGTACAGATGAACATTAACAGGTATAAAGGAACATATTTGTAGTGGAAATTTCCCCTGTGCCCAGTATAGTCACATGGTCAATCAGAGACCATTGCTTTGGGCCTTACACTCCATCTCTTCCTTCATTTCAACCATCATATTTTACACACAATGTGTCCATAGACAGGATGCTCACTGTCCTGGGTCCCCAAGCTGTTTACCCCTGCCATGAACCCTTATCATCTGTTACTATACTTTCTTGCATTTATTTATATGAATTTAGTTCATCTCTGCTCCCATTATTTACTCGGATAGATGCTGTGTTGGAGGATAAAGATACAAAATTCAGCAAGACAGCACCTACCCCATTTTTGTTTTTATCCTCTTCTGGGAGAACACGATGAAAATATAATCCAAAGAGATCCAAGGCAACCTCATCTAGATATGAGCTTCATTTGATCAATGACAAGTGCTTTTTCACTTTTATTCCCATTTACCACATTTCTTTTATTGAAAAGTCTACCAATATATTTAGCAACGATTTGGAAAGACATCACCAAAACTTTGGTTCTTTATGTGCTTAAGAACTACTTAATACCCAGAAGCATGGAATAGAACACATGTTATACAGTGCCATACAATGCTCAGACCTAATATTGTCCACATTGGATTGAGATATGTAGGACATGATGTCCATATGCTTTCAAGCACAGTCTGTATAGTCTGTTGGTTTGTCTGGGGCCCTGGATATCATGGCTGCTTTCTTAGTTGTTGGCCTTTGGTGATGCCAAATGGCTCACTCAGGGAACTGAATCTTGTCACAGACTTTTCTCCAGGGGAGTGTCTCCCTGTGCCTATAATGGTTATCTGTTAATAGCAGGAAAAACACGTTGTGAAAGTAGGCCATGCATATCACCAATAAACATGAAAATTTCACTGGTGAGAGCCCTCCTCTCCTTGCCAAAGTGACCTTGGTTGGCGCAAAGATGACAGAGTGCTTCGCTGCCTGGGCCTGACAGCATTGCTATCACAGCACGTTTGACAAATCGTTCACATTAAATCGGGGGGCACTTTCGGCAGCGCTGACGTCCCCTCTCCATCACTCCTGATTACCACACAAACGTCAACCATGGCACCAAGCACATTTGTCAGAGGAAGTAAAAAGCAGTTGTTACAAAGATACTACCTGTCATGCTAATAGGCTAGAGCGTGTTCCTTTGTTTCCCACAGGAGACTACAGATTTTCAAAAAAAAAAAAAAAAAAAACAAAAAACAAAAAAAACAAAACAACAACAACAAAAAAAAATGAGGTTTGGATAGTTGTCCGGTAGTTCCTGAAAATGCTTTTTAGTATTGGCTGAGGGAAATGGAAGCTTGTGGAATAAGATGCTGAATGTCTGCTGAGGAAACATGCTGGAATGGTTCTTGTGACCTAGTTATCTGGTGGCTACTGTCTCTTCTTGACGATCCTTCTTCAATAGAGAAAATGTATGCACTAAAAACATTAATTAATTAAAAATGTGTGGAGTGGTCCTTTGATGTCTGTTAGTAAACATGCTGCTTTTATCTTGAATTTTTAGGGAATCATTGCAAAGTGGAAGGGTAAATTTGTTACTGACGTCACGTTCTGCATCCATTTGGAGCCATGATGGACATACTTTGTATTACATGTGTTTCTTGATAATTCAGCTATAGGAAAACTTTGGGTAGGCCATTCACCCATCACTGACATCATTTTGTTGAATGACTAACAGGAAAGAACATTATTTAAGTTTGATTGCGTAGAGGAGGTCATGTTTCTAGTCTATGCCTATCAGTAATATGGAGATAGCCATTAGGAATGTACAACTATTTTAAATGACTCGTGTACCGCCCATGCATTGCTACCAAAATTATTTCCAAACTTTTTTCTCTTTTCCTTTTATAAGTCATTAAGAACCTGCCTTTATTTTTTCCCCCTGATAATGGTAACCTTTCAACTTTAAATTTAGTGAGAAGTGGCTCAGTGATGAACAGAACAATATACTTGTAGAGAACTCACATGTGTCACTCAGCATCCACATCATGTGGATCATAGCTACCTGTAACCAGCTCTGGGAGATCTAGCTCCTTCTTTTGATCCCTGTGCAGCAGTGCTCATGCCCACAAACCCACATGGATACACATGCAAGTACATACATAGAAGTAAAATAAAACTTTAGAAAGTAGAAGTTTTGCACATTAGTAAAAATGTGCTTAAACTTTAGGAATAAAGTCAAAAAAGTTCTGTATTAGAAATTTACTTTATATAATAGAGGACTCTGCAAATAGTAGTCTAGTATAAAACTTCTGGGTTCTCAAAAGGGTCAATGTGTTAGATTTTGAAAATGCCTACTTATTCGTTATTCATTCAAAAACCCAGTGAGAGGTTCTTTTGCTATTAAGAGTATAAAATATTTTAAATAAAAATGTATACTATATGCAATACATAAAAACATTTTCCTACTTTATATATCCTCACATAAAGGATCTTACCTCAAGCCATTAACATGTGATTCAATGTTAGAGCCCATGGGTTAATTCAACTCTATAACTCTAGTTCAGGTGCCAACTACAAGCCAGCTAGAAGTAAATCAAGATTCTGTGGCCCAATCTTTGTGTTTAGGAAATTTGCTAGAGCATCTTGGAAATCACATATTTTACTTACATTTGTCTATGTATTATGCAAGATATTAAGAATGAACCCAGATGTACAGCTAAAGAGCAATGACACAGAGGGTAAGGAAAGTGGGGAAAGCTAGAAACTTCAGTGTGGTCTCTTATGCATTCAGTGGTATAGAGATTACCCAAATCCCTTAGAGTTTTTACGGAGGTGTTATCTATTGATGTGTTTGTATTCCTGACTATTGATGATGAGCTCAAACTCAGTGCCCTCTGTCCTCTCCCAATATATCTCAATACTCTAATTCTGCCATAATATTTCTGGTACCAGTCTCCATCCCAAAGCCATCTAGAGCCCCACCCACCATTTCATATGATAGAGGCTCGAGATTACAGTGGTTTTTAGGAGTTGTGTGCTAAATCCCAAAGGCAGGCATGAAACATACATTTGTTACTCTATCATACAGCCATGAGTTCTTGTGAGTTTGCTCTTTGAAGTGACTTAATGAGTAGGAGTGACAAGCTTGAAATGGGATGAGTACTTGCTAAATGTAGATTCCTTTTATATATATATAAAAATATTGCTCTTATAATTAATAATTCATGTCATTAGGATTTCTAATGACCAACATTATCCTTTTTATGGGAAACAGGTCTATTATTCACTCTTCAAATTTTATTACATTACTGTGTGTCCAGCATTGGACTAAGTCTTGAAAGGGCCAAAGAACTAGGATCTCATGTGGGTTAAATATGAATTATTTTATAGGCCAAAATAATCTTCTGCTTTGGGTATGTCAGCTTAGCTGATGAACTTCCCAAAGCATTTACTCTCACAAATATCTTCTACTCATCATTCTCCAGATTTCCTGAATTCAAATCATGTAGCTCTTATTCTTACTGATCTGCTAGTTATCCTATAATTCTTCCTTTTCAAACTATAATGAAATTTATAGTTTTCAACCTCATTAATTTTGTTTTTCAGGAGCAGATTTCCCTTCAAACTATGTGGCAGTTTAAATAAGAATGTTACCTATAAGCTCATAGACGTATAGGCAACAAATTTGAATTCTTGGTCCTTGGTTAAAGCAACTGTTTGGTAAGGGTTTAAGAGGTGTGGCTTTGTCGGAGAAGGTGCGTCACTCAATCACTGAGAATGGACAATGAAGTCTTACAAGCACATGCCAAGCTCATTCTTGCTCTCTAGCTTCAACTGAATCCGAAGTGAATCAGGACTTCTCCAGTGCCATGCCTGCTGCCAACATATACCCCACTATGATGGTAATAGAATAACCCTCTGAAACTGTGAGCAAATTCACAATTAACTGCTTCTTTCCAAAGTTGTCTTGGATGTAGTATTACATCCCAGCAGTAGAACAGTTACTAAAATATGCTGTGATACATAAACAAGATTCAAGATGGAATATGAGTGAGAGTGCATAGTGCCCACTTGGTCTAGCTGCCTCCTTGAAATACAAGGTCCTAGTGGGAAAAGGTAGAATAACCCCATTTTAGGGCATCATCTATGCATTGCCACTGAAGAAGGTGAATCTATGTCTGAGATAACCCACTCTGATCCTGACTACTGAGTAGCATGTTATATTGGAACGTCCTGGTCACCAGGAAGGGTGAGTTTTGTCAATAATGTTTATGTAATGACATTTAACATGGTGATTGAATGATGGCTTAGTTCATAATATTGCAGTGAAATAACATATTCCGAATGCCATTTAATGGTGAGGATTTATTTCTTAACCCTCTGGAGATTTGGAAGTCTAAGATTAAGACATAGGCTTATGTGATATCTACTTCTTGGCTTGTTCAAGGCATTTTCTTGCTATGTCCTCACATGGCAGAAAGGATAAAGCAGTGGATTTTTGTTTGTTGGAGTTGCTTTCATTTGTTTGTTTGAGAGATAAGGGCACTTATAAGTCTCATGGGAGAGGATTCTTCTTTTGTAACCTGATCCCATTTCCTATTGCTGTTATGACGTCATGCTGTTCTTGTTCTCAGACCACCAGTTCTTGCTACATCCCCCAATACCCCCCACACTCACACACTCACTCACTCACAAACAAGCACATGCTCCTTCACACAGCACACAGCTGCACAACAACCTCCTAGTCTCCATTGCTCTTTGTTTCCATTCACTCCATTACTGAGCACAAACAAACCTGTTGGAGACCCTGGGGATGAACTTCTTCCCTGCCTCCCCCAATGAAAGATCAAAAGATAAAATTGATTTAATTTCCATAAGGCACGTTGCCCTGTTTTCTTGGCATGTGCGCATATTGCATGACTTTTTGAAAAACTGATGAGTGTGGCCTCGTGTTAATTTCCATGGCTACAAACCTGATCATGCAACAGCGGCTTAGCAGCATATGATGTATTTGATACATCTTAAGTACTGCTACATTTAAAAATAACTTTAAAAGGTTGTAAATGTCAAGCTGAGATTTGAAATATGTCAGATAGCTGTCATTTTAACACCCTTCATTAATTTCAAAAGGACTCAGTGAATTGTATTTGACAAACTGTTATCATACATCGACTACACACATGCTACATTTATGTAGCTCATTCTTGATGTACAGAATGTTTTGAGGGAAGATTTTAATAGTTGACTTCTCTCTGACCTCCCAGATGACATGAGAGACCATCAGATGACAAGTGTGACATCATTCAACTCGAAGTTTTTCCAAATGGTAGCATTTGAAAAATCTTCAAAAAGCTTATTCAAAAATGGAAGTGTCCACTGGATAGTGTCTAGTAACCAAAATAAGCATATTTGCTCTAGACATATAATTGTAAAATTTGGACCACAGCTAAGGCAAAGAGGGTGTGAATAATAATTCAGGTTGGCAGATCTAAGAAGGGAGATGTGTGTGGAAGAAGAGGTCTGACTATAAAAATAATATGATTATTAAAATTGATAGTAACTTCTGAGTATCAGATGTCATGAAAACACAGACATAATGATTGAACTGCAAGTTTTAGGTAAGATTTTACATGTCCATTTGCTAACCCTTGTACGTGCTGTGTAACCCTAGGCAAGTCACTTAACATACATGTGCTTCAGTATTCTAATATGTAACACAAAATGATACATTTATCATACAGGGGTAGTATGAGGATAATCCATGTCCAGTGACTATTGGCTCTTTTGATATAGGAGGCTGTGCTTGATGCTTCCTGGTTTATTTTTATAGTCACACTGAAAGGCAAATCATTCTAGTATCATTTCTCACTTGCAAATTAAGAAAAAGAGGCTCCAAAGGATGTTTTATTTAACATCCCCCAACTAGTAAATGGCAAAGACAGGAATCCCAGGAACTAAGGAGACTTTTTTGGTCATCTTGTATATCTGTAAAAGATGGAAATTGAACTAGACATTGCCTGACATCAACCATTTTTCAATAACGTGACAACAGAAGCCGTCTTGTTTTCTTCCACTTAAAGAAAAAAAATGAAGTATAAAACCTTAAGCCAAGGTCACAAGAAGTAGAGTATGACCTTGTCTAGACTGGTTCGTAGGTTTCCAAAGCAGGACCATTTGTACACTTCCTCTTAGTTTTCATTCAGGAAGAGGAAGTGTTGTGTTTTAAACACAGCTTTAAAGAAGATGCCAATAAATAAACCATCTGTTTATCTTCAAAATAGAAGTTAGGTAATCACTGATTTTCAAGCCTAATGTGGCTCTAATTTTCTTTTTAAAAGCACAATTTAATTTTTTTAGTCTTTAATGTAGTATAGACACACATTTGAAAATCAATGAATAAGCTAGACTGTTCTAATGTTAGAAATCTTTTGACAGGATTGGATATACAATTCACAAGTCTTGTCACCCACGTGTATTTGCCTTTGTGTGGACAAATAAATGACATGACCAGAGTGAATTGATGGGTACCTGCTGCTGCTCATCTGCAGCAGATCATGCCTGAGGGGAATCAGTCTTCTGCTTCAAAACACACACATGTAGTACCTGATATGAAAAGTTTCACATTTTCCAAATGACATTAACTAGTTCAAACTATGAATGAACCCTGCTGTGAAATACACTGTACCTGTCTAGAGGCCATTTTTGCCCAAAGGGGCCATTTTGTTGTTTCAGATACAATACAGTTTCTCAAATTTTTCAAATGAACCAACTATCAACCAAACAGAAGTTCAAGGTCCACTTTTACCTCTTAAGGCCATGAGTTATATGACTGTTAAATATCCCCAAGAGGTTTATACATATAAATACCAGCTTAGTCACCCTCTGCTGGTGCTATTTGGGGAGACGCAGGATGCTTTGAGACATGGTACCTACATGGCAGAAGTAGACCATAGTGTGTGTGTGTGTGTGTGTGTGTGTGTGTGTGTGTGTGTGTGTGATATATATATATATATATATATATATATAGAGAGAGAGAGAGAGAGAGAGAGAGAGAGAGAGAGAGGTGTCTCTGGAGGCTAAAATGTGCACCAGCCAGCCCTCTTCCTCTGCTTTTTGACAAATAGGCAGTAACTTTGCTTCTGTACAGCCTCCCCTCCTGCACAGTCTTACCACAGTCCAGGAAACTTTGACTCCAACACACTAAAGAGAGAAACTTTTTTGTGATAATTTCATGTCTAAGTGCTGTGACAATGCGACTGGGAAGTATTTTTAAAAAGGAGGAGTTTATTCTATATTGAAGTTTAAAGGTGTATGCCCCAACATAGTAAAGAGGACACAGTGACAGGAACAGGAAGTGAGACACTCACATTGCGTGATAGCTCAGAAATCAGAGAGTGACAGGAAGTTAAGGAATTCCCTTCCTGCAATGTACTTCCTTCAGCAGGGCTTCACCTCATAATGGCACAAGAACCTTTCCAAACACCCCCAACAGTTTTAGACCGTGTTCAAACACATGAGCTTATGGGAAATGTTTTATGTTCAAAGTTCAACACCCTGAAAATCATGATGAAAATAAATGTTTTCTTTATGTTATTGTTAGGTATTTTGCTACAGGACAGAAAATATGACATGTGTAGGAAAATGTTAGCAATGTAAGAGTAGAACCTAAGTTTCTAGTCTTCTGAGCCTTGGTTAATCTCATTATATTATTCTGTCATTTCACTCATGAACATAAGGACAAAGTTTGAGTCTGTTAATGAGGATGAAAGAGGAAACATTTTATTTTTGTTTAGGGAGAGTAGAAAACACTTTCAGATCTGATCCATAGGCAGAGGATTATGGGAATCAAAGAAAGGTTTTCAGACCTGTGATTTTCTGGTTGTACAAGGGAAAAAGAAATACATCACAGGCTTTAAAAAGCTTCTTTGAGGAATGTGGTCTGTGTGGATGAAGAAGGAATAAGGCAGAAATTCCTGGTAAAATGAAGCCAGTCAGAAGCAAACATTGCGTAGCAGCTTCTTTCTTAAAGGTGACAGGTCCCTTACTGCCTTTCCTTTCTCATTCCTCTACAGAGTAAGATGGAACCCTTGTAACTTAAAAACCAGTGTGCTCTTTTTAGCTGCTTGTCCCTATTGGCCCCAATTGGAAACAAATACAGCTTTATCTCACTGTGGGGGGCTAAATATTCTTCATATTAGACAGTGAGGCATCTAGTATGGAATTATAATTTATGAGAACCGCATAAAGCTTCTAACAGTGATCATAAACATTCTAAACTGTGTTGTCTCCTTTTAAAACTAAAACAGAAATAAACTTATATTGTACAGTAGTTCTATTTTAGAACATCCTGTTATTGAGAATATCATGGGGTAAGATGAAGTTTCCCTTTGTCTTGTAAAATATTTGTCCATCATTGTGATCCTTCCTTGGTGGTTTGTGACACCTTCAATAGTACACTCATCTGTTCTTACTGATTGGGAAATAGTAGCTTTTAGAACCTAGGTGTTATTTTTGCTGTTGATTGGGAAATTTTGTTTGGCTTTGCCTTTGACGTTGTAATTAGCAAGTTGTCGGACTCTTAATGCTGAGACCAGACTCCCTGACCCATGTGTCCTCCGTTGCTGTTTGTGTTTCTGCTTCTACAAAAATAAACAGTGGTGGTTCCTCAGTCAGTTCATAATTTGAGATTGCAATCAGTGTTTCCATTGGCCTGCTACAAATTGAATGGGGCTCTGGGGAGAGAGATTCAGATAAGTACAGTGTCAGTAGGACTACCAAACCTTTAGTACCTACACTGAATAATCAGGATGTCTAAATTATAATTAAATGAGACGATAAATTGCCACTTTCCCCCCAGTATTATTCATCACATGAGGATAAAAAATAAAGCCAAGAAAAACTCTCCAACTATTCCAAGTGATCATTCCTCTCAATACTGTTTATGCTTACGATAAGCACAGAATCCAAAACCCATTCTTTTCTTCCCTCTTTTACCATATCTACTTTTTATATGGGAAAAAAAAGTACACCTATTTTTCCCTAAGAAGTATCTGAACAAAAGACCATTAGATTGAATCTTAGCTTCCAGATTTAAATGCTCATCCAAGGATAACAGGGCTAATCATCTAAGCTTGCAGAGAACACACAATCATAAAATCATTTAATTAAATTCCATCAATGCTGTTTGTTTTGGTGCCCATTTGGGTATTAATAACACCGTAGCTGTTTTTAATGTCAAAGGTTTACCACTTAATTATTATCTTTGCTTATTGGAGATGTTAGCATCAATTTGTGGGGTTCTGTAATTGCACACTGGGTGCTGCTTCACCAGACATAGCATGTTTCTGGAGCTGGAAGATTCTACAGTCTGTGCTTGATCTGAAGAGGAAGTGGTAGAAACGAAATGAAAACATTTGTTAAACTGTACAAATATAACACAGGAAATCAGAATGGTTATTCAGGCTGTGAGTAAATTTGATGGGGTGTGAACTGATCACTTTATCGCCCTCTGTTTATAGCATCCTTGCCTTTGTCTGCGAAGGCAGCCCAATGCTTTTCCTTGTCTTAATTAGATTAAGAATGGATTAGAGGAGCCAAATCTATTATTAAAAAGGCAATTCTGCTGTGCTCCTGAAAACCTCCTTTCGGTTTTTTAATTTCTTAAATTCCACTGATGCAAAATAGCAAATGCCTTATTTGTAATTATGAGTGTGTATGCACTCATTTAAGGAGCTGTAACAGTATTAAGAAAATCAGTTCTTCAATTGTTTTCAAAATTATTTCTCAAGAAAGAAGACAGGGAAGAAAACAGGGGAGAGGGAACACTGTATTTCCTAATGCTATCATAAGAAAACATCAAAAAACCAACAGTGTGATTATTTCCCCCCTTTTTGATTTGCTCAAACATTTAAAAACATGCATAGATGAACAGAGCATTTTTCCCAGACACATTTGTTTTGTAATTTACATCCACACCCTGCAGTACTTGTGAATGTAGATTTCTTTCCTATTCTTGAGTTAGACTGAACATTTGTTTCGTGGGAAACCTTCCATGATGGTAATCTCATTTTGTGTTTTTCTTATCTATTTCCATTCCTTGTGCAAGTGGGACTCTGTTCTAGGTGTGGTGGATTCTGGTCTAAACTTTATGGGAGAGCTGCTCTCAACTTCAGTGAGAACCAGACAGTTGGAATGTTCTGTCTTTGAGTGGGAGCTGTGTTGAGATAGTTTTCTTTCTTCTCTGCAATTTAAAATGGCTGTGCTGACGCACACTGAAAGTTTAGCACAAATACAGACAAGTGCAAGGAAACACTGGTGGCACTCGAACACATCTGTAGCTGATGTAACACCTTCAGTGACACTCCTAGAATTTTGGATTGAATAGTTTACTGTGGTCATGTAAGACGAGCCGACCTTTGTGAGGAAGCTGAGGGAAGGCAACATAAGAACTAATGCTTTTGCAACAGCATGCTGGCCATCACATTCTTTCAGAAGAAAAAGCCCAAACTATTAGTGTAAGTTTTAATCCATCGACTACTGAACTTCTACCAGTAAGTCTTGTTCCAACTTTTCACCCACACTAAACTAATTGCATTCTGATAAATGATACAGATACCACCAGCCTTTTCAAGAGTCACTGATGTCTTCTTCTACCTATGGATCTATTGCATGTATTTCAATACTCTCTAGCAGAAAGCCCATATCAGTAGGGCTACCTTAGTCCCAAAGCCTCCTACTATGATTTTTTAACACGCTATTCTCCATGCATGTAATTGAGGAAAATCTAAATAGGAAGTTAAATCATGGAAGGATGTTTGGTACACAATGAATATCTATTCTGAATGAAGTATTTGCTATATATGAGTTTTGCACCTTAGCAATATTTAGTCGCCTGTTCTGTTATTTGTTTGTGATGGTTTGTGGGGCATGTATGTGCCAAAACACATGAGTACAAGTTATAAGACAACTTATTGGGAATTGGTTCTTTGCTTCTACCTGTTTCTGAGATGAGGTGTCAATGGTTCATGACCCATAAACCTCTACCCAGTTCTTCCCTAGCCCCCTCCTTCCTCAAGGAACAGTATGGAAATTACAGTTTATATACCACTACATTCAACTATGTGCATGGGTTCTAGAGATTGAATTCAGGTTGTGTGGCCTCTGCAGCGATGTCTTTTACCAGCTGAACCATTTCTCTGGCCCTCACTGGTTCTTCGAGTACTGTGTGATGGACTGCGATCCAGAGATTGCTCGTTAATTGCATTGCCTCAACGTGGTACTACACTTGGCACAGCAAGTCTTGAAGTGGTACGTACGAAAGCTGTGACAAAGTTTATCACTAATTACCTGTCCCTCAAATGGAATCAACACCATTAGCCCCATGCAAGAGCGACAATAATGCTTATCATTTACCAAGTGATTAGCATTCTAAGCACTTCACATGTGTCCCCTCACTTTAATTTTATTCCATTACCAGCTTGGAGCGTAGAGAAATCACTTGTCCAGGGTCACTCAAGTTGCTTGTGAGTGACAGAGCTGGCACTTGAACCCATGAAGTCTGACTTCAGAGAACATGCTCCTGTATGTCTGCTAGAACCCCTCCCTCTTTATACTTGTTCAATCATCCTTTTAAATACCAAGTGGCTATCAGCCCGGGAGACATGTACGAATCATCTGGAGACCTCTTCTTGGACTCATTCCCAGATACACTTATTTATTTTGTCTAGGGTGGGCATTCTGTGAAGCTTGCAAAATGATTCTTATGTGCAGCCATGGTGAGTATCACACGATTAGCCCGCACGTCTGAATGCACTCAATGTCTGTGACTAGTGGGAGCTACTTGTTCCAAGTTCATTAAATCTGTGCATAAATATAGCAAACTAGAGTAGTTGAACTGGCCACCCATATCGGAGAAGACAGTGCTGGGGAGTCTTGGCAATAAATGTCTACACCTTTTGTCAAGTGACCTGTTTTCTCATATTCTCATCTATATACTTTCCCTCTCCACACATCCTCTGCCACTGATGGGGATTTTTTAAATCATATATATTTTTAAATCTCATATATATATTTTTAAATCTTATATATTTTTAAATCTCATATATATTTTTAAATCACATATATATATATGAGATTCTACACTATCCTAGAACTCTAGATGCTTACCCACATGGAGAATTAGGCAGTTTAGGTAACAAATGAAACATCCACACTGCCAAGTATTGACGAAGACAAGTGAGGTTGTTGACCCTGGAGCAGATTGAACAGTAAATATTATATTTTTAGGGGAAATTGCTACAGAGTTCTATGAAGTAGCCATACAGAAATGCTGCCATATATTTGTGCCTTTGCAAATATGTAGGAGGCCTCAGGAGTCTAATTGTTATTCATTTTGTTTGGTTTTATTTTGCTGGTCAAATGTCAAGCTACTCAGGATATATTCGATCTATTTTGACACTCTGCACATCAGTCAGCATTGGTGATAATGATAAGAAAAGGCTTTTGGACAGTTTTCAATGTCACTGAGTTCTTCATATTGTTAAGTAGAAGCATTATATGACAGAGTGCTGACCTTCCCTCCCTCCCTACCTAAAGTATCCTTTGCCAAATATGGCACCCTGACTGTAGTGGAGGTTAAAAGTCCTGTGGACCCGGTTCCCTCATCTGTAAAGTTGCTATTGAACTTGGAGGAATACAGTTCATGATTACAGCTGCTAGTGAAAGGATGGTCTCTGGAACAGAATTGCCTCAGACAGATCAACTTATTACTGCTTGCTGGCTCCAAGAGCAAGCGGAGAACTAATGAAGCAGAGAACTAACTTTCCTCATCTGTAAAGGGAGACTTAAGATACCGTGTTCATGGTAGTCTTGGGAATTAAATTGTACACAACGGGATTAGATCTAATGGAGCTCTTGCCCCTATGGTAAAAAAAAAAAAAAAAAAAAAAAAAAAAAAAAAAAAAAAAAAAAAAGCAAAAAAAAAAAAAAGCCTGATATTCATAAACATGGATCAGGCATGTTCTTACCTATAAATCTGACCAATTGCTGATCACTCTGTCTTTGCTCCTCTTTCCAGTGATCTGTCAAGATGTTTCCCCCATTACACTTACTTTTCACAGACAAATCCATAAGTGATAAACAGAAATCCAGGTTGTACCAATCTTATTCCCTTTAACATGGTCCATATTGTTGAAGAACTATTACCTATTGAACCAGAGAAAAATCTCTGTGGGAGAATTAGAAACAAAGTGTGATTAATAATGAATATATGTATGGACTTTAAGAGTAGGGTTGGGCTAAATGTGAAGAGTCAATAAATGCCTGTTAGCCTTCTTGGAGGTCAACAGTCCGTCGGTGACTGGTTATTCAGGGCAGCTAGGGCATCTGCAGCCTCTTCACAGCTGCCCTCCAATTTGACAACAGCACATGCAATTAGGAAAACATCTCTGTAATAATGGTAATCGGTGTACACCGTGAGGACAGGGCACAGCTGTGGATGCACTCAGAGAGAGAGAGCACAGAGCGTGTCATCCCTTCCAGAAGAAGCAAGCCCTTTGCAGTATGTTTGTGTAGCAGTTTTCAAGCCTACCTCCATCATAGCTGACTAGAAGGCATTTTAAAAAAAAAAAAAAAAATGCATGACTCTTAAGCTAGAGATTGTCCATAGTTTATTGTTATTTTCCCATCGTAGCCATGCATTGTCCATTCTGATGATGTGGTAACCTAAATATCTAACAAAATTGGGTGTGGGACAAACTTTGATCTAGGGGCATTTTTATTTATTTTGCTAATTTATTTGTCCATCCACTTACTGCTGCAAAACTGAGCTCAATGTGGGCTAGAGTAAAGCTGTGTCTTTTCAGGATGTATTATCAGCTTAGCTTTGCCTCACTTGAAATGCTGATGCTTGTATGTGAGAGAGCTACTCATGTGAATCTGTAGCTCTTCCTTTCTCTTTCAATTCTATAGAGACATAAACTTGAAGAAGAAATGTAGATGCTTGTCTCTGACCTTGGAAGACTTAATCCCACTACTGTAGTTTTGCATCCCAAATTATTGAGTACAGTCTCCCCCTCTTCAATTTCCTAAGCCACAAACAAATGAACTCTCCAAGCTTTTTCCATTGCAAAAAGTCTCCATTCATAACCAATTCTGAATAATTAATGATGATATTTGTGTGATAATATTTTACACCCATGTTCTTGCTGATCCCAATATTAAGACTAAGAAGTAAGAAAAGAAACCGGATGAACAAGACCTTGGAATTTCTTTTATCCTGAAATCTATTCGGGATGTATTTAAAAGTACTTATGTGTGTATCATATTATACCAAGATAAACGTCTACAACATCTAAAAGGAAAGCAAGGTCTTTATGCACTTTACAGGGAGAGCCAGGCAATAATTACATAAATGAGTGAATGAGATCATTTCAGTTAATGTTATTACTGTGAAGGAATGAAGCAATGTGATGTCTTTGGAGACCATTGACTGTGTTTGTTATAGTCTGGGCTACTGGAGAACATTGGGCCGGGGTGATAATATTCATGTGGAAACCTGAATGACTTAAAGACGCCATGGCAAAGCATAAGGGAAGCATACAAATTCAAAGACCTTGAGACCAGCACAATGAGATGGTGACAGCAGGTAGATGGACCGATCACTGTGAGTTTCTTTGTCATCCATGGTATATAGAGTGTCTGCTGCAGAGCCTGCCCTATATTCTCCACTCCATTCCCTGACTAAAGCTGGAAGTGAATCAAGGTCATATAAATAGGATTAGGGTCAATCCATAGCTCTGTGAGCTCATAAAAGAAAGGCACAAATTTGGGGTGTGTCTCTGGCACAGGACTGAAATTAGGGGGTGTGGTTAGCCAGCATGACCGATAAGCAAGTGGGGTGTTATCAATGTGGTAGTGGCTCACTGTCAAGTTTATCTAGGAATGCTTATTTTAAAATGCAAAATTGCAGGCTACCCCTGGTACTGGTACTAGCAGTATCTGCATTTTCAACAAAATTCCTGAGGTGACTTCCATGTGCAAGAGATCTAAAACTTGGCTTCACTTGAACTTCTCACAAAAACTTCTTACTGTATTGTAATACTCTTAAGACAATCATATGTTAATCAGCATTAAGTATATGTTTTACCAAACGTGGCCTGAGTGGTCCCAGATTTTATAACTATATGCTATATAATTAGAATCTCTCTTTTCTTTTAAAAAAGTATTTTTTATTCTTACATTTATTATGTGTGTGCCTAATTGTACGTATATGCATAATTTACACTCAGGTGACAGTTCAGGCTGCAAGAGCGTCAAGTATGCTTAATTTCTAAGCACCTCTCCTACCTCTGGGCTGGACTAACTCTTAACAGATTATAACAACAGATCTGTCTTCAATATACTTTACAGTTTATCAGTATGTCTTCAAACAAAACCAGTGAAATTGGGAATTAATTATATTTTTATTTTTGTTTCATTCTATTTATTTGGTATTATCAAAAGTTTAAAAAATAAATAAGAATAAATAAAGAAGAGGCTGAAAGATTGCTCAATGACTGAGACTATCCACCATTCTTGCAGAGGACCCCAGGGCCCTTCTTCGTACTCATTCAGCATGGCTTACAGTTGCCTGTAGCTCCAGCTTCATGAGGATCACATATCTCTGGGTACCATGGGCATCTATGCTCACGTGTGCACAACACCCTCATATACACATGATTTGAAAATTAAAATGAACTTTAAAAAGTAAGTATATCAGAAAACCTCTGAAATCTAACTGCTGAAGAGTGAGGATTCCTTCCCCATTCCGACCTTCTAAAATAGAAAATGAAGAAGAGGCGAGCCATGGAGTAATGCAGTCTGGCATGACTAAAAGAAATAGTATGTTAAGACATGGGTTGAGACAAGGTTCTATCCAAACATTGGCAAGCATTTAGTTGGGTATTACTATGTTCCCCAATCTTCTGAGAGGGAATCAGAGCAAATGTGACCCCTCCTGGTCCTCCATATCGTTTCCATGGAGAGGGAGGGCTGTAGGCTGCAACATTTCCAAGTCCATTGCTTCTATGAAAACTCAGTCAGACGTTGCAGATAGAGCAGTTCTTTAAAGTAATGTCTCCATGGGTGCAATGGCAGAACTCTATCCAAAAAAAAAAAAAAAAAGCCCAAGAAGGGACTCAGAGCCTTTTTCTAGATGATATCCCACCTCGTTGGTTAGAAGAAAGGCTGAGGGACATGGTAATAGTACCTTTTCCTTATGGTTTATTTAGGCTTTTCTCTGTTCATCTTCTGCTGTCTTGCCAAGGCCAAATCATTTTTTATCATCAGTTTCTTCTTGTCACTACTTGCTTTTTGTTTGTTCTGACTTCTAGTAGAGAATATACAGCTGTTGGTGCTTGTGCTGAGGAAACATAAAAGTCATTTTACAAGAAAACCCACCAAGATCTCTGAAAATCTTATACCATTCCCCAAATCGAATGCCACTGTGATATTTATTAGATGATGGCATTGCTTTCTAATTGGGCTCCCCTTTTCTGCCACAAAGTCCATGGGTTTAGGAGTCCCCTCTTCTTCCCTTAAAACAGAGAAATTACATGGGACTCATTTCAGATACTAAGATCTGTTCATTCTTAATTTTGTTGCCCTATTTTATTCAATGACATTATTTTAACAGAAAGTTGCCAGAGCTCCCACCCCATCCAATCTGGTTTCTTCTTCTCATTTCAATGAAGTTTTTGCTTTGGTTTGAATTTTGTGACTTCTAGATTTTTTGTCTTCAAGCAATTAAGTCTGAGCAATCTCACTTCCGTCACTAACGTGTGTTCAGGATAGCTAACTAATGTTATTCAGGCCTGCTCTTCTGTAGGCTACTCAAAACCAATATTTTGAGTGCCTAGCACACAATTTTTTTTGTAATTCTTGAATTTGAGGGACTCCCAACTATCCACACCTGACTCACACCTGGATGTTCATAATTAGAGTCCTAAGAGGATAATATTTTCTTGCAGTACGTACATCATTTTTTCTGCCATGTAATTATTGAGCTTGCTTGATTTGGGGAGGGAGTACATTTTTGTAGCTGAATGCTGTATGTGTATGTGGGAGTGATAGGTTATGTGTATTGGGTGAGAATATTGCATATTGGATGTGTAAGCTTTAAGCTTTTATTGCATGATAGGATTTGTGTGTCTCTGTGTGTGTGTGTGTGTGTGTGTGTGTGTGTGTGTGTGTGTCTGTGTGTCTGTGTGTCTGTGTGTCTGTGTGTGTAAGCACAGAATATTTTTGCTTTATTTTTGTTTGGTTCTTCCCCCATTATAGTCTATCTAAGCTGACATCTCTGGGAGATGTCAGTAATTATTTTAAAGCAAATGATTTTCATCTGCTACAACCTAGTCTGTACCATACATCTTGTGTAGCACTTCTTAACCTCCCAAAGACAGAACTCCTGATGTAGCATGTTAGTCAGAAGGTTGAGAAACACATTCTGAGTCTTGAGTTTTTTGAGTCCTCCTGAAAAGGCTGCAGCTTTTAATGGTTCTTCTTGGACAAGAGCTGATAGTGCTGTTTCGCTTAGAAATTCATCACCAGCGGACATTCTGGGAATGACTGCATATATTTGATAATTTGCTTACCAAACAGTTAGCTGCGGTATTTATCTACACCATAGAGCATAATATAGCTATAATTGGCTGCTTCTTGTATTTCACCTCTCTTGATTCCTTAAGAAACTGCCTACCCTCTTTTCTGGGTCCACTTATTTCTACTCCTTGAGGCCTGGGTTAGCCAACCAATTCCTTGAATCATAGAGAACTGTCACATATCACCTTGGCAGAGGGGATGGGCTCCAACTTGTGTCCTGCATCTTCATCATCTGAATGCTAGTCCTTACCACTGCTGTTTCAAATTTGCTCTTTGAAAAGTCAGAAATGATGACTACCTTGGTTTTGTATCTACCTACTACAACTCCTTGTTATTAGCAATGCATTTAATTCCATGCCCTGTGATGTGGCTTTGTACAGTACATGACTATTTTATGGTTATTGTCTCCCCTACAATTCACATTTATTCTTTGGTCCATGTTCACCTTAATTCTTTTATTAGTGCATAGCATGTCACTTGAGCCATCCAAAATGCTATTATCTAAACATTGCTTATCAAGATTTTTAGAGACTATACTCACAGCAATGCTTGCAAGTTATGAAATATTTACTGATTTGGATGATAATTCCATGTGCCTGTGTACCTCAGATAAGGAATAAACAAAGGTAGAAGCTAAAATAACTATGCGATGGATTAAAAAAAAAAAAAGTCTTCCCAAGTGCATCACTTATCTATTGCTTTCTAGCAAATTACCTTAAACCTCCTGGTTTAAAACAACATAATCATTTCAAAATGTGCATGTTTAATTACGTGCAACAGAAATTTGGAAATGGATCAATTGGGTAGTCCTAGAGCAGGGCTGTTCATGAGGTTGTGACCAAGATGTCTGCCCAGCATCAATCAACAGAAGGCTTTATTGGGTGCTATGGTTTGATCAACTGTGTTCCCTAAACATAATCTCCCTAGCACCAGTGTCCCTGGGAGGTTATTAGATTAGGAGAACTTTACTAAGGAAAGGATTCATGTAATTATTGCAGGACTGGGTTAGTTATCACCAGAACTGATTGCTTTGAAAGGAGGCTTAGCCCCTCTTGTTCCCTCTGTGTCTGTTCCCTCCGAGTCTCACACCCTTTTGGTCTTGCTCCTTCTCTGAGAGAATAATCATGAAGGTTCTCATCAGACATGGCCCCTGAACTTAGAATCGCACATCTCTGCAAATGGTAAAAATATCATCTTTAATATTGTGTTTCAGAAACAAAAATGGTGCTCAGACACTGACGCTGATACATCTTTTCCCTGGGTGGGGGTGGTTAAAATTGCATTAAGATTTCTGTAGAAGGCACAACTAGCTCCCTCACTCTAGGAGATGGTAGGATCTTGTGATTCAGCTGAGGACCTACAATTTCTGCCACACTGTGCTCCTCAGGACACAGTCATTGAGCTCAGCCAACACTCAAGAGACAGAGCTTAGGCTCTGCCTTTGGCAAAAAAAGCTTAGATAAAACAACTTCATAGTTCTTTAACTTTATAATTACCATTTGTTTCAAAATTTAAGATTATTGTCAATCTTTTTAACTGTGTTTCAAGTGGGATTAGAATGGCACTAGATTTTTTGATACATGGTAGGATCTTGGGCTGGGCAATATTCCTTGGTTTCCATGCCATGTTTCTATCATAGCTTCTCAGATTAATGATTATAACTAATAAACTTAAACCCATTGATTGGTGTTGTATAGGAAACAGCTCCACTCCTCTGTTCACTTGGTTAAGTGGCTCTTTATAAATAGAAACAGAAACAAGACTCTGTTTGTAGCTTATAAACCTGAGTTTTGTGTATGACTCACCTGAAGCTTTAAAAAAAAAAAAATGATGTCTGGGCGTAAGCCCAGATCTACTAAATCATAAACTCTAAGGAATGGGTCCCTGGGAATTGTTGAATTTTTAAAGTCCCAGACTGTTTGGATAAAGCAGTTGAAGCCGTGTTTCACAACCCCTGCTGGGCATCATCTAATCTCTCCACCGCCTACAAGCAGAGAAGACAATGTCAAACAAAAGGGGAGTCATTTATGGTCCCATGAGCGCCCTCAAAAAAGGTTCATAGTTCTTGGCACTTTTCTAAATGAGCTTTTTGATTGACAAAGACAGACTGCATGAGCACAGTCTTCCATCCCCAAAGTCACAAGCACTAGGGCAGAGGTTCTCAGCCTAGGGGTTGAATAAGCTCTTCACAGGGCTTGCCTAAGACCATCGGAAAACACAGATGTTTACATTGGAACATATAGCAGTGGCAAAATTACAGTTATGAAGTAGCGATGAAAATGGTTTTATAGTTAGGGTTTACCACAACATAAGAAATGTGTTAAACAGACCCAACATTAGGAAGGGTGAGAACTACCACACTAGGGGCTGCCAAATGGTAAGGCTACTAGCCGAGAAATGGATTGTTCATGATTTCCCAAAGACAATGACTCTCTAATTGGAGGTGCCCTTCTTCTATCCAAAGACTTCCAGGGAAACTACAGAGCATAAGAATGACATTGGACTTAGAAGGAAATGTCTTCATTGATTTCTAGTTCATGAATTGGAGCCTCCATAAAAATAGCAGAGACTTGTTTTACAGTGTCAATTTGTGGAATTGAGGGGCAGACTGTTAAAACCCATCCATTTTCCCAAAGTTTAAGCCACCCTAATGAATTAATCTATAGATAATGGATTGAATTCAGTGCAATTACCCTAGTAAGTAAGGCTTGTTAAAAAGAGATAAGGCAACTCGCTAAAGAAAACAGCAATTTCAGCTATTAACTGGATTTCTTCTGGGCTCTGATAATTCAGTCTATAAGTTTTCTTAAAAAGAGAGAATAGAAGTTCTTATTCTCAGTTCAGTGACCAGATGCTGCTATTTACCTGCTGATGTTATGATTAGGAGAAGAGATGGTAGGTGGTTCTGACCACCATCTTTCCAAGTCCTCAAGACACCTAGTCGGTATAATTGATGCCCCTAGGAAATCTGTACAGATAAGAGCCTTTAATTCCATAAGGTGAATAATTATACTTGTCCCAACTCTGCTTCTACTATCTTAAATTTTCTAATCACATCTAGAGGGAGCCACATTACTTTGAATAAACGAAGAAGACCACTATTTCAGTCAGTAACCAGCAAACAGATGATAATAATCTTGTCTAACATTTAGAGCAGTCCAACAGTGCTTCAGGGGACACTCTACACATGCCATATATCTGTGCCCAGGCATGGGGAGCATTTTCTCAACATCTTCAAACCTTAGGAGGCTGCCTTAGTCAACCAACGCTCTGTTTTGGTAGTAGCTCAACAGCATTTATTATTTTCAGGTTATTATTCCAGTCATGTACTCAGGGTCTCTTTCCTCTTTTTCTTGGGCTGTCTAGAACAAGATTCCAAGTTATTTCCTCTCCCTTTTAATTGCATTGTTTCCAGAGATACTTGTTCTTTTCCCCCTTTGCTATATTAAAAGTCTTTTTGCTTCCATTATTTAGAGGTGTGGCACAAAAAAGCCATCATTTAACACTGGAGATCCAGTCTGCTTTCCTTTTACATTTCAAACATTAAAAATGTTAATTCTTATGTGCCCACCCCCATTTTGCTCACAATCTGGGATTCTTTCTCTGTATGGTATTTTGTCTCCTGACAGTCTACCATTGTCCCCAAGCAGTCCTTTCTTCTCTCTAGAGTGTTCCTTTTTCCCCTTCCTCATAGTTTCCCACATACACACATATGTTCTATGCAGTGAGAAGGAGTGCCCACAATATAAGAGGGGATGGAGAATGTAGGCTGTTTGCAAGTTACCCTGGATTTAGTTTATGCTTATTATATGACCTTTAAAAACTTACTTCTTGGTCCTAAGGTTATTTAATAAACAGGAAGTAGTAGTTTTTAGGGACAGAGAAAGTCTTTAGAACAATATTATAATTACTAATATTCTACAATTGATCATTTGTCTTTTTGCTGGTATATTCTTAACTTATATTGCTTATATTGTCTTCTAAACATATAGGTAACCATCCAAAAGTCTGTACCTTTAAATTCTATATAGTTGAATTGTTAATAGAGCTTCATATGAAGTGATAATAATAGGTAGTTATCACCATTCATTAAGTACTATAGTCTATCTTGAACCTAACTCTCTGCCATATTAACCCCACCCCAGTCAATGAACTAAATCCTACCATTATCAAAATCATTTTCCACATTCAGAAAGTGAGGACTGGACTAGAGATCCAAAGTCAGAGCATTCAGGTGCTAAAATTAGATGTGAACCATGTAGAAGGATCCAGTGTTAAAATTCAGAGTGCTGCAAGGCAGAGGCAACCTAGTTTAAAATACTAGTTTGGTCCTTTCTTGTTGTCCACATTCAGATGTATGTCCTCATTGCTAAAGCCTCAGTTTCCTCTTCCATAAAATGGGGAATTTATCCCCTCCTAGTGTTCTTCTCAAGGTTAAATGAACTATCCCATGTTAAAGTCGCTAGCAGATTCTAAAGGCCCCATAAATGTTAAGTATTAATATTTAATTTGATGCCTATAAAACTCTGGGCACCTAAATCTTATGCACACTGCATTGTTGGTATGTATTTTTCAATTTATTATTTTCACATCACAATCTCTGTGGACTAAAATCATTTAAATAAATCATAGGAAATCCAAGACTGAACAAGTACATGAATCGACTTCACACTAGAACATAAACCAGGATGGTGTTGTTCAAACTTGGAACACTTTCCAGGCTTACTGATGGGGTGATAATAACATTCCACACTCACCTTTGCAGTGTCCAGTAAACACACAGCTGGATCTCTCTTCGTAATGTAGACCGTCAATGACATTAAGCCGACAAAAGTCTCTGGGATTGGGGGGATTATTGCACTTCCTATGCCTTATATCACCACCCAGGGTGTGTTATAATCACCCAGAATGCTGTTGCTTGTTGTATCTTGTTGTTATTCAATCCCTTTTGAGAAATAAGAAGGCAGAAATGAAAACAAATAAGCCAGTGCTATAGGATGTCCAAGCATAGCACATTGGGCAACAATATGTGATGCTCTCAGCAACCATCAGTCTCCAATTGAAACTTCACATTTTCTGGCATGTTTACTTTTTAAGATACAATTACTATGTATAAGATATTTGAAACCAAACTGGAGCAGTATCTAGGAATGCAACATTAGGAAGTGTTGCTATCCAGAAGGGAGGTTAGCAAGGCAGAGCTATATCCTTGAGTAGCTTTGTTCTGTTGGGAAAGCCCCAGAGTGGGAAATTGTCACCTGAGGCAAAAATATGAAGAAAATTGATTTTTCAGTTTACCTAGGAAAGTGCTCCCCAGTGTCCATGTGTAGCCAACAGGGTTTTGGATCACTGGCAGACATAGCTCTTTTATTACAGTGGATGTAATTGATATCTATTCATTTATGCACTTATTAGTTATTAGTTATTAACACTCCTGCAAGTGTTAGGGATTGAGGGTAGATCTGATCCCTGTCCTCTTGTTACCTACAGATTATACTTGAGGAAAATACGTAGGAGCCTGGAAAGTAACACAATAATTTGTAGTGGTTCAGCATATATATATATATATATATATATATATATATATATATATATATATATATATATATATATATAAAAACAACAGAGAACTCAAGGCTATTTCCTAGAAGGTGGTCAAATGAAGATGTAAAAAGATCTGGTTTGTTCTAGAAAGTGGAAGTAAATGATGGCAAAGTTCCTAAGGTGGAGCCTGCTAGATATGTCCGAAGACAAAATCTGTACCTGGCTTCAGGGTAAAGAGCAAGATGAAAAGGATGGAGTGTGGTCTTCCAGGTTCCCCAGAGAGACTTTCCTCCTGCCTCTCCAGTGGACATCTCTGGACATGAGCTTCGCTTCTCACCACTTACAGATTAACTTCTTGTACTAGCTTCAGTTTCCAAAGGGTGATCTTTCTATCTTCTTACGCCTTGGCTTATTAACTTCTATTGCTCTTGAAATATTTGTCTTAAAATTTCATTCCTTAGAAACTTTCTTCCTAGCTTCTGTTCTTCGAGCCTAGGCTGGATCAGGACATCTACCATCTGCTTTTTACTCTACCCTTTCCTTACATAGCTGGATTGTACACTCTGAATACAGTTGATTGTATAACAACCTCTTTCTTGAGGGTGAACACTCTGAGGCTAGAAATTGAGCCATCATTTCTCAACATCTTAACAATACAGACAGAATATACTTCAAAATGAAATACTGCCTTGCTAGTGTGTCCACTGCCCAGATGAAGCGCCTACAAAGGACTTGAATTCAACTCATAGAGGCGATGATTAAAAAGGGGCTTTAAATGTTGTCTATAGAATTGCCCAAATCAGCTTCTTCCTCACAAAGGAGCACCTGGTCAAGAAGTCTCTAGTGCCTTCCTGCCCAGGTGTGCAAGAAATGGAGACATTTTTCCAGACAGCATCATTGGTCCCAGTGATTTAGGTGAGACCTGTGGGACAATACACCCTGAATCTATTGTGCCAAAGAGAGTTCTTAGAGAAAGTTGTTCTATATTCTACGTAATAAATTGTCCTATTACAATATATATATGAATATATATACACGTAATAAAATGCCCAAATGACACTGGAGTAGAAAATCAATAAATCTACTCAGCACTCCATATTGAATTGGCTCTTTAATGAATTTTTGTAAGGCAGGCACTGGAGCCATATTTAAATCTACCCAGTGGAGAGAAGTAAATCGATGATGAGTTCTGAAGTGATTAAGCTTTTTACCATTCAATTCCAAAGGAGACCCTTTATTTATTTTGCTTGAACTGTGGCCCACTCTAGAACAGGTGACTGGCATACATATACAACGGCTTAAGCATCCAGCACAAATCTACCACAAAGCAGGCACAATCTGGTTGGTTTCATTCAACTTTTTTTTTTTCCTCTGAAAACACTCCATGAAGGAAAATGCCCTACCCTGAGTCACACTGACAAAAATTGAAAGCAGAGAGTTCATGTGACTTGACAAACATATTTTACTGCCACGAAATGGGATTTTCTTTCATTATCTTGTATCATTTTCTGAAATACAGTTGAGCGAGTTTATAGAGGAGGTAGTGGAGGGAGAAATTGAGGATGTGTGTAAGGTTCCTAGGTTATATAATAAAAATATCAGTGAAGAGTGGATCTGGGAGGAAATAAAACTTAATTTTGGATATTTTGGGCTTGAAGTATTGGTGATACATCTATGTGGTTACACAAGTCAGAGGGTAGAGATACATATTGGGGATGTAACTCACTTTGTAAATAGAGCTGAATAAAAGGCAGAGGCTGAGTGGATTCTCTGAGTGGCTGGAAATTCATCAGACATGGCTTCAATCCCTCTCAGCTTACATTCCTTTCAGGTTAAGGAGATGAACTTTTCAACACTTATATACTCAGAAGGTTCTGAGGAGGTGTAACAATAAGGACTGGAGAGTCAGTAGAAGTCTCCAAGAAAAAAAAATAATAACGATTTGAGTTAGGCCTTGAAAACACAATGAATGGAATTGGAAAGAACAGGTGGGAGGGGAGAAGCTGGACTGTGAGGGAGAGAAGGGGAACTGTGGTTGGTGTGTAAAATCCTTTCAATTACAAAAAAGTCAAAAGAGAATACATTCAGAGATGATTAGAACAGGTCAGTCAAAATATTCTTGAAAACACATAGCCAGTGCTGAATTTAATCCAAGTACTTTTTTTTTTTTTTTTTATAAAATCAGGGAGAGTTTTCCTTGAATTTCCTCACAGCATCAATTTCAGGGATCTGAATTGGTGGAGATAGACCTAACCACTGTATGCCTCAGCTGACTCCAGAAGTAGAAGCTGGGAGATGACTTATTCTTCTCTCTCTGTCTCTCTTCCTCACCTTCCTTTCTCTTCCTTCTTTTCCTTCATAGTTGTGGCCACATTAGTCGCCATATATCATTTTATAGGTGCAGTTCTACTAAAGAGAGTTTTGGTTAACTCATTGAAGACTTACTGGAAATGTCCCTAAAAGACCATGGTAGATCCTTGTCCAGTTCCTATGTGAAGGGCAATATTTTATTATCAAAGGCAAATTTGCCTCGCTCCACTTTCTGGAAATCATTATACGCTAAGAACTTAGATTACTTGTTCACATCAAGATTTCTTATTCTACTGAGCCTGCAGAGTGTGTTCCATAAACATCTAAGGAATTTTACTGGTTTCTTTTAAAAGAGACAAAGAGAAGTTCAATGACTTGGTCAAGATCTTTTAACCTCTTAGAAGAAGCCAACACCTGTGATAGAGCTCAATCTTTTGACTAATGTTCCCGTGTTACCTCTGCATCACCAATTTTAGAAACAAAAGCAAGGGCTCTACAAATAATGTTCTTTAGCCATGTGCTTAAGGAATCCCACTGAATCTCTAAATGTTTACAGCCAGGGAACAAGAGACGACCCTTCAACACATTAGAAGTCTCCTCCAAATGTTCATTTGTCCTGGAAAACTGTAACTTTTGTCTGAAATCAAATGCCCATCAAATACCCTTTTGAAAAACGAGCTTTTAAAAGGGTAATTGATTAGCATCACTGAAAGATGTATGTATCGACTTCCACTAAGGAGTCTGTGGTCAAACACTTGATGTGTCACTAGGTTATGAGAACCTGGCACAGTGAAGCCCCAACTGAGCATCCCTGTACTCTTAAGTATTATTCTTATTGTGCAGAGCAATGTGGCTCAAGTGTGTGCCAGGAAAAAATGAAAGTTCTTGTCACATACTGATAAAATGGCATATAAGTTTCTTAGCCTATGAAATTGTAGCAAATGTATTTCAGAAGATGTAACTTATAAAAAAAGTTTGTGTGATGTAGAATTTTATAATTTTAATAATATACCATCTTCATATGATTTGTATTTTAAGTGTCTCTTCAAAAGTTCATGCACTCATCCCCACCCTGAGGGGCTATTAGAATGTGCTAGAATTTTTATGAGGTAAAGCTAAAAAGGAGGAAGTTGGGTAACTAAAGGCAAGGCTCCATGGAACTGTTGGTACCCACCCCCTTCCTTCTTCTCTCTGCCTTCAAATAACCAGAAAGATGGCCGTTGTTCCACCACATGCTCCCACCATGATATTCTGCCTCACCACATGCACAAAAGCAATGGGGCAGCTACTCATGGGATAAGCCCTCTAAAAATGGGAGCCCAAGTCAACTTTTCCACCTTAAAATTTATCAATTTATTTTTTTTCATAACTTGCAACAGGCATAGAAAGTCAAGACATACATAAAGCCTCCTGAGGAAAACAAACTTGAGTATCTTTTCTTCTTCTGTCGCTTCGTCTCTCTATGTGTCTCTTTCTCTGTTCCTCCCTCTCTCTCTGTCTGTCTCTTCTTCTATAAATGTGTGTGTATGTATGAATCTCAATTTCTCTCTCTCTCTTTCTGTCCTTTGTATCTCAGATACTGTATGTGTATTCTCAACAAACCTAACTCAAAGATGTAGCATCTACAAAACTGAACCAATCACCTGTCACAACACTCAGGGTTTCAGCCACTGTTCAAACTCAGTATCCCTATCAATAGTTTTTTTCCAACATGTTCTCAAATGAAGCTGGAAATATGGCTTATCAGCTAAGAGCATTTACTGGTCTTCTCAAGGACCCAAGTTCAGTTCCCAGCATGCACATGGTGGTTCACAACTATAACTCCAGTTCAAGGAGATCCAATACTCTCTTCTGACCTCTGCAGGCAACAAGCATGCACACAGTTTACATATCTACATGCAAATGAAAAGATTCATATACAAGACATAAAATAAACAAGATTTTAAAAACATTCTTTGGAATGTCATAATTTTCTAAATATAAAAATGCTATTTTTATAATCATACACCTAGTTTTATACACTTGGTAAATGGGTAATGGAGTTTAAAATGCATATTTTGGCCTACTTGTTAAAAAGTCAACTTAATTATTTCTTAAAATGTTGAATTCACCTTCTCACTAGAGGATTTTCACATGTTTAAAACTTTTTATCTTTAAAGAAATAAACAATCTTTTAGCTGATTATGGGAATTTCTAAGTATACAATAATTAGATTTCAGAGGATTCTTTTGGATATGCAATTTAACAATTCCAAATGCATGATCCACACTTCTGTGAAAAGCATAATAATCACCTATACAATTAGCTAAATGATTCTCTTGAGCTCAAGAATATAAATTGGTGAGTGGCTATCTGCATTAATCAGATAATTTCCATGTTTTACTTCAGGATGTAGATTTTTTAAAATATTGCCTTGTGAGCTTTACTTTAAATAATAACTCATTGAAATGGAAGTGGAAAGGTTGATTTAATCCATGCTTCAGTGGCTTAATATTTATCTGATTTGGGGTGGATTTAACTCTGTTCCCCTGAGAACCATTGGGGAGAGGAAAAACCCCCATCCAAAAGCCTCTTAGATTACTTTGTTCATTCATATATTCATTCATTCGCTCACTGTTTACTGAATATTCATTTTGTGCTATAGTCATGTATGTGGGTTGCGAACTGTTCAGTAAACTCAGAAACACCCACACCGTGCCCGCCTAGAAGGACAGATTGACATTTGACCTTTATTAATCATTGCCTGTAACTTCCTTCATAACTATTGGATGGCAATATAGTCACAACTTAGACTGTGTTTGGGGCAACTGTGCTGGCTCTTCGTAGACTCTCTGCCGCTTTCAATTATTCTGTAAGATTAAACTCACAAGCTGCATGATCTGGGTCCAAACTCTGGGTTAGATCTCTTAATATCTAACCAGACGGCTTGTTTGTTCTTTTGTTATATCCGTCACTCATGTGCATCATGGGGGAAACAAAATCACCTATGTCATAAGAAGGCTGTAGCAATAGATAAGATGCTAACACATGGGGAACTTAAAAGAGTGCTTGATGGTAATTAAAATTATGTCAGTATGGTACTAGCATTTAAATTGACAAGAAATAATGCACTAGTATTAAGCATAGAAAAAATATATATACATGTATATATGCATATATATGTTTATATATGTATATTTCCTGGGAGGAAGTAAGATAAGCCTTTTCACTGCAAGGAAGAGTAATAAAATGCTTGTAGACGTGATATCTAGTGAGACAGAAATGAGAGAATTGAAAGTCTGGAGCACAGCATCAATGACAAGAATACAAACTGTTGGGTATGAAACGTTGTGGTTTGGTACACAGAACATGGGAACTTCATTGATTGTGATAGCGATTGGCTCTACATGTTATGGCTTTTATTAAGTTGTACTTATTAGATAATCTTGGAATGTTTCAGAAGATGTGGAAAGGATAACAACAGAAGACACCACATGGCGCAAATAATCACATCTCTGACACCAGCAACATCCTAAGGCAGGAGAAGAGCAAACAGTTTCACAAAGCAGAAAGTAGACTGAGATCAAAATTATTGATGTGGGCACAGTAGCAAATTTTCTGATTGATGATGAGTGTAGTGGATTTATGATGTTACATTGTAAATAATTGTCCCACCTATGAGTTTAATAAAAGTGCTAATTGGCCAAAGGCAGGCAGCCAGCCTAAGAAAACTCTGGGAACAGAAGAACAGAGCAGAATGCCAGAGGGAAGCCAGAAGAAGCAGAGGACAACTATGCTGCTCTGAGAAAAGGTACCAAGCCGCATGGCTGAACAGGATAAGAGTCATGGGTTAGATTAAGGGTACAGAGTTAGCAAGTTATATGCCTGGGCCTTAGGCTGATCAGCCTAAAATTAATGTAAGCATCTGTGTGTCTCTGTGGGACTGTGGGTCTGCGGGTCTACTGATCTGTGCATCCAAACCTTGAGGCTAGGCCCAAAAGTCTGGGCCACAAAGCTAGGCCCGAAAGTCCAAGCCAGAAACCTCATACTACAGCTGAGTAAGGAAAAAAAAAATTAAAATATTGCACAAAACTCCACCTATATTTCAAGCACACTGTAAATTTCTTCTAATTTATAAAGTGTAATAAATGAATCACCAAAAAGGATCAGTTGTCATTTCTGAGACAGAGTGTGAAGGATGGAGCACTCCTGTCTTCCCCTGACGTCAGTTGATCTATTAAATTAACAAGCATATAGATAGATTAGTTAAAGATCAATTTAGCCAAGAATTGCTTTCAAATGAATACATCAGGCATCAAGCCTGTTTTCCGAGATGGTTTCGTAATTGGAATACGTATTACTCTCGTACTGTCTCATCACAGGGCTCAAGCAGTTTCAATCAGGAGGCTTCACTCTCTCTGTAAACCGACTGGAAATCAAAAGTGAACTGATCCGCTTCATTATGTCTAATGAGGGGATCTGTAGTTCCTCTGGAAGCCGTCGCCAAACAGAATTGCTGGGGAAATACTCCGTATTCTCTTTACTTGCGCAGGGCTGGTGTTTCTGTCTTATGGAATCTTTTCAGCATGAAAGTTTTGGAATTAAGTTTCTAATAAACTCAGAAAGTCCAACAGCTGTGAGTAATTACCATACAAGCATATCAATCCATGTGCAAACAGACTTACTCCTTAAGCTCCAATCCTCTTGCTAACTCTTCTCTGCAATAATTAAGCACACTCTAATGAGTTTGTTAGCAATTTCCATATGATTTTCCCCCTAATTATTATTTGAGCTGCCCATGTTTATAATGCTTAGTAATAATATCCTTAAAGTATCAATGGTGAAGACACAATTTTGGCTGGTGTATTAATTTCTATTTTCTCATTCATATGCTAAATAAACTAGGGAAAACATTCATTTAAAGGTCAGAATTTTTAAAATTGGTTTACAGGTGTGTACTGTCATATTTTTACATGTATTTGCTTCCCATAGGATCAATAAGTCATCTTAGCCTGAATCAAGGTGGCTCTTCCATATCTTAAAAACTTCAATGTTCTCAAGGACTTCTGTGATAAGCTCCTGGTACAGTTCTGATGTTAAGTGTCACCCCATGTTTACTCAATCCAATTCAGAATACTAACCACTCTCCAATTGCTCAGATGAGAGGAGCTGGTCATACTACAAGTGACTATTCTCTCTCTCTCTCTCTCTCTCTCTCTCTCTCTCTCTCTCTCTCTCTCTCTCTCTCTCTCTCTCTCTCTCTCTCTCTCCCTTTCTTAATGAAAGGTTTACTTTGGTCATTGTAGGATTCACTCAGATGTTCCTTCATTAGGGAAAACTGAATTTTAATGACTATGCATACTTAATCTAGCCATTTTCCTTACTATCACGAGGATATATTATATTAAAACAGCATCACTTTTGGAATGAACAAGTTGGTTATTTACTCTCCTCTCTTATACCTAGAGTCTAACCTTTGAGACAAGCAAGAATATCATGAGATATTTATTGCTCATCTCTTCACTGTCTAAAAGCAGCAACTGGTGATCTAAACTCTATGCTCTGTGTGTGTGTGTGTGTGTGTGTGTGTGTGTGTGTGTGTGTGTGTGTGATATGTGATGGGTATGTGTGTGTTTGATATGTGTGATGTAGATGAGGACACAGGTGGCCTGCTCTTTCACTTCATGCCTTACTCATTTGAGACAAGGGATCTATCATTAAAACTGAATCTAGGCAGGCAGCCAACAAGCTCCAGATATCCTCCTGTCTCCATTCACACCCCATCCTCACTGCCAAGGTTACAGACAGGCATGAGTACAACACAGTTAGCTCTGTGTAAGCTCTAGGGATACGAACCCAGGTCCTGGAGCTTTCATAATAAGGCCTCTGGCTTGCTGAGCCATCGCCAGCCCTGAATTATCAATTATTAATCACTACTTGCTCAATTAACAATTAGACAACCTGCTACAAAAGAGAATATCAATGATACTGTCTGTTTCCCTTTTGAGAGATATGTCAGATAATTTCTGTTTATATCCATGATTTTTTAACAAACTACTTGTTAGATCAGACCTAGGATATTAATCAACTTTCTAGATTTGGCCAGGTGTACTGTGCATACTCTACCAACTTCAATTTTCAGCTGCCTGGATATATCTATTGAGATATGTATTTGCATGCATGCTGTGTTTAATTATAAATTGAAAGATTTTTAAGGGCTTTAACAATCTGAAATATATCAAACATGACCCTTTCTAGCCATAAGGAAAAGCCACTTAATCCATATGGATTTTTTTATTATCTTATAGAAAACATAGATAGGAGTTAAAATATTCTAAGCATGCCAAGTTCAACAATTGTTTATAAGAACCAGCAATAGGAAAGGAGAAATGGCTTGACAGTTAAGAACACTGACTACCCTGCCAGAGGACCATGTTCTAACCCCAGCACATGCATGACAGCTAGCATCCATCTGTAACTCCAGTCCCAGAAGATCTGATACCAGCTTCTGACTTCTGTGGACAGGTGTGTGTGTGTCACACTGACATACATATAGACAAAACACCCATGCGAATAAAATAAATAATTTTAAAAGGAACCAATAGCTAAATAAGGGAAACAAAGACTAGCTTTGATATCCCAAAATATATTTTGCTTCAATAACAGACCCACTGACACTTTGTACAGTAGTGTAAAGAAGAAATAAATTCTTGTCCACTTTTAAGTGGATTCAGTGCTGAGATTCCATAGAAACCTTCCTTATCCATAAAAAAAAAAAAAATCAAGATGGTCAAAAACATTACAAATATTTTTTACTTATGTAGATATCTTCTTAAGATAATTTTTCTTTGAAGAGTAGTCCTCACTTCAATTTTTCAAGCCATTTGAGAACTTGTTAGAAATGCCAAGTCTTGGGGTGACCTCAGACTACCTGATCTGGAAATAAACACCGGGAGCAAGCCAAACACTCCAGGTTTTATCAAGGTCTTCTGGGAGTTAGAATACAGGTCTAAATTTGAGAACCTCTGATTCAAATGATTTAATAAGCTTGAGATGTTAAACTTCTATGAATGTTGTACTGTGTTGGTCCAGGCATTTATAGGTCATTGAAAAGCCTGGAGGATAAGGTGCCCTATAGATGCTGTTGGTGTAGTTCTGTAATGGAACCTAGTAAGCTACAAAAAGAAGTTGTAGTTATCCATAAGGAATAGAAGGACAATAACTGATCACCCAGCTATCAAGGCTGGACGCAAAAGTGCGAAAGGAAGCCCTGACAATTATAAAGGCCCTGCTCAGGTAGCCAGTGCCACAAACAGGTCAATCTCAAGATTACCCAGTAAAAGGAGACAGGTAGGGTCTGGGGGTTTCTCCCAGAACATTGATGCTCATCTCTCAAGGAATTCTGCAGGATCTGTGAGGGATTACCAACACTTTAAGGTTTTAAAAGTTGCCAAGGACCAAATCCTATTTTGATCATGAAAGACACAGGAATGGGAACCCAATTGATGTGCTTTCTCCCAGTGCCCAGCAAAGCCAGGCTATTTAGTTAGCTTTCTTCAGCTTCCTCATCATGGTAAAGAAAATAAAAACATCTGTTTCCAAGAGTTGTTACGAGGACAAAAGCAAACCATAGCTTGAAAGCAGAGTCCAGAAACTTGACCGCTTACAACTCCCTTCACCTGAGAGATGCTCATGTGACTCCAGGTACATAGATATATAAAACAAGTATACAGATCAAACATTTGATGATAATAAATCACAAAGAAACTAAAGAGACTCTTTGGCGGGCATATGATTCTGTCATTTATTAAAGATGAAAGCAAATTTACATACTAATGAGATAGATATGCTTATTTTTACATAAAGAATTAAATCTTGGCTGAATATCTGATACTGAAAGACATACATCATCCTCAGCATTTTTCAGTGTTGATCAATATTTTGAGTTTATAATTGTCAGTGTATAAAATGTCACTTCACATACAGAGAACCAAACAGCAGAAATATGGGGAGGCCTTTTCAGAAAATGCTAGATATTCTGCTCTAATCCCAAGACGAAATGCAATGAATGATATTTATTTTTTATGAAATTCTAGTCAACAATTCAAACAGCAATTTTAAAAACCAAGCACTGTAACAACATTCAGTCCTAAGATCCACTAATTTGATACATACTAAGGTATGACTGTAAGCAGTTGTATCTGTAAGAGTACTGTGACTTATCACATGCAGTAATCTCAGATCTGAACCTGAATTATTTCAGGCACTGTCCTGGCATTATATGGCATGAGGGCACATGGTATCCCCGGAATCAAATGTCATGGGATGCCAGAAGGATGAAGCCTACCAAAGACACTTTGGATTCATTGCACATTCTAGATTCAATTGTTTTGTTCTTTGTGTGTTTGGGAAACCCTTTGCCAGATTATTTTTCTGCAGCCCCTTAATTGTGTGTACATGACCTATCTGGGGTCACAAACTACAGTTTCAAAGAAAATGAGGTTTAAAGAATCCATTAGCATGTGGCCAGGCTTAGCACAAAATGATACTCCGCTCTTCCTCCCCCATTTTCCTCCTTTAGAGAAAAATATCAGATAAGTCTTTTTTTACTCTATTCACTTTATGTTTGACTGTGCTCACATATTTTCAGATTTTCAGATACTGAACTGAGAAAGCAAGAAGGACATTGAATGTGAGATGCCAGATGTAAACTCAAAATACAGAAGAGAGTCAATGTAGATGTGGTGTACAAAATGACCTCTCCTCTAAGACATAGCTGCCTGAGAGAGTTAAGGAGATAGCCTAAGGACATAAAGATTCATACTTTTTGGCTCCTGCTTTTCCTGATTCTTGCATACCAATGTTGCCACACATGTTTTTATATATGCACCTGCTAAATTGAGTCTGCTGGATGCTTTTACCTAATCTAGCTTCATTGCCTTTGTAAAATTTAGAAAATGGTGATTATCATACTTATAAAGTATGGTCCAAATATCAAGGAGGAGCTTAAATATCGAAACGTTTAATACAAAAAAAAAGCATGATGGAACAGTAAGAAGACGGGGGCATACAGAAGTGTTCAGTAAAGGACGCATAATGTATGACAAGACTCAACTAATTCAAAGAAGAGGTCAAGGGACGTCTCCTTGATGTCATGTGGGTTAGCACATTAAGTCTGTGGGTGTCAGGTCCACTGAACAGTGTGTTGCATGGACTCATTATAGAAGAAGGAGGCTCAATTGAAAGACAGTGACCTCTTCTACTGAGAAAGATGTTAGAATCTGTCTCTCCAAGGAATCATACATTCTCACATGTGGTTGTATTCAGTGGATTAGACACAGCAATAGAGTGCTGCAGAACATGTCTCCTGTCTCATGGCAGAGTGGGATGTGGCCTTGTGATGACACCGTTGCAAAAAGTTTCTCCTGTAAACGCAATGCCCTGCGATTGTTTCCAAATTATCTGTGTATTAGTCATGTCTTAAGGGTTTTCTTTTCCTGGGCTTTATTGAGGTCTATTTTATATAAAATAGATTAGTCCATAAGTGGGCACAATTAATGGTTTCTAGCAACTTTTACCTTAAGATTCTTCTTGCCATTTTTATCCAATCCCCATTCTCAAACTCAGCTGTTGGTGATGACGTCATTTTCGGTCTCTGTGAAGTTTACTATGCTGGGTATTTGCTACCAATCTACCATAAAAGATATGCTTCCTTCTGTCTAGCCTGATCATTCTGGTGGTCCATTCACAGTGGGATTTGTTCTATTAGCTCACCTCTATTCCATACAGAACAGAGTTCTAACAGTTATAAAGTATATAGAGTTGGTTATAAACCTGTACCTTGGCTTATCCTGAAAACCAAAGAGAAACACAGATCCAAATCCAGAGTAGACTTATTCTCTGGACATCACCTCTTAACTTGGTTGATTTTACTTTCTCATTTATTTGTTTTTCTTGTAAAGGAAGCTTTTAGGTCAAGTTTTGGCTTCCACATGTCACCTTTGGAAACAATAATGTCACAGTAGACTTCAAACCCAGAATAATGAATGTAAGAAAGGGAAAATCCTGAGACTGGAAGGGAACAATTAGTCCAAGTACTCATTGGTCATTGGAATATACCTTGGTGCAAGTAAGCGCTAAGTGATATAATGGAAGTAAAATAAAAAACTATCATAGCATAAGATAGGTCATAGGAATCTGAGAATAAGTAAAAGGTCCATGACTTCTAATATTGTAAATTAGTTCAGTGTCTTGTAGTTGGGTTGATCTCTACTCCTTCACATTCTCATACTGAATCAGAGAACATGGCAGTATTTTTCTGTAGTCTTTGGAGTGCACAATAATTATCTACCTGATCCATTTAATTTTTTAATAGGCTTCTGTGCAAGTTGAATTGTAAGGTATCATAGATGTTTAGGAAAAGCATGCCACCATGGACTCCGAAATTATATTTAAAAGCTCTCAGTACACATGCTACATAAAAATGGGTTATATAAAGTTTGTTAACTACACAAATTAAACCAGCTTGGTAAAGCATGTTCCACATGAAATTCTTGGAACAGCATAAATGTTCTCTGCAACCTGAGGTCCCAGTTTACGTTTCCTCATGGGATTACTTGGCTTTCTCAATTTCTTCAGTTGTGTTATGAATAGAACAAGCGTTGTGTGACTTGTTTCTCCTGGGGAAGAAGAAACACCACCAAGTGTTAAGTGAGTCTTCAAAATCCAGCAGTCCCAGAGGGTGTTATAAAGGGCCTTTGAGTGGATCTGTAGTAGCAAAAGTGCTCTTCAATGAGAAGTATGCACCATAGTGCAGACCTTTGGGGCTTTTTGCTGAGCACAGTCAAATTTTCATTTCCTCATCTCTTAACTGCCCTCTGACCATGTAAGTTATCTCTTGGGACAAAAGGTGATGCTGCCAATGAGGAAGATGTGATGGTGAGACATGGAGGCAGGATGGGTGAGGAGCAGAAATAAGCAGGAGGGAGGCTGAGTACCACAGGGAGCCTTATCAGAAAACATTCAAATCAATCTTAGAAATAAGCCTGGAACCCATCCCTCGGCCTTTGCAGATTCTTCGCTTCTCCACAATGAACTCACGTAGACTCTTTTCCTTTGGTCAGGCATGTGTCATAATAGAAAGCAGATTTCTTGAGGTTTTTTTTTTTTTATTTCTCTCTCTTTTTGTAAACATGATGGATTAAAGGAAATAGACAACAGAGCCATTAAAGGATGCTTTGCACAGCCTTTTGGTGGCTCTCTAACAAATAAGAGTTCCACAGTATGTTATCCGTGTTAGTTTGGAGGGAGAAAGGTCAAAAGTTAAACTTGGATATCTTTATCTTTTCACAAAGGTTATTCTAGACGAGGACATATGTAAAAGGAAAAACAAAAGGTAAATGTATATATTACAAGAAAAGGTCCTTTCCTGTATTCGATGCAAGTAATGGCTTTCACCTCATAGCTATTCTCTCCAGCAAAATGTTTGTGTTATTATCCTTGGCTATTATTTTCTGATGATATCAGTGCACTAGGTCATTATCAAAATGCTGTCTTAGTTCTGGAACATGTTATTAAATGCTGTGGAGGTATGGTTATTCCTACGGAAATGCTCAAAGAAAGAAGAAATGTAAACATACAAAAGGTAGTTCCTAACACGTCCAGTTAAACTTTAAACAACAAAATAACCGGAGCTCAATCTTTTGAAAGCAAACTTCTCCTAAGGGGTTAGCTTGCTCTACTACAGTTACAGACACACAACAGGGTAGGCCACACAAACGCAAGTGCTCAGTGGAGCAAAGCCCATGACACAAATGAGTGAACGGTGTGCAGTATGGTGAGACCCAGAGACGGAGAGAAAATCCCTAGATTGTCCTTCATCCTGCTGTTAGAGAAGAGCACAATTGCTAAGTTGAAAAGTGGAGTATATTCCACCCTTCCACCGCCCACCCTGCCACCTTCCCACCCCGCCACCGCCCACCCCGCCACCTTCCCACCCCGCCACCGCCCACCCCGCCACCGCCCACCCCTCCACCGCCCACCCCGCCACCTTCCCACCCAGCCACCACCCACCCCGATATCAGGCATTCAATTGGGAATAAAAGGACTACGGCAAGTCAAATGGCTCATAAAAAGAATATTGCTGCGGTTCACCTCAATCCAGGTATGTCTTTTATCTCTCTTGAAAATTTGGGTCCAAATCTAGGCAATGATAAAGGTTATTTGCAGCTCAAAGAAGAGAAGTTAGCAGTTGAGAAACCCTTTAATTTCTGCATAAGATCATGGGTCTGAGATAGACTCTGTGATTTATTTATTCCTCATAAGCAGTGTAGAAGTATCATGGATTCCAGGGTTGGAAAGTACAATGACGCCAGATGCAGTTAAAGGTATTGCAAATTACCCTGTCGCATAGTTTGGAAGAGGGAACCAGTCCTTATGGTTATCAGTAAATTCCAAAAGCAGTATTAAAGACCAAATTAGTATAGTCACATTGAGAACTACCAGAAACAGTGACATTCAGGGAATGATGGATCTAGAGTCAAGTCAAAGATTCAAAAACAAAGCTGTTGGCTATTGTGAAACTGGGCTCCACTGGTAAGAAGAGCGTGAGGGAAAAGGGGAAGCATGAGAAAAAGAGAACGCTCCAACATAAAGATGCTACAGTCACATGGCCAGACACACAAAACAGGAAAATGGAGGATGCCCAGCAGTCCTTAGGTGCCCATAGTCTGACCCTTACCTGTACAGGGTACTTGTACTGATGTTTTGAGCTCAAGATACCGACAGAATCCTTCCTAATTTAAAAATCTAAGCTCTATCCTAACTTTGTACTCTTATTATCTCTTGTATCCCCCCTCCCTCATTTAATACATTTGACTGCAAGTCACCTTGAAGTTCTGTTTCAAAGTGTGCCTGGGGCACAAAGTCTGTAAAGCTGTGGCTACAGATTTTCACTGTCTGAAAGGCTGCTCTTAGGATCTACCAAGGTGCACAGGCCTTTATGAAAAGCCACAGAAGGCAAGCTGTGCTAACAATGAAAGCATCGATGACGAATGAAGCCATGGCATTTTAGAACGACCCACTAAAATGCCTTAGGATGTGCCCTGTGGAAGAAAGCCCATTTGTGGTGGAGGCTAGCCTGCTTTAGCATCAGGGTTGTGCTGAACACCTAGCTCCGACTAATACTCTGTATATTTGTGAGTTTTTAAAGCCAATGAGCCATGCTGTTTCTTTTGATGTTATAAAAAAAAAATTACACACAAAATAAACTGAAAAACTAGAAATTTTAGTGTATTTTAATGTGCAAGAAAACATTTGTTATTATGTACTTTCATATATCAGTGCTGCCTGTTGTATTTATCAAGGTGACCCTGCTTTGGAATCTTTTTTAACAATGTGGGCAGGAGAATTGATTATTAGAAACCTAGGTCATGTTGGAAAACCTGGGCCATATGGTCACATACCTGTAGCTTCCTCATTTACTCCTAACAGAGCCTGGAAACTCTACCAAGTTATTTAGAAATCTATTTGATGTTGGTCCCTAGTGAGAAGCAATGCGACTCCTCTCTCACAGCAGCCGGATGGAATGGGTGGATGTCTGGGAAAGAGGGCGGAGGGTGAAAGAGGTACACAGGGACCCCTCACTACAGGCTTTGATGTGCTTTGCCTCCTCTGGGATGCCTCACCTTTTGATGTTGGGAATCAGCTAATTACTAGTTGGAATTGGTTTGAGGGACTAGGAAGCACTCTGCAGGCCCTGTTCTCAGCCAGTCAGAAAGCATATACTTTGATCTTTGGAACTATAGGGCACCCTTTTGGAGTATCTTGGGCAAATCAGCTCAGTCTGCAGCAGCAGCAGTTTGGACCCCCTTGTTCTGCCATAGTCCCATCCTGGGTTACACATCACTTCTCTCTCCAGAGCCCTGTGGTTTCATTGACAGGAAAATGATGACTCTTTAGGATCAGATTGTTGAACAGCTTTCACACCAACAAGATCATATCTTACAGCTTGACAATTCCTTCCCTAAATCTTAATTTGAAGCTCCCAAATTCCTGCTTGATATTTCTCTGGATACCTCTTAAAAAACCTGCCCATAATTTGTGAGTCTAAATATGAAATTAATGGGTTTGGAGTCAGACTCCCTGCCCCTTCTTTTGTTGATACAAGTTAACATCCCCCAAGCTGACCCTTTCAAGACCAAGAAATGCTCAGGGATTTGATGGGCAGGTGGTGGCTGGAAAAATCAACTCTCTTTTCTCTTCCAAACAAGGCAACACAACCTGGCACCTTGCCTAGTAATGCAATTCTCCTAATGAACACGTTTCCCTAGTCTGAGGCCCCTGTATTATGACCATGCCACAGGGCTGACAAAGAGATAATTTTCAGTGCTTAGAAAAAAAAAAGAAAAAAAAAACCCACACACAGGAGAAAACCTTCTGAGAATGTGTTTTGTTCTTATGCCATGAACCATTATGGTATTTTTATTTTAATTGCATGTGAAACCCATTTAAGGAGCTGGTACAACGTGACTGTTGCCTTGGAGTGATATGGATTATTTTTAGGAAAGCCAGTTAGATATTCAGCCTATCTTTGCATACCTTCAGGATGCTAACAGTATTATTAAGTATCTAAGCCATTGTAACATATCTGACCCTCTTGTATATTAATGCCCTTCTATAAGCAATATATTTGTATCAGAGAATCTTGAATAAGAGAGTACTCGTCAGTATTTCAAAAATACAATGTGCATTCTTAGGCATGTCCATGTTGTAGTTCTGCAACTGGACTCTGAGCCACGCAGATAGAGGATACTTGCCCTGAGATCTAGAATGACTGAAAAAATGGTTGAAAATGTCAGCAAGTTTAGTTTGGTTTTGTTATTTCTGTTGTATGTTTTTCTCAGAGATGGTCCATCTTTCAAACAGTCTTAGGATGTCCTGACCTCCTCTGAGTGAAAATATAAGTTCCTAAGGCCGGAAAAACAAAATATGAATTTGAAAGGTCTTTTTACTCCCCCTATAAAACACTTTCTCTCAATCTCAGTATTGGTGGCCTTCTGGAGGAAGCAAGTTTCTTAGTTGGAAGAATTTCTACACCACTTTGCCTTTTTCTGTTGTGGTCTCTTTCTCATTTAGCAGACTTTGCTCCATATGCATAATTGGGAATTAATTTTAATTAGGTTCCTCACATTTATGAAGTTGCGTGATTCGGTATCTCTTCTTGTAGCATGGCCTAAAGGCTAAAGTAGAGGTAATAATTCTTTTTCTGGCTTTACCCTTCATTTAGCTAAGGTTCCTAGGAAATATATTTAACTTTTATGAGGTGAGCATAGTAGATCTTGAATGTTGATCTCCCTTTGAAGGTTGTTAGGATGGGGTTCTCTAAGGCTTTAAGACGCATGACTGTGCAGTAGATATTACCCTCAGTAATTTACACACACACATACAAACAAAAATGATATTTATCATTTTGCAATATGAATGGTATTTAGAGCAGCTGTGCCAACAAAAGTAAAACCAAATGATATGGTGATTTGAAAAGGCATTGAATTGATGCCCGAGGAAGAGAAACAGAAGTGACCTGTAAAACTAACATATCATGCTGAACATACACATTCTATGTTGATATATACTGTGTTTACGTAGACTATATCAGTACAATAGTACTGGATCTATATGGGCATGCAAATCTCCCACCAGGGTTCTCTGTGGCTCATCATAATTCTTTACATAGAGGACTGGAGTCTACAGTTTTACTATTCTCTAATTCTTGGAATCCAACCAATAAAAACAAAACCACCCAATAAAAACAAAACCACCTCAATCATCCTTTTGTTTGATGCCTACACAAAGCTCTAAAGATAAAGTGAGGCATCAGATTTAGAAATAAGATCTAAACCCTGGCATCGCAAGTTTTCCACATGTATTGCTAGGTTAGTTATTACTGTGGATACAAAATAACCTGTTTTGGTAAGGACAGTGGAATTGATTTTCTATATGGGCAAAAAGGCATCTTTGTTTTGCAGAAATTCAGAATTAATGATGATCAGCCCTACTGGAAACATGGCCCAGAAGAATACAAAAATAAACAAAGTAAGAAATGTTGGCCTCGTTCACCAGACTTCAGAGCAGAATCACATCTCATACCAGTTTCAATAGTGCCTCAGCAATTCTCATTTGAAGGTGCAGTTGGCAGATATGTGAAAGCCAAAACAAGACTCTTAAGTATTAGGCTGGACGCATGATGACTGATAGTCTCTAGATTCTCAATATCAGAAAAAATTACAACTTTTAGCCCATTTCAATTCTTTATCATTTAATTAACCTGTAACTTCCAATATGTGATTGCTGCCATTATAGGTCCATTTTACAGCTATAGCATGTGATTTTTTTTGAAGGTCTCATTAGGTGTCAACGTGGAAGATACTGTATAATGGCATGGGAAGAATCATTCTGACACGTGGGACTCAAGAGACCTGGCTTATGTGCCCACCTGGAACACTAAGTGCCTACATAGCCTCAGGCTATGGAAGTTTTCTCTGTTTTGAACACACTTAGCTTTCAAATCTTTATCTACCAGGTGTATAGTACAAAGATATTCTGATCAGTTCACCTCCTTCTGCAATCAGAGGGGACCTATCAGGGTTAGAAGAAGGAATGCATACATAGAGCACACATTAATACATATGGACCTAGTGTGTGCCATGTCACTGGCTGCCCAAATGCCAATCCCAATCCCAATTCTGCAGCTGTAGCATGGAGTTCTCTCATCATTTTGTGTCTCTTCCTCATCCTAAAATTTCCTAATGGTAGAGTTTTATTCTGTCTTGAATTAGAAAGATTTCGGTACATAAGGTGTCGTGGATCTGTCTTTGAGAATGGTTGTTACTTGCCCATCAGTCCCACAATCAGGCAATCCAAAGCCTTCTTATGAATATGTAAATTACAAGAGTCCTTTCATTTAAGGAGAGAGGCATCTTTGTGTTTTATCTCTTTGTTCATTGTTGAATTTTTAAAGTAGAATTTTACACGGCAGTCCAGGCTATCCTGGAAATCCACATGTAGGCCAGGCTGGCCACGAATTTGTGGAACAACTCCTTCCTTAGTCTGAGTGCTGGGATTTTAAGTGTGTGACATATGAGTTTACATGGGCTTTTTTATTATTAAATCTGGGCTGTATGTCTAATAAATACCGAAGCCGAGTTGATACCTAGCAATAATATCCCAATTTGGACCTTGTTCCTTTTTCTTCCTCCAAAAACTGTTTACCACCTCTTATTGCTTCACTGTTCTCTTTCTTGCCCTCCACCTTGAGGGGAAAGAAGTATGCAGCAGCAAACATGTGCTCTGCCCATGATGTCCTTCTAGCAGGGAATAGAGCACACCTTGCTGAATCCCTACATACATGTCTAAGGAGGAATCCACAAGGCTGGTCTCTGACACCAAGTTGCTATGGCTTCTGTGTTCTGCTCATGACAGTCCTGTGGTCAGTTTCTCCTTTTTCAATTCTTCTGTGCACTGCCACCACTTTCTTCTTGACTCCTCCACATGTGCTTCCTTTTCCATCTTCACCCCCCTTCAATCATACCACGTGCTCCACACCTGTAACCTCCCCCTACCTCTCAGTCCCAGTCATTCCCAGTCATGACACTTGGGACTTATAGTCTAGACTTCTTACATTATGTGCTGTCTGTGTGTCCCAACATTTATTAGCTGTACAGCAAAATCTAGCCTCCTTATCTGGACATCCAAATTGCATCTACTATGTATGACCCTGGGAACTTTCCTAGGCTGGGTTCTCCCTTTTCATACATATTTATTCATCCCTTTATACAAAAAGCTATAGTAGTTGAGAGCCAACAATGTTTAAGATCTTGGTGATATGAAATTGAATATGAAATATGAAAGGAAAGTTTGCATGGATTGGTTTTCTCCTTCCACTATGTGAGTCCTGGTGAAGGAACTCAGATTATCAGGCCTGGCAACAAGCACCTTGACAACCTGAGCTGTATTGCAGGTCATAAAGGCATATTTATTGATCCTTCAGATTTTTGTCTGCCCATTATTTACTTTCCTTAACTCTCCTCTTCAAGATGTTGATTAAGGTATATTAAATGGGAACATAGCTCTTGCTCCAGCAGTGAACTCTGCAACCTAGACCTTAGTCAGTTCATGCTCTTTGTTTCTCTAGGCATAAAGATTGATATTCAACTTACATGTGACTTAAGACGGACAAGCAGCTTAGGAACTTTCAAAGAGATCAATAGGAGAAAGTCTCTGCTTTTTAAAAAAAATATAAACCCCAGAGAGTGGAAAGTTTAGAGTTGCTAAAGCTGTCATAGAAGGACCCAGGAAGGAGAGAAAATATCATGAAACTAATTTGGGGCTTCCCTCTCTCCTGACCAGTCACACCACACATCTGGAAAGGTTAGTTCCATAGGTCAACAGTTTTTCTTTCTGAATATTCTAAGGGGGAAAAAAAACAAATTTATAGGCAATTTCAAACTGCTATAAAATGAGTATCCTTTATTATTAATTCTTGACATTTTAGATATTTTCAGATTTTGGAATATCTGTGCACTCATAAATACTAATATATCATTAGGTGTCTTGCCATTGAGACCAATGTCTCTCTATGAAATCCATCAATGTCTCTTGTACATCTCTATGCTTAATCCAAAGTTCTGATACAATATTTTAAGTGTACCTACAGTTTTTGTGGTTGCTCATCCCATGAGGTCAGATGAATTTCCCATGCATGTATCATGTTGGTGGCACTCACAAAAGTCTTAGATTTTGGAGTATTTAGGGGTTTGAGTTTTCAGATTTCAAGTCATTAGCAGTATGAATAACTATAAGAGAACTTCGTGGACACAGCGACTTTCAAAACCTTTCAACATGTTTTTCAACAGAAGACAAAGTAGCAACATTCTAAGCCGTGAGTCCAGAAAAAGCATAGAATATGTGGTAAAGACTCAAGTTTTACCCATTTACTTTTATTTTCTTAGTTCAGTGTCTGCTGTAGCACGTGAATTATACAACTCATTATCTAGGTCAATCTAGTGAGCCATCTTGTCAGCACAGATGTGCTACCTTTACACTAAAATTCTCAGTGGTAAAGTTGTTTCCAAGCTGGCACCTATTATTAATAAAAGCGTTAAATAAATAAATTATAGAAACAAGGCAAAGAAGCCTACACAGTAAGTGCAACAGACTATAAATATTTTTTCTTCATTTTATGTGTGATCGTGTTGGCTATTTTAAATGATGGGAGACTGGTAGCTACTTTGTGTTGGGGCTGTTAGTTTGCTTGTGATAAGCAAAAGAAATTGACTCTGAATAAATGAAATGTTTTCCAAAAAAATTATTAGTATATAACAAATGAATAGATTTTTTTTTCATAAAGCATTGGAACAGCCAGGAAGCAAGACAGCTCCAGAGAACTGGGTCATGTGAATTTATTTGTAGTCTCTTACAGACACAAATAGTATGTATCTACACCAATAACTTTTCCTTGCTTGAATCCACTTAATTTTGTCTTTGCATTTTTTTGACTGAAGATGTATTGCTTGAATACTGGATTAATTGCTTAGTGGTGATCATATGTCCACTTCTTCACTGAAAGAAAGCAAGACACCTTGATTAAAGTCATACCAACACTATTCACAAACAACAGATGTCCTTCACTTTTGTACAGTTGGAATCCAAAAGCTTTCATTGTGCTACTTTATACATATTCTGGGCCAGTCGCCAGTTCATGTTAGAACGTGAGCAAAAATCACTCCATCATAATTCTTTATTGTAACAATCACGTTGCATTTGCTCAGACTTAAAAGATATCTATAGATGTGTAAATGAGTTTGGTAAATAAAATAATGACTTGCTGTTACCTGACTTTTAGTTAGGCTAATCAAAACATATGGAGCCACTATAAGCAAAGTGAACTCATCTAACTAAAAATTATTTTGCTAATGTATGTAGAGAATAAAAATATCCTAGATGGAGGTTTAACACCACAAATCTTGCCTTTAGACTATTCTCTCTTCCTTGCAGAATCCTCAGAAAGCTGTGAGTGTGGTGAAAATTGATTTCCTTACTGATTTGGGTGGTAACCCCATCACTAGTGTGTAGATTCCAGTGATGTGGGCTAGAGCTTACAGAAAACTCTTTTTTGCTGTTTGAGAATTGCAGACATGTAAACAATTTGGTTTTTGTTTTGTTTTTTGTCAAATCTACTTCCTACTCTTTCCCTTCCATGTCTTTATGTTCACCCTCTGTTTCTCCCTAGGAACTTCAGATATTTTTCTGTTGACTCAGCTTAGTTCTAGGTAAGAGGAAGAATACACTTTTCTACAGAAGAATTTTATTTAGTCTTGGGCTGACTAACCTAAAATTATTAAAATTCTTTTCTGGTTTTTTTTAAACAACCAACTATTTTGAGGTCAAGAAAAGAACCGCAAAGAAAGAAAAAGTTTGACCCCATTGCCCAAATTTCAGCAGTCCCAACGTGTCTGGCTCAGCTCTTTATGATTCGGTGCTATTCCCTAAACACCTGTACCTAAATTTGTCTCTTAGGTCCACCCATAAAGTAAACAAGTAGTAAGGTCATGTGTATGTGACGTAAAAGGACCACCACACTTAGTTTAATGAACTGCCATTTTCTCATGAAATTGTTGATAATTTAAAACCAAAAGTTTTACTCTGGGTCTGGAATTTATGATTGGGGACACAGAGATAAAGAAATCCAAAAAAAGTTTGCAGCTGTGAATACTCACCTAAAATCTACTGCACACTTGAGTCTCATTGATCAAGCACTGTCTTGTGGCACCCTGGCCATTTATAAAAATTCTAGAATCTGAATGAACAATTGGTCTTTAAGTCTCTTTCTCCTTAGGAAGGGCAGAAAAGGTTAGGAAATGGACAAGGATAACAGAAGAAAACTATAGTGTCTCCACCACTTGAAGCTCATACTCAGTGTATAGATTTTAATTAATACTAAACCTAATATATGTTGATGTGTCCAGAACATCATTTTTCTAAAACATGATGCATTTCTAAAGCTCATTCATAGTTCTCTAAGAATTATATTGACTCTTTGCAAGACCCAGGCTAATTGTCATTTATAAAATAATCATTTTTCACATCCACAGTCATTTGTACATAGATCAGGGAGAGAGGTTTGTTCCACTCAGGAGTAAGCACAGAGTTATATCAGTCGCTGAAGATTCCCCTGGAAGAGGGTGATTGCAAAATGCTGCTGCTCCTAGCAGTATAAATCTTTAAAGCCAGATGAAGAAATGTGTTCATCTACATAAAGTTCTCCCATAGCTACCCATTGCAGAAAGCCAAATAAGAATAAAAGAAAAATCTCTGTATAAAGCCCCTTTATATTCAGATCTTAGTATAAATGTCACTTACAAAGAGAAGATGAGTTTCCAAACCAAAGCACAGCTCTCTTGTTATTCTCTTTAAGGGCATCTGTTGTTTAACATTAAAGTGCATTTCATGTTTTCCCCCACTGGAGGTTTTCTAGATCTTGTTTTCTCTTACATTAAATCTTAAACTTGAGGGAAAGAAGGGAGTATCTCACTCTTATAATAAGGCAAGAGCTTACTGTGAACCCTAAGGACACAGTGAATGTTCTATGCATATATACTACTGTGCCTTCACTATGGATTTCACCCTAGAGTTCATGCTTTGAGAGGCTTGTCCTTAGTTTGGTGGGTCAGAGGGTTGAGTCTTTAGGCCATGAAGCCTAGTAAATGTGTACAGATCATTGAGGGTGAATAATTGTCAAGACTGTAGAACCTCAGCTACTTTGGTGTCCTGTTTTGAGATGGTAATGCTGCACACACTCCCATGGATGCTATCTGCCATGCAGTGACATAGTCAACAAGGGTCTTGGTCAAGGTCTATACAATGCTATCTTTCAGCCTTCAAAGCTATGAGCTAAATAAACCTCACGTCTTTATAAAGCTAGCCTCTCTCAGGCATTTTATAGAGTAATTCAGAACAGACTAAGGCATACACTGAACTCAGTAAGGAAAACAAAAGCATAAGAGTACATTTCCTGTTTGCAAAGTAGCATGCAGTTCAAAGACTCTGCGCTTTGAACAATTATGCCATGTCTAAGGACAAAAAGAGGGGGTTCATATGCCAGGGACAAGGGGAGAAAGAACATAGGAAGAAGATAAGGAAAGAAGCTGATTAGAGACACATGGGAAGCAGACCTGAATAATACAGTGCAGGACAAGAAAGTGGGATTAGAAGCCTGGAGGAACTTAATTTAATGAAGATTTCACTGCATATGATGTACTTATTATAACACTGTAATTTTCAGATATGCATGTTGAAGTCTGAAGCACAAATTAATAAAATGATATTTAGAACAAAAATGGGTCAGTATTTGTAAAGGGGATAAGTAGTCTGTATTTTAGGCTTTGCCAACTAATATGGCCCATCCTTTCTACTCACCTCTCATTGCAGACAAAAATGGTCAATGACAGTATTTATGCACTGATAAATGTCTCGGAGGTCGAAGAACACCTCTTTCAGAAAAACCAGTAGTCAGCCAGATTTGGCCCATTAATCTGTGTTTCATTTTTTGGCTGAAAAGTACATGTGTGTTTCTAATACCTGAGATACAAATCCAGATCATCAATACCCATCTCTAGACATGCTGAACCTAAATCTCTTAAGTTTGTTGAAGACTAAAGATCTTCCATAAACAAATGGCCCCACTGTAATTTTATGCATGTGTTACCCCATCCATTCATACTTTTTAAATAAAATATCCAAGGCTGAGTAATTTATAAAAAATAAAAATGTATGTCTCATAGTTATGGAGGATCAGATATCCAAGATAAAGTTGTCATGCATTGGTATCATAATATGGCAGATCTTGGTGTCTGGAAGGACCCTCCTGCTGTAATCCACTTGCAGAAAAGGAAAAAAAGGACCAAACTCTTCCAAAAAGGCCTGATCTCATTCATAAGGGCCCAGCCCTCCTGAACTAATTATCCTAAAGGCCCTCCTCTTAATCAATGCCTTGATGATTAAGTTTGCATTAGCCTATTTGTTTAGATGGGGGGGATTCAGACCACAGCAATGTAGAGATTGGAAATCTCTGGTTAAAAACGGGGTCCATTCCCTTTGGACCTTTTATCGGGTACTGAAAATTGCAGCTGGTTAACTTGGCCCAGCTAGGGGAAGGGGAATTTCAGAAAGTAAAGAACTTGATATTTGAGACGTTCCATGTTCTATCAAGAGCAAGAGGCAAACAGTAAGAACGAGACAACAACACAGATTGTGTTCCAGTCTGAACAACTGCATATTGCCGGTCGCAAAGGGGGAAAGCTCTGTTCAGATAATGCTGAGGACACCCACCCTCCCTCTGAGTACCCTGGTTTTAATTATCGATGCTAAAAATACATTTTCCTTAATTGTTTTGTGAAAATAACTTAAAGAAAAAAGCTGATCCATACATGCACAGGCAAACATTACGCTCCTTTCACAAAAACACAAGGATGATTCTTCAGAGTGTTCCTATTCAAATTTGGTTGCAAAAATAACACCCACAGACTGCATTTCCAACCACAAAATACTGTGACAGTAAGCAGACAGCACACGAGAGCCTGTTATGCTTTATAGATTGCAATGATTATATTGCGGAACAGTAGATGCATTTGTTGCTGTTCATTCTATTTCACATTTGCATTTAAATTCTCACGGAACAAAGATAAGATAAAGAGGAAAACAAATGATTCTTATTTGCTGTTGTATTGAACTCCTATTATAAGTATTTCTTTAAAGGGGGTGAAGCTTTGCAATGGAGCGTCCTGTATGTTCTTTATAAAACATCAGTTACACATTCAATCCTCAATTACAACTATGCAGGAAAACATATCCCTGAGGCTTTAATAAAATCATAAATCAATAAGGAATAACCCAAAACGTGCTTGAATACAAGAAGCAAATGAAATACTCAATATTCTCCTTTACCCATTTATTCATGTTGTATTGATACATAGAAAATCCAGGAACGCATTTGAATTTTGCCTTTTTATTGGGTCCATTTTTTTAAGTGATACATGACATATGTGGTTTTCTCTTTCAAAATAATCTGGGCCTCCACGAGTGATCCTTTGATAAATTTATGTAAATCAGTTCTGCATCCTTGGTAGTTCTTTCTGCTCCCCTTATCTCTTTATTTTGCTTTATTTCAAAGAAACATCTTTTTGTAGATTTCAATCATATATCCTTATAGGTGCATGTTGGGGTCCTTTCCCTAAACAAAAATAATACATCTCCTCTCATCCTTGTGATGATTTTGCCATAATAAATTCCAGAAAAATGAAATGTCACAATTTTCTCTCAAGTTATTGAATTGAATATTAATGGCCAGGAGTTATTCATATTATTGTTTTCAAAAAGCACATTTCTAAACCTTTCTAACAAGCAAGAAGACTTGTGTTTGATACTCAGGACCTATGTGAAAATCTGGGTGTGACAGATATCCGGAACCCTAGTGCTGTGATAGTAGAGTAAGAGGATCTCTGGAGCTCATTGGACAACTGGTCTACCCATTTAGTAAGCCTTAGGTTTAGTGTAAAGACCCTGTCTCAAGTTAAAGTTGGAGAGCTATCAAGAAAGATGCTCAATATTGACTCCTAACTTCTACAAGTATATGCAAATATGTACATACACTAACACAAACCTACACTACATGTCCATACACCATACGGGGGGAAGGGACAATTACACTTCATAGAAATACACCTGAGATAGATAGCAATCAATTTATAACAATAGGTTATGATGCATCCTAACACATAATTTTTTTTAATGTGGCCACCCTTCTCATAGGATATTAATCATTAACCAACCTTTTGTTTAGAGATTGGCAGTGAGAGTCAGAGAAGATTTTTCAAAGTGAGTTCTGGAGAATAAGTGATATCACAGAAAAATTAAATTTGGTTCTGTTGTCAGATGAAAAATTTATGTTTAACACCTCATCCTCATTGGTCACTTTTCTTGGATATGTGCTTGCACACATACAAGTAAATGTATGTGCATGTAGAGACAAGAGGTCAACCTCAGGATTTGTGCTTGAGAAGCTGTCCACCTTGTTTGATTTGATTTGGTTTGGTTTGGTGTGATTTGATTTGGTTTGGTTTGGTATGATTTGATTTGGTTTGGTTTGGTTTGAATAAGGGTCTTTCCATGGGACCTGGGCTTGCTGACTAGGCTTTACTGCCTTCCCAGCATTGGAATTAAAGTGGATGCTACCATGCCCAGCTTTTTATGTGGGTGCTTTGGTTTGAACTCAGGTTCTCAAGCTTGCAAAGCAAGCCCTGTACTGACTAATGTAAAGTGCTTCTCTTTCATTAATATTTTTGAGGCATACTGACATGTAAAAAACTGTCAGAAGTCATGAAAGAAATATTTGTCTAACAATATTTTTTCAAATGTTGTTTATTTGCAAATTTTAATTTAATCTTAATCTGCTAATTCACAAGAGAACCTGTATTTCCATACAATATAAAATTATGTTTCAAAACTCTGACCTAAGGGACAAATAAGAACCATCAATAACTCATCCTCCTGCTTTACTAGACAATTTACATCCTCTAATAAGTGAGATACATATTACATATTATGTACATATATATACATAAATGTGTATTGTGTATTTTTCTATACTATATGTTCATTTATTATTTATTCAACAGGCATTTTAGGATTTTTCTTGTGCTCAAAAATGTAGTATGCTTGAAAAACATCTGCTAGAGTGTGTTTTTATTTTATTTTCAAAATATATGAAAAACTTCATAGATAATAAAAATAACAAATTATGTTTAAGAATCAGAGTATTGGAGTGCATTGAATATGGGATTTCAGAACTTTGAGTCAAGTGTTCAGACAAAATGCAAAATAATAGATATTTTCCCTTAGATATAATTGCGTACCTTTGACTGAGAAAGTGGACTTTATATATTGCTGTGACTCTCCTTGAAATACTGACTATGACAATTTAAACATTATAAAGTTATGAGTTCTAGAATCAGAAGCAAATAAATTTTTAAAAACATTAATTCTAGGCTCTTGGCTTTAGCTGAATTTCTATTATCTACAAAAATCCTTTCAAATATTTTGAAAATCAGATCATAAACATCATCTTATAAATTTCCTGCCTTAAAATGTGGATTGAGAATTGTGCTAACTTGGCCCCATTTTCCCAATTGTAAGGTGAGTTGGGTTAGAAAAATCTATTTTTAGGAGATGTAGGAAGCATTTTAAAAGGTTCATAGCTGCTCCTAGCCGAAGATTTGAATAATAGCCCTTGGAAAAAATTATTCTGACTCTCATTCTTATATAGCCAACACTACTTGAGTGATGTCAGTAGAGCTGAAAGGCCCTGCCAAGCTCATTTCGTCAAGTGGTTTCACAAACTGTACATCTTATTAATTACTCTTTTCATTTGTTGGTAGAGAAACCAAGTTCAAAATGGCTCAAGTCAATAAGAACAATAGTTATGAATAAGTAAGTTATAAAGAAGTGGTTGAGGAGCTATTGTGTCCTTTCAACTCATATTTCAAGGTTATAATTTGCTTTAAGTTTAACAAAATGCATTGGTGCAAGCTCTCTCTCATTAGAGCTCTCTCTCTCTTTCTCTCTCTCTCTCTCTCTCTCTCTCTCTCTCTCTCTCTCTCTCTCTCTCTCTCTCTCTGTGTGTGTGTGTGTGTGTGTGTGTGTGTGTGTGTGTGTGTGTGTGTGTGTGTGTGTGTCCCTCTAGGTTTCAGGGATCTTACCTATTGCTACAAACTCATATGATCCTTAGAGGCTGAAATCTCCATCATTGCTTGGTTATTGTAAAGGTTTGTTCTCACTGAATGGCTGTTTGACTTGCATGTTTCTGCCACATTTATAATTGTATAGTCAGTGGAGTCAAATAGGCTGATTGGCCAAACTTGAAAAGCATTTCCAATCTTAGAATTGGCATAGATGTGTACAAAAGGAGAGAAGCAGAAGTGATGTTTGACTGGGAAAAGCAGAAAGCTCTCATTACAGTTACTTCTCAAGTGAGCATTCTCAGAAGACTACGGAGCATAAAGTCATTTAGTAGAGGAGTTCCCTGAGAGATGGGACAGTCGAGGGAGAAGACAGTCCCACCTCTTCCTCCACACTGAAGTTGAAGATGCTGATCAGATTGTCCTGGCTTAGACAGGAAGATCATGTTTTGTTTTTATTCAAGGTAATTAATAGCACCACCATTAATCTCAGCGGCATCCTGGTTTGCTTCCTTAGATCCAAAAGAACCACTGATGTTTTTAAATACGATCTAAACCAATTGATAAGTTTTTCATGTGTTCCAAGGCGTTCATTTTGGTAGTTATCCCTACATCCTGACTCACTATTAATATATTGGGCTATCTTGACTCAGCATTCATTGCCACATCTATTTGGTTGCATCTACTAAATAACTAAATTTCATTACTATGTTTAAAACTTAATATTTGCTTAGAAATACACATATGTAACATTGCTTCCTGAGTTTTCATCTTTCTCATGAGGTGATTTTTTTTCTTCCTACATCATTGCTTGGGAACTTGTTGCTTGGCATCTGGTACATGAAATAGCACCATCAGCAGCAACTGGGGTATATTAATAATGAAACTCAGAGATGCACTGTATTCGAGTTTTTAGTTTAACATGTTTCTGAGGGGGTTTGTATCAACATAAAAGTTGAATCATTGTCTACATTGGCTGTCCATTTGAATTTCCCCAGCTTGCTGAAAGGCTACATATAGAAACATGTAAAAATACATATCTCTAAATAACTATGTTAGGGATACAATTTATTTAAATACTATTTTACATGCTATATAGATGATAGATAATAGATATTTAGATATAGATATAAAGATAGATTATAGATGACAGAGAGATAGATAATAGATAAATCATAGATAATAGATATATAAATACATATATGCATAGGTAATTGACAGATAATAGATAGGTCATAAATACAGAGATATATTATCAAAATGATAGATATATAGATGATATATAAATCATAGGTGATAGATATATACATATATATAGATATACATAGATGAAATGATTGATAGATAGATAGATAGATAGATAGATAGATAGATAGATAGATAGATAGATAGATAGATAGATAGAATGGACAGATAGATGACAGATATAGGTAAGATGATGGGTGAGTAGATAGATAAGTATGAGTGGGCCTCTTTTCAGACAAGTAAACTAGACTGGGACCTTTACCCTAACACCCTTTAGCCCGTATTATTGGTCACATATTCTCATTTTTGTGTTTTTCTGAAAGCTTTTTATCATTCATCAATGAATGATAGTTTGGGCCAATTATAAAATTGTAGGCAATTATTTATCCTCCCCCATAGTTTTAAGATTGAAATGATTTTACGCTTTTATAACTTAAATTGTTACTGGGGAAATATGTTCTTTCCTTCCCTGGCAATCTGAATTCAACATTCCGGACTTTAGATATCTTTGCTGTCTGTGATGATGGGCAGCTTGCCTCAGCTGTGTCTAGATATGTGTTTTATATTTATTATCACATATAAGAATGAAGAGTCATGTTTTTCACCACGTTTGAAAAATTTAAAGCATAGTTTCATCACATATTTTGTAATTCTGGGATTTTCTTTTCCTTTTAAAGTTAGAATTATGTAGGAAATGTTCATTTAAATTCCTATGTGTTCTTATTCTGGCTGGTTTAATCTCTTTGTCTCCCTCTTCATCATTATAGATAAAATTTTCATGTGTTCCAATTCTAATCTGCAGCTGAATGGATATACATAGAAGTTTTATTTCAGTAATTTTATTTTTCTCTCCTAGAATTTTTATTTAGAACATATCATTTCTAGAAACTCTTTTTATAACCTGACTAGTCTTTCTTTGAAAATATCCTACTCCATGCTCACTTTTTTTTTTTTTACTTTTTTTAAAGAAATATATTTAAATATAATATGTGGCCATCTCAGAAATCTACTACCTAACCTTGGTTTGTGATGAATTCCTCTTTCCTCCTCTGAAATTTTGCAGCTTTGGAGAATAACCTCATATGACCTGAATTTTACCCATAGGTCTTTTATGAGGCCCAAGTTAAGGATGTATAATTCCACCCTGATACAGCCATGTGTGTTGGCTACTGCCAGGTCATATAAAGCACAAGCAGCTCAAGACAGTTTTGACTGGCTTTGATGTTTCCTGGAATGTGCTGGCCATGTAAATTTTGAATCCCCTATTCTTGAGTACAAGCCTGTGGCTATGAATAGTTCAGAAGGGATTTCTTTTCTTCTTTCCAGAAATAAGCATTTAACAAAATGCCTATCTCTTTGCTGAAATCGATATTATTTTAGTGCAGTCTTTGGAGAAGCACCCTGGCTCTGAGTCACTCAGTAAGTTGATAAGGAAAAGAAGGCTCTCTTTGGACCTGTCCTGGGTCATACAGCACCTCAGAGGCAGGTGTGGCAACAGGATCCAGAGCTATTTGGAGCCCAGTTGTTTACTTTCCACAAAAGAAAATAAGCTATAAAATGTCTCTCCTTCTAATAAGAATGGCTTCACCTTTGCTGCCAGCTGGGCACGTACCAACAGCTTCAGGTATTCCTTATGGTTAAGTCTGATGAATTATAGAAATAGGTTACTTAGATATATTTTAAGAATCATAAGAACATAAAAAAGTCATATGGGATAAGACTTATAGTGCGTACTACTCAGTATTTTGTCTTTTATAGTAGCACCAGGGGACATGGTTGTGACATGATGATGGTTGCCCTTCCTAATATTGTCCTCAAAGGGGGCATCCCTAACTGGGGGAGATCTATCATCCAAGAATTTCTCGAAAGCCTTTGCAAACTCTCATTACATTTTTGGTTTGTACAACCTTAAGGCACTGCTTTTTATGGAATTGATCTTATACTAGTCAGGACATGGGCTAAATAACCCTGAAGTCTTTTTAAAATACGATTTTGAGCATCATAAATCTTATTGTATAAGTAGACTCTGCAGGAGGAACGATAGAGTGGCTTTGTTATAAAGATGAGGCTGAAATCAAGCAGCCTGTCTGTGTGACAATGCGGACTTTATCCCTGTGCCCTAACTCTATGACCTTGAACACACTCGACTTTTGTAAACCTGAATATGTTTTTTTCTCTCTTGGACAAGGATGGAGATTCAGCAGTTATCGTTGGACTTCTATGGGGAAAAAATTTAAAAAAGAACAAGATAACAACCACAAATTACTTAACATAAGCTTGACCTGCAGTACCCAGTCAAATGAAACTGACCTTATTGTTGTTCACGCTGACATTGTAGTCAGGAAATAGACAGCTTCATCATGGTTATGAAACACCTTCCAAAAATTTTTCTACTTCTTTGGTTCATATTTTTTTTTTACATATTAGGAGTTAGAGGCAGAACTGGCTACAGGAGAGAGGAAAATGATACCCATACCTTAGAACTATTTAAAATTTTATGGGTTAAAAAAAACTTGTACTAAACAAGCCACCAATCTTTTAGAAATTCATAGTTAAAATATTTTTGGGTGAGCTTGAAATAGGAGTCCTGCGTTGTGAACAGCAGAGATACAAGCCAACCAAGTAAAAAAGGTTACATTCTATAAGGTTACATTCTGCATTCTACTTTGGCATAAGTTGATTCTGATACTTGGTCATCAGATTCTCTCAATTATTTTATTTTCTATTCCTCTAAAATACTCAAAACTCAAAAACAAATGTAATACAGTACATAATAACTCTCATATTCATAAAATGGGATTTTTTTTCCTACCAAGTGGCCTCTCTTCTCTTTCTTAAATGTCTTAGTCTGCCCCGACATTTACTTTGCACAAGTATCAAAACTCAATTTTCATTGACATTATCTTCTAAATACAATCAGATCAAAACTTGCCAATCCCATTCTCAATCCTTTCCTGCAAGCTGATGATATGGGATGGGGGATGTCCAAGCTTCCACTTCAGCAACACCTGATTCCATTGCTTGAAAGGTTCTGTGTGGTTCCCACTAGACCAGAGTCAGGGGTAGTTACGGAAAGCAGGAGATTTCAGCAGCAGAGATGCAAGTTGTGGCCTTTGTCTTTAATTGGACTTCTCTCCTGCTGAGTGCAGGGATTCCAGAATGGTCAATCTCTGAGGATGGTCTGTACCAAACCAACTGCAGCCTGTGCTAACAGGGACCCTCCCATGCACAAATTGATCATTTTCCCCAGAAGCTTGTGTTTAAATCTGTGAGGGGAAAGTGAGGTGAAACTTCTAAGAAATGATAATGAGCGTTTATGATGTTCGAACTCAGTTCACACAAGTGTCAACTGCCTTTTGTGACACTTTCAACCTCAAGCAAAATCACTCAGTCTGCGTAGATTTGGTGTCAAGTAGCAAGAGCTGTTGTTCAAATGATTAGTCTCTGAGTAACTTTCAGCAAGGTCTTAGAACTTTTTAAACCTCAGTTGCCTCATCTGTTAAATGGGAATATCAATATTAAGGATTATATATATATATATAATATATTATATAAACATTTAATATTCTTATAAAACATTGAAAAAAAATACATATAAAAATTAAAGTGTTTATTGATTTAAATATTAATGTAATAGGTGAGTGAGTTTACCTCAGGATAGTATACCTGTATATTTACGTATGGCTGGTGTACATTATAGCTTTTCACAATCTGAAGACACATACAAACATGTATTGTATGTTTTTTTTTTATAGATTTTCATGAATCTTTAAGTGTATATCTATAGAGAGAATGTGAAGTAAGCATTTGAAGAGATTTTAATTTTTTAACAAAAATTCTACTTATACTTCATTATGGCCATATATCTGAGAGGAGAAAGCCCCATTAAATTATCTGATTCATTTTCTTACTTTGGGATTGAATAGTTTTATGTTGGATTTTCTATCAGCATTTGTGTAAGCCTGAAAAAATTTTCTTGAGCATGATGCTTTTTAGCATAGCAACTAAAATAGTCCCAGGAAGGCTGGAGGAGCCTAAAATCATCTTCTGGGTCACCTGGACTGTTTCCCTCTGGTTTCATGAAACATCCATCCATCAGGCAAGCACAAAGCATCAGTAGATAATGATACAAACCCTAAGTCATTCTCCAGGTAAGGGAGGGGCCTCCCTTCTCAGGGGACTTGCTAACATTAAGAAAAATGAGAGTTGGTAGGAAAAGGGAAAGAAAGTTGGGGGAAAAAATAACTCTTGGCCGTTGAGTAGACAAACAGTATTTGTCATGTACATGGCCAGGAGAAAGTCTGTCTGTATACAGTCCTCTATTGTTCTTAGGTCAGCATTTATCTCTCCTGGATTAGGACTCCTCACTAACGATTTCCCACATGCAGTCAAATGGCAGGGGTGATGCCTTCTGTTGAATGGCATAGATAACTAGATTCAGGGCCTCGGCACAGCTCAGTGTCTCTACCTGTGAAATTCAGATGGCCAGCAGCCTTTCTACAAAAGAAAACAGGAAGCATCTCTCTATTTTGAAGTTTATTTCTTGCTGCAAATCAAATAAGATATTGATCTTTCATCTCAGGAAAAAGTCTTTTATTGGCCTTTAGATGCCACAGTTCTCATAACAAAGTCCCCACTGAAGAAAATATGGCCTGTTTTGCTCACCTTGGAAAATCTCAACTCTGTCTGTAGATCTCTGTGTGTGAGCTGAATGCTTATACTCTCCCACCTGCCTGGGCATCTTTTCTTTGTTTATTTAAGGATGTCAGTTCGAGGATGTTAAAGTAAATCTTCACTAGCTCTTCTAAGACCCCTCTTTGAAAACAGACACCTAGGTTCCTGTATAGGTGATCAAACCCTTGTTTTACGGGAACTGACTTTATGCAAGAGGTTATAGTCCCTTTTATACCCACCCCTTATGCCTCATGTGAGTGTTTCATCAAGTGATAATCACAGCATGCAGTATATTTCAGAAATATTAGCCCCGTGATAATTTTTTTCTTCATAGGTCACTCGCCAATTGCATTAATATAACCTATAGCATCCTAATGTCCTCAAAGCCTAGCAGAGACCTCTGAAACATTCCTTAGAAATTGAAGATTCCAATGTGGATGAGTTCTCCTGTTGGTTTTTAAATGGCTCTTCACATCTTTCCAAGAGTCTCTGAGAATGAGGGAGGAAACAATGCCTTCCAGTCATACAGCCTGAACCTCTGAGATAATTGCTCAGGAAGGAAGGAATGACTGAGCTGCCTACAAGGCTGCATTTTAACTTAGATGTATTTCTTCTTCTTTTCCTGCTCCCCTATTTCTGGGTTGGGGATGGAACTCGGTGTCTGCTACATGCTAGCCAACCATTTTACCACGGCTCTGCACTCCCGGCCTACCTCTGTGATTCTGCCTTAAATCTTTTCAAGAAAACAAGGACAAGAAGTCTGATTACTATCTCCATTTGTTTCTTAAAATTTTTTGAAAGCTAATTATTTGTATCTTCTAAATGGAAGCTGTATTCACCCACAATTAAATGTGAAATATAATTTTTATTATTGTCGCTTATTCTCCTTTTAACCTGGCCTACATTACCATACATACATACATACCATACATGCCTTCCTTGAACTTTAAAAATACACATAGCAAAATTAAAAGGTAAACAAAATAAAAATGAAAGTGACAAGGACATTTCCAGAGAATCAAGTGTGATTTGAGTTAAGGCATAGTTCTCAGAACTTTGGTGGATTCTGTAGTCTGCTGCCTTATGTATTTCTCCGATAGTTTGTGTTTGTATTTGCATTTAGATGCACATTGCATTTCTCTGTGAAAGTTTTGTTTAGACCTGGAAAATCTGAATCTTTAAAATTACCCTGCTTTTATATTGAAGGTGTATGCAGTCTCCACCTCTTTGATACATTTTATTAAGTCATTCTTTGGGCTAGAGATCCATTCAACAGATTACAATCTCTAGTAAGAAATAAGAATTAGTATTTTTCACTTAGCTGTGGGTGAATATGGCTTCCATTCAGAAGACACAAATAATCAGCTTTCAAAAATTAAAAAAAAAAAAAAAACAAAAAACAAATGGAGATAGACAAGCAGACTCCTTGTCCTTGGTTTCTTGGAAAGAATTAAGGCAGAAGCACAGAGATAGGCTGGGGGTGTAGCTCAGTGATAAAATGGTTGGCTAGCATGTACCAGACACTGACTTCCATCCCCAACTCAGAAATAGGGGATCAGGAAAGGAAGAAATGCAATTAAGTAGTTATATATTCAATGGCACAAAGGATTGGTTTAAATGGAGCTTTGAACATCCCACTCACAAATATTCATAGGCACATTTTTCCTGTATGCCTTACTCCACAGCTCCATCTCTTTCCTTTAGACCAGTCTCACACTTCACCTGTGGAGTTTTATTAATCCATCTCCAAATGGAGAAAGCCTAGGCTTTCAATACGTTGTAGGAACAGGGAGAGGAGTGTTGATGGGGGTGAGGGTGTCTGTAATTAAGCATAGTGGTTTAAAGGATCACTTTGAAAAAAATGGATATTCTCTCACAAGCCAGTGGTTGTAGGTCAGAGGCCAAACTTTCCTAGCTAATAATTGTAGAATTCATTGCTGTCCCCTTTGAGTTTTTTTTTTTAATAAAAGACTATTAAAACTGAATAAAAGCTTAATAAGTAGATTAGTTAGAACAATAGTCCTCATGAGGATGTTTTGATTCAGGGTATAGCTGCTAAAGATAACCCTAAATGCAATCAGGTTGAGCTCCCTGCCTGTGTGAAAGGAAGGTAATACCCTGAGAGATTTCCCAACAGATGACATTATTTTTTAAGTGTCTCTTTCTACATTTAAATTAGACTTTCCTCTGGGCACCAGCAACAAAACCTTTGTTAAGAATCACCAGAGAAGCAGAGCTCTGAATAAATCCTCAAAGGAAAATGATTTTTGAGAATTTGCTTTTCAGATGTTTCACATCAAAAAGATGGATGCCAGTGCATCCAAGAGGGAGTGCTCTGTGATCCTTCTCTGTCCTCTTTGTAATTTTCAGGATCAAAACTCCCAAGGTGGTCTGAGATAAGGACAAGGAGAGTATGTGATTTCACTAAACACATGCACATTGTAAAGGGCACTGGGATCCAATGTCACTGAAGGCGTATGCACATTCCATCTTCTTTGTTTCATTTTATTAATTTCATTTGTGGGGCTGGAGATTCATATTCACTTTCCTCCTTCTCTAACACCACAGTTCCCTGTGTATATAAAAAGAATAAGACTCAGGAAAAAGTCGCTCAGACTCGATTGTTCTCATCACAATGGCTGCCACGACCCAATCAAGTTCTTCAAATGAGATAACACCATCCGTGCTGATACTCTCTCTGCCTTCTGTTCTGTTCCACGCACACTTATGAGGACCCCTGTTTCCCACCTTGTCTCTTTCACTTCCTCTCCAGATTCTCTCCTCTTTGGCATTTCCCTATGCTGGTTATCTTCCCTTTATGCATGCTGTCTAAGCAACCTAAATTAGGTAATAATACTGCAGTGTTTCAAAGAAATGTGTGACTGGTCTGTTTGCCACCCTCTGACCAACCACCCCAATCCTTCATGTACCCATGCTCTTTTATTATCTCCCAAGCCATTGCATTCGCTAAGAAATTTATGTCTTCCTAAGAAAGACTGGGAAACCCGGCCCATTCCCAAGTATATATGCTTTTGAAGTCTTCTCTCAATAGATTAATCAAAGAAAATCAATCTTTCCTTTGCCTGTCTGTACTATTAAACTATAATAACATATGTTGAAAAGTATGACATTTTCCCTTCTACACTTTCAATTAAACCTTTTGCCTCATGATGATCAAAATCTTAGGAGTTTAGTGCAAGGTGGTATCCATAAAAAAAATGACTTGGCCTTATGCACATACCCCACCCCCACAGCCCTATTGTGGTTACTGGTAGATCTCTGCTTTATACAGTTACTATGAATTAAAATGGAATTGATTTCCAGACTGCTTAAATATTTAATGGTAGTTCTGAAATAATTGAAAAAGCTTTTGGGAGTCTGTCAGCCTATGAAAAACTCTGTGCTTATTGGTACTATCAAAAAGGTGTCACTTAGTCATTCTGATACATTACAGAATGGAAATGTTAGGGCCTGATGTTCTGAAATGTTTTATGAGTTCATCTAGAGGTTGTTCTCAAACTGTGGGTCACAACCCCTTTGGCAAACTTCTATTTCCAAAAATATTTACATTGAATTCATAGCAGTAGCAAAGTTACAGTTATGAGGTACAACAAAAATATTGTTATGCTTGGGGGTCTCCATAACATGAGGGAAAAAAGCCACTGATATAAGGTATAACTTGCCTGGACAGCTTTATGTTAAGTACATGAACCGGTCACTTCTCTAATTTCTCCATCAGCAGCTTGGGAGAGGCCCCAACTGATACTACATCACCACCACCACCACCACCACCACCACCACCACCATCATCATCATCATCATCATCATCAATGTTGTATTTGGCAAACAGAGTAGTGGGTTTCATCACGGCATCTTCATGCCATGTGTCACTATGATTTTATTCCGTCTCCCTCACCCACTGCCCTGTCATTCCCTCTAATGCTGGTATGTAGTTTTATTTTATTTTTGTTTTTAACATTATTTCCAACAAATCTGACATCTAGTCAGGCTTGAAAATCCTTGAACTAATTTTATACAATTAAATACCTTTTTAATTAAAATATCTAGGTTTGTGGCCTGAAAAGATGGCTCAGCGGATTTCTAGCATCCACATGGTGGTTTACAACCCTCTTTAGACAGAGATCTAATACTCTCTTCTGTGCTCCAGAGGCAGTGCATACACTTGGTGCACAGACATACATAGAAGCTAAACATCCATATACATTAGGATAAAAAAGAAAATAATTTTAAATGTTTATGTATGAATAAATATACTTATATTTATTCATAATCTTTGTAAATAATCACATACCATCATACTATATATCTTTCTCATATCCATGATAAATGTATATTATATATAAATCAAGTCTATAGTTAGTGAAACATTATCCACAGGATCCTTACAAATATTTTCCTAAAATTTGCACACAATTACAGAACTACACACTGTATTTATAACTTTCCAGTTCTCTGAGATATAAACATTTCAGTAGCATGGCAATTATTCTTTATTGAGCTCAGTGAACAGTGTGCTAGGATCCATGTTTTCCATGCTTTATCCAATTGACTCCTCCAAAAGGTCTATGAAACTAGTATGTGTGTATCTGCCCTAATGTAAGTTAAACATTCTTTAAGAATCTTAGAGTATAGAAAATCATATGATAAAGCATAAGCTTAGCTCTCCAGGCTAACCTGAAACCATCCTAAGTCTATTTAAAAAAAAAAAAAAATGTCAATTGGAATGTTATAAAACAATGAACAAAAGAAAAGTAAGCACCAACCGAATGTATACCTCTGACTTATACGTGTGTGTGTGTTTAATTTTTTTAAATTTTAGGTAAGTTGAGTGGCATTGTTCAGTGTAGATTTATTCCCTTTGACATAGATGATATTCAGTCATGTGGCCTTGTGAGCTAACCTCAAATCAACGACCCAGAAAAGTTCTTCAATCCATCTTGTCTCAACCAGATTTTCAGTAGAGACTTTAAATCTAATTGTAAGTGAGGTTTAGTAGACAAGCCCCTGCTTATGACATGCTAGCTCTTGAGCCCTATGGGACCTGAAGCATCAAGCCAGGGACTGATGTGTCTGCTTCCTAAATGGGATGTTTACCTGACAGGTGTGAGAGCAGATGTCTAGCTACATATCCACACCTGTTTCTCCTAGGAGCACACTTTAGACACATCATTGACCCAAGGATGAAAGAAAAAATTTAACGATTCAACAAATTATTCTAAAGTTGGAAAACTTTTTCTACTGAAAGTAAACAAAAAAGAGTCCTACCCTCTCTGGAAGGCATCAGAAACAGATATGTGAAGACTTGCCTCACTGGCACTAACAAATCATAAAAGCTATGCTGAGCCAGCACAGAGACACATGCACACCCTTGACACATGAAGAGGCAGCTGCCACACATTGTATGAAAACCACTAAATAAATGAGATCTGTTACAACCTACAACCATTTTACCAATGTACATAATCCACTTAATTTTTTTTAATGTTTTTGCTATCTAAGAGTATGAGTGATTTGCCTGCATGCATGTCTGTACATCACGTGTATGTCTGGTACCCTTAGAGAACAGGAGGTATTGGATCCATCTCTTAATTACAGACAGTTGAACCCAGGTCCTCTGGAAGAATAGCCAGTGCTCTTAACCACTGAGCTCTCTCTCTCTCTCCTGATGCATAGTTATACTGTTTATAAAGTCCCTTTTGGATATACATTCACTAGTGAGACTTCACAGTGGAATGTAAATTATGTTGTACTGTTGAAAATCCTTTCTGTTTTGTGTGATGGAAAATATCTGTTTTTTTACTCTTTCGGTATATCAATTCACATTTTTTGTTATGTGTTATACTATTTAATAATAACAGAACAATGAAGTTATTCTTATCTTTAAGTAAAAAAGTAGATTCCTCTTAATGTTTCTACTTGTCCCCTATATCCAAACAAGTTTACTTAGAGTCAGTTAGAGCGAGAGGTAGACACAGTGCTATCTTCCTATTAACACTGAGAAAACTGAGGTAGGAGGTTAGCAAGTTTAAGGCTAGCTTGGCCTACATAATAAGATCCTATCTCAAAAATAACATTAGTTTTGAGAATAGAGGGCACTGGTCTTAATGTCTTACTATTAAAGAGACCCTCTGAAACACTGTATATCCCCCTCAGTTCCGTGCCATGTCTTCCTCTAATTAAGATGTAAAAAATAATACCATGTATGCTGTTCACCAAGTATTTGAAACTATTACCGAGAAGACTCCATAGCTTGGCATAAAGGATGCTACTGGGAGCATTAGGAAATAACACTCAAGCTTAGTAAAGAATATACATATAGTTGTTAAAACACCGACTTTCAAGTTGGTGGTCTTGGAACAGGAGTAAGCCTTAGAGAGCCCAATTGAGTCAACAGTTGCTGTTAAAATTGAACCCTGGAGATACCTTCTAGCAAATACCTTATATTTTGTAGTATAGAACAATTTATATTTTATGTACCCTTCTACTGACCTGTCTCTTTGAACCCTACAGGCACTTGACAACTAATGAATAAAATTGTATTGTGTGCTCTTGGGCTATTGCAGACCCTTTTGTGTCTATAAAAGCTATCATTTCTCCAACATATGGGAGAGGGTGCAATGTAGAGAGAGGTTGTGTAGAATACCTGAGATAGCATGGGCTAAACCCCAGAGGCACTAATGACATTGTATCCACAGAGCAAAGTGAGAGTATTCTATAATGATGTCATTAGACTCCTGCAAAAGCTAACGTATCGCTGACTAGAAATTCTCTATTCCATTCTCTTTAAAAGAGGAATAAACTCCGGGGTGTGTAGCTATGCATGGGTATTGACATTGAATCTCTGTGCCTCCGGTCACTCTGTTGAAACAGGCTGACCTTCTTGTGTGTGGTTTAGTCAACTCAGCTGCCCTTTCGAGGGAGACAAACGAATTTCCAGGATTATGCAGGTCAGGTCACCTGGGGTCCAAAACTGATTATTCAGTCATGCTAGCACCTCTGCTCTACCTGGATGTCTTTGCATGCTTGTTCTTGGGGTCTTCACCTTTGATTTAGTGCCCCAAAATGTTTATTCCCGTGAAACTACATATGCAAGTCAAATGCAGACACCCTCAACTGATGCCTGTTACACATTCAAATCCTTTCCCCTGGAGGTGAGAGTATGCAAAAATAACTGTCCCAAACATCTATTTGAAAGGCAGAAGTGTAGGAGTGGGGAACCGTAATTATTTTTGAAAGGATATTACAAATTTGAGCCCAGCTACTTAATATTTGACCTCAGACAAGGCATATCATTTCTGCATGTCTCAATTTCCTTGCTTGTAAAATGGGATGGGTAAGAGAACTCCTTCCTTAGTGTAATCAAGTGAGTCAAGTATATAAATCTCTTAGTAATACTCAGACAGTTGGAGTTAACATTGATGAATGCAGGTTCAGGGGTACCCATGTCTGGCATTTTATCGGAGGAGCATCAGTTGAACAGAAATGCAATCTCTCTAAACCCAGAATGTAGATTGTATTTGTGTTCTAGCTGGTCACACTGTCAGCCGTGAGGCTTTTATAAATGTCTTCCTATCAAAACAACACAATCTTTATGTCACTGGGTTCTGTTTAAGCTTTGGCCCCAGACAGCTCCAAATTTGCATTCCCTGAATATGCATTCTTCATTTCTCTGTCTCAGAAAACAAATGCACGAAAGTAAATCTTCAACTTAGAGTAACCATTCTGCCACACTGACATCCTGTCCAGCGAACAGCCAGAAAAGAAGAAGAGGGTCACAAGTATAGGGAAGTTTTCTGATGATACCAAGTAAGCCCAATGCCAATAAGATATAATGGGATTTTGAAAGCCATGTTATATTCTAACGGAATTGGCATGGTTTATTAATGGTCTGTGCCTGTTTTGAATGAGAAAGAGAAAGCATCCTTTACCCTGCTGTTTGGTGTGCTGCACAAAGAGTTTTGCATGTTTGCTGACATTTCAATAACTCTGGGATATAGAGTTTTACAGTAGATTGGGGTTCTCAGCCAGAAGGGAATCCGTGTTTGCTCAGCAGCGGTCCTGTTCTTCCATTAGCAATCTTGGACTTTTAAAAGTCACTTACACCCACAGTTCAACTCTGCACCATGTGTCTGTCCTGCATCTTGGAGGGTCAGGTCTGAGTGATGAGCTACTTGTTATGCCCAACTATCACCAAGGCTTAGGAGTAGCAGGAAGACAGATCGTGTTCATAATAGATTAGGGCATTTTCTTGACCACACAGTTTGATGGTTTTGTAAGAGAGGCAGTCTGGTGGCTTCATAGTGGGAAGGGGGAATAGATTTCTGGTTCTGCTACTTAGAATATAGTATGACCTGATTCAAGGAGCAATGTGCCTGTGTTGATATAAGGTGGGAAAGTAATATCACCTAGTACAAAGGGATTGTGTGGGGTTCGGTACATGTATTTAAGAACCAATAGCAGTTATGGTAAACCATAGAAATATGTTCCCATGTTGAAAGTACAAGAGAGATATTGTTTCTTTGTCAACTGAGGCATCTCTCTAGCCCCCAAAATGAAGCTTTTGGAGGAAGTCTTTCTTCCTTTACTGGCCCCTTGTCATTACCTGATTGTATTCCTTAGACCTAACTGAAACATCAGAGGTGAGACTGACTTTTTAAACTATAGGAGAATTCAAAAGCCCTGTTTTGCTTCAGAGCAGCCTGGAATTGGCTAGGTGAGGTCTCAAGTTCATTCACTGGCACAGATGTTTTTGAAGCTGCCACAGACAATCTCTCTGCCATGGCAGCTGTGCGGTTTAATATGTTTACATATCTATCATAGGTATACACTCAACACACAGGCAGCTTTTCCAGAGTATGGATGTTACCAATATTGCTGATGTAGAGACAAGACTATTTCTTTTTGAACAGTGGTGATTGATCTGCTGAGTTATTTTCTCTTCTGTTTTTTTTTTGTTTATTGTTGTATTTAGATAGGGTTTTAAGTAACCCAAGCTGGCCTCACATCCACTATGTAGCTGAGGCTGGTTCTGCAGTCCTGCTTCTTTCTCCGAAGTTCTGAAATCACAGTCATATGCCACCAAGCCTGGCATCATTTGGCATTTTTCCAGGAAGTCTTTCTAGGACCACATGCCTCAACAGTGACCACTCTTTTCTTAGGCAGAAGCCAGGGTATACAGTGCATATCTGACAGAGAAGTTTTGCATATGTCAGATGTAATTCATGTTCTCAAGTTCACTGGTGATCTCTGAGAATATTCCTAAGTACCAGGAATGACAAATAAGTACAACACATACAACAAACAGGTGTGCAGAGCTTTGTTCCTTTTCAGTTATAATGCATGTTCCTAAACAAACCAGGAACCATGCCTTATACTGTTTCTGTTGAACGGTCCATACAGGCAGTTCTTAAAGGACCAGAGTAATACTAGAGATTGTGTGCATGGAGTGGGGGGCGGGATGTGTGTAAATAATTAAATTCCAATGGAATGGATCTACCTCTAATGTAGCAAAGTTGTTAATATTCAGATTCTGAAAAACATTAACCATGTGTTACGCAAATGAATACAAATGCAGAGAGCAGTTGCCCCATTAAGTGCTTATGTGGAATTGTTTAAAAGTCTGTGCCTATGAGAAGGAGCCTCAGAGCTCACCTTCTCTATTCTAGGTTACCTTTAAAAATGGCCATTGAAGGTGATGAGTGGAGGTTCGTGCCCACAGTTGCAGTGCCTAGAAGTGAAAAACAGGCAAATCCACCATTCAAGGCCATCATCATCTACATAGTGAGAGCCGGGTGAGCCTGGGCTGAGTGAGACTCTGTCTCAAACAAAACAGAACCAACAGAAAACACCAAATGATTCTGTTCTAGAAAAGGAAAAGATGTGTGGCGATGACTGCTTTGAGGCATCCATGGCTCCCGGGAGCTTTCTTCTGTGTTTATAGTACATAATATCTTTTTAATAATATATTATATCCTTCACCAGAACAATGATCTATGCACCTAAGTCTATCTTTTCCTCACTCCTGAAATATACTTCAAAAAGTTATGACTTTATTAGAGGGATGTGTTTCTGTGTGTGTGCGTGCGCGTGCGCGTGTGCGGTGTGTGTGATGCTTTTGTTATCAGGAAAAAGTCAAACTAATTAAACTATGGGAGAGCAGCCTACCTGGAAATGACCTTCCAGAACCAGCTGAGGTCTGCAGGTAGTTCTCTCAACTAAATGTATGCATGTTGTACAATGAGGGCACTGAGCGGTCAGTGGCTTTTTCCCTCTGTGCTCCACTCAGCCTTCCCAGCTGCCTTTCAACATGCAGAGGACAAAGCAGTGTCACCAGATCTCTCCCTGGCGTCATCCCCAGATCCTAAGCTCTTGTTTAACAACATCCCAGTGTTTCCAGCTACCTCAGGGGAATGATGAACTTAATATTATTCTTTAAACATGGTTTGTTTTAATTGTTCTTAATGCTAAGTAAAATCATACCAATCAGTAATTACATTTACTTTCACTCTGTTATTACTATGCACCACCAAATACAGACAGAATTACAATATACATACGCACTTAGATTATGACTTAGCACTGAAATCGGTGGCTTTGGAGGTGATTGCTTTTTTCTTTCATTTCTAATCATCAATTCTTCTATGATTATTAGCAGTTTTGAGTTTTCCTCAGTTGAGGGAAAAAAATCAAAGCTAAGCCCTTATCCTCCTACCAAAATCTATAGATATCTGTGGCCTGTGATTTCTTTGTTTTTAGACATTATTATTTCTAAACCTTTTCAATATAAAGATCTGAAGGAAACATCAAGTGTTTGTGGACCCACATATGATAAGATGTGCGCTTAAAGCAAAACAAAAAAAAAAAAAATCTTTGAACCTATTTGTTGATAGTACCAGAGATTTTTGAGATAAATTTGAGGAGAATATCATTCACATTATTAATCTGTCTTCCCAAAGGTACTAGATTAGTGGATTTAAGATATTTCATTGTTCAAAATACATGAGCTGGAAATATTTGTATATTTTACTTACTATTATGTGTGTGTGTGTGTGTGTGTGTGTGTGTGTGTAAAGTGCAGGTGTGTGCTCCATGTCCTGCATTCTAAATCCAAAGGACACCTATGGAAGACAGTTCTTCCTGCTACCTTGTGGAATCTGGAGATAAATCTCAGGGTATCACTTCTATGCACACACACCTCTACCCACTGAGCCATCTTATTAGCCCACAGGATGGAAATATGCTCAATGTTAACTAGCAGGCAATGGATTAAATTATGTATATAGCAGTACACAAAGATGTGACTACTGAAATAATAATATAAACAATACTGAGAATTACATTGATGGCATTTTTTTTAATTTTACAATAATAGCTCTTAGGCTTTCCTATCTAGGACTACTGCTGCTATGTATAAAAATAGGTCTTAGCATATACAAAAGATTAGTATTGGCGATACAATATGACCATCTCAAGACAGTAACAACATCACAGGTGGTTTTTGTGGAATTTTCATGGGATTTTTCATTTCCATAGTTTGTATTTTGCCCTTTTGGGTTCTCTAAAATAAAATGCTCTATTTCTAAATGGGAATACGTACGTATTCTTAAAAACCAGAGATGACTCATGTATTGTTACTGAGAAGATGCCTTCTGAGACTCAAAAGAAACCATCGAAAGAGTTCCTTTGATGGTACTGGGGCATTGCTGGGAATTGGAGAAGCAGCTCATAGGCACATCCTTTGCTCCGTGGTGATCCCACAGCCTGTCTTGTGTCTTCTGGTATTTTGGATTCCAGCCATGTTTTCATCCTTCTTTGGTTTCTGCCCAACGTGCAATGGAACGGCATAAGAGAGAAAGACGGCTGTGTGTAGGCATCCTTTCCATCAGGCCTGTGGAGTGAGTGCGTGAGTGAGTTAAAGCAGAGGCCAAAGAAACTCTTGCTGCCAATCAGGCTGGCACAGCAGCAGACAAGATGCCCTCTCTCGTAGCCAATTTTCTTGGCTGACTTTGTCTGTATAATTGCTTCAAATCGGTATTTCTTTACCTATCTTGCTTCAGCTTAAATGTTGAATATTGTATTTTCCCCTCAAAGAATGTCAATAAAGATTTTATTTTTTTCAATTACTGTTGCAGAGAATGTTTTCCTTTAGGAAAACTAAAATTTAATAACTTTTCTTCGGCAAAGTTGACGATCTCTTTATTCTCTTCATGATGACTGTAGTCAATCAGCAGTCAGTTGGAAGCCAAGCTAAGCATAAAGTGATTAAAAGAAAACGAAAACACAAATACACCCTCTTGAAAAGCTAATCACATTATGAAGCTCTAAGCGTGAGTTATGAGGTAGCTGCGGCTGGCTGGGTTTTGATGAAGTACCTATAATTTCATATCAGCTGCCACAGGACTCGCTGACTTTCCTCTAACTTTAAAATGTGATTTACCCTGTTATCATCTATTTATGTGCTCTTCAAGATCTACCCAGGAAAAAAATAGTATTAATATTATGTTAAACTGGATTACTTTAAGAGTTTCAACTTCTCACATTCATATGGAGAGATAGAAGTGATAAAAATAAAATAGGTAATTCATTAGATTTCAAAGCTCCAGGTGTTAAGGGGGAGAGCATTTTTCCCATTTCAGGAGTCTGCATGAATTCATATGTTGTCAGTATGTACTGAGTATGTACTTCTTTTGAAAATACTCTTTAAATTAGGAGCACTTAGAGTTATTTTAAGTAAGGGAGCAATGGGGTCATGATTAATTTCAATACAACCAATTCATAGTTCACCTCTTAACTAGTCTTTTGTTCCAATGCTACATGCAAATTTTTACTTTAGAGATGGTAACGTAATAAGGAAGCTGGAGAATCTAATTTCTCAGGCTGCCTTCCTGGTATGTGTTATTAGACACTGACACTGTCTGACATTATAAGCCTTGTAGATGTTTATGTTGAATCAATACTCTATAGAAGGAATTCAATCATATTGATGGGAAAGTAAAGGCACTGGCCTTACCTGTAGGGAAGTAAAAACTGGGCCTTTTGCAGTGGTCGTCTGTGATAGGCTGGGAGATGCTTGAAGGAATGCCTCAGATAACTTCTGCTTTATTGTGGTAACAGCTCTTTCAGTGGCCAAGGAAGACTTCATTCTTAAGAAATGTGTGTTTTCTAAGAACCTGGTTAATGTCATTACTCTGTCCCTTCGTTATCTCTCTGCTCTCCTCATCATTCTTCAGGATACAGGCTCTGGAGATTCTATCCTCCAGGCTCCAGTGGACGTTCCTTCCTGGTGTTGCCCTAGGCTCACTGATGAATGACTTCATTAATCATTCCAGTCTTATAATAAATATTTAGTCTGTTATCTACTGGATATAGTAGTAGGCACTGAGGTAGTGGTGTTTAAAAAAAATCCCTGTCCTAATATATTGCTTATAAACTTACAGAGAAAATTTAAATAAATATATTGGGTGCCTTAACTTAAAGCAACTTCCTGTGAAAGAGAGAAAAATTCCTAGGCAAAAGGGTATTATTAAGAGATTTGTGGCAAGTAAGAGAAAGATGATCCAAAAATGAACAGCCATAGGTAAGAAGATTGTTTGAAATGAAGCAGAGATATGGAAAGAGTGAGACATTGAGATGTCCTCTTGGTTGTAATTAGAATGCCAACTCAGGGGCAGAAGAACTTATGCAAGGAGGGGCCATCAGGAGATGCATGGCTTTGGGAATTTAGTCTGCTCAAGTGTAGAAAACATAAGAATATAAAACCTAACTAAGACAGTATCGACGCCAGAACATGGGTAGTAGAGGATGGTAGTCTAGGCTAGCTAGACTGACTGACAGAGACAGAAAGGAGAATCATTATCATCCTCACAGATGTGGGGAGAGATAGATTCAAAGACTTCTGGAGGATACTAGAAAATGACCCTGGTTTTGGTTTTTAGCAATAATATATAACACATAATTTAGGCACAATAAAAGATGAATAATAAACTCTCTCCAAACAATTTATATTATTTCATCTTTTTTTTTTCCCAAGAATAACTTTATGAAATCTTTGATATACCTACATTATTACCACCACTAGGCTCAGACTTTGGGACCATTAAATAAAGGTTACTTGAATCGTTACTGTGACCCTGCAGTAGTCAACCTGATAACAAGAGACTAACGGGTGGGTGATAACTATAGCATGAATACACTAGACAAAAGGGAAATGTATGGCCTTAGAGAATGCCATCTGTCTCTTAATCACTTTCTAGTAGAAATGTGAAAAATCAAAAAAATAACTCAAAAGAAAGATGGTGGAATCTAACGCCACCTTCAGAGACCAACTCCACCATTTGAGAATCTTCATCTATCCCTTGACCTGCTCCTCAGAATATCCTCCTCTCCCCCTCTCTCTGGTACCTCATGTTGCCATTTGAGAACTTTTGTCAAAAACTTGCTTGCTCCTCAGAAAGCCATGCCCTCTTGGTCACTCTGGGATGCTCTCCTCCAGTTCTTTCATTGTGAGTTCTGTGTTAAGGAACTCTAACTTTGTCTTCAAAAGACCCATAAGGCCAACAAGACAACCTAGCCATGACCATCTCTGCTCTCCCAATCATGATTCAACCTGATTAGCCACCGACTAAACTTCAAGCATCACTCAAGTGACCTAAAACCTACCAAGCCTGGGTAATAGCAAATAGAGTCAGATATCCATACCAAAAGACTCAGCCAACCATCCAACTCCAGATGTTTAAATCCCGTCATACAAAATACATCACAAAAAGCAAAACAGCATGTCTCTCTAAATAATTATGAATCCCTCAATGGTTCCCAATGAGGGTAACTTAGATGACACTCAGAATAGCAAATCCAGAAGAAAAACTATAATTATGTTCAACATCTCAAAAAGGACATAAATAAACCCTGGAACAAAGGCTAAGAAAATACAAACAGGAAGATTATTTAGGCTATGAAAACTAAATTTGACAAAGAGATAGAAATATTGATAAAACCACAAACTGAAATAAAACCACCCTGTGAATGCTTCTTGGTTCCCCCTGCACAAGATGGAATTCACTCCTGTTACTCTAAACCCAGTGTAAACTGATGGGTGATGAGGACTTAAGCCAGAACGGGTAAACATAACATCATTGTTTAGATAAATTGCCTTGGTACATTTGTTCATAGCCATGAACCAATGTCACGCCTGGCCTTCAGAGAAGTTCTTGTTAGAAAGAACAGCAGTGAATGCAGAGACATGTGGATGCTCAAGATGCTGCAAGCTTGAGTGTTCAGCCCACCACTGGACACTTATCTACCTCGGTAAGGCTCAGGAAACATTGCAAAAAGGGGGTTGAAAGAATGTAAGAGTGAGAAGGTAGGAGGAAGTGCTGTGGAATGCTGTCTCTGGGTATGACACATCACATGGGAATTATAGCTCTCTGCACTGGGCAGGCATAAGATTGAGCCTGACCACAGGCATTTATGAACTGAGGGTATCTCATTGATTCCTATATTCCTGCTGTGCTATTGAAACATCTGCAGGATGAACAGTCATGGTCTTCAGCTTTGCATCCACTGAGGCTCTGATGTAGATAGTCGCATAGCTCTCATCCCACAGATTATCCTGGCTAAGCTTGGTGGAGATCATAAAAAACCAAGCAAAACAATTAAACCTGATCAATGTGAAAAGTTGACCTTTAAGGGGAATAGATAAGTAACAGGAGATGAGAGGGAATTTCAGGAGAGAAGAAATTTACAGTAATCATGTTTGTTATACATGTATGCAACTATCAAGGAACAAGCCCAATAAAAGTTTTTAAAAATTAAAGGTGGTTCCTATGATGTCATCCTGGGTTTTATTTGGGGGGGGGGTGCAAATATTGTTGGCCTCTTAAAAAAATATTGTTTATATGAAGTAGAATAATTCTCATTATGCTTATCATTAAAACCAAGAGTGTAGTGGTGTTTTATATAAACATCTGGCTGGATGTAATAGAGTCCCAAAAGCTTCTGATAATTGGGTTTGTGTGAGAGAATAAGCGTAAGCAGCATTAGAAATAACATTGTCACTTTCTCCATGGCCCAAATAGCATGGCTTCCTGAGATAGGAAAAACCATATTTGTCAGACAGGAAATTTATGTTCCCATGAAAGGGGCACCTGACATTATAATGAAACTCACAAAAGCATGTAAAGAGGTTTAGAAGAAAACAAAACGTTCCAAAGTGCAGAAATAATTGATGGAATCATAATAATGCTAATTTTAATAACAATCAATCTATGAATAGCCTGCCAGCTTCACCCCCTAACACATTGTACTCTTATTTATGATCATTCTAATGTAATTGGAAGTATTTTTCAATTAAAAATGCATGTAGTACTTGGACAAAAGAAATGTTTCTTGGGTGGCTGGCTGGCAATTGTGTTTGCCTCTGGTTCCACTAGCTTTAGAAAGGGATGCATTGAAAACACTATATAGATGCAGTAATGGGACAAACTGGGGGCCCTACTCCCACAGCTGACTAGGGGACCCCCAGTGACAGCTACTCTTCTTCTGTCACAATCAGTAAAAGAATTCTAACACTCATGAAGTGCACACCAAGGCTTCTCAGATGAGGTCTTTAATACTCACTGGGTGCTTCTGCAGGAGACAGATGGTCTCAGCCTCAACCACCTGTCCCAGTTGGTCGATGCTCTTTCCTAATGAAGCTGCCTGGTGCTTGGTTCTCATGTGGCTGAGCACAGGGGTTGCCTTTTTCTTGCACGTCTTGCACTGAGCAGTTCGGTGGGGAGGCATTGAAGCTTTTGCATTCTAGAAACTCAGTCTATGTCCCATGCCTTAGCACTACAGTTTATCTGCTCATCAAGATTGAAGGCATATATTGACATTTTATACATAGGGTGTATTATTAAATTATTGATGGGAAAAAATCTGTGACATACAAAACCAGAGCTGCTTGCCTAGGGATACATGGCTTTCTATTAGAAAGACCAAATTTGAGCCACATGGAAGGGTGAATTCCTCACCCACAAATTGTTCTACATTTTTTAAGTGAAAAATAAAGAATTTGATTGCAGTACTTTATTGTATGAATAAAGTATGCCATGGAATATGCTATTTTACAAACACCAAGTTATTTTTTCTATTTAATAAGTTCTTTCCTCACTGAGAGTGGTGATAATTGTTAGAGTTATTCTGAAAAGAACACTGACTATGTGAGTATCTCTGCACACAATAACCTGGTTAATTCGTGCACGTTGTTGAGAGATATCCCAGTTCAATTAGTATCATTAAATTCTGGGTGGAAAAAAAAAATCTGTGATGCTCAAAACCAAAGCTGTTAGCCTAGGGGTACAAGACTTTCTATTGGAAAGGCCAGATGTGAGCCCACATGTAAGATCTTGTGGCATCTAGACCTCCAGTCTTCAAGTAATACTTAAAGCTTCCTTGGTGGCTTTGACAGTGGTGTAGTATTTAATATGAGACACTAAGTGGTTGCTATAGAGTTGGTAGTCAATGGATAAGCCTCCCTCCTCATTGCTTTCAAGTTGTTGTTGTTGTTTTAACCACTTCAGAAAGCAACTTGAGGAGAGTTTTGTGGAATGCTTGCACCACTGAATATAAATATATTTTTGAAAGGCAACTCAAATGTGTAGTTAAGAGCAACGATGAAACCTCTGTGGAAATTGGAAGTTACCTAGCCCTTTTATTTTCAAAGCAAGCTCTGCCTTCCTGGTTCATATCACAAGCACATCAAACTCTAAGTTTGCCACAAGCTCTCTTGGATTAACTCTCCAATAACCTAACCAATAAACTCTTACTCTCCCACAATCTACCCCACCTCTCTGTCTCTCTCCCATTTCCTTTCTAATAAATTGCATTCTTTTCTAAAGAATTACTACCTGATCACTCAAATGCTGTGGGTAGGAAATATATATTTAGTATCTCTGTGGTTGGTACTGTGGATTCATTGCTCTATCCGTCATTACTGTTCAGGAAAAATTTACAGGTACATTCATGAGATGCTGCCTCTTGCCACTGCTAACAAAAACATTGTGAACATGTAAAGCACTTTCCAGGTCAGAAAACTCAGTTGATTTGAAACAGTGTTGAACACAAATGTGTAATTGTAGCAACTCATGGGACACAGGTGCCTATGTCTGCTGATGCTACTGTAAGAATGCGCCATATACTCACAAGTTTTTAAAGAATAGAGATTCCCTCCGAAGCTTTCTTGAGCTGGGAGGTTTAGAATGGAAATTTTGGCAGATATCAAGGTTTGGCAGATGAATCAAGAGGACAGGTTCCTTCTTCCTTGAAAATGGCACCATCCTAATGAAACTCTCATAGATGGCACATTTGCCCACTCATCTAAGAAGGTCAGAGGGCCAGAAGGGACTGCAGACCTCCTGCAAATCTTTCTACAAAGTAACTTGCCCATTCAGGAGGTTGCAAACCTCTTGACCTAAAGAACTCTTGAAAGACCAACTCCTAAAGTGGTGTGGCCCTACTGTGAATAGGGAATAAAATACAAGTTGTGCCAAAAAAAAAAAAAAAATACTCTTTGCCTTTGTTGCTGCTGGAGGCCACAATTTGCTTGTAAAGATGGCTGGAGAAAAAGAGGGGCCTATAACACCAAGGACAGATGAATCACAAGACTTTCTCAGAAGTGTTACACTTGGTTACCTGCTTATATAGTCAGATAATTGCCACTTTGTCCATCTAGATAACACGAGTTCCAATCTAGCATAGATCCGACTTGTGACATTATCTCTAGGGATACCTTGTAGCTTCAATTTCCTCTTCTCTAAAATGCAAATGCTAAAACTATGTTTCTCATAAGAGTGGTTTAATGATTTGATACAATAATGCATTAAAGCCCTTAGTGCCTGACACATCACACAGGACTTGGACTTTATTGATTACTTATTAGTATTCGCTGTGTTTCATTCTGCATTCTACAGCAGATTTCTTTCTTTGAGAGATGCATAGGGCACATGCACATAAGAAAGATTGTCCATCGCCTTTTTGAATGTGTAAGGAAGACATATTTATGCTTAATGGCCAAAAAAGATCATTTGAAAAAGAGGCTTGGGTTGTCCTTTCCTTAGTACTTTAGATTATGGATTTAAAAATCAGCTGTCTTGGGTGAAAAATTATGCACATCCTCCTGATTTAAGTATACGAGAGTGCCAAAGCCCATGTGTTGCAATGCATTTTCTCACAGGCATCTCTTCTCCAGTTCGGAAGGTCACTGTGTGTTTACATGGAAGTCCTCCTTCCTCCAAGTGCTATCAACACTAGCCACTTGGATTCAGCAAGGACTTTAAAATGGAAACATGTTTACAAAGGAAGAAGGCAGGTAGGTCTCAGCATAAGTGAGGCCTGATGAGTTACTATGGTAACCTCATTCACTATCACAAGGGTCAGTCTTACAGAATCAGATGGTGTTCAGAAGAAATGTTCCAGAATTCTTTTAATGATCAATATGACTGTTTGCTGTTTTTAAAAAAAAACTAAGAGAGAAAGAGAAGGTGAACACAGCACAACAGCTTTACTGGACCACTGGGAGCCATTAGCATAGCCGATGGTATAGACAATACAGAAGACAGAACCAGAGGAGTAAAGAAGTCTCTAGTTTAGAGACCTGCTTGCCATTCTCCAGTTACATGTTGAAATTCCTAACAGTCTCATCCTCCTCATCTTGTAGGCTCCTCCTGATTGTTAGGAGTCTGATTGTTAGCAGTTTTGTAAAACATAAGTGTGTGTCCTTTGAACGCATGTCTAGGACATGGATGAGGTGATATCTGTATTTTAATTGGATCACTTGGTGTTTTGCTGCTGACCTTTCATGATACGATCTCTGATAATCTCAGAAAATTACCTCAGGGTCTACCAGGGGTGCCTAGAAATGGCTTGTTTTATTTCAGTTTCTCTTAAACAAAATGGCGCCTGTCACAACTGGCTCATTTACATATGAACGCCTATATATCTAGGTGAACTTTCTGTGGAGACCATTGCATTCTGAAGGGGGGAAAACGACTGGAAAGGGAAACATGATCCATTCCACAACACATTTATCATTAAAAAGCTATTTCTTCATATTCTTGGTGTTCATACATCATTCACATTGATTGATAAGAAGTTGTGTTCACTTACATCCCAGTATGGGGATCCGGAGTTCACAGATGTTTCTGTTGAGGTGTTTTCAAAGAAGTACTAAATGATTAAAGTACTTTGAGCATAAGACAAAAAGATTAAGTTTTATGTATTCAATTATGTACTATTTATAGCAGTAAAATCAAGCATTATCAAAACAGGTGAGGTTTTTTTTCCCTTCTTATTCTTCTCCCCTTCTTTTCAAATGGTATAGTTTTCTATGTGTTGGAAACATGAGAATAAACAAATAAGCCAAGAAAAAAAAATAACCACTGAAAATTGCCTGCAATTTTACCATTTAGCAAGACTTACTGTGAACGCTCTGAGAAAAGCGCTCTGAGGGCTTTCTCTACAATAATACATGATACAATTTAAAATAATAATATTCACATAGCACTCCCTGTATGCCAGGCGCTGTGAAAGACACTGAACACTTAATCCTCCATGAACCAGGGATACAGTTAGAAGAAATTGGCTTCAGTGGGGCTGTAAATGTAAGGAGCATGAGGAGGGGAGCCTTGGTTTGTTTGATACAGTCTGGCTGTATTCCATTCCATACTCCAGACCTCATACCAAGCAAGCACTGTAGCATTCAACTATATCCCCAACCCTTAGCATCGTTTTAGGGGAACTTCTGCCTGTTTTTCATGACCGCTTGGTGTCATAAGGCCCTTGCTCGTTTTTAGTTTCCTCAATTCTTCCACCATGAACTTTGCTCCCGTATTTTTAGGCGTTCTAGTGTGACACTGATTTGAATGAGTTTCGATGTCTTTACAACTGAAAAGGGATGTAGTAGATGCGTCTAAAGGATCCCACACTTCTTTAGAGTGCTTCATTGAGAAATTGCTGTCTTCATCCTCCAAGCCTCAGAGTTCTAAGAAACTCGTGGACTAACTTTGAAAAACAAAACAGATTGCATGTTGCAAGACAGAGCTGCTGGCAAAATGCTTCATCGTGTCAGATTTATACAAACCCATCTCCTGTGTATTGCACCATGTCCTAGAAAACTGAAAACCATGAAAATAAGTGCTCATATTTTAAGGAACTCAATGACAGCTGATAAAATATTGCATTTTCTCGAGCAGTTTTTACATAAAGCTTCCACCTTAAAAAAAATGGAAATGATGGAACTAGGTGGTAATTTTTTAATACAAGCAGTGACAAAATAAACACCATCTGTTAGTATTGACTTATTCCACAGCGTCTCAGGCTGGGTGATTTTATTTCACGTTTTTCAGAATTGGCTAATGACACATCTGGTCGTCAGTGAAGGTACACTCTGGGTGATTAAATGTGGTCATAAGTTTACACAAAATGCTGACAGGACATTTTTCCCCCTTCCCATTATAACCAATGGGGCACGTCTGAGTCCCGGCTAGCTCTTCATTCTAAACTCTGTGTAGAATTATCTATTGGACAGTACCTGGACTTTTGGAACAATGCTGAGGTCCTCTGAGAAATAGGTCTTACGACAGAATTGGGTATGAGAGAGATTTACTGGGAAAGCAGCTGTGAAGACTGAAATGGAGATCTAAGGTGGGAGAGGACCTTCAGCCACCAGTATGAGAGCTGGGTCAGTAAAGGTGGGGGGGGGGATGAGACAGAGGTTTGGGGCAAGAGTGTCCAGCTGTGGCACACATTGAAAACATATTAGGTCACCGAGATTTCCAGGAGTCAGAGGTGCCCATTGGAGATTTTCCACACTGAATGGAAATGGGCAACCATGTTCAGTCATTGGTTAGGGCAGCCTGTGGGAAAGCCAAGTCCAGTATAACTGTAGTGATGGTGATGAAAGGGGACAGCAAAGGTGACCTTCCATAAACTCTGTTACCGCAGCAGGAGACCTAACAGGTGTACTTTCATCTGTACACAGGTGGTAACAGAGAGATGAGTTTTATTATCCCTTCCTGTATTCATCTCCATATGCTTAAAAAGAAAAAGAAAGGAAGGAAGGAAGGAAGAAAGAAGGAAAGAAAGAAAGAAGGAAGGAAGGAAGGAAGGAAGGAAGGAAGGAAGGAAGGAAGGAAGAGGGGAAGGGAAAGAGAGAGGGAGGGAGGAGAGGGTAAGCATCTACCACATAGAAATATTTGCATCAACTATTCTGTGACCTCTGGATAATAGTAAAGAAGAAGATCTGTTATTGTTCAGTGGTGTCATGCAGTCTTGGGTATGTGTCTGTAGGACACAATTGTAAAAGAGACCTACTCCATAGGCAGTCATGGAAGACTATATCACTTATACCTGTGCACGGACATGCTATTTAATAAGGATAATGGATGACTGTGTACTGCTTTTGAACTGATAATACTAGCTTACTCTTTTTTGTATTTTTAGAGTATGCTCCTTCTATTTATAGGAACAGTGTTCATTGCAAAGCAGTAGGCTATGTCCAACAGATACCAGCTTCAGATATCTACTGATACCCAGTTTCTCAATTGCATCAAGAAGACATATTGCATGGCCACCTTATTTCAGCTAGACTGGTGTAAATCCACCTCATGATCTTCACACACTGACATGCTTCTAAATGATGCTCAAATATGGTGTTTTCAGTGGTCACTCCTCCGTGATGTCTCAAGCGGCACACATTTACATCAGAGGATAATCACAGCTGAGGTGGTGGGGGTTGTTTTTATTAAGTTCTATTGGCTAAGGGAAGGTGAACAGCATTTAACATGCTTTGTGCCCCCTCTTTGCTTCAGATGTTCAGGACATTCTCTGCTGCAGATTTTTATTTCAGTGGGAGGTGCTAACGTTCTGCCATGTTTCTCCTCGGTCTGTGAACATAGAACCTCTACCTCCTTTGAGAATAGAAAAATCATCTACAGGGATAGGTGCAATTTGGGGGGAAAGTGCACTTTTCAGTCATTCAAAACCCAAAACCATATTTTAAAAGACAGAAGTTAAAAAATGAAAACTTTGTTGCAAAACTACCCCTCTTAATAAGGATTTGATAGCATCATCTTCCTTAATGTTTGGAGCCTTTTGTGATAAGTAGGACTAGGTTTTCATTTATTTTGGTGGATTTGGTGGTTGTTTAATTTGTCTTATTTTTTAGAAGAAGTGAAACATGAGGTCTATGGACATCTGTTGGCATCTCATTGGTCCATAGCTTGAAAGGACAAAGCAGATATATAAAGACATTTTCCCCTGTTTTTCCTGAGTTTAGACACAAAATAAATCAGCCAAGAGTTAATTTTTTAAATGTCATTCCTTTCCATTCAAGAAGGACTTCTGCTATTGGTGGACAGACTCATGTCTTGAAACAGCACTGAGCAGTCACCACACGCTGTCATCATCTCTGCTGCTAATCATCGTGTCACTGTGAATTCATCTTCCACTTCTTAGTTTTCTATTTTTCCATCAGTAAATAAAAAAGATTTAGTTGGACACTATTTCCCACACTTCTATTTCTTAGCACCATGCTTTTTCAGCACATCTGTAATAACACCTGTGATTTAGCTACAGGTAACATACTTAAAGAAATACCCCTTTACATTAAATGTTTCTAAAATGAAAATAGAAAATAGTGAGAGGAGAATGCCAGAATGAAGCAATAAGTAATCATATGCAGATAAAAATTACAATAGTAATGATAGACAAATTACATAAAAAGAGAGAAATATGGTTGATAGATTGTAGATAGATAAATAGATAGATGGATGGATGGGTGGGTGGATGGATGGATGGATGGATGGATGGATGGATAGAGAGATAGATAGATAGATAGATAGATAGATAGATAGATAGATAGATAGATAGATAGATAGATAGATAGATAGGATGGGATATGATAGCTTTTGTATCTGTGAGCTTCACATACAGTTCCCAACACTGGATTTGTTTTAAATTGTGTGAGTACTGAATCTGTATAGGATTTTTCCTTGTCAGTACAATGTACTAGAAGAACCAATTATTTAGAATCTGCATTGCAGTAGGTACAATAAATAATCCAGGAGTGATTTGCAGTGGATAGAAGGGTGTGTAAAAAATATGCAAACATGTCACCATTTTATATGGAGAAATTAGGTAGTCCAGGACTTTGATATCTATTAAGAGTTCTTAAAACAACTCTCTCTACACACATAGGAAACACAAACATGCGCACGCATACATTCAAACATAGGTTCACACACACACACACACACACAAACACACACATACATACACACACACTCAGAGAGGCATGCTATCCACCCACAGACTTTCTGCTTCTGCTAACCAAAGACTTTGATGTCATCTTAAAAGACACTCTATCTCTCATGGAAATGTTGTCAAGACCCACTGTTGTTGGACACATTTTTATTGATGTCATTTGGTAGGTGACCAGTAGCCTATATTTTAGAATACAATTTTTAAAAAATGTAACATGATTTCTGTCTCATGCCCTTGAGATTTCCATTTGCCCCTGACCCACAATTAGTTCTCACCACATTTCCCCTCATTCTTTCAGCTGCTCATTCCTGGGACATCAGTAACTAGAGAGGGTGGATGTGGGGAGATGACCCAGTCAAGAAAACGTCTGCTAAAAAAAAAAAAAAATCATGAGAATTAGAGTGAATACGTATAACCACAGTAACCACAGTACTGAGGAGGATGGAGATAGATCAATCACCAGGATCCAAAGGCCAGACAACCTAGAATTGATGAGCCCTAGGTTCGCTGAGAGACCTTGCCTCAAACAATAAGGTGAGAAGACCTTAAGAGATAGATGGCTGGGTGCTTAAAAGTACTTGTTGCTCTTGCAGAAGACCTGGGTTTGGTTTCCAGAATCCACACAGCAGCTCTCAGCCGTCTACAACTTCATTTCCAGGAGACTGATACCTTCTGACTTCTGTGGACAGAAAGTGGGCATGTCGTATAGACATATAAGTACATAGTGACAAAAAAAATCATAAAGATAAAATAGAATAAGGAACCTAAAAAAATTCAAAATAAGATGGATGAACATCCTTGATATCAGCCTCTGCCATCTACATGCACGTACCCTCTCAAGCACATCCTTATACCACATATACACATACATACACACAGAAGAAAACTCTCTTATCATATGGGTTCACAAGTTCACATAAGACCTAAGATAATACGAACAAATAAAAATAATTCCTTTTGGTACTTCTACAGAGGTTTAAGGGAAAGAAATAGACAGTGTCATATAGGTGAAATGAAGTCTCAGACCAACGCTCCTGTGTCATCTACCACCATTTTACTTTGTTAAAATGAGCTTACGATAGTATAGAATAGTAGTGAATAATAGAATAGTAAGTGAATAGTGAGAAATATGCAGTGATTTCTTATGTCTCAATCTTATTTCCTGGTCTGCCCTCCTTCCTCAGATTCTAGTGGCCACTGTTCCTTACTTTATGGTGTCTTAAGAAGAGCATGTCACTTTAGGCTAGCAGAATATGGTGCCAATAACAATTGCCCTAGACACCAGGGAGAAGATGAAGTAGCTGTTGGTGCTTGGGAGATATGAGCTTCCCCAAGTGCATTTTCAAGGAATTGATGGACTGGGGAAGTCACACAGGTTAGGGAAATATAAACAGAGTCCTTGCTCAGTAACCAATCCAATCGTTCTTAGGAGTGCACCCTTACTGAAAGTATGGCATACATAAGAAGCACCCCTAAAACCGAAAGCTGACTATGAGGATCTCAGCTGTGCTTTGCAGGACTTTTTATGAAATCCAGGTACCTCAACGACCCTATATTTTAGATGTAACCACAGATCTCACTGCAGCCCTGCTTGTAACTCTCCACTTTCGGGCCTGCATTTCATCATTAGGGATACAGCTCCCTCAAATGATCTAGACATGTATCTCCCTTCTGACAGCTGGGCTCCACTTACTGTATTGTAAACTTATGTCAGATTTTGGGTGCCCTGATTATACCTTGTTTTCTGGGCCTAGTAGGTTAATAAATATTGAAAAGTCAAATGGATTGGCCCAGAGCAATTGGCCTCATTCACTCTAGCTTAGTAAAATGCTTCCTAATTCTAGCTATGCAGTCCTGTTACCTGGGGTTTTGATGGTAACACAGCTTTCTGGATCATCACCCAAAGATAGTCTGATTCAGTATGTCTTAGATGAAACTGAGGAATCTGTATTTTTAATTAACAACTCAGATGATTTGGACACAGTCAGGACCTGGGATATTTGGAAATTGTTCTCAGGGGAAATAGTACTGGAGATATAACCTCACAGTCTGCACCATTTAAACTACACTGCCTATGTGGGGTGCTATTCATTAACAGGATATTCAAGATTTTCAAAATACAGAGCTCAAGGGCTCATCCAGTTGGGAGATGTGCTTCTGGCAGAAACAACTGTGTTTACTCAGACCCAGTAAGCAATAAAATGGGAAAATAAGTATTCAGTCAGGTGCTCCCACCCCCCAAAAGAAGATGGATTGATTAGATTAACAAATAAAAGTGCTGAGCCGCTGAGAAGCTGCCCAAAAGGCCTTTGGGCTTTCTTCTTGAACAGCATCAATCCACTGTGGGATTGTGGCAGATGGACAGCAGCGTTGCATGTGTTCATGCTGGGAATGGGGCCATTGCTAGTTCTTCTGATCCCCCAAAGGGCTGCCTGGTTGGCTTATGCAGTTCAAGTTGGCAGTGTGCAGTAGAAATTGAGAGCCCAAGCTTTGGAGTCAGACAGCCCTGGGTCTGAAACACAGAATGGTCACTGATTAAAGTGTGACATGGGGCATCATACATAGCCTTTGTGAGACTCAGATGTTTCATCAGTAATTAGGGATGATATTATCTAACTCATGAGTTCATGATCACCAATCAGAACAGAGTGACTGGCATTCTGTATACATGGTAGTCAGTAGAACTTGAAAAGTCTCTCATCCACACTTTAATGACTCTCCATTCATGCACAGCTAGGAAATTCATGGACGATTTTCCAGTCATGCTGGACATGGAATCTGCTGTCTTGTGCATGTGCCTAGATGCTCCACAACTAAGCTGCATGCCCCAAATTGTCAAGTTAATGCTTCACTGTATAGTTTCAGCTAACCTTATGTGTAGCCCAGCCTGGCCTTAAATTCTCTATGTATCCCAGGAAGGATTTGAATTCATCATTCTCTCAAGTGTTGAGATTATAACTGTGTACTACCATGTCAATCTGGAAGCTGATTTTTAATCAAGTTACATAATTTCCTTGAAAACTGGACTGGGTTTCCCCTAAAAGGATGGACTTGATTCCATTTTGGCTTAATTCTAAAAATGACTCCCCTAAGGAATAAATAAGCAAAGGTATGGTTCCTGGAGGACTGAGCTCTGTCATTTGCCAGCATCTGGTGCTCTTTTCTAAAAGAAATTTATATGAAAATATAATGTTGATCAAGGCAAGGATTATTAAGTGTGAATGGGAGTAACAGAATTGATGGTGGTAAAAAATTGGATCTCAGACTATTCTATATCAAACAGTAGTCAAGGCAGATGGTTAATAATGGCAAGATCAACATTTACTTAAAGGGCTTTGCCCAATGTGGCATCTATCCTGCAGTGTTTTGACATCACCATATAGGAAATGCAGTCGATTGTGGGACTATTACTTATAGAATGTGAGTGTAGCCCCCCCACACACACACACACAAAGACCTAGCTAAACGCTGGAATTCCACAAAGACAGCATGATCAGTCCTATTAACTATTTAAAAGAATAATAATAAATCATGAAAACCTAAATCATGGAACCAGAACACTTTAATTGATGGGAAATACTTTTTTTTTTTCAATTCCATCTATCAGAACTTTTAAAGAAATATATTATAAATCTTGAGTGGGGATTTTAGTGTTTTCAGACATACAGGACACCTCAGCCTCTAAACCAGTCTCTCTAGATTCCCCTATTTCCTGCACTTTCTCTGTAAATGCTAATGTAGTTCCTCATCTAGTACAGTGTTGTGACACTGCCTGGGTATCTGCTTCTGTGGCAGGAGAGGAGCACAATACCAGTCCTCAGCTGAAGCCTACCTGGAATCACCAATCAAGGACTCTTGTTAAAAATATTTTTAAATCAAAATATAACTGTATCACTTCTCCCTCCCTTTTTCTTTCTCCAACCTTTCTCATGTCTCCCCTTTCTATCTCTAAAATTTAATGGCCTCTGTTTCTTTCATGGTTGTTAGATATGGATAAATGTCTGACTTCATATATGTATTTATACATATATGTGTATGTTATATATGTACACACACATGCATGTATATATTAAATACATAAATATAATCCACTCAGTACATTTATTACTTAAATGTATATGATCTCAGGGCTGACCACTTGATATTGGATAACAAAATGGGGAGTCTACCTTCCTATAGTTCTTTGTCTAAGGTTCAGTTCCTATGAATTTCTGCCTTCCTCCATGTTAACATGTCTACTGGTATTTATTGTTCAGGTCTTGTTCAAGTAGCCATGTTAATGAGACTTCATGTGTATAGCATCTCTAACATTTCTATAAGATGAAATCTTACAGCAAGTTTTCTGTCTTTCTGATTCTTGCAATCTTTCCATCCTTTTTCCTTAGAATCACTGAATCGTAGGTGTGGGATTTATGTTATAAATGTATCAATCGGAGCTGAGTACCACACCATCACTTGTTTTCCACATTTTGGTCTATTGCAGTTTTCTGTAATGGTCTAAATCTGTTGAAAGCAGACATTTACTTGATGAAAGGTGAGTTTTCTTCTTATCTAAGAGTACATGTATAAATATTTTTAAAGTAGCTAAGAATTATGCTGATTTAATGGATACAGATCCATGGCTTCATTAGCATATGTTTCCACCATACTCTAGATAAGTGGGCCTTAAATCCATTGAGAGAACTGTTGGTTACTAGCATGGCATGTGCGCTACTACTGCACTCTTAGGATTATTGTGCCATGGTGCTCGTTGTTTTAGTCCATAGACATCATGTGGGTAAGCACTGGTTGCTTCCCTCCCTTGACACTTTCTATAACATAGAAACTAGTCCCCAGAGAGAAATCTTTCAGGTTAGATCCAGCTGAGATTCTGGGTATCTGAAGTACAGAGTGTCTTTTGCAATAGGGATCTGACTTTAACCTCTAGGAGGCAATTATGAGCAGCACCCATAGCCTATAATGTCTGGGGAGACTCCTGAACAACTCTGCCCCAAAGGGAGCTTTTCAGATCTGCTGTTAAGATTTTTGTTAGCTAGTCTATGGCTTTTTGTAGAAAAAAAAATTGTCAGTCCAGATGGAAAAAAATTATTTAAACTATATATGTATACAGATAGATATATATATGTAATTTTAGGAAGATAGATTATAATATGATTCCTTACAACATTTTTGGACGTGCATCCCTCCTTATTATATATTTATTTCCTTTCTTTTTATTTCTAATTAAACCAGAAGCTTTTCTTATTTTCTTCTTCAAATCACATGTTCAAATCACCCTGCTTGACTCCTCTCTGTCGCCTCTCTACCTACTCTGCATAGTCACTTTTAACTTTCCTGGTTTCTGCACTTGTTCCATGTTGATATTCACATATAAAAATGTGGTGCTAGGAACTGGAGATGAGAGAAAATATGTGGGGGTTATCTTTCCGGGTCTGGTTGCCTCTCTCATGATTTTTTTCTCCTTCCAATCATTGACCTGCAAATTTCATACCTTTATTTTTCTTTGTAGTTGAACAGTATTCCACAGTGTGTTATGATCCACATTTTCATTATCCATTGTCAATTGAAGGACATTCAGATTGTTTCTGTTTCTTAGCTATTGTAAGAGGTTCCACAATGAACATGTTGTACAAGTATTTGCTGAGGTATAGGACAGCTCAATTAACCGGTACATTTATTTTTGAGACTTTTGAGGGTTCTCCACCCTGATATTCCATAGTGGCTGGACCAGTTTGCAAATCCAACAGTAAATGAAGGTTCCCTTTCTCTCAAATTCCTCCCAAATACTTATATTGATCTTTGTCTTTCTGACTGGCATTTTCCTAGTTGCTATGGAAGTTGAATATTTTGAGATATTTCATAACCATTAGTATTTCTTTTTAGAAATCGTGTTCAGAGCCCAAATCCATTGTTTGAATGGATGACTTGCTTTTTTGACTTTTGTGGTCTTTATTTATTCTGGATATTAATCCTCTGTCAGACATGTAGCTGGCAAAGATTCTCTCCCTTTCTGTGGGCTCTCTTTTCAATTGATTGATTGTTCCTTTAGCTGTGCAAAAGCATTTTTTTTTTATGAGGTCCCATTAGTCAGTTGTTGGCCTCAATTCCTGGCCAAATACACTAAGAACTCTTTCCAGAAAAATCTGGTCTCATGGATTGATATGACTATGGCCTGGAATTTAGGCTTTCAGAAAGTTCTTGTTATACATGTTCCCAGTTCTCCACAATCTCTCTTATGCTAGCCTCTGTATTCTCCTGCTCCCTTGTTAACTTTATTTCAGTTCCATAGAGAGCAAGAGACATTGTGTTTGTTTTGATGCATCCTATTCTATTTAACAAGGCTTTACATTCTATTTTGATGCAAATGATACAGCATCCTTCCTTTTGGGATCACACAGAAAAGTGCAATGAACACATATTAACCCAAAATTCAAAACCAATTGTCGAAAGAGATGCAAAGGCTAACTACCCTGAATTGATCCATGACATCTTACATACATGTGCACAGTTATCTCCCGATACCCATAAAGACACACAATTAAAGTCATGATCATAATAAAGTTCCTCTGGTGATTCTCACGCATAGCCAGTGTCCCGAGCTGCCATTCAAGGTAGAAGAGAATCCCTTTTCCCAGAACTGGAGGTGATTCAGCTGTATTTCCAGTGCCTGCCGTTGACAAATTAGTTGCAAATTACGCTCCTGACTGCTTTTACATAACAATTAACGAAGACTTGTTTTCATGGGAGATGCCTTCATGATGAGCCTATTCACTCTGTCACAGCTTTGCTTTGCTTCCTTGCTGTGTTGTCTTTTAAATGAGCTTAGTGGGGGAAGTCTTGTTGGTGCAGAAGGCCTGCTAATCATTTCTTTTCCTTCTCAGACTTTTGAGAATTGAGTCCCAGCTCTTAATCTGTGGGTGTGCATGAATAGTTCTCGTTAGTCATGGTAAGTGCATTAAGTGTAACTAACTATAGCTGCTCTCTGAAACCGGACCATGTAATCACATTGTTCGTCAGAAGGGATTTTTTTAAAGTTTACGTATGGGGGGATTGTCCCCAGTACATGAAGAGCGTGTTCTTTTCTACTGCTCTTAATATAAGCAACATTGAACAGCCACAAAATTTACCTCTGTTGGCATTTTAGACAAGCTATGATTTGGAAGTATTTTATTATGATATTCATTGGGCTAATGATATCTCTAAAGCCTTATTGCTTTTTCATGGGCTTTCACTGTCAGTTATAACACAGAAATATGGTAGTAGTAACTGTACAGGACTTTAGGTGCAACACCTGTGTCTATAGATGACAATAAATAATGTAGGATGGCATAGCCTACAGAAGTCCAGAAAGTAAACTCTTTAATAATCATTGCAAGTCATAGAGCCACGGAAGCTAACACAGCCACGGAAACAGTAAAGTAACTATAGAGAATGTGGAGGTATGGGGTATGGTTCTATGGACCCTTTTTATAAACACATATCAGAATTTGCATTTCATACCATTTTATGTGAAATGTTCTTTTGAAGTTTTTTCAATCATGAAAATATATAAAAATCATATTTAATTCCTGTTTGTACAAGTATGATTGTTGGAACAGTTTGCTGACTCCCCTTAAGAAGCCACTCACTGCCAGATTTTTCACAAGGACCCTTTAAAGCTGAAGAGGGGTTAGCTGAATTGAGAGAGAGGTTTCCAATTCTTCCTTGTAGCAGGCAGGAATATTTAGCTAGAATGTAAAATCGCATTGTGCTGTACTCCTTACATTAAAAAACAAAAACAAACAAACATACAAACAAGCAAACTGTTGACTTGTGGCTGAATGTGTGTTCCATATAGAAGAGTGATATAAAACAAAAGTTGGTTTTCAGGAAAGTTTGGGGGAAAAAAGAAGCATTTAGTGACACGTAAACGCCACAATTCTTAAAGTGAATATTTACGGGACTGGTATTTGGGGCATCGACGCCTCAATGTGATTCTCTGTTTTCTTCCTGGAAAGTCTGTTCTGTAAGTTTGAAAACAAAATTAGCTCACGATGTCTCAGCCACAGCTCATAATACTGATGAAAACACACAAAGAGCCCCAGCCTGATGCACTAATTCCCCAGCCTCCCACTCAAATCAGAGCCAGACAAAGTGTAGAAACCCAAGTAAATAAGGCTACAACTTGAATCTTAAAATGCAAAGCTGTCATAAGATTTTCCCTCCCTTAGCCGTCAGCTTGTCTCACCGTTCTGGATTTTTTTGTTTTATTTTGTTTTGGTTCGTGTGTGTGTGTTTTTAATAGTCTATCCTTTAGTAATTATTAAATGTGCAGAGAACTGGATTTTATTCACTCAGTCATTCCCATCTGTCTCTGTCCTTCTCTTCCTCCCCGTCCATAGCTTTCGCAGGCCCCTGTTATTTTCATATTGTTTTATTTCCACCTAAATTCAACAACTGGTAGGAAACATGGGCTCCTTCTCTTCTCGAGACTGGTTTAGTTAGCTTTCCCTCATCACCTCCAGCTCCACCTAGTTTCCTGGGAAAGATGTAATTTTATTTTTTCTTTATACCTTGGTACTCCATCGTGTATATATGCCAGTTTTCATCTGTCCACTCACCCTGTGCTGGCCATCTAGGCTGAATGCACAGCCCGGCAATGTGGGAATAAACAGGGCTATGCAATACCCTTACAGTAAACTGCTTTTTATTCTTAGGGAAGTCCACCCGAAGTTTGATCATAGACTTTCTGAAGGATCAAGAGCTGCCATATTTGTTTTTTATCCAAATTAGGTATCCTCCCTGTCTTCGTGAGTGAGAACATGGTGAATACTTTCTCAGTTGGCAGAGATGAGAGAGGAGCTAGGAAAATAACTGGGAAGAAGTCTTTCAAAAGGGACAGGCCTCAAGACAAACAAACAAAAATAAACATGAAGGTGATCTGCCCCCATTGATCTCCAGAGTCCGTTCCTTTGACTGATCTGGATAGGTATGTGGGTGTCTCTTTCCTCCCAAACCTATGTGGTCATGGTCAGTCGAAGAAGACAGTCTTCTCCAAACAGAAAGACTAGTCTGTTGTGGAATGTTATTTTAACTAGGCAAAGCTGGGTTACCTTTGTTCATGCTGCAGAATATCTAACTATGTAAAGGTGTGTTACATTTGCTTGTGCTTTATTTGTTAATGATGTAAGGATGTGTGTTTAATCATGTGAAGATATGTTGCATCTGTCTCATCCTACCTACCTAACTGATTGGTCCAATAAAAAGCTGAACTTCCAATAGCTAGGCAGAGAGAATGAATAGGAGAGAATTAGAAAAGGAGAAAGAAGCACTCAAGGCCGGAAGCCAGGAGGCCAAGGTAAAATACCTGAGGCAAAAATGTTGGTAAAGAGCAACAGGTTAATTTGAGTTAAAGGGAAAAATGCTCCTGAGAGGGGAGTCTAAACTAAGCTGAGCATTCAAAACTAATAAGAAGTCTTCCTGACTTGGGAGCTGGTTGGTGGCCCAAAAGAAAAAAAGCCTGGTTTGAGGACTAATCTTTTTGGCAAGGACCAGTCTCAAGCAAGAGTATATGAGAAGTTGTGCTCTCCTATAAGAACCTCCAAACAAGCTCTCAAAAGGGACAGGACTCTGTTTCCTAGGTTAAAATGGTCCCTTACTGTTTGCTTACAAATGGTTCTGTTAGAACTAAGGCAGCACATACGATAGTCACTATATATCTAACTTTTGTTTTCCATCATTTCAACCACTGGCATCTAACTATGACCTCAAAGCATTAGATAGAAAGGGGTAGAAATAAACACTGAATAGATTTTCAACCTTATGTCTTTCTGAATAGGGTAATGAAATTGCATCTAGCTATAGATTCTGCTTGGGAAAAGTGACTTCCATTTGTCCAACGGATCCACTCTGTATATACTACCTGCCTGTATGTACTAAGCAACTTAGTTTCTCTGACTCACCTAATCCTTACTTGCCTGGAGTGTGTAAAGACATTTTGTCCTACCCTCTCCTTAGTGTCCATCCACATGGGCACTATTGATTCTTAATACGGCAAGAAGACTTGTACATTGGAAGCATTTCTACCCTCTGCAAATAACACCACCACTATCCCCAATCATGACAGCCAAAATGGCTCCCAGGATAAAATCACCCTTTCCCTGGGAGTAACTGCTCAGACTCAGAAGATTGTCCAATTACTTCCTCCTCCTGTTTTAGAGCTTGATGTGGATGTCTCTTCCACATAGACACTCTCCTAGTGTTTGCTCTTATCAGTGGCTCATCTGGTGGGAACCTCTTGCTCTGTGCTTCCATTTCTATTGAGTCTTCTCAGACGTCTAACAACGTGCACACACAGCATGTTTATGAGCCTGTGCCTGTTCACTAGACAATAAGCTCCTTAAACACATGCTGGTTTGTCCTTTGCTGTGTTTCTAGCACTTACCACAGGATGTGGATAATGCAGTATGTTAATAAATAGATTTCAAGCACACATAACTGTTTAAGCCATTTTCATTGTCCTTTGTCTAGTTTTATACATCTATCTTTAGCTACTATGCTTAAAACTATCCCCGAGTGAGTAGATTTTGCTTTTATTCAAGGGTTCGATACTTCCCTGTATTCTTGACACCAAATTACAACTCTCTTCCTATGCAGGGAGAGTAGTGTCTCATTGTCCTTCTTTCCTTGGCACAATGTCTGTCTCATGTATAGATCTGACGACCCTTTCCAGGTAGCCTTTGTGTGCAGTTACTTAAACTAGATGAAAAGGCCTATTCTCTTAAACATTTCTTATTTCAAGACCCTCACTGCTGCTTTGGACTTTGGACTTGCTTCTCAACTCAAGGTGCATTGTTTTTGTATGACCATGGCTACTAATTACTTTTGCCTCTCTCTCTCTCACACTCACTCTCTCTTTCTCTCTCTCTTCCTTCCTCCCTTCCTCCCTCATTGCCCGACATGTTCAATCCCCCACATCATCATTACTGCTCACACTGACTAGACATCCCTCACAAAGAATCAGGCTCTAGTCACCCTTACATTTCTGTTCTAGAATATTTTTATCCACAGTATTCTTCTAGAAATAATCCCTTAGTTCCCAAGACAGATTGCACATCTCCGACTACACAGGCCCCTGACAGTCTCGATGGCCTTATGCTCCACATGTCACCCACAGGTGTTTATTTACTTGTTCTCCTCAATGGCCTGACAAGACAGTGGGAAAAACAAAAGAGAGCTCGAGAACTTGGAGAATTTTAGTGAGAGTGTGTGTGTGTGTGTGTGTGTGTGTGTGTGTGTGTGTGTGTGTGTGTATTTATGTATGTGTTTACTACGCATGCACACACATGCATACCCTTAGATGCATGCCGGCAAAGGCTGCCTACCCCTCCCTTTCTTCCCCCCCCCCCCCCCCCCCCCCCCCCCGTTCTCATTTATTGATGAGTATGCCATTCTAGCTGACCCAGGAGCTTCTGGGGACTCTCCTTTTCCACCTTGGATCTATAGATTACAGATGCATCTACTACTGAATTTATCCTTTTATTTTCACATAGATCCTGGGGATCTGAGTTGTTTGGCTTTCTTTAATTTTTATTTTTTTTTTGACTTATAAGGCAATCCTTTGACCCAATGAGCAAACTTAACCAGTCTCAGAAATAATTTTTAAAGAATTAATAAATTTCCTTTTTAAAAAGTGTAAATCTTCAGAGCTAAGAATGAGTCCTTTTATTGGCTAGCTATTAAAATCCAGAGGAAATGAAGCACAGTCACGTTTTTTGGTTACAATTAATGAAAATAAATGCATGTGATTATGAAGAAAATGGCCTTAAGTCCTTGAGATGTATCAGAACAAAGACAGAAAATATGTCACATCTTTGAGATGAAAGCTTTGAGGGATTATAGTGGTTAAAACCCTGAAACACTGTGCTAAGTCGAATTTTAGGGTCTCTCTAAACTCAATTCAAAGGTATGGCGGTCCTCCTTTTCCCTGGCTTTGCTTTCTAGAATTTTAGTTTACCCAGCACCTGAAAATATTAAATGACAAGAATCTGAAAATGGACAATCTGTAGGCTTTAAATCATGCATCGTTCTAAGTAGCATGGTGGCATCTCAGGCCATACTCTAATACCTAGGACTCGAATCCCCCTCATGCCACCCTATCACATTCTTGTTCATAAGGTTAAGTGCTGTCTGCAGGCTCACCCCTATACTAGGGGGTCTTAGAATTTATCCCCTCACTGAAGTAAGGGGTAGATCACTGCAGTATGATCCACCAGCAGGGTAATCATCTGCCTGACATCTGCAATAAAGGAGCAAGTTAAAAATAAACAGGGAATCCTAGTGGTGTCTCTATTTTACCTTATTTTGGCATGCGAAAATCATGTCTTGGAAACATACACTCGATCTAGCTGCCTTCCTTTATAGATGATGCAGCTAGGGTTTGCAGCATAAATATGCTGAGCAGGTCTCTCTGCTAGCAAAGATAGAACCAGAACAATGCACTGCTGATTGTCTTTCTAAGAATTCTGAACCCTGCTGAGTTCATGGGGCAACATTCTTGTGCATGGCTTGCAGCTTTAATGGCTTCTGAATCCAGCATCCTTCAACCAGTGCATGAGAAAGCAGACAAGCAGCTAAAGGAACAGTGTGATGATGATTTGTTTACAGCCGCCTGAGCTAGGCTTTTGCTGAACATATTGCCATTCAGCATCGCCCCGCCCACTCCAAGAGGGCTATATGATAGAAATGATCATTGCCTCAAATATTCAAGTATGAAAACCCAAGGCATATAAGATTAACTAGCTTTAAAGAAAAAAATCACATAGACAGAAACAGAAACAGAGTGAAGTAGGCTTTGGCTTTGCCCAGCTCTGAACACACTGCGTGAAAGTGCAAGAATGTCTCGAAGGTTAGGAGATAATTCTACATGGTGCTTTTGGGGACGTCTTGAGTTCTTCACAGATGTGGTAAGTGTGGAAACAGAACCAAATTTCCAATGACACTTTGTTTCTCGGAGCAGATAGCACAGAAGTAAAGAGCACTTAGCTGAGAAGATTTACAAAATTCCATCACTCCCTTGATGGAAAAATCAGATGAGACAGAAAGCACTTTCATAAAGTACTTTCTTAAGATAGTTTAAAAATTGGAGTGTAAAGATAGAGGCCATGTGTGATGTATATTAAGATAGAAGCTGTAAGAGCTGTAATTCTCTGGGTACTTGGTACGTGTTAGAAAAGAGACCGGGTGATTTAGAAGCACACAGTCTGTTGAACAGCCAGCAACCCTTGGAGACGCCTCCCATGTTTGAGTTGTGACCTCCACCACTCCACATGGCACCATTCATACAAACGATGTCAGACACAGTGGCTTTGAGTGTGGGAAAGTGCAACAGCCCTACACACAAGATTGTGACTAGCATCCCACTCACTGAGAGCATTACAGTTCGGTGACTGGGTTTCAACTTCGTGTAGCTAAGAAAACACAAAGCTGGGTTGTCACTCACCACTTCCCCCTGTAGAGTTTGTCTTTGTCTTTGATGGTCTTGGTACACACCGCCCCAGTAAGTATCAAGCTGATTAAGCCTGCATCACCACATGAGCCTGCTTTATATGAAATCAGTTTTCATAGGCAGCCCAAAGCCAGCCATTAATGTTTTGGTACTATTAGCACTCCAATGGAGGCTATCACGGTTCAGTCCGTCTTGAGGGGATATGTTTCAACACAAAATAATAAACACAGCCCATCTGAGTGCATATTGATTCTCTGTTCAGTACCCTTCTCCACTATTTTGGATATGCACTGGAAAAATAAAATCGCTCATGAGAAACATACTTGGTTCAGCCCAACTACACTAAGGTATCTCTATCTTAGGTAGAAAAAAAAAACACAAACAAACAAACACGTTTTTTTGGGAGGAAACTCCAGGATGAACAGTGTGTGAATTAATTTTAGCTTAAAAAAACAGCGGGGATTATTCAGGTAAAAAAAAAAATACTTATGTTAATATGATGTAACTGGCACATTTTATCAGTGTGACCAGTGGAGCTTTCTAAACAACAGCTGCTGGGAAAAGAAAAATGTATACAAGAAATGTGGCCGACCTGAGCGAGATGTGATTTCTGATTCTAGTCACTGTGTGTGTTTTTCCTGGTCATTACATCTCTCCATCCACCCTCCCTGCAGGATATAGGGTTTTGCTTTGCCAACTCATAGTTAAATAAGGCACCTGGCTCTTTCTTGGCTGAGCCTATAGGAGCATAAAACTGTGAATATTCTGAACTGGTTGGAAAGGTGGCACTCTGGCCATTGTGAGCATGTTTCATCTATTAGGTTCAAGTTATTCTGCATGACATTGGAACAGAGGAGCAACAACTTACTCTTGCCATTGAATGCTTCCATGTTCCAATGACAAGGGATGAAAAGAATAGAGTTGTGGGTTGAAGAATGTAAAGCCCATTGGCTCCTCCCCACTCTCCCCACTACTGTATGTCAGGCTCTGGGCAAGAAAACTGAGCTCTGGTTCTTATGTCTTAGTTTTAAAAATAAAAATGATAATACAAAGCTCACAGATAGTTCTGAAGGTTTCCTAAATTGATATGTACATCAAATATTTGGCAAGTCTTTGGTTCTTAGTGAACAGCAAATTATAGCTATCATCATCATCATATTGCATTATTCTCTGCTGTGCCCTGGGCAAGGGTTTGCCTTTATAAATTCTCTTATTTTAATGCTAGCTGGTAATTTTTCAAGTGACCTTTGTTCATGACAACTTATTTATATGTTATAATGTACTTAAAGAGCTAGATGTAAACTTGTTTCTGTGCATGTTACTTCATATCATGTCTTCCCAGAGACTGTTGATTTTGGCGAGTATCTCTGTAGCCCACTTTAATTACCTCATTAGGCTCATTCAATTTGAGGAATTTTCACACCATTCTGAAGATGGCAACAGTTACAGAAAACTGTAAGGTGTGTTTCCTGTCTTCAAAAAGAGCTGGGAAGGGACCTGATTTAGTTTACTACAGAGCAGGAATGCTCCGGAAATAGCAAAGAAAGTTGTGTCTGACTTATGCTTTCTCTTGTAAAGGCCACAGTAAATGTCCCCCGGTAAGATCATCTGTCCTCACCCATCACAACAAGGAGGAAGATGAAGTGGATAGTGGATTCCACTCTCAGTTGGAACTGATGATAACAGAGTAAGGTGTTTCACAGGCAAAGCCAACTTACTCAGCCCATGCATCCTTTCAGTTACAAGTAGAAAGTTGCACCTGAGCTATGCAAATAGCCAAATCCTGGGCAGGACCTTTGAGATTTAATATCATGTGTTTCTTCAAGAAAGTTCTGCCCCCCCCCACCCACCCATCTGCTCTCTTATCCATCATTACTGTCCATCTCTGGATTGAGAAGAATTGGTTTCTGCACTGATGTCCTGGTTTGAGTCCCTCCCTCTGACTACAGGACTTGTCATTTGGTCAATTTCCTATCTATGAGAAAGGGCTGCTTTCTCGACAGTATGGATCTGTTGGGTAGTAGATGCTTTACAGGAGCTTCTACATTCATGTTCTTCCATACTCATTGCTCAAAGGCATCTGGCTCACCTTCTTCTCCCTTAGGCTCCAGTTCTTGTTTCTGTATTCTCTCTTCCAGAATGCCTTAAGTGTGGGCATGCATGCCTCAGACAGACAGAACTGTTAATAGCTGTGCATATATGACAAAGGATTGACTACATTTCATAGTAGGAATTTAGTAGGAGTAGAAAATTTCCAGTCCAAAGTCTGGTATAATGTTTACTGGAAGGCACATTTGGAGCCTGGTTTACAGCAAAAATGATCCTTTAGAATTAAGCAGAAAGGAAGCCGAATGTGATCTTTTCAATAAGGAAGGATCCACACTTTGTGCTTTTGAAATAAAGGCAGACTTGCTTTTCAGAAAAGAGTAATAGACCTCCAACAAGAAACCCACTGAATTAACACTAGTCAAGTCTAGGCTCTATGATATATTCATTCAGAATGAAATGTCATCAACTTCTTGTGTGGTGTAGCAAATAGCCTTTTAGTAATATAAATGTATATTCTTAATTTTAAAATAAAATGAAGTTACATTACTCTCCGTACTTCCTGTCTTCCCTCCACCTCCCTGCCCCAACTCCCTCTCAAATGCTTGGTCTCTTATTGAATTATTGTCATTGCATATATATGTAAATGAATAAATACATAAATACAGCCTGCTAAGTCCATTTAGGGTCCTTTGTATGTATCTATGGCTGAGCATTTGGTATTGGATAACCAATTAGTGAGCTCATCCTTGGGGAAGACTAATTTTCCCTCTGACTAGTTCATTCATTCATTGCCTGGCATTTTCCATCTAGGGTGAATGAAGCCCTGTGAGATTCTCCCCACCCACATTGGCATGTCAGTTGGTCTTGGCATTGCTAGTATCTTGTTCAGGCAGCCATATTGTTGAGATCTCATGGATGTGCCTACCTCCTCCTATCTACAGTACCCAATGTCACAGCAGATTGGGTCCTCTGGCTCATATGTTCCTTCTGTCACCTCTTCTGTGATGTTCCCTGAGCCTTAGGTGTAGGGCTTGTATTGTAGATGTACAGTTTTTCACCTTCATTCAATGGGAGATTAAAAAGAGGCAAAGACGTTTTCTCCTCCTCATCAAATTGTGGATTGGTTTGTATATTTGTTGGTGTTTATTTCTCTTCCTAGCTCCTGCTCTTAGTCTGAGAAAAGTGGAAGACATGGATGGATGGAAGGCAGAGAGAACAGGAGAACAGTGACTATATCCTGGCAAAGGGAAAGTGAGAATCCCTGAGTCTAGGAAGGTCGGAAGCAGCCTACTCATAGGGCTGTGCAGTTGAAACAGGTCACAGGACAAGCCTGTCGTGAATTTGTGTTTGAGACTTTTAGCTCCTCATTGAGTATCTGCACAGTGTGGGGGTGTTGGGAGCCAGTCTCAGGGTCCCTCTGTTCACTTCTTATCTTGCTTTCCCAAACTACCTTATCAGTTGCTTCTGCAATTTGCCCCCCACCCCCGTACAGATAAGTGATTTTATTTTATTTATTTTTATTTGTATTTATTTATTTATTGTCACAACTGGTCATTTCTCTACATGGAATCCTGTCTAGGAGTTTTACTTAACATATTATTATTTTCTAAGAGCTGTGGCATAGCCAATCATATCTGATCTAACTAATGCAGTTAATACAAAGCCTACAATGCAGAAATTAGGACTTCAGGTGAAGTCATTTCGTGTGGGGTACAGTCAATGTCTCCAATAAAATCATGCTCTGCCCTCACCCAATTCTACAATGAGGAAGGTAAAATATATTCTAGCAGAAGTATTAAATGCCAATATTGTGTGCCACATGATTGAACACAGAGACAGCAGTGACAAGAAGAGAGGTCAGCACAGGCTACAAAAATCAAGGACAAAGAAGGCTTTGAGGACCAAACGCCTAAAATGACCTTGAATTGCAGTGACCATTGTGGGGGAGGGGGGGTAACTCTTTTTGCTTGCTGCTTCCATTTTCTCGAAGTTAAAAGAATTGTCCCTCTTGCCTTGAGTACTTTTAGTGTGTGTGTGTGTGTGTGTGTGTGTGTGTGTGTGTGTGTGTCTGTGTGTCTGTGTGTGTGTATGTGTGTCTGTGTGTGTGTGTGTGTCTGTGTGTGTGTATGTGTGTCTGTGTGTCTGTGTGTGTGTGTGTGTGTGTGTGTGTCTGTGTCTGTGTGTGTGTGTGTGTGTGTGTGTGTGTCTGTGTGTGTCTGTGTCTGTGTGTGTGTGTGTGTGTGTCTGTGTGTGTGTGTCTGTGTGTGTCTGTGTGTCTGTGTGTGTGTGTGTGTGTGTGTCTGTGTGTCTGTGTGTGTGTCTGTGTGTCTGTGTGTGTGTGTGTCTGTGTGTGTCTGTGTCTGTGTGTGTGTGTGTGTGTGTGTGTCTGTGTGTCTGTGTGTGTGTGTGTGTGTGTGTGTGTGTGTGTCTGTGTGTCTGTGTGTGTGTCTGTGTGTCTGTGTGTGTGTGTGTCTGTGTGTTTCTCTGGGTTGTAATTCTTGCTACTGAAGAAAATATAGTGTCTTCTATACTTTTGTCTAGGATGCAGAGCAGCACTGTAGGTGCAGGAACAAGGCATGTGTCTGGAATGGGGAAGTGGAAGAGAGGCAGACGGGGGCTGGGAACATCGCTTCTTTCTTCATGTCAGTTCTGAGGAACTCATTATTGACAGTGGTGGTTGAACACTTTCAAGCTGGTAAAAGTCCCTGTCAAGCTATGTGTTGCCCTGGGTATGCAGGAAGGCCTTCAGAAGACAAACCCTTGCTGTGTTCTGCCTACCCCTGGGCTTTGTGTGCATTGGGGTGAGAGAAGAAATGAGCTCTCTCCACCACAAATGTTGAAAGGAAAATTTTGAACCCATGTTCAACCTCTTAATTAAATGCAGTTGCCATGATTCTGTGGGCTCAAAATAGGCAATCAATCATTTAATATCAATGTACAACCATCCCCGAGAGGATGGACAGCTAGAATACCTATTAAGACCATGACCTTGACTTCTTGTAATATTATATCTCATAAATACAGAATAAGAGGGATAAGGCTAAGGGTGTTTGTCTTATTTCCTTGACTGTTCTGGACAGAGCTTCAGAATATATCCATGCTCTTCCTAATGCTGGCACCCTCCTCCAGCCTTGTCGGCCTTTGAAATTCATTTCTGGATATAAAGCTCAGAGCAGGTGGACCGTAAAGCTTTGCTTATTAGCTGCCGTAGGAGGGAGGGTATGGATGGCCCTAGCCCTCAACTAGAAGTTAGTCCATCCAATTCAGGACAGGTCCCTAAGGGCTTCTCTTCATCCACACAGAGAAGTTACTCGGACCTTATGTAGAGAGCTGTTATTAAAATGACCAAGTTTCACAGCTTAAAACAGTGTCTTCTTTGTCGCCATCTGTCCATTTCTCACTCTCTCCTGGTCCTACTCTCTCTGCTTCTCTGACCACGACTGCCTTAGCCATGTTTTCTAAGAGGGATCCTATAATATTTGTTCTTCTGTTTCTGGAATCTGTTAGTCTAACGCTCTCCAGGTTCACCTAAGCTGCCATAAACGACATGATTCGTCCCTTTGTGGCTGAATAATATCCTCGGATACATGCACCACATTATCCTTGCCATTCAGGGACATTTAGGTCACTTTCATATCCTGGTTACTATGAATCATGTTGAAGTGAGCACAGAGGTGCATATATTTCCTCAAAATTCTTATCTGAATCCTTTTAAAGGTATTCACAGAGGTGGGCTTACTGTATCATGAAATGACTCCATTTTCAGTGTTGAAGAACCCCTGTACGCCCTATAATGGCTATGCCAATTTACATTCTTAACTACAGTTTACAAAGGTTCTTTGTTATAAGTTCCTTTAAATTTATCCTTTAAAAAAAGATCACTACCTTCTATTTAAAGAGCGATATCTCATTGTGGTTTCCATTTACATTTCTCTGATGGATTAATGATATTTGGTCCCTTTCTGTGTGCCTGCCTTGAATTCATGAATCTTCTCTGGACAAACATCTCTTCGGTGCATTTACCGATTTCCTTATTAGTGTGTTAAGATTTGCTTTGCTATTGAGTTGCGGGTCTTGTGCTTGTATTTTTTCATATTAAGCCTTTGTCAGTTGCATGTCTTATAAGCATTTCTTCCCCTACTTTAGATTGAGTTGCCATTGCGTTGATTGTTTTCTTTTGCTGTGCAGTGGCTTGCTAAGTTGATGTATCTGACTTGTCTATTTTTTGCTTTTATTGCCTGTGCTTTTGGGGCCATATCCAAGAAATTGCTGCCAATATGTTTGTAGTATTGATTGTAGTGATAGTTTCACAGTGTAGACCTATTTCCAAACTCATCAAGTTGTGTACATTAAATACATACAGCCTTTTGCATGTCTTCATACCGCAGCAAAGTAGTTTAAGAATGCACTAATAATAGCAGCATGCACTTTAGTGTGTAATAAACTTTGAGAAACCCTAGGACCCAATACTGAATGCTGCCTAGGATCCCAAGCATTTCACTGCTGTGATCCATGAGGCTACGGTGTCAGTTGCTGGAATAGATAAAAGATATATACGTGCATGAGAGAGCTGCAGTTTCGTAGGTGGCCCCCTGTCTGCCTCAGTTGTAGCAAAGGCCTATAAGATGCCCGCCACCTAGGAAACTAGTATCCAGAAACTGCCCAAAATCAGAAAATTATCTACAGTTTGCCATGGTATCAAGAAACACAAAATACCAAGAGCTTTCTGGTCCTCTGTGTGTGATCAGGATGCCTTTACTGTCGTCATATATTTCAGTTCATGGGATGCTAATATGTAGTCTAGGGTTGGGTGGACAAGTCAATCTTGTCTTCAATTAGTAGTGAATGGATTTGAGGTGAATATGACATCTTGATGTCTGATCTCATTAAAATGAGGAATAAAAGAAAGCTAAAAGCATATTCAGATTTATCTCTACTATTTTTTATTTTTGAGAACTACTCCTGTGAGAAGTCATAGTCTTAATAATTATTCTTTTTCATTAACATATATGTTCATCCATTCACTGATTGTATATTCCTATTGGTCACCAGTGCCATACACAGTGGTTCCACACCCATGCTACAGAATCATGAAAACCAAATTTGATGAAGAGGGTTAATGTATGCTCAAAAAGCTTCCCTTTCAATATTTACAATGAAAAACGTGTTATCATAATTTTCAAAAAATGCATTCTGCCCTGCAAATTGACAAAGCTTCAGAATTAGGGAGAGTGGGGAAGGAGAGAAAAGGTAAGGAAAAATGGGAGTGAAGCAGAGTAAGTATATGTTATGTTCTAAAATAACATGCACATACTATTGCTGTATATGTATACATTTAATATGTGCACTTTTAGGTTGGGGACATTCAGCATGAATGCAGAATTGCTCAGTGTAGCTGGCAAACCTTCCCCTTTTTCTTAGGGAAACAAGGCAGCTGGATCATAGTTTTAGGCCATTTGACTTTAGATGTGGCTGCCTTGTGTCTCCATTCTAGCCAGGAGAGTACACTGTAGAAATGAATCCACTACTTCCATACACAGAAAATAAATCTCCAACCATGATCCTCCATTCTGGTTCTTTACATGTGAGCATCAGAGCTGATGAGGATCCAGGCAAAGGACCTGCAAGGGGTGAGTTCCCTGGAAGGAGCCTGGGCCTCTGAGTGCTTTTGTGACCTAGATGTCTCCTCCCATCCTTCCTACAGGGGACAACAAATGCACAACTGTTGTGTATGGTACAGAATTGAGGTTCCTGGCCTTCATTGACAGAGACCCTGAGTGTCAAAGGATTTTATAGGATAGAAAACAAAACACAAGTATAGGCTACAAACAAAATGAGTAAAAACATGATTCCTTTTCTGATGCGGACTCAGCAGAAGCCCCAACACATTCTCTGACCCCCCCCCCCCATGCCCCAGAAATTGGTTAAGTGTAGCACTTCCCTAGTCTCTTCAGCAATCAGACTTCACTCTGTAAGCCCTCTGCACCCTTCCCTGATCATCAGAACTGGAATTCAGTTGTAGCCCCCAAACCCATCACAAGAGTCCTAGAAGCAGCCCCCAGGGGTGAGCAGATCTCCCTGACCACTCCCCCTTAGTCACATGTACCTGTGCCTGAGTCCCTTGCCTGCTTTGCAGTCAGACCTCTCCTCCAGTATAACTTCACTGTGTGGTCTTCCTTTATCCCCAGGTTATTTGATTTTCTACTGTAATTTTCTCCCCAGCACTTTCCTATTTAGTTTTTATAGAATTTATTTTTCCTCTCCTAAGTGTAATTTTTTTGTATCTATCTTATTTGAATTTCATTTCATGTAATCCCGTCAGTGCATCCAGGCCATTTTGGATGCTAAACGTGTTGTCTCTTTCCTGACAGCTGGGTATTCGTGGTAGAATATAAATATATACTTAACTCCAAGGTCCACAACACTTAGAAGAGTAAAACTCGAATAAACGCCAGGAGAGGAGATGGGAGCTGTCCACAGTGTGGCTCTAATTGGCGCTTGTCCTTGAGGCATGACAGCTAGAGTGAGGGAAAGCTGGCATTTGGGACAAGCCCAATGCCCAGCTGCCTAGGGATGCCTTCATCCCTTTACATCTTTTCAAAGGTACTTTTCCCGGTCTATGGTCCACTTGATGGGATAGGGCTATTGACTGCCCACACATTTCCCCTTGTTTTAGAAGCTGCCACTGACGATTGGTAGTTCCAAATGAGAAGAAAGGAGAAAAAAAATGTAGAGAGATCAAGAGAAAGGGAGAGGAGAGGAAAGGAAGAAATGAGCACGTGAGAATTACTTCATCTGGGTTCAGCTTGTTCAGACATCTGTACCTTCTTTAATTGATTTCAGAAAGGAAAGCGGGGTATGTACAAAGGAGGCTGGTGAGCTCTCAAACTTGTAAGAGAGACATAACCATTCTTACCGGTTTCACATCCCCTGAGATGCGCTTGTGATCAGACTAAGTGCTATCGGAACGTAAATGTATCAAGAGAAGAAAAAGAAAGTGAGTGTAACCGCTTATAATTGAACTTCTCTTGTGCCTGTATTCTATAGTGATAATTATTCAAAGAGAAAAATGCTATCATTGACATATTCTCTTAAGTTCTGTTCATTTATGAAAGTGTGTGCACAGAGGCTCGCATGTGCGCGCACACACACACAGTGCCCATGGCCACAGGAGCACAGGAAATGATAAGAGGTGAATATAAATGACAGAAGACGCTGTGACCTGGTGATAGGGACATCACAGACTCAAGAGTGACCATTGTCTTCTGGGAGGGATCAGGCCAGGATTTCTGGAACATGGAGGAAGAAGTCGTGATTAGAAGCAGGGAAAGATAGGTTTTCTAGAGTAATCAGTCAAGACACTGACCTGAGGATATTGAGGAGACCTCTGAGAGGTTTTCAGAAAAGGAATGACTTGGCCAAGCTTTCCAGTGAAGACAGCCACAGCAGACATACAGGAGACAAGTTTAATATTAACACATGCTAGAGATGGGGGGACCGCGAGAGCATGTGATCACCATGGTGATCTGGTGAGAAGATGATGGAGATCTAAAATGAGATGTAAAGGGTAACAATACATTTCCCAGTTAGCTGGGAATCCAGCAGGTAATTAGGGCTACTTTTTATGTATCATAGGCAGTACTGGATGCTTCTCGTTGGCCATTTTAGCCAGTCCCCAGAGGGATCCCATGATATCATGTACAAATGTTACAGATGAGGAAACCAGCTTAGAGAGACGACTTTTTACCCAACCCAAGGTCTCACAGTCAGGAAGTGGCAAATCCTGTATTCAGAAGCAAGCCTGAAAATGATCTTTAGGGATTACCCATCAGGTCAGTCATTGCAGCTCTGGAGATGCAAATGAGAATATTTAGGAGGGAGCATTAGTGAGGCCAGTTGCTGAAATCTGCTTCAGGGAGTCGGAAAACAAAAGTACCAAGTATGACTGTCATGCTTTGAGCACTGGGCTCTGGGTGGTGAGTGCAGAAGTCTTAGATTTCTATCCGCATTAGCAAAAGTTCTTTGACGTCCATTCCAGCTAAAGAGTCTTACCAGGAGAGGCGGTCCTTTGGCACTGTGGTTTCTAAAACACTGACTCTCCCATGCCCAACAGCTAGACCATCTCTCCATCTCTTTGGGCATAGGCCCCTCAGCCAATAATTCCAGCTGCCTTCTTTCCAGCTGCTTCAAACCCTGTCCCCTGGTCTTTCATCATATTCACAACTCTGTTTTCTATGCTGGCTCCCCTGTGAGTATCCAGTGCTGTCTGTGAAATTGGTTGGTCTACAGTCTACCACTAGTACTTAACCTTGTTTTTTTTATTTCCCCTTTCCATAAGTCTCCCTCCCTCCCTCCCTCCCTCCCTCCCTCCCTCCCTCCCTCCCCCCCCCCCCCCCCCCCCCCGGTCTCTATTTCAACCCTAGCCATCCATTCTTGTAAGTAGCATTGAAAATCAAGGTCCTGTGAAGTGAAGTTTTTTTAATTGGGCTGCTACATTGCACAGTCCCCCTCCCATACACACACACCTTTTTTTCTTTACTTAGCTTGAAAAGAAAAAAAAAAAAAATGGGAGGTGGTCCTTCCCACAAAATGAGCCTTGACCTAGGAGTGATATGCCTATTGTTTTTCAATACATTGTTTAAGATGCATTTGTGAGACAAATTTGTTTTGCTATTTATTTATTTATTTATTTATTTGTTTGTTTGTTTGTTTGTTTGTTTGTTTGTTTGTTTGTTTTTAATCCTTATTGTATCCAGGGAACAGGGTTTGGCTTGTTAACAGCATTCCTTTATGAGAAGGACTAAACTCCACTCATCCTTACCTCAGGACAAGACAAAGTGGGTTAAACTTCAATCAACTCCATCTTAATTAGCCCCCAAATGAGGCTGCACTTCCATTTCTCAGCCTCCACCAGTGAATTGCTGCATTTAAAGAATAGCTTTGCATGTCAGAAAGACAGAAATTATTAATATCTCAAAACTCTGCTTTTTCCGTGTATTACACATGAACAAGTTTTCAGGTGTTATCAACTATATGATTGTTTTGTACCTAAGAGGATTGGGGGAAAATTAAATGTATAATGCAAATTAAATTCTGATTTCCAAACTGTGAATATAAAAATGGGAACAAAACCAATAGGGTCTCACAGTGCAGGAAGCAAAGGCCTTTTCCTCCTTAGAGTTATGTCCCTAATCTAATATTGTAAGAAGTTCTATAAGTTGGCTGTTTTATGACTTCCATAATCATGTCACAATCTACTCTGTTGAGAAAAAAATAATCACCTTTCTTTTTATAGAAAGGCAGTTCCTGGGATGCCTTGGCTTAGGATGCTGGGATCTCTTAGTTTACGAACTGGCTTTGTGGTTTTGCTCAGTGTCTTCTTCAAACTATATGCATGCCTCAGTAAAGGCTGAAACACAAAAAGAAAACAAAGCCCATGACTAAAGAGGCTTTCCTGAACATGGAATAAAACATGAATCTAGACACGAGGAAATTAGAATCCATTTTTCAGTGTTCTGCCCCAGTAGGAGTTGAGTGCAGAAAACAATTTGCGCACCCTGAAATGACAGAATATTTCTTTCAGCAGACACCCATATGTGTTAGCGTGCACATATTTCCCTTATTAAATTAAATTAAATGGGCTCACTCTGGGTCTGGATTTCAGTGTCTTCTTGCTGGGAGCATCTGAGTATGTGTACCAAAACCTAAGAGAGTCTACAAAATGTTTTTGTACCACATGTGCTTATAGCTTACATCTCTGGACATATGTAATACCTATGTGGGTCTGTGTGCATGCACATGCGTGCGCATTTAATGGCATTTGAGGATGAAGAAGACCGAGTTGAAATCTTCCAGTAAGTGTGCCAAGCCCTCATCTATGATTACTAGAATATACTCAATTCCCTGAGCTTCGGCTGTGCTTTCTACCCCTTATGAAGACGTTATTTTTCTTTCTTCCTTTCTAAAATATAGCGTTGGTGTAGGGTGCCAAATCAACAGCCCAGCAGTCAGGAAGCTGCTTTTTCATTCCCGTTCTGTAGTGCTCCCCCTGGGCTTCTGTGCCAAAGCTGGCTGAGAGCCCCCTTGTTGAAGTTTCCTATTTAATTTGGCTTCTACTGTCTTCCTGGTGAATCACTTTCCTAGTTTGGGCATGAGTACATACTGATCTTGTGTACCAACACAAAAGTTTACACAGATATAGCACACTCACAAACCTAAGCATGCACTCTATGCCCCCTTATATACACACCAACAAACTCAGGGACACATGCACATGGATGTATATGCGCAAACAGGTGCACAAATTTATGCACATGCATTATAATTATAGCACATGCATATAGAAGCTCACACAAAGCTCAGGTAACACACACTCTATATCCTATTCATAAGTACATCCACACATTCGTATGCATATGCACACAAACAAGTAAAGTACACATGTATAACACTCTACATAATCACAAATATACAAATATAAATGCATATGCACACATACAAATGTGCATTCACAGCTACGCATATATACATACACATATATATGCATACACATGCACATGCATGAAAGTATTTCCACACACCCTCGTCAAGACCTGTTTCTTCTTGCCATTTACCTACACAATTACATTTGCTCTTTTTTTCTCATTTTATCTCACTTCATCAACATGCCCAGTATTGAGACCGTCATGATATAGTTCAGAACTGTTATGAACATGATATCCCTGGTGACAAAACCTGGATTTATTTATCCACAAGGTGAATGAGTAGTCCTGTGCACAAAGTATGGAAGCTTTCAGAACCTGACTGAGCAGAGGAAACATCAAATCATTGAAGCTTAACCCTAAGGAAGCAGGGGCTGTCTTGGCCTTGCCTTCTGACACAGGCTGCTTGTGTTGTAATAAGTGAGGGGCATGGAACTGAGCATTTCACAAAGCCTCTTCTCCATCAGCAGAGGAGTAACTATATGTAGGGATTTCCATGTGCTCCCAGACACTTTTTCTCTCTGGCTCCTTGGTGAAAGCCTTTTGATTTTTCATGGTCTAGCCCTAAACCAGCCAGTGCTGCACTGTTCTTTGTAGAAAGCTGAGGCAAGGGCATTTTAAAGTTGCTTCCTCTAATACCAGGAAGGAAGTAGCGTGTCTGGAGGGTCTTTGTCCTCACATAGATCTTACCTGTGATCTCCTTTGCTTCTGTGAAGTACTGTGAAGGGTTGATAGGTGTGTTCTCTGCTAAGTGACTGAAAAAGATTGAAGGGAAGAGCAAGAGACTACTGCCTTTTGACTGAGTTATCCATGTTCTTGGTACCCACCTTCCCATTTGGTATTCCAGGCTCTGAGAACAGAATTTTCTCATTATGAGCATATATACCAAAAGCTGCTCTCCAGGGGTCAACCCTAACTATAGATAAATGTGCTCATGTACCGTAAACAACATTTGGGGGCATTCATGTGTCACATACATGATGGTAATCCATCCATAGCATTTCCTGTTTTGATTTTGATGTTGTTGTTTGATGCTGGGAATTAAATCTGAGTATATAATAAGTACACACTCTACCATTCAGCTACACCCCCCAGCATATTTATGTTTGCATTTTTTTTCCTCAGACTCTTAATATTGTGATGGAGTTGAAAAATGGCTTGCAACTTTTAGCTGTGGTGGTGTGATGTTGCCTTATTTTTCATTCTGCAACTGTGATAAAATTCCCTGATGACAAAACTCAGGAGGTAAAGGGTTTATTTCAGCTCACTGTTCCAGGTTACAGTACATCACTCCAAGGATGTCACTCACAGCAGGAGTTTGAGATTAATGGTCCCATTGGATCCATAGCCTGGAAGCACAGAGGAATGAATTAATTCACATACACTTGCTTTCAGGTTATTTTCTATATACCTAATGGTCCAGGATCTCCTGCCTAGAGGATGTTACTAGCCACAGTGGACGTGTCTTTCCACCTCAATTAATATAATCAAGGTAAACCCCACTGATATGCTCACAGGCCAATCTTATCTAGACAGTACCTCACTGAGATGCTCTTCTTGAATGATGATATCAAGTTGACAATTAAAAGTAGCTGTCATGGGTGCCATAGCACCACACACCCCTCCATGTCTTTGGTGACACTGGAGTAAAGCTACATGCCACCAGCCATGTGAAAGCATAACTTGAATTATTGTGCATAGTGATAATTCTTGATAATACCGTGGTACTGCTTTACCTACTTATTTTTAATCCAGGTTTTACAATGTACAAAAAGTGGTTACTTTGAACAGTTTCCCCCACACTCTCAGCCTCATGTGCCTTGTGTTTACTTCATTTCCTACCTACATCAAGAGGCCATATGGAGTGACTAGTCCACACCAAGTATTTTTGTGTGAATTCACTATGAGATGGCTGTATACTGACAAAATCGCCTCACAAAAGCACTTTCTCAGACTGTACCTTTATCACTGAGCATGCATGGCTATAATGAGAAATGGCTTTCTCTTTCGGTCTTATAAATGAAAGATCATTTTCAGAGGTAAGCCTAGGAAACATCTGCCAGCTCAAAAGCTGTTAAGTTCTTAGGTTTCCCCTTGCACACTACATCAGCCTTGTCTCTGCTCCCCAGACACACACAATTGGGTGCCCTTCACTGACCCACACTGCAACATATGTATAGAAGTGAGTATGGCCCAGCAGTCATGATAGGCAAGGAACTGATTTCCAAGATAGCTTATTAAGGTATCAATGAGTGTGCTTTGTTGAAACCTACTCCTCATTTGTTCTGTTGTTAATGGAACTCAAGGTGCGTCTCTCAATACTGAGAAGATCACATTATAATGCCTGACTTCAAAGATCTTGTAGTCTTAGAAAGGAAAACTAGGAATATTTACATTATGGCATCCCTGGAGTAGGGAGTAGAATACAAAGAAGATGGAGAAAGCCAGGGTGAGGAGACCTGAGGGAAGTCATCTTGGTGTGATGGACCAGGAGAAACATGATGTCTTAGCAGAGGAACAAAATTGGTCAAAGCAATACAACTGGGATGATGGGTCCAAGCAGATAAGAACATTTTGGTAAAAGGTAATGGCTACCCATTTCTTTGGATATTTTTCCAGACATGCTTCTTGGAACCTAGATGGAAAAGGCCTGGAGAGGTCACAACAGCTCATTTTTAGATGTCTTAAATAATAAGATATTTTGACTTTGTAGTTATGAATACAGAAATTTGCCCCTAAGTTCAACAAAGATTATTAGTATTGAAGAAGTGTTTCTAAAGATACTAAAATTATAGCAATGTAAATTTTCAATTAATTTCACACACTTTTCCATACAGAGTCTATGCATTCAGAATAAGTGAAGTCGTTATAATTTTGTCTGTTTTGGCTTCTCAATTTGTTTGCTTTGGTTTTCTATTTTTTAGTAGAAGCTGGGATTAGACAGCTAGGCCAGTGAGCTCCGTAAATCCACCTGTCTCTGTTTACCAAAAACTAAGATGACAAGAACGGAGGATCATCCCTGACTCTGTACATGGGTCCAGGTCCCCATGCTTGTGTAGTGGCTCTTAATTGACTGAGCCATCTCTCCAACCCCTCCACTTCCTTATGCATTAAAGTCCCTTTTGAACATTTCACATGGGACCATTTTTGAAGAGAGAATACAGAAGCTCAGAGATTGGACACATTTTGCTTGTTTCTTGAACTGAAATGGATAGAAAGCTTGGAGTGAAAATTCTCACAGGTGTTAAACAAACCCAGAGTCAGCCAAAGAAAATTCTCGCAGGTGTTGAACAAACCCACAGTCAGTCAACACTGTGTGTTGACAGCTTGGACTTCGGCTGGGCCATACAGGAATGCGCCCTGACTCTTGCCACATTAGCTCAGGAACACAGAAAAGTATGGAGGTCCTTTGTAGTGAAAACAGTGGGTCCTGTCATGCCTCCTTGAGTACAAGGCCCGTGGGGTTGCTGATGACTGGAAGACAGTATTTGGAGGGTCCCAAGGTGTCTCTTTAACATTCATGCCTTCTCCAACAATCTGGTCCTCTGTCTGTTCTGCTTTCATCTCTCCCACCCCTTCCAGTTCTGTCATGTCTGCGGAATACACATCATTACAGCTCCTTTCATCTGAGAATTTACACCAAGATCCGAGTTTTCATCGGCCATGGGCTAACGCCAGTTGGCATTAAGAGCCACTTCACTCATTGACTCTTACTGTTAATATTTATATAACTTCTAGATTATGGCCCTCCAGGTCAGGAGACCCTTTAGAATGCAGTTCCTGCCAGAAGTGAGAAGCTTAGAATGTTACTTCTTTCATGAAGCAAATAAATAAAATAAAAACACTGTGCTTTATTTATGTTTTTAATAAGAGAAGTGAGTTGACCAGCTTCCAGTGAAACTGTCAAAAATAAAATAAAGGTCTTGGCTTTGCTTGAGCCCTGGGAATCTAGTGTAGACTAAGGTGAGAAAGGAGGGTCTGCAGACTGTGTAAATTCCCTTTCCTGAAGCGTGCCAGAAACCTGGAGGAGAGGTCGATAAAAAGCCCTCCTTTATAGCCAGTGAGTGAAATTTACATACAACCCTAGTTACTTGGCTTTTACACATTTTTCTGCACAACCAAGACTATTCTGCTTCATCACCATGTTTTAACTTGACCCTCAACTTAGTATTTTGAATACCCCAAACTGATACTCCCTTCCCCCATTTGAAACTCTCCAAGATGACTTAGAAATATGTTGCACATACTCTTGAACAGCCTGACTAACCCATGAGTTTCGTTTGAATGATTGTATCAGCACAGTCTTCATACTCTGAATTATTTACCTCCTTGAATCCTTATTCATTCTAGCTAGAATGCTGTAGCTTTATGTTATTTATCTCTTTTGAGGTTTTATTAGTGTTTAAAATACAAAAGTTCTTTCATTTTAAAGGAAGCAGTATTTTCCCTTTCCAGTTGATGGACTTAGAAAAGGAAATGAACATGACCTTCAGTGTGAGCTCCCGATAATAATCGAAGCTGCATGACTGACAGGCTTTGTACCCTTGGGGAACCTCTCCAAGACTCAATTTCTGAATCTACAAGTGGGGATTAAAAGGAATAGGTATTGTAGTTGGGCAGTGTTGGTATACACCTTTAATCTCGGCACCCAGGAGGCAGAGGTGGTCAGATCGCCTGAGTTCGAGGCCAACTGGTCTACAAAGCAAGTTTAGGACATTTAGGGCTATACAGAGAAACCCTGTCTCAAAACAAACAAAAACAATAACGACAAAGAGACAGGGCTCACAGACACCACCCTAACCTCGTTGTGTGACACTGTAATGTACTCCTAAGTTTTATTCAGAATCCCTTGGCCTGTGTTTGTAAACTAACTCTCAGACTTCTCTTTTGAGATGTGAGCACCACTGATTCCCAAAATCATTTTTAGTTTAAATCAATGATTTTTCAAGGTCTGGCCAGTCTAAAAGTCTGAACATCTAGCATTCACATTTTAATTTGATTTTAGATATACAGTCACATTAATCTTCTGTCCCAAAAAGATATGGCAAAACACAGGCACACAGTGAGCATGTGCAGTCCCCAAAGAAGCCCCAATGATTGTTTCTAACTTTCCTAGTGCTGAGGCAAGTAATACTTATTTTCTTACTGCTGCATCCTTCTGCTGTTCCATATAATCCAAAGAAGGATGGAAGGGATTCACTGAGGAAAGCAAAAACAGATTGGAAATGCAGGGAAATGGAAGGGAAGAAGGAAGCTGGCAGGTGGAGATTCCATTGCTAATAAAACATGCATTACCTTTCCAGGTAGACTCTGAGGTGAAACCATTTTTTGAAATTGATTGGCTTACACGCTTATTAAAGCCCCCCTGACACCGTGTTCTTTCCTTGGATCAATACCCCTGGTTTCAGTGATATGTCACTAAGAACTGAATAGAAAAGATGTTCTTTGGGGATAAGAATTAAGATTTTAGGACAGCACTGGGGTATGAGAAAATATCCTAAGGGTTTGAGTTCAGAGAATTCTGGAGATGGGGGAAGTGAGGGGGGGAAGCTTTGAACATCTGGAACTGGGTTTCCAGAGGGAGAGTCTGTGTTTCTGAAGAGAAGAAAGGTAAGATGAATGTTTGATGAGCTGAGAATGTTTGCAGGAGGGCAGGCAGTAAATAGCCTAGTATGGTTGGTGCCTAAGCATGGTTTTCTAATGGTCAAAAAATTACAGCCACCAAAATATTTGCAATAGGACATGCAAAACAGAGTGTTCTGCCTGCCCCAGCAGATCTTCTAACATGCTGGTTCTCTCCAAGCAGCAGTATTGCCTCTACCACCACCAGAGAGCTTTAGTTGTGCCCAGAGGAGTTTGTTGTTGTGCTTGAAGGGCAGGGTGTTAGTGGCATCTAGAGGATATACTACAGGGTTGCTAAATGACCTGATCTATACAGGTTGGTCCTCCAAACAACCCGCCACCCAAGGCAAGAGAGCAAAAGAAATCCTGGCCCAGAAGGTCAACTATAAAGATGAGGAGCTTTGTTCAAAAACAGCTTCTTAAACTGAGGTCCACTGACACACTGCTGAGTAGTACTGTATGGGAAGCCTCTGTTTTTGCATGGATTTGCCAAGCCAAGGTAATGGAAATATATAAAATATTCGCATAGAAAATATCAACATATTCATAAACTTTGCAGATTGATTTAACATGTGTAGATCTTTTGTGATTGGGTCTGTATTACTCATTCTAAGGTTTTATATGTGATCCACCAATGACACCAAGTCTGGGAAGATGTGCATTGGTTCTGGGAAAATACTGTCATTTTGTGTGAAGACTATAACATCCATGGAGTGAATATTGGTCTCACAGGGTGTCCCAGTGTCCCACAAATTTTTAATGATTACTGTATTTTCTGTAGGGGATAATTGTGCTTTAATAATGGAGATTCTGAGTCCCAATCATTTGGTGGCTCTGTGTCCAGACAATTTTCATGAACTTGTCTACTACATAGTATTTCCAAGTCCCCAAAGAGGAGGCGTTACCAAGCCAGTTTTCTATACATTGCCACTGTTCCAGAAACATGAAGCAACAGCTTCTAACCTAATATTTTTATATAAATTACTTTCATGAGGAATATTATTAATTACCTACATGATAATAATAGACTTAGTTGTCCTTAAATTGTTAACAAAAACAGTGAAAAATAAAACCTACCCAAGCCTATTTTTAAAAAAAATGAAAGCATAGAAGATGACAGATGACATGGTGATAGAGAATCCAGTTAGCCAGCTGGTTGGGTGATGAAACCAAAGAATGTTCCAGTTCCTAGTTGTAGCTGTAATGACAAAAGCCTAAGAGGTCTCATCTGTATGCCTGGATGTAAGTGCAGCCTTTTCCTTGGAAGGCATTTACTACATTTGTTGGAGTGAATTTATTGTGGATACTTAAGTGAATCTCCCCACCTCCTCTTATAAGTAAGTAGTTATAGCAGATGCTCGTGTCTGATTGCTGTATTTGTAAACGGATTCAGTTCTGAATTTTCCCCTCAGAAATATAACGTATATTTATTTCAGTGCATCTTTTTAGCCAATGCATTCAAGAGAGAGAGAGAATAATGTATACTCTCTGGTTGAATGGGAGGCCATAATTTAAGTAGAGGTGTTGGGCTAATATTAGTGCTTTTGAGTGAATGTAGAAACTCAGAGTAGAGAAGGTGATGATTTATTATTGTTTACATGTTATACCACTGCTTTAAATTTCCTTAGTTACTCACATGCAATATGCATTACTCAAAAGAATTAGAAGCTGAGCGTGTGTTGTAGCTAGAAAGAAGCCTACAATAAACTGTAACAAATGGCAATTTGGTGGGATATAAGCATGCATACTTAGCATAGAAACCCCTGTATTTTAGTTGCCCAATTACTTCACTTTTAAAAGCATGTTAGTATGCCAGCTCTCTCTTAATCTGATAGGCTGTGAGATTGGAAGTCTTGCCGGCCTGAAGGAAGGCCCTTTGTTTGTTAGTTTCTTGCCGTCCCTCCTAACTTCATGTAGGCAAGATTAGTTCCTATAATCCACTCTTGTTATTTAGAAAGATTTTATATGCAAATTGTAATCACAAGTGGTGAAGCATTTCAGAATCTTTTCCTTTTGTGCCCAAAACAACTAAAACTCTTGAGTATTAATACCACCATTGCTGATAGTGACCGACTGCCACAAATGCTTGCATTAAACAATGTGACTGTGGTTCCGTGTGTAGGAATGGAGTTACAGGAGCCAAAAATTAAGGTGTTATAATGTTGTTTTCCTCTTGGGTGTCTCAGACGAAAACGCTTCTTGGTTGGGGTTTACATTTGATGAGCTATGTCCCTCTGTCCCCCAAACTAGCATGGTGGCATCTCTTCGGCCTTTTCTTAATTAACCCACTTTGAATTCAGCCAGGAACATTTCTCCACTGAGGAGAATGTAGTGGATTTATGATGTTGCATTGTAAATAATTGTCCCGCCTATGAGTTTAATAAGAAGTGCTGATTGGCCAAAGGTAGACAGGAAGTGTGGGCGGGGCTACCAGACCAAGCAAACTCTGGGAACAAGAAGAACAGAGCAGAAATGCCACAGAGACTCCAGAGTTACCAGACATGCCAGAAGATGCAGAGAACAACTATGCTGCTCTGAGAAAAGGTACTGAGCCACATGGCAGAACAGGATAAGAGTCATGGGTTAGTTTAAGGGTAAAGAGTTAGCAAGTCATATGCCTGGGCCTTAGGCTGATCGGCCTAAAATTAATGTAAGCATTTGTGTGTCTCTGTGGGTCTAAATCTTGAGGCTAGGCACAAAAGTCAGGGACAGAAACCTCTTACTACAGGAGAACACCTACATAATCCAAGAGAATCCTCCATCTCTAGCAGCAATACCTGTGGGGCTAATCAGGAATCATCATCCTGGCCTCTGTTGCTCTCCAATATAACCTATTCTTAAACCTATAAGTAAAGATGTGGATATATGGGGAGTTCATTATTCTCCCTAACATACCTTGGGTCCCATTTCTAATATGACCTGAGAGAATGATTTCCCCAAAATCAGATAAATATATTTCATATGACTTTTGGAGGCATTAGCTGTGTCTGTGACCACGTTAGCTTTGAAATTAAATTAACCCAGACACAAAATCCTCAGGTCAGTTCCCCCCCACCCCCCATTCATGTCACACATAGAAAACTCCCAAAGATCAGTGACTAGCAGTGGACAGTAGAATCTCTCTTCTCACAGCTTCCAGCCACCAGGCCCCATGTGTCACCCTGTAGCCTACCTACATGGCTTGTTCAGAGAAGCTCAGCTGTGTCACTTCTGGCTTCCCTCCGGCACTGATTCCTACAAGCAGACAATTACTGGTGTCAGCAATCATGTGGCTACGGCTGGCTGCATGATTAGCTGTTAATATTTGGAAAAGGAATCACTTGAGCCCCATCCATGTACCCATCAGAGACAAACCCTTCAATGAGCAGTCACTTGGGCTGCCTGGTATTAAGGATGCTGTGTGGTCTGAATGAGGTGATGCTTCTTTTCAGGGAGAGATGGAAAGGGGGAAGGAGAGGGGGGTGGAAAAGGAGAGAGAGAGAGAGCACAAAGTAAGTAATGCCGTATTATTTTGTAATGAGAATTTGTGGGCCCCTACCCTTTGGGTTCCAAAGTGGTAGAAGAGATGGGATCGGAGCTTAGCATTCTGAGTTCTTAAGTGGGTTTCTCTTTAGGCCTTAGGTCTTTTGTTCATTTTCCAATGTGGGTCAGCAGAGAAATGAGGCGATGTCCTTGGAGCAAGTGCAGGATGCAGCCAGCTACAACCCTCTTTGGAGCCAGAATGATGGTCTGAGACATCTTTCTCCCTGTGCGACTTGAGTGCTGTCACCACCACATCTGTCGTTAAATACACACGAGGTTGTGTGTTGAGTAATTATAACTCTATTGGAATGCTATTTAAAAATTGTGCCTCTATTTAAATGACGTTTTTTTAAAAGCCCACTGTTAACCCCACTGTGAAGGAAGGCCCACTCAGCACTGAAAGGGAGGCAAGTAGCCTCCTGTGGATCCTACTATTGCTGTTTTTTGTGTTTTGTTTTATTTAATATGGAGGATAAATTCCAGGTGCTCTGGCCCCAAGATCCTCACTCCATGCCACCTAGGCCATGCCACCTAGGCCTTGCTCACTGTTTGGGGTGGGGTGGGTGGGGCAGTTAGGCAGGTGTTTTCCCTAAACCTTTACTCCCTAGATCTGTAGGTTCTGGCTCCTCCTCCTTTCCTAAGTGCATTCTCAACACAGCCACCAGAGGGCGCGAGGTGCAGTCAGATCAAGTCCCCACAGTACTCCAATGCCTGCTACTCTGGTGTTAAAAAGGGAGGGCCCTGAGAGGAACCAGAAAGCCTTCTATGGTTTGCACTGTTACTTCTCTGACTTCTCCTTACTGCCCCTTGGTAGCAGCCCCGGACCACTCTGTGTTCATCAGATTTGTTGAGCAAGTCTTCTTCCTCCTTCATCCACCTCCTTGTCATCATTTCCTTTGTCTTAATGTCCTCCCACCTTAGATGGGCATCCGTTCCCTCCCTTACTTGCTTTTTCTGTTGTACTTGTCTGGTGCAAGACTGTAGGCACTCAGGAAATAGCTGATAAATCAATGAAGGGATATACAGAACCACACCTTGTATTTTGCCCCCCGGTGTCCCTTTATGGACAGCCCCCAACATTTCTCATATTTGTAACTAATTGCCCCACATACTACGCAGCTCTGACAGACCTTTACTCAAATAGCCCATTTCGGTATTGGAGTGAAACACTGCCCATGTGTGCACTTCTTCATTTTCCCTTTGCATGCTAAGGCGCAGTACCACATGGGTGTATCTCCATAGGTTCGCATCCTCTGTAAAAAAAGCAGACCCCTCAGGCCAGAGGTACTTTCCTCAGGTTCCTTGCCGATTCTAGATCAAACAAATTATCTGTTTCTTGACTGAGCAAAAGCCCATGTGATGCTCCCAGAACCTTCCAGCCACTCTATTTCAGTGCTTCATACGCTCTGTGACTGTCCACCCTGGCGACTTCCCTCAGAGCACGTGTCCTATACATTGAGTGGTTTTCTTTCTCTCATACAAACGAGTTAGCTGCCAGGGTTGAGGGCCATGGAAAAAAAGCACTTGGTAGAACACTCCCCCCACCCCCAGGCCAAGCTCCATAAATATTTGACGAATGAGTGAATCGTAAAGAAAGCAAGCCTGCATTTACCCAAATTGGGTGCATGCCTCACATGGCAAGCACATGAATGTAATGTAAAAGGCAGTGTCTGGGCAGGTTGTAAAGCAGCATTCAGGTGTTCAGGGATGACAGGGAGGACAGTCTTTCAGACTGTACAGGTTACAGCGGGTTCCCTCCTCACTCTGTGACTGACGTAGGCTAAAATTGGGGCTCCCGTATCTTTTTCTTTTTCCAATCTTGCTTTACACATCTTGTGTCATTGCTGTGCTGATACCTCTCCTGTTAGTGTGACTAGAAAACATTTCATAATGAACCTGTTAGGCTTCAGTGTGACTTGTCTTTCCCAGCAATGACCTGATGAATGGCCTTAGAAAATACGCTGTGAGAAGAAAATATGGGTTTTCATTTTTCCTTGCTTTGTGACTTCAGGCTTCTTAACCTCTCTATGTTTCTGATATAAAATGAAGGATTTTTCTTGAACAGGCCCTGAGGGCTGGAGAGATGGGTGGCTCGGTGATTAAGAATGCACACTACTTACAAAGGACTAGAGTTTGGTTCCCAGCACTTCTGTAAGCAATGGACTCACAACCGCCTGCAACTTCATTCTCAGGAGATCTGACTCTGCTGGCATCCACAGGCACAGCACACACACACACACACACACACACACACACACACACACACACATACACACACACACGCCACCTTTTAAAATGGGCTTAAATGGGACTTTATATTGTTTGCACTTAGTCATTCAGTAGGTATTATTATTTTAAGACCCAGTGTGCTCCATGGAGTGCTTAGGAACAAGTGCTGTGCTAAAGTATTTTAGCTTTCCTTCTTGACCTATGGGGCAGGGAGGAAATACCTGAGGAAGACGTTTTCAATAAGCTGAGGGTTGCCAAAGCAGGATTTCAAGACAGAAAGCAGAAGTAGGCTGGAGGAAGGATAGACCCCACTCATGGCGGGCTGCCTAGAGGAGACTTTCTTTAAGCTAAGTTTAAAATGCTGAACACACAAAAATAGAGGATCCTGAAGAAAATGCCTCAGGCAAGGGTAATTGTAGTCCCCAGGATGGACAATGCTCTGCGGTTTGGGAAACACAAGAAAGCTTGCAGGGGATGACACGGGAGTGACACCCACTCCAAAGGACCATGGGACAGTGAACAGAGACTGCTACCTATTAATTTGGCTCTCCAGCAAGGCCCAGACCCGTGTGTTTGGACCACCATTCCTAACACCATGTAATTGTCCAATAAATTCAAAGTTTCTATTTCACACTTCAGTTTTCCAATTAAAAGCACTTTATTTATTCTCCAATGAAATAAAGGCCACAAGCAAAATTGTGTTCCAGGAGTTGTGTTCATGCTAATTCACATTTATCACCAATCACAAATCCAAATAAAGGCACAGAAAATTGATTCTCAGTAACATCCAATAATTCTTCCTATCTGCAGCCTGATCAAGTATTATAGTCTGGATTAATGCAAGCATAGTTCCTCTGATATGGAGTCAAGTGAATTATGTTACTTAAAGGAGATATTTGGAGTTACATATTGTCAAGAAAAGTATATATATATATATATACTAAAGTCAGTCACTGTATGTGCTAGTGTACACCTATAACTACTTGGGAGGCTGAATCAGGAGGATTGTTGTGAAACCCAGGCCAGCATGTACTACATAGCAAGACTTGTCTTTAAAAATTAAAAAAAATAATAATAATTAAATGAAGAGTTCATTTGGAGTGTGAGAGGATCCAACAAAAGCACTTCAAGATGAATAACAAGGTACATTGTACCACAAAGGGCACAGGGGTCCCCAGATCCAGAAATAGGGTATTTGAGTAAGGTCTGCCAGAGCTGTGTGGTATATAGGGCAATGAGGATATCTTAAATTGAAAAGGCATCCTTCTATAAAATGGCTCTGAAAGGTGCTACATGAGGCATCGTTCTCTTTAAAATCCAGACTTAATGCCGTAAAACATAACAACTCTCCTTCCAGTGCAGAAGCAAAGTCCCAAAGACCTTCCTCCTTCCCTCCCTTCTGCCTCTTTTTCTCTCTTCCATTCTCTTATCAACTGTGACATTCCAAACTGCAGAAACCCCAGGCTAAACTCTGCCTTCACTCCATTGGCCTCTGCCCATGGCCATGCCTGCCTGCACCACGTCTCTGCTCCCCCAGTTTCCAACACTGAATAGAGAATGTATTGCTTTGAATTTCTATGGCTGGTAATTGATTGAACAAATAAGTCTTCATGATAGGTTAATAAATATGTTTTATTGAAGAAATACACGTAGTACAGATGTAAAAGTTTTATGTTTTAAAATTTTAAATCATTACCTCCAGGAAACCCCCAACTCTACCCAAAGTATAGTTTATAAAGTCAGCTAGAAATCCGTTACTTTGTTGACATTGCCTTCAGTGTATCTTGATTCAGCTCCCTGGGGCACCTGCAATGTTCCATCTAAATCAAAGACTACTTCATACGTCTGCATTTTTCCCACTAAGTCATTGAGGTAGAGAAGCTCTTGGATCCTATGATATATGTGTCCACATCAACCCAGATCTAGTTTTTAGCTAAGGTTTGAACTTAGATCCACCTCAGATTTTCTGCAAGCACTTGCATAAGGCTATTTGGCATGTGTTTTCTCTGAAAATCTTGACAACGTGGAACAGAAGGTACTGTCCTCATCATGCAGATGAGAACACAGATACCCAGAGCAACCCAAACATTTGCTTAAATCTCTGGCAATAGTGTATGCATAAGTCGTTTCAGATCCAATTGTCCCGCCAATTTCATTCCCTTCTCTTTATAATGTGGATGTTGCCGTAAATTTTGCTGTCCCCGGTCCCCATTTCTCCTTGGGAACTTGCATTGAGATCCCAAGCGTGTCACTTAGCATGTCTGGGTTTGATTTATAGACTGTGTCAACATTCTAGCCCCAAGCTGTGTAGTGAGTAACAGTGTCAAGCTTGCATTACTTAGCAAGATGGTTGAAAAGGCAGGTGGAAGCAAGGCTGCTGCTGGCCTGGAAGCTCTTTGTGATGCTTCCTCCCAGTCTTGAATTCTTCATTTTCTGCCTCTCTGTCCCCAACTTTTGTCAAACTACATTTAAAAGTGGGCAGGTGAACTCAGGGGACCACCCATCCCTCTATTTTGCCAAGGATCCTTTCTCTGCCTCTACATAGGCACAAACCAAGGGTTCTTCCTTATCACTGTGGTGACTGGTGAAGAAATGATATACACCGGGTTCCATGCATAGCCCCAGACCCTTGGATATCTTTTCCCCTGCACCATTATCCATCCCCAACAAAAATGACCTCTATATCAGTAATTAACAACGTAGTGAACAGAAGCAGCATGGCTCCTTGAGACATCCGATCTCTGGCATTGTTGAGGAGGTCTGGTTAAAATAAGTGATGCAGCCAAGGCCTTCTCACCCATCAGTTGTTGGGAGGAGGCATTTGTCATATTTCATTGTGGGCATGCTCTTCAAGAAGACCAGTCATTGCAATTTCTAGAAATATGTAACTACAGATCTACTACAGTGGCAGGTTTCCCATAATCACCTAGTCCTAGTTTTATATTATTTCATCTATTTTCCTTTTTCTAGCTGACCATCCTATATTCATTCACCTGTCTCCATCACAACAGTATCGCAAAAAGCATGGGTACTATTTATTTGGACTTTTTTTTTGAGACAAGGTTTCTTTGTATGGTAGCCCTGGCTGTCCTAGAAATCCGTCTGAAAACCAGGCTGACCTCGAACTCACAAAGATCCACTGTCTCTGCCTTCCTTGGGGGCATTCTTAAGGATCCTCCTTGTCCTCTTCTCCCGCATGGGTTCAGTGTCTAGACAGCAATAGTGAAGCGTATTGAATGCCAACCAACCAGTCCTTAGTTGTCTATTTCCACCATTTTCTAAAAGCAATATTATTATTATTATTTTAAACCAGGAATCCATAGTTTAGCTTTCATGTGAGCGGGCCCCTCTTCTTCCTATATTAGCAACCACTTTTTAAAGCTCTTGTGTTCTATTAAAATAACAATATCAAATTATGTAAATGTGCTAATTGCTTTATTGAAATTAATACCCTTACTTAGCAAGTTAAACCTTGCAAAATGGCCATTTTTATTAAAAATTACGGAAGTGTGCTGGCTGTTTAAAGGCTAATGTAATTGGGTGAACTCAGCAACTGGGAAGTGTCAATTAATGGGAGATTGTTAAATAATATTGTTTAAACAATCCATTTTCTCTCCGAGTTTGGAAAATGGTCCTGGTAAAGTAATAATGACTGTTTGAGGCCCGAGGGAAGGTTTGTAAGGATTTTCTTCTGCCCTGTTTTGAATATGTTGCATTTTGCTTTTTGGTTTGTCAGAACTAGGTTTTGTTCAGTAATAAAAATTGAAATTTAGCAGTTTATAGGCAATTAGACCCAGGATGCTTCTCCTTCATAAGAGCCATTGTCTAGATGGCAATAAAGCCTCATGTACTTCTCCAATGCAATACTGGGTATACTGGTTAGAATATTTGAAGGCATTTAATTCCTTTCCCTTTTGGGTAATTTCTATTTTCTTAGAGATAGATTTCAGATTAAAAGATCTTTGTGTATTTGCCATTAGTAGTATGAATGACTGCATTCCAGAAGAAAAAAATATGTATCTCTTGTGTGTCTTAATTTCCTTTAGTGTAACCTCAGAAATAATGTTTAGTATAAAACCACCTTCAAATCCGTCTCATCACAATAGCTTTCAACTGGAAGGGGGAGTTCCTCTTTCTTAGGATGGCAGTGTTCTCATTGGAGCATGCTGCAGAAACCTATTTATGATAATATCTTGTGGTTTCCAAATAGTTGTAGGGAAGGGAATTTTTGGTCACTTATGCAATTTACAGAATTGAGGTCAAGGGAGGATGTTGGGATAGTTCTGACTAAAGCTGTGAAGACAGAGGCATGAATAATACTCCAGATCTCTAAGCTCATTTCCTGTCTCTTAGTGTTTGTGAGTCACGAGCTTTGAGAATCTAAGTGGGCCTCAAGTTTCAAAGTCTCACTGTAAACATGAGTTCTTGGGGCCATGCGATTTTGGAGAGTCATCATGGAAGGTGGTGGATCGTAAATGATTACTAGGGATTTTTGTGAAGGCTAGATGGTAAAGCTCTCCATTGTCACGTGACATGCCACAGTTTTCTACTCACTCTGTAGATCTACCCCTCCATCATGCTGGAAGAGAGCCATTGGAGAGTTGAATCTATTTAGTATTCTTGGCTGGCAATGGAGATGTGCTGGCTTTGTTCTGTGGACTTCTCATAACTAAAAATAAAAAAAAGTATTGACTTTATCAATCCAATTATTTGTGAACAAAAGCTGACATTTGTATGGTATGAAATTAAAATAAGAGGCATGAACTGTGGAACTCAGGTTTTCCCAAGAGGAATGTACCACACCAGCAGTTGGTTTATGCTTTCTGCTACGAACCTTGTCCAGGGGATTGGCCAGAGCAATGCACATCTGTACCTAACCATTCCAGCATAGTGTTCCTTGTGGCAAAATTACTTAATTGTAAAATATTCCCAGTTTCACTATGATTTCTGAATATATCTGGAAATTCTTTTAGACAAGGACTCATATATTCCAGGCTAGCCTTAAACTAAATATCCAATGATCGCCATGAATTTCCAGCCCTTCTGTCACTACCTCCATACTCTAGAGAACAATAATTATAGACCTTACCACCACCTGCAGTTGACGTAATGCAGGGAGGGGGACCCAGAATTTCATACATGTGAGACAAAAACTATATATCTGAGCTATATCTCCAGAACTAGGAATTCTTTTAATAGAAGCACATTCCTAGTTTTCATGAACAAGGATGTGGTGAGTTAGTGAGAAATGTCCTTCATAGGTTTGGGTGTTTGAATAGTTGGTTCCCAGTTGGTGGGACTGTTTTGGGGAAGTTATAAGGAAGTACATTGAGAGAGGAGGTATATCACTGGGGTGGACTTTGAGAAGGCAGCCTTGTCCCCACTTCTAATTTGCTCCCTCTGCTTCTGCTTGGTGCTTACATTTGAAGATGTGAGCTCTCAGCTTCCTGCTCTGATTGGCCTTCCCCACCATTGTGGATTCTCTTTTGACACTTTAAACCAAAATAAACAAAAGTTGCTTTTAGTCATGGTGTTTTCTCACAGCAACAGAAAAGTAGCCAATATACTAGGGAATATATGACTAGCTAACACTTAAAAGATACCAACAATCTATTACTTTTGATACTAAATACCACATAAAGCCTAAAATGAATTTTTTACCCTGTAGATATTTTTTGTTCAGCTCTGAAAGAAAACATTCAATTTTCAGTTGTTTCTATAGGGTTTTGAGCAAAATGGAAAATGTCCGCCACTGCTATAAAGTGAGCTTCATGCTTTGCATTGAACTTAAATTTGCTGGCACCCACTGAGTAATATTGTCTAGTCTGAGCTCTGCAAACATCTTTTATCACATACATGATAGTTTACTCAGTTGTTTGTGATCTAAGCCAGGTCATTCTTTAGCCTTCATATTACTCCTAACATCTAAGGTTAAGCCAGATCAGGGTCAGGTGACTCCCAGGCAATCTCGAAGGAGGTCCAGTTAGAACACTCCCGTTTATTCTCATGATAGCAGAAAATGTTATTTCTACATAATCTACTTTATCACTTGAAAGCACATTGTTTTGTTTCTGCCCTTCTAGAATATGTTGAGCATAATTGAATCTCTCTTCATGGCCTCTGGGTGGTCGCTAAAGCATCAATTTCTTAGAAGATTTTTGAGATATTTAAGGCTGTTTGCTTGTCTCCTAAATGGTCCCAGACTACCGCATTGGATGAGTTTTTATATCTTTTTTTAATAGTATTTCTTTCTCAATTGTTGCTCTCATGCTGTTACCTTGTCACAATGCCTGGTGAATGGTAGGTGCTCATTAAATATTTGTTAAGTGAATAAATGATCATCACTTTTCACTTGGAATACAGCATCTCTGGCGATAAGCATTTCCCCTATCTGTTTCCAGATGCCCACTTCTAATTTTTTTAGGCTTGGCAGAACAGAGAACCACACACAATAATATCAAGATTGTGTGCTATAAGAGTGAGGACTTTATTGCCCCAGGGAATAAGAAGCCAGCACTGGTTTTTATAATGCTGATCTCTGTGACATCTGTTTTGACCACTAAGAAGTTGACTTAGAACTTGCTTCATTCTTGGAAACAAACTGGGCTTTCAGTTCACACCTTTGTGATGTAGTTGAATTCAAAATAAGTGGAGTTTTTCACATTTAGTTTTCCTTCAAATGGTCATTAAAACACCTAGGAGGACTGCCAGAAGCCTGCTACATACAAATCGCTAAGCCATTACTGTGTTCCCGCTTACTTTAATTAGATTTCTTTTAGATTTTTTTTTTTTTTTTGAAGCTGTCCAGGGAGAAATGTGTCCCTAGTGAACATAATGTCCATTATGTAAAACCTAAGTGCATCTGAGGGTTTGGAAAGTATAAAATTTACACTCAAAGCCCTGTTTAGGCAACATGATAAGATTTAAGATCAATTATAGGGTGGGGGAGAACCACATTTTCTTGAAAACATAAAGATGATCAGAACATGTTTGCTTTTATTTAGGTCACTTCTTCTTCATCTTCCTCCTCCTCCTCCTCTTCTTCTCATTTTTATTTTCTTCTTACTGCCTGAGGGTCGATAGGCTGAATTCCTGATTTTCAGTCCTGTTTTCAGAGCTGCTGATCAGGGATGCTTCTGCCCCTTCCTGTGCCCTAGCTCGAAGTGTTAGGAAGACAAGGGAATTTCTCATTAGTGACATGTAGTGAAACTTCACTTTACTGTGCACCGACGATTTTCTGACAGAGATAGATGACATGGTTGGACTTTCCAAGAGAATGTTGTTTGTCTTTGAATGGAAAAGCTGGGGCCCAATTGTTCCAATTTACAAACAAGCCAGGGAAGTGTCACACATCACAAACGGTCATGGAAGCTGGCTGAAGCTTCCAGATGGGGGAGGTTTCCTTGTTGGTTTAATTGTTGTGTTTATTAATTTATTTGTTTGTTTGGATATATAAAAGGTTACAAGCAACTGTATATATTAACAATGTCATGTTTTCACTTAAGTAGGAACATGCTATCAGCTTATAGAAAAAGGTCTCCATTAGTTTGAATTTTTGGACATAGGATTTTTATTTTTTGCACCAGGCATAATTTTGGAGGATAGAAAGGGCAAGATGGTTTCTTCCGTTTTCTCAAACTCCAGCAGTTGCTAATTTGATCTCTATAATCAGTTTGCTGGTGTCCAGGACAAGGACACATTCCCGCAGTGTGTGTGTGTGTGTGTGTGTGTGTGTGTGTGTGTGTGTGTGTGTGTGTGTGTGTGTTCCCATCCTCATCTCTGCAACATTTAGATCATAACAGTTCTTGCTGCTAATTCACAATTCCTGCCTGGGAATCCAGGACAGGAAGGAACAGGGGGAGCTGCGCCCTAAGGGTTGATTCTGTCCTTCAAGCTCCATGGTCCTGTTGTCTGAGCTGGGCCATCCAGAGCCTCTGGAGACTATTCATTAGAAGTACAAGATGAGGCAGCTCAGATTGTGAGTCACTGTGGCACCAAGATGTGAGAACAGAGACTGCTGCAGGCATTTTAGCTGCTGTGAGCAAAGATGTACTCAAGATAAAATGATCCCAAAAAAGGACACTTTAGAGACTGTCAAAGAAAAGTTCCCTCCAGTGCTATTGCCCTACCTTAGCCCATAAGGTTGCACAGTTTCTGGTCTGTCCAGTGTGATAAAGCCATATATAATCCTTTCCTATTTATGCATGTTTGAGGTTTTGCATTCCTTCTGATCAAAAGATACTCAAGGCGTCATGATTTATTCGGTCAGACCATAGTATGAGAAAGTATCAAGTGAATCTAGTTCTGGAAGAGTCTCTGTTGGGATCATGTTTGATCTGGTATGATATGATAACGTGTTTACCCGGTACAGCTGGCAGATGTCTGTGAATAGAGAGGTCTCGTGCCCCATGGACTCGGGAGGCAGCGGCGGGCAGGAGATACTTAGACTGCATCTATGTAGAAGGACTTTATTATTATAACCAAAATATAGTAAGAAAAGGAGAAAGAGAAAGGTGGGTAGAAGGGAAGGGGGGATAGAGAGCAGTCTGAGAAGGGAAGAAACGGGAGAGATAGAGTAGAGCAGGGGAATTCTTCTTAAATGGGCTTGAGGTCAGAACTCAAGGCAGGGCGCGGCTTCAGAGGCTAGAACTAGAGATCTTAACAATCTCTAGCTGGTGCTGCACTGAGACGTGATTTAGAGCGTGAATGGGGACCTGAGTGTAACATGTAGTGATTTGACTTCCACATAGTAGATGGTCTCACTGTGCCAATTTCAATAAGCCAATGGGACACTGAATCTGGGAAATAGGGAGGCATAGTGACAGCTATACCCCACATACTCATACCAGCATACCACCATATCTGTTCCAAGGCTTCTATAAGCTACTCATAAGCACCTTGGCCCAAAAGAGTTCACGGTCCTTCCTAAGATCACAGAACTAGAACCAGGCTATGTCTGGCTCCTGAAATCCAGATTAAATAAACTGATGATCCATAAACTTATACATGTGGCTTCTGATATCACTGCATTTCTCTTCTACAAAGGGCCTGTGAGACTGGGGAGATGTTTCTACCAAAAGCACTTGTCACCCAACCAAAAGGATTTGACTTTGGATCTGCAGATTGCACATAAAAGCAAGACATGGTGATTCATATTTATAGTGTCTGCACTAGAGAGGTAAAGGTAGATAGATTCCTGGAGCTCACTGGTCAGCCTGTCTAGCTGAATTAATGAGTTCCAGATTCAAGGAGAAACCCTGTCTCAGGAAATAAGATGGAGAACAATTGAGAGACACCCACTACTGGCCACTGGCCAAATACACAGATACGCTTGCACCACACAAACATAAACACAAACAGGTACATGCACTCTATACTCACAGGCATACACACACACACACATACAAGGATGCATTTATGCATGCCAAGGGCCTATAGTTCTCTGCTTAAGATAAAAAAAAAAGTCTTTGCTTTCAAAAGTTAATATTTCAGATTCTAGTTCCTAGTTGAGCAAGAATTCCAGGTTATCTTACCGGAAGTGGTCCCCATGTATTAACTGTGTATGTGCCAATCACTTTGTATATGTTAGCTCCAAAGACACTGCAAGAAAGAAATCTGTCTTTCTACTTCATACTAGAGGAAACATAGATTCAGAAACACAGGCACTTGCCAAGGTCATGCCTCATATCTAAAAGAGGTGGAGACAGAACAAGAATGTGAACTGGTGTGGAGAAGATGTCCTGTAATTTAGGAAGCACTTCTGGGAAACAAATTATGCCAATAAAAGTGCTCATGGAAACAGACATTTGAAAAATAGATAGGTAATAGCATTCATGATTCTGTGTCTTTCTGGTGTTTATTTACCCTGATACTAGATCCCTCATCTTGTCATTGAGACTTGGTAGGAATGTCTTGATACTCAGACATGAGCATCCGTATCTTGTTTAGGAGACCATTTTTCAAAACACCTCAAGATATATTCAGCCACTTTGAGAAGTAATTGTGAGCAATCAGTGGTTTAAAAATGTTAAGCAAGCAAAGGGGTTGCATATGTTAAATAAGTATTAATAAGAAAAATTAATAGCAAACTGGGTGACTAAAGGCTGTTCCCATCCTTCTTGGAGAAAATAGATATCAATTTTCTATGACTCCCATAAAGTGCCAGCAAGCTTTCTCTGCATTGTTTAGAGTGACTGCAATTTTCCTGTGGTCTCATTTCTTTGAGTGGGATGATTAGCATGATCCTGACTGTCTCCTTAAGAACAGTTAACACTGAATTTGACCCAATGCCCTCATTTGTAAACAGAAAATCATGGTCAGGAGTTCCACCTCCTCTTAAAAAAAAAAACCATTGTGTTCCCTGTCTCTTGCATCCCCCCTCCATCATATCTCCCCCTCCACACGGTACACACCCAGTTTTTACCCTTCAGATTTGGTGAGAAACTTATTCCCTGTGTTTCTGTGTAAAAGGCTTTGGGTTCTTTTGGTGAACACTGAAAATACCAGGCAAAGGGGATATTTAAATATCTGAATGTGAATGTTTAGGGCGGTGTGAACAAATTAACTGTACATCTGGCTCTTTTTGAATTGCTGTAGAAAAATTGAGTGTCTACGCATACCTGAAAAATACTAATAACAAGCAAATAGTTACTTTGAAGCTCCCTGGCAGTCATATTTGGTTTCTTGGGGCACAAGTCGGTATAGCATTTAAAATAATAGATCTTCCCCATTGGTTCCCATATTGAGTTCTTAAAATCTGCACAGGGATAAATCCAGGTGATGCCCAAGAACATCAATATTTCAAGAAGTTAAATGGAGGTACTACTCAGCTCCATGCAGATTAAATGCCAGCATTCTTTGCTTGTATGTTGGTGTCCCAGTGCTGGGGTTATAGCTCCTTGTTGTAGCTGCTGGCTTTTACTAGCTCCTAGGATCCAAACTTAGGTCCTTGTATTTACACAGCCATCATTTTAAGCACCGAACCATATCCCTAATGCGATTTGTCAGCTTCTTTTTAGATACAGTCATAAACTTACCTGTGTGTTAATGTAGATTAATCAGTTGATATTAAGCAAATGTTGATTTATTTTTTACAGACAAAAGTTTCATCACTAAAATATCAATCTAGCTTTTAAAAATGGATTAGATTTGATATGAGAAGTATTTATCAAGGTCAGGCTAAGAGTAGATCTTACCGGTTCAACAATGCTGCACTGATTGTATTTCAGAGACCAAAAAAAGCACAGGATATTCAAAATTCCCTGTTTGAGCAAAACAACCCTCAATTCTTTGGGTTCAGGTATATAAGGTGAGGTAACAAATCCCTCCTGATCTGAGAAAATGATGGAGTCCTTATGAAACTGTAAAATGCTTCACTAAGGGATGTGTCAGATTAGCATTCAGAACTCAGCATAATTGGAGATTCAGGGAGAAACCCTGGAGCTTTGGGGAACGGGCACCTTAGGAGTCCCTGGCATGAATCATGTGCAGGCATCTGGGGCAGGGGGAGGTCCCCCATTGGGCCCAGAAGGGGCTTCTTTCTCCTTATATGAAGACTTGAAAGCTGGAAGCTGCCAACAGGAAACGCCACTGTATGCAGCTCGGAGAAGTCTGCCTTCCTCAGTAGCTTTCAGGAGACTGGTTAACTCTCTCTTAGACCTGCCTGTAGATGAGCATAAGTCTCCCTCTTGGATGGCAGAGAAAATGAAGCTGAGTTTATGAGATTTGCCCAAGGCCATTGGAGCAGTCTATATCACACGGGGGACTAGCATTCAGATCTTTCTGCCTTCCAAAAAGACAACTCCTGTCTCTCTCGATCATGTCCCATTTTTAAGTTCATTAGTTAACCTCTGGGTACATAGCCAGTTTCAAGAGCCAGTCCGTCAAAGTGTTTTAAATGGACGAGCCTAAAGTGATCGCTCATTGCCTGGCTCATCCTCTGAGCCCTGCACTGGTTCTCTGCTTCATACAGAGCCAGGCTGCTCATCAACAAGTTTCCCTGGGAGGTAGGAAGCATCCTTCCTCTGATCAGAACATGCCTGTCACAGAGCGCCGGCGGCTACTGAGCAGTGCCTGCTCACAGGAGCCACTGGCCCAGCTGGGGAACCCCAAATCTGTCTTCTGGCAGAGGCTTAACCATTTGTCTGCTGCATCAGAGGGTCCATGCTGCTACTTCCCAGGAAGAGAGACCCCAGCTGGGAAGCTGCCAGTTGCAGACAATCTTCTCCTTCATTTCAACTCAACAAGGGTTTAATGTGCTCCTGCTGAGGGTCCAGTCCTGAGGGGTATGCGGCCCTCTGGGGGTCTCCCACCATGCTGAGGAGTCCAGACACACAAGCAGGCGGCAGCCAGATGATGCATCAGACTCTCCATAATTAAGAGCTCCACAGTTAGGGCTGCAGGGATTCAAAACGTGTTCCCAGGTCTTGATGATGAAACACTGTCCCTATAACCACCAAGTAGTTTTCAAAGACCCAAAGAAATCCCCCCCCCAAATCAGGATTCTTTAAATCCCTTTAGGAACCAAATAAGGGTTGTACTGTAATTCTGTCAGTTGGGGTGGGACACCCCATACTCTGCAGTTTGACCAGCTGTAGATTTCTGTAATGGGTTCCATCTGCTGCAGAGAAGCCCATTTGATGAGGAGAACAGCATTTATCTGTGTGTTTAGAAATGTATTTAGGGTGCAGTTAGAGATTATGTTGGTGTAGAAAAATGTCAGTAATATTTTCTCCTCTAGATTCCAGCTCTCACCTGCTTCAGGGAAGAGGCTGTTTCCAGTTCCTGGCATATTTCCCTCTTGTTGCACAGACCTTAGACAATTAGACAGCTGTGGGTTACACCCAAGATAGAAGTACCATGATTGTGCCATTAGGAAGATCTTACCATGCTGGTTACGGTCGTGGTTTGTAGGCTTACCACTAGGTCAAACTGTTGATTTTTTGTTTTCCTTGACAGTTTGTATGGCATCCTCAGGCACTATGAGAACTAGTCTGAAGGAAGAGGCTTTCAGGTCAGTTCCAGTTCAAATGTTCCAAGTCTTCTGTCTGTAGTGGGTGGTGTCTTCAGCAATAGGGTTTTACCTTCAAGTACCGGAAGGCAAGCAAGAACAGCAGTAACTGGAGGGTCTCTTGGGTTTTCCAGACCACCAACTCAAGGGGAAGTTTCCCATGCCTGGCCTCAGGGTTTGCATGGTTTTGGGGGCAACATTATCACCCAAGTGCAATAACCTCATTTAAATGATGCATACATGTGCATGTGAGCATGCACACGGGAGCTTCGTAGTTTCAGGGACCATAAAATAATGCTTCCCGATGGCTTTGTCAAACATCCGCAGGTTGTTGATGCCCCCCTTAGCTAAAACCTTCTTCCACACCCTTCCCCCACCCCCGTTCCTACTTTATGGCACCTGTACCCTACTATTCTCCTCTCTAGAGAGCCCCTCCCCCTTCAATGCCACAGTTCTTTTTATTTTCCGTTTCTGTAGTTACTCCAAGTTCCCTCTAAGGATCCAGAGCTGAGGCGCAGGGAACACCATAGGAAAAGAGGTGGAAAGATTCTAAGAGCCAATGGAGCTGTATCTTCTGTATATGACAGGGTGTTGCATTTGTAGCATCTTAACAATCCGGTTGCCTAAACAGGACTGCACAGTGATGATGCCCGTTGATATGCCAACATGGATAGAAAACCATCTCTCAAGGCCCCGCCCCTAAATTGAGAGCTTCAGACAATTAATGCCTGCTGAGAGAAGGAAAATCATCCTCATCCAGGGACAAGGACCCTGATAGGTTATCTAATCCCCAGAGGTCAGATCTATACTCATGTAGTAACTGGGCTGAGCAGATTGTATTTATATATACATATGAATGTGTATGCCTGTTTCTCTGTGGGTGTGTGTATCTACCAATAATAAAGAAGTCATAACTTTGAGAGGGAATGGAGGGAGCATGGGAGGAATTGAAGAGGTGAAAATTATGTAAATACAGCACTCATGACATTCTCCATTTAAAATAAGAGCGAAGGGGATGGTTTAATTGATAAAGTCTGCCTTCCAAAGCACGAGGACAAGGTGTCTACCCTAGCACACACACATCGCAGGCTGAGGCTCGCAGGCCAGTCAGCTCAGGTGACATGGTCCAGGCCAGTGAGAGACCATGTCTCAAAAGCAAATGTGGATGACTTCTGAGGAACGATAACCACAGTTGACCACCGGCCTCCATGTATATGTATCTATGTATATCCTCACATGCATACAAAAATATACAGAGAGAGGATAAGATGGAATGAGACCTGTGTTAAAGGGACCCTTATGAAGAAGAATGAGTTGTGCCTGATCGTAATATTGTTTTCCACATAATGCCATAGGCTGCCAAGCTGATCCACATCTAAGGTCAAAAGGAAGTAGCATTTGACCCCCTGGCTGATAGTGGTAGGTAATGCCCCCTCCTTTCCCCTTCTCTGCTTTTTTATGCTACTATGCTACTGTTTCCTAGCATTCAGGGAGCATCACCAGGGTTCCTGGTGCCCTACAGTTACAAAGTGCCTGGAAATCATGAGTTTTTAACTCAGAAGACAGATTGCTGGGCCTCACTGCTTCGTAGCTGATGGTACAGTGGAATGGTAGAGATTTTTGGCAGTTTGAAATGGTCTAAATGTAGTGGGAAACACTGTTGTAATGAAAACCAGTGCTTCTGCCTTGAGTTCATGCTATGGTAGATAAGCTTTCCCAGACTCCCGACAGCCTCTCTCTTCCCAGGGGACAGACATCATCAGTTGGCGGGCGTATATTAAAAAGACTTAGCATAAGACTAATTAAGTAATTCTAAGTAAATATTTAGCTGAGCTTCTATCTCTCTTGCACTACTAACTCCTGTGAAGGACTATCAGTCTAGAATTTTCTTCATGGTAGCTCCCAGGTCTTAAGGAGCTTGGACATAGAGTGAGCACTCAATAAACATTTGTTAAAGAGATCACATCATTTCGTAGGGAGGTAGCAATGGCATTCCATAAGTTCAGTAGCTTGAACAACTGAATACTGCCTCTCTCATGGATCAGGAAGCTGGAACCCCACAGTTGAGGTTTTGGCAGAGTTGAGTTGTCCAAAGGCCTCTTTCCCAGGGCTCAAAGAGGGCCCCTTTCTTCATGTATATTCATGTGGCCTTTGCTTTGTTTCTACTTTACTAGCACCTCCCTATTTGTTTAAAAATGCCCTCTTATTTTAAGAGTATCACCCTAAGGACTCATTTTTACTTGACCCTTCACTAAAGACCCTATCTCCAAATTCACACACTGGAGTTGTTCATTAGGGAAGGCTGCTGGAACAGGTTGGTATTTCAATGAGGAATGTTTGAAGATAAACAGCATTAGAGAGGGTTAAGTTGATCCTCTGTGATGGTGGCTCTTCCCACGCCCCTGAGTAGGAAAAGATAGGTGGCCTCACAGCAGCCAAAGTAGTGTGGTGGCTGTGGATAGTCATAGATCAGCTCTATAATTAGGCACAGTCTATTCCTATTTGGGGGATTTGGAGAATCCCCCTTTACAGAATGAAGGACCTTGGACTATGGAGTCCCTATGTCCTATGCAAATCAGACCAGAATGAAGCATTCCTCTGGCTTCTCTGTTTGACTAAGGAAATACCCTCTCTTCCCACAAGGCTAGTCAAAGCAAAGTGAGAGCCTAGAGTGTGTCCTGCCTCTTCCTCAGTGTGATTCCAGGCTCAGGTAAGCCAGAATCCCAGTGAATCACAATTGCCTACCTTCTGAAGCTGTAAGCTTTCTGTAGGAGGAAGTGTTTTTGGACTCCCAGTCTTGCTCACTGGGACATTTCTTTGGTTCCTGGTGATGACTCACTGCAGAAGACATGTTGTACTCAAAGGTCCCTGAGTGGAGATTTGGTCTCTAGTATGGAGATAGGTTACAGAGATCACTGGGAGCTCCTTGGCTCATTAGAGATGCACCTGGAAAAAATGTCAATCTCCTGGAGTGAGTTTCATGAGAAAGAATAGCCCTGCATCTCCCTCTGGCCTCTGGTTTGAGTGAGATGGCATACTCATATAGTTATTTATTCATATCATGGTCTTCAGCAGAAGCCTGAGCTATAAAGCATGCAGTCTTAATTTCTCAGCTTCTAAAACTGTAAGCTAAACAACTTTTTGCTTAGAAAATTAACCAGCCTCAGGTATTTTATTGCAGTAATTTAAAAAAATGGACCAATAAAGAAATATAGTAGACAAGGCAGCAGTGAAAGCATCAAGTAGTTAAACCTGACCTTACTAACCTGCTCCAAAGTTCAGTGTATAGAGCTGTGTAAAATCAAAAGGACTCTTTCTCACCATTTTCTGCCAATGTTTCTTATTCACTCCTGTTTCAAGCCTCTAGTTGAGACATTATCTTGAGTGTCAAACTAACACAGTAGAAACATGTGGAATGTTCTCAGCACAGCCTCCCAGTAATGTGTAATAACTAATTATTGGCAGCCCTTTTCTTCCCTTGTTATCTTCTGGAAATAGTTGTTTCTCCGTGTAAGAACCAGCTACAGATGCTACTAAAATAAAATTCGTAGGATAATTAGCAGATGCGGGGGTTTCTGGGACATTTCCTTAGTGAGTTGTGTTGGTCTAGAAGTCTGCCAGGCTGCTCACTGTGCTGAAGCGGAGGGAGCTGTTGCCCTTTGTTTGGATTTGCATATGTTCTTCCCATTTCCATTTACCACCCCTTTGCCCAAGAAATCGCCTCTCAGAATCGACAATGACTTTCCAAATCTGTATGTCTTTGCCTTTCCAGTTACTGCCTTCTCTTCATTTACCCAGTCACATCAGGTTATGGAAACACAAATGCAGAAACTTGCCCAAATAATTGTGATCTCAGAAATTCAAGACCATTTGCATTTCAGCCTAAGACAGCAAGCAGCCTCAGAAATACACTAAGCAGAACTTGGGAAACCCTGCACATCCGCGGCTGATAGAATGCTTCTCCTGTCTGCTCCTGGATTGTGCAGTCAATTGACATTTTGTTGACTCTACTTCTCTGCAATCTCCCCTTCTATATAACTTCAATTCTCCTTCTGCTAGCATTTCCCGTTGCTATTCCCAGTGGCTTTGTACCTCTGCTCAGCCGGTCTGTGAGAAACAATGCCATTCCTCTCCCCTGGTTCTTTTCTATTCCACACCCTACTTGATCTCTATCTTACCTGTGCAAACACAACCTCCATAGAACAACCCTTTAGCCTCTGTTACTGGGTATAGGAACCCAGGAAAAGACGATACACTTCGACCATAAGTTGGCTCTCTGTACTTTATTCTGAATCGTTCAGGTTCAGGATAATCAGCATTCTCTCTTACTAAGAAAATGCATCCTTAGCCTAATTGTGTTTATGTTCATTTGACTCCCTCTTCGTGATCCCTGTGTTCCTCTTTGACCTCATCAGCTCCCATCATGCCTTCCCCCATTTGGCTTTAACAAATGAGTCCTTTGGTCCAAGCAAATGTGCCATTCTTGGATCTCATTGGAGAGCATCTGTGCTTGCTGCTCTACTGCAGTGCACACTCTCTTCCTGTGGCAGAACTACCCGAGTCTGGGGAAAGGCTCACAAGTTCCTCCTCAAAGAAGCCACCCCAGGAGTTCAAACGATGTCACCACCCCTGCCAGTCACTCATTTCTACAGTTCCATCTTTCTTTTTTACTGAAACTTCTTTAAACCTTCTTCTTGTCAAAAGTAAGACTCTTGGGGCTGGGGTCATGTGTTTCAGGGCCACTTTTCTTTAGTATTTTCAACTGAACCTGTTAGATTAAATATTTTAAAAAGACCTTTAACTGAGGAACTTGAGAGATGGTTCAGTGGTTAAGAGTACTGCTCTTGCAGAGGACTGGAGTTTGGTTCCAGCACCCATCAGATGACTCATAATCACTTGTAGCTCCAGCTCCAGGGGATCTGGCACCCTCTTCTGGCCTCTGTGGGCACCAACCCTCATATGTCATACATACCATTTTTTTTTTTTTTTAACAAAGTAAGTATGTTTAACAACTTGACTGGAATTACTGTTTGAGAGAATGGGGATAAAGAGGGTAAGTGAGGAAGGAACATATAATTATTGCTCCTCCAAAAGAAATGCTTGAAGAAATCACCAGTGTGCTTGAGGTTTTCACACTGAAGTTCATTGCTCTTTGGAGGATAATGGATTCTCTCTGGGACGTGGTGGTGTGTCAGCCCATATATCTTAATCAAAGGACACCTGGATTTAAACTTCCAGAGGTTGTACCATCCGACCAGTGTCTTCCCCTCATTTCTAGACAAACCTATTCCCTTCAGTTGAACATTTTGAAAATATAATTATTACTCTGGACTCTGCCAATCACTCCAACTCCTCAGTTCTTTAGTCAATGGATGGCCCACATTCCTGTCTCATGAGAAGGAAAAAAAAATGAAGAGACACACTTCTCTACTTGTCACTGACTTGAGTCTCTCCTTCTTATATGTCAGAAAGCAGTTATGTCATTTTTTAAAAAGAAATTAAGCAAGCGAGCACCCATTCATTCAGTAACTATGATTATTTTAACAACTTGTGCTAAGCCTGGGAATGAATGGTGCCCTCGCCTTCATGCATCCTGTAGCTGCATTCAGTGTCTTTGTTGAATGAAAAAACATAATAATGAGTGGCCATCAAAGGACCACCCCACCCAGAATCCAAGCACTCATCCCTTTGGGCCCCCTTTTGTTCAATGACAGTCCTCTAACTATGTCTTGAAGATTATTACCAGAGGAAATGTGCAAAAAGAAATATTTAAATTAGTCTACAACAGGCTGCTCTTTTCTATAGCTATGCTCTCACCTCCACAGTTTAGGACACACTGGGCGAAGGAACATGTCCCAGGACGCTTGGAGTGACTACCTTGAGATTTTTACCATTAGACTTAGAATGGTATGCAACTTCAAATTTAGAGTTGGTAATTTGTAGAATCTTTCACTCAATCTTTTCTGGCCATATTTAACCAGAGACATCTCTACCCTGAGAAAATAAAACTGAAGGTAGTATGGGGGGGTCTTCAGGAACCCCAAATAATTTTGTTTAGGGCCTAGAACTTGCTAATACAGTATTACTGGTGCTTGTTATAATTTCAATTTTATACCACTTTATTTCCACATGTTTTCAATAAATACCCCCATTCCAGCCAAGCTGTTGTTTTTATTTCTGTAGCGCGAGTCATAGAATTTAGACTTGATATCTGACACATGATTTAGCCCAGAGTATCAGAAAAAAAAAAAATCCAGTTCATAGATTAAAATCCAAGTGCTGGTTCGAAGGTGACTGTTTTCTCTTGAGTTTTTAGGTACCCCACCCCCACCCCAGTGAGTGCCCATTTGAGCTTGCTGTTTATAGTTCCGTGCAACTAGCTACACACAGGGACCCTGTTACAGTTTTCAAATCAAGTACAATCGAGGGAGTTTTGTTGAGGAAGACCCAGGTGAGAAGAGAAGAAGGTAGCCATGGGCTATAGGTCTTTGTGTTTCTAACTGAGCACTGACACTCTCTGAGTCATGAAGATGTCAGACACACACTCACACACATCCATGCAAAGCTACCTTATCTTGAGTCATCTAAATTGCTGTATTTGTCTCAATAGAAAGGCAAGAAGTTGCAGGCCACAGGAGTCTTCCCCTTAGCATAAGGTGTGGGAGCACACTTGCAGAGAGCTAGCTGGGGCTGGAGTTTAAAAGTCCAATAATTGTGGACTAATGGTGCCTCGGTGGTAGTTCCAATATGCCAGTTAATGCATAATGTTGCCCCACAGGAAACCTGATCAAAAAGCTTTAAGGCTGTTCAGCCCCTATGGCTTGAGAAGGAAAACATGGGGACAGAGGGCTTCCAATGGAGCGTCCATGTGGACAGGCCAAGTGACTGGACAGAATCTTGTTAGAGAAAGAGGCATCTAGTCTTAGGAGCCCTCCACATGACAGAGAAACTTGTCAGAAGTGATGTTTAAGGGGACTGTGAACTGACGGAAAGGCTTAGCAAGAAATAAATACTCAAAATGAAAGCAGTAAATGAAACAGTCTTTTCCTTTTCTTCTCCGTGTTTGAAAACCTTCCCATTAAATGAAGACAATATGTAACCATAAGTGTGGATCAGCCTCATTAGGAAGAAAGAAGACTGTCTGAAATAAACCTCAAAGAGAACAAAAAAAAAAAAAAAGCTGTCATTTTCTTTAAAGACACAATTATGTTCTTATTGACAAGACGAGAGAAATAAAGTTAAACCAGAGCAAGCATAGGCCTGGGAGTTTGGTCAGAGGGATATACAGAAGCACTTACTATTACAAAGAGGAGGAAAGGAAGCTTTGAATTGGCCTTTACTGAGGTAAAGACTGACTGACCTTGACCTCCAGTGAGAGCATTCTTGAGCCAGTTCCAGGGGCAGCTTTCTTACTTCATTGATACAATCCAGGAATTTAAAGACTGGAAGTGTGTTTGAATGGAATGGATACTATGCTGCAGTCTGCCCTTTTCTAATTGGAGGAGCATGTGTCTACAGCCCTTAAGTGACTTGTCCATGCTCACTCAGCTTTTGAATTTCAAGGTTAAATTCTAGAAATCAGCAAGAATCAAACCTTGTTTTCTCCCAAGATGCAATCTGTTTTCTGATTGATGAGGAAATCAGCATACTAGAATCAGAGTCACAGTGATTATTCTGAGTGCTAGCTAGGACATGCATGGGGATTCTAACTGTACCCCGCTTAGCTCTCAGGAAAACAGGGTCCCATATTCCTCTTCCCTGTGTGGCTCAGACATCTGCAGGCACAGAAAATGTGTCAGGGGACCACCATCCTTCCTCTCCTCTATTCCTATTGACAACCAACACCTTGTCTCCACACACTGCCCTTGTTGAAAAAGGAACATTACCTTTCTACCTTGAGTTGTATAAAGAATGAAGCAAAAAGACCCTCCTAGCAATCTGTGAGTTATAGGACTCTGCAGAGCTGAAGTGAAGGAAGCCAGACACCTTGGAAGTGACAAGCTTTCCCTTATAAAATATAGAGGTGTTCAGACAAAAGGAAAATGCAATAATTTTTTTAAGTACTTTGGGCCATTTCCCTTCTGGAGGAGTCTGGACACGTTTTTATTTGGAAAGGTGCATTGTGACATTTTATATCATTTCTTCCACCTATTAATAGCTCTGAGTGCCCCAGGTACTCATTTCAGGACACCCTTGGAGAAAGGGGACTTCTGGCAGCCACTCGCTGCTGACAGCTTCATAGAAACAGCAGCTTTTAATTGATGAATAGTGGGCATTGAGTTCTCTCCATCTTAAAACGTGTGATGGGCGAGCACCCTCCCAGATTTAGTATCCTCCAATAGATTTTAATATGTCAATTATTCCCCTCTTGTTGGAACTTGTGTGTGTGTGTGTAGCTGACTGGTGGTCCCCCAAGTGTTTGTGTGTCTCCATGTGTCACTGAACACCATGTGACAACATTGCCTGTCTTTGTGTTTAAACCTCCTAGAAAGGATGTCACAAACAAGCCCCTGTACAGATTCTCAACACAAGAGCTCATTGGACAAATCTGATGTAAACTCGCTGTCTATTAGTTAATAATCACAGAGAGAAATATGGAAAAGCAGACTAGAAGGTGTGACTTCAAAGCACCACATTTTCTCACTTTGACAGAATGATCCAAGCAGCAGCTCATGACCTATTCCCAGGGAGATGGTGGTCTTCCTACCAGCAGTATCCTAGAGCGTTGTGGGATGCATCATCCCTTACAATGTTGGAATGATGCCAAGCCTGCAGAGGCAACAGGACATTCCTAAAGAGCCTCTGAGTATTCTGCCCATAGCATCACTGGTCCAAGAAGCCAACCCCTGGGGACAGGCTGCCAAGAACAGCTTCATCACAGGCCATCACACCCTCCTCACAGTGTCAAGTACAGGGTTGTTTCTTGCTACCAGACTCCCCTTGGCATACTAATGGCCCTTTGAAAAGTGATTTTGTGATATGAAAGTCACAAGTGACAAGTGTACCTTTATATGAGTTTCTTGCACATTTATAGTATTGTATAAATACTACAAGAACACATCTATCATCCAGAAAGTGCCCGCTGCCCTCTTGCTGATAATCTCCACTGCCCAAGGCCACCACAGATCAAGTTTGTCTCTGTAAATGTGTCTTTTCTGAACATTTTTATCAATGGAATTATTATAGTACACAACATGATAACTTGGAGGTGCATCTGTATCATGGTACAAGTCACTTCTTCATTTTGGGAAATTTTAATTTTTCTTAACAGTTTCAAATTGCCACATAGGAATTAAACATATTTGTTCAGGTGCACTGTGGGACTTACACATTTATGCATAAAACAACAACTTTAAAAAAACCATGAATTTGATAGAGAGCAGGGGTGGTGTGTATGGGATTGTTCGGAGGTAGGAAAACAAAAGAATTATATAATTACATTATAATCTCAAAAATAAAAAGGTATTTTTAAGAAAAAGAAATGGAGAATGTCACATGGCAATTTATACATCTGTTGGGGCAGACGGAGATTGGCTGATGTTCAGCTTTGCGTTAAAACAAAGTCAGGGGAAACTATCAGAGCCAAGCAAAAATAAAAGCAGGACATTCTCAAAGCAATGTAGGGAGGAAGAATTTACAGGGGTGCAAATAATATATCCTGATGACAAGTTAGGGACCCAGCTGGGGAAAAGGAGAGGAAGAAAAGACACATTTGCTAATGGAAAGGCTTTTCTCTGTGTCTTTTGACAAATACTCTGCAAATCTTTCATAAAGATTGGCAATTTCTCTATCAAGGCCATGTAAGCTAATATATCAGTTCTCCATTTTTCCTGCCCAACTTAGTGATAACATATCTTCCATTAACCTATGCTGAAAGAGCTATTTCTATTCTAAAAATCTATTTATGTTCCCTCTCACTTTTTTGAAGATGTGCCTCTGGACGGTAATACTTCAAGCTGATATGCAGCTGAACTGTGAATACTTTTGTCGAGTTTCAGTAACGTTGATTGAGCCTTTGCAGAGTCACTTGATGGTGGCGAGGTGTGAGTGGGAAACTGTCTAGTCTCACCCGTTGTGTCTGAGCACATGAAGGATTGGAGAGTTCACTTCTCCGTTGCTTGCTTTGAGTTTGGTCTTTGCATCAGTGTGGCCGATGACATCTTCTTCCAGGCATTTCACAAATCCTTAGAAAGCAGCACGTACTGTTCTTTCTGGAATTATTTGAAGAAATGGATGCATCTTGCTGTCCTTGTTTGGTTGTCCTGCTCTAAAGGATACTCTGGGCAGGCATCAACTGGGTTGCTTTCCTCTGTAATCTACCATTGTCTAGCATAGTTCCTCATGAAGCTTCTCACACTAATTCTCATCCCCTTCAGAGACCTTTCGCTACATGATACATGATAGTGTCTTCCTGACACATTTCTAGAATAAACTGAGTTTTACCTTTCATGATCCATGCAGCCTATCACATGTATTTAAAAGCCTGCTGGCCAACACAACTACTGCCTCTGATAAACTAGGTGCCTGTGACCTTCAGTTTCTTAGAGAGCCATGACAGAAAATTCTCCCATTGGTCATTTTCAGACTTATTTTCCAAACTCTCTTTAGTAGTTAAAAAAAAAAAAAAGGTATCAAACTTTGCTTTAATAATTTTATGATAGAGATTTAAAACTTTCCCAGATCCATTAAACTTCCCTGATACATATTCAAAAAAAGATACACAAAATTTACCTACCATATATCTATGTGTAAAACCACTATATGTTCACAAAGATAAGAACAATTACTGTTGTGTGTGTGCGTTTAATGTTAAAAGAATTAAACATAATAATATGAGTGTTCCTACATATTAATTAGAATAATGAAGAACCCTTCTTGCCATAATAATGGAGAAACTGAGGCAGAAGTACAAATAATCGCATCATTGAGTATATATGGCATTCTACTAAGAAGAGGTGAGAAGAGGGTGATGAATGTAATGTGGTCCCTGCCTTTAAAATACTCATACTTTAGTAGGTTGCAGGGAAGAGGGGGTATTCCATATCCATAATAAGTTGAACATAAGGAAATACAGTTCAAAGGAAAGAGAGTGATTTGTAATAGGCTGGGTAGGTTTGTGGAATTCAATACTGAGTCCCATGACCCACATCTGTGAGGTCACCATGGGAACAGTGAGAGGCACCATAAAGTCAGTAGCTGGCTACACATTGACATTTGAAATCCATAGTTGTGAATGAGTATCTTTTCTCTTCATCTAAAATCTCATAAAGCGTGCATATTATATGGCTTTGAGAGCCCCGCCTTTGATTGTTGAAGGAGAGTTGGTCAGGGACTGGTAATCTAGAATAACTTGCTTTCTAGCTGCCTTACCTACCTTGGAAAGGGGCGGGGGGGGGGGGGGGGAGAGTAATCACCTCCCTGCACTTTGGCCGGGTGAATTGGATTCTGTCAATGACAATGGAGATGCTGTTTCAAGATGAAAAGTTGAGGAGGGCAAGAGGCAGGAGGAGTTCGTGTTCTCCAGGGCATGTTAACTGACTGCCTGGAGGATTCTAACAAAGGAAAGAATGGACCACAGGGCATGTACATTTAATAGAGGCAGTGGATGTACAGCCTGCCACAGAGGGCCTCATCCTGAGCAAGTAGTCCAACTCTCCTGCTGCCTTTGCCCCGGCCAGCTCCAGGAAGAAGGGTTGCTCAGTTCTTCATGCTTCAGCTTCAGCCCCCGTAACTCAATTCAGAGAGGGCATGGCTGCTCCCCCTGAACTAGCAGGTAAGTGAGCCTGCCCCACAGGATTGCCTTGCCAGCTTTCTCCTGGACTCCCCATGTACTTAGTAGTTTGTGGCTAGGGTCCTTGTCGCCATCATCCTGTCTGGGTTGCCTTTTTTTAGAGCCAGCATTTCCTGAAGTTTCAGGCTGTGTTCTAAGGATGTGGGTCTATTTGTGGTGCGCTTGTAGTGACCTGACATTTTTACTGGGGTGACTTGTCTACCACGGAGGCAGTTAATCAGTGAGGGCCATGGGATTCCCAAACACACAGAGTAATTCACCTCCACTTTGATCCTTTTCTAGTCTTCTGGGAGCCTTTTTGAATATTAAACTCATTAACCAAAGAAACTAGTATGCCATTAAAGTACACATTCCAGCCTGAGGCACTTTTTTTTTTTTTTAAACAAAAAAATGATGTGGGTAGCTGATTCAGCATTTAGATACCTTTGCACCCATCTCTAGAATTATGTTTGGATTAATACTTTATTTCTAAGATGGAGTACAATCCCTTCTTCAGTGGCATGCCTGTTTAGAGATGGTTTCTTAGAATTTAGGGCTTCACATTATCCTGGAGCAGTTATATCAAATTCTGCCAGTGTATCAGAACATGTGCTCTGGGAAGGTCTTGAAGAAAATTTATAGCATAAGACCACTGCGTGTAACATCAGGAGAGCATGACTTGAATATGATATCAGTGATGGCTACAGGAATGCACTGATTAATAGGAAGAAGCCGCAGGAAAGGTGAGGAGGGAGGAAAAGGCGTGCATGCTCACTAAATGTGTTCCAGGTTCTCAAAGGAGAGTGTCACTCGCGCAGAGACAAAGAACAGGGGGGTTCAGAAGTGGCCAGAAAGGGAAAGGATTAGTCTTCGAGTTTCATGGGCCATCTAAATGTGTATGCACCCCAGGGATAGCTCCCCGAAAATACAGACATCAGTGAGAGAGGGTATAACAACCAGATTTGTTAGTAAGAAATCATTTGTCTGTCATGTGGATAAAAGATTAGAGGACGAAGCAAGAGTGATACCTAGTGAAGTGACGGGAGGTTGTCCCACAACAAGATGGCATGGATGGCAGAGAACAGAATAATTCATCTTCATCCCATTGGGGCTTATGGGGGAGGGAGAGGACGTATATATACACAGAATCAATAAAGTGGAAGGGAGCGTCAGGCTGTGATTTAAGCAAGAAAGGATGAGAAAAGGCAGAAGTCACAATTAGCAGAGAAAATCGGGGAAATGCCCTCTCACAGGCTGAACCAAAGAGCGTGAGGTTTGCTGTGCAACGTTTCCTTGTCTTTTGAGTCCTCTCATGTTATTTTTATTTTAGCTACAACTGCCTCCAGATTCAGAGTGGAAGAGTAGCTTCCTCGCTATTTTTAAGCTACACACACACACAGCTCATATTTAGTTCCACATTTTCTTTGTCAGGCAAGTGGGAAGCAGAATTTTTAACTTCTTTTGCGAGTGCAATTTGTGAACAACTCTCTCCACTTGTCAGGCAATGCATCCCGGAAGGGTTTACAGCTTCCTGTCCTAGGAACAACTGTCACTGTGCCTATAACACAGATTTAACTGAGTGTGCATCTGACCTTGAGGAGGATATTTGCACACGAAGAAGTCTAGAGTGAACTGCTTTTGAAAAGACTAGCCCAAGGTTTTCTGAAAGCTCTTGGATTTTAAAATTTAAATTTTAAAGCTTCTGTGATTTAAATGAGTTCTTTAACTGAAAATTAACAATAAAATATTAAGTGGAGGTAACCTGTGATACTGACTCAAGTGTTTGCCATTACTCTGTAGGAGAAACATTCAAATCTTTTCTTCTAGAATTTAAAAAATACACAGTACATGAGTGTTATCTGTGTGGCTTAAAACTCGATGCAACCACTGGGCTTACCTTTTATTTAAGACCACACCTACACACAGTGTATCATGAGATATTTCCAGTCAGTAGTACTAATCTCTTATTGCTACAAATCAATTTGTGTATGTTAATAGTTCCATGGGTGCAGAGGCGTATATTTGCACAGGTGTGTCTGTGTATGAAGAAGCCAGAGGGCAAACTCAGCTAAGGTTCCCCAGTCCATCATTTTATGAGACAGGGTATCCCGTAGGCCTGAAATTCATTGATTAGTATAGGCTGACTGGCCATTGGGATTCTCCTGTCTCTGTTCCCTAGTGCTGGGATTATAAGCATGTTCTATCATTCTTGGCTCTCTCTCTCTCTCTCTCTCTCTCTCTCTCTCTCTCTCTCTCTCTCTCTCTCTGTGTGTGTGTGTGTGTGTGTGTGTGTGTGTGTATGTGTGTGTGTGTGTGTGTGTGTGTGTGTGTGTGTGTGGCAAATGCACATGCTAAAGATCAAACACAGTCCTCATACCTTTGAACAAATCATCTCTTCCACTTAGCTATCACCTCAAACACTGATAAGTCTCTTTTGAAAACAACTAATGGATTACAGAGAAATAAGCAAGGACACAGTTCATGGGTCATTAGGACTAGAACAATCTTTGCCTCTTGATTGGCTTAAGTCTCAGTTCCACCTGTAGTTACAGTTAGGAAAGTATCTTAAACTCACTAAGGTTCTTTAGGACAATAGACATCTAAAGTGACTGGTCATCTAAATCTTCCAGATGTACATCCCAGATGTGAGATGACTTTCAAGGGCTTCAGTTATGTGATTGACTGTGCCCCCTCATATTTGTGGAAGGAAAAAGGGGAGATAAAATTATTAATTCATTTCTTTTAGCATCTCTGAAACACATTTTGGGAAGGAGAACAGGTGGATGATTGAGTATGCACTCAGACAGTACCAGTGGTACCCATGGTCAATGGTATTTCTGGGCTTAAAAAAAGTCCCCCAAAGTTTCCTCCTTCGGCCACACCCAGAAATTGTCTTCTATTTGAGACTATGCCTTTTAGGGAAGCTGACAGATCTGAGTGCATCCAAGGAAAGGTGATAAAGATGGAGGGAAATCTGGGAAAGTTGCCATCCGAGAAAAAAGTCGCTAAAACTGAAACGGCTTGGCGTTGGGAAGACTTGAGGATACATTACTGCTGTCTCAAATATTGTGACGGACTGTCAGAAGATGAGAAATGAGACTTATCCTGGCCCTGGGTTTCCTAATAGATGGAGCAAGCTGATGAAAAGTGCAGGAAGCTTAATTTGGGCCCAGTGCAGAGAAGCAAATTTTGACAGCCATAAGTAGCCTAGGATAGAATGGGATCGAGCTTCCCATGTATAGAGGATAATCAAAAAGGCTGATTATTAATAACTTTTTTTATTGTCAGAAGCAATGCTCCAAGTAGATTTATATGCAATGATACAGTTTTAAAAGCAAGCTTTTGAGGTGTAGCTTGTAGGGGCATCTCATATGATGGAGGAAGACAGTATGGTGAAGGCACTTGCGCAGAAACAGCATAATCAGTATGTGACCGAGTCTATAAGCTTAGTTGTACTGCTCTATGGACTGTATATCCTTGAGATACCTGAGAGATATCCTTGAGAGACGCTGAGACTCCCAGGCACAATTTTGAAGAGCCCAACAATGGTGATATTGTGTGTGCTGTTTGATATATGAAAATTGTGACTGGACACAGGCAGAGGTGTTTTCTGTGGTTTATGGCCAGCATCCTTAGGGCTATCCTCACACATAGCCAGCTCATTGCCTACTCCACACTAACTAGAGCTTGAGTTCACTATTTCTTGGCCAGATCTTCTCTGTTTGACATGTTTATGCCGTCCATTTTGTTTGTTTGTTTTAAATAACAAAATCCTTAAAATATAAAATAGAATTACAAGATGCATATTTTGTCAGTATGTTTCTGGGGACATAGGCTACAATTCTAATCCCCTTCTGGGTAAGAACTGGTTTTTCTCTTCTGCATCACAGTCTGTACCTCATGTCAGTCCTCTGCATCTTAGGAAATACAACAATAAAGGAAATTTGCCTCCTGGTGCAGATAAGAAGGAAGATTCCTTTCAGAGTTGATAGGTCCCTCAAAAGGTGACGACCAGGAGGGACAGTGGACTCCATTTCATAGATAGGTACTTTTAAAATAATTTGACAACAGGTAGGTTAAAATGGAAGTATACCAGCCTGCCAATCACATCTCGTCCTTCTGGATTTTAACGCTTGTTTTACTTGAGGGAAGATGATATTTGAACATTTTCTGGCATCCATCAACAGCAATGCACACATGGTTTCAAACAGGGGTTTTCAGCCTTCTGAAACCAATTACTTCTGCTTAAGTGGAAATGCCAAGGCAGAGATGTGTCAGCAACTAAGAGAAGAATTCTTAAAAAAAAAAAAAAAATTAAATGCACACAGCAGTGCCATGAAACAGCAGAAACTGTGTGTGCGCGCGCACATATGCGCACATGCAAACTCTTTTAAAGAGAAATTTTAGAAAGTCCGTGTCAAAGAATGTTAACCCAGAGAGATGCAGAAATGTCAGACAGATTACATGGGCAGGGCGTGCGGTTGGCATTTGGCTGCCAGCGGGGGAGGCATCCTCCTGCAACTAATTCCTCCGAAACCTCACGCTGAGCCTGTCTACAGAGAAGGGAGCAGAAAAGGAAGATTAGAAGAACACTGTTTTTAACCTATTTTGTTTTTCCTTACCAACTGGAAAAGGCTTCAGTGGTGTCAGACTTGAGCAGCTGGGAATTTTATTTATTTATTTATTTATTTATTTATTTGTTAGGTGGGAACAGGAGAAGGGGAGCATTGTCCCATCCCCTTACCCAGCTCATGTGGAGAGTAAGCCAACCTCTGTGATTGTTAGTGTGGCTGGCACAGTTGAATGCTAGCCAGGCTGCCTCTCACGGAGCCTCATCAATGTCTCACCTCAGACTGTGAGTTGTCTCCATGGAAAGGAGGGGTTGCAGTCCCTGGGTAAGGATGACGGATGTGCATGCAGATGGGGCGCCATGGGGACCTCACCTAATTGGCTGAGTACTTGGAGTATTTGTTTTAACCCTTCAGCAGGTGTTTGGGGAAAGGTGTGTGTGTGGGGGGGGGGGAGCTTGGCGTACAACTGCTTGGTTTTGCTCTACAGTTCTGGTAGCGTTGTCAGGAATTCTTGTCAGCGACTGTCATTTCTAATTCCTATCAGGGCTGTTGATCTGAATTTTGTCTGTTCTCTTCATGAGGACTGCCAGGTATATTAGCAGAAAAAAATATTCTGTGAAAAATAGATATAAAATGGGATTTATTAACTGTAAACATCTATTACGTCAAGCACCCTGAGTCTATTGCCAAAGTACTTGATTTCAAGTTTCCCGGAGTACATCTGTCACACATTTTCCATCCTCCAGGGGCCTATTTGTGTGAGTTCTCTGCGTACTAATGGAAACGTGTGATGGGCTTTACCCTCGATTGTAACTCCGAGTATTTCTAATATAAGCAAAAAGGAAGAGGAGAGAGTGATCCATCCTATCAGGCAGACTTTTTCCAAAATAGCAGTTCTTCCAACCTCTTCGCAACTGAGACACATCACAACGAACAGGTTTTTTAAGAAACGCCTGCTATCTCGTGCTCCAGGTGCCAGGGTGGCTGATGATTCCCGGGCAAGCCATTTGCCTTCCCACAGCAGGCCGCTGTCATGTCACCTTAGATGGAGTAATGATAACCACTTGTGCCTCAGAACAGCTTATGTTTTACAAAATACTTCTAGTTACACTGTCTGATTGATGCTTGGATCATTCCACCACCTGTGTGCTGTCTGTCACCTTTATTAAAAGTTGCAAATTTTTCTAATGAAGAAGGAAAAGCGGAGGATTCATTCAAGGCTATATAATCAGTAAGGGTCAGTATGTTTGCCCAGACCATGCTACAGGGTTTTGTTTTCTTTTATAGAAAACCTGTATGTGGTTGAGTCCGCTCCTTACCCAGGAGTTTATTATATATTACAAGATCGTAAGTGTATGCTTGAAACTGCAGCTAGTACTGAACCCTATAGATACGATGTTTTTTTCCAATACATATATATCCATGTTTAAAAAAATGCTAAACAATGTTAACAAGTAACTAAATAGAGTAATTTTGCAATATCCTATATTAAATTGGTAGGGTCACAGCCTCTGCACTTTGGAGGCTATTATTAAGTCACTAAAGGCTGCTTCAATACAAACACAGCAACCCATTAATTAATGGAGAGAGCATGTGGGCATGTAGCATATACAAAGTGGACATACTGAACAAAACATGTCATAGGCAAGATATTACAGAACCATAAATTTTTATGACTATTCAAAAAATATGGTTTATAATTTATGATCTATGTATTTCTAGACACTTCCATTTAATAATTTTTAACATAATTGACTATATGTCACTAAGATTATGGAAAGTGTGATTATAAATACATGTATATGTTTTTATAAATATATATGTATAAATGCTATTATATTAGCCTTTATAGCCATATATATACCATTGTCTTTTTGTTTTTCTACATGCTCTTTGCTTTCTTGCTGTACTAGGCATATTTGTAACATAAAATAAGTTCAATTAAAGCTATGTCATCTCTCTTTGACTGGCCAGCACCTCCAAGACATTTATATGCAATACTTTAGTTGCTTACAGGGTCTAGAAGTTCAGAAATGCCATGGTGTCCTCTCATTTGAGGATAAAAATCATCTGTAGATCTGGCCACTGGCTGATCATCTTCTTGGGCCTCACGATCATAAGAGGCTGGCCCTCTCATTTCGTTTCCATTTGTTTGAATAGAAAGGGTCTGAGAGTCAGCATGCAATTCAGAAACTACCTCCAAACCATCCCAGTCTTTTCAGACCCCATGCTTGAGCTGTATCAATATTTGAATATAAATATGTTTTTAGAAGCCAGAGAGGGCAGGCAGATGCTCTCATCTTTAGCCTGCATCTATCTGTATGGACGCACATAGTATTGTTTCAAGAGTCTCGGCAAGAAACCTTAAGACTAACAACAGTTCAATGAGCACCTAGGAGCACATTGTCAAGGCTAGTTAGACAAGCCCCATATGAGTCAGGGAGGCACACTCCCTCCTCCCATCCCACTGCCAGCTGTCCCTAGCCAAGGCCATATGCCAGACATACATGTTCATTGACCAGCAGCATGTGACCACTGGCTCCAAGTGCAGGGATAACCTGTGACTTGCCATCATACAGATACCTATGAAAATCCAGGACACATCGCTGTGTGGGTCTTAAAGAGATGCTGAGTGGTACCCACTTTCCTCTGTGCTGTGACTTTTCATCATAAAAAGAACAAATGATTTTGTATTACATTAAAGCCTTCACTGGGATCATTTTCCCAATCACTAGCATTTCCTTTGGACCATTTAACAGTACCCTGGTTACCTTTAGGAACAGGCACATGCTGTCCTACATCAACCACACTTAATCCTCACACATTCACCAACACATGTGACATAGCATAGCTTGTGAGTGTGTATGTGGGGGCTGGTGCTCAGACTTTACTTTTTGAAGTTATTCTGACGATCTCTTGGGAGATAGATGGAGGTTGGATTCATAAAACTTTAAAATGTCAGAGCTGGAAGGCAGTGTAAATTACATGTGGTCTAATTGTCTCATTTTAATGATGAAGAAATTGAGTCCCAGGGAGGGTGAGGCTTGCCCCAGTTTACCCTGACAGAGACTGCACTACAGGGTGTCTGTCTGTCCTTCACATTTCTCTCAGACTTTCAAAATACAGAGAAAGCTGCCACACGGGTTGTCCCTGGATGCCTTTGTCCTATAGCTACCTACCAACAGTGCTTATTCAATGGGAAGAGGTCAGAGGTTAGGGAGAAAGCAAGGGTGGGATTAAGGGAAAAGGAGCTTTGGTTCCCAGGTTGCTTGTTTCCCTGTGCTTAACATCTAGTCCTAGAACATTCCTAGGCAGCTGCCTTATACAGTTTTCTCTTTCCAGATTCCTTTTATTGCTTAGCCCACAAAACATTGCTACTGGACCCATTTCTCACTTTTACTAGTCTTAAAACATTGCAGCCAGTTTGGGTGTCATCTAATTTCATGTTCGAACCTTGGTTGACAATAGAGCCTAGAGAAAAAAACAAAAAAGCTACCTGCCAGATTCTTTGTCTCCTGACTCACACCATTAGTCTCCCATACCACATCTGCATGGACAGCTTAATACTTGGCATGAACATGTAATAGTTTTATAAATAACCCCATGCAGTGGTCAAAAGCATAGTCTCGGAGTCTTGAGTTCAAACTAGCCTCTTGCTAGTTGTTCCTTAACTAGCAAATCACTTAATTCCTCTGTGTCTGAGTCAAGTTGCTGTCAAGATATGCGTTGATATGAATGCATTCAAAGGACTTAAAACACATCATGTGTGTTCTTAAACATCCCTAAGCTCCTGCAGCATGACTATGTGCTAAATAAATGTTAGCGTTATCACTGTTCCCTGTTAGAACTCCTCTTTTGTATATGGCAGCTTTCAGTAGGTCTGTGATTCTGTAAGTGGAAAAACTTGCAGATTATCCTAAGCCTTTATGCTGTCATCAAACCTCTGGAGGATAAAGACTTTAGTTCCCAGGAACACTGACGAAGGGAGGTCCTGGTGAGTGTGGGATGTGAGTCACAGGAATGTGAGGACAGATGGGACAAGAATGTAGACTGCACCGTGCCGGACAAGCCAGGAATTGCCTGAGATCTCTGACGTGCTGGCGAGAATGGGATTCAGCCCACTTGCAACAAGATGACAGGGTCTGGGAGAAGGCAGAGCATGGAATCTGTTACCACATGAGACTCCTTGAGACAAAGTTATGAGCTGAATATTCCTGCAAGGTCAATGATGATGCCATGGCAACTTAACTATGGTGTTGATGGACACCTACCTGGAGACAGAAGTTGTTTAGTTATATTCTTTGGAAGAATAGATTTTTTTTCCATTTTGTTCTTGACTCAGTATTTCTGATGAACATTCAGAGTTGGGAAATTGACCACACTTGATCCTAGCATATTGTGAGCTTCCTTAAGACATATTTATGCTTGTATTAAACACTTTATTTTTTAAAACATAATTTTATTGCTTATATGGAAATCTCACACCATGTAGCCCATTTTGCCTACCTCCCAGTCTCATGTTCTTCACCCCCATGACTCCCCATACTCCTCTTGGAGTGTAGCTATGGGTGTTTGGAAAGCTGACCCATTCAGATGACTGTCTAAGCCAGCTCTTCCCTGATTATCTCCCCATCATGCATTTGGCCCCAGTGTTTTTCCCCCTTCCTTCCTCTAGGGGGCGATAAATCCAGACAAGGCCCAGTTTCTTCTGTATCCTTAGACAGAGGGCTGTGACATTCTTCTGGAAGAAAGAGAAATTAAGTCATCCCATCTTCCTGTTGCCCAGGACAGTGACAACACTCTGTTATTACTTTATGTCAGACAAGGGAAGAATTTAATACACTGTTAGAGGGCATGGGAATCTTAGCAGAAGACAGTCGTTTTTCTATGTAGTCTCTGAGTTAGACTTGGCATTCACACCGAAGTGCCGATGACCCTGGCTTCTCCCGATTATCTTTTTTTTTTTTTTTTTTTTTTTGCTTATTTTCTCTCTTGCTTTTATTAGAAATTCAATTATTGGCCCAGAAGGTAATTACAGGGTAATTAACAGACTATCCTGCGAGGTAGGAATTATCAGGGTCCCCTGAATTTGAATGAATGTTAATACCCAGGGCTATCCCTGCATCTGGCTTCTTATTGTTCTGTCCACATTATAATGTCCACACTCAGGCCCAAAGTATGACACACTGAATGTCACTGTGGCACAGATGTCCAGGACTATTGATAACGAAGGAAAGGACGGTGTTGATTCTTTTTCTGTTTGACCTCTTTTCAGCCTGTTTTTAAATCACAAACCCCACCTTGGCTTCATTGTTGAAAGATCACCCTTTCTCCCACACATCCATCCACTCTCAATATTCTTGACATCACTTTTTCCTTATCCTTACTAGATTTACCATGTGTTATTATATGTTGAGAGATTATCTGTTTTATTTCAACCACCAATGCATAGACTCCACCTAACAGAACTTAGTGTGTATTGTCTAGTGCCTGCTATATGGCATATTCCTCCCCGTGTTTTGTCAGCTGACAAGTGTCTTAAGGAGGTTACACTAAGAAATTCCTCAACTCCACAAAGAAAGGTTCTGATTTTCTACTTTGAAAAATAAGGACTTCAATTAAGCAAATTTACTCTGGAAATTGTATTTCCCAATAGTGTGGGTACCACGGCAAACATAGCTTTATTTTTTCCCTTTCTAAGAAGCTGGTGTATTACTTTTGAGCTATTAACAAAATTAAAAAGAGAAGGTCAAACTCTATGAAGCTACCCCAGAGCCATGAGTAGCTCTGTATTCCTGTATTGAGGACCCTCAGCCGCATAAGGTCCTATCCCAGGGACCCTCAGAGGAATGTGGAGGTTCCCACTTAATTTCTGAAAAGCTCACAAGCCTTCCTCTTCATCTCCCACAGTAGCTATATCCAGAAATTATCATGTATATGCTATAGACCAGAGATGGAAACAGTCGCGGCGCCAGAACAGTTACATCCAACCACAGAAGCACCTGGGAAACTTTCATCAGCTTTGACTCATTCATCTGTTTTCACCAGTGAGCTGTGTGTACCCTGAGAAGAAGCTCCAGGCTGGAGAGAATGAGGCAGATAGGAAAACAGTGCCTGACTCAGGCCTCGCTGAAGGAATGTGTTGGTTTTGACTCTCAGATGGCTTCTTTGGAAGGCAATCAAAGTGACTCTCAGTCAAAGCATGCACGCACACATAAACACACACCTGCACATGCAGACGCACACACAACTCAGAATCCTCCCCCAAGTGAGTGAGGCAAGAATGTGCCAGCTCTTAAGAAAGATCCTCTCCTCCATGCGGGAACTTAGGCTGTCTTTAGCACATGGTTTTCACCTGTGCAAAATATTACAGCCTCTCTATCAGATGGAAGAAATTACATTAAAGGTAATAAAAGGAAGAGGTGATGTTAGTGCTGGCGATTTCTTTCCCAGAGATCTGAATGCCTCCGTTTCCTCTCTTGTCATCCTGCAGTGGTTCTGCCCATGTGAAACACTGTGGGGACCTACATAGGTGGTTGGTCTTCTGCACAGTGTTCTGGTTGTCAGTAGGCCATGGTGAGGTTGGGGACAAAAAGCTGATTTTAGATAATTCCTCCCATATTGATCCCTGCTCATCAGAAAGGCTTTTGCTGTGCTGGCTCACTTCTGTGCTTAGGCAAAGCCTTTTACACATTTCCTGCCACAACTTATTCAATCTATTACAAAGTAGCATCAGCATTCAGGGTGTTTTTCCCCTTTCTTTGACCCAGTTTTAAAAAGATCCAACTAAAAATGCTTCATTAAGTTTATAAAGAGTTTGCAAGGCAATCAGAATCCATCCTATGGCTGTTCCAGAAGGAATAGTGTACGACCTCTACCCCTTGCCCTCCAAAAGTCCCTGTCTTTAGCACTGGGGAGAGAGAGAGGAAAAAGAAAAATTGCTGATATTCAGGAACTATCCTACTGAAATACAATAGAAATGCCCGAGTTTGTGGGGATGGTGCTGTTGCGGCCTTTATTCCTTCCCCATATTATTATACAGCATATAAATTCCACATTCACACTGTATCTTTGGCCTCCTTACAGAGCAATCCCAGAAACCAGGACTGTGGCCCTAACACACACATTGGTCACTGTTGGCACTCAGTCACAGGCCCTGCTCTTTCACAGATGACAGCTCCACAAGCCCACTGCTTACAGCAGCATGGGGTCATATCAAGAAAATGTTTCCAGCAGCCTTTTATGGAGTAGAGATGGTTCAGCCCGGAATGTACTTGTCATGTAAGCATTCCGACTTTAGTTTGGATCCCCCCACCCCCTTATAAAAAGCCGGCTGTTGTGGTATGTGCCTGTGATCTTAGTGTTGGCAAGACAGAGACAGGAGAACCCATGGAGCTTGCTGGACAGCTACTTTAGCCAAATTAGTTTGCCCCAGTTTCAGTGAGAGACCATATCTCAACAAAGCCCAATGGGAAATTATAGAATAGTACTCAGGACACCAGCTGAGTACATTTGCACTCATATAAACATGCATGAAAACCTGCACATTCACTTACTACTGATACAAACACATTAAAAATCCTTTTGTATCCCCCCCCCCCGTGTGTGAGTGTGTGTGTGTGTGTGTGTGTGTGTGTGTGTGTGTGTGCACATACACAATCTTCAGAGGCTAGATTCCCTATAGTCAGTATCTCAGGAGGTTGTGAGTTGCTGGACATCTGTACTAGGAACTAATCTCTGGTTCTCTGGAAGAATAGCAGGTGCTCTTATTGCTGAACTATTTCCCTCCAGTTCTAAACAAAGTTTTGTTTTTTTAAAAAAAATAATTTATTCTTGTTTTATGCACATTGGTTTTGCCTGTATGTATGTCTGTATGAGGGGGTCAGATCTTGGAGTTACAGACAGTGTGAGCTGCCATGTGGGTACTGGGAATTGAACCAGGGTCCTCTGAAAGAACAATCAGTTCTCTTTACCACTGAGCTATCTCTTCAGCCCCCCAAAAGATGTTTTAAAATGTCCTTCTTGGGGTACATTGGTTCAGGTTCCATCTCCTCTAGTATGTCTTTCTTGTTTTACCTTATCAGGTCACAGAAAACCATAGATTCCGACCCCCATCCCCACCGCATGCTTTTCCCAGTTCGAAGGTCATTTTGGTGTTTGTCTTGGAAGCCTTAAGCTGAGAGCTTGGAATCATCAGCACCAGGCAATCAGCAAAGATTGACTGTCTAAAAGCAAGCACAGCAAGTAGCTGAGACTCTGAGGCACGCCATGGAGTAGGGGTTGCTCTCTTATTATTGCAATGTTTCTGGTGGAGTGGGAAATAGGAAAGAACAGGCATCACCCGGGCATGTTGCCTTCAACTGCCTGGTATCACTAATAGCCAGAGCACCTGCCCACTTCAGGGGTGTTTGTTAACTTCAATACCACCCAGGCCCTGAGTAAATGATAAATGGCTGGGAATACTTCTAAATTTTCAGAAATTTCGTTTGATACCTAGAATTTCTTCTCCCATTGAGACTGAACTTTTCCTTGCTTAAAATTGTCTGTTTACTTTAATTAAGCCTTCTCCTGGCTAGCTCTCCAACCTGTTGAGCCCCATACGCACTAATTTTCAATGGGATTCTCTCTCCCTGCCTGTCTCTCTTATGCCCTCTCTCCCTCTGCCCTCACCCCTGCTTTCTCTAACTTTGCCTTCTCATCTTTGCCATGTGCAGCAGCCAGCGAGCACCTGATGAGCAGCATACTGGTAATTCCCACTTTCTTCCTGGGAAGAGGTCTCAGGATTTCTGATCCACTTCTCCTCCTAATAATTGACATTATATCTCTTTATTTTGGCTTCTTAGCACAAACATCTTTGAATAGGGTAAAGCAGCCAGGGACATGCTGGAAAATTAATAATATTCTACCTGTGGCCGAAGGAAAAGATACAGCTTGGGAATCAATTGGAGCGAAAGCTAAGCCCATCTTTCATTGCATGTACCCCAGTTTAAGCTACACACTGCTGTCTGTGTAGTGTCTCAATCCACTTCTCCTGAGAAATTTCCAGAGGACCCCCCCCTCCCCATGCCACCCACAGTTAAGTAAGGTTCCTCTCCCCGGCTCTCAAGGCACCATCTGTTTTTCCTTCCTAGAGCTTCTTATATTCTATTTAAATTAACTTGGCAATTTAATTTAAATTGACTAGATTGTCAGCTCTCCAAGGAGTGAGATTCTGTCCTCACTCAGTGTTCTACCACACCTGTCACACAGAGGCTTCTTGAGAAAGGCCTCTCTGGGATGAGATGTGGACAGCCTTTGATCTGAAAGTTGAAGGGCCCTGCTCCCACTCTAGCCTTTGAGTTGCAATAGGGCTGCTGGCTTCGCACCTGGCAAATTTGCCTGCCTGCTTAGATCTAAATAGAGCGCATTCTTAGGCAGAGAGGGAACACTTGGAGACCGTGGTGATGAGGATTTACTCTTGCCTGCTCCAGTCTATCACCCGCATGCAGAGAAGATCAGGACCAAGATGCATATTTATGAACTCCAGATGAATGTGCCTTCTCCACCTGCCCATGGGGAGCTCTCCTGCGATTCTCCCTCACCAGCCATGCTGCTGCTCTGCTCTGATGGATGAAGCTGACTAGGCAAATTGCTATGCTGATGAACCGCTCAGCTACCTGAGCAAATGTTCCAGGGAGACCTCCAGGGATACACAGCATTGGAGAGAAGGCTCCTCCACAGCCAGGGGCGAGCCTTTTAGCCCTTAGCTAGTGAGTCTAGCCAGATAAGGAAGAGAAAGACTGCGATCGGGCTACTCGCGTTTTTGGCGACCAGAGTGCCTGTCCTTGGGCTGGCAAGAAAGCCTTATTGCATTTTTCACTTCTCACAGAAAGTTATTCAAATTGAGACCTAGAGGTCTGGGTGTCACTGGGCTCATCAAAAGAAGGAAACCAAGAAGCTGAACCAGAAGCACTTAAAGGAGGCTGCATTACCTTAAATTATGCAGATGGAAAACTGACGTGATTGTCAATGACACAAGTCACCTTTCTGAGTAAACAGTTACCTCTGGGCAAATGTGGGATGTGTTTCTTCCTGTTTACAAAAGAGGGAATATGCAAATGCTGGGAGTGAACCTTGTGCCCCAGAACGTGTCAATGTCTTCTCTCATCTATCTGTAATGAGGAACATGCAGGAATCTGTCAAAAAAGGCATCCTGGGCTTGATTTGTGTCTTCTGAATAAAGGGGATTGCACTGTTGGATCTGCCAGCTGGTTTTCTGCCTAAGTATTACATCAGTCTCTTGTATGATCTTGCATCCTGTGTAAAATGCAATATTTTGGCCTAATGGGCAGGATTAGCAAGAGCTAGGAAGCCGTAAATGAAAGTTTCTTGTTTCTGGAGAGCAGGTTGGAGCTTTTATATTATCTGCCGCAGAGCTCTGTGAATTTTAATGTATCTCTTGGGCTTTGGTAATATTCGTGTTAATGTCAAAATTGATCCCATTGTTATTGAGATGTGTGGGTTTTTTTTTTCCCCCAGGCCAAAGATGCACAGTGGCTGTTGCCAGGGCTAATGCATGGGACATACTCTTTCCAATCCTTTCCCAGAACTGAATGAGGTTATCATATGTGGTTTGCCCTACCATGTTTTGCGTGCATATTACTTTAAGTCACTGCAAAGTTTAACTCCTATTCATAGAGTTATGTGCCTGGCACTCTTCTTGACTATGAGGGCACAGCGAATGTTATTGTATCCATGGTAACAGAATAGGGAAGTAAATAAATAGACAATCACAAGAATTAGCATTGTCTGTTATATTAGTGTGGTGTGAGAGAGGATTGGGGAACAGAAAAGAATCAGTTGTGCTCACAGGGACTCACTGAATTGGTTACTACTAGGTTGATATTTCGAATGATCATGGTGTCCACTTCCACCTTGGGATAGACACACATAATGACTGAAAGCATTAGGTATCTGGACACTCATGTTCATAGTAGCCTTATCTACAGACACTAGGAGATGAAAGTAGCCTGCAGACTCAAGAGATACCTGACAGACAATCGCTTCCTATTCACGCAGTGGAATACTATTCAGTCTTTAAGAAGGGAGAATGTGCTGGCATGTGCTACAGTGCGGATGAACCTTGAAAGTACTGTCCTAAGTCAAAGAATACTGCTACGTTTCTACTTCCTAGTTTAAGCAAAGTCGCTGAGATTGAAGACAGAAAGGAGATTGTCAAGGACCAGGGGAGGAGATGCAGAGGACAGTTACTGTTTGATAGATTTGGAAAGATGAAAAGAGTGAAAAGGTTTTGTTGACGAAGGGTGATAATGGGTTCTCAATTCGGCAAATGTTTGTTTGTTTATCTGTCTATCTATCTATCTATTTATTTATTTATTTATTTATTTATTTATTTTTGAGACAGGGTTTTTCTGTGTAGCCCTGTCTGTTTTGGAACTTTTGTGCACCAAGCTGGCCTCCAACTCACAGAGATCCATCTGCCTTTATCTCCTGAGTACTGGGATTATAGGCGTGTGTCACCACCACCCCCCCAATTCCTGTAAATGTGCCTAAGGCCACAGAACTTTGTACTTTACAATGATTTGAAAGGTGAATTTTGCACCATTATGTTTTAACACATTAAAAAAAAAAAAAAGCAAAACAAAAAAACTCTCATGTCACAAATTTATGTGAGATAGAAGAGAAACCAGAGGACCACGGGGAATGTCAAAGGAGGCTGAGCATCTGACTCAATGTCAAGGCAGTGATGGGTATTAGGAATGTGACTCAGTGGTAGAACACTTGCCTAACAACTTTGAGAACTTGGTTCCACCTCCAAACAGCAAGCAAAATGCAGGAGCCGACAGTGGTGGTCTGGTTACAGTAGGAAAACAGAATCTATGGATCTAAAACATGTTTTAGTGGAAAAGCCACGGGTCTTATTTACGGATAACATCATCATTCTCTGTAGTTTAAACTCTCATGCACTTGAAGCCAATAGACCACTCACGTAAAAGTTGAAGGCTGGCAAAATCCCTTTCACTGGCAGGTGTGCTTACGCTTGCTGTCTTGATGCATGACAAGGGAGGCTTTATTTTTAAACTCTGCAGTCATCCTGAATGGGGTACAGGAGCTGTTGCTGTTGACGTGTGAATATGGGGCTGCACTGTCACGCGGCGCTCAAATGCTCAGTGTGAACACGGCTTGACTTGTGATGTGCAGTGGTAAGTAGCAAGTGGCTAGCATGGTTCATTCTCTTCCTCATTAACAATGCACGTCTCCATTAGCATATGCAACTAACTACTCCCTTTCCACTGTGCAGTGTTGACATTCATTGTAATGATTTATTATCCAAGCTAAATAACCCTCAATATGAAACAACAAACATGCGTGTGTTTGTGTTTTCTGTTTGTTTGGGTTTTTTTTTCCTTGCTTGCTTCCACATAAGTAGATAGTTTGGGGGGGGGGGTTATTATGGTAATTAGGCGGTACAGCAGGCCCCTTGAAAGTTGGTAAGGTTTATTTGGAAAAAATTCAGCAAATTTTCATGACATCCTACATTATGTCCTTGGAATTTCAAAGAGAAGAAAGAACAATAATGGTAGATTATTAAAATGTTTGTTATGAGCAAACACTCCATCTAAGACTTAATGATCTATGAAAGGGCCACATTTGGGCTTCCTGTGGAGCCTCCACAGCCCCCAGAAGTCTTGTTTTATTTATTTGTGATATCTCCACAATGGGCCAGACCATTGGGAGCACTTAGGATAGTGAGTGATAAAGAACAGTGGCTGGAATAAAGAGCTGTTAAGTTGAACAGCCTGAGTTTGTGTCCTAGCAAAGCTACCAACGATGTGACCTTGGGTGATTTATAAGGTGGCTCCCTGAGCCCCGATGTCCTCCTCTATATAACAGAGTTGACATGCCAATCTCATGAGGTCTGTGTGACAATTGGGAGAATACATGCAAAGCTCTTTCAGACATTATCTGAGTGAGAATAACTGGTCAATAACTATTAGCTGTTTTTACTGTCATCAGTGAGTTTCAAATGTGTCCATAATAAAGACATTATATGTAAAAATAAACATGTGTGGGCATCATATAAAAATTAAGAGAAAATAAACAAAGATTCCATCATATGAATCTGTACCTCCAAGAGTAGAAATGTGAAGACTGCTTGACAGTATTATGGCATATTCTTTGTTCGGAAGCAATTGGCAACATCTCTTCCCTTACTCAAAAGACAAACCCCCATGTCCCATATTACTCTGAGTATTTCAGAAGCTCAACCCCACTCACTCCGATCACCCACTTGTTACTGAATTGGTGCTGTCCATTTTTATAACTGAGACTACACTAAACCTTATTTTGGACACTGGAGACATTCATTGGTAGCTTAGTTCCTTTCCTGTTATCCTGACTGAATTGCCTGACAGCAAAGATTTAAAGCAGGAAGCTTTCTTCTGGCTTGTGATTTCAGAGGTTTTAAAGATGGTAGGGGAGGGAGGCATGTGCTGAGGAACAGCTCCACCTTTGGCAGCAGAATTATGAGGCATCATTATACCCAAGCAAGCCAGGAAACAGAAAAGGCAGACTGAAACCTGGTGCTGGTAACCCCTTCATGAGCCTGCCCCTTGTGACCTACTTCTGCTAGCCAGACCCCACCTCCTAAAAGCTTCATGGCCTTCAAAATAGCAGTCCAAGCTGGAACAAGCATTCAGAACACTGTAGAGGCCATAGAAGCCATCTCAAATTCAAACTGTAGCTTGGTGAAGGATAATTGTCACACCTTTAAATCCATCTGCACTATATTCTCCAGTTAAAGCTATCTTACCCAGATTATAATGGTAGTTCTGTTTTCTAAAGGATAAGAAACATTCATTTCTGACGGTTCCCACTTAAAAACCTGCACAGGTTATTCTTGCCTCAGGCTTTTCCCCAATAGAAAATTGTTATTGATGTTTTGTTAGCGTCATATCCCATTCAAAGGTAAAAGTCTCCTTCCGCTTGCCATTTTTCTAGTGATTTTTTCTACACAGTGTTTACAAGTCAACACTCCTGGGTTCAATTAAAATATGAATTTAGCCACTGGATTCATAGGGAGGTGATCAAACTTGAATACTAATACCTTAACTATTTCCTATGAATGTCAGAAGGGGGCCCTTTGAGGAATGGTTTTGAAGACCAATGTCTGGGGAGCCCAAGGTGCCTGGGGATGATTAAAGCTCAGTACAGGTCTATATTGGATTTTGTTGGATTTTTTAAAAATTTTAGCAAACAGAATATTGCTCATTAGACTAACAATTGGCTGGCAATTATACCTTCGTGAGAAATTCAAAGCTACTGAAACCATACTACTTTCTGCCTTCCCAATGCCTCATTATCCCACAGGACAGGGATTAAATTTCCAGACCCCTGATGATTAAAAAAAAAAAAATAGATCAAAGGTAGCTATGTGTCTTCCTCATAGAGCATCCAAGACAATGAAGAGACAAACAGATTGTACTGTGGATCAGTTGGGTTGAACTCTGAAGACTTAGGAATGAATCTTTCAAACAAAGTAGATACAATCCTCTAGCAAGTAGGGGCATGGTCCCACAAGGAACTGAGAGAAGAACGCAGAATCCTGGGAAAGCTAGGTTTAAAATGGAACCCCGAAACTGATAATGAATCACTGCCATCACTTCAAGATGCTGGTGATGGTGGTGCCATCTTCTTGGTGTTTTCAGACTTGCAAGCTTACAGTAGTAAGCTAACTTTATTCTTCATCAGGAACTGGCATGTGTGGGATTTGAACCAGAACTTGAACCTGTAACTATCACAGGACACTTCTTTTCTAAGTTACAACTCTCACAGTCACTTGAAGTTCTGACTTCAAGATCAGCATCCAGCATCAGTGTGGTCCTCCCAGTCCGATCTGCTCTTGGCTGGCTTTGTATCAGAAAGAATCTAAGCAAGCTGCTGACGGACTAAACAAGCCACATAGATGAGCTTGCACTTAACCATGGATACCAAGTCCTACCTAGGTCACTCAGCTCAAAGGAGGCCTGCAAATTAAAGTTTTAGTGCTGTTGGTCCCACATGACTAAGACGGGACAGTATTAATACTTTCTCAGCACTGACTCTTATGAAGCCTAAAAAATTGGCTTTAAAGAGACCAAAAAACTGTGTGATATTCAGAAATAGTTTCAGTGTATTAGAAGAATGAAAATAATCCTTTGAGGTTCAATATATACAGAAGTAGATGAGAGAAGAAGGAGCAGACGAGAGAGAAGCTTGCTACATTGTAAGCCCACTTCAGTGGGTCCCTCTCTCTCTCAACTTTTGCTTTGAAGCTGAACACTTGAGAGATTAGCCCAGCACTAAAGAAAATGCCCTCTTTTATGTGTGAAAGCTCGGTAATTGCTGCAGAAAGATACTTAGTGGCTCATAATATTCATATAATCAGATTAGTTTTGAATCCTACCTCAGTGTAGGACGCTGGAGTAATCCAATTCTCGCCTGTTTACCTTGTCAGTGCGTACACTCTTCTTTTTTTTTTTTTTTCATCTTCAGTCTTTCCTTTCTAAGCCTCAGTGGATGTTATCAACAAAGCTGTTCTAGAACCTTAGAGAACAAGTCGGGTGCCAAGGCAGAAATAAAAAGAAACAGAGGCATTTACAATGTTTGAAGGAGAGTGGGGTGTGCTCTCTTGGGTTGGCTTGGGCACCTCGGTTGGTCCATTTACTTTCCTGGTGATAGTTAAAACAAGCCGGTGGCCAGCAGCCTGCACAACTATACCACTGCTGGCCAGTTAACATCTCAATTTGTAGACACCTGTCTTCCTATGACCAGTCTTCTCCAAGCTTTGAGCATATGGCTGTGTCTGGTGGCTTCACTGATTCCACCAGGGAGATTTTTTTATTTATTTATTTTTTTTTAGAACTCTATTTGAGGGCAGCCACTCCACAGATGAGTGATACACGGCTGGAATTAATTATTGCTTGCCAAGTTCCAGGATGGATTCATTCTAAATTCAGAGCCAAACCTCATCTTACTTCTGGCCTGCTTTTGGTTTGCTGAGTCTAGCTTCTTTCCCATGCAGTCACCCAGTGCCATTTGTAGTTCCCTGTCAATGGTGGACTGTGTATCTGAGCGCCCAAGTTTGAAATTTGCTTTCTAATTATATAAACATGAGGGTGGCCATACATTCCCTGGACCTGATAATTAAGAATGATCTTACCTTGTAATCACAGAGTTCCTCTTTTCGGTGAAGGCTTCCTTTCTTCCTGAAATGAAAGTGGCATTTCAGCCATCTGGCATAGGCTTCTGTCAATTAAGGACTCCAATCATATTTTAACCACGTTATTCTGCAGGAATAATGAACTTGGTCTTCATAAATAAATGTGTGCTCTCTGGAATATGGAAGTGCCCTTCAGTATTTCTGAACTTTCCTAGGATGAATATCCCTTGAGCAAATAACATATCAGCAAATATCCTGATAAATGCTATGATCTAATGGGGGCAAAGTGGTACAGATTACAGATAATAGCCACCAGTCAGTCTTTGGAAACTGCCCTAAAAGCTTGTTGGTTGGGTAAGCTTCCCTCCTCCCCCCAACCAATGTCTAACTGTCAGGACATCTCCCTCATGCCTTGATTAACTTTTTCAAAGCACCATGGATCTCTAGTTATCCCAGCAGGCATTCTCCTAGGCTTCCCTGGGGAAAGGGTATAGGCCAGTGTCTCTCCTTTTGTATTAGGGCTTTGAAGTCAGTCATTTTCAATTACCTACCAGACCCGGCATTTTCTTTGAATAAAACACCTAGTCTCAGGCCCACATTTCTACAGTTCCTAATACAGAAAGTGCCCTATTACTAGTTTGCTTCATGTAGATTGCTGGTTTCAGCAACTACAGTAGCAGAGTTCGAATGTCAACTGGAGTCAGTATCTTAAAGCTAGGGCAAGAAATAAAATCATTCTCCATTTTCTGTACATTTAACTTCTTAGAAACCACAGACAGTTCTTTTATTTTGGAGTATATTTTACAGGGATGAAGGTCTCCTAAAAGTGACTAGATTCTTTTCTTCCCTCCAGAAAAATAACATTTACAGCTTTGTGGTTTACCTACTATAAATAGTGGTTCAACCAACCAGAATCAGAGGAACCCCATCCAAAAGGATGCTACATTGACTCAAAGTCAAGATCTGTCTCTTGTGACAAAGAGGAGACTTAAATTCTCACCCTTCACCAAGTGAGAGCCAATCTGAGGCATTGACTATATAGAATATTTGAATGTTTTCAAGTGTGTGTGTGTGTGTGTGTGTGTGTGTGTGTGTGTGTGTGTGTGTGTGTGTGTAAGTAATGCTTAGAAATTCTGTTGGAGAAATATGGTTAGAATATTTTGACAATTTTTAACCTGCTTAAAATTGGATTTTCAAAGTGCACAAATGGATGTTCTGCCACTTGGAGAATGTTTTAAAGATACCAAGACTTCAAAGAAAAACACTGCGAGGAAATCAGATGCAAACATCCCTGTATCAATCCCAGCAAAATTAGTTTAGGATTTCCTAGGGCAATGCTAAATTAGAAGGATGCTCTGGCATCAGGGCAAGTACCGCTGGTATTTTTTTTTTCCCTGTTATGGGAGGCCTGGAGCTGGTGGCTGAGAAAGATATTTCAATAACTTGTATAAATTCCTAAATGACCAACTAAATCAACTTCATAGATGCTTTGTAAGGATCCAACAGAGACTTCTTAGTAACTCCGCCAGTGTCATAGAAAGTTGTGTGAGCTTCCAGTCCTTTGGAATTTGGGATGTCAGGTGGCCTTTCTTGCCCTTGCTGTTTCTTCCTGCCTTCCTATTTGGTTATCAGATATCTTTCCACAACTTACTGAAGGGTAAGTTAGGTCTCAAAAACAGCAACATGTATTAGACATGATATCAGCAGCAGAAAGCTGAAAGCATTTTTTTTAATGAAACCAGAGAGACGGAGTGATCTGCTTGATAATAAAGCTTTGCTTTAATGCCAGCTCCATGCTGTTACAGCATATTACTAAACAGCAAGAAATGTGGCACAGATGTTGTGGCGGCCATATTTTACACCATCCAAAAGGTCATGTCGCTTGTTATTACATTCGGAATCAATATTAAGTGAGCGTTCCAAATTTCAGCTGTCAGTTGAATTTATTGCTGCAAACCAAAGCTGAGGAGTTCTCCACTGTGATTCAAGCAAGCTAACAAATTAACTAATATAAGGGCATGCCTAGAAGAAGCAGGTGACCCACACGCCAAAGCAAAGCTGGGCTCTTACCATAGCTGTGAGGAAGGACTGCTCTAACTGCCAATCAAAAACAATTGCCACCTCACTATAAAAGAAGGGAGAAGAAAAGGACAGAAAGAAGGAGGGAGGGAGACAAGCAGCTGAAGGAGCTAGGGAGTCTGCTTAGATGGTAGACTATCCTGAGGGCAGATCAACAAATAAGGAAGAAGGAACGGAAGGAGGAAGAGGGAGGGGAAGTCTCTCCCTTAGGTAGATGGAATATTCTCAGAGTGACAATAAGAATAGAAAATAAGCAAGAGGAAGAGGGAAGGAAAGATCAAAAGGTAGGTGAGGTAGGTGATGCACCAGAGGCCGGCTTCTTGGGATAAACTGTATATTCTCAGAGTGCCCAGGATCAGAACCAGCACACCTTGGAGTCTATAAATTTGCCTAAGGTCCAGTCACCTGGCCTTAATTCAACCATTAGATGTGGATACATTCAACCAGGAGCTAATTTTCCTTCATTGTCTCTTCATATATCATCACCTCAGCTTTGGCCATTAACTCTAGAGACGGTGCAGTAGACTCTGTAGATCCCGTTTAAACCATGCATGGTACCCCCCCACACCAACACACACACATATATAGATCAGTTCCTTTATATGATTTATTCAGGGAAATTTAGGAATTCTTGGTGAAGGGAAAGAAGAAATCAAAGGTCATAGGCAATTATCAGATTTAAGGGGACATGCACTTTCAGATGTGCCAACCAGTGTACAGGATGTGTGGGATGCGTAGGATGACTGGTAGTAAAACAGAAAGCCGCCCTCAGTAAGCAGGAAGCCTGTGTGTGATTCTATGAACCCATGATTGGCTTTGAAATTGTATAGACAACACATCCTTAAAACCATCTCTGTCTGCAGTGGACTTTGAGTTTGTTGAAAAATAAATGTAAAGCATATAGTAGGTAATTAGAAGATGTGTGGAAGTTTCTCTGAGAGCGAGAGCTCATAAGGCACCTTGAAAGGAGAAGTAAGCAAGAAGAAATTAGGTTGTGTGGTACGCTGACAGACAGAATTTTTCTCCTGACAATTTTCCTGCTTGAAAAAGTCTCCTGAGACTTTGGACACATTAGCAAATCTCTAAACTGCTGATAATGTGGGTCTAAGGGTAACTAGGACCCTCAGGTGCTTTCTGACAAATGCAATGTGAACTTTTCTATTTTTCCTCCTATCCTGCCTTCTGTTACAAATGCCAGTTATGATTTTTTATTGAGTTTACTAGGAGTGACGGGGGGAGGGGGTGGACCTCTGTAATTCTAGTAAATAAGTACTTCAGTCAAGGACTATTCATTATTCAAGATCCAATAAACATTTTGGAGTACCTACTCCAGGTACCTTCTATGTTCAGTGCTCTGGAATAAAAGATAAACAAAACAGGGTCCCTATTCTTGAGAACCAAGAGAGAAGCAACCATGTCTAGGGATGTCTGATCCAGAGCCACAGTGTGTAGCTTAGAATTCACAGGTTTATTTCTAGGAATTTATCCAAGGAAATAGTGCATAAAATTATGCCTAAGTGGATATTAATTGTATCATGGTCTATGACAGCTAAGTAAGTGCTTGATGATTATTTATTGGATAAATAAGTATTATTATGAATATGTATTAAAGTGGAATGGGGGCTCTAAGTACAGAACAGGGAGAATTGTTTGAAAACGGTACATACAAATTGAAGCATTTTACAAGAATGACATTACAAGGCATAGTCTCAGTGACATAGTTTTCATTAATCATATTGCTAAGCAAAAGCAGCTTAAGTTTGTAATAGAAATTTTGATTTCATGGGGAAAAATCATATAGAAAAGTGGCCAGGGAGATAATTCAGCGGCCTAAAGAATGTGATGCTCAGGCCTAATGACCTGAGTGTGCGCCCCAGAACCCACAGTGGAAGCAAAGAAGTGACTCCACAAAATTTTCCTTGATAACTACACATATATTATGGCATGCTCATGTGCTCTCTAAATAAATAAATCTGTTGACCAAGCTCACTGACCAATGGCTGAACTAAAATAAATAAGTAAAAGCAGCCCATCATCAAATCAAATCAAATGAATCAAAATAGAGTGTTTTATTGTATATGTAGAAAATTACTATCATCACTAATCCTAAACTACACTGGCCTAAAGAGGTCAGGCCCCGTGTCCTTCTGTGGGTCTCCCCCACACCAGGGGGATTATGTCTATACGTCATAAAGTTCTTTCATGAAGCAGCACGTAGGAGTTTCCATTGCACTAGTATAAAAAGCTTGCAGAAATATCCGATTGGGAATCTGTTTAGATGTGTACAGGTTCCTCATCAGCTCTTCCACTTGTAGCCATATCTAATTTGACAGCATTGTTTGTAGCAATTTGCATGCATTGAATTTTCAAGGCGTTGAACTTAAGAAAGGGCTTTGTTTGTATGCCGTCTCATTGGTGCATGCTGTATTTAACTGAATTGTGAAATTAGATTAAAGTACAGCCAGCACCAATAGGTTTTCGAATAAACAGAATTTCCAAGGGGGGGAGGGTTGAGGGGAAAGGCATTATTAAGAGGTAGCCAATCAGTTGCTTGGTGTAGATGTTTTTCTATATTTTAGCAAGTGTGAAGTAATCTGACAAGTCAGTCAAATAAAAGTCAATTAGGGGAACTTCTGATACGTGAAGTAGCCAGAAGAGGGGAGCTGGTGATTGCAAACCAGATATCACCATTTTAACAGCCTGTGTCTGTGAAGGAGAAACTGTAAGAGATCTGTACCGTCCTCTCTTTTCCTAAATTATCCAATCTCCTCACACAGAATGAATGCACTTTCACATGTATATCATTTAATGACTTCCTTTACTGTCCAACAGACATTTAAAATTGAGATTGCTATGTGCCTAGAACTCTGCTCCTAGTTACCTAGCATGGGTCTAACTAAGCTTCAGTCATATTCTTTGCCGAGGAGCCGCCTGGCTTTGAATCTCAACTGTGCTGCTTTTTATAGGTGTACTGTGGGACCCTGGGTAGTAACCTGGTTTGTATAACTCCAAAATAGAGATAGTGTTAGCAATCTCCAGCAGCCAGAGGTTTTGTGAAAATAAAATAAATATAGCAAAAACCCAGAAGAGTACTTGCTGTTTCACGTGCTTCTGTTTCTAGGTCTAGGTCTCATTGTTCTAAATGCTACAAAGGGTTTACTTTCTAACTTGCAAGCCAGAGCACACTTGTACATAACATTCACAGAAGAGTGCAAGCAAATGGCTGGTTAGGTGACCACATGCACGTATTTGATGCTACAGAGAAGAACTAGGAGATTATGCCCCACGGGCTTACCCTGACCTAATGTCTGTCTTTACAAACAAAGTTTTCTTGAGACCCAGCCATGCCATTCACTTATGTGTGGGCTGTGGCTTTTGTTCTACACTGTAGCATGAAGCAGACAGACAGCTTTAGAGCAGAGACCACATGGACCCCAGAGGCTAAAGTACTGGCTTATGTCTCATAGGAAAAGGATAATAACTTCCCTGTTAGGCATCTATCAAGATAGTGTCCTTGTAGAGTGACTTAAAAAGAGCTTATGTGCTAGGAAGAAGATCCTTTGAAATAAGCCAACATCATGTGTGTATATGTTCTGCAGGTAACCCAAAGAAAAAAAAGGGGGTTGACTGAGAGAGTGGGGACCAACCTGAGCCATTTGTCACAAGCCAAAAAGGTACTGTAAATGTAGTGTGTTAAGCAGCAGGGAGCCATTATAATCTTTGGAGAAGGACAAACATATACATAACATGTCTTAAGTTAGATTATCTGACAGTAGTATTGCAGGGATTATAGACAGTAAACCCCCCCCCCTCCGACTGGAGAGTAAATAGGTAGCTGTTAATATGGCTGTGAAAGGAACAGGGTCTCAGTAAGAACAGTGGTGGAGGGGATAAAAATATTAAGTTTCAGATAGTTCTTTAATACTTATAAGAATTATTTTCCACACTCTCATGAAGGGAACTCTGTGGGTTTTTTTCCCAGAAAAAGCACGGTAGGATGAAGTCAACAGTAGAATTGACCAGAATTAACAGAACTACATACAATCTTTTCAAGAAAGGGAGATCAAAATTGTAACTCTGGAATGGGATAGTTAATCTAGATAAAACACTTGGCATAGAGACATGATGCACTCTTTCAAAGTCATGTATACCTACGGGTACACTAAAGGTACATATTACACACACACACACACACACACACACACACACACACACACACACACACACACACACACACGGCCTCTACAGACTTTGTGTAAGAAAACAACCTGAAAACTGTCTTACTCCATCTGGATGCTCTTCTGCCACAGAGCAGGCTTAGCCTACCAGTTATCACCATCTTATCTGACTTGCTCATGACCCAGCCCTTGACTAATGGTCTAAGTTTCCTAACACATATCAGCCTGTCACCCTGGTTTGGGCTTTATTAAGCATCCTTTACTGTAGTGCAGAGCATAGTCATGGTAATGAGGTATAAGGAAACAAGAAAAAAGGAAAAGGCACTCAGTGTATCATGCTTTAAACAGGAAGCAGACCAACATGGAGGTGGCAGGCCTGGGTGCAGCAGCCCTGGGTACCCGGTTGGGCCATTTTTATTCTACATCTTCAAAGGCCCCTGTTGGCTGCAAAAGCCTACTGTGGCGCAAGGGCTTTAACAGCTTGCAAATTAGAAACAACAGCAGAAATGACACCAGAAAATAGTCACCACCCTATCCATCTAGAACCTCTGTAGAGTGCAAGAAGTTGGGTGGATGGGTGAGTGAATAGACCCATGGTGACCCACCATAGCCAGGACCATATGCTGTAAGATCTCAGAATGCACTGACAGGTCTGTATTTTCTCCAAATTACATACATTTTGGCCTTGTTGAATTGAGGGTGTATTTATTCCCTGTCATCCTATGAACCAATGACTGACTAGGGTCCATTCTTCCTTCGTACTTTCATTGCCTATAACCTTTACAATCACACTGATGAGGGCAAAGCCACTTGAATCCACAGACATCTAGGAGCTGTATTATTCAATGTCCTTCCTCTTCTAATTGGAGTCAGGAACAAAATGAGGGTATAGGAGGCTGACGGGTAGCTCCTTTTTGAAGTGCTAGATGAGCCTGGATGCTGCAATGATCATCACAGGAGCTGCTGGTAAATTCTGTTCTTTCTCTATAGCAACCCAAACATAGGTCAACTCAATCTGGAGCCAAGACACTAGCAGCAAGGAAGACTTGGGATTTGTTATGGCAACTCTGACTGCCACAGCATTTTTGTAGGAATCTTTAAGCACATCTATTTCCCTCAGTCATCATCTTATGTGTTTTGGATTGTTTATGCCACTACTTCCTATTTAGGGGTAAAAATGGATTTGCACCATTATTGGTAAGTTCCCTAGTATGACAAAGAAGTGAAGCAAATTATTCAAATGTACTAATTTAAGTGAGATAACTGAGTGGCTTTTTAAAAATGAATATTCAGTAAATGACAATACCAATGCCCTGGCACGAAAGTCAAATGCTGTTTGGAAAAGGAAAACAAAAAATAAGTGTATATGAGAGAGGGATTGGAGAAAGTATTTGGTAGTTCCTTAGAACGTAGCTCTACAGCTAAGAATACCTTTACCTCTATTTTATTTGTTATATCATTTTTAATTATGTACATAGGGCACCCACAGTAGAGGGAAGAGGGTATCAGATCCCTCCTCTGGAGTATAGAAGGTTGTAAAGAACCTGAGCTGGATGCTGGGATCCAAACTCCAATCTCTACAAGAGCAGCAAGTGCTCTTAGAGACTGAGCCATCTCTCCAGCCCCAAGAGTGATTTTAACTTTTTCTCTGATAGTAGGAAAAACATAAAGAAGTGAGATTCAAGTGGGTGTGTGGCAATTCTAAATGGAAGGCCTTGAAGATCTCTCAGAATTTATGAAGAACGGGAAGATTATGTGTCTTCTACATGGTTTTACGTGTTCTTAGAAGGAACAAGCTTCTGCCACAGCTATTTGGCCTATAAAACAGGATTTAGCCTGTCATTCCAGCCAGGTGCCTCTCCTCCCATAGATGCCCACATGCAGTCCTGGGAATGTAGGAAGCAGCTTTCTCTCACTCCACCTGAAAGGGTCCCATTTCATCTCCAAGTTCAGCCCTTTGCGATAAAGCTCCTCAACCCAGGGCGTTATCGTACATTCTAGGGAAGGGAGGGTTGGGTACTTACAGAAAAGAATGTAGAAACAAAATGAAGCAGAAAAGTACAAGAGAACAGTCAGTCTGGAAAAAGGAGCAATTAAAGAGTCAAAAAGTCCCCTTAGCTGCCTTTTGGGTACTTTTTTTTTATCTTTTCGCCAAGGAATTGGTAGCTTTTAATTTTCCTTACTCACCTTAGCTTAAAATACTGCTCACAGAAAGGAAAGACCCGCTACGGGAAGGCTGCTTTGGATTAAAAGGCAAGCAGTCAAACAGCTGGCAGATGCCAGCCAGCACTGACACTGCCTGCCTACCTTGGTGGCCAGGTTTATACTGAACAAGTGGACAAAACCATAGCCAGAGCCTTTATTCCACTGTTAATACAGATACAAGTCTCTTGATGGCTTGCGTTTTTTGTTTGTTTGTTTGTTTGTTTTGGTTTTTTTTTAAATGATCACCTCATGCACTTGATGCTTCTAAGGTTCAAGACTCGAGGGAGCAGTTACTTCATTTTCAAAGCGCAAAGAACCGGGTTTTTGGATTTGAGTGAAATCACTGTTTCTGCTCTCGCCGTGAAAGATGAAGCATCGATCAAGCTCCACACAAAAACGGAGGGCTTTTCCCCCTTCTCTTCCGTTTTTTGTGTGTTTTCCACTTCATCCCCCGCAGGATGGTTGTTGTTCACCAACGCAGCACACCAGCTTCAACAGGCTGGCCAAGTCCAAGGAGAAAGGGTCATGTGCTTGAGTGGGAGCTGGTGAGGGCCAGGCTGGGGGCGCTGCAGGGGCCGTGTTTGCAGATGACCAGTGGGCGCCGCCGGGCAGACCCACTTGGTACCAGGAGCAAATTCCACCACTGGGAGCGAAGGATGACATTGCAATAAGAAGAGTTTCTGAACCCCCAGCTTTAACAAGCCCTCTGCAGCTCCAGGTCCAATCCCCAGGAAACTCGTTAACGCAGTTAGTTGCCAGGGCAGTGTGCACTTAAGACAGGAGAAAGTGCAGCCACTCCTTAGCCTTGTGGATGCCAAGGCCGCTCTTCCATTCATTAGCCCAGCCTGCTGACCTTACAAAGTTGCTCTTGGCCCTGGGAGAACTAGGGGAGTTTGGATTCCAAACCACTGGCTTGTTTCTGTTATAAAACTGTCGACCAGTATCTGAAGGCGGTTTTTTGCTTATCAGCAAACCACTTGGTCCTGAGGAGGAATAATACAAATTTAGCAAGACCTTAGTCAATTTTAAGGATACAGTGTGTCTCAAATAATACTCTGGCTGGTGATGAACATCAGTCAATGTTTGTGACTCCTTGAAGGGAAAGCGTAGAGATTATGGAAGTAACTGAATCAGCCACAAGGCAAAGCCTCCTGGCTCCTGCATTGGTAACTGTGTAGACGTTTCTGCAGGTGATGAGGAACGGGGACCCAGTAACAGCATAAATAACACAGTGAAAGAGTCACCATCGAATTCAACTCCGGACTCAATTACTTAGAACGTTTTAACTTTGGACAAACTAATTAAAATTTCAAAGCCTCGTTCCTTCTTTTGTGAAAGGGGAAAAATAGTAATAATGTATTTGGGGTGCTTTCCTCTTAATTTGGGAAGGGGACTTGGGCGTGTCTGGAAATAAATGAAATAATGGCGTGTGGGATCCCAGTTTGGAATGTATGTTGTGAGCATTTAATGCTTCTTTCTCTCCCCCTCTTCCTCCTTCTTTCCTGTAATTTCATAATTTTAACAATGACTTTTAAGGAAATCGTTCACCCTTCTATTTCAGGATTAATTGCATATTTAAATTATGTAAACTCTAAATGTGACAGTGGCGCAGTCAAGCCAAGGCTACCTCTGTTCCCACCCTTCTGAAGGGTTTTGGACCCTAGCGGTCTCTTCTCACCTGCCTTTAACCTTCTCCAGGATTGGGAGTGATGTGCCTTTCGGGTGCCAAAAATATTTTCCTGCCTGCCAGCCCCTTTGAATTTGCATTTGTCATTGTGATTCTTTTGTTCCGAAAAAAAGGGGGTGAAAAGAAGGTTAACGGGGATGTCACCCATTGGCAAGAAATATCAAAATGTGTACCTTTGTCTCTGCAGAGCATCACACTAAATTGAGAGCTTGCATTATTTGGGTTTCAATTCAAGCTAGAAAATCCAAACCAGCAACGAATGATTTGTGACTCCTACTTTTGATTCAACTCAAAACTATTTCAATAAATCTGGGAGTTCATCTATATCCAGTTAAACTAAGGTTTTATTTTATTTTTATTTTTTTTGATTTGTGCCGAATTGATAGGGTCTTTTGAATTATTCTAAATATACTTAATCTTCATTAATGCAGCCCTGTATGGTATTTTGAGCCAATCTGAACAAGAAAAATTTTCACATATTCAATTCTTAAAATAGAATTTCTTCTTTTCCCCCACCCCCCACGCCCCACTCCACAGCCTGCCTGCCAAGGCATGTATGCTAGAGGATTTACGTGCATACCAAGTTTCTCTCTCCTGGCTCCCTAAATCCCAGTCCACCCTCACTCATGGACGCATATGACGTGATTTAATATAGTTGCAGGCATGCCTTTATTTGTCCTGGGTGAACTACACCTTAGTACCTGCTTCATTTGGGGAAACTGTCTCAAAGAAGCTGCTTTCCTCCCATCTTTTTTCTTCCTTTGTTGGTGTAGCTAATGAAACGATATGCATTTCAATTCCAAGGATCTCCGAATTCAGACCTAGAAAGCAGCTAACACACAATTGATTTCCAGCCCTGCAGGAAAAGGAGAAGCAGTAGAGGAGTCAGATGGATTGATTGCTGAGATACAGGCCCTGTGGGATGCTCCGATAGCATCCATGTCTTGAATGTATGCACAGTCCCCTCATCAATAGAAAAATCCCCAGGAGAGTAACTTTATAGAGTCCACACAGCAGTTTAAATAGGCAGGTATGCTAACCATGGTTTAGCCCTCTTCACATCTGCCTGGCCATAAAATTAAAAAATAAAAAATAAAAGTTAAAAAAAAAATTGCCATAGTTCTAATAGAGAGGTAGGGATGCATCTAGGAGGTGTTAAGGGCAGGAGACAGAGGTGGCGATGGTCAAAATATATAGCATGAAATTCTAAAAGAATTAATACAGTATTTATTAAATGGAAAGAAAACTGCCATATTTGTAAATTGGGATTTGACGCTGGGATTATGTCAGAGATAGACTCATTGAATGGTAACCCTAAAATTTCCCATGAGAACTCTGGTTCAGAGACTGCAAACTCTAGGGAGTGGTTTTCAACCTTCCTAATGCTGAGGCCTTTTAATACGGTTCCTCATGCTCTGATGACCCGCAGCCATACAATTGTGTTGCTATTCATGACTATAATTTTGCTACTGTCTGTGAATCATAATATAAAAAATCAAATATTCAGGATCTCTGATAGGAGACCCCAAAGAAGTCACACCCCACACAACCCCTAGTATGACTAGGTCTAAGAGGGACCTGATGGATTGCTGTATGATACCAAATGCTAACTTATTTCATGTTTACCTCATCATGACACTTGTTTCTTGTTTCTTCTTATCATTTTACATAGGATCCTCTCTCCTACAAATTACAGTTGCTGGACTCTGAGTTGCTTTTGCAAAAAAATTAAAGGAACTCCATTGCCCCCAATATCCAAGAAGAATGGAAAACTCTAGCTAATGCAGTTGCAGGATATGGGTGCTTTGCCCCTTGGCTCTACATGCTCTGTTGGCTATGCTTGTCATCTCAAGATACAACCCAGTAGGTCTAGGCTTTCATGGCTTCCTTTCTTAAAAACTCAGCCCTGTTATAGTGGAGCACCTATAGCTTTCCAATATAAGCTGCGAGTTCCTAGACTGAGTCTCATTGGGATAATTTAAATCATGTGTCTTCTTCTCAATCAGTTGTTATATCCTGGAATGAGAAATAAACTGATTAGCTGGAAAGTAGTCTCCCTACTGAAGGCCCTGATATAGGAACAGGATAAAAATTGCGAGCCTGGCATGGTGATACATTCCTTTCTTCCCAGCACTCAGAAGGCACAGACATATGGATCTCTGGGAGTTCAAGGCCAATTTGGTCTACAAAGTGAGTTCCAGGACAGGTAGGGCTGTTAAATCCTGTCTCCAAACTCTTCCGTTCCCCAAAAAATTAAAACCAAATCCATAAATTGTGTGGAAATATACGGACAATAGCCATAGATATTGAATATGGTCCTTTACACTCTGTTCAGAGCTTTTCTTCCTACTGGGACCTGCGTATGGAGTGTAGATGGTTAGAGTCCTAAAACCAGATCTTAGAACCCTCTAAATCTATCAGAAGGCAAAAGCAGATCAGTACAATTTCTTAAGTTTCAAATGCCAAAGGTCACCGATTTCTGATTAATCACTTATCCTGTAGTCCCAGGCTCTTTGCTAGAGATTAAGCATTGACTGACTACCAGGTACTCTGTTTGCAAGCAACAATGCACGTTGCTTCTTTTGCTCATATTGCAACTTTGCAAAGCAGAGACTGTTATAACCAAGGATCAAGTAGGCAACATCTATAGTCTAGGATCCCAACCCCTGTTTTATGAGGCTGTGCAATACTGTGGGCAAGGTGGTGAGCAGTGCACAAGAAGTCATGTGTTCACCATCACTGTGATAGACCCAGAGTCACACAATAGACTTGTTCCCAGCAAGTGCTCTTTTCAACATACCATGCGGCCTCTTTTGTTCTTGGTAGGCCAGCAAAATGGGTAGCATTAATGTTAAATTTGTTTTGAATTCTTTTAAATGGCTCTGCAAATTAATGGTAGAAGGTAGTGCATGCATTCCTTCTTTGACAGCTTTGACTTGCTGAGAAAGTATGTTCATGTGGTTATAGTCTTAGTTCAATGTTGCATAATAAGTTCAGATCCTTCCACCAATAAGGAGCTCTGTCTGATCTTGGCCCAACTGTTTTATCATAGTTTATGATTTCTGTATGACTTAAAGCGATGTGGTAGATTCTAGGTCTCAACATAGTGCCTACCTCCCGAGTGTCACTGACCTGTTATTTGAGTGATTTACCTTCAGAGATGTTTTACATTATAAAATTCTTTGAAAAGCATAAATCATAAATGGATTTGTAGTTAAGAACTTTCTTCTTAGAAAATATACTCTATAAAGAAAAATATCTTGTTTGCACCTTACTGTTGTGATGCATTGTTGGTGACATTCATTGATGCTATCTATAAACCATAGAAAGGTACATAGTAAGACCTTTGAAATAAGAGAGATATCTGGGTCCTCTGAAAGTCTTAATGGCAAATCACAGCATATGATGAGTCTATAAAAACTTTTATAGGTTATTTATTATTTAAGGCAATGTTAGTGTGCTGGTTTAAATAGGAGTGACCTCCATAGATTCGTGTGTTAGAAGGTGTGTCCTCAGTGAAACTCTTAGGAAGTGTGGCCTCAGTGACATTATTAGGAGATGTGGCCTAGTAGGAGTAGATGTGGCCTTATTGGAGGAAGTGTCTCTCTGTGGGGACAGGCTTTGAGGTCTCAGATGCTTGAGCGAGGCCTTGTATGGCATTCACTTCTGCTGCCTGTGGATCTAGACTTAAAACTCTCAGCTCCTTCTCCAGCACCACATCTGCGTACATGCCATCATGCTTTCCACTCTGACAATAATGGAATAAGTGTCTGAAACTGTAAGCCAATCCCAATTAAATGTTTTCCTTTATAAGCATTGCCAAGGTCATGATGTCTCTTCACAGCAATAGAAACCCTAAGACAGTTTAAGGAACAGCAAAATCTACATAATCAGAAACATAGAATATACTCCTCTCTCCCCTACTATGCTCAAGGCCTGCTTCTGCCTATGATCATTCAGAGCTACTGCTTCTTTTAGACCATTCAAGGATGGCAGAGGAACAATGCTTCCTAATTACAAAGCCTGGAAGTAACACACATCATTCCCTTTCCATAAACAGCCCTGCTGCTCAACGTGGATGCATATGGCACTGTGAGACTGAGCTCTATCTAGCAAACTCTATTTCTCATGGAAGGTTGAGCTTACAACCTGTATGGCTCATGTGGGCTGAATGATCCACAGTGTTACTACTGTACTTCATAGCACATCATAAGGAGATCCCTGATTTTGAAGATGACTTCTGTGTCTCATAAACATTTCATCCTATGCCAAGCATGGTAGATGGTTTATAACTGTGCCCTACTTGAGTGTGGGTACTAATGAAGCAGGGAAGCAGAGTAGACCTCAGTAGAAAAGGCAAGGTTAACAGTTGCTAACATTTGACATCCATACTCTTTTTCCTAACCTCTACCTAAGGTATTGGTTGCCAGCTTCAAAGTGGGGTCTTCATAGCGCTTTCTAACTAAACAGAAAGGACAGTGGCCACTTTGCTCTTACCCTCTTCCTTGGGTCCACAAAGCAAAGTTCACATCTTCCTTGGCTTGTGGAAGGAGAGCTGAAGCTTAGCTCCAAAGAAGTTCAAAAGGAGACTCTAGCTTTCTTCCTCTGGGCAGCCCAGGCAATTTGGCCTACCCCTGATCCATGGAACAGTCCTCCTCCAGGGTGGTTCCCTCCTTCCTTTCCTCCCTTCCTCATTCATTCATTCATTCATTCATTCATTCATTCATTCATTCATTCATTCATTCATTCATTTCTCCTAAGACAGGATATCTCTGTGTAACCCTGGCTGTCTTGTAACTCACTCTGTAGACCAGACTGGCCTGGAACTCACAATGATCCATATGCCTCTGCCTTCTGAGAGCTGTAATTACAGGCTTGCAACACCATCTCCCAGATAGGATTGCTCTTTCGATGTTCTGTTTCTGATGGCTATTACAGCAGCTACACAGTCTCTCTTGAGTTGGCTTTACTACCTTTGAATTGGTTTAGATTGTAGTTAGCTGCCATCGATAAGCCAAAACTTACTGTGTGGTTTCCTGTGTGTATCTTTAAACTCAACAGTGGTCTTTGGTCCCTCATCCTCAAGGGAAATATATAAAATTCCTTAAGAACATGTAATGGGAAGTCAAACTGCCTTCCTCCAATGCTTGCTCAGATACCAGCCGGGCAATGTGGGATGTTTGAGGTTGCTCCATTTCCAGAAGGTTCTTATTTAAAAGACCGTACTTATCACAAAGCCTGAGACATAATACATTCTTAATAAGTGTTAGCTGGTATTATTTTTGCTGCAATTGCCCGTGTATTCCTGCTTTAAATGTTTAAACTGGCGTTCTATCCTATTACAGCTTACAGATAAAGAAATGGTATCAGGGAGTCTGAGTTACTCGTTGGCTAGTTTCTTGATTTAATGTCTATTTCAGCTCTTTGGGTTTATTCTTTTGTTATTAACAGAGAAAATAAAAAGCAGACTTAAAAAAAAAAAAAAGGATGAAGCCATGCGCTGGCTTTGATGCCTGCATAGGACCTCTATTCTGTCAGTGAGATTTCTCTGCAGGGATTGACGGCAGAATGCAGTCTGTTTCTTAGGCTGTTTAAAGCCAGGCACAAAAGAAGTCACATTGGCTGAGTCCACAGCTGGCAAAAATAGAAGAGACTCCACTAGTGAAAGAAGCTGTTAATACAGACCAGAAACTTTTTAAGCTAAAAAAAGGAACATTCCCACTGAAATTCTGAGAGCAGAAATTGTATTTGGGTAAAGCAATGTCCGACGCTGCATGATTCTGACTTAGAAATGCACACGCTTGCCTTCTTCGACTGCTCAAACATCAATTTTTAACCCAGAGAAACCAAAATAGAGAGAGGAACAATGGGATTTTAGATGGTCTGTGCCCCAGAGCAAACCTAGATACATACATACTAAAGGGCCTGCACCCTTCAGAGTGAAAAAGGGAGGGTCTGTGTCTGTAACCCCGAGCAAACCAGCCTCCGTCATCTTGCAGCATACTTAGAAGCCAGGGGTTGCAGGGTGGAGGGATAACCCATGTAGAGAAAGAGTCAGGGCTTCCAAGTCACTTGCTAGCATCCCCCTATGTAACTTCCTCCCTACAACATCCCTAAAAGACCACACACCCTAGGCCCCAAGTGGTGAAATTGCTACCAGGCAAGCATTGTCTGTAAACACAGCCTCTCCATCAAATGCTTTCAGCGTTGAACACAGAATGCTTCTCCGTCTCTGGCAGGGCAGATATTCAACGACCACATGAATTTCCCTTTATTTGTAATCCAGTGAAAAAATACGCCTTAATCTTTTATTTTTCACCTCAACCCTTAGAACAGGACTCAAAATCTCATGGCCATTCACATCACTGCCAAAGGTTTCTATTTATCTGTGTCTATAACATATCAATAAGTGGCTCTGAGGATGCATTTGGCTTAGATTATAAACCCCAAGTGTCTAAGGAGAATTTCTGTAAAATCCTTAAAATTTATCTGGTAAGGCACCAAATCATTAATAAAACAAAACAAAATTAAATTAAATTAAATTAAATTTTAAAAGGTCTCTAGTGATGTCTTAGCCAGAGTCTTTCAGGGTTTTGTGTGTTTTTTAATTTCCTTTAGTACACCATAAACTCTTAAACACCAGAATTGTAGTCTATATTGCGAGTACACACGTATATACCTTTAGCTAGATACCTGTGTATTATATGTATAACATAGCACACTTATATATGACTTGTGGAGATGGTGTGAGTACTCCATGCGGTTCACAGCTAGTACAGGATGACAAGTAGAAAGTTCCTAGTCGATGGGTACTAAGTGGATGGGCAAATGACTCAGTGATTACACAGCACACAGACCAGAAAGAAATTAAACCCAAAATATCAACAGTGAATCTCAGATTCTATATTTAGAAACCAAGAAGGGAATTCCTGTCTTGCTTTTAGCTTTCTCTTGCTATTTAAGGGAGCAAACCTGTTTTGTGCAACTCACACATTGCTTTAAAAAGTTTGGCTAGAGTGGGCCATATTTAAAAATAGTCCCCACACCTTCCCCCCTCCCTAAAAAAAAAAAAATCTTTATTTCCAGCGTTCTTGAGCATGCAGACAGTCTGACGTGAGCTGTGCCCCCGTGAGTCTCTCGGTCACGTGGAGTACAAGGCCAAGTGACATCTGATGGAGCATTACATCCACGTTGCAGGGAAGCAGGCTTTTCAGTTCCTCACATTGTTACCACAAAAGGGAAGCTTGAATGGCACTTGCCGCTGAATTGCAAGCTCTAATTACCGTTCCTCTCACAGTGAAGACACAAGTCTTTCTTCTGTCCACAACTCTGTTGAAAGAAGACAAGTGAAATCTGCTGAAGAAGGCCACAAATCTCACAGCCTGCTTTCTACACTGATGGGAGCTGTCTGTGTGTGTCTTCTGGCTCTGAGAATTTGCAGACCTTCAAGAAATCCAAACCCAAGCACCCCCAGCCTTACCTAGGCTTTTTTTCAACTCTGTTTTCTTTTGAGGAAAAATTGTGGTAATGTGTAGGATGATGTCACATCCTACACAGGGCCAACCATCATCCCTACCTTGAAAGCTAGCCGAGGGGTAATGGCAGAGGCTGGTGGTCCCTGCTGGAGATGACGCTCTCTCCCTCTCCTCTCCGAAGTACCTGTGATCCTGTTGCTTCCCTTAGCATTTGTGCAGAAAGGTGTTTTAAAAACACATCCCAACCAGAGGCATCAGGAGACAAGACAGCTCCATGTGGCTCTCTCTAGAGGGTTCCTTGAGAAGGGAAGACGACATGCTCTGTCCACCTCACTGACTCTAATAGTTCCTCAGGAGCCACAAAGAGCAGTTGAATACATCCTTAAGTTTGGAGACTTTCTCCAAAGCTGGCTTCACACAATAGAATATAAGAGCTCCTTGGGAGCCTGTACCAGAGGTCATATAAATCTGTGTGGAGGGCTTTAATGCCTTTTTTTTTTCTTTTAAGGTGACTCATTTTTACCCCAGGAGGTAAGAGTCTGTGAACAGGAATTTGCATGATAATATCCATGTCGACATGTGCGATGTTATGGAAAGAGTTCTGTTGTACACCAGCACCATTTCACGGCTTCGGCTTCCGCGGGAGCTTGCTCTTCTGAGGTTTCCAGCCCTAATTGGGCTCTGCATTTTGCTCCCTCTTTCTCTGCCCACTCTACTGAAGGGAAAGCATACAGGGCAAGAAATTCATTCTTTTCTGTACACCCACACTCCCTGGATTCTCCAAGAACATTGGGAAAAACATGTTCTTTCTGGCTTTTAAAACTGGCCAGGGTGAGCCGAAAGAGCCTCTCCTGGTATTTAAAGACCTAACAAGATTTTTGTCCCTCAGGAGCAGAATTAAAGCAGGAACTGAGATTTAAACACTCTCCCCTTTCTTCACCTTTCCTCCCCTTGCTTCGCAACTACAAAAGAAAATCAGGTTCAAATCTAGACCCCACTACTTTATACTGACTGATTGTAAACAAATGACATCTGCTTCTCACTTCTCCATCTGTAAAATGAGGACTATAGTAACATCTTCAGAAAATGGATGGAGGGTATTTTTAACAGATTAAAGAATAAAATACAGTCATTACAAAGCTATGTTGAGTAGGTTATGACAAGCACTTAATAAATATTTATTATTCTTTTCCAGCTTTTACCTCTCCTTCATTACTTTTCCTTCTTTGCAGTAAACCCCATTTGCAAACAATGCGTTATCTTACCAACTGTAGTTTAACCCTAAGGAATATTCAGGAGCAAGCAAATGTAGGGAAGTAGAGGCAGAGCCATGTGGGGCAGCCTAACATAACTTTCTAACTCTCTGGTTTCACTTCTGCATGCACCTTTCTGCTTGCTTGGAGAAAAAAATATTAGAAAAATGTTAATAAGCCCTAAATTTGAGAAGTAAGAATAGAAAAATGATAGACAGTGTGGAATATCGCTTAGGGCTCCTCTCCCCAACAATTATTATTCCTGAATATTTAAATTCTATTTCTATCTACCTATTTAATTGAAGAATATATTACGGTGGATATGTCACCCACCAGACCACTCTGAACCCAGAGGAAATCTGAAGCTGGGCCACAAGCAAGAGTGATTCCCATGCTACAAGTGCCCACGTCTGCCAAACAAAATTTTTGTTTGAGAGACAGACACTTCCTTTGGATGTTTCACATTACACACTTGTTTCAAAAGTGTTTCTTTGGGTGTCAAACCTTAAGGGGGAGTAAGTTGTGCTGGTCCTGATGGTTTAATTTGAATAAATAAATGGTCACCTGACAGAAAAGTCAATTCCTCTATAGGGGAATTTTAGGGAAGGTGTATGCTTACACACACACACACACACACACACACACACACACACACACACACACATGCACACACGTGCACACAAGGTTCTGGTAAGGAGGGTGATTCTGGAGACATCTAAGAGGGTCAGGCTAGAATGATAAAACACAAAGCATGAAAGAAAAAAATAACCAGATATGTATCCTGGGAGAAGCTTTCATTAAGGGAGCAGAAAAGAGAGAGAGAGGAAATGTAAGAGGAGGAGAGAGCGCAGAAGGAAGAGGAGGAGGAGGAAGGAAAAGAAACATCTTAGGAGTTAGACCTATTGCAGAAGCGGGAAGTTACCTTGAAGAAAAAGCTGCACTGTTCTTTGGAGATCAGAAAAAGGAAGTTATATGGACTTCACTATATAGGCACAGCAGCTGGAACTCTAGAAGCAGAGGAGCTAGATTCAGCACAGCATCCCTTCCCATGTATGGGCATACGTGGTGTGATGTCCATACATGGGACAGTCTCTAGTACTTTGCAATGCTCTCTAGTTACAGCTTATTCTTAATGTCATACTTTTAAAAACTAGATTGTAGTTACGGAGAGAATAGGTTTGCAATGAAGGGATGTGGTAGAGGATATATATCCAGTTATCTTTGCAACTTTTCTATCTTTCTAAAGGTATTTCCAAATAAAAGTTCATTTTACAGAACCAAATCGAGGATTCAGAATCCTGAGTAGAGCACATTGTTTACTCATCTGAGGACTTGGGAGGGGAGAGTGGGTGAAAAGTTCAGCTAGCATGGGATGTGGAATGGAAAGATGCTGGTATGGTAAAGATGGACCTTGGTGCTAGGACAGTGAATCCCCTGATGGGATGAGGGAGGGTATTTGCATTGTTTTTAAACAAAATGGTAATCTCTTAGTTCATATTTTGAAAGGCTGGTGTGTAAATACATAGAACATTTTGCAGCAATCAACTAGAAAGGCCCTTTGCAGGGAACCATTTTGGGGAAAGATAGTTTTTTAGACTTGTTCTCTCCAGTGGCGAGTCTATTAAATAATATTATCATCTAGATGATCCGAGGCTCATGAGTAAATTTTAGGAGAATTTAAGGGAGAAATCCCCCAATGAGTCATGTCAAATCCTGCTAGCAAGTGACCCAGACACAGCTCCCGTTGTCAGAAATCCCGAATTGAAAGTTCCAAGGGATGGGGAAAGCCTTGAAGGCAACTGTGAATGATGAGATGGAGAGCCAAGGGAATACAAAGCCCCAAAATTAAAGGGAGGAGAGAATTCAAGGAGATGAAAGTGAGTCATGCCTTTAAACGTAGCTCGCTATTAGCGGGAGCCCTACATATATAACTGGGGATGACTAGTGGCCATCAAGAGAACTATGTCACTGAAGTGATGGAGACAAAAGCCATGTATCCAGAAGGTTGAGAAGAAAGGGAAAAAGTGGACAAAGCACCAGACATCATCTCTTTAGCTGGGCCAGTGCATGACTATATTCTTAGCACTTGGGAGGCAGAGGCAAGAGGATCAGGACCTCAGGCAAAGCCTCAGCTCCATAAGACTGAATCTCATCAACGACAACAAAGCAGAAATCACTCCTTTAGAGATAGGATGCCCGGTACAGCAGACATACGTGTGAATAAGAACGAGTCTGGGAGGTGGGAATCGCTGGAGAGATGGCTCAGTGGTTAAGAACACTTGCTGTTCTTGCAGAGAACCTGAATTTGGTTCCCAGCACCACACAGGGTGGCTCACAACCATCTGTAACTCAGGCTCTGGGGGATATGCTTACACACACACACACACACACACACACACACACACACACACACACACACACACACAAATAAGGAAAAATGTAAAGAATGTCTTTCTGCTGCTGTTGTTTATTTACTGTCTTTAACAACGAAGAGGACTTGGGGGAAAGCAATAGGAGATATATGAGTGTCTTGCTGGTAAGCTCAAGACGGGCAAGGGTTTGTGTAGAGATGCTTCTTTTGTCTCAACTAATATCATCTTGTCTCAGCCAGAGCCAGGACAGACACATAACTAATCTGTCCCACTCTTGATCTCTGCTTTTTTTTTTTTTTTTTTTAATGTAACCTCCCCCTTGAAAGGCCTCTCTGAGCCATTGTTTTTTTTGGATAAGATCAAAATCCTACAAGGGGCTACATGATGCAAGCTCCCCCTACTTCCGTACAACTTACCAGCTTCATCGCACACCACCTCTTCTTTGTGTCTCCTGGTCCCAAGTACATTGGCTCATCTTCTGCTTTTTTGCCATCACTCTAGTGTCTTCCTCCTCAGGGTCTTTGAACACACCACCTGCTTTTTCTTTTTCTTCCTTCTGTCTTCACATTCCATCCTGCTGCTCTTGGCTCAGTTATCAGTTCTGGATGAAGCATCCACAATTTCCCTGTCTATGTAACCCTTACTTGTCATGTATACAATTTTACAGTATATGCTTTTCTGGCTATGTGTTTGTTAGAGTTTATTTGACCTGTGTATGTGTGTGTGTGTGTGTGTGTGTGTGTGTGTGTGTGGTTTATGTGTATGGATGTATGTATGTATGTGTGCAGATGTGTGTATGTCTGACTGCATGTGTGCGTATGTGTGTGTGTGTATGTATGTGAGCGTGTGTGTAAAGAACTATTTGATGGGTATTGTTTTCCCCTCACTAACTGTGACTTCCTCAAGATTCTAAGAATGCCTTGCCTCTTCTCTATCTCCTTTTCTGTTAAACCTGAAAATCTCAAGGAGAAAAGACCGAGTGTGAATAAAAGCAAGCATGGCCAGCTGACTATCTTACCCTAAGTAGGGATTTGATAGAGCAGCCCCTGCTGGCTTCCCGAAGTCCCTTTTATAGGAGAGATAAGGTTTCCAGGTTTGACTTTGCTGTTATACATTGTTAGAAAGAAAGGGGAGGGTCATGGGTAAGGATATAAATCTTGTGAATTGGGTTTTACATAAGATCAGAGAAACAGGAACTTACTCTTAATTACAAATAGAAAACCTAGCTAGCAAGGACTAAACATAGGTGCTTTTTCTTTACCTATAACCAGAAGCCTCAACTTGCAAGAACTTAATGTAGGAGAAGCAGGAACTTATTCTTAACCATCTTCCCTGCAAACAGAACCCTTAATCTTCAAGGTATGTTTTTCCTATTTTGGTCTCACAGAAACAGCAACTAGAATGCGCAGTTTGCACATTTAGTAGAGGATATTAAGATGGGCTATTCGTTCATGTTCAAGTGTTTCAATGGCATCTCTGAGACTGGCCTCTCTAGCTGTCTTTCACGGTCTTGAAGCAGCTGAAGCAATCCTATCCTCCCCAAGGGTGACTTCTTATCTCATCTATACCATTAACATGACGCTTGTCAGCAGAAGTCATAAGCTGCCCCCTCCCAATATTGGAGCCTTAACAGAGTCTGCTCTCCAGTTTGTAACAATTTCCTATTGAATACTGTGCCAAGAAGTTGTTAGTGTCAATAAAGAAGTAGAATCTCGACTCGTTATTAATCGTGGCCTGACATTGACAGTTGTCTAACTATTTTGCTGTGGTGAGGACTTAGTGATTGTTGGGTGCAGAAGGACACTCTTCGGGTTGTCACATCTACTGACTCTGAGGCAAATCCATGCCAAGCCCTCCAATCAGACACTTCAGTGTGGGAGGTGCCACTTGCTCTCCAGAGTCCTGACCTCCTTTTTCTTACCCAGTTTGCAGCTTCCTTGCATTAACTAGGAAAATGGCATCCCCTTTAATGAGCGGAAATATTTATCCCCTTTAACTGAACAGCTCTTAGAAGCAATTAGCATTTAGGGAATTTCTTGTTTAGAAATAATGTCTGCATGAAATTACCCATTATGGACTAATTTGAAACTGGAAGATAGATGCTCATTTTTTTTTTCCCTGTGATAGCACCTGCAAGCATTTGTGGGATGGGGTCTAGCAACAGCATGATTATCAGCAGCCCTTTTCCATCGCCATGTGCATGGTGGGTAAACAGAAACCCTTTGACATGTAAGCATTTCTGAGCATGAGGAGTATGCTTCTTTCAAGTGGTGCTATTTACCTGTCATTTTGGATCTGAAGGTTGAGTAGGCTCTGTGTGTCATAATTAATTCGTGGATTGCCTTTTGGCCACTGACTAGGAAATAGTGATGCTACATGTCAAAAATGAATACTGTGTCAGAAAAGGGGGAAAGAGGGACTTTCTTGCTGAATGGCAGCTGCAGGGGGGTGGAGAGCATCTCTGAATTAGTTTAAAGAGGATAGGCAGACACCATGTCACATGCCTATAACTATATACTGGAATTGGAGCATTACGACCAATGGAGAACTCTGACTAGCAGTGACTTTGAACACAAGAATATGAATACAGATTGAACATCACCAGCTCAAAATGCCATCAGAGAACCTCAAAAAATTAAAAACATTTTGGAGTGTTAGCATAATCGTACAAATGGGAAAGTCTGGTAACTTTGTATAGTATACATAAAGTAATTAATATGTGTAAGATTACTTTGGAAATATATGGAGTAGGTATATATGAGACAAATGAATTTGGTGACTAGTCTTGGCTCTCACCCCTAAGTTATCTCATTATACCATTAAAATATTTCAAAACGGGAGGAGGGAACAAATGTAATACATTTTTTATCTCAATCTTTCAGATAGGAGTTTTTTCAACCTTAACAGTGCATTTTAATGCGTGGCTATTAAATTTCAGGAACTGAAATGCAAAATGTTTATTTCATTTACTTTTCCTGATAGTCCATTTTTGCTGAAGAAAAAAAATGATGTTTAAAGTTACTCAAGTTTATTTAACTAAGAAATAGAAGAGTTGAGATTGGAATTCTGGTCGGCCGACTCCATCAGAGCCGGAGTCACGCTATCCCAGCTACATAGATGTTGTGTTCTGCACCAGTATGGCAAGCCAAGGCCCTCTGCTCTCAAGTGCTGTCATAACCAGGTTTCTAAAATATAAAAACTCCAAGTGGCTCATGGCTTTGAAAGGACCCTTGGAAGACAACAAACCCAGTTCCAGCCACCTGGTCCCCACTCACTCACATCACCCTGTAGCATCCACACTCCTGCATGGTGTTGGGGCCCCACTGTGATTGGCCAACACTTGGTATCAGGGAACAAGGCTGGAAGGCCAGTGTGGGCTGAGCAGGGATGAGAGATGGGAGGCACGCTTTTCTGTGGGTGGCGCTGACTGACGAGTTACTCACAAGACAGCAGCAGACAGAAGGTATGCCAGTACTTCGCAGACTTTGCACTTTTGCCTAGGGCTGGCCTTGCTTCAAAGTGAAGCTTCCACTGAGGAACAGAATAAAGGAAAGAAAAGCCAAAAAGAACAAATTCCCATTTAGTCAGCTTTTACAGTCTTCAGAGGTTCTGTGTTTATGCTAGATCTTAATTATGCTGCTTGTCAAAGACACAGTAAACTCCGGTGGGTGAGGGAGCGATTTCATCTTTTTATCTTTACAGTCAGAAAAGGACTTAGTGTTCTGAACCCTACCCTTGATGAGCTTGAAACCTGGAGTAAAAGAACATTCTGCCCGCCTTCCCAGTTGGTTCTTTAAGCCATCCATGAACACAGGAAGTTTTGGCTATGTTAGGAGTAGGCAGTGCTCGGGTGGCCTGAGACAGAACTGTAAAGTTCAAGAGGGCTACATAGACCAATCAGTCGCCTTCCACAAGCCCCCCACTCATCTGCCCTCCAAGTGTCTCTCTGCTGGGCTTGTGACCCATGTTCTGGGCACACACAGACCTGCCTCCTTCAGTCAGGGTGAGTATGAAAAGCCTTCCTTGGAGCTGGGGGAGGGGTGCAGGTTTAAATGTGCAGACTTGGCAAAAGTCTGACTTAGTGAAGAAGTGACTTCCCTTCCAACTCTCTTTCTCTTGATGCTCAACCAAGGAGATTATCTTTGCCTCACCGTTTCTGCCGATCGGCTTCTTGTCCACTATATTTTTCACCTTTCCATCTCTGGCTGACAATGGTTTTTACTTTTTTGTAACATGATGTTTTGTTTTTTAAATATGTGCATTTAACTGGGAGGTGGCACTAAGTCTGCCTCAGCAAGTAAACAATAATACCTGATAAAAACAAATCGAATAGACCAACATGGAATGGTTTGAGGACAAAGTTTTAATGGAGAAGCCCTGCTTACATCTCACTGAGAGTCTGTGAACTGGACATACTGGTCTTTTGCAAGATCATCCCAGAATCTATGACTTCGGAGTCCTGAAAATGGCAGCAGATCATTACCATAGACCCTGCAAGACAGAATCAAAAGAATATGCTTTACGGTAGTTTTGCCCATCTTGTCCCAAGTGCATAATCTACAGTATGAGGAAGTCAGATTCATGGAAGATTTTGTCTTTGTTTTTCTTTTCCAAAATTCAAATAAATATTTGGGCCCCAACCCCAGTGGTTCCATTTTAGTAGACCCAGGATGGAACGTATAATATTTGCCTTCACAACCATCAGAGATGAGTTCTCCCAGCTGAACACTGCCATTCTGGATTGATTCCAGGATTGTATTTCAGTGAAACAGAGGAAATACATGGGAATGAGCCTTGTATCTATAAATCAGTCCAATGCAAAGAGCCCATACTAATATAGGATACATAACAATACTACTGTCTTTAAAACAAGTATCTGAAATAACTTTCCAAATTATGTGGGCCCATGTTAAGCAAGAAACTAAGTGATATGCCAATAGTTTTAGCCTCTCTGGACCTCAGGAAACTTATGTAGAAACTGCAGTGCTTTCTTTGCATGAAAATGATATGCTTATGAGACCATCTGCTAGGGTCCCTCTTATTTCCACAGCATTCACTTGTGTCTTTACCACGGTAGAATCAGGTGAAAATCCTGCTCTTACAGAGTGTTATTGGTATCACACAAGAACAACCCTGGTTGCTGTTAGAGGCAGATCTTCAGTTGGGTTTTGTTCTATGGATCAGAGGAGCACAAGAATCCCCCTGGTAGCTTCTTTGACAGCCCTTCTCTCCTCCCAGCCTGATAAGGCTGCTTTTCCTCCTGGATTCTGAGAAAGTCGTGTGTTTGTGATGGAACACCTAAGTCCAGGCAAGATGATTCATTTCTAATCACCACCATTATCCAGGTGACTTGCTTGAGCCTGGCATACAGAGCTCCCTTTCAGCATTGGCATTTTATAACTAGCATTACCCTGCCATACCAAGAGCCCTGTGAAAATATTTCCAACAGCTAACAAGCAGAGCCTGCAGTTATAATGTGCTCATTAGGCTGCATGTTACTTCTCAAGTCTTGCAGCATATATCATCTACTCTTGGTTTCCATTGTATTTCTGTTCTTGTGGGCATCCGCTCCAGAGCGCTAGCAGCCTCAGGGTTTGGCCATGGTTTGCTGTCATGATGTGTGTTTTCCATGAGGCTGTGATGACTGGGAAGTTACACACCTACCTGCCTTATCCCGGTCACACTTTGAGTGGCCCTTCAATCATGCCATAGTCCTACTTGATCCTCTGTGAATAAATTCCTTTAGGAATCAAGTAAAAATTTTAAAAGACAATGTGAATTAGTACCAGTAGATGAAAGGGTTGATTTCTCAAGTTTCTTGTCATCATGTTTTACTTCTATTCATTTTAAATTCAATCTCTCTTTGTTCCAGGCCTTAGTTCTGTGTTACAGAACCAGTGCACTATTTCTAAATGATCAGTTTCTACATAAAAGCCCTTTGATCAACCAAGCAAAGTACTTCATTTTTTTCTTTGTGCTTTGAAAGCCTTGCATTTGGGGAAAATATTCTCTAAACCTGAGGTCAAATGTTCCATTATTTTTTTTTCTTGGTGAATAGTTATAAAGAGCCATGTTTATTCCTTTCTTGGACATTTGCCTAGCGTCTGCAATGTGCCTGGAAAGGTGCTAGACCCTGCAGATACAGAGATAAATGTTACCTGATTCATCCTGTTGTGGAAATAACAGCTAATGTCAACCTTCCCAGCGTATGTGGACACAGTCAACAGAGTGAGTGGCATCAGAATAACTGTGAACACAAACTTCAGGTTAGAGACAAGGAACAAACACAAAGACCCAAGGGAAAGAAGATGTCATGTCAGGAATGAGTGTGAGTGACAGAGAGCCAGGCACCCAAGGACACAAGAGGAAAGACAGGTTAGAAGCAACTGTTGGGAGGGCTAAAGACATGTCTCCAGGAGAATGGCCATAATGTGAGAAGTATATTGATGTGCTGACGGATGATGGTAGCTGGGTACATTGGCCTTATGTAGAGAGCTGGGTGGGACTGGGGGGGGGGCAGAATAGAAGAGGAATCAAGGGACATGATGTCTTAGCACACTTAGGCTGCCATCACAAAACACCCCATCTGAGGAATTTGAACAGGAGTATATTTTACCAGAGTTCTGGTGGCTGAGAAATCATATATGAGATCTGGAGAGGGCATGGTACTAAGAGGTCTTATGAGTGCGGGGTGTGTGTGTGTGTGTGTGTGTGTGTGTGTGTGTGTGTGTGTGTGTGTGTGTGTGTGTAAAGAGGTGAGTGGTTCCTGTAAGCTGACCTCGAAGATTGTTAATCTGTTGGAGAGAGCTGGAGCCCTCCTGACCTACCGACTTCCTAACGCCTCATCATCCTGTCACACTGGGAACCAAGTGGCAGCATACACTCCAGAGGGAGCACAAACATTCAAGTCATATCAGTAAATTCGAGATCCTTTACCACTTAAGACCTTCAGTGAGAAGTGAGTTAGTGGATTCACAACTCAATGTATTTCTTTCGGCCTTCCTCACCTCTTCCACATCTCAATCACAATTAAAAACAACAGCATCGACAACAACAAAAAACGTTTCCACTTGTAATACTAAGAATAAGAAATAAAATCAAAGCTAAAGATGTGAGAAAATTCATTTAGAACAAGACTGTAATCCTAGCATTCAGAGGCTAAGGCAGGAAGATTGTCATGGGTTTGAGGCTAGCCTGGGCTACATATGAATTCTAAAGCAACATAAGCTTCAGTGTAAGAACTTATGTCAATAATAATAATAATAATAATAATAATAATAATAATAATAATAAAATCATTGTCATTATCTATGAAGAGAAAAAGGAAAATAACTTACCTAGACCTCAATCACTGAATCCATCTGATTGCTTATAATATGTGATCTTCAGAGATAAAGCTGAATTGAGCTTTAGACCTGAAAGGCACAATTTCTTTCTTCAGTCACGTCAGACTGTTTTGTTGAACAGAGCCCAAGATGTTCTTTACAGCTTGAAGTAATTAAACCAGTTATACACAAGGCAGATTGGACATTTTTGACCCCGTGGATAGCCAGCTCCTCTGTTGCAACTTCTGATGGTTTAAATGGATTCTTGCTAAGTCCCACCAGAATCATACAGCGCTCAGGTTGGCTTAAGTGCATATAGGTGCATTGTAGTACAACAACGATATCTGAGCAAGGTTCACACCTGTCAACCTTCATTCTTTCTCTATGAGACTTGCAATTATTTCCTGGGATGCCAGATATTAAGTTGCATGAATCCTAGAAAGGATGACACATTAACCCTGTGTACACACGAAAATGAAATGAGTGCTTACAGGATCACGTGCCGACTGGAGATAGATCCCAGCAGAGACTTGAGAGGCAAAAAAGCTCAATGCCTGATGAAGTCGGCATTAGGAAGAGCCTCAGGCACAGAGGAAATGTGGCAAATAAATAATTGGCCAATAAAGTCTCTGCTTTATCAGGCTCCTTATCTCTTATAGAAAGAGCATCAAAGCTACCTTGCCCGACCCAATTTCTCTTATGTGATGTCTACATGGGAAGACTAGAGAAGGCTCCGTTGTCCCAGTGCCTGCAGTAAGGCATGCAAAATGTCTTCAGAGAAGAATGACTTCCCACTCTTGTTCTGCTTTGTCCCCCTTGTTTCCTTTGTCCTTTGGAACAGATACAGATTGAAAACAAGGATTGATAAGTGGGGGGGGGGGGGGCAGAGAAAATGTTAGGACCACTCCCAGAAGCAGGGAAGAAGAGCATCTTCGCTGAAGACAGTAACTAATTAGTGGGGAGAATCCTGTTCCCCTACCTTGATTTTGAGAAACAGCATCTCTCTCTCTCTCTTCCTCTCCCCGTTTCCCTCCCTCTCCCCCTCCCTCTGTTTTCTTTTCTTTTCTTTTTATTTTTTTTTTATTTATTTTTTTTTTTGAGACAGAGTTTCTCTGTGTAGTTTTGGAGTCCGTCCTGGAATTCTCTGTAGACCAGTACAACTTCCAAATCACTAAGATCCACCTCTGCCTCCTGAGTGCTAGGATTGAAGGCAATTGCCACCACCTCCTTGGCAAGCAAAATTCCTTTCTATCCAGATGTCAAACTATGAGTCAGAAAGCACCAGAGCTGAATGACCCTAAAAAGCTTCAGATCTTCAATTCTTAGAAAATAGATTCCATACCTTGGGGTTAAGGAAGTACTGTTTAGACTTTAAATAAAGACATTTTGGGGATCCCCTTCCTTTCTTTCTTCCTCTGTCTCCTTTCCCTTCTCTGTGATTCGCAGCATGCAGGTCAAGTCTCTTTCTAAGTTTATCTACAGATCCAGGTTGCATTCACTGTAAGTGTACCTTTTGATGACTACACATCATTATGAAGTCATCTCTCAACTCTAGTTTCAAAATGTCTACATCGTATCAGAAAGTCTCATATACCTGCCCACTCTGTTTTCAGTCAACATAGAAGAAATAAAAACCTTCAAAAATAGATATTAGGGAATATTCTTTTACTTGAATACTAAGAAACCCTGTTTTGTAATTTCTTATTCTAAGAATGTGTTTAGAATTCTTTTTGGGACCCCTGTGATGGTAAAATTGTTGTATCATGACAGAGAATAGAAAATGGGAAAAGATGGTATTGAGTAGCTATGGATCCAGTTGTTAAAAGTTGTCCATTTCCAGTACATTGTTCTCCTACTCGGAGAAACGTTGATACAATAGTCCATTGGTTGTCGGGAACTGGGAACCATGATACTACTCTCAACCACTCTTTGACCTTGTATTCCATTATATTGGAATGCATTGTTTGCTTAAGTCTTGCTATGTGCTCTCTCTGCTTTATAGGTTAAAAAACAGAGGCTTCTCTCAAATGCATTATTTCTTATCAATGAACAGTAGATGTCAAAGCCAAGGATAGCCAAGATCCACTGCCCCGCCTCTGCTCTAAAGGGCACATTTTAACATATCTCTAGATAAGAAGGTCAGGGCAAAGCCTTCAGCATCCTTCCTAATTGTCAGAGGACCACTTCTGGTACTAGAAGAAACACTGAAAATATATGGCCATAGGGGAAAAGGTTAAGCCAACCTCAAACGTAACAGCCACCCCAAAATGGTGGGAATAAAAAGACAGCAGTGTTTACGGATTTGGAAGTTTTTCAAGGCAGCCTTTTTAATCTGTGCCGGTGTTGGAGGCGAGGGAGTAGATGAGCAGGCCCGGGGCAAGCTACTGTTTGCCTGTCTTTATTGATTCTCCACCTGGGAAGGAACTTCACCAGGGATGTACAATAATGCTTGGGAAGAGTTTGGCTGCATGAATAAACTAGTGATAGGTTTTTACCATTAGACAATTTGGAGGGTGTGAGAGGTACATTCTCTGAAGTGATCTCTCCCTGGTTTGCTCCTAGGGAGCAAACATGTAACGCTGCCTTGTATTAGATGTGTGTGTATGTATGTGTGTATGTGTGTGTGTGTGTGTGTGTGTAGGTGTGTGTGTGTGTGTGTGTGTGTGTGTGTGTGTGTGTGTGTGTGTGTGTGTGTGTGTGTGTGTATGTGTTGGTTATCATCTATCCCCATCTTCATCAAATCTAGTTAAGCACAACAGTCATGGTGGACACATACTTAGCAGAAGAGGTTCCTGTTTTCCTGAGGAAAGTTGACACAATAGTCCTTTGCAAAGACTTCCATTCTGTGCTTTTGAAAAAAATTTCCTCTAAATCTTGGAATGAACTAAATGTCAGGTTTCCCAAGTTTTTAAAAATTGAATCCAATAGAGTGTACCCCTTATCTAGAGCTAGAATACTTAGCACCAAGAAAAGCCCTGTAGATTTTATTGAATAAGGAGAAGGACCGAGCTTCAGAGAGTCTTTGAAGTCACTGATGATGTAATTTACCATACCCAGCACCAGTAGCTGTCAATAACTGTATCTAGTGGCTCAGTTTTCAACCACCTAATATTTTTCCTTTTGCCTTTTCTCTGTCCCAGGATCTCTTCCATGAGTTTCCTTGAAGTTATGTGTCCTAAAAGACCAGATTCCTATTTGGTAAGATGAGGAGGTAGGCATCGGACCCACAAGCTGCTTTTGTGTAGTTTCGGAAGTTTGCTCATCCTAGATGTCTCAGGAGAAAACCAATTCCCCTATTTTGCAAGTTTACTTTATGGTAGTACAGTGAATAATTGTCCTGGGGGGATGAGATGGCATCAGAGAATATTAATCTTAGATTTTCATTTCCTGTAAAATAACTTTCCACTTATTATATTCAGTGAGAATACTTTGGGTTTCAGGAAATATGCATATTTTATCACAGGCAATCCGAAGTGAGCTCATAAATGTGGCTGAAGCTCCAGAGTGAAGAGGCACTGGAGCTGGGGAGATCCAACAGTGCTACAGTATACTGAGAAAGAACAGGTGATAAACTGAGGCACAATCAAGTTACTCATGGCATGAACACTTGCATGCCACTTTTCAATTTCAACTTAAGCTTTAATTAAAAAATGATATTAAGAAGCCATTAAAAATCCTAATGACATCAGTAAAAGTTCAAGTCTCAAACCCAGACTGTGTCTGACACTGTACATACAAGCTCTTTTACACGCTCATGTCCATTCCGGAAAAGCTGTGAGAAGATGCAGCATATCCAAGTGAAAGCATCTCAACTAAGATTAGGTTTAAGGAAGAAAACAAAAACACATTCACTTGGAGCACAAACATGGTCCAGGGGTAGCTTCAGGCAGGCTAGAGTTCAGGGATAGCAGTAGTGTGAGCATCAAAACTTCCCCTTCTCTTCGGCTTTGACTTTTGGCAGCCTAGATGAGTCACTAAACTCCAGAGTACGTCTCTCATGATCAAGTGCAAGCAAGGAGAAGATTCTCTCTACACAGGCGAGAAAATCCACAAAACCACCCCCACGCCTGCCTGTTGACTGTATAGTCTAAGGCTCTCCTAGACCACATTACATCTGATACCATGGTGTATTAGAGGGTCCTCAAGAGCAGTATTAGTTTCAAGAACTTATCAGAATGACCCCTAGAGCTCACCAGAAACGGTTATCCACCAGTTATGTTTCCCTAAAGCAAAACAATACACCCTAAAACCAGGCACCAGAAGACAGTTACATGGCAAAGTCTGTGGATGTTATAAAAGCCAACTTCCAGTTGTCCACTCACGAACAGTGCTAAACAGGGAGTTGCCAGCTGGTTTGAGACTTCGGGTCCTAAGTGTTAGTTTGGGTTCAGACATGATTGGCCATTCATGTGGCTGATATTTTGATTTTGAATAGTCTCTCTATTGCTGTAGTTTATATGATGTGGTCCAAAGCCCCCACTGCAAATCCCATTGTTAAATTGTCTAGTATGACCCAGGCCCCCTAAGTAAACAGAGATGCTTGTAACTGGCCCTTTTAACACATAGCCCAAGAGTTTTGGAATCCCTTCCCAGGATTCATGGGTCAGGACCAGACGACCTATCTTTGGAAAATGTTAGTGAATGAAAAAAATAAATAAATAAAAAGAAAGAAAGGAAGGAAGGAAGGAAGGAAGGAAGGAAGGAAGGAAGGAAGGAAGGAAGGAAGGAAGGAAAGAAAGAGAGAGAGAAAGAAAGAAAGAAAGAAAGAAAGAAAGAAAGAAAGAAAGAAAGAAAGAAGAGCATCGCTGGTCCTAGGTATAGTGGAGGAGAAGGTTTATTATAGTTATATGGGAGATCATAGGCAGAGGCCGGGACATCTGGGAGAGTCCAGAGTGGGCATGACCATACTGAACTGTACCATGTAAGGAGAGAAGGCAGGGGAAACAGGCACAGCAACCAAGAAGCCCAGAAGTGCAAAGAGAGTGAATAACTAAAATGGTTGAATTATATAGGAAAGACAACCCAGCCCCCTAAAATAGAGAGCTTAGGGTAGGGGGCAGGGCATGCCAGCCAGGAGGGCCCTGTAACAGGTGGGGACTGAGGGATGCAGGGGGAACCTGGCTTTGGTATGCTAAATAGAAGCCTCATCCATTTGTCCAGGTATGAAACCTAACAGTTAATTCGTTCACCCCAGTGTTCTGATGATAGCCCCTCCCCCACCTCCCCACAAGCAAATGTGCACAATGCTCCGGAATCTGTCCCCTACCTAAGCCAGATGCTCTCCTGTGGAGTTAGGCCTGAAGTTAGGCCATTTACCTTGTCCATCGTGTAACGTGGGTACTGATGACGGTATTTCTAGGAGGAAATTCTGTGTTAAGGGAAGGCTACACAGTGCAATGAAACCATCAAATTTCTTCTATTTCCATTCGATAGGATATTATTAACAAGTCCGAGGGAAATGAACTAAAGATGACTTGGTAAGTGCAATTTTTAAAAATCAGACAGATCCTCTTAAAATATGACATGTGTGACTTAAGGAAGAGAGAGACTAATGGAGAGTTGATAAAGAGGTTCTCTGTGTGAACACTTATACAAATTTCCCACCAGGAAAGAGATGCCTGTCTCATTTCCCTAGAGGAGGGGTTCCCATGTGAGTCACCTGAGGAGCCTCAAGTTCCCCATGTCCAGGCATCCCCCATATCCACATCGATGGCACCTGAATGTCCAGAGGATCAGGGACACAAATGTTTAAAGATCTTCAGGAGATTTCCATATTCATCTGTGGTGACATATGGCTGATTTTATTGGATATAAAATATATCACCACATACAACAATCTGAGAATTACCATTGAAGAGTTTTTAAAACAACAGCAAAGTCCTACCAAAACTTAAACAGTCTTCAGTAGGACCAAATTTACATAATTGATGTATATATCTGTATCGCTATCTGGCATTATGGCTCCAGAGCCTCCATGGGATGCTGTGAAAATGTCTCAACTAGAAAATGGGACTCTGATCTTTACTCTGCAGTATGTTCATGCTATGCTTGAAATCTTGGGGAGATGACTTACCTTCTCTAAGCCCTGACGTCTTCATCTTCAAAATAAGTGGTAATCTACTCAGAGTGGAACTTGTAGATGAAGAGCTGGAGGAAGCACCACACAGGGCAGACATCAGTTCCCTCCCTGAGGATACTGTCAGGAGAGTCAGAAACCCTTGTCTTTCTCCCCATGCCTTTCCAGCTGGAGTTTTCTGTTGTGTCATTTGCTTTTAACGTGTGTGTACAGGATAAAGAAGTGTATGCCTCAGTCACTACTGCAAGTTTGGAGTTTTCTTTTGCATTGAATTCATTTGTCCTTTTAGTATTAGAAAGCAGCCCATTCATTGTCAATACACTAGGAAGATTTTTTTTTTATGTTATCTATGACAGTATTCATTCAATCCCAGAATTCACTCAGTGTCAAGGTTACCCATTCCTTTAACATCCAGATAAGAAAAGGAAAACATAACTTGTTGAAGCATAACACATTACCATTTGTGAGAGGAATTCTGACCTCCAAATTGTTAAAATGTAAAGAAGGCATGCGAGAGAGTTAGTGATATGTGGTCCAAATGGTCCTCTAGGATGTGGGACATTGGTATACAGTTATATAAAGCACCCTTGCAAGACTGGGCTCCTACACCCACAGTTAGATAACTTACTTCAGTCTTCTCTCTCCTGAGAGTAAACTTTAGCTTAATTCAGAGGAAATTATTTTTACGCCCCATTTAGATCATAAAATATCACGCGGTACTCAGTCTTTGACCTTTGAGAAATACAATGAACTGTTTACAGTCCCTAGTTTTCAGTCACCTTTTAAGTGGTTGTGTATTATTCTCCTCCTGGATGGAATTGAGAAAACAATCCTCATTATTTCAGAGGATCATATCTGCCCTTCCCAGAAAGGCAGGAGGTGGGAAGGTAGAAGGAATTCAACTTTATAACCAACCATGGCCTTTCTTTCTCCCAAACCTTTCCATTCAACTGGAAATTCTGGGTTGTGATCTTAAGCAGGTCAAAACACAAGCTGGAGAAAGGGATTCTGAGTAGAGCTGACTATTTTATGTTTACTTAATAATAGAAATATGTCTCCATTCTTTTCTCTCTGTGCATTGAATCATGCTTGATTAGTAATGTGCGAGTGTTGGCCATATTAGATCTTATTGCCTTTACTTATTTATATGGGGAATGGGTACAAGTGCCATGTGTACTCAGGGAAGAAAGGCACTGTGTGTGTGTGTGTTCTTTCCTTCAGGATGGCATGCAAGTCTTCATGCTTGGCAGCCAGCATTGTTAGATACTGAGCCATTTTCCAGATCCTAGAAATTTTACTGTTGGTGAAATATTACCCTGAGTAGAGAGGCAAGCTGTCTGGGGATTAGTTTTTTGTTTGGGAAAAAGTAAGTTATCATTCTTGGTATTCATCCCATTGAGATGTTATTTGTGTTTAGTTTTGGGAATTAAAATTTGGGGTGAAAGAGAAACTTATTCCAAAGAGACAGAAGCTGAGATAAAACTAACTTCAAACCCAAAATAGAATCCTACTAATAGTGCCTTGGTATGCCATGCTGAGACCCTGCTCCAGTCAACGATTATTTTTGAAGGTAAGCAATTTAGAAAATGAATCTGCTCTGCACTGGTAGGAGCCTGGGTGCCAAGGTTAGATCTTTAAGGAAATAATCTTATTAGTCCCTCCTATTAAGGAAGCCTCTGTAGTGTGTAGACTTTGAACCTACCTGATGAAAAGTAGGTGCTGTCAAATGCTCCCAGCTCCAAGTGAAAAGTCTGACTGTTGTTGGTTTTTAGATCATCCAATCCAAATGCAAAAACGTTTCTAAGCTTATGTTGGCATACTTTGGAAGGGGGAAAAAAGAGTTCCTCATTTTCCCTGACTCTCACACTAATAGCATTCTAGGATGGCAGCTCCCACCGAAATGACTAAGTCACCCTGTTAATGGTGTGCACAGAGAAGCAAAAGCATCCAGTCCACCTTGAAAACCAAAGCCTTCAATTGCCATTGTTTGGGCCCTTTTATTTCTCAAATTCTCTGTTATTTTCCTCTTTAAATGGATCTTCTGGTACTTCAGTTTCTCTGCTGGTAAATCTCCGTACTGACCCCGTCTGGAAGTTGTAAGGCCGGAATCCTGGCAGCTCTGTCTTTTTCATAGCTGTGAAGGTTGATGTCGGGTTTACAGGATTACTGCTCTCCAGGAATGCTTCACGACATAATCAAGCGGAAGGTCAAGAGAGCTGGAGAGAGGGAAAAAAAAAACTCTAATTAAATCAGGAAGGGCTGACTTGTGCCCTGAGAAATGCACGAAGCCTCCAGGAGCACTTCCCTCTTGGATCCAAGTGCAACAATTGGCCCCAGTAAGGGGCCAGCTCTTGTCACAATGGACAACAAAGAAATTGCCATTAAAGTGAGCGCTCCTTGAAGAACCGGCTAGTTCTTTGCTTTTACCCTGTCATTAAGGCCCTACTCAAATCAGATTAAGGAAAGGCACTGTAACACATAGTTTGATTAGCTAGTGGAGAACAGCTTCTCCCTTAGATCTGTTCCTCCATCCCCTGAGACATTTGGTTTCTGGAGGCCAGCCTGGGCTGCAGGATAACCTCCATGGTGGCCAAGTACAAGGAAAGATTTGGTCATGTATGTTGGGAAAAGAACTGAGACGCTCCTTGCTCTGTTATTTTGTTTCTGATGGGTGTCTTCGTTGACTACTTGTCGTATAGAATCCTGAGCCTTTCTAAGTTCAATACTGCACAAAGTATTACTGGTTCAAAAACGTTATGAACAAAACTTTGGGATTAATGCATGTCAGAAATTAATGGATGTGAACAAATATTAAGTTCTTATAACATGCAGGTCACTGGCCCCAAGTGCTTTCTGTAGGAATCATTCCATACAAAGCTTACAGTGTCATGTATGAGGCACAAAGTCAAGCACGTTGCTGTGATTGCAAACGAGAGAGAGAGAGAGAGAGAGAGAGAGAGAGAGAGAGAGAGAGAGAGAGAGAGAGAGAGAGAGAGAGCATGGAATGTTCACTGAAGCAAAGTCTGTGAAAGGTCTTGAAGGACATATAAGTCTTAATCGTATGTTGAACAAATAGACTGGCAGAAAACCTTTCTTTAGGAGGACAAAACCCATCAACAGAGACTTCCAGTACTGTATGAGATGAGATCATCTAGATCCCGTGTAGAATTTCTGCAGTGTACAGACAAAGAGGCAGGAGACAAGAGGATAGAGTGAAGGCTTTGCCCACTAAATGGGGGCGCTAGTTGACAAGTGCATTTGTTTGTTTGTTTAAGAGGATTAATGTTCAGATTTCTATCTTGGCAAGATCCTTCTAGGGAAATATTTCTTCTGTCATTCTTACAAGTCTGTCCTGTGACCTCCCTTGAAAACAGCCCACTTCCCAAGGGTTAGCACTAACAGTTGACCTCTCAGAGGTCAGATATCTTGACATTCTATGTGTTGTCTTAGAATGGGAAATATAACGAGTTCTTTATTTATTGGTAAATGTTGTTCATGGAAGCTTGAAGCTTCTTTATCAGTCTAGAAAAGTTCTTAGAAAAAGCCCTGTTCTTTAAGTCACACCCTAAACAAACCCAGCTAGTGTCCTTCTGTATCTGTGGGAGAGCTGCTAGGTGGCAAGTGTGCTGTGCTGGCATTGATTCCTAACTGTGTTCCCTGTGTAGAGGGTATCCATGCTGCCTATTTATTGGACAAGAACATCCATCTTTTTAAGTACCTCCTGCCCTTAATGGCTGAGCAAAATGACCAAGAGATAAGGCAAATGAAAAAGTGTGGAAGTAGAGGAGCAGGAGGAGATGCAATATGTCTGTGAACCACAATGATGTGACCACCACACTGATTGGTGGCCAAGTCCCTAGGATTCATTCCAGTGAGGTTCACCACCGCAAACAGATGGGCTATAGGGGTACAAGATAATCCATCACTTTGACTCATTTTGTGTTTCATCATTTTGCTGCCTGTGAAACTCCTGTTATGTTATGATCTTGAGAGAACCTGTAGCTGGCAGGTATGGGACTCCAGGCAGGTGGGCTGCAAGGTGGTCAGTGTGGGTATGGGCAAGCCAAGGAAAGAGACACTCAGACCACGCTCATGTGGAGACTTTATTAGAACGAGGGAGAGGAGAGAAGGTCATGGAAAGTGAGGGGGGAAGGGAAGCATGGCATCTGGCAGGGGAGGGGGAAGAGTGAAGGAACACTAGGAAGAAGCAAGTGGCAAAGGGTCTTCTTAAATGGAGCTTGACATCAGGATGCTGGATGGGCCAGGTTATTGCTTATTGGCCAGGACTCCAGGAAATGAGTCAGAATACCAACACCCCCATGCTTCCCTAAGGCAAGTGCTAGGAATACAGTGTTTTGCATTGAGTACTAAAGAGTATCTGGCTTCCTTTGTGACCACCACTGGAGTGATAACTCCCATTTATTCATGAGCAATAGCTGGACACCTCCATCTCAAGGAACCCATCGGATATGCTAGTTAGTGGATGATATTGTGAAATTGCATATCTCTGAAATACATCCAACAATAGGAGAAAACATTAGTTAACCCAGGCTAATTCTTCAGAAGGGCTTCCATGGCAGAGGCATATTTTTGGTCTATCCCAGTTTCTGAGAATGGCTTTGCTAGAGAGCTTGCCAATGTTGCTGTACAGTTTCGAGCACATATGTGTGAACCAGAGCTGGGCATCAAGAACCACTGCACCATGGCAATAAGAGCGCTGGTCCCTGGTGTGCTGAAGGAGGAGGAAAAACCTACTTAATAAATCTCTCTCTCTCTCTCTCTTTCCCTCCGTCTCTTTCTCTTCCCCTCTCCCCTCTTTCCTCCCTCCCCATCAACTACACACAGGCCCCAAAAGATGCTATACTACACAGCAAACCTTCTGTTCAGAGTACACTAGGGACTTGAGGTCTTCACCTTCTGCCTCAATGTGCAGCCCAAACAGCCATGGTTCTGACCTCCTCCACCTCTAGCTGCATCTGATTTCCTGCACATCACAGATTTCACAGGAACAAGGCCTTGCCCCTTAGTCATTTCAGGCTTGTTGAGCCTTCATAAGTCCTAACCACATACCAGCTTTCTAAATTGAGAAGGTGATAAATTTTTAAATTCCCGAACCTGCTCTGTAATAATCTTTGCTCCATCCCACACATTACGATGCAGGGAGGCAACAGATGTGTTTTCTTAGGACTCTGGGAACATGAAATATTGATGGGGACAGGAGCATGGACTTAGTATTGAGACTCATCTTCAATGAAGGGTAGCAGTTCTCACCCAGCCTTCTTCCTCTGATTCATATGACCTGAAGAAAGCCCCAAACCGGTGATACCCAAGGCTAATTCAATGAAATCTCTAAAGAGCTGTGCAGTGAAATTTGTCTAAAAAGTCTCTATCAGTCTCTGGGGACCAATCGCTAATGCACATTTGATCTGTACAGACGATTTTTCCCTTTGTCCTCAAGGGAATTTCAGCAAACACTGGGTTTACATGGTGCCAAGCCTGAGTTTCCTATTAGAAAATAAATAGCTTGTAACACATTCAAGCACTGCTTCCCAGGATGAAAAGTAGTGTGGGGGGCTTCTCTGAGCTTTCGAGCTAGGCTCTAAGACATCATGAAAAGTTCATTTTTAGAGTATTTCTTTTCCTGATGACAGTTTGCTCAGAAGCACAGCAATCTGAATGGGGAAAGGCACAAAGTAATACTGTCATTTTTTGATGCAGTAAAGAAAATAAATTATGAAATTTCATCTAGGATATTTCTAACACACGTACAACTGGATACCAATATATAGAAAAGCATGTGAGACTTTCTTTAGAGGCACATACTTCAATTTCCTTTAAATTTCTAACATTTATTATGATTTATATTAGGAAAATGTAGTTACACATTATAATTTATATTAGGAAAATGTAGGGGAATGTGATCTATGTAGATATATGTAGACTTATACAGAGCTAGCATGTGTAAGTTGTAATTCTGTTGATATTATTAGTTACCACGAGACCAGCCTAGGAAAGCATTAAGTCATGTTGATAAAAAAGTTAAGTAAACTATTAGATAATAATTAAAAATACAGCTTCAGCTGATGCAGGGGTGGTAGGAAATGATTAAAGCTCTGGAAATGCTGGTCTCTCACCCATCCCATTCAGAGAACAGGGAGGAGTCAGAACAAGCAGCACTTTTGGAAGTGAAGCACCTCCCCAATTTGTCTGCCTGCAGATTCCACTGCAGTGGATTCCCTACAGGCCCTGCACACATTCCAGGGTACACTGCGCTCCCCTTGTACTTTTCAGGGGAAGATTTGTATATCTCTGTGGTGCCTCCTTCAAAGATGTGACAGAAAATATTTTGCAAACCACTCACAGGATATGCTTCCCAGAGGTGATTTTCCTCTAATGAATGGGCTCTGCTTTGACTCTTACCTGCAAGGGAAGGGTTGGAAGGAGCCCATGATGGAAAGGCAATAGCAACCCTTGGCTTCTAGTCTAAGTATTTTCCAGGAGTGTCATAGAAAGCCACATGTTCAAAGAGCAAAGTGAACAGGCTCATTGTTCGCCTCCCTGTACTTAGGAGAAGCAGAGGCCCTCAGATGAGGGTGTGGACTCCATCTTGCCTGATAGGTGCTAGTGATCTTTCACAACACAGAACCACTGTGGACTCCTCCGGGAGTGTCTCTGTAGCTCTGGTTCTACTTGCAACAAGCCCATGTCAGTCCTCCAGAACCTTCTGTGGGCTACTGTCCAGGAATTTACTTCTTCCTGGCAACTATCAGTTATCAAATATTGACTGTGATCTATTTTCATGGACAAAAAATGGAAAAGTAGATGAGCGATCAATGTCACGGAAGTTAAAAAACATAGCATATGATTGATGCACATGAGAAAGGAATTTCCACACTGCTTCTTTTCCTAGCCCTTCTGTGGCATCAGGGGAACCCTTGTTTTTATTTATCAATCCTATGGAAGATGTGGACTAAATAAAAATGTAAGTCCCATTAAGACTCTTTTTTAAGAAATTATTATATGTGTATGGATGTTTTGCCTGTCTATATATGTGCGTGCCTGGTGCCATTGGAGGCCTGAAGAGGGCATTAGACTCTCTAAAACTAGAGTTACAGATATAGCTGTGAGTTGCCGGGGGGGGGGGGGGGTGCTAGGAATTGAACCTGGGTCCTCTGGAAGAGCATCCAGTGTTCTTAACCACTGAGCCATTTCTGTAGGTCCAGTTTTGAAAGATAGGATTAGAAATGTAGCCCTAAAGCCACAGGCAAACCTTTCCCTCCCAGATTCCCGAGTCTGGCAAAGGATGAGAGAAACACGTTATCACAAAGGGTCAAGAAGGGGCTGATGGAAGGCTACTTCTCTGGAGTGGGGGGGGGGGGTGGCACATTATGGGAAGTATGAAGCCATATTCTACCCCACCCCTTGAGATTTTCTTTGGACTCTCTACCAAGAGCCCCGTGCTTTCCTGCGTAGCCACAATGCAGAACACTGCAGAATCAACCACATTCTGAAGTCGACTTGTATGGACAAGAAAAATGCTCTGAGTCCTCTCCTTAAACAGCTTACCTTGAACTTCAGGGAGTTTGATGCCTGTTTTTCCTTTGCTTCAGTTCAGGGAGCTATTCAGGTGAGGATTACCTTGCCCCTTGATCATTTCTTCCATCTTAAGTTTTTAAAGCCACCAATTTAAAGATTGTCTTTCAAAATTGTTCTGTCCTTAACAGAACTAGGTGCCCCAAACATTTTCTAACTGTGGTGGAAGCAATGACAAGTGCCCACCTCTTCTGCCAGGGAGCACAGCTGCACCTTGGTTGCACGTTTAAGAACATTGATAATTAAGAATTGACATTCAGCTTCCATGAAAAAAAAATATTTAAAGAGCACTAAGGGTGGGTCTTTGTATATTTCCAGAAATAAAGGTCTATGTTTTAGACTAATGTTTGTAAACCCCCTCATTATAAAGCTCCCAGTGTCCCCATGAAGTCAGAATTCACCCGAGTTGAAGAAGCCTGTAAGAAAAGAAATGCTCTACTTAATGCTGACTGATTTAGGGTACAGCTCCACGGTGGTTCACCCTAAATAAGGAGAAAATACGGGAAGTGTTAGCTTAATGGAGCAAAATCATGAGTCGTATTAGAAAGCAATTAGCTGTGATCTGTGGAGTAAATAAAGCAGGACCATGTTACAACTTGATTTGGCTGATGTGTTCGGGAAAGACTAGTAATTCATGTTTCAACTGGAGAAATAGCTTCAGCAGATGATGCAACAGAGCACATTTTTGCCCAAGTGGCTTGACAATGAGAACGAAGGATTTTCTTACAGCTCCCAAGAAGGGAATGGTTCTCTGTGTTTATGCAGTTCAGGTGTTTAGAAGGAGAAAATGTTTAGGCATTTCCCAGCTGGGAAGATGCTCTGGGATGTGTTTTCTGTGAAGATTTTTAATATTGCATAGCTTTTGTTTACGAAGACACGAAGTGATCAGCACCTCACATAAGCTGTATGTTCAAGACCTTTCATGTTTGTTCATCCAGAAGACGGTGTGGCTGGCTTATCTGCTCACTTTGACATTAATAAAGTGGCATCTCAATGAAGCTCACTGCATTCTTCCAAGACATTAGTAGTTTATATAGATTGGGTTTGTTGTATGTATACTATACATTGTAGCTTGGTGGTAGAATGTTTGCCTAGAACATGTGAGGCTGTGAGTTTGATCCCCAGTGATGCACGCATTAATTTTTTAAAAACAGAAAGAAAAGTACGTAGATAAGTAAACAGATAGATAAAATATGTCACATACACTATAGAGTGTTATTTATAGAGAACCGTAAGGGGTTTTCTTTTGGGAGGGTAGAAGAAAAGTGGATCGGAGGGAGAGCTTGAGGGAGAAAACTGAGTAGGGTAGAGGGAGGGGAAACTTCAGTGAGGACATAATGTATAAGAGAAGAATAAAATAAAAACAAAAACAAAAAATAAAACATGGGAAAATAGAAACCAAAATTTGAGCCAAGCATGGTATTATACACATGTAATTCTAGTATTTGGGAGGCAGAGGCACAAAAGCCATTAGTTAGAAGGCAGTCTAGGCTAGATGGTAGTTCTAGGTCAGCTTAGCCCCATCAACTACTTAGTGAGACCCTGTCTCTAAAGAAAAAATACAGCAACCCTTTCTTTAAGAATTATATTTGGTAGGAACAGTACTGATCTTATTAGCACAGTGTATAACTAGAGATTCTGGACTGAATTGACACTGATTGGTTGGACAGTGATAGGAAGATCAGACTGGGGATCTCATTGGTTGTTTCTCAAGCCTCATGGGGGACAGAATGGGCCAGGAGACCTTAGTAGAGACCTCTGCTCGAGGCACAAAAATGAGCCAGACACTTTATTTGTCTTGCTGTCTTTTTTCCTTCTCTGAGCTACTTTTGCAATAGGGGAGGGGGAAGTCTCAGCCTTGCTTCTCTGCAGCTTGCAGAAGGGGTTCATAAGTGACAAAGAAGATCCTAGAAGACGGGACACCTGGCCACCTTGATTTTCCCGCATCCAGTAGAGAGCAGAGTTGTTCTGGATCTCAAAACTCCAGGATCATTTTAGCTTAAGATTTAATCAACAGGAAGGTACCCAGTTGTTTTTTGAAAACTTGTAATCTCCTTGTCAAAACATACCTTTTGCATGATACACATGTTAATTCTTTCTGCTTTCATGCCCTCCTCATACTTACTGAGAACTCTGCCATGGGGCAACTCGTCTGAAGGTATATTGTAGGCAGATGATGGTGTTCTGTGCTTTGCAATAATGAGAGGCAGTTGTTCAGGGAATACTTAAATGTGTGATTCTTACATGGTTGATCCATGTCAGTGTATACTTTATACCACTTAATTGATAGCATTTTGAAAACTCATAACAACTGAGGGCTATTTGAGCTCACAGAGTGCCAAAGTCATAGTATTTCATCTCTCACCAAATGCTCAAAAGAACATAGACAGATAATGATGCTTGCTGCCAAGCCTAATAGTCTGGTTCCATCCCTAGACCCACATGATTGAGGGAAGAGCTGACATCAGCACATCATTTTCTGCCCATGTGTGCACTGTGCCACACGTGTGAGAGTACACACACACATACACACACACACAAACACCACATTAAATAATAATGTAACTTTAAATCTTCAATAAAAATGGATTTTTCTCATTATTCAGTTTCTAGAATGAGAACAGAGACCCAAGGAAGATGGATAGCTTTTTTAAAGAAAACAGCAGATACCTAGCATGCCCTTCGGCCTTATTTTGCTGCACTTGAGGGTACTAGGCTGGACCGCTAGAGACCCTTGCCATGAATTTTAGCCTGAGGTCAGCATCAACATTATTAATGACTTAGTTACTAAAGAAATATATGATATCCTAGAATTATCTTGTTTCTAAAGAGCAGTCTTAGTCTTTATTGCTCTAGTTACTTCTGGCTCTTAATCAAGAAAAATTACAAGATGGCTAGTGTTTTAGAGGTCTTCCATCCAGCTCCATAGGTTAGTTGTATTGCCAGTATTCCTGACTTCCCTCAACAGCCCATTCTAAATCAATCTTCAAGCTAAGAAAACATCTGTATCCACATGGAGCCAAGGATTCACTAAGGAAAGTTGGATGAGCTGCAGCATCCATTCCAGCATATTGCTGGAATCCAGCTTCAGGGAAATTTGCATTCTCCATTCTTCTGTTGATCTGATCTTTGGGCACATGGTTATTTTGCTGCCTGTTGTGGGGATGTGGTATGTGCTTTTCCTGTGAAGATGCCTTCCAGGTGCCTGTTGTTAAGGGAACATCACTGCCTCCAGCCCTGGAGCACATTGCCCATTGCTTTGCTGATGTGCGCTTCAGAGATGGTTGGCCCCTTTGAGCTCTGCTTGACTGACCTTTATTCTGTCCTCCATCCATTACTTCTATGTCAGATAGCAACCCGACACCCAAGATAGCAGAGTGCGAATGGACTAAAGTCATCAGAAGAGACAATCACTTAAAATACATATGAACCTAACAAACATAGGAATAAGCATTCAAGGCAAGCCTTTGAGAAAGGAAAGTTTCTCTTTTATTTTTGTTCTTAGATGAGACAACCTACTATCCCAAACTGACTTCTTCTTGCTCAGATGAGCTGACTTAACAGTGAGGTTGGTCCTGCCAAAGGTTGTCTCACTAAGCAGTGCCTGGGGCTTTCACAAAATGAAGTCACCTCTGTCTGCCAAGCAGGGACTCTCCAGCTAGACACAGGGAGAATTTCCTCACTGTCTCACTCCTCCGAAGGAGGAAGTTCCTGCCACTGTATTGACGCCATCATGCCAGTGTAGAGTTCAGCCTGCCCGTGGCTAATATACCACCCTAGCCCACGGTACAGTGTTGAGCTGTAACAAGAAGGAGAAGAGTGGGTTGAATCTTGGAGGATTGTTTATTTTACTGAAGAGGAGACTTGGGGGCTGAATCATTTCTCTACTTGGCCAAACCTCTGGTCTTCCTGTCTGGAGCTATGACTTCAATGGGGCACCGAGGAGCATTTGTTGAGTGAGCTGGATTGCTTTTCATCCAGTTCAGAAGGTTAGCTGTGTTGCAGTATTCCTGACTTCCCTTAACAGCCCATTCAAAATCAATCTTCCATGAATTCATTCAAATGTGTGTTGTAGTGCCTTAAGATTGTTATTCCATGTCTCTGCCCCTAACCCTGAGAGGCTATTCGGAGAGGCTCCTGGGGCTCTCCCTCCACCCCTAATATCACCTGCCCTTTCCTCTCAGGAGTGGCTTCTGCTCACTCCGTCATCCTAACCTTTCCCCACACTTACTTGCCATAGTGGTCATACTCCAGTGTTCTCTTGGCTCCTAATAGATGAGTTGGGACACGTCTCAAAGTACTTTTGTTTGCTCTGAAAGACGTTGAATCAGGGAAGAGACGGGGGGGGGGGGGTGTTGTATATGTGGGAACAGTTTAATTGTATCCACGAGGATTCTTAGTAATCAGGATGCCAGTGTGTGTTTTCCAGAGCCTAAAGCTGACATAAATAATGTAGCGTACCCCGCTTTGTGCAGGCTTGCCGAAGAATGCTGATGGAGGAAAAGCCAAAGCAGGGATCAGAAGCGCCCGGCTCCCAGCACAGCCTTTAAAATCCTTTTATTGAGTAGTACTTTTGAAAGTGCAGCCAGGACCTTGGTGAGCTGTATCTGCCAGGGAGAGGCCAACAGAGGAGGAACTTTGGAGGAGGCTGTCTTGCTTGCTTTTTTTTTTTTTCTTTTTCATTTGAAGAACGAGAACCTGGTAGAGCATGCATGTGTGGTTCCAGTTAACGATTGGTTGATTTCATTGTATGTTTCCAATTCAAAAAGGACGGGGACAGCTCTGTCAAGGCCCTGGGAGCCTGGTAAGTGTATAGCTGTTGCTAACAAGATCTGACTGGCCTCTCAAACATAGTTAAAAGCATCGGGCTAGCGTTTTAGAGTCACTTGCCTTAATGGTAAGAGCAAATGAGCTTTGTGGGACAGCTAACCCCAAATGAAGTCCTGCAGCTTAAGCGCATTTACAGGCGAAGTGTGCTTTGGGGATGGTACTAGGGACCACAAATGCCTTCGTGCATTTGCAGGAGGGGATCAAATGTGCTTTTTACATGGAATTTTTATAGTAGTTGTGCAAGCCAAGCCAAATATCCAGCTGAAGCATCCTCCTAATTTTGATTCAAAATGGAACTTATGCTTAGGTCCTACATGATATATGAACATGAAGGCAGAGCTGGGGAATGACAGAATAGGATAGGTGGATGTTCAGAGTAGCTCACACTCCTCTGTGGTGTTAAGGGATAGGCTTTGGGTATTCCATTTAAAAAACAGACAGCGATTTCTTTGCTTATGCTCTGGTGGTTTAAAAAAGGACCTCGGGGAACATTTGTTTTGTTTTCCTTTTGATTAAGGCATTTGGGGTCTAAAAAGAGAAGATTAAAGCAGAATCCATTTAATTTATTTAGTTTGTCTCACAGACATGAAGCTTCAGAATGGTAAGTGTCGATTATATTCCTACTGGTTTGGGTAACTGGCTGGAGGGAAAGAATTCCCACCAGGCAAGAGAAAGCTATGAAACTGGGACTGTTCTAAAGATTTGACCAGTTCTGAGAGCTGGTGCATAAGTCATAGCTGAACAGCTTGAGCTTTGAAGACTTTGAGCCAGCTGACCTTACGAGAAGGATGGTCAGTTCTCAATTAGCTGTCAGTGGTGCGATAATTCTTGGAGCTTTATTTAGAATAATAACTCACCAAAATTCACTTGAAAAACAGACATGATCCACCAGTTTCATTCGGGGATGGGGCTACGTTTCCACTTTGATTTGCTACCTAGGTGATACTGTTTTCACCTCAAAGGCATTGTCAACGGGTATTTTGTAACGTCTTTTGGGATGTGTTACTGAGATATCTGCGAAGCTCTGCTTCCACTGCCATCGGACTGACAGAAAGCAGCACGTTTCTGGCTGAGGTTCATCTTACTCTCTCCGGTGCAGGCTCTGTGTTTTCTGCTTCTTCAAGCGCTTCCCTAACAACTTTCGTTCCTTCATCACACAAACCCTCACACTCTTCCCCCATTTTGCAGAAGCTTACCCAAGTCAGGCTTGGGCTGTGATTTGGTTTGGGTTTTCACTGCCAACTTCTATCTTCCAGAATAAGGACCCAAGACAGCTTTAAACCTTTAAACTGTACAGGAGAAATTTAATCTTTGTCTTAGTTTCCACAGCCAAGGGTCCTATCCTTCCTTGGGAACTAGCATGCCCATCTGCAAAATGGGCTGCAGATCTGAATAACACCTCTGTTCTTGACGAACCTCTCAGTGACACTTGCAAATATTTGAAAGGGGAAGGGGACAAGACAGGCTTAATGAAGGGGCTGTCTGCAAGCTGTTTTCTGTAGGACTAGGCTTGGAAATATTTTTCAACCTCCCTAAATGGTATTGCTTGATGAATCTTATTTGTAAGCACAAAGAAAGTGTCTTTTAACTGCAGAGAGAAATGCAGTCCCTGTAATAAACAAACCTCCATTTCTATAACCTGAAAAGTGACCTGAAGGAATGTGAGGAATTGATGGAAGGCTGTGCTTCTCGGGTCTAAAGTCACAGCTTCATGTTTAATTTAACAAAACATTAAACATTTCATGTTTAATTTAATGAAACATTAGAGCACCAGGATTTGTCACCTCCATGACAGAGTGTCAGAACTGTAGGATAGTTTCAGAATATATGTTCTTTCTCCTGAATTCACGTATGACACTGAAAACGTCTTGTAGCTTAAAAAAATCTCTCTCTCTCTCTCTCTCTCTCTCTCTCTCTCTCTCTCTCTCTCTCTCTCTCTCTCTTCCTCCTCTCTCTCACTTCTGGGAATCTTTTTTTCCTCTTTTATTTTCCCTCCCTCTGATAAAAGAAAGAGAAACACAAAGCAAGTAAAACAACAAAAACAAGGCATTAGGCATGCACTACTAGGTCTAGCTAATTTTAGGGGGCTATTAGCAGGCATTTAGGCAAATCTATTAACATTTAGCATCAGCACAAATGCAATTGCGTTTCTCCTTTTTGTGTTTCTGACAAAATAAGCAAGTCCCGGGGTCTTCGGGACAAGGAAAGAATGGGTGTTGGCACCGTTCGTTAGATAGTAAACTTTTCATTAATCCACTTGGATTCTGTAATGAAGAATCTTCTTCTTTGAAGAAGGCTGGGGGAGATCTTAAAGGGGAAAAGTTAAGTCAGTGTATCTATTTGATAAAGATTATTTAGCAACGGACAAGATACCAACCTTTGCCCCCCACTGAAGGCCAGATAGTCTTCTTAGTAGGGAGTGTGGTCTGGGAGGTGATAATGTCTGCAGTGCCTTTGGCTTGTATTAGAAAGTTTGCTTTAAAGGAAAGTACAAAAACAAAGAGGTCCCTGCATTTGCCTCTATATTTTGCAGATTGTTGAGGTTTTTATTGTCAACTGATTCTTAAATGTTTAGCTTCTTTAATTGGAAAACAGTAAATTTATTTGAGCAATGCAGGTACTTATTAGCTCATAAAACATGCGTGTATTGTGCGTGTATATATTTATACTCATGCATACATATACATACAACATAACACCCCTATCCCACCCCATAATTCATTTCCATTGTTTTCCATGCCTTTTTAGAACATTGGCACAGAATATACAAGCACAGTATACTGTGTGTGGTAACAGAGCTGCGAGTCTCTCTCCGTGTTATTATATACTCAGCCTGAGCATGTGTCTTCTTTGTATACCTTGAAGTGGTGGCAGCCAGATGTTATAAGAAGAAAGATGCCATGTCTGCTCAACTCAGAGGCATGGGGACCGAGAGACAAATAATGTCTGTGATAGTGACTGGCCTGAAGAAAAAGCCACTTTTTTAACTTTTAAAATGTTTCTTTGAATTCTACCCTATACAGTCATAGCTGCTTCATTTAGTTGAATACTTGTAGATAGCCTCTGTGTGATATCCTGAGGAAGGAATGCTGGGAAGGCCCCATACTGGCCTAGACTCACTGGCAGCCCTGTTTTTGTTGAGAGGGGGCTGGAAAACTGCTATTCATAGATTCCTATCCTATTTTCAGTATGGTGATGATGGTACGGACATCTCATCTGGTATGGTTCAGTTTACCTTGTACAGCCTATGTGACATTCCTCTGCTTCCATATCCAGATGCAGGCCCCGTGAAGCTCACCCTGGTACTGTCCCAGCTACTCCCCCCACTCCACCCCCACACCCTTGTGAACTTCTATGACCGCCATCCTAATGTGCAGGAGGCACAGAGGCAGCAAGGGTTACCAGGGGTCCTACTTCACTGCAAATGCTTCTCTTGAACTTACTTATGCTCCTGGCATTCTGCCATGCTTCACAGAGAAATGTTGGGAATGTGGTCCCACCCTGAGGTTGCTCCTGGTCTAATAGAGACAACTTTTTAACAGAAATGCAATAAAGCATTTTCGTCAACTGAGAAATGGAAACATCTTGTGGCCACAAGATTTCCTGTGGGTGTGGGCATAGGTAGTGGTTTCCAGGGACATCAGAGAAGTTTTCAAAAAGCCATTGTGGACTGGAGGTTCCATTGAAGGTGTAGAAATAACCCTATAGGCTCAATGCATGGTGGACAGTGAGCAGCCAAAGGAGCTTCTGGCATTGACTTTGGCAGTGCTAGTATCCTGGAAGGTAAAAGACATATTAGAATGCTAAGCAGAGCCCACAGTGAGTCCATTTCTGTACCATCAAGTCTGGGTCCTCATCAAACACAGAGGTCTATAGCAGGCTGTCATTCAAGGCAGAACAGAAGGGGGCAGATGGACATTGATATGTGGAAGCTCCCAGTTTTGTGAATTTTCACAAACATTTGAACATTAAAAAAAAAAAAAAATTGATCACCATTAACCACATCTGTCCATCTCAAGGTAGAGCCTGGAGTCAGGAGCTGCTGGCTTGCAACCTCTGCTCAGAGGCAGAAGGTTGCCTGAGGATGTACTTCACCTCAGGATGACTTACCCCAAATCTAAAGCACTTGTACTTAAGAGTGCATTTGCAGGAATGTTCTCTTGGGTCCCTACTAAGAAAACTGGTTGGAATGGGGGTAAATATGAGTGCATGCTTCAGTCTGGGTTTGGACTCATATAAGGATGGATGTGTTTAAATTCCTTCAGGAGGCAAATTTTTAAGTGAAATCCAAAATATGGGATGAGCTGAGCATGGTTTGAGAACAACCTGGGCTGTATTATTGAATTCAAGGCCAGTTGTGTCTACAACATTAAAAAAAAAAATGTGAATTCTGTATCTAAAACTCTGTAGGCTGGAATATGGCTCTATAAGTGAAAACTGGAAAGCACATTATAGTCTTTTTCTGTTGCCCATAGAATACATAGATTTGGAGGGAGATGGTCCTGGGGGGACAGCTTTATAATTTTTGAATCTGCAATTTAAGTTTTGTCAGATGGTAGTGACAGAGCTACGGTACTTCAGTGAGAAGGCTCTAGCTACATTATTCATGTATTTTGAGAGATTGGGCTGCTCAGGTATTTGAGAGACTGGTGGAAGGGGTCCGGGGTCACTGAACATGATGGGAAGTTGACTTTGCTCTAACACTTCTATACCTAGGCTCTCTGTACTGTTTGACCTTCTCTAGCCCCAGGTGGACTGTGGGCCACACTTCCTGCAGGAGTGGTGGAAAGAATGTATGCATTCTCCTACAGGGTCTGCCCTCTGAGGCTGTCAAAACTCTTTGAGTGGTATGTCAGGCCCATGTGGGGGAACTAGACTTCCCCACAGTGGTCTCTGTGGCCTGGAATGTGTGTGGAAGTGTGGGAGTATTCGGTGGCCTATTCTTTGCAAAGTGAATGGTGATGCTACTTTCTGTGGGAATCAAGTTAATGGTGATTTGTAGAGAGAAAGAGTAAGACAAAAACGTAGCTGATAGCTAAGTCACTGAAGTGCTTGCCTTGTAAGCATGTGGACCTGAGTTCAGGTTTTCAGAACCAACATAAAGGACTAGGAGTGGTCGCCTGTCTTGTGTTTGTAATCCAAACAATGGCATGATGGGAGGTGGAGGCAAACAGATCCCTGGAGCTCACCTTCAGTTAGTCTTCCTACCTGGCAAAGTCCCAGATTCATGACTGGCCCTGTTTCAAAGAAAATGTTGATGGCTCCTGAGGAATAACACCTGTGCTTAATGTCTATCCTCCGCCCACACAAAACACATGTGCATGCGTGCACTGGCACATACATGCACACAAGTCAAAAACAAAGCCCACATGTGGCCCAAGTGTCAACTTCTACCCACTTGCTGCAAAGCAAGCAGATACACCTCTCCCAGGCTCACATCTTCTTCTTCATAGGAAAAGAGACCCATAGTTGCCTCTGCATCAGCTGGGGAATGTGGGAGGGAGTTCTGTGTCTAACAGGTTAACATTTCATTTCCCCTATCCCACAAAACAAAACAAACACAACAAAAAATAAAACACTTCAGCCAGCAGAGAGGAACACAGAAACACACAATTCCTGAGCCAAGAACATGAGCAAAGCAATCTTTAGCAAAAACTTGGGGGGAAAGGAGAAGTTTCACATAGTGACAAAAAAGAGAGAGAGAGAGACTGAGAGAGAGCCAGTGCTCCTTCCTGCCTTAAATGTGCTAAATGGGTAAGGGCCACAGCACTTAACCATTTCCTGCCTTCATCCTTATAAGTTAAATGCAAGTTCTAACTCCTTACTGTACTGTTGTTGGGTTTTGACAGAGGTTGTGGTGGTTTTTGTTTTGTTTTGAGAAGGGTTTTCTCTATGTAGTCATGACTGTCCTGAAACTCACTCTGTAGACCAATGTGGTCTCAAACTCAGAGATCCATCTGCCTCTACCTCCCTAGTGCTGGGATTAGACACATACTTGGCTTTCTTATTACATCTTTAATATTAGCCAGAAATGAAAGAGCATCTCACTGTGATTATACAGGGCAGCTCAGGACTCCAGACACCTCATGAAACAAGGTCCTGGTCAGTGTTCTCCACTTTAGGAAGACTGGGATGTAAAGATTCATCTTCCCTTGGACAAGAATAAGGACATTACTGCATGACTAATCTTCAAACCACAAACTAGCTAAATCAGGCATTAATTTTCAATAGTTGTTTTTTTTTTTTTTTCTGGCATCTTGATTGTGTATTTCATGACCCAGTTCAGTATCCATTCCATGCAGACTGATTGGTTGACTAAGATAGTGACCATAAGATGACCTAAAATGTGGTGAAGATTGGAGCTCTCCTGCTTGCGTGACTCTGAGCTGGTTCAGTACATTCACAGAGCTTTGGTTAAATGGGGAACAGTGCAGGTCCCTGATAATGGGTGTGAGATCTGAAGACACCGGCACCTGCAGAATTTCTTCCTTCCTTTCTTCCTCTGTATTCAATGGCAGCACTCCTGTTTGGTCCAAATTTAATGAGCAGTTTTAAAACAGTCTCTATTTAAACTGGTTGAGCAAACTGGAATCCCAATACAGACCAGATTCTTCTCACCTGTCAGGTAGGAACTGACTTGGCCTCCACCCTCCATCTTTAAGTCAGAAAGTTGGGACGCTGCAGCCTTCTGTTAAGCAGACTTGTATTTAGCATCCATTTCTTTGTAACACCCCCCACCCCTCTACCCCCGTCACCAGAGAGCAAACAACTCCAAAGCATGCTGGGATAACAGGCACAGGCAGGCCTTTCCCAAGCCAAGTTTAACTAAAGATACAAGCCCCCAGAATGAAGGCCCTTGGCCTCAGCAAGAACAAAAATCTTCTGGTGTGGGTCCTCAGTGGGTGAGGCCTGCAGGGGGGCAAAGAATTGTTATTGCAACTAGATTTTAATCAACAGTTTCAGTAACAATATTGAATTAAAAAGTTACTAGCTACTAGTTAGAGCATGGCTTAGCTCGCAGTCGGGCAAATCAGTCATTCTGTGGTGATTAACATCTATTCAGAACAGAGAATGTATTATGGGTACTAAATTATCATAGGAATTAATGCAGTCTTTTTAAAGGGCTTAAAATATGTTAATAAATACAGTATTCCAGCACCTGCAGCTCAAGGAACCAGAGTCATTAAAGATGGATATAATTATATTTATTATTGCAGGGATCTAGGTAGGGAAAAACAGTTTAATGGGCATGAATGAAACAAGGCTTCTTTATTTAAAACTTCTTACCTAGAAACTATCTCTTCTGAGGAGTTCTTATTCCACCCTCATCGAGGGGAGAACCGGCCAGAAAGTTCATGGGAGATGATTTTTTAACCCCTGGCCAATAAGTTTCTGAGGTTCACTGAGGACCACACCCTTGCTTCCTTGCCGTTGGACTATTGAGACTTTATCTGAAAGTGCCTAGAGTAACGGCTTCAATGTACAGCCCTTACAGACTTCAGGGACCACCCTCTTCCTACTTAACACTCCATCCAAGAGCCACCCCCTGCGGTGATTTCTAAAACACACTCAACTCTTCCCTATCTCACGGCCTTAGCTTGTGATTTGGGGTCTGTAACAGCATTAACGTTATACATATTTTTACCATACCTTGTCCTAAACTTGTGCAGAATGTAAGCTAATTTAACCTTGATAAGAGCCACATAAACCTAAGATCATTATCTTAGCGTTTTACAAGTTAAAAAAAGACAAATGAGTCTCCAGGCTTAGTATGATTGTCCTTGAGTCCATTGCTCTGAAGTTCTCTTCGATACAGAATCCCAGGGCCTCTGTTGTAGGTTGAAGGCTACATCCCTCAGCCTTCATTCACAGGTTGTGGCTGGTGCCCGTGGCTAAATTACGAGCTCCTGCTATTCTTTCCTCTTCTGGGAACCAGTTTGTTCATAGAAGCTCCTGAGACTAGTATTTAAGCTGATTTTCTATGCACTTATTTTTAGTTATCATTTTCTCCTCTTAAACAAGCACCATGCTCATGAAGGCAAACAACTGCTCTATTTTGTCACTTGGTGTCCCCAGTCCTATTAAAGTAACTGACACTTAATAAGTACTGAGTAAATATTTGTTTAATGGGTCCTTGAACTCATATGTTCACCATTTGCTGTCTGTACCTAAAAGAAATTATATTTCTCATCAATAGAAAGATAGATGGAAATAATCATGTCTCTTTGTTTTAAATTTTCGAATGAATAAAATGCAGTTTTAGTGGGTAACCCTCTTTTATGATCAAATATTTCTTATTAAAGGTTGCAGAAATGATAGTCTGGTATTTTCTGTATGAATTTTCTGTATTTCATTTCTGTATTAAAACTGAGCCTTTTGCAACAAAGACTGATAAAGTACCGGGGGATAAATCCTCTTTGGATGTCAGAGATGTAGAGTGGGGAAGCTCTACACTGGAATGCCCAGCTAGCTGGGATGGAGGGGGAGGATAGGAGGGGAGTCAGGTTCTCTACATACTTGGTTCAATGCATTTCTGCCCACCAGCCTTGCTTAGGCAGCCCCCTGCATCAACACATCCAGACCATCCCCTTCAAACAAAGAAATTCCTTCAAGTCAACCCTTGTTTTTCTGCAGAATTACACCTGGCAGGTACGGAGCCGAAGTCTTCTCTTTGAAATCTCGGGGAACACAGTTTGAGCTGTCCTCATGGTGGAGTGCGTTTGAAATACTATTTCTTTTTACTCAGTAGAAGGAAAGTAAACAAGGTCACATGGAATAGAATTGCAATTGTGTGTTCCATGCATATGGTGAGATGTGAGCCTCAGAAAAACTGCTTCACTTTCTGGGTTTGTCAGCTTGCCACGGACCTAATCCAGCTGCTAAAGTCCTTAGTACCATTATTCTTTACCCCAGAGGGGCGTGGTCTTCATTGATAATCTGATTAATATTAGTGGCTTCATGCCCAAAAAACAGGGCCATGTACAATTATGAAATAAGTTTCAAATTCTTTGGACGGCCTCTCATTCTTTTCTTGTCTCTCCAGAGGCCTGTGAGCTCTAGCTGAAGGAGGCCCATTAGAACATGGCATTGTTAGTTCCTTATAAATGTGAATAAATATTAACCTCATAGTCTGTGTCAGGTGCCTGATCCCATCATATAAATTATCAGCCAAAGCATTGCACTTACTTTTTCGATAAGAAACTAGATGTCCAGGAAAGGAAAACAAGACAGGAAGTGCTGGGCTCTGATGCCAGACCAAAATTAATCTCAGAACAGAAAATGGAATCTATGGAGGGCAACTTCAGGGAACCCTAAAGGCAAGGAGGGCCAGAAAGTCCATGTTCCAGGTCTCATAGCTCCTTCTAGAAGCAGCCTGAGTATCTCCTTCCTCTGTAACTTTCCCTCTGTTCTAGATAGGAAGGTAGGAAGACCTTCTTCTGAAGGAACTTGCAGCCCTAACTTACTGAGCTGGCTCTGGAAGGTCTTGGGTTTTATTGAGCCCCTATTAAGAATACATAAGACTGGATGCCATCAGGAGGACATTGGATCCTGTCTGACTCTGAATGCCATTGGGTCTGTACCCACCTTGTAAGAAGTCATTAGTGTGAGCTATGTCTAATTATTTTTTTTCACTCCTTAAGAGAATAAGCTGTGATCCCATCAGAAGCTGCTTGAGAGTGTTCTTGGGTCTATGTTTTTCTTTCCGCTTTCTTTTTAAAAGAGATCATTTTCTCATAGGAACGAGTCTTATTTATTAAGCACAAACTATTAACTTTAATGGAATTAAATCTCTCTAAATGTTTCTTTTTCAATAGTTTTTATGTATACAGTCTCACCTCATTATTGACTTCCTGGGGAGCTGCTGTGGTCTAGGACTCTGAGTGGCCTCTGAGACCAAAGCAAGGAACCAGTAGCAAAAGCCTCAAAGAGATTACAGTCTGGGGTAGAGATTATGGATAAATAAGTACATAAATAAGCAAACAGGGTAATGTCAACAGTGTTCTGTGACATATATCACATGTGTTTTAGGTAAGGTGATTAACTCAAGCACAAACATTTACATCTGAGTAGGCCCATCAGCCTTGAGTAGGTACCCTAAAAGGTTACTAAGACTAAGATTGGTGGATCCCAAGCCCAATTGTGTCCAGGACAGGTCTCCAATTTTGCTTGCCTATGACATTGCTCACGAGACAGTGACATTGCTACCCCCAGGGAACATTTTCAGGAGCCCCATTCTGGCATCCAATGGTAAAGATAATGCGATGACATATTATCACATACATCTTTTGTCTCCTTTGCTCCGAGATGTCTAATTACACATCTTTTTGTCTTTATTGCTCTGTTATGAGTTTTTTTGTGTGAGTATGTATGTTTCATTTCTAGCCATTGAAAGTACCTGACTTTGATCCCCATAAGATTAGTAAAATACAGCTGGAGATTCAGAAACCCACAGATTTAATCACCCACAAATCCAAACTGTTTTTCATTGTGTCTTCACCAGCACCATTTAGACCTGTTTCCTGTCATTATTTCCCAAGTGCTGCAGTGTTGCAGCTATTCTGAGAGAGATCTAGGTGTAACCAATGTATGTGAAGAATATACAAAAGTTGTGTACAAGTGTCACAGCCTTCTACACAAGGACCTCAGGCATCTTCAGACTTTACTATCTTCAAAGGATACTGGAACCAATGCCTCCCAAATTCTGAGGGTTAACAATATTGAACAAATTATGTGCCACTTATAGGGATACTGAGTTGTATGAACTTGGGTGATGTGGGCACGTGGCTGTGAGCTTATCCTGGACCCCACACTGTGGTCAGCATTTCTCTTTGCAATGCTCACCAAGCACTCTGGACCAGGTGGTAGACAATTAAATGAACAAAGTAGCTGATTGAAAAACCTAGTTACACATAGTCCTGATCCTAAGGGCCCATTTCATATTCCTAAAGGAATAAAGAGGGAGTCGGGAGAGAGTGAGACACCCAAACAAGCATCAATCAGCTAGCAAATAGTTAACTGCTGTGTTGTACAACTCTACAGCCTTTTGATAAACAGAGTCACGTTTCTGGTCAAATGCGACAGAAAAGACGCACTCATGTTAGAAAACAATACCAAGGCTTTACATTAATGGTTCTTTCTCATTCCCTTTTATTCTTTTGGTCCATTTTGCACAGGAAATAAGAACCTTGTGGACAAAAAGATCATCATTTGTCAATCTTTCGCGGCAATTTTCCCAACAGTTCTTTCAGCCCTAAATGCTTTTAAGCATCTGTCAGTGTCATATAATCGCCTTAATGGGCAGAAACAATAACAATAACCACTGAGTGAGAGGCTCAACGCACTCACTCCTTCCTGGACCAGTGGAAATGATGGCCCTGTCCATATGCTGATTTCCACATGCAGCTGTGCGGTTATTGTTTGCACTTAGACCTTAAGTTGTCCATAATTTTTATGTGTGCAGGAATGATGCCAATTGAGAGAGAGAGAGAGACTGGACCAAAACAATAAATATTTAGCATCTCCAAGATAAGACAAGTCAATAAACAGCTTGATTACTAATTCATTCAGGAACAAAAATAATGGCTTTCTAAACTGAAACGACCAAATCCAATAACTAACTGTTTGTCAGGGTAGTAATAATGGTATTTGTATCTCTTTTAATTGGCTTTAACCTTTCCCTTCATGTGTGCAGTATTAAAAAATTAAAGAGGAAAGTATTTAGAGGCATAGATTTACGGCACTGCGTGGATTACATGCTTTTAATGAGGTCAGGACAATAAACCATCTGAGCAGAACTTGCTGCCCAATGATGGATTACTCCCCTTTACAATAGACAGACAAGAGTGCGCATGCGCACCACATGTAGGCTCACGGGCCCACGGTGCCCGAAGACAAATGAAAGATGCTCACTTCAGTTGGGGGTGCCTGCCCAGGCCGTTTACTGTTATGAGGGGCTTTAAGAAGATTTCCAAACACAGAGCTATTGTGAATTGTGCGGAACAGGTGAATTACAAACAAAATAGTAGTGTTTCTGTGTAATCTTAACTCATGTGTGACTGTATACGTGAGGCCACGTGTGCGTGGGGTACGTGGATGGATAATGGATGGACAAGCAGATGGTCAGACAGACTTAAGTAATAAGGATAGAAGATAAAGGGAGGTAATGAGGTTATACCCGTAATACTCTGGAGTCAGTTTGTGCTGACTTGTAAAGCCAAATCATACAATGCTATATAATGCTTCAATCCCAGCATATCTGTAACTCAAGACTATATCACTTCCAGGAAGAAACACACTTTATGTAAACACCCAGTTAATTGTTCAGCTCTTACTATTACCAATATAAAAAACCACTTAAAGTGGTCACACCAAAAAGTGACAGATGAAACAGGAGAGGGCTGGGAATAGGAAACAGGACAGTTTTTCTTTGATAAATATTTTTATCAGAAGTTTTCATTAAACATTCACTAATTTATAATAAAAATGAAGAGCCTATTTTACTAGAAGTAACATAAATATCATTAAAACTTGAAAAAATAAAATTCTCAGTAGTAAAAGAAGTAAATATCTTACTTTATAAGTCATGTACAAATTATTTGTTTGAAAAAGAAAATTGTAGACAAATGACAGATTCAAAGAGTCAAAGAACTTAGGATGACATCTGAAGCATCCTCCTTTGGTCTTTGCAACCAAAAAGGACACAATTTAAAATCATGTCAATGCCCAGGAGAAAGGGTGGACTATAGATAGTCTGGACCTAGTAAAGAAAGCTACACTGTGCACAAAGGCTCGGTCCTTCTCTGCACTAGTTGACACAAATACTCCCACAGTATTTGCTCAATAAGTGACATTAGAGGAAACATCTATCATGAGGAAGCAAGAATTTTGCTCCAGGCAACAGAGCTTCAGACCCAGGGAAAGTGCTGTCCTGTGAGGCAGCAAGTCCATCCATCACCAAGCAAGTAAATGTTGGCACATCTTTCCTGCCACTTGAGATGCTGCCATCACTAATCAGATCCAGAAAGGGACAGAGTAAAGAAGCTCCCTGTGTCCCTTTTCGTTCCATATCTCTGTCGACTATCCCAGCTGTGTGGAATCCAGACAGTCACCACTCTAGGTAGCAGCCTATTGAGTACGAAATGCCTTCACTACCTATAGATTCTTGCAAAAGATAGCCTTGTACCTAGAAGCCTATGCTTTGGCACTTGTTGAAAATAGATGCTTGATCTTATAAATGTGTAAGCATAATCATTATTTGAGCAAGCATTCCTGTGTAAAGCACTAGGTTGAATGTAGTAGGGTGGCAAACGTGAAAAACTGCTGGCATTCCCTACCAGGCAAGACACACATGAACTGTTAAACCTACAGAAAATATTGTGGGAGACATGATTCTAACTGGTATTTTGTATCTTCTGCTTTAAAAAGACTAGAAGGATCAGTATTTCCAAGGAAGTAATGTTTGAGCTAAGATGTGAATGCAGGAAGTAGCCAGCCATGTATAGGTCTTAGTACAAAACGTGTGTCTTCTACTCTTTTATGGGGAGTTCTCTGTATCTGCTGAGGCCACTTAAGACAGATTCAGTGAAAGCTAAACTTCTTTGCTGGCAGGAAGTGTTCTCAAAATATGCAGAAAGTTGGGATCATTTGTCTGCTTGTGGATGAGTGACAAATCCCTAAGACTATTTACTTGGATGTACAGTGGGAAACATATCAGACTACTGCATTCCACCATGTGCTATCAGCATTGTATCTGTGAAGGAAAGTCATGGGTGGAACCATCATGCGTTAAGACATCTCATGGCTGTATCTTTGCAATTTCAAAAAAGTAGACAGCACATGAAAAGGGAATGTTTATAGGCTTTGGATCAAGAAATACCTGGGTTCAAAGTGCTATACTGCTGCTCTTTCTGTCACCAGGAACATGGTATTGACTCTTGAATATCCCATGCACAGCTGTAGCACAGCGAAGTGAAAAGAAATACACTCTTCATAGTATAATGGTGAAGACTGAATAAGGTCATGTCTCTGAAATGCCTGGCTCAGAATAGCTTAGAGTGTGCGCTCTCTCTCTCTCTCTCTCTCTCTCTCTCTCTCTCTCTCTCTCTCTCTCTCTCTCTCTCTCTCTCTCTCTCTCTCAGAAGTTTTTGAAAATTTTTGCTACATCGTGACTCACCTAAGTAAGACTATTATCAATTGGGAACAAGGAGAACTCACTGTTTTTGCTTCAGTCTTTCTGGTGAAGGTAAATCTACAGTTTGTGACTCAAGGGTGCAGCAAAGATTTCCTGGTTGGATAAGAAATATAGGAGGAAAACTGTCCTCCTTTTAATGGAGACAAAAGAGATTATCATCTGGGTACTAAATCAAAGGATAAAGCCATCCCTGTAATCTTCCTATCTAAGAGTTGCCCTCTTCTGTTCTTTGGCTTTTTCCTTCCATATTACCTCTTTTTGCCTTTTCTTGCTTTTCCCTAGAGGACTAGAAGTCAAGTTTTGAACCATTGATACAGGGGCCTTGAATCACATCATATCATGTGCAGAGAAATTAACTCAACAGATTGCATTGCCTAAGAATGGAACTATATACCCATGCATGAATGCTGACTTTATTCCCGGGGGTCTTGGAACAGCTGCTTATAAATATAATTTTTTAAAAATAAAACCTAAGGAGATAAATAAACATGATAGAAACAGCAAGCTAATGCTTTTATGTTTTCATGTTTAAGTGACTAAAAATATCAATACAATATATTCCTTGGGTAGACTTCCCTACCTTGCCCATTTTGATGCGCCTGAGGATGTGGTTAGAATAGACAATACCAAGTGAACAGAAACCACAGTTACCCCTGGACAGTGCAAGTAAAGATCTAGAAAAGCTATATTCTGCTTATTGTTTGATTTTGTTTTGAGCTAGCCTGTACTACATTTTAAAGTTAAGATTATAGAAGCTTTAAGCTGAAGAAGGAGCGAGCAATGCTACTTTCTGTATAACATGGTTCCGTTGTTTTTAAGTAAGTTTTATTAACAAGTGACAATTACTTTTTTATGATACATTTAAGATAGTGAATTATGAATGACTTAAAAATCCCCTGCAGCCTAATTGAGAACTATTATGTCTGGTAATTGCCACTGATTTCTGCAAACAGTCATTTTTCTCTGGCCTATTAACATAATTTAAATTTTTAATTGCCCTTCATAATTGTCTATGAGTGAACAAACAACCCCCTTCACCTAAGGGTTTGAGACCAGGACCAACCTCAGGGAGCTCAATCTGTCCACTGGAGAACACGAGTAGAACTTTATGGACTGTCAAGTTGAGGTAAGCTCTATGACAAATAGGACATCTTGATAAGGGCCAGCCGGTCCCCACCAGCCAAGTATTCTTTGATTGCTCTGGCATTGACTTTGCTCACTTTGCTCTCAAGAAACCTTAGTCAAAACAAAACAGAGTTAGTTACCCTAAGCAAGGGTAACTAAGAACATTCTGGAAGAAGAGAGGGACATTCCAAACAGCCATTCCTTGTGGAGCTCAGATTATAATGAACTTAGGGCCATTGAAAAGGCATAAGATTCTCAGGAAAGACATCTATGTGGGAGATACAGATTTAAATTACAAAAGTACTTATGATCACTTTTGGAGTCGTGTAAAATCAGGTGAAAATCTAATTAAATACAAAGAGAATATTATAAATCATGAATTATTCTACAATGCTATTAATAATATTTAGAGACAACTACATATATGTATATATAAATATTTCTTGTAAAATATTTCTCACACAGTTTAATATTCTTCCAAAATATTATTTTTAACATCTGATCCAGTATATGAATTTACCACTGGTTATTTAGCCATTTCGTTTCTGTTGGGAATTTAGTTTTTTAATTATTACCACTATAAAAAAAAATGAGTGATCCACCTTATATATTTCTGGGTATCTGTAACACATAGCTCAAGAAAACATCTTTAAACATGAGTGCTAAAAGAGTGTGTACTGTATCAGCCTCTGAAAGTATGGCTGAGTTTTAATCTACACTCTCATCTGGATAGCATAAAATTGGCTTTCTCATATTTTCTCCAGCATTTACATTTATTCCAATGTCTAGTTCGTTAAAAAAGTTTTCATCTGCTCTTTAATGTTACATTAGTTTGGCAGTGCAAAGATCAATAATTGTGATTATTAGTGTGTTCATGAGCAGATATTTATGAATGGCATGAATACCCTACCCCACTCACTTATTTTTTTTCTTTTCTGAGGTCTGTCTTTTTCTTATTGACCCAGTCAAGATATTGAAGTCTCTTTTGCTTGTATAATTCTCTAGAGATTGCATGACCTGGAAACCATAACAAGGTTTCCTGTGCTAGGAAAGGAAGGGTTGCTTTGGTCTGCTTTGTTTATGTTGGACTACTTCCTGCATCTTCCAGACTCTGATACATTGGTAGGAGGTGGAAAGGATTGCTCAAGCCTCCGAGCAGCAGCATATGGAACCATAATCACACTGTCTCCAGGGCCTTGTCACTGTCTTCTGCTTCCCAGGGACCCTTGATTCTCATCTTAGTTGACGTCAAGGAGACCCAGGAAACCCCCACCTGGCTTAGTATTGAGACAAATAGGAAATTCCCAGAAGAAATAGAGGATTGTGTCCTAGTATGCAGTCACACCAATTACAAACGACTTTTTTGTACATGTTCTTGTCTAACACAAAGTAATGCCCAATCAATATATGGATGGACAATCTGAAGCTTAGTCATCCAATAGGAACCACCAAAATGGTCAGTTATTCCAGTGGAAATACCTAATTATGTGACTCAAATCTGTTTCCAAAATTGGGAGCCCTAGGGTCCATATCAATACCTTTAAAATAAATGTTCTACTTGGGATATTGATGGAATTTGCTACAGGCAGCTAACCCGGTGAGGCAGGTGAAATCCAAAGCTGAGGTATTTGTTGTATCCTCAGAACCGCCAGTACTATTTGTATGAATTTGTCCCATGTAGCCATGATTCTTCATAACTTTGCACAAGTTCAGCTGGGACATCAAAGATGGATGATGCTAAACTAATTCCTACATGGAAGCTTCCAGTGCTCACATCTGCTTGTGATGTCAAGGGAAACATTTATTACAAAATAGCATCAGTTATCATTACTGACCCTCTTCTGCTTTCAAATTGAAACTACCTATTGTATTATTCTTATTTCCTTAGCCTCCCTCAAGAAACTCCATTGATGGCAATTTTTTTTCCCTGTAGCTCCAGTACAGCTAAGTCTCTTTGTATTTTGAGTAACTATAAAACTTGTCTTCATTGCCTACCTGGAGAGAAACAAGATTATTTAAGCTTACAGTAAAGCTGTTGGTCAAGATAGTGATTTGAATGTTTTAGGCTTTTTATTTTTGTTTTTTAAATATATGGGGACTTCTTTGAGGAGATACGGTTACAAGACTGCATTGACTCTTAATGGCTGAGATGACAAGAAATTTATTTAGACTCAGAGTTTGCCACATTCTAACTTAATAATATTATTTTTGGATTCAATTAGTTTAAAGAAACCTATGTGTATATAATGATCAAGTGGTATAGAGACACAGTACATAGTTGATAAGTATTTACAAAAATTTAAAAAAAAAAAACTATTTCTCATCTCAAGACATGCATTGGTTGGGTTCCCAAGCTTCTCAGCAACATCATCGTTGCTCCTTGTTGACTCCTAAGGACCCAGACCTGGTTTCAGAGAGAGGGGGAAAAAAAGATACGAGATGACTTAAAGATGCCAGATGAATCTTTGCCCTGAAGCCAACTATTTATTCAGCTCATTCAACTAACAAATAATTTCAATGGTGATATATTGTTTTCCTCAGTGAAATTTTCCTTCGTACATCTATAATTAAAGAGAGTGTAGAGCAGTAAATCTGTGGACCTGTCATATAGCATTTGTTAGCATCGAAACCTAGGCAGCCCAGCTTTTAGCAAAGAAAAATGAAGAACTTGGATAGACCATGAGATATGGATTTCTTTTTAAACTGGCTTTTATTTTAGAAATGAAAGACTGTGGGGTATGAGTGTGTATGTGTGCAGAATTGAGACAATAATATAAAGCAAATGTAATACCATGTCTTCCAGAGTGATGGCCTAATTTCCATTGATATTGGAAATATGCTCATTAGCGATGAACACATGCAGTGTTTTTAGATTCTCTTAGAAAAAGAAATGTCTGGCTTTTTCCCCTTTTTTGTTTTTTTATCCCCCTTTTCTATGATAGAAAATTTCTCCCAAGGTGGGGGGGGGGCTGTTAAACTATCTACCTAATTCACAAGGTGACTTTATTTAAAGCAAATCCAATAACTGCTTCGTCCATGAGGAAATACTAACTGTAGCTATAAGTAAACATTTGAATATGAGAATCTGTTTGCAGAGAAAGAAAGGGTTAACTGTGACAGAGCATTCAAAGCTGAAACAGGAGAGTCTGGACCCTTACTTCGCTGCCAAGCTATCAAATGCCTTTGGAATTCCGAAGTGTCCAAAGTAACACAGGACTCTAAGAGTGATTCTGCAAAATGTGTGAGTAAGAAATGATGGGGGAATTAGAGAATGGCATGTGCGTTCCTCTGTCTGGATTCTGGAAGAACCGAAGCTCACTCTGGCAAATGCAGCAGACACAGAAAAGAGATACGCGAACTCTGGTGGCTGGGTTCATGTTGGAGTATCTGAAATCAGCTCTTCACCCTCCACCCTCATGCTAACTGAGAACCTGATAAATCAGCCTAACAATATAGAAGCCTCATTAAGCCTCCGAGCAGTGCCTTGTCTCACAAGAGAATAGCGTTCTGAAGGAGACAGAGAGTAACAACAGATACAATCATGAAGAAGAAACACACAGGAATAAAGGAAACATCAATAAAATATACCATGCACCATTAAGGACCACCTCTAGATAAGATGCTCAGTATGGCAGTAAAGATCACAAATGAATTAATGTCAAGAAAAGAACGTTGAGTCTATCAGAGACTGTCAGGCTGGGTTGAAAATCACTGCTGCCTAGGGAACTGGCAAGCAGTCCCAACCCTCCATTTGAGGGGTAATTGTGCCCATGACTTAATGCTGACAGAGACCTGGCGACATTGCTTTGCTTTGCATAAAACAATTTGTTAGAGCAACCATATGCCACTTAGGCTATCCATTTGTTTGAGGGACAGTTTACATTTACTAAAAAAAAAAAAAAATCATCACTCTCATTTCTTTGTGTTTTCCCTGTGTTGTTGTGTGTATGTGTATGTGATGTGTGTGCACGTTCATGTGTCTGAATACAGGCACATGAATGCCATGGCAGGAGTGTGGAGGTCAGCACCCTTTCCGGGTGAAGGTTCTCAGCCTCCTCCCCCTAATGTGAGACAGGTCTCTTGTTTTTCCCAGCCTAGCTTGCCACAGGCTAGGCTGTGTCTGTCTCTGTCTCCCATCTTTCTGTGGGAGCTCAGGAGTTATAGACCCAAGCTAACACATTCATCTTGGTATTATGTAGGTCATAAGGCTTTCAAGGCAAGTACTTTGTGCACTCAGCCATCTTCCCTATTCACGTTCTCAGTTTTAAACTTTGTTTAGATGTGATTTCAGAATTAGGGAGGCGATAAAAGAAGTACCCCTGTTATCCTATACCGACTGTCTCCATTTGTGTCCATTGTTCCCCTTTTTTCTGAGCCAATGTAAAGTAAGATGCCCCACATTCTGAGAACCTCAATTATACCACTTGTTCAAAAGAATAGGACATTATTCATAACCATGGTGGAATTGCCCATGCTACACAATTTATTGTGGAAATGTTATCTGACCCTTAGGCGATAGCCACATTTTCCTCAGTTGCCCTTGATGACACCTTTTTGAGGGCAGGGTTCATTTCAGAGCTGTTATCCAGTCTCTCAGACTCCACATGACTCAGTTTCCTTGCCTTTATTTCCATTTATCTGTTTTGAACATGACATTTTCAAACATTTTGCTAATACACACATAAGTACACATATCAGTATCCAGCCTGGCGACTTTCCCGCAGACTGGACACAGCCATGCCTCTCTTTGGTTAGCATAAGAGTGGTGGATGAGCTCCAAGACCCTCCTCAGCCTTGCACATGGTTGTGCACGTCCAGGAGCCAGAGGAAATGGAATGTCTCTTCAGCCATATTTTTACCCTCATTTTTCAGGTCTATGACCGCTATTACTGGCTGCTGCCATTTCATACACGGAGTTGGATCTGTTGCCAAAGGCAAGTGTTTGGCCTAATGAACCAGCACCTGTAGGAAGACACTGTCTGTGTCCTCATAAAAGAACTGCTAATGTTGTCTATGTTTACCCTCCAAGCCCGTAATTCTCTAAGATTGAGGACCATTTATCTGTGACCCCTCCATACATGACCCACATGCATTTTTTTCCTATAGAAGTTCCCTGTCAGACTATCATTAAGATTTATCAGTCCACCACTAAGAATGTGGTCACTACATCTCCAGTGCTTGCTTTTAGAGGCAAGTTGCCATGAAAACCTCTAATGGTTTGCTCTCAGATTTGGCACTTTGAAGGTATGAATTGGTCAGTAGACCTCACTTTGAGCAAACACTAAAACCAAAGAAGCAATTCACATGGGTAAGAGCTCAGCCACAGCTTCATGTCCTCAGGGAGCTTGCCTTATTGCCCAGCCTGTTCTAGACTACCATTAAATGCATCCTGCATAGCACCTATCTCAGGTCATAATAGTAATCTTATTTTTGAGGTGATTTTGTTAGTGCCTATTGCCACTCTGGGCTTCAAAAAAAAAAATCCCCTGATGTTTGCTCCTAATGTGTGCTGGCCACCTGGAGTATGATGGATGTTCCTCCTGTGTGTCAGGGAGGGGGAGGAAAGGGTGTCCCTTGATGGTGTCTTCTCATAAATAGTGAAACAAAATCAGACCGTGGCCTAGTCTGAAGTCTGAGATACTTTCAGACCCAATGAAAACCACAATTAGCACAAAGTGCATAGAAACCTGTCCTGCTCCAAGCTTTTGAATAAATCACACTTGCTTACACATTAGTTTGAGCGAATAGTAAGGAACATCACAGAGCATCAAACTGCATCCTGTGTAGTAGGTCCTTACCAAGAGTCCATTTCTAGGAAGCTGTTCTGGGAGCTTGGTACCACCACAGCAATTAAGTTGCATGTTGCTATTTTGGGACAGCCTATATTCACTTGACTGTATTTCTTTCTTAGAAAGTCCCATTTAGCCGAGGCTCATTTCACTGTGTATTCTTAACATTTAGGGGGTGGGGTGTGAGATTAAAGTTTGCTAAACGTTCCGAGACTGGTTTATTGAAGATTATAAACATTACAGGCAGTCAGCAGGAGGGGGGGGGGACAACATGACCAGTGAACAGGTTCTTTCTGCTCTTCAGTGAGTAACAAACAGCACAGTGATGAGACAGGGTTGTGCTTGACTCCTTAAAATGGTTAGGGGCTGTCACGAAATTGTCCTAAAAACTTTCAACCATAGGACCTGACCCCCTAGGCTGGCACTCAAAATTAATTTTGGTATATTGCCAACTTTGGATAGCTTGGGATCTGCTGTTTGTTATTAGTAGCTTTGCCTCAAGTTAGGGCAAAACAGTGATAGGCAAAGCCACCAGGACCATTCATCAGTGAGACATGGCATCTTTCATAGTGAGAGTGAACTTGAAATATATGTTTGCTTCCCACATGCTCAGCCTCACTTCCCACATGCTTGGCCTCGATTTCTTGTTCTCTAGGTGGTTTAGCTATGACTGATAATTCAAGGATGGCATTTTAGGAGATCCAGAGGGGAACGTTGTATAAATGTAAATGCAAAAGATACAGCTCATTCCGTCTTTGAAATTGTTGGTGTGCAAAGAGCTCAACACTGTTTTATTTAAACAAGGTCGGCTTCGACCTTGATTGACTTGCAGTAAATTGCCTGGTACAAGAGGCAAGAGGAAGTGGAGAGAAAAATGGCAATCAGCACCAAATGTTTCACATATTGATTGACAAGCACCAGAGATGTGCTAGAGTAAGATAAATTGGCCAACAGGGCCCATCTTGACAGCTCCCGAGACGGGAAAATTGTTCTTGTTAATTTGCTACAGGAACCTTGTCATTCGTGGAGTGTCTCCTAATTGTGTAAACAAAGTTCAGATTCCTCAGCAGCCCCGATCTGTTATTGGGTTTGGTAATTTTGGGTCTGAATCACCAGGATGTGTTTGTAAATGGTGTTTGAATTGGGAGAAAAAGGAAAGCATTGCACCTGCTTTAAGCTGGCATTTTTGACTGAAATGGAACAAATTGCTTGGCAGACCTTTCTGATTTAACAATAGATTTCAAGCAAATTCTAGTGCACAGGTCCGTCTGCTGTCCATGTCTGTGATTCTCCCTAGCATCCCTGTTCAGTTGGCTTTCTCTGGCCTCGGGTTGGAGATTTTTATTTTCAGGTATGCAAATTTCATTTTTATGGGTTTAGTTATAGCCAGAAAATCCTTCACAGGCATTTCTTTTTATTGGCATCCCTGTTTCTTTCTCTTCGGTCTCCTGAGCACTTTTCTAGAATTCTCTTCATTCTTAAGTTTGCTTCTTTCTATCTTGTGATCCACTGAATGTCCATCATCCTCTCTTTACATCTCTTTCCCGTAGCAGCTGTGGTCTGGACCAGAGAATGGGGCGTTATCCAAGGGATGCCACCTTTCCAGACTCGGGTCCACAAGTCAACCCTCACCCTTGATCATTTTTCCAATTTGAATGAAAGTTATTATTTTTTGTTTCTGTTAAAAATTCGTATGACTTTTCTTGTTAAAAACAGTTTTCTTTGTCTTCTCACAGTAGTATTTCATCAACTAGTTCATTCTTGACTTCGCAGAAATGGTACTGGTTGTCACTGAAATGGGTTTTATGAAAAATAACACTAAGGCCTTCTCTTAATCACCCTGACTAATGCTATAGCTCTGGATCACAACGTTTCTTTTGTCTAAAAAGATAGATTTAAAAATATTCAGGTTTCCTCTATTACACTGCGAAGACCCCTTGAACTTAGGTAGTTCCGGCATTCAGCGGGTCTTAGGAAAGATTGAAGAAAACCAGCACATGAAATGAGATGAGAGAGTGGTACAGCCTGGTGCTAAACTAGGGAATATGCACCTCACTGGAGATATTTGATGTTTGACTGACAGACAAGGGTATAGACAACTTCCTTCCAATTGTGGTTTGTGATTCTAACCCAAAATGACTAATTTTAGCCTTTTAATAAATACTCTCCCTAACTGCCTCATTTTGTCTTCAAATAGAGCTCTAGGAGCTAGACATAGGTTTAGAACCCCTCATCTGAAACATTCCAAAATTTAAACTTTTTTCTTACCAATATGGTACTCTGGGCCCAGTGGTTCAACAGACAGAAACTTTGTTCCATGGACAAAATTAAAATACTGTTGCACCTTCCGGCCATATGATTAAGGTGTGTTTAAAACATACAGATTTGGGTCCCATTCTCAAACCATTGTACTGACACATATGCAAACTTGCCCCAAACCAAAAGCTTTAGAGTTTTGAAATATTTCCCATTGGCTAAGGATCCTTTTTTTTTTTTTTCCTCATTTTCAGAGGCCAAATATTCAGCTTAATCACCGAGGGGAGGCAGGGACAGGGCTTCCTCCTAACTACCTCTCCACCAACCTTCTTCCTAAATACCTTCACACCCACTTGATGAGCTGAGACCTTTCCCTTCTTCGTCCTCCTTGTACCAGGAGCATCTGATTCTAAACCATATTTTCTCCGCTTCTCTACCTCTTGCCCAGCCCCAGCTGCATGGCCTGTGTGAGGTTAGTGATGGACTGTTTTTAATTGCAGTTACCATGCTGCTGTGAGAGCTACCCATTTGCGTATCTGTCTCTCTCTCGCGGAAGCATGTCAAGGGCTGCATTTGATTTGGCCTCTCCTTCCTTCAGCCTTTGTGTGGTCAGCTCTCAGGGAGTACTAGTCAGATGAATTGCAAATGTTAGTATGATGGTGGGCACACACATAGGGGCAGTGTGCACACACCCAGGGGCAATATGCACATACTCAGGGGCAGTGTGCATATACTCAAGACAGCAGCTTAGAAGTGTTCCACACAGTGCCTCCCCTCCCTACTGGGTTTTTCTCCATCTTCATGTAACCACAGAGACTGACAAATCACCTGACTTAGAAATGATCCTGAGTCAGAAAAGAGAGGGTAGGAGAGGCGCTGGCCTGTCAGCAATCCTCAGAGTGCCAGAAAACATTCGTGCCAGGTAAGCTAAGAGTTCTGGGGTGCCTTTTTCAGAACAGTAAGATGCTGCTTATATGTGCCAAAAATCTTTATAAACATTGACAAGGACTGTTAATATGAAAGAAAAGAATGTCCGAATGACATCAAAATTTTAAATATTTGAATATTTGGGCTCTATGGCTAATCAATTTGCATCCTAGAGTAGCCAGAGGAGCTATGTTTCTAAAGCTATGGTTCAGCCACCCTCGCCTACAGCCAAACCACCCTGGTCTCTCCTGCTTTAAAGCTCAGCTGCAGCAGGGACCATTTATCTACTGGGGAGAAAGCCTTTTTGGATCCTCTTTGAGTGACATTCTTTTGTCTCATGTGAACGAATTTGCTTTCTCTCCATCTCCACAACAAGATCATGCAGATTAAGATCCGTAAGATCACAGTTGAAACTACACACTATCGAAAGGACATAAGGGAAGGGCATCGGAGGATCTTACTCTGAGATGGAGACACAGATGTTCTCCTGCACCATTTTTATCTATATGTGATCTCTTCTTCTCCAGCATCTGCATCTAACCGCTATTTGAATGTCCCTCTGCGCAGTGAGCCCAGCCCTGCAGAAGAAAGCCAATTTTATTTGCATTCCAGTTTCGCTTGACCCCTATGGTATCCTCAACAAGTAAACAGACTAAACACACACACACACACACACACACACACGCACACGCACACGCACATGCACGCACGCACATGCACACATGCACGCACGCACTCCCTATCCCTCCTACCCTCCATCTGCAACAGAACCAGGACTACCCAAGTGCACTGGATTAAATCTGCTATGTGCATATAGGACCTTGCTTATTTAGGCCCCTGATTCTTCTGAGGATCATAGTTCCCTTAAGCACCCTGCCCATCATTCTTTTCACCCCCTTCTAAACACCTTCTATCAGGATGAAATTGCATTGCCTCAGTAAGAACTGTTCTAGACATTATAAAGTAGAAATTGAAAAACCTAATTCCTCATGATCAAAATCTTGACTTTGGCTACTAGGTCATTGAACTAGACACACTTAGGTTCATTCAGAGCTTATACCTTGTAATTTATTATGTTTCTGCAAAATTAAACTTTTCCATCCAGAATTTAAGAATTTTTATGCTTTTCTTTTCCTCAAAGTGAGAGCATCGCACTTAGCCTTTAGATCTCAATTTGGTTATTGGGATCTTATTGTCTTTTCTGAAAGATACTTAGTTTTCTATCTTTACTTTCCCTAAGGATCTGTCAGGATGGCTACTTCTGTTCTCATTTGCTTATTATGTAAACTGAGTGTGCCCAGTTGCAAAGCCGGCTCTGGTTCACTAGGAACTTGAAAGAGACTCTTGTGGCTACAGTGAAGGGCTACATAGGTCATGATAGCTGAATGTGGCATCAGAGCTTCTCTATAACTTGAATATTAGATAAATGATAGAATCTCCCCAAATCCTGTTTTTGTATTGAGTGCTCAAGTGCCCATGATAATCAAAGATGTGGGGGTCGGGGGGATTCTAGAAATTGAACACAGATTTTGTGCATGCTGGGCAGCTCAACCACTAAACTACATCTCTACTTAAGTTTGATGATTGAGGCAATGAGTGTCAGGGTAAATAAGAGGGATCAGTTAATTATGTGGTAAAGTGAAGTGCATACATATACATATATAATATACATATATTCAAAGGTATTAAAATACACATAGAAGAAAATACTATTTTGTTCTAAAAATAAGCGTCAAATTAGACTTCAGGCCTTCCACAGGGTGGCCTCTGCTCCCAAGTGTCGGAACCAAGCAATAAGCAACAGACTTGTCTACTGCTCCTGTGGCAGGGGCAGTGGCAGCCGGTCCTCAAGGCTTTCCTGCTCTCACTAGCCCATCGCTGTTTTCAGCTTCTCCTTTGGATGGTTGTTAAGGCCTTGCTGTGCTAATTGTAAACTATTCCTGACATTACTGACAGAAGGGCTTTCAGAAAGCTGGGCTTCTCGGGCAAAGGATATGGGGGTAGGCTAAACACCCTTATACTTCTGCTTTACTCCCATCCACCTGCGATAGGCCAACCTGCTGCCAGAGTAGGTGAAGCATTTCCACTGCCAGAATCTTGAAAGTCATTGAGGCCAAAACTGTTTACCCCAGACTTAGTGTATGGTGGATGCATGTGCTTTTGAGCAAGACCTAGGCGTGGCTTTGAGGTTTTAAGGACCCCTGTAGGGGGGAGTAGTCAGCCCCTTTGAAGACCAGCTGCCAAGTGGGACATTTCAACCCTCCAGGAATTGCCCCCTCAGGTTCAAACGTGAAGGGTCGGCAGCATGGGACCCAAAGGAGGGCTGGCCATACCTCCTACAGGGGTCCTTAAAACCTCAAAGCCACGCTTAAGTCTTGCTCAAAAGAACCTGAACCTGCCACATTAGTGTCTTTTATTCACTTAGTGACAAATGTGTCTTCTTATGGTTGTGGAGGCCAAGCAGTTATTGAAGGATTAAGTCAAGGTTTTGTCAGGACTGAACCCTCCTGGGATTTTGAAGCTACTCCAGCCCACCTGACCACCTTGGCTCCTGACTTCTTCTTAACCTTGCTTGGCTTCTGTGCTCACATCTTCTTGAATTCTGACTAGCTTGCTTGCTTCTCATTGCCATATATCAAAATTTTTTTAACTGAATTGAAGATGTAAATTTCCTGTTATCACATAAGGTATCTTATATAGACAGCAGGAAACCTCATATTTTTCCTCTCCCATGTAGCTAACATATTTCCAACAGTAGATTCTGCTTTTTTTTTCTTTCTTGCTATACACGCTAAACACAGAGAACACATCACTTTTAGTCACGTAATATATAGACATTTCTCCCTACCCACATCCAATCAGTGCTGCAGCCGACTCAAGCTGGTGCCACTAAATCAATTCCGTTCTAAAACTACCTACTTAGAGGCAACATCAGACCTCAACTCTACAAGGCCTCTCTCCTCAACTCAGTTGCCCAGGCTTTTCCTCAACTCAGCTTCTCCATCACAGGTCCCCAGCTGTGACCTGAACTTCCACCTGACTGACCAAACCCAGGGCTGTTGTTCTGAGTCACACAGAGAGAAGAAGTACTCCATAATGCACTCTTCCTTCTAATAGGCTCTGGGAGCATAAAGGAGATGATCCCCTCAAGGCTTAGGTAACAGCCTCAGTTTGAGACCTGTTCTAGAACATGGGCAGAGTGAAAAGATGAAGTCTGTCTTGAAGGCCAATTTTAAAACTTAGAGATTCCTTTCTGCTTTCCATATTTCTTTCAGAAAAGACCCAGCCGAGCTTCTAACAATAAGTAAAGCAATAAGTACCAACCCAGCAAGGCTGGCAGATAGTTTCCTGGGGGTCACTCTGGAAGTTCAAGGCTGTAAGGCTTCCATGTAAGATTACATGTTGCTTTAAGTCAGACCCTCTTCCCAAACCCTGGCTGTGAGAAGGGAGAGGACTGGACCCTCAGCTGGTCTCCAAGTAATGTCATCACTGGATTTCTCATAATTGTAACCTGTCCATTCATCTGTGTGTGTCCCTGGCTCCCCTGCCGACGCAACTGGCTTGCAAGGGTTTAATAGTGGCTCTGTCAAGTGAAGTCCCAGGGTTTGTGTGGCGTAGTTACAATTTAGTTGCTATTAAAAATGCAAAATTAAAAATCCATCTTTGGATTTTTCTCATGTTCATTCGGGAAGGTGAGGTCTTTCCCGCCTAGTCCTGTCACTCTTAGGGAGCCTAAAGCATGAATCTCCCAGTACCAGGAGATAGATTCTCCATGCAATTGCAGCAAAGACTCAAGTCTTGAAACGTGCTTACAAGGCAATGGAACCACTTTCATGGAGATTTCCCAGCTCTGATACTGGTCACCAGAGTAAACAGAAGCTTGACTGGGGCAACTGTTGATCAGTGCTGCATCTGTCGAGTGAGGGTGTAAGGGATAGATAGCTTCCATGTGAGCATAGAGAGAATGTACTCTGGAATCGACAGCCAGTTTTATCTTAGTTTGTCATCGGACTCATGCATTTGGAATGCTGTTATTAAAATTTTTATCTTTGATGAGAAGCTAAAATTAATATATGTGCATAGTCATCATATATCTATAAGATGCATAAGGAGTGAATTTTATGTACGTAGCTATAAGAATTAAATTACATGTGTAAATATCAGAAATAATTACATTCACAGATGATAGATACATAAAAATTTATCATAATCACCTAGGTTTTAAACAAGATTATCATAGAAATATTTATAAGAAAACCTGTTATTTCCTAGTAGAGGTTGTTTGCCTTGTTGTAAGATACATATTTTTAAATTTTATATTTATGTATTTTATTTATTTGTACTATGTACATATGAGCACATACATGCACCATGATGCTGGTGTGGAGACCCGAGGATGAGGATGGCTCTGGAGAGCCAGGTTTCCTTTCCCACCATTTTGGTCCAAGAAATGGAAGTGAGGTTGTCAGTCTTGTGAGGCAAGCATCTTTATCAGGCACAAAATACATGTATTAAAGGCTTCCAGTTTGAACCTTGGATATTCTGATATTGGAGCTAGTGTTAGGTAAGCTTTGGACAGTGCGAAACACAAATGCTCCAAGGCTTCAGCTTTGATGAAAGATATTTCTGTCTTTATGAGAAACAACATCAACAAAAGCAGTCCTGAGGTCAAGATCCGGCTGTGTTTCTGCTCAGGACAGTCAAGGACTTCACAGGTCAAGGTTTTGGAAGGAGCTGAGAAACAGAAAATGAAGTAGAAATGGTTGGTTTTGCCTTCTTCTTTTTATGCTTCTCCAATGTAAGAAGTCAAAGAATCATTATCTCCTTCAGAAATGTTAGCGTTATATCAACTGGTGCTGTTTTAATGACTTTATGATCTTTGAAAGCATAAGGAGGATGCCACTATTAGCTGTTTATTGCCTGTATCTGTGCTACACATGGAATTTTCCCCACTCCATAATTCTCACCCCCCCATTACCACAGCTTTGATAAACTTAATAGAGAACCACCAGCAGGGGATGCTTGAAATGATATTTAAATTAATTAAGAAAAAATTTCACTTAAGCTATAGAAAAATATATACATATCTTTGTTAAAATTATAGGTCATTGAATTGTTTTCAACTTTGTAGGGTTTGGGGAGTTTAAACTGCTCAAGTCAAAAGTGGAACTAATGAAGGCACAATTGAACTTAATCTATTATGTCAAGATTTACAGTAACAAATGATGGTTCTTCAGCTATGAAGATATCATTAAGCATATGCCAAGCAATTGGCGCATGACTGTAATAGGTTCACGAAGGAAGGGCTTTTTTCTAATCGTATTCTGTGGTGTTTTTCCCAAGACACCAGCAGCTTTTATAAAATGATGGTTATACCTCCTCATTATAGAATCTAATCTCCCCAAAAGACATTCAGCAGCTGCAAAACGCTAGCATCTTTTAGTTGTAAATTGTTTTTTATTATTTATCCCTATTTAACTAAAGAAGAAGAGGCCATCAGATGATTTAACAAGATGAGAATTTAGCGGTTTGAACGTTTGACAGTACCCAATTGTTAGCCCAGGCATTGATCTCTTTAGATAAGGGCTTAATAATCATCGATGGCTTCCCCCCTGCTTTGTGTTTGTTTGCTTCTCTCTCTGTATAAGCAAATCTGCATGATTGGCTCTTTAATATTTCTTTGTAATGTGGACTTTGAAGTTCTGTGTATTCCTCCTAGAATTTAAGGAATTGCAGAGCTAGATCAGAAAGAACACAGTGGCCCGTTGAAGGTCAAGTTTTTCACCACTGTAGACTAGATTCTTTACCCACAAAGAGGTGAAGAAAAGCCAAAAGAGGGAAACTTCTGCCTGAGTAACTGGTTTTGTGACTGGCTGTACTCACAAACTAGCAAAAGATGGTCAACTAGGGTAAACCTTAAGGAAGTCATCACTGGCATGAGGAAATGGCTTAGCGAGCAAATGTTTGTTGAAGCTTGAGGACCTAAGTTAAGATCACCAGCATCCACAATAGATAGATAGATAGATAGATAGATAGATAGATAGATAGATAGATAGATAGATAGATAGATAGATAGATAGATAGATAGATAGATAGATGATAGATAGATAGATAGATGATAGATAGATAGATGATAGATAGATAGATAGATAGATAGATAGATAGATAGATAGATAGATAGATAGATAGATAGATAGATAGATAGATAAGCAAGCAAATGAATGAACAAACAGGTGAATGAATGAATGAATGAATGAATGAATGAATGAATGAATGAATGAATACATAAATGCAAGCCAGGTGAAGCTGCAGCAAAGCCCTAGAAGGCAGAGACCAGGATTCCTATAGCTCACTGGCCAGTCAGCCTTGCCAACTGGAGAGCTCTCAGTCTGATGAGCAAGGCAGAGAAGATACTCAATGGCCATCTCTGGCCTCCCCATGAGTGACTCACGTGGGCACACACACGCGCACACACACACACACACACACACATACACACACACACACACACACACTACATACAAACGTGACACACACATCACATGCACAATACAAATAGAAAGAAAACAGAGGAGAAGATTGTGTTCTGAGACTGCTGTGTGGAATTTAAAAATAAAATTGCACTAATGAGTTTCTCATCATGCCATTGGCAGAACTCTCAGGGGACAGCCAACCAATTTAAATAAATAAGGTTCCATAACCCTTTGGGAGCTTCTGGGGTGAGACATCCATTTTAATGGAGACTCCCCTTGAGGAGAGGAGGTTTTCACTCATTACATACTTTTAAGGAGGTGGTTGTGATGTGACTTTGTGAAGATGTCTCCTCTATTTCAGTTTTAAGGCAAATGTTTGCATTTTCCTACAGGACTCAGCATGTTTTTCCGGAAAGGTTTAAACACTTTCTACACCATTAATACTGCATGTCTTTCTAGACTGGCAGGTCACTCAAAATGAACTAAACCAGCTTTTCATTCTGCACATTATTTTCCTTTCACTTGCTCTGTATAGTTTGAAGCTGTTTATTTGTGGCTATTTCTTCTCCAAGCTTTAGAATTTCGACTTTTAGACAGAAATTCTTCCTCCAGCTCTTTAATAAAATAACAGTAGCAAAATTCAAGTCGTAAAAAAAAGGTATTAATCTTTATATAAATAGCTGCTTCCCCTATCATGAAAACTACTGGGAACATAGTGCTGTGAGAGTCTACAGCCCTACCTTATTCAGTAATTGTACCAGTAATGCTGTTTACCACTCCATTTGTATTATTTATATGTCAACCAAAGGGTATGAATGCTAAAAAAAATAATTTCCCATCACCTATCTTCCATTTCTTTTTCTTTTAAACACCCTGCAGACACAGTTCTCCTATAAATAATAATAAAAAGATACTGTATTAATATTTCAGCAAAGATTCCCATCTATTCATGCACCCTCACAAATACATGTTCTTTAATATCTACACACACACCCCTCCCTACAAATTAACTCTGCCTGGGGCTTGTAAGAAAATCAGGTCAAGTTAAAGGAGAAATCAGAGAGGAAAACCAAAATTAATTTACTTCTCTCCACCACGTGTGAGTATGAGTTTGCAGGGGAAATGGCTTGTGTTCAGAGTTATTCACTTGTGCTTTATCAGAGACACTTACTGTGGGGCAGTAACACTGTCGCCTAGACACCAGAGGAAGTTGAACTCTCTCACTTCAGATTTTTACATGTCCTTAAGTTGGCCTTGTTGAGTCTGTTCTGTAACAGCCCAAAGTCCTTGCAAGTTGGTACCTCCTTCCTAGAGCACGATTTGGGGGGGGGGGTCTGCAAAGGAGGGACATGCAAATACAATCAGAATTTGCCTATCTTAAAAGGGTTCCTAGGCCGAAATTGCAGTCATTTCCCACGGTTTCGAGTGTTTTTCCATGGAGTTGTGTCTAAAGCATATATGAAATGGTTACAGAAACTGAGGTGGAATTAACCTCAACCTCTTCAGCCATGTTTATTCATGAGTCATCTCTGGCTCCGTTCTCTCACACCTACAGTCATCCATCAGCAAAACGTATCCATATTCTGACCCTTGTCACTTCTGTCATTGGCACCATCACACCAGGCCATGCCCTAGCCGTCTCTGACTGGATTGCTGTAATCACTTCCGCTTGCTTCTTCTCAACACAGGCAACCACTGGGAACTTTCTGATCTGTACATCAGATCATGCGCACCGGTGCCTCAGAACACTCCAGCAGCTTCCTATATCACCCAGTGGAGAAGCCAAAGATCTCAGACTGGTCCCTGAAGTCCCCCTCACCTCATTTCCAGTCAGTTTCAGCCTCCCTGCCCTACTTGCCCTTCCTGGAACACAAGCCTTCAGCCATCTCTTCTGAACCTGTGTTCCTCTTTGGTTTAAAACATGTTTTGAAAAACAACAGCCCGACTCCCTCTTTCTCTTCCACAAGGTCTCAGGATGAATGCGCCTCAGCTAGGAGACTTTCTCGGAAGGCCCAGAATTAAGTAGCACTTATATTTATGACCCATTCTATCATTTTTTAATACTTCCTATCTCTCTCTATTTTCGCCCAGAACCATATAAGTTTATGAGTGTGTTGTTTATATGTCCATAGACATAGAGAATTTTATTTTATTTTAACTTAATAATTATGTAAATGTCACCCTTATACTATATATTTTTGTAACATCTATTTTCTTTTTCTTTGTTAGTCTCATACACGTACATAGTGAATTCTGGTAACTTCTGTCATTCTCTATTTCTCTATATCCAACCTACCACCAATTCCCTTCTTCCATATAAGTCTCTTCCTCACATTCATATGTTTCTGCTTTGTTTTGTGGCACAATGAGTTTAACTAGGGCCTTCTGCATGACCAGGGGTTTCTAACTAACTTTCGGAGGCTGATGAGTCAATCTAAGTACATAACCGAAGACAATGGCCACCCTCCTCTTGAAAACCCACCAGTACTCAAAAATTCACCAGGGTAGAGAATGGCCACAGGAACCTCTCCTCGAACCATGACTAAGTGATGGCGGACAGTCTTATGTGGGCTCAATGCAAGTAACCACTACTGCGATGAGATCATGGTTGCAAAGCTTGTCACGCTGAGGAAAGCAGAAAATAGAATTCTACATACATTCCCCCTGTCTTCCGGCTCCTGTATTCTTTATATTAATGACCAATGTATTTTTCCTGTTTATTCTTTGAGAATTTTATTTATGCATATAGTGTGCTTTGGTCAAATTCACCCCCATCCCCCTCCCTCTAATTCTTCCCCTATCTCTCCAATTCCCTCCAAATTTCATGTGCTCTTTTTAAGCAATCACTGAGTGCATTTATGTTGCCTATACGTATATGCGTGCAGGGCCCCTGGGTGCAGTGCTACCTACTAGAGCATATGAAGCACTCAGGGGCCACATCCTTGAAGAAAACTGATTCTTCCCCTCCCGTCAGCAATCTATTGCCTGTAACTTCTCAGCTGACTGTGAAACGCCATGACCTCTATCCAGACACAATGGACAAGCACAGTGAAACAGTCTGGTTTGGACATGATAGGGATTCTTCCTGCCCCTTTTCTGCCTTACTCTCTGAGCCTTAGCAGTAGTTAAAAACTGGATTCTAAACTGCCAAGTCTTCTCAGCACATTGTGTGGCCATGAGAATTTACCACAATTCCTTACAATGAGGAACTTCTCTAATTAAGACTGAGCCTGGATTTTGTCTATGGGTATAAACTTATACCCAGTTTGACACTAAGTTAGTTCAAAGTAATAAGTTTTCTATCTAGGGCCAGGACCTCCTCAGCTATAGGTTTTTACTATGTTTATGGTATCAGGCATGAATTCTTTCTTATGGAGCCAGCCTCAAATCCAATCATAGAGCAGTTAGTTGTGATCATAACTGTCATATCACTATTTCATCATTCTGTGCCTCTTGTTTAGCAAGCTGGTACTATAACCCCCAAGGTTCACTTCTGAGAAAGACATCAATGCCCTTTCTTCTCTAACAGCCTACATAATACCTTCTAGAACCATTGTGCCCAGTCTCAGTGACCCCCAGAACCATCCCCAGAATCACACACTCTCCAAATGCAAATGGAAGGCAAGGTTTATTGCAGTTGTACAGCTGCACTCAGCTCCTGTTTGTCAATGAAAGAGTGAGTGCCCCTCTCCTCTGGGGATGACTTTTAAAGAAAAATGCTGTTATCAGGAGGAGAGGAGCCCAGGGAAAACTGCTTTACTATGGTTAGCTGTTAGGTATAGCTGCTGGCTGATTAATTAGCTAAAGGGGAGAAGATACTTTATGGCTGGGCTGAAATGTCTTTTGTTTACCCAGGACCCTAGGCCCCCAGAATGTTCTTTGATTACCCAGGACCTTGGGTGCTTGGCCTTGGGGGTTTAGAAACTTTTCAGCTCCCAAATTAGCTTCAGGCCTCAACGTAGAGGGACTTTAGTTTCCACAAGTACTATGAAAGACAGAACACAAAATAAATAGGCACAGACAGATAAATGTTACCTCTATCTTTTGTGGGGATTCGGGCTTCAAATCTTTAGATTTGTATTTTTAACCTGGAATGGTGTAATTTCTAAGAAACTAGAATGGGATGTGGAATGCCTTAATGGGGAGGGGGGAGATAGTAGAATAAAGTTAAGGGAAAGTCGAGAAGGATGATGTAGAAGGAAGAAGTTTAAGCAGGGGTGAGAGTATTGGATGGAAGAGATGAGAAGGTGTTGGGAGTAGGTCCACAAAAACAAAGGATGTACGAAAAAGCCATATGAGATTCGACTACTTGGTAAACCAATTAAAGTATCAATTAAAAAAAAAATCAGAAAGGCGCTATGACACCTAACTGGATATGGCTGTTCCTAAAAGCCATGGGTTATTAAACAAACCCCCAGTGGCAGATGTGCGATACTTTCTTATGGATTGCTGATCAGGGAGGTAACAGAGCCACACAAAACAAAGTATTTTATTCTTCTTCATTGCCCACCAGAGTTGTTTGCTAAGACCCCATTCTTGAAGACAACATGTACCTAGATTGCAAGATATAGAGAAATCAAGCCAGAACCACATTCTGATTTTTAATATTATCTTAGTATTACTTACTTTTGCTTTATCTTTGCCTTCCTTCAGAAGAGAAGCTCCAAGAAAAAAATGTTTTTGTTTTTAAATCTCTTAGTCCTAATCCATACCATTGAGGGTAGCAAGTAGTAGACAAAGGCTATTTATTGAGAAAATACAGTAAAGAGAGAACAAGAACAGAAGGAAATGAGAGAGGGAAAGGGGGCAAATAGGGTAAAGCAGAGAGGGGAAGGGAAGAAGTGTCATGAACCCTTAGATTGGCTAAGAATTCAGTGGAAATTCCCTAGTGCTCGTTATCTCCTGTGCCATCACTTCTGGTGGGGCAGAAGCTATTTTAGTTTATGAAGCCATCAGCCAACACCTCTCTTTGCAAACAGCATGACTAGTCTACTGAGATCACAGGAAAACCTGGTGAAGCTCAGGAGCCCACCACCATTCCAGTTGCTCCCTGGGCATTGCCTACCTTCTCCCTCCCACTTGCTAAATGAGGCAAAGAATGAATCCTTCCCTCACAGGTGAATGTTAATTACTGTTTGCACCATGCTTTGAGACCCACAGATGAAAGCAGTCATAAAAACAAAAAAGTGTTATTACATCGAGAATGGTTATAGACTCTCATTTAGCTCTGGAAACTGATCAAGCAGGAGTATTGAATCATGGAACTCAGGATGGCCAAATATTACACTTGTTATAATTAACTGGAGCTTAAGTTTCAACATAGTAACATGTTTCTTTTAAATAAAGTTAAGGTTTTTAAGGATGAATAAATCTATATGAGTCTTAATTTTCAGCTGGGAATGACTTTTTTAGATATTCAGACAAAGGAAGACAAATAGATGTGGCTTTCTGTTGGAAAAATACCCGGGCAAGAGGTTTACTTTTGAACCATCTTCTAAATGATGCTCTGTCTCTTTGACCCCAGGAGACTGTGACAGGAATTGCTCACAAAATTATGAGGATTTAGAACAGGAGCTGAATTTGAAAGGCCTACAACAACCTGTTCTTGCTGATTGGCAGAACATCGTCTGTCTCTTTGGTGACCAAGGCTGAGATAATTCCTGTGGTTCTAAGCTTGTTACCTTCCAAGGGTGCTAACTCTGGTGTACTTCAATAGTCATCTGAGGGCTCTCTCCATGTTTTCCCATTGTTGTCGATAAAACAAATAGACTCTGATAGGCACCTTGGAAGAGAAGAAAAAAACAAATGAAAATGATGAGGATTCAACAGCCCCTGAGAATAGAGGCTGAGGGACAGTAGTTACTCAATAACTGTGTGCAGAGTGAACGACCAAGATGGTGAATAATACTCTGAAGAGAATGATGGAGCACAGGCCTAGGGATTCCTTCACACTGGGAAGAGTTTTTGGTGGGGAGACCTATATCACTGTGATATACACAAAGCTGAACCTGTCTTCCTTAACTTCCATCATTTTTAGTTGTGATGGCTAAGCTGACTTTGGGAAGTCCATTTCTTCTTCTTTGGGTCATGGCTCAATTATCTTTGGATTGCTATACCTTCCCCTAACTCTTTTCAAAGTTCAGGAGCCATACAGCCTTTAACCTTATTTCTACTGCCCACATCCATCTTAATTTCCTCCCCTGGGCGGCTCAGTGTCTTAGCCAGGCTCTAAAGATATCATCAGCACAGAATGAAAAGGATCAGGCGGCCCTGATGTGCTCAGGCCAGCATGGTCAGCTGTGGGAGTGTCCTTCCTATGCCAGTTCTTCCTCCTGTCTCCCATTGCATAAAACATTTCATTATGGACCTCTTCTTTCACGACACACATGTGTGCATCCTGAGAAAACCCAATATTTCAAAGAGCATAGATTTGCCAATGAAAGTATGATGTTAATGTGAATGAAAAGGATACCTATTTTACACATTCTATGTTACAATTGTGGAGTTCTGACTCAAGTATCTGATTTGCTTTGAAGCCAGATTTTCTTTGTCTTAGTTTGAACTTCGGGTTTTCTGCTTGTCCCCAATTTGAGTGTCAGAGAGAAATATTATTAGAAGTCAGATTCTTCAGCTTAGGTCAACAGCCTGCTGTGTGGTCTAGAACAAGCTACTGCTTTCTTTCTGGACCGCAGTTTTATCATCAACAAAGTGAAGTGCTTGGACGGTTAGCTGCTCTGAAGTTTCCTGCTAGAACTAGTATTTGATGGGGTTTATACATAGATTTCTTTGATTTTTCCACGGCTCATTCTATGATTTTACACCACTTACTCCCAGGAAAGACTAGTATTGCAAAGACTATTCTAAATAAAAGAATTGCAGAGGGGTGAGCAGAAGGTCAGCTGTAGCCCCAAATTCAAGACTTAAAAGCCGAACTACTTGTGAAATATGTGTAAGGCACCGCCCAACACAGCCTTTGTTCTGCATGTGTAAAAGATGGCCTTGTTTCAACAGGGAGGAAAAGGTGTATTTCGAATGTGTCAATAGATACTAACTCTTCTGTCCCATCACTTTTGCCATAATGATGACGTTCACTAGTTGCCCACACAAGCCTCCCTGTACATGATGATGATGGCAGTCAATCATGCCTCCTGGCTCACAAATTCCTCGCTCACTGAGGCTTCTCAGCATCTCTGCTCGGCTTGGTAGTTGCATCAGGCTTGGCAACTATGATTACTTGAACACAATGTCCAAATAATCCATTCCCTTGCTTTGCCTCCTGGCTGCCATTTACTGGTGGTGCCTACTGCACACTCTGCCCCTGTGTCTCTTTATTTGATTACTTCTGCTTTTCACCTTCAACTTCATTGCTTCCTTTACCTAACTCATAATGGCTCCCAGATGTCAGGCAAATGGGTTGCAGGGTTAGGGATAGAAGCTGCTCCCAGTCATTTGTCGGTAATTATTATTTCAGTACTGAGGAAAGCGGTACTGGGGTGATGGCCAGAAAGCTCTTTATTATACCAGCCCTTGCTTACGGCTTTGAGGCTCCATTCAGAAGCCCACAGGTGGTAGGGATAACAGAAACTCTACAAAGAAGCTGTGCAGTGAGATCCCTTCTCCCAGGAGTGCAGGAGCCAAGCTTTACATCATGCCATTCAGACACCAGATTGCATCTGGGCCCCGATGGCTGTCATAATGTCAGCCCACTTGGCATTTACCTTCTTTTCCCAGGCTGACCTCTGAAGATAGGGGCAGGCTCTGAGGGCATTGTTCTAACCAGGCACGCGCTATAGCCATTGTTTCCACATAGGAGAGCTGCCGGTTCCCTTCCAGGCCAGCACTGTAATTTTATCAACTCTGGCTGAGAGAAACCTATATTTATAATGCTAATTAGGAGGGCACACATTTAATTTGAGTGGAAGACTGTTTGTATCTCGCTGAGCCTCATAGCACAGGGCTCAACTTACAGCATGCAGAGGCAAAGCAAGCCTTTCTCCCTTCTCCAAGTGTTTGAAACAGTGCTTACTCTTGCCAAACAGTTTCTCTGTTGGATGAGAGAGAGAGAGAGAAGAGAGAGAGAGCTAGCTGAATGCACTGGAGCTCAGAAAACTTTGCATTTATCTCTTGCTTGCCTGCATAATATATTCTTCTGTGCACTGAGAAAACATGTCTCTTATGTTATCTAATTGTTTCCTGACACATTTAGCAACATTTCACACTCTTTAAAGTGACATTAACATTGCTGACAGTGGAGGTACTTTCATTAGATGGGCTTTGAGTTGTAGCCAGTATGCACTGCAGGTCTTCAAACAGGGATTTGAAAAGCGAGGAAGGCATTATTTATGAAAATAGCGCCTTTGCCAACACTGCCTGTGGGTGCATATTAATTTTGCTGACACTGGTCAGTTTAAGGTATACCACACACACACACACACACACACACACACACACACACACACACACACACACACACACATGCACACACACAACTTCTTGTGAGCTAAGCTTAGATACCACAGTTCAGTGGCCAAATCATGGAAAGTCTATGAAGCCCTTTTCTGGTCTTATCTTTTCAACTACAATTAACCAGTGTTCTAGATCAGATACAAATTGGTCGTTTCATACCCAGGCCAGAGGCTAGTAATCATGCAGCTGATGCACAGTGAGCATGACCATCTGCCTCCAAGTATGGTTGTCATTCCTCTCTTCTCCCTTACAGCTTCTCCCTGACTTTTAGTTGCCTTCTAAAACATGTTCAGGACTCCAAGCTGTCCACATTGATACATAGCATTCCTAGAAAGCGTTTATAATGAGCCTTTGGGACTCACAGCCCCCAGAGAGACACAGGAAGAGAAATTTGAAGCCTCCTTCTGAGATTCCTGGGTGGGAGGATTAACCAGGCTTAGATGAGAAAAATAAAACTCAGATTATATATATCTGCGAGGCTACAAACTCTCATTTAAGACTGGTCTAATTATTGATTCCCATGGGATTGAGTTTGCTCTCTATTACTGCATTAACACCATGACCAAAATCAAAATGGGGAATGAAAAGGTCTATTTGGCTTGTTTGTCCTGATCATGGTCCATCGTGAAAGGAAGTCAGGGCAGAAACTCAAGGCAGAAGCTGAAGCAAAGGGAACAGAGAAATGCTGTTTACTGGAGCCATCCCCCATAGCTTCCTCGGTCTCTTATACAATCCAGGACCACCTGCCCGTGGATGGTGCCGCCCACAGTGGATTGATGCCTTCTGTATCAGTTAACAATTAAAAAAGAAAGATACTCTCTCAGACTTCCCTCCTGGCCAATTTGATAAGAGACCTGTTCCTTCTAGCTTGTATCAAGTTGATTAGTGGCTGTGGGTGGGAGGGGGGGCAATCCACCCCACCATGCTTGTCAGGCAAACAGAATAATATTTAAAGATTATAGGATTTAAAGCTGAGGTGAACGCACTGTGAACTATAAAGTCACCTCCACACTGCTAGCCTTTCCAACCAGACATCTTGCCTTAGCCTGCATAGAACTCACGGCTCTGCTCTCTCAATGCTACATTGCTGGCACTGACGGACACCACACGACCTCTGTCACCTTCGTTTACCTCGTTTTTTTTTTTACTATGTGTTTTTCTTTATAGCCCTCAATCTCTACAAACCTTAATTACCTCCTATAAAACAAAGATAGCCATAGTACCCATCATAGAGGGTGAAAGGGTTATGTAGACTCCCACCCATGAAATCTATTGACTGTTTTGTCTGTGTTCAGTATTCAAGCACCATGAGTTAAGGTTAGTCTCTTCCACTGTGATATGGGCTACATTGTAGCTGGGATTCCAGTCTTTCTCTAGCCTCAGGAGATGGCTGGGATTCCAGTCTTTCTCTAGCCTCAGGAGATCTTTTTTTTTTTTTTTTTTTTTTTTTTTGGACTCAGCATCGGTAGGTAGAGGCTCCAGGCATCTAATCTTTACCATCTTATTAAAGACCATCCAACAAGGAGTAGGCAGACTGTGCGAATGTTGGCAGAAAAGAGATGAAATAGTTCATGTATCTGCTGCCCAGAGCTCATGTTTTATCTTTGCTGTCCCTAAAGCACATAGCAAAACACAGACATACGGGTGGGAACTGTTTGCTATCTGCAGACAAAGCCTTGGGAAGGGATGCATTCAATAATGGGGGAAAAGGCAGCCCCATTTGTAGAGCGCGTTAACATTTACAGTGTGCTTTCATATATGTTATGATTTAATCCTCAAAGGGTCCGGAAAGGGAAGAACTACATCTATTTCCTTCCCTTTATGCATGATAATAATACTTACCATTTACTTCAAAAAGTTCACATAAATGTCTCAGTTAATCCCTATAATAACTAGTGAGAGCTGTTTACACACATTTTGTTTATCAACAGTTGAACACAGAAGGAAGATAGGGGACTTGTCCAAAGTCACCCAGTGGGTCAGTGAGAAAGCTGAGATTTGAACTTCAGTGTGGCTCCTGTACCAATTACAGCATCATTGTAGCATTCCAATCTTTAAATAAAGATTCATTAAATTCCTTCCTCTTTTCCTCCGAGGGATGGTGTGAGCCCTGGAGCCTGAATATCCAGGTTCAAACTCTTCCTCCCTTTCAATTTATAACCCCATGTAGTTCCGTTGCCTCATTCTTAAGACAGGATGATATTGCTTGCCTGAAAAGTTTCTTATTGGATTAAATATAAGAATACGTATGAAGGGCTAAGAGATTATGTCTTGTGTATCAGGAGAGCTTAACTGGTCTTGGAAATTGGCACTACTGTTTTCACATGCCCATTTCACTTGGACCCACAGGAAGATGATGCTGAAATTAATGACACATTAAGATCCATCATGGAAGATGCTTGTTGACAGAGCCTTCAGCAATTAGTCTTCAGCACACACATAGGGAGTTTTAAATCTTTCTGCAGAATGTTTCTTTCCACTAACTGTCTTTGACTGTGATGGTGTTGAATTGGTTTAGGCAGGACAGGGACGCCACTCAGTGTGTCCATTGTCTTCTGTGTGTTGTTCGGACAGACTGCTTAGAAGCGAGCTATAGCACCCACATGTTATAAGCCACCTGGCTTTATATAGGCAAAATATTTCAAATGAGAGCGAGCTCTGTTACTGTCATGCCTGTATTATTTTAATCACTAAGCTTGCTTTCCATTTCTTTTTTTAAATCCCTAAACCCAAAGACAAATAGCTACCGTGCCCAACAGCGAAGTCAACACCAATAACTTTGATATAAATCTGTTAAGGTTTTGTGAGGTAAAGTGTTGTAATTGACCAATCATGTGCAATTTATTCTGTACAGCTCTAGGCTGGGCACTAGGATCCACAGTCTCTATCCAGTGCCACTCAGGATCTCATGAAAGACCAGGCATTACACAAGCACATAGGCTATAGACGCACATCTCTCGGATACCAGTGAGTGAGATGATGAAAACGTGTCTGTAAGAAGGTGGTCCGTGATAAGAGTCTCTAGGGGGTTTTGGGTGAGTATTGAGATCACTGATTTGAGAAGGGAAGATGTTATGTAGATAGCGAGGAAGAAAAGGAAGGATATATACAGATTCCTTAATGCATTACTTTGCTGCGATTAAAGAATAAGTAATAAGGGAGTTCTATGCAAGAATTAGAACAGGAGGCCTAAAAGATAGCTTGGTGAAGAAATATGCTCGCTGTCAAGGCTGAAGATCTGAGTTCGATCCCCAGGACCCACATTATAGAAGAGAATCGACTCATAAAGGTTGCCCTCTAACTTATAGATGTAGACATGGGACATACCCCTCTCCAATACACGCAAATAAAATTAATTAGCTATTACACTGCTGTGTAAGTGATGGGAAGTCTTATGAAAATTAAGATATCTGACATAAGCATGTTTGTGCATCCAGAAACCTGTTGGCTTTTGTATAGAAGGAAGACAGAAGGGTGAAACACTAGAGATAGCAAATCCTGAACCGGAATGTACCAGACATTTTTCAGATACTATAACAAATGTTGGAAACAAGCAACTTATAAAGATAAAATGCTTGCCTTGTCTTACAGTTTTAAAGGTTTCTGTCTATCCCGAGTACCCTATTCTATTTGAACCAGTACCGAGAAAGTGCTTCATGATTAGAGCCAGTGATGGAGCTAAATTCTCATGGGAACAGGTCAGAATGTGCTCCACAGTACCCTCCACAAGCACACTCCCAGTGACCCAAAAGCTTCCTACGAGACTCCACCCTTTAAGGAAGCCATCTTCTCTCAATAGTTTTACACCAAGGACCAATGTTTTTCTTATTGGCCTTTGGTGGACATTTAATAGTGCTATTCAGTATGGAAACCACTGGCCTCAGGAACTACTTAAATATAAGTCAGTTGAAAGTCTACAGAATTAGGGTCTAGTTCCTAGTTATTTGAGCCTCACATGAAGTGTTCAATGGGCATATGTAAACTAGGAGCCTGCCCATGCTCATAGAGCCTTATGCCAAGCAGCACTACATATCAACAGATGACAATGCTGTCTCATCTCAGAGATATTAATGAAGGGGCAAATAGATTTTCCAGGTAAGAAGTGTTTGAATATCTAAAAAGATGGCTTAGCAGTTAAGAACACTTGGTACTCTTGGCAGTAGATCTGAGTTCAATTCCCAGAATGTACATGGTGCAGCTCACAAGAGCCTGTAGCTACATTACCAGATCTGAGTCCCTCTTCTGGCCTGCACAGGCACCTCTACACACCACACAAACACACACACACATTCACTCATTCACACACACACATACACACAAAACCTTCAAAAATTCATTTTTACAAAAGGTGTTTGAGGATCATGTTAATAAAAGTATTGTCCCTGCCTATAGAAAAGATTTGTATTCTTACAAGAACACGCTATTCTGATTCACTGCATCGTACCTCATGAATATGAAAGACATGGCATAAGAGATTACAGAAAATATTTCACAACTGAACTCTAACCTCCTCCTATATAACCTGATCTGAATTTGACACCTTCTAAAGTGCAGAGCTGCTTGGGAAGTGTTATGTGTAAACACACAACCTGGTGAGATGTAATAGCAACACCCAAGTACACAGATCCCCAAACTGCTAAGGCAGTTCATGCTGATGCTCCTCTGCAAGACACTTTAACTGGGGCTAGTCCAAAGGCATGCCACCCTTCCCAGTAAATTAAGTACAAATGCTCATGTGCAATTAGGAGAGTTTTGACAGAACCATCTTTTGAAAATAAATTTGTTTTCAAGAAAATGCTTAAGTGGGCTTTGGTGAGTTCATTGAAATGGGAGTGAAGCCGGTAATTAGGTCTCACACTGTAAAAAATCAAAACTTTCCACAGGGTGATATAGAATAGAGAGAACCCAGTTAGATCAGTACTACCTCACTAATAAAATCTAAGAGGCCAGGATGAAAATTCCTTGGATGAGGGCACAAACCTAGAACTCTGTTCGAGCATCCTCTCTTAATCTCCTGCCTCAGCAGAAGGACCCAATTTCTCATGATATGCAGTGCTCTCCCAACTCCAGGGAAGGTATATATATGCCTCTCAGTAACTAATTACACTCATTTCAGACAAATTTTACCTCTCTCAAACATGCATAAGCTCGCATGATTGATTCCCACCAAAAATGTAAATTTGTTTGGTGTCTGCATGAGGGCAAGGGGGGAGCTGATAGAATTTCACTTTTCACTCCTAATACATGTCACCCCTTTTTGGTTTGGGGACTCAAGCACTGGAGCTTGTGCATGTTAGGCTGGTTCTGAAGCTCTGAGTCATATCCACAGATCTATCCAATCAATTCTTATCAGTTAGAAGAACAAATAAACAAACAAATAAGCAAACATAAAACAGAGGCAACTCTGGATGCCAAGCCACTACACATCTGACTTTGGGGTTCTCAGCCTTAGCACCATTGCATGTGAAGATGGGCCATTCTGCCTTATGAGGGACTGTCCTGGGACTTGTAAGATGGTTAGCAGCCTCCCCAACCTCTGCCTACTAGATGCTAAAAACCTCCATTCTCTGCCACTACTGCTGTAACCAAATAACCTTCAGACGTTTTTACTGAATTACCTCTGTCTAGCAGCAACATCCCTCCAGAGGAGAAGCGGTCTAGCGTGAGATTAGTAGTAAATATTTGTAATCAGGAAGATAAAATGATATACAATTAAATATATATAATGAAATCCATATTTTAATTTTGAGGTGTTCAGATATAATTCATATATCAGATATTATTTTTACATTCTGCAATTATCATTAGAATTTCTGGGAGGTGTGGGGGAGGTTGTGTTCCTAAAATCATTTGTGCAAAGGGGAGGCTGAAGCAAGAAAACCATGCATTCAAGACCACCCCTGTCTACATCGTAATATGATGGCAGAAGAACAAGAGTCTTTGTTCTGAAGGAAAAATTTAAGATGTAAAGAAGAAATTCAGTAACCCTAATCAGGATGGTTATGTAAATGTTGATGGCAGTTAAAGGTGCTTTGAACTTGAGTTTCTTGCAATACTGAGCCCAGTAAAATTGCTATCCACATGCTTGATTGGGAAAAAGCAGACAGCCATCTGCTGCCTCTCTGCTACACTCCTTGACACCTGCAATGTTCTTATAATCACATTAGTTACTTCCCACCAGAAATACTTTCCCTGGGACCCCATGTTCCATTTCTTGTTATTTAACAGGAAGGGACTCAGCCTAAGGAACATGCAAATTTTTTTTCTGGAGGCAGAATGCCTGGAATCTATTTCTAGTTCCACTAAGTGGCTTTGTGTTACTGGTCACGTCATTTTCCCACTTGAGCTGGATGATCAGTTTGAGGAAGGCTGATTTTTCTTCTAAGTACCAACAACAGTGTAGTGGATTTATGATGTTCCATTGTAAATAATTGTCCCACCTATGAGTTTAATAAGAAGTGCTGATTGGCAAAGGCAGACAGGAAGTGTGGGCGGGGCTTCCAGACTAAGAAAACTCTGGGAACAGGAAGCACAGAGCAGAAATGCCACAGAGACTCCAGAGTGGCCAGACAAGCCAGAAGATGCAGAGGACAACTATGCTGCTCTGAGAAAAGGTACCGAGCCCCATGGCTGAACAAGATAAGAGTCATGGGTTAGTTTAAGGGTAAAGAGTTAGCAAGTTATGGGCCTGGGCCTTAGGCCGATCAGCCTAAAATTAATTAATGTAAGCGTCTATGTGTCTCTGTGGGTCTGTGGGTCTCCGGGTTTAAACCCTGCGGCTAGGCCAAAAAGTCCAGGCCAGAAACCCCCTACTACACAACAGACTCAAAGTTACGTTAAAAGAGGAACAATGAGGTTCATACGTTGAAAAGTTTGGAGGCTGGGGTGCTTCAGGCTTGGCCGAATTCAGGTCTTCTCCCAACACGGATCAGTAAGTTTCTTCAGCATTTCATGTCCCTCTCATCATTCACAGGCAGGATGCCCCCCTCGCCCACTGAGGGAAGTTGCCTACAGTCATTCAAGCCTCACACTCTCCCAGGTTCAACCTCACCCTTCTGTGGAAAAAGAATATGGCTTTAGTGAAACATCTAAATGAGCAGCATGGATTGGGAACCATCATTAAAAAAAAGTTGTTTAAATATTCCAGCCAGCTGGTTTGCTTATATAAAAAACAGTTCCTTTTAATTCACTTTTAAGAAAGAGCAATATATTTATTAATTCATTAAACTTATGGTGCCACAGAGGGGTTGTGGGTTTTGAAAAGCCTGGCTTCGGCCTATAGTTAGCTACCTCTTTGGGAGTGAATTCTGTGGCATTCCAGAAGAGCACCAATGTGCACGTTTTGGTCAACACCCTTGTATGATGTAGGTAATCATGGAATGAACCAAGCAGGGCTTAGGTCGGAAGATTGGAGTTCAGACCTAGCTCCATAGCTGCTAATGGGGCAGCATTTGGTCTCAGCTTTTCTTACCTGTGATTGGGAAAGAAATTAGGCTGTAATTAATTCTTGAAAGTTTTGTGAGTGTTAAATATGTGAAATTATTAGTTTTGCTTTTTGCATAGAGCAAGATTACATACTGTGTGGAATTGGTAAAGAGTGTGGAAGTTAATGTATTGCCAACCAGATGAATTCTAGAATTATCTTGGAGACAAGCCTCTGTCTGGGTGTGCTTGGTGAGGGATTACGTAGTTTAGGTATTTGAGATGGGAAGACCTACTGATTATGAATAGTGGGGTCCTTGCTCTTTGCCTCTGGCTGTGGGTACAATGTCACCTGCTGTCTCAAGCTTCCACTGTCAAGACTTACCCTCCCTTTGAACTAAGAGAACTTTAAGTGGCTTTGGTTATGTATTTTGTCACAGCAACATGACAAGTAGCTATCTGAGTGGCTGATCAGATTTATATTTGTATTCCTTTGTTCCTGGTACTGTTTTCTTATTTTGTCTTGTCTTAAGCGTATCTCTCTGCTCCACCAAATATCCTGACACCCCATCACTACATAAATCAATTATGTATTGCCTACACAGAACACTTTAATATCAGTTCGCCATTAATCTTTCCAATGAAAAAGAGCCAGTTGTTTTAAGTGAGTTTGGGGAGTTGCTCTCCAGCACACCCTCTGCCATAAATTAGCGAATATATTAAAAATGGCCGGGCAGAGCATCAGTTTCACTGTTACTATTTATTGTTTGTGGAGGATGAAAGGAAACCGTAACCCTTTGAACTTGTTGAATGGAGGAAGGTCTCAAAGTCTGGATCTGAATCTACACGAGCAGCAAAATGGCACTGTAATGGACACAATGGGAATTGGAGCAATATTCTTCCAGCACAGATGGCGTGTGATGAAGCTTTCAGGGGTGACTGTAGAGGGTGGAGAGTGAGAGCCTGGAGCATGGATGGCAAATAAGCCCTGTACATCTGCTATCTCTCCTCATCCATGTCTGTGAGTTTTCTAATTGATGATGTCACTCTCTTCCCACTGGAGGGCATACCAGAATCCTTCTCCACATGGCATTTCAACAGCCATGACCCATCTATCAGACATTGGGTGGAAATGCTTTGTCTGGCTACAGGTCTGACTGTAACAGAATTTTTCTGAGTTGAAAACAATAACACCATTTTAGTGAATGAAAACAGATATATTAGCAAACTGAATTAGTTTCTATGCTTAAGGTCACAGAGAATCCAATCATGCAGATAATCAGAGTTTGATTTACATGGGAGATCTTGGAAACCGCATGTGCATACACACTCACACATTTGCAAGATCAGAGGAGCTTTAATAAATGACATATCGTTACCCTTGTATGTACCTCCTTGCTTTGCTTTGTAACAAATCAGGTCAGTGTGATCTTCTGTACAATTGTTGAGGATTTTGTACTCACAAAGAAGCTGGAGAACCCATTGGGAATGAGGAGTTTCTGACATACATAACCTGAGAATCAAGCTGGAGCATGCCACTTGGTTAACTGCCTACCCATACTAAGGCTTTCTGTAAGAAAGCAGAGTCCACAAAGGGAGCCAAGTAAGTTCCACCTTTCTCCTCTGTGCTTTGGAACCTATTTGTGCCTACACAGATGGTTGCTGTCATTTGGAATAGTCAGGGGCAAGTGTAACCTATGTCAACAAACATAGCAAATGACCTAACAAATAGAGAACAGTGCACTGTTTGACTTGGGCGCAGATCTAGGGATTCTGAAATTTCTCAAGTAGTGGTAGGTACCAGCATGCAGAATGTAAAGAAATATCACAGCAAAATCAGGGAATTCAGAGATGTGGGTACTAACCAGGCTATAGGATGCTATGGTGCACAGTCACAGTACGTGGAGCAACCCCAAAGCTTTCACTGTGTTGTGAGGCCTCTTCCCTTGTCGTGTATATTTAAAAAGTTCTGTTGTCTGAATTGTGTGGGATGAATTCATACTGAACAAAATTCCCAGAAGTTTGAGTGAAGAATGATTTCACAGCTACTAACCTATCAGGGCTCCTAGAAAATTGCACTTGAACCTTAGTTCCACCTCAGTCACTCAAAAGAATTTTTTTTTTAAATTGGCTCCCAGCCATCCTTGTTCTTCAATATCCAGTTTCAGATATGCCTCAGTAACACGTGCTTTAAAGACTATTGATTGTGACTTAGCTAAACAGCTGTCAGCACTGAGTTCCCAAGGTCTGGGCAGGACCCATCTGCAGTCAGAAGCCTTGAAGATGGCTGAGGGTAACGGCGCTGCAAACTTTACAACAAAATGACAATGGAAACTTTGAACACTGTGAGATGACAGCCGCTATGTGTGGTTATTCAAAGATGCGCCCTTTTTGAAATTTGGATGATCCCTGGGATTGGGAGGAGGCACCTTGAAAGGATCTCTCATGCATAAGTTTCTTACCCTTTATGTAACGTCATTACTATCATTAGTATTTTCATTACTATATTCTCACCATGTGATTTGGGCAAGCACCATGTATAGATGCAGGGTGCATTTGGGAAAGACAGCCCAAGCTTGAGTCCTGCCCTTGACACTTTACCGGTGTTCAACTTTGCTTCTTTGGCTTCTGTTTCCTCGTCTATACAATGAGAATATTCTATTTTCATATTTCTGGGAATATGTGCTCAGTCTAACCTAATGAAGTTGTTTTGAAGATCAAGAGGTAGTGTGAGTTGTTGGAGAAGTAAAGTGAGTGGCAGACAGGTGCCATGCAGTGCGTAGTAGCAGTTACTGTGTGGTAGCTTTAGCTTTATTGTTACATCTATGGGAGAACTATCGGCTAAATACTAGCACTGATTCTAATAAAACTCCCTAGCACCCAGTCCGGAGCAACTGGCAGAAATACCATATCTTATATTGCTCCCCAACAGCTATAAATGTATTGAGTGCTTCAAATCAAACTTCATTTACCCCATTGACGTATCAGGATGATTGGTCATCATCTAAGTTATGATGCTGGTCAAGAAACTTAAGATTTAAACTTTAGGGCTGGAGAGGTGCCTCGGTGGCTGGAGCAACTCTTCCAGAGGACCTAAGTTTGGTTCCCAGCATCACATTGGTCAGCTCACATCCACCTACAGGAGATCTCGCATCCTCTTCTGGTTTCCATGGGAATGTGCACACATGTGTAGGAACAGACTTGGAGACAAACCAATTTTTAAATCTAAAAAAATCTAAACTTTAAAGGTATCCTATGTCCTCAACTTTGTGTCACTTCTGTCCTTCCAAACAGGGACATGTCTACAGTAGCCTGGTGCCTCATTGCTACTGCCCATTCCATTCTCTCCCACTAGAGAGAACAGACTTGCGTAAGCATCTGTTCTATAAGAAATCCTTATTTCTTTTTGTACCCTGAACTCTGCCAAGTTTCTCCTTCCTCTGCCCTATAGTATCCTATGTTAGTGCATTCCCTTGCCCTTTGTTTTTGTTTGTTTGTTTGTTTTCAATAACCTGAACCCCTCTGGTTCCTCACTAAGGGTGATCTCTAAGATCTGGATGGTAGGAAGTCCTTAGGCCTCAGCAAACTGTGCATGCACTTTTTGAACTCAAATCACCCATTTGGGTACCAGGTAGTGCACTTAATAATAAATTAGGAAATTGAGCTATGAAAGCAACAACCAGTGTTGGTATTTACCAGAATGTCTGAAAATACCTGTACGTATAGAGTTCTTCAGGAAAGTACAATTCTTCAGGCAAAGACACTTCCTGGAACTGAACCTGCTTGTCTCAATCCTGCTTGTTTTCTAAACACTCTACCTTCCTTTCCACGTCCCAGCTTCATTGGCTGCTCCTCCTAGATCATTTTCATTAGTTTGCTTATGAGCAAATGGGCCAGTCACTGCTTACAGTCACCCTGGATACAAGGATGCAGTTGGTGATAAACACAGCAGTTGCCATTGCTCAGAAGTCAGTGTCAGAGGCTGCAGCCTTGGAGAAAGAGGTTCCACCAGTCATTTATGTGAAAGGGACCTTCTCGATGCAAAAGCAGCTCCAGGTTACTGCCCACACTACCAGCCTGACTGTGGCTCCTTGTGGCATGGAACAGCCATGCTCTGCCACACCAGAATCTGCCATGATGTTCCAATAAGCCACATGATACAGTGAATGATGAACTCACTGGCATGGAAATGTGGGCCCTCTCCACCTGTTTTTACCTTCTACCCAGAGCTAAAGGGATGGATTTTAGTGTAGCCTCCTTATTTGTTCACTGGGCATACAAGTCTAAGTAACTGGTAAAAGTAGGGTCTGTGAGGACATTTCAATGGGCCAATAGGCTAGGAAAAGCAGCTCTTGTTTTAAGCAGACAGTCTTGAGAACACTGGCCAGGTGGTAGAAGCAGGGGTGTAGTATCCATTAAGGTGGGGATGAAAGTCTATAAAAGATGGAGCGGCTTGTCATGTTCAAGTATGAGAAATAAGAATGCCCAATTAACTGGAGGGAAAAAAGATATAGGTGGAGAATAGGAAGGGTGCCCTCTGGGTAAAGGAGTTGGGCTGAGGAGCTACCATTTAGAGAAGGAAGGGCATCATGGGGAGTTCAGATTTCTTCGCCCACACAATGGAAAGGCATTGCACAGTGCAAAGATATGACTTACAGAATGCCATCTTATCTCCCGTGGGCAAGAGATGGAGTCAGAGCAGGGTTGGTGGGCAATTTCTCAAGAGCAGGAATCAGGAGACCAACATGGAAATGGTTTGGGGGAGATAAGGAGGGCTTGGAATCAAAACAAAAGGGACAGAGAGAACTAAACTTTTTAAAAACTGATTTCATTCAAACGGATGCCTTTTTAAAAATTATATTAATAAAGTACCAAGCATCATGCAGCCAGTGGTATGCATTTGGGCTGGTGAAGAAACAACAAAGCCATTCTGAAAAATATCACCTGGAACACTTTTTTTTTTTTTTTTGAAGCTATTTATATTGTGAGCTGGTTTCAATGTGACTTTCCTAGGATGCTCTCATGACACTCATTGCTGACCTTTGACCCCTCTGTCCTCTTTCCCAGGTCGTCCCATTCCACCTACATCCTCGTCTAGCCTCCTCCCATCTGCTCAGCTGCCTAGCTCCCATAATCCTCCACCAGTTAGCTGCCAGATGCCATTGCTAGACAGCAACACCTCCCATCAGATCATGGACACCAACCCTGATGAGGAATTCTCCCCCAATTCATACCTGCTCAGAGCATGCTCAGGGCCCCAGCAAGCCTCCAGCAGTGGTAAGGAAACTCTGTGGTGTCTGAATGTGTGGTGTTTTGTGCTTGACATTCGTGAGTCTCCAGCAAAATGACAACTATTGAAACCAAAGACTGGGAGAAGGTGGTGACGGGGAGCATCAAGGTGAAACACATTTGTCATTTTCCTGGCATGGTAGTTCTAAGACGCGTTTGTTGAAGGTCACAGCTGTTGGGACAGTTTACTGATTCAAACAGGCTCTGGGCCTCCTTCTGTGGGGAGAATTTGCCCGTGGCTACATGTGAGAGTATGCTGGGCCCAAAGGTGAAGTGTGGAGAGACACTGGAATATTGAATTTTGTAATACTACGATTCTGGTCATAGCCAAGTGACCCTGGAGACCCTCACATGCCCCATTCACGTGCCTCTCAGCTCCCTTGCTTTTTATCATTGGCTCCTGACTTCCCTGTCCGTGCTTGTTTTATATGGTTTTGCGATTAAAATGTGTTCCCTTGACATGAATCCTGAATATCGTGCCACGACTGAAGTGGTTAGGGTACGACTTCTCCATGACCCTCCGCTTGTGCCACTTCACTTGAATTTAACGAGCTGATCATGAGGCACTGTGATAAACACAGCTTCTAAATTCAGAGTTCTTGTTTGGGTTTTCATGTTCGCAGAACAGAGGGAATGAACACTAGGTTCTGTTCCACTTTTGAGGATTTTGTGTCTCAACCCCTTCTCTCTGACGTAGATAGAACTGGCCCACGCACAACAATAAGCAGGCTTTCTTTTGGATTCACCTCTTGGTGGACTGTTTACCTGAACACATGGATACAGAAGAGGATACAGTTACCTAAAAATTCAGTATCCATGGCCTGAGGAGAGATCATGATACAAATTAGCTACTCTTAGCCCAAGCTTTGGTTAGTACTGTCCTCTGCGTTAGCCCTGCATGATGTTCGTTAACAGAGCTCACTAAAACAAAGAGAGAGATCTGCATGTCAAGAATACTCCCCCAAAAGACTGCTTTGGCTCTATCCATGAATATAAGCTACCAATGGTCTCAACCTCTCCAATTATAGAGAACCTCCTAAATATATTAAGATGATTTATTCACCAAATGGTCCAATAGACTGCTACTTATGATGGCCTATGCCCTTCTTCAAAGCCAGGCCTGATATATTTAGCAAACTCATATTCTTTTTTTTTTTTAAAAAAAAAAATTATCTAATCAAATCTCTCATCAAATGAGCAATCCATTGTTGATATTATGAAGGCCTTTAATCTACCATAAATCTTTATTAGAACTCATCAGAGCTTCTAGTTTGAGAGAAATGTGATTATGGCACTCTTAAAATGACATTACATCATCGGGGTGATTGGTTTATCATTTGGAGAAGAGATATCAATCATAGCTAACACAACCACACAGTAAATGAATTCAACCTTTCTACCGTGGAACAATGACACCGTAATTGCTCAAAATCAGGCTTAAAATGAAATCGGAAAATGCTCTTTCTTCAAATATGATGTTAACTTAATGGAATATATTATGAAAAATCATGTTTGAGGAAATTCTATATAATTAAAAATATGTGGAAATATATTTCCTTTTTTTTCTTTCATCAGAACCTGATTTTAGCTACAGTGCTGTTTTTTTCTCTTTGTGTGTGTGTGTGTGTGTGTGTGTGTGTGTGTGTGTGTGTGTGTGTGGCAGATTATGTTGCATTTAATTGAACTACTCTTGCCTGTGTTTTGTTACTTTTTATTTCATACTATGTAATCGTGATGAATATTGTATTATGAAGGACAAGAGGCTTTTGAAATGAGGTGCACCTGCTGATAGCTTTTGAAAAACAGACAATTATTAAAGAGAAAGTGAGCTTTTTAGAAATGACATCCTTTTATGCATGTGTGGATACCCAAGCAAAAATTATTGCCATAAGCGAGGTCAGTTCTTATCTCTGGGCCGTGCAGAATGTTTTCTTAGTGACAGACAGCACACGGGGTGATTCCTTTCCTTTCCGGACACTGTATCAGATCGTAGGTTGTCAATAGAGGATTTTTTGGTTGGCTTTGTATAGAAATCAAGTGCTCATCATTGGGGTGGACAGACCAGATCTGTGTGTTTATAGCCAAAATTATTCATTTTTCTTCAGTTATACCAATTTGTTCAGCACACTTAAAAAACCGATAGTGATTTTAGCTTCACCGAGAAGAGAAAACACCACTGAAAATGTGAGTTTTTAAGAGCCCGTGTTCATGTGATTTCTCTAGCAGAAGGGTAAAGACCTGATCTAATGGTAGCCTTGTTCCCAATAAGCTCTTAAGGAGGGCACACTAATGCTACAGCGGCAGGTCGTCATTCAGCAGCCTTCACTTCTGCTGGAGTATGTGTATGTGCACTCGCATGTGTATATATTTCTGGTGGAATGGATTTGGGGTCCAGGGCAAATTGGGGCTTCTATCAAGATCTAAATGCAGTTGCCATGAATTTAAATTTGACATAAAGGATTGAAAATGGAGTTTGACACCAGAGCTGCAGAGTGCAGAGCGGTGCTAGAGTGTTTCCAAATGAGTCTGATGAAAGGGGCTGAATTTGTCAGGGATTGTCACAGCACCAGCACAGGGCCCCTGTGTTTGGGTGTGTTAAGTTTAGCTGGATAATTACACCGAATATTTTTAAGTTGGTCCCTTGGCAATGACACTGGAATCTTAAGATCATGTAGCAGTTCAAACATGTAGCATGCCCCCACTTAGTTAAAATACTTTCTAACATATTCAGCCCACCCAACACCCACAACAGGAAAACATATTGTTCCAATGGTTTGATGTTGTTACAGCCTGTCATTAGGAGAGTCACAGCACACGTTTCTTGCCCAACACGCCTCTGTTTTGAAGAAGCAAACTGGATATAAAATAAAGGAACTAAAATGTCTTTCTTCAATAGGAAAACCTCCTCAAAGCCAAGACCAAGTTTCCCCTTTGTGTGTCAACTGTCATTATATTCTGTGACTATAGTGCATTCTTTAGTGCATGGTACTAAAGTCTCACCACCTTAGCAGCCAAGTTGTTCTAAGCCTCCATCTATGGCAATCAAGCAGATATACAGAAGTAGTTGGAAAGATGCTTCCAGAACTGATATAACCAGCCCCTGAAACATTTGCCTCCCCATAGCTGAGCTCAGGCCAGGGGCTCACCCTGTGTTTTGACTTTCTTCCAGAGTAGGTTAGTGCCAACAGTATTGCTTGTATATAAACAGTATACCTCAAATCCTATGAGATCACTCATCTAGAAAAACATCTGGATGCCAGCAGCAGTAGAACAGAGGGTCCTACTTCTGGAAAAAGGAGGCTCCCTTCAAAATCACTATATCAGGTTTATACTTTGTTGTCAGCACAGGAATAAAATGTGCAGGTAGCTGTAGTCGTATGCTCATCCAAAAGATCTGGTTTAGCTCTCTCCCTTAGACAGAGTTGAGTTTTGGTTTTTTATAGAGAGATGAAACCGTTATCAGCAACATCATGATGAACATTAGGAATGAAAGCAAAAGGCCCTGACAGAAACCTTGCAGAAAGGCCTCAGCAGCATCAGAGAAAAGCCATCCAAAGATGGCGGGGGGGGGGGGGTCCAGATTTACAATGGAACAGATCGGGGACCTGCCCTTTTGTAAAACAGGGAGAGTTTGGTTAATTCTAAGTGGCAGTGTAGCATGCTACCAGTGAAAGGTTCAGTTTGGATATGGTGATCTACTTGCCTGCCTTATTTATGACTTCGTGATTTAAGTGGGTGGAATACATATTCATGCCTCTTTGCATACATATAGAGGCCAGAAGTAAAGCTCAGATGTTATTTCCCAGGTGCTGACTTTGTTACTCTTTAGACAGGATCTCTCACTGGTCTGGGGCTCACTAAATAGGCTAGGCAAGCTGCAGGGTGATCCCCAGGGATCTACCTGTATCCACTGCCACAGTGTTGGCATTAAAGGCATGCATTCAACTGTAGATAGCTTTTCACATGTGTTTGGGGCTCAGGTCCCATGCTTGCAAAGCAAGTGCCATACAGACTGAGACCGGTGCCGCCAAGCTTTCACTTTGTCATCATCTGGCATCACAAAGAAATAAAAGGGTGTTTCTTTTCTTCTTCTTCTTCTTCTCCTCCTCCTCCTCCTCCTCCTCCTCTTCTTCCTCCTCCTAATTCTTTTCTTTTCTCCCCTCTCTCCGTCCTTCCCTTTCCCCTTCTCTCAGCCTATACTTTCTTCTTTCTTTTTTTCTCTTCAACCTCCTTCAAAACAGTTATTTCTGAAACTTCTAAAACAATAATTAGATGTCACAAGAATGTACAGGAAAGTCTTTGGGGGAAGTATTGTGTTTTTTCGTAGATATAAATCTACATTTCTTTCTTTAGTACAGATAAGAAACAAGTCTAAGCTTCCTGGTAGCCAAGGCAAAAAGAGAAACATGATTAAAGAAACACTGAAGTTATCCCTATGAAGCCAGAGACATTTTCCTCACAGACATCACAGATGGCAAATGAGTCATGATAGTACCTGCAAAACACATGCAGTTTCCTCCCCAAACTTACTATGACATCCCTCTAGTTAAGCTACGTTGCACTTTTAACCGTGATGTTCTAAGTACACAAAGATGGCACGTTCTGAGGGCAGAACTTGGCTTGATCCAGGACAAGCCTTATTTCTTCCCACAGACCTTGTGATCTGCAGATCTCATGGGTGATATATGTGCAGAATCATTGCTCATTTGGTGGTGGTATGGGAATTAGTGGACTTTGCAGTCTAAAACCTTGAAAGGAGATGGCCATTGTACAAATTTGTCAGGATGATGCTACCCATTCATGCCAAGGAAGGCATTTTACCAGGACCATCTCATTCATGAGAGAGTTGGGAATATGTGAGAAGGCTACACACTCAAGTAAATTGTTTTAATTAGTGAATAGTGAATTTTTAGAGCTAGAGAGATGGTTCCATGCTTAGGAACACTTGGGCTGCTCTTGCAGAGGACACAGGTTAGTTCTGAATATCCACAAGTTGATTCACAACCACCTATATAACTCCAGTTCCAGAATATCTGACCTCCAGAGGCACCAGGAAATCACATATATGCATGCAGGCAAACACTTGTACACATACGATAAATCTTTAAAACAATGATGAATGAGATATCTTCTCTGTGTAAGTATAATTTGGGAAGGGAAAGTGTCGTTTAAAGTGCTAGGAATTTTCTTGCTTTTTCACCCATGGAAATTTCATTTCATTTAGGCTTTCATGAGAAGTTTGGAGTAATTATTAAGTACTTTAAGGGTAGCACTCTGCTCACACTATCAGTCCTATGAATTCTTTGCCTTTCCTTTTTCTTAGCTTCATTGAATTCTTTAGCTCCCACACTGTGCCTTGGTAGGAGATTCATAATTATAATAAATATTTATTGAGAGGGTGAATTCCATTGATGACTACATTTGATATATTTATTACATATGCTAAAAAAAAAACAGTAGTGAGCTTTATGGAAAGAAGACACCATAGGATATATTTATATATTATACATTGTATGTACATACATTTACATATACACAAGACATTAAATTATTATTTTTTGCTTGTTAAATATCTTTAAATAATAATAGATCATCTGTAAATGATAAAGTTGTGTTACATTTTTTTATGTGCACTTACACTAGTAACACAAGAGCTTTGGTGCCCTGTGTGGATTACAGGTGAGGAAGGCAATCCTAAGAGGCTACCCTTGAATGAGCAGTGCTGTCTTTGGGTTGGGCATTCCTTGAATTTTCTTAGGGTTAAATATCTCTCACTTTCTCAACTTGGATTTTTCCTACCCGAGCCACCGGGTTCCAGTTATGTTTGTCACCCCCAAGATGCCCGGAGCAGCCTTTCTGAGCTATCCCTCACTTCTTCCTTATGTTCACATACCATTTTGCAATGTCTGGGTTGTGAGTTCACTGGGCAATGGAGGCTAACATGAGGATGCTCTGAGCTGGCTACGAAGTTTTCCTTCTTTCCCCAAATGCAGAGCCATCTAGGACTTGGCTGTGAGCTCACAGTCCTTTCTCCCTCAATGCGAGTTATCATTCTGAGCATATGAGTACTTTTTATCTAAACTTTCATTTAATCCCCACCATATCCAGTGTAGCAAAAATTATCATCAGAGCCCTTTTACAGCTGAGAACACTTTGACACTTGGAATTTGGACAATTTGTCAGTGTTAGTCATACAGTGGGAAAATTAAAAGCCTAGACCTTAAACCCTAATTGCAAGACAACTTCCTAACTACAGAGTCTTCTCTACCTGCTCCATAGCAGATGTTCTGTGCTTGGCATTTTGAGGTATATGACAGACAATGGAAGTTTGGTGTCAAAGGCTAGGAATTGCCATTTTATAAAGGTAGAAAGTACCAGGTGTATAGCACTATCCACTTGTTGGGCAACTCACTCCACACTCTTCCAGGGAGAGTCTCATTCCAGTTTGGGGGTGCTAAAAACCCTTTATTTCTCACAGCATAGATAACGTACATCTCAGAAGCATCTACATAAGGGGCAAAGTCTAAAGTGGAAGTCAGAGAACTTGACTTTGTCTATATATATATATATATAAAGTTTTAGAGGTGTGTGTTCTACATTGAACACACCCCACACTTTTTAGCTCTCCCTTTTTCTTGCTCCTCTATTACTCTCCTATTCTTGCCCCCCAACCCCTCCCTTCATTTTCCTCTTTGTTCTATAGATAATCACACTTTCATTTTTGTCCGTGTGTGTGTGTGTGTGTGTGTGTGTGTGTGTGTGTGTGTGTGTGTGTGTGTGTGTTTCTAGGACTGTATAACACCACGGGACCACTAAGGAGGAAAGACACTTGTCTTTCTGAGACTTCTCTTAATGTGACTGTTTCTGGGCGCATCTGCTTTTTTCAAATAGCACAGCCTCCTAATTCCTCCTTATGGCTAAATATATGTGTATGTGTATGCATATGTACATATATATATGCCATGTTTTCTGTACTTACTACTCTCTTCTTGAACATCTAGGCTGGGCCATAGTGTAACTGCTGTGAATAATACTGCAGGAAGTGTTAAGGCACAAATATCTCTGTGACCGTGGAGTTCTTTGCACCAATACCCTCATGTGGGGAAAGCTGGGTAATAGAGTAGGTCCAGTTTAGTCTTTTGGAAAACCTTTGTGCTATAGAGGAATATACTTCACAGTCTCACCAGCAGTATAGAAGAATTCGCTTTTGTCCACACCATTGTCCACATTTGTTGTTATTTTTCTCAGTGACAGACATTCTGACTAGAGTCAGACAGCATCTCAATGTAGTTTTGATTTGCATGTCTTTGATGGTAAGGGAGCCTGAACATTTTTTCATGTTTTTATTGGCTATTTGGGTTTCATCCCTTTCAAACTCTCTGCCTTATTGGTCCTTTCATTGACCGAATCTATTTAGTTTCTTTTATTTATATTTTTGTGTTCTTTGTATATTATAGATATTAATCCTCTGTTAGGTGTGTAACTAGCAAAAATTTTCAGCCAGCCTTAATATTTTTTTCACTCAGGTAACTGTGGCTTTGTGACCTTTGCTCCACAGAAGATTTTCAATTTCCAGAAGTCTCATTTGTTGATTGTTGACCTTATTTTCTTGGTGACTAGAGTTTGATTCAGAAAGGGAAGTCGACCTCTCTATATGCATTATCCCTGGTGCACAGCATGTTTAAGACTTGCCAAATCTTTTAGTCTCTCTTGGCCTCACTTTGACTACATGTGATTGGCTTGCAAGATCTCTAAGCTTCCTTCTTATGTAGCATTCTGTTTGTGAGTTTCTTACGCCTACCTACACCAAGCTTTCTCAGAGTTCAGGACTGACTCTCTCTCTCTCTCTCTCTCTCTCTCTCTCTCTCTCTCTCTCTCTCTCTCTCTCTCTCTCTCTCTCTCTCCTCTTCCTCCTCCCTTTTTCTTGTCCTTTCTTCCCCTCCCCCATTTTGCCTCCGTCTTCCTCCCTTCCCAACCCTTCCCTGTCCTTCTTCTCTCCCTTCCTCTTCCTCCCTTAGTAGGGTGGGTGTCACCAATGCCCAAACTGAGATATACACAGTTGTATAGCACAGATCTTTGCATTGTACCTGTATAAATTGAGAAGTATTGGAGTATTATAACAAAGAGCTGAAAATGGTGGCCATAAACTCAACAAGCGGGGAGGACACCATGAACTTTGGGTTCTAGAGACACCTATCCCAACTTCCAGAACAAAGTCTCCTGTGCCAAGATTTGGCAATGGATATACCCCTCAGGTCCAAGATGTTGCCAACTTGCCCAGCAATGTTGTAGAGATCAGACTTTCATTTTTTCCTCCTTGTGAAATGCATATAAACACATGTACATGTATAGTTTTTCAGTTCACGGATTTCCAGCCTGGCTAGAGTTGAGGACAATACTTTTGCACCACAGTGCCCATAAGCACACAATGAAGATGGACAGGTAATTCCTTTGGAGATGCACAGTGGGAAAGTGGCAGCCAGCAGAGAACTGCTTCTCCTCAGCAAATAATCTGGATATTGACTCAGATCCCAGGGTCGATCAGCACTGTGTATCTTCTGCTTCTTCATCTCTGTCCTCAGCGTCTGGGTACATAAGAACTGATGTCCCAGCAAAGCAGGGACTGCTAAGTGCATGCAATGCCTTAACTGTTTCCTGCCCTAACCCTTTTAGACAGAACTTCCAATCTTCCCAAATTCACCTTAATATTCCACATTTTATTAAAAGTGCAATTTCCCGTATAATGTTTAATGGTCATTTTACAATCTAACTTAGTCTTTTGTTGAAAATGTCTCAATTTTTTTTCAGGCTCAACACAGGTATATTTTCCAAAGGGAGTTCATAGTTCCATCTGATAAATGAGATTGAAAGATGTGTCTAATTTTTAAAGTGAGGCCTCAGCTCTATACTGCTTGGATTCAAACTGTCTTCAGATACTCTCTGGCATCCTAAAACTGAGCAGTGTATACCTTATTTTTTAATCTATAAAATAGCATTGTCTACAGCTCCTGAAGCTGCCATGAATCATTAAATGATACCCTAATATCTTAAACCTAAATATCTTGAAAAGAAATTTTTAAAAATCAACTAAAGCAGATTGGATTTGATGTTATCTATTTTTTTAAAACTGGTTTTAAAGTTCAGTTGCCCTCAATAATTGTAATTAGGTATAAAATACAAAAATGTACCTCACGTATATAATAAATAATATGGGATTTTAATAAATATTTCTTTGTAGTAGTAAAGATCAACCAAGGATCTTCTGCAGTTTGTTTGACTCTTGAGCCGCACCCCAAACATACACTTTTTATAATTGACTGAAGTATTGAGAATTTTGAAGGTGCTCATAGCATGTTGTGATTTGACCAAATCATCCCCACGACTACTTTCTTTTTCCAGTTACTCTGTTCTAAGCCTACTGAGCCCATTTATTGTGGCCAGCATGCATGTGGGTACAGGGGTACCCACTGGACATTCATAAAGACACAGATTCCCCTTCCCTTAGTAGCCATCAATTGCCAATAGCTCAGCTCCTTAACTGAGATGAGCCTCTCCCCCATCCATCCCCCACCCATGCAGGAGCTTTGTTTGGCTTGATCTTATTTAGGTCTGATGCCAGCAAACAGTCAATATGAATTCCAACACACTTCTCAACAGTGATAAAATACACCTATCATAAACGCTATCATTTTCCCCCATACTTAGCACACAGTGTGTGTAAACATCTATCTCCAGGATTCATCCACACCAACAGATGTGTATATGTTTCTTATGGAACTGATTTGGAGTTCAGGGTGTATTGGGGATTGCATGGGGATCTGAAGGCAGTTGCCATGGATTTAAATTGACGTAAAGAATGGAAAATAGAGTTTGACACCCATTAACCCCCTTAGCTCCTGGCAGTCTTCATTCTATTTCTTTCTCTGAGTTTGGCCACTCAGGGGCCTCATATAAAGAGATTCCTACTGTTTGTTCTTTCATGGGTGACTGATAGTTCACTTAATGTAATGCCTTCAGGTTCCATCCTTGTTGTAGCAAGGGACAGAATTCCCTTCCTTTTAAGATGACTAATTTCTATTGTGGATATTCTGTGTGTCACACATTGTTAGTCACATGTCCATCAGATTGGGCCACCTTTTAGTTTTGCAGATAGCATGGCTGTTTGACCTGTTTGAACTTTGACTCCTGTGGGGATCTTTCTCTCTAGTAGAATCACTGGCTCACATAGTAGTGATGTGTTTGCCATAATGTTTTCACCTTGGCCACATCACTTTCCTACTACCTCCCCAACACTTGATTCTAGAATATATTTTTTCTCAGCTGTAGCCATCTTGGTAGGTTTGAAATGCAATCTACTATGACTAACATTATAGTCCTCAGTGACCAATGATGTGGAAAGTCCTTTTGTCTCCTTTTTTATTATTATTTGTATGTCTTCTTTTAATATCCCTTAAAGGGCCATGAAGATGGCTCAGCAGGTATGGGTCCTTGTGGTAAAGCCTGGTAACTTGACTTTGATCCCAGGGGCCCACATGGTGGAGAGAACTGAAACCTGTATGTTGTATACTGACCTCCACTCATGTGTTTTGGCATACATGGCTACATAGACACACACATACAGAGAGAGAGAGAGAGAGAGAGAGAGAGAGAGAGAGAGAGAGAGAGAGAGAGAGAGAGAGAATAAACACAGAAATATGTAAATGTTCATTTAAGACATTTGCTCAATTTTTAATTGGATTGTTATATTTTGTTGTTATTGACTTATGGGAATTCATTTCATATTCTGGATCTCAGCTGCTTTCCACGTATCCAAGTCCATTTCCTGTATTGTCTTTTCATTTTGTGGATGATATTCTTTGAAGTGCCAAAGGTTTTAATCTTGGTATAGACCAATGTAGTTTTTCTTTATTGTCATGTTCCTAGTGTCATACAAACAACATTTATGAGGGATAATCAATGGGGCCAATTGTTCTAAGGTCTTTTCAAAGGGTTTTGCAATCCTTACCTTGAGAAAGACAAAAGGAGTCCTGGGAACAAGCCTATCACTAAGCAGGGGCTCAGATGGTGTTGGGAACTGGCCTGTATTCACTGTTAGGTCAAGGTGGGTTTGTTTGATGGTTATTGAACACAATTAGTTTGTTGAGTGCTGGACACCAAGGCTGCCCAAGGCCCCTCTATGACAGGTGAAGCTAGATAAAATGATAAAATGAAAACAAGGATGCTTTATGGCAGCACCCAAATACAAGCAAGGGAATGTCAACAGTCTCTAATGGCGTTAAATACTTGAAGCTTACTTACAGGAAAGATGTACATGTAACTCACTACTTTGGAAGTCTATAATCAAAGCATCAGCTCTGGCCAAGGCCCCTTCCTCTATCACCTAGATGTCAGATGTGACTACAGTGGCTGGATCATGTAGAGTTGCAAAGCACAGAGGAGGAGCCAGTCTTTAGACCTCCCACCTAGGCCCCATATCTTAAAAGGCCCCACATCTTAAAGGTCCTCCCTCACTGATAGTACCAAATACAGGAGTGAAATGGTTCCCTTGAACCTAGAAATCACTTCACACAAGCCCTTTCTCATGCTTTGATTCAAACACCAATCACCCCACTCTGTCCCTCTCCCTCACTGGAGTAAGTGAATGAATTTTGCTTGGCCATCTGTGTTCCCTCCCTGTAGTGCTTTGCTGGAGTGCACTGACACCATTATGCTGTGAATTTGAATTATGATCCCTGCTTTACAGATGGCAAACCAGTGGCTCAGAGACAGCCTGTGACTTGTTTAAGGATGTGTACATTGTTATTAAGGAAGACAAGAAACTGACCCAAAGAGATTGGTCCCCAGGATAATTAGCATATGGAAATTTAAGTAACGGGTATAAAGATGATTGTTACAATGAGGTTTCCTGGTCCTGGCCAGCCAGAGGTCCAGACCCACAGACCTGCAGTCCCAGACCCCTTAGCTGCCTGCTGCTTCTTAGTCCCCCCAAAATGATTCAGACACTTATATTAACTTCATAGTGTTTGGCCTATGACTCAGACACATTGCTAGCTAGCTCTTTCATCTTAAAAACTCATTTTCATTAATCTGTCTGCCACATGGCCCCTGGCTTACCTGTGTTTCTTACATGTTTCTTTTTTGGCAGTGATCTGTTCTGACTCCACCCTCCATTTCTTAACTATTCTGATTCCCCACCAACTTCTTTGGTGCCTGCCATGGCCAAAACCGTCCTTTATTTAAAGATTGATATGCACAGCATGCAAAAAGACATTCCCACATCAGATGATTCTAGAAGGTGCTGGCTCTGAGGATAAGAGCCCTTACTAGCTAAGCATCAGGACTTGACTTTGGATCCTTAGCATCTTCAGTAATAATAATAATTATCATCACCCAAGCGTGGCCATATAGGATAGTAGCCCGAACACTGGGGCTCAGGGTCAGGAGGATGGCCAGGATTTTGCTGGTCAACTACCCTACAAAGACAAAATACATACCATAGACTCAGTGAGAGGTCCTGTCTCAAGGGGATGAGACAGACTGTGATAAAACAGGATCACAAGTATCCTCCTCTTACTCTGGACAGGTGTACTGGGTGAGTACACCAGCACACATGTGTGTGCAACACACACATAGACACTGGGCTAAAAAAAAATGCGCAAATCTTATGTTCAAAATTAAATAAGTTGTCATTATTCCCTAGATGGCTTATGTCTGAGTATCACACCCAAGCACAATGCTGCTGCTGTGGACCAATGATGTGAGCATGGGCCCCAGGAAAACACAGGAGGAGGGAAAGAAGTATGGAGTGGGGTAGGCAGGTAGAGACAAAGCCCAGGACCGCACCTTCTGTGCTGAGAAGTTACTAAGTAGTACATTTCTTAAAAAACTGGAAAGATAAGAAATGGCAACAGAAATAGTTATAGAACTAGAGATAAATACCAAGATAATCAGCTAAAAAAGGCAGTTGCTGCTGGGATGGAAGTAACTGGCAATGATGGAAAAAGCTTGCTAGTTTGGGGCCAAATATTGTAGAACTGCATGGTTCCTCCAACTGCACATTTTTCTCATTTTGATGGAAAGCAAGCATCTTAAATGAAAGCACAGAGATGGGGCATGAAAAATACTCAGTGTAGTATTTGGACCCCAGAGTTTGAAACCATTTACCATCTCCAATCTATTTCCTTTCAGGACATATGTACTGATTAGGAATGACTTGTCTGAATGGACCCTAGGCATCTCAAACTTCCATGGTTGGATACTGTTGCACTTTAATGTGGTATCTGCCACTATGGACTTGAAACCCTGTAAAGATGCTCTGGTGTTAACTCTCTACCTCAGTCCTCCAAAAACCCAGGCCTGAGAACAGAGACAGTTCCATGGCTATCATTTGGTTCAGTTACTGAGTTCCAGCTAAGCACTGAAGCTACCTTCACAAGGCATGTCTGCCCAGCAACAGCATCCCCCTTTTCAGAGTGGAGAAACAATCTTGGAGTCTGCCTCATTCAATTTAGCACCTCATTACATTCTAATTTGTAATATTCTCTTGGTGTTTCATGCATATAAGTCACTTGGGTCAACATTAAATTGTCACCACTTAAAGACGGGGGTCACTTCTTCAGCCTGTTTGTATCACTTGTACTTTTCGTGGATTGAAATAAGCACTTCTCAGCATGCTTGTTGAGAAAGTTTTAAAAGTACAGCGTCAAAATGGGGCCAACAAACATGGGGTAAATTCCTCACAAAAGCCTGTTGACTGCAAGTCATGACAAGGTTAGATCTAGGAGGCCGTTTGTGGGGTGGGTATATGCTTCATCCCTTTTTTAGAGAAAAATAACCCTCCATCCTCACGTGAATGGCCCCCTTCTCCCATGAGAGTTTGTGGGGCTCAGAATCTCTTTGATCCCACAAGAATACCAATCACTGGGAGGGAAAAAAAGATAATTCATGATAATTAATGAAATTAAATTATATCTTCAAGCAGAATCACTAAATCCAAACAAGGTCACTTTACAGATTCATACATTTTGGGGAGTAGAGAACATAGTTGAACCCACAACAGTATCCAATTTGATGCTTAGTAGTGTAGCCCTGTGGAGTGTGTTCATATCCTGTCTGCTAGTTGTCCTTACTATGCTCCCCTATGCTCCTATTTAGGTTTCAACTCTTTGAAGACAAGACCTGTCTGTACCTCTCCAGTGATCCGTTGTATTCTGTGCGTGTAGCCAGCACAGAGTTTGACACATTTCACAGGCTCAATAATAAATAATTTGTTCATTCGTGAATGAACAAATAAGTCACACATAGAGTCAGAGGAAGAAAGGAATATGCAGAAGTAGTTTTAATTCCCAGAGAATGGTCCAAGAAAACTGTGGGTACAGACCCTGGCTCTTGGCTGTTCCCTAGTATGTAGAAAGAAGGAGAAAAAAAATGAAGAAGGCTTTTCTGGATGATGAAAAGGTCCTGCTTTGGCTGGCAAAGAAAGCCAGAAGCATGCAAAAAGAAAGCAGTGTAGTTAATATTTAAACTCTAGAATCTGAATATCCAAGTAAAGTATAGAAAAACTATTTTATGTGGTACTTTAGAATTCCAGCACTAGCCTTCCCTGAATAGCCCCAGGGCCAATACCATCTCTCTCTTTTGTCATTTCCCATCAAATATTTTGTTTTATGATTTCTGTTCTTTAGTACTTATTCCTTCCTGGTGCTTGTAACACCAAAGATGAGAAGATGATGTGGCAAACACATGCCCGATCCTGACGCATTTAGGCAGTTATCACTTAAATGAATGTTTTCTGCTAGAGTTGTATTTTAGCAGAAAACAGTAATTGTCTCCAAGACAGCATCTTGGAGTTAAACCAATTCTTATCAGTGAACACTCAACCATGGGAAGCCAGCAATAAAAGGCAGTGATCAATTATTCTCTTCCTCCGTCTTCCCCTCTGGAGGCAGACTTTGTATCCCTTCACTTAAAATCTCCTGATGGTAGAGCTCCTCTTTTGTCATCCAGCAGAGCAATCATGTCCCTATAGAAAAGAGCATCCACCTGTCTCACTTAGGAGCTATAGAGATGCATTTGTATACATCACAGCCTTATACATCCTGCTCTTGAACTATACTGATGTCCAATAGTAGGCTGAAAGATGGGGGGGACTGGACTCCTCTCCCTTCGTGCCAGCTCTCCAACTAGTTCCAGGATGCATTTGGTGGCATTCACACTTGACTGGAATTGTATTTCAACCTGTTCCGTCTGATTGGACATGGTGTTTTCTTCCCGTCTGTGGTAATGGAGCACTCATTCTCAGTTCCCAAGGTTATTTTCATCTCAATGACCTTTTCCATCTCCCTGGGGTGTCTGTCCATTACCCACACACCTTCCCCTTTACCCTGCCTGCTTAGGATGTCACTTTACATGTGACTTTTCCTACAGTAACCCCTGTCTTTGATACATTTCAATCAGTGACTTGTTCCCTAGAATAATCACTGAGCTTTCCAAGCTTAGATTCCCCCGTTTCTCTGTAAGTTCTTCTCATGGTCTTTCTGCTCTAGGTCAAGCAATTTACTTTACGTAGATGGAAACCGTTAGGAAGGGATACCGCCTAGTTAATATATTAGAATGCCCAGGGTTTTATTTCTTTTCCTAACCTCTGCGCCTTCTCATGAGGACTGAAAACTAGTTAGAATATGAGAGGCAAGATCTGTTGTGAAAATAATTCACAGGGAGGGGAAAAAAGACATATTACAGGAGGCAGCTGTGGCCTTTTCTGCCTCTTTTATTGATCTCGGATTGCTGAAAGGGTTCTGAAGATAAAAAGAACTTGTAAGACAAAGAAAGAAAATCACCAGGAGAAGAGAGAGCCCTGGAGATGGTGGAAGCTGGGAAATGTGCGGAACCCTCTTTTTTTTACCCAGAACTCACTGTGTGGTGAGTCTAACCCTTTTCCTCTTGGGCACTCTGGTTTTATTATATAGCATTGGGAGGATGTGGGCCAGATGTTTCAGGAAAATCCCTTCCAGCTTTGAAATGTCATGATTCTAAGCAAAGAATGAGTATAAAGCATAAGACAATCTCTTGGCTTCGAGCGGTATGTGGAGGTGCCAAAACTGACATTTTTCTTTTCCTTCCATTCATTCACTCTTCCTAAGAAATGGGATTTTGTTGAGCTGCCCAGCATCGTCTCTTAACTCCCGGGCTCCAGATCCTGTTGCCTCTGGCTTCCAAGTGGCTAGAGCTGGAGGCTCACAACACTGTGCCCAGAAGTTTCCCTTTCTTTAAAAACATAGAAGCTTCTCTTCCCCAAACAGGAAACTAAACTCTAGCCCCTTTCTGTTTTAGTGATGATGGTGATGGCAAAAATGTTAAATAATCATCATTGTCATATTTATATGATGCTTTCTATTTAACACACAGGTTATATTGAACAAATGAGCTTCCCAGCATATTTGTTACAATTTTCTTGTCATATATATATATATATATATATATATATATATATATATATATATATAGACAGACAGATAAGTTTGTACATATACAGGTACAAAGATACATGGATGCATACATGCATTCATAGATGATGTACATATGTACATATGTTCATAGGCATATAGCTGCAAGTACATACATGCATAGGTACATGCGTATATTTAGGTGATAATATTAAAAAGGCAAAAACTTTCACATAAACATTTCTAATTGTATCTTTTGAAGTAACCCCACAGCTAGCAACACCCTCCTATTTCCCATCATGGTCCTACATAAGAAGCTGCCCATCTATCTCTGATGGAGAGGATGTTTCCATCTGCCTAATTCACCTAGCTGCTGTAGCTTGTGACCTTGTGATTCCAGTCACCTAACCTCTGGGCCTGGATGATGATGATGATTCTGACAATGCCTCCACTATCATCACTAAGAACAGTCCCCACATTACGGTACCACTTTCACCTCGGAAGAACACTGGCATGTGCATTTAGTCACTTCATTTTCATACATGACAGCCGTGTGGCAAGAAGTCTAGAGGTGCTATTGTCCCCACATAACAGGTTACTTATCCAAGGGTTGAAAAACTCAACATCAGGCCCTAGCAGAATGAAGAGTATCTCAAATGTTCTATTAGCAACTAGTGTGCCATAGATACTGACATTCCTTGATTTTTTTTCTCCCATGTTGCTAATGTTTGCATTTAGTAGGGTTTACCTATTCACACGCATTAAGCTATGGTTTATTTACTCATTTCCTGGTTTTGCTGTTGTTGGTTTGGTTTTGAGCCTCATAATATAGCCCAGGCTAGCCTCCAACTCATGATTCTCTCTCTCTCTTTTTTTTTTTTTTTTTTTTTAGCTTAGAGTACCAGGACCATAGACGTAAACCATCACACACAGCTTCTCATTTTGTGTCATATAAAGAAGACTGGTTATTGATTGACTGATACCCACAATCTAAATACTTGATATCTTCACACATACAGTGTTAATATAATTTTTATATCTTATGCTTATGCTAATGGCAAACACATTTTCATCATCCTCCCAATGCCCTGGTTGTCCCTTAGCTCTCAGTAGCTTTACCTACTGCCTGCCAGTTCTGTCTAGCCTCTACTGTCCATGATGAGCTTACTGTATCTTTCACATGAAATTATAATTGCCGAAAGTCAAAGGATTTTTCTAAGTACAGTGCTTTGCTCACTGGACTTAGTGACAAGTGTGCACAGCCAGGAAGGGATTAGTAACTTGGTCTCTGGAAGTGTAGGTAAGTTTTAGAAAGCCTGGACCACCTGCCCTTATAACCCAGCTAGATTTTCTACAAGCTGTGAAGGTGAAGGCTAAGGTGCCCGGAAGTAGAATCAGCCTCAAGCTCCTGCTAGTTTTGCTTTTGTGGATATGGGAGTAGTACAGCATGAAAAAGTGTATCACCTCCAGCTCTGAACTTGATACTCAGAACCATGGACTGGCAACAGACTTGGATGACGAGCTAAGATGTGGCTGTGTGTCACAGTACTGGGCATTGCTTGGCCTGGAGCTTCATGGTTAAACTTCACCTCCTTCTGACATTCACTTAGACAACAGTGACTCTGAGATTCTGCTCCCTTATCCTGACCATTCCATGACCAAGGCACACGATCCATGCAAGATTTGTTTAAGCAGAATAACCTAAACGTTTCTACAGCTTAACTGGAGTCTAGCCTGCTTTGGGAAAAATTCCAACTTTCCCAAAGTGAAAATTTTTTATGCTGGGTAAATTCTATCTAGACTTCCCATGCATTTTATTGGCAGGTGCCACAAAACCTTTGTGTGGAAACTTAGGATAGAAATCCACAAGTGTGGGCCTGGGGAGGTGGCGCTGAGATTAAGAGCAGTAACAGCTTTTGCAGAAGACCTGGGTTCAGTTCCCAGCAGTCACACAGCAAGCAGCTCACACCCATCTTTAACTCTAGTCCCAGGAGATTGCTCCTCCCTCTGCAGTCATCCGGCATACAGTGTACATACATCCATATAGGTAAAATATTCATATTCACAAAATAAATATTTTAAAAGAAATAAGTCAACAAACATAATGTAATTTTATCTTAAAATGACACTGATAGTAAACGCACTATAGATTTAATTATAACCTTTCACAGTAGAAAATGGCAGGTGCTTCATTAAACACAATTTTTAAACCTTAGTTATAGCAAAAGTAAATGTGAAAATGTATATCTTAGAATAAGCACATACTTCATAAGATAAATCCATCTCTTTATGAATATTAGAGATTCATGCTCGGTTGCATCCATGCCTAGAATTGCATGTTCAAACCGTCTGAATGAAACTGTCTTGGTCTTTTAGAAAATACTTCCATGTTACAATCATTTTTTTTTTTTTCTGATAGGCCTCTAGTATAAGGGCTGTTTTTCCTTCTAAAATGAAGAGACAAAATGAGTACTCTTGTTGTCAAGATGTAGACGCAAGCAGAGACAAAAAGAAAATCTTACAGAATACAGCACAGCATCCACCATCCCACTGTGTAACTACTAAGAACGGGGGTCCACTTCCAAACCTATTGTTTTAGAGGTCAAGTATAGCAAAAGAACTTGAGAGTATGGGGCCAGGGTTGGTGGCTCATTCAGTAAAATGATTACAGTGAAAATGTAAGGATCTGAATTTGGATCCCCAGAACACAAGTAAAAAGCCGGAAGTCCTGTAATTTGTAATCCCAACACGTGGAAGGCAGAGGCAGGAGGATCCCTGGGACTTGCTAGCCAGCCAATTTAGCCAAATGAGTGTGCTCTGGGTCCAGTGAGACCAAGAAGGAAAGTGATTAATGCAGTGATCCTCAACCTTCCTAATGCTGTGACCCTTTAATAACAGTGTCTCATGTTGTGGTGACCTCAGCCATAAAATTATTTTGTTGCTATTTCATAACTGTAATTTTGCCACTATTATCAATTGCAATATAAATATATGGTACACAGGATATCTGATATGCAACCTCTGTGAGAGACTTATTTCACCCCAAAGGAGTCATGACCCATAGGTTGAGAACCACTGAATTAATGAATGCCACCTCTAGTCTCCATGTGTGTGCACATGTACACACACACACACACACATTTACCCATACATCATACATGCCCAGACAATCATGACCATATATTCTCCCCTCACATAAACACACAAAGGAATACGGTGTCAGCGTGCTTGGGAATAAGTCCGTGCTGGTATCCTTATTTGCCTCCACCACTGCTGCCATCACCAGCTCTGAAGAGCTGCTTCATATATGCCATATTCTCTTCTCCATTTGGACTATCGTTACCTTGGGCAAGTTGTTTAATTAACTTCTCTGTGTTTTAGTTTCGCCATTTATAACACAGGGATAATTATACTTCAAGATAATGTGTGGGAAAAAATGCCTCTCCATTGCACAGTGAGAGGCAGACAGAAAGTTATCATTATTGCTTATTAATAGTAATGACGCCCTACATGGACACAGGAATCAGCACTTCTGCCCATAGAACTCAGAACCTTCATTCAAATTCCTTCATTAATCCTGACAGTTACTCTGAGGCTCCACTGGGTACTGCCCAGTTACAGATTTAGCTCTGGGCTGGGTTTATTCTCTCCTGGTCTTGTCTGTCTTTGTCAGCAGCTGCTGGCACACGTGGGGTTAGGTTACTCAGAACTCCCTCCCTCATATATAATAAACATAAGGGGATTTCTGGGTGAGCTGGTGGTAACTTGGCAGCCACTCTGAACAAAACATAGGAGCCATTCACCTACTTTATGTTCAGGGCATGTGTACACATTTTAACTGCTCTACTCCTTCTGATGGGGTCTACACCAATGGCAGGTTGGATGATAGACGTGAAATACTCAACTTCAAAGCCCCCAAACTCACACACTTTAACTTCCTACATCATTGTAGGAAATTCCACTCATAAACAGCTAGTCCTAGAGATCAAGACCCCTGCTGTGTCCAATTAGACTTTCAAAGGGAGCAGCCTCTTTAACATTGTGAGTTTCTAGGGGCTATTTATCTTTCCTTTTGGGTTATCACAACTCTTAAATTACCTCAGCATATGTTTCCTTGCCAGTATTTTTCAACTCATTTGCCACGGGAAACATTGTTTTAGGTTTTGTTTTGTAAGAAGCATTTCAAGATAGTGTTGGGGGGCGGGAGGGGGTGTTGTTTAACAAAATAAAGAAGGAAGTAATCTGAGCTTTTAAAAGTGTAGTAGAATAGTCATTTGAGGATGGGAAGAGCCATAAATAAGGAAGATTCGGGAACGGAGGTCAGGTGCCAGCAAGGAATTTTATTAACCTAGGTCATGTGAATAAATAACTCCAGACTTGTGAATAAACAGAGTTCAGACAGGCTCAGTTTGCTGTTGGCTGTGGTAAAGCTATGCGCTTATATAGTCAGTAGATTAGCATGATGTTTGAGTGCAACTAAAGACTAAGCTTCCGCTGTCTTAGTGAGGGGTTGCATTGCTATAAAAAGACACCCTGGTCATGGCAACTCTTTATAAAGGAAAGTATTTAATTGGGGCTGGTTTATGTTTCAGAGGTTTAGTCCACTGTCGTCATGGTGGGAAGGATAGTGGTGTTCAGGCAGACATGGTGCTGGAGAAGGAGCTGAGAGGTCTACAGCAGGCAGCAGGAAGAACCTTTGAGCTGCTAGGCCTAGTTTGAGCCTCTGAGACCTCAAAGCCCACCCACCCCTTAGTGACATACCTCCTCCAACAAAGCCACACCTACCACAGCAAGGCTACACCTCCTAATAGTGCTACTATGGGGGCCATTTTCTTTCAAGCACCATAACCACTCAGCCCTGTGGCACTGGCAAGCCTTACTAGGTAGACAATGGCACGAGAACAGAAGTATTATTTATTTATGTGTTTTGTTTTGTTTTTACCTCCAAAACATTGTGCCTGGGTTATCAGAAATCAGAGGTGACTCTCAGATTGATGAGTGATAAGCAAACACCTTGGCTTCCTAGGTATGGGAGTTATATGCACCAACTATTAAGATTTAAAATCTAAGACAAGATTCCCCTACCTCAGTGCCAAGCCCAAACCAGAACATTGACTGAGTGTAGAGCACTTAGTGTGAGGGGCTAGGACCACTTCTAATGACCTTGACTTCAGTTCTGCTCATCCTCCTACCCCAGCCCCGCAGCCACACTAGGCTTCTCCCACTTGTCATAAGCACTGAGCCCTTTCCATGCCTTGCACCTCCTCTGGTACCTGTCCAGTCTTCCTCCATGTCTCTCATGGCAGACCCAGGCATTCACTAAACTGAGTATCATTTCCTTGGACAACTGTCCCATCTAAACCTGCTTCCTTGACTAGTGGCATCCCTAACTCTCAACATGTGCATAGCACCAAGTAACATTATTAATATCTGCTTGGAGACTCCCAAATAGTCGTCATATTGACTTGAGGTTATTTTTCCCAAAACGCTAGTTTAAAACTAAAATGGTTCAAGGCTCAAAACTAATGTGAAATTTTATTTTCTTTTCTCTTCTTTTCTTTCCTTTTCTTAGGTTATCAGGATTACCCTTGAATTGAGGGAGGGAAGTAGCAGAGGGAGAATGGATGAACACAGGGGTACATGGGGAGGGAAGAGAGAAAGAAAAAAACTGTGAAAGGAATATTGAATTAAACAAAATTGCACTGGAGCAAGGAATGCTAACATTTCTCAGAGCCTTTAATTTGCCTATGGAAAATCAGACTCCACCAGAGCAGGCCTCTTGTTTCTCAGTGGTTTGTGACCCCTGGTGAAACAGCACCCCCTTCTTTCTCTCCCCTCCTCTTTGACATCTTCCCCTTCTTTTTGTCCCTTCCCCCCTCTTCCTCCTTTGCCTCCACTTTTTTCTCCCCCCCCCCCTTTCTGTTCTCTGAGTGTTTTTTGGAGCTAATCGTAAATGGCATACATTTGGGGGAACAGTAAATTAGGACCCGCCATCTGCTGAACTGGCACTGTACCGTAGGCACACTAGTCATTTGAAGTTTGTCATTTACTCTGCTCCCTCTGCCTTTTATTAATGAAGGAAATGAGCCTCACAGAGTTTAGCTAAGTTAACCAAACCCGCATACGCAGCAAATCAAGCATAGCAGCTAAGACGTGGGCCATCACTGCTGGATTCCCTTGGCCTGGGTCTTCTCACTGCCACAAGCGTCTTACCCAAATATTGCTTCTAATTACTTGAAACAGAGGTTCTTCCTAGTAAGCCCCTACAGAGCCTGTAGAATACAGATTTCTGAAGCCTCTACTCTATTTTATTTTATTCAACAGCCCAAGTTGACATCCAGAACTTTGTATTTCTAAAAGATTCCCAAGCAATATCTGTTCCTGCTGGTCTCAGACCCACAGTTTGAGAACGAGCGGTCTAAAGCCCAGCTGTTACTGTTCAGTGTTTTATGTAAATAATGTTATTAGAGGCTTGAGAAGCTGAAGTCTCGGGGAGTAGTTCTGACTGCCTTCAATGATAGTAATAATTCATTCCTGTTCCTTAAATGTTGGTAGAACAAATGTTGCAGATGTTATATAATGCACAATGACATTATATAATAGATGATGAATTAAAACTGGTGAAACAAGGGGCTTGGCCTAAGAGACACTCTAGTCAAGTTGGTGGCAGCATGGGTGGGAAAAGCCTAAAGAACAAGACACAAGCAGGTTCCTGCAGTTTGTCGTGCTCTCTGTCAGATGTAGACATAGCATGACACCAGGGTGTTCTCTGTATCTGAGCTAGCACTGGGTTTATGCAAAGTCTTTCTGTGCTGTGAAACCTGACAGGTATCGTTGGTTATGTCAAACCATCAGCTGGGATGGAGGAGATCTAAGGTAATGCTAGCAGCAAGTAAGAAGATATAAAGAAAGAAAAAAGCTGGGGATGGGGAAACTTGAAATGCTGAAGGAAAGGTGCCTCCCAAGAGTGGTGCATGCTTCTAATCCCAGCTTTATATCACCACAGAAAGGCTATGTTGTTCCGAAGTAGACTGGTCCCCCAAAACTCATGTGTTGGGGGCTTGGCTCTTGGTGTGGCAGTGTTAAGATGGTAGACCTACCTTTAAGAGGTGGGGGCCATTGGAGTCATATTGATGTAGTTCCTTTGCTGATGTTGTTATGGATTTTTGTTTCGTAGTAGGAGGTTTCTGGCCTTGACTTTCGGGCCTAACCTCAAGGTTTAGGAACCACAGTCCCGCAGACCTGCAGACCCGCAGACCCTCAGTCCCACAGTCCCACAGAGACACACAGATGCTTTCAGTAGTTTTAGGCTGATCGGCCTCAGGCCCAGGCATATCACTTGCTAGCTCTCTACCCTTCATCTAACCCATGCCTCTTGTTCAGCCATGTGGCTGGGTACCTTTTCTTAGAGCAGCATCATTATCCTCTGCTTCTTTCAGCTTCTCTCTGGCATTCTGCCTGGCATTCTGTTCTCAGAGTTTTTCTAGTCTGGTAGCTCCGCCCACACTTCCTGCCTGCCTTTGGCCAATCAGCGCTTTTTATTAAACCAGTGGGTGGGACATTTATTTACCATGAAACAACACAATACCCCTACATTCATCTTAGGCAGGTGTATATATGTGCACACATGTGTTCATGTGTGTACAGAGATCTAAGGTTGATATCAAGAGTCTTTCTTTACTCATTAAGGCAGCATCTCTCACTTGAACTCAGAATACAACTATATGTTCCTAGTCTAACTATCCAGCTTACTTTATGGATCCCCTGTCTCTGCTTTCTGAGTGCTAGAGTAGCAGGAGCACCATCACACCCTCTTGGCATTTATGTCGATCTTGGGATCTGAACTGAGTTCCTCATGCTTGTGAAGCAAGCACATTAACCACTGCACCATTGCACCAGCCCAATTAGTGTTGTTTGTCTTGGACCTTTGTCATGCCCTGGCTACCTAATTTGCCATGTAATCTCTCCTCACATACACACTGGCTGTTGTGATGCCATGTGCTATGAGGCCCCCATCACAGCCAAGACCTCTACTAGTCTCTTCATTATCCAGAACTAGATGCTACACAAAAATCCTCCCTTTTTACAAAGTTATCTAGCCTTTGGTGTTTGTTACAGTGTGGAAAAAAAGATGAAGGGACATGTGTGCATATCTGGTGGTGAAGGACAGTGTCTCCCACCATGGATTATGTGGACATCAGAAAATTTGCGAAGATGGTCATAAATGAGTCATGACACTCTTGATCAACAGGTGATATAGTGTCACTCAGTTTACTTTCATTCTATGAATATGGCTTGGTTGATGAAAGAAGTCAAAAGATAAGCAAACTCTGAATCTACCCTCTAGAAAAAATATAGAAAACACTGGTAATAAAAAAATCCAATAGAAATGCCCTTATTAAGAAGTGCAAGCAGGGGCTGGAAAGACAGCTCAGCCACCAAGAGTGGGGACCAGAATTCAGTTCCTAGTACCCATGTCCAGTAGCTCACAGTCAGCTACAGGTGATCTGACACCCTCCTCAGGCTTCTGTGGGCTCCTGCACTCACATGCACATACCCCCCCCCCCACAGGGCCATGTGTGTACATAATTGAAATTTATTTTTCAAAAATCTATTTTTTTTAAAGTGCAGGGACTAAAATGAAAATCCAAGACAAGACAAGAGAGGTTTCTCTCTAAGAGAATCACAGATACTCTGTTTATAATAAATCGGTTAACTCGGCCCAGACAGCAGGTGGACCAGGTGTGTGTTATCCTCTGGCTACCTTTACCTACCGCACTAAAGAGGATGCTCTTTCTCACCTCACCTAGAAGCCAGAAGTCAAAACTCCAGATGTTCTTACCCAGGAAAGTCCTTTAGAATCATGCTGTCATTTTCCTCCTCGCTAAAGGTCCAGAAAATAGTCAGTATGTGCACCTCTCGGGCCTGATTAAAGGGTTACTATACTCGTCTCTAAATAATTACTGCAGGAATCTTTATAACCACCTCAAATGAGCTTAACTTGGTTGGTCTACAATGGCAGAAAAATATCTAATATGAGGCTCATCATTCTCTCGTGCTTCAAAGAATAGGAGGCAGAGGCCTGTTGCCCTCTTCTCTGGCTCTCTGATGATTCCACACTTTCAGAGTGTGGGTAAGAACTGACTGATGAGCTAGTTTAGTTTAGCTCTGTAGGATTTTTCTCCCAATTTAGCAAGCAATGAGGATCCTATTTCTAGCCCTTCATTTGCCTCTTACACTTCATTTGTACCATTAGCTGAACTGATGCAGCTCTGGTACTTTTGTCTCCTGCTCAGAATTCAGGCACTTGTCCTTCTCCTGAAATTATAAAGTGTTCAGAGTCATGACAGCCCTGGTAAACTTTGCTTTTCGGGACAAAAACAATATTAGCTAAGAGGTTGGTTGTAATACAAATGCTTAGAAAAGTGGGGGGGGGGATCAAGTTTTAAAAAGATTTACAAACCCAATTCTACATTATATTCATCATCTTCCTTTCCTGCTATAAACCCCAAAGAATTCAGGTAGGAATGCTATTTACAATGATTCCTGTCAGGAGATGTTGAATACAGATTTTTTTTTTTCTGCCTTCCGGGTCACAATTACCTGTAAAACCTAAATGAAACAAAAGAGAAGAAACCACATCCTTCCCAGTAATAGGGTAGCCCAGCAATAGTGTTGACGGCACCTATATTCTTTGCTTTATTTGTGAGAGGTGCATCATGTTAATGTAGGCATTCTTGTTGTAAAATCAAGATCTATAGATATGTAGACATAGACACACAGACTCATAGATAGCTCAGGGGACAGATGGATAGGTGATTGATAGATGATAGATAGATAGATAGATAGATAGATAGATAGATAGATAGATAACTATTGATAGACAGAGATAGAATATAGACATCCAGACAGAAAACAAGTGAATAGGTAGATTAATAATAGATATAGATAGATGATAGAGATGTAGGTAATAGATAGATTGTTGATTTATAGAAGACAGATAAACTGACAGAAAACAGATGAGTAGATAAATCAATGATATATAGATGGATGGATGGATGGATGGGATAGATGGCTGATAGATAGATGACAGCCAAACAGAGATAATAGAAAGATAGACAGACAAATACATTATGAACAGACAGGGAAGCCAGGATAGAGAATTCAATTAAGAGCCTGAGAAATTCTTCAGAATGTGAGCCAGGCCATATATCATTTCCTCAATGATGTATTCTTTTGCATCTCCTCGTACTGGGCTTCACCACTAAGTGTTAGATATAGAGCTAGTACACTAAGTCCAGCCCTTTCTAGTGAGCAAAGTCATTGGAGGGACATGATCAAACGACATGACTTGCGCCTGGTCCCTGTTGATCTGCCCCTTTCTCCAGAGACCTTTATCAGAGCATTGCCTGTGGTTACTTGACCCAGACCTAATGGAGAATCTCAACAGTCACCTTTACATAAGCTATACTCTTAAAGAGGATAACTCATGTTGTAGTTCTCAGTTTTGTTGATAAAGACCAGCAACAAGAGCATCTTCTGAGATCCACTTTGAAAATGCAAATTGTCATTGTCTTCCCTTCTCTCCTTTCCTCAGAACTGCGCAACCAGAAGTGTTAAAAACAGGGCCGGGTATATTGCCTTAACAAGCTCTCTAGCGATAGTAACCACGTGCTAAAATGTCAGGACCACTGGCCTTGCTCAGACATGCTTAGCCTTTCCTCTGAGCTCTAGTTATCCATCTAGGATATGCACAGAACCCTCTCCAGGTTCAGAAACAATGCCTAGGTGGTAACCTAGAGGTTCTGGTGGGAGAGAGCTAGTGACCACCATGGGCCAGGGGGTTTCAAAGCTCCCCCAAATACTCTCTGAGGAGCAGAGTGTGGGAGAGTTCATTGGAGACAGATACATGGCCAGCTGGGAAGAATGGGATTAGAGGTTAGCAGAGTCTGATGAGTCTAATGTTGATTGCAAGACCCAAATCGTTGGGGCAATGGACCCTTGAGACTTTGGTGGGGAAGATGACATAAAACTTGCACAGAAGTGAAGAGAAGAATGTGAAAGAAGAATCAGGACAACTCTGGTGTTTGAGTGTGGCTAAGACATTGGTGCAATCATTCTCACAGCAAGCAAGGCAGGTGTTTTAGACCAGATGACCTCTTACCTTAAAGGAAAGAACCAAAATGGCCCTCCTGGAAGCAATGTGTCTGTTAGATGGAGCCACCCAGCAGGCTGGACTTCAAGAAGAAGAGATGAGAGAGGAAGGAAGAGGACAGATGGATAATGGGAAAACATGACAATGGAGAACGTTGAAGATTCTGGAACTGGGAGAACGCACATTTGAAACCCAGAGAAAGAATGTCTTGACTGGGAGAATAGAAGTCCTGGGACAGAGCCTTCAATAAGGTCAACATGTTCCAAAAAGAAGAAACTAGTAATAGAAGAAAGTTGAGGGAACATGGCTTAGGAAAATTACACTCAGAGGGTTAGGGGTTGAAGAGGTGAGGACAGTTTGTGAATCATCACAATAAAAATAATCATCACCCATGTTCTCATGTAGGCCAGATTCTTGGCCAAAAGGTTTACATAAACTCATCATCAACCCTTGAAGTGCCATTAAGCCCATTTTCCAGAACATGAAGCTGAGACATAGATTTTGTTAAGTGTCTTCGGGGGGTGGGGGGGGTGGCTCTTCATGTATCCAGCCACTGTAGTTCCTCAAAAGTCACGCCCCTCTCTGGAAACCAATATGAGTCAATAAGAGCTGGAATTTACCCTGTGCCTGAAAGAACTATAAGTCTGCACACTGGTAAATGAGGTTATCATGGAGTTAGTTCTCCAGAGAGTTCTGGTCCTCAGCAAGTAGATTCCCTTTGTCAAGAGAATATTGTTGGTCAGATGAGCAGATGCCTAGAGGGATAGAGAGGAAATACTACACCCATCCTGACAAAAAGTTGACATTTGAACAAAGAATTAAATAAGAATGTGCTAAATTAATTTGAAAGGTCGTGTTTTGAGCCACTCACACAGCAAAGGCGTTCTCAGTTAAAGGTTTTATCTGCCCCTTGGCTTCCTTCCCAGAGGATCTTTCTGAACATAGGTGCATGAATACTAGAGAAAGTTCATGGGGCACCTGAGATGCGCATACCTCATGCTGTTCCTTACAGGGGCTTTCTACCCTGCCCAAACCCACTAAGCAGTAAAGGACACCTCATAGGAGGACAGCTGATTCACTGGGCTGCATTGTAAAGCCTCATGGGCTAGGAGATCTTCTGCTGCAGGCCTGCTCTGGTAACATTCAAAAACATCCGAATGCTTTGCATCCATGAAGCTTGGGTAGGGGAAGGAATTAACACCTGTATGCCATGAAGGTGTGAACACTGAACAGATGTACTAAGAGGTTAAATGATGTTCCCAGCAGGCAAGAGAACATTTTTTTTTCCCTTTCTAACCTTGGCATGAAACTTTCTGTATTTGTATTTGTTTTCAGATTTGGGCTGCTCTGATGATCCAAAGTAAAATTTGGGAATTGGGGTAATGATTTATGAGTACAGCATTTTCAAACATCATTTCCCATGTTTGGAAAAGAAATTTGGCTGTGAGAAAAATATCTCAAGCTAGCCTGAGTAGAGGAGGCCGGCACAGATTAATTTCTGAAGCAGGAAGATTGGAGGATTGGCCCTGTTTTTTCAAACTTAATTTTCATGTTAATCACAGGGTTGGTTAATAACTACCTGGTTATGGGCTGCGGCAGAGAAAGACTTTCTAAAATAGGTCAAGCCCGCAGTGAGCCCCATGTATTCTGTCTTGACAGAGGCTCAAGAAACTGGAACCAGAGTATGGGAGGGGAAAGTGAGTTGGGATTGTTGGCATGACCAGCCTTGCCAGGGAGGGAAGGACAGTGGTGACCCAGGGGACTCCTCTGATGGAGATTGGCAGCTCAGGAAATACTCCCAGGAGCCCTGCAGTGGAGACTGGAGAGTAAAAACCATCTGAGACAGTGTGCTTTGAAATGTGAATGCCTTTTAACCCTTTGGGTCTTCCTTGTCCTTAAGGACCTGAGTTAGGTATGCCTTTCTTCTACATATTATTAACAAGAGAAAACAAATTGAATATACAGACAAGATTTAAGAACATAATAAAAAAAACTACCCCAAACTGAATACCCTATGATTATTACAGCTTATTTTTTTTTTAATATAACAGCTTCATGTCTCCCTTCACAAACACAAAGGAGGGAAATTGGTACAAGCAGAGAGTTTAGAATGATTTGTCCATAACTAAATATTTCTAAACTTAGAGTTTGTCCCAGCACATAGGAGACTCTCAACAAATATTTGTTGATACAAGGATGGAAGACATTTTTATCATCCATCATATGGAATGATGTAATATATTTTATATCATTATATATAATTACATTTTTTACAGTTTTCAACTGCCAAGATGACTATCATTTTATAAGGCTATATACAGCACCAAAGGCCAGCACACGATGACACCATGAGCAAAGGTTTGGGCTCTGAGCTAGACCTGGAGACACTGGCATGGGCTCCCAACTGCTTCTGTTGCCAAAGCAGAAGGATCCAAAGTTGAAGCCTGGCTGGGAATGCAGAGCAAGGTGAAGATCAACCTGAGCAGTTAGCAAGGACTTGTCTTCAGGAAAAGAGAGTTGTGTGTAAAGGCCTTGGTCAGTGTCTGCCTAGGAAGCATGATGTCCTGGGTACCAGAAAGCAAGAGCAGGAAGAAGAGGCGGAGGAGGATAAGCAAGATGAGAAGAAGGGGCTGGAGCTTTGAAATAAGACTGCTTGAGTTGGAATTCAGGCTTAATGCTAGGGCTGTGATTTCAGATGGCTGCCTAATCCCGCTAAACCTCGGTTTTGTTTCGTTTTTCTTGTTTGGTTTGGTTTGGTGGTTTTTAATCAGACAAGAGAGAACAATAAATAGAGCTCATTTCACATCTTTTTTTTGAGAGAGAAACTGTGCTTCATAGCACACCTGATATGTAGAGCATCACTTGGCGAGTGGCAGAATTTGCAATATTATTGAACATTGTTAACTTATTCTTTTTCTCCAGATCCCTGCTATTCCACAAGGAGATATATCAAGTGTATCTCCACCACTTCTTATGATCAGACACCCTTGCTTTTTCAGGTTTTAATGTTGTTGCAATTTAATGATGTATAATCGTCAAGAAATGATACTAGCCTAGACGTCCATCAACAGAGAAATGGAGAAAGAAAATGGGGAGGGGGGGTAAGGACATATACCCGATGGAATTTATGCAACTGCAAGTAAAAATGTAAGAATTACATTTAGAAGAAAATTGATGTGACTGGAAAGCATGTTAAGTGAAATAAGCCAGACTCACAAAGATAAATAGTGCATGTATTCTTTGAGATTAAGAGCCTAGTTAAAATTGTGTGTGTATCACACACACGCACACATACACACACATTTGTAGGATATAACACTAAACTGAGACCTCCAAAATTATATACACATGCACTGAGTACTGGAGCCCTAGTTTGGCAGATGTGTGAGGACGAATCACTGAAAGGTCTTCCTATGCAGAAATTTCTTTGCATAGCTACAGTTAATTCCTACTAAGGAAATTTGAGGCAGTAAGTAATTCATCTTCTGTTTAACTTGAGATCTACTATATATTGTCACTGGAAGGTGGCTGCAGCATAGCTATCACCATCAGGAGAGGGGCTGGTTGTTTGCCTTGCCACAGGAGCAGGGATTTCCATTCTCCCTGACAGTTTCTCACAGGTCTCTTTGAAGCCTTTCCTTCTGTTTCTTTGGGCTACCTTGAGTCAGGCCAAGGTGAAATGATCCCAACAAGCAGCATATTTTTAGGAGCATGTTCTGGATCTCTAGGTATGTGGTAACTCTACACCTCACAAGAAGCCAGGATGAATGTCAAAGAGACACCAGACTATTGCCTTCAGTAAATCTAGAAAGCATGGTGAAATACCAAGAAGGATCTATAATCTGTCTTCTTCTGGTGTGGATTTGGTTTACATCCCAAAGGAGAGAGCTGTGTTTCAGACCCAGTTCAGCAGGCTACATGTCATTCTAATTAGCTGGTCCCTTCCATCACAAGATAGAGCTTCCAGGTCATTCTAGCCACACTGGTCCCAGCTTTCACCTCTGTGATACAGATAATATAACCTACTTCCTGGGGCTGCTTGGCTTAAGGGCTTAATCCTTCCTATGAAGTTATCTCCTTCAAAAAAAACTGATAAGATGGTTGTAAAACTCCCTAGGAGAAAAAAAAAAAAAGGAACAGGCTATGTAAATAAAGTGTTGTGGCAGTCAACACATCGAGAATGAGACCCAATGTCACTTAAGTGTTTTAGAGTTCTCTGTATCTTGTGAAGGGGACCTGCTTTCGTACTTCAGAGTCCTAACTCTGTGTGAGAAGTGCTCATGTGTGGCAGTTAGCTTTTGAACTCAAAGGAGTGGAGCACTTAGGTTGGCTGTTGTTCTGAATAGGAAAACAAATCTGGCAATTTTTTTTTACATATTATTCTGTACTCTTGGGAGAAAGAGTTTTGGCAGCCTAAGGGAAATGCAGTTCAAATGATAACAGCCTCTGCAATGTTTTCTTACACTTTAAGTAAACCTGCCATGAATATACACACTTGTGATAATAACATTAATTGGCTTGATTGAATCATTCCACAACATGTACCTTAGCATCAGTTTGTGACTCATGACTACAAATAATTCATAAGTGCATATAATTTGTCAACATTCAAAAAAATAAAGCAACTCAAAACCGAACACTCTTTGTTTTTGCATCAAAAAAAAAAGATGCTCTGTTATTTAAAGAGGGATTGAGGAATCCTTATCTGAATTTGCCTAACATATCCATTTAACTACCACTGCTTTCTACTGCAAACCAGAACTTCCCTCAGCTCTCTGACCTGACAATACCCAGGAGAGATGAGCTCTCTGGTCTCCTTGCTATTCTAAAGGGAATTGAAACTGCGGTCAATGGACACCTGATGATTTGCAATGTGGTTGCTATGAGAGAAAGCTGCCTCATGACGAGAAGTAGCATGAGCTAATACACAGATATGAACTCAGAATAGAAAGGAAGGCTTTAGAGGAAGTGGTGTTTAGCTAAGTTCCAAGAACTAAACTTTTGGGTATTGTGTAACAAGGTGTGGGGAGCTGGGTAGGAGTGAGTAGCAATGGTTAAAAGTGGGTAAGGGTGGGGAGAGATGGTTAGGAGTGGGTAGGGGTGTGGGGGTGTGTGTAGGAGTGAAGAAATGGGTAGGGGTGGGTAGGAATGGGTAGGCATGATAGGGGTGGGTAGAAGTGGTGGGTGGCAGTGTGTAGGAGGGGGTAGGTGTCAGATGTGAGGACTTTGAATGAAACATCTACACAGCAGGGAAGCTTTTGGTTGGTCAGGTTGAAAAACTACAGAAGAAAATGTGTGTGACTTGAATATAACCTGCCAGGGAAGAAACATGTAAGACAGGGTACTCAGAAGCTTCTGAAGATCACAAAAGCAGTGGGTTCACACTCTGGGTGGCTTTCCTAGAGAGACTTCAAGTATTATTACATGCCATTCTATGAATATGAACGAACTGAGGAAAATATTCCTACCCGTGCTCCGAGTCAGAAAATAGAAAATACATCTCCCCTAAATACATCAGAAAGTCAAATTCTCCAAGGGACTGGACTATCCACTGGTCTTTTGTTCCCAAGAGCCATCAAAGGCTGTAGAGTCATCAGACCTGGGTGTCCATGTGGCTTACTGAATTCTGACTTAAAATGATAAGGACTTTCTGCATCTCTGGTTTCTTGCTGGTACAGAAGAATAAGGCATTAGAATGAACAGTGTGACTCTTTTTAGTAAATTAGTAAGTGTATTAATTGAGAAAATGCAGTTAAGTTATTCAGCATAGTAATTCAATAAGGGTGATATAAATACAAGCTATTAATATTAGTAATATCATTTCTCACATGTGTATCGAGTACCTACCACAGGCTAGATACAAGCAAATTGCTGCAGCTGCCATAGAAACACCAGGCCTGGTATACATGGTGATTCTGGAAACCAGCTTTGATGAGTAAATAAGGCCAGTCAGGGCACATTCTTTCTCCACATCTGCCTTCTACTGAGACCACTTAGAACTGAAAGGGAATCCAGTGAACAGAGCAACATACACGTGTCACAGTTCATAGACAGAGTAAGTTCTTGGAAATGTGACCAACTGCCCCAGTTTCCTGAGAACTATCCTGGTGCCAGCATGAAAAAAATAAAAAGTCTCATCTAATGAATTTCCCTCTGTCCATGGCCACATAAGACAGGCGATTCCCTGACTACAAGGATTGGGACAAGAGACGGATGACTTTTCATTTGGTAGTCACAAACCAGATAGAAAGGCTCAGATAAGTGTGTGCAGGTTCAGACTCTCTGACAAGTAAGTTGTTAAAATTGTCACTTAATTCCCAGGACATGACTGTAGAGTAATAATGGACTGTATTTCATGTCATATATAGTCCCAGATGGTGACTGGGTGAATGAGATCACGATCAAGATCCTGGTAGGGTAGCTGCATACTGGAAGTGACAGGTTAAAGAGAAAAACTGAATAAACTCCTCAGTGCCATCCTAACTGGTTCTTAGAAGGCCTCTGCCAATGTCCATTTCCTTTCCTGATAGTGGGAAACACGTAAGAAGTCTGAAGATGTAATTTTCAACACCGTCATTTTGTGATGGATGGGGGGAACAGGTGGCGTGTAAAAAGTTACTTACAGTTACTTACAGTTGCCACTAATGAATCTACATTGAGCAAGAGGTAGACCTGTTGGAGGGTTAGAAACAAATGTCCTGAATGTGAGAAAAGGTACTTGTAACAGCTCGCAGCAAGGCTGTGCTGTCAGAAGTTGGACCAACAAGGGGATTTTTCAACGAGAACATCTGGTTTTAAAACTCCCCAGGAGGGGATTGGGTGTGGAGGAAGAAAATTCAAGAAATCCCTGTGAGACCTTTTTAAATTTAGCACTCAAGGCACCAATATAAAAATACACTAGCGT